>CM060931.1:1021985275-1024485275 GCA_030765085.1 Allium cepa | reverse complement strand
AATCGCTTCTTGATGGTGGATTTGATGATCTTGTTTATTGCATTCACTTGCCCGTTTGCTTGCAGATGAGCCACTGCGGAAAAGCTTTTTTCGATTTGGAAGCGCCTGCAGAAGTCTTTGAACTTGGCACTTTCGAATTGGGTTCCATTGTCAGTGATGATTTTTTGCGGCACATCAAACCTGCCAATGATGTTTTTAATGACAATGTTAAACTTTCTTTGTGGTTATTGTAACGACCCAGAAATTTTAGAAATTTAAATTTGAATATTTAATTAATTTTAAATATTTATAAGTGAATTTTTAAGTCAAATAAATTTTTATTTGAATTTTTGGATTTAATTAGATAATTAAATCAATAATTTAATATGTTAAATTATGGAAATAATTAAAAATTGAGTTAAAAATGATTTAAAATAATTTGGAAAATTTTATTTTATCATGTTGAAGTTAGAATGATATTTTAGAACTTTTAAAATCGAATTAGAAGTTTATTTGTGAAAATTGAATATTTTAATATTAAATAATCGACTGTAAAATAGCCAATTTTTGAACAGTCTCAGAATTGAACGAAACCAGTTTCATTGGATCCGTAATAGTTAGTTATTACCGGATTTCAATTTTCGTGTCAATCGGAGTTATCGTTTGTTCGTGGCAGCTCGAAACGCATTGAATTGTTTTTAATTTAAATTTGGCGAGTCAAAATAGCCATTTTTCAAAAAGTCTCGGATTTCGACGAAACCAGTTTCATCGGATCCGTAATGTGATATTATTGTAAGGTTTCAAATTTCAAGTCGTTTGGATTTACCGTTTGTCCGGTACAAATTAAAACGCCTAGAAATCGGTTTAAATCGGTTTAATTTAAATTGAGCGTTTGTAGCCATAACTCGCACATACTTCTGAATTAGCTTCCGAAACCTGTTCCATTGTGTCCGGAACGCGGGATAAACCCTAGGTACGCTGGTTACGGCGCCTAAATCGGAGTTCGGAATTTCCGGGTGAATAGTGTCGAACGGTTCCTTATAAATAGCACCCCCCACTTGAAAAAAAAAAAAAAAAGAAATTTAACCCTAATTCATTCACGCAGCCGCCACCCCCATTTTGAACGGCCAGAAAACACTATCTCTTCTCCTCACTTATCTCTTGATCCACGCATTGATTCAAGAATCTTCCAACTAGAAGATTGAAGAGCACGTTGTGATCTACAAGATCAACGGCTATGATTTGAAACGGAGCTATGGATTGGCTGCAATCGGGGTTTGAAGTGGCACGCTTGCGCACGGTTTTTGAGGCAAATGGAGGGGCCGAGTTGGCCAAGGCTGGGGCCGAACCTAGCTTAAGTCGAGAGCTTCGACGTGGCGGTGTTGTGATCGAGTATTAGCGAGTGTTGATGGAGCAATTTGAAACCCTAATTCCTTGAATGGGTTCGGCTATGGGTTTTGTTTGCTGAGTAATGAACGTGGAGGGGAAGAACATGAGTAACGGCCCAGATTTGAGAATATAGGATCCAATGGCTCTCAATAGGTTTAGGTTTAAAATTTTTTGATTTAGTTGTAATTGTTAATATAAATACGTGCAAACTTCAAAAATTCATATCTTTTTCATACGAGGTCGAAAAAATGCAAACTCAGTTGCGTTGGAATCGTATGGACGAGCACTACGCGATGGAGTTGGTTTGGAGTCAATTGGAGTTAGTGAGAATTTCGGGTAAAATTAAACGCGCGTTTAATTTTATTCGAAATAAAAGCTAAAACGGAAATTAAAACCAAGGTGAGAACTTCTCACTCAATCGAATAGGTTTCGATTTTATTTTAAATAGTTAGATTTAAAATATTTGAATGCATGTATGAATGATGACTGTTATTTATTGTTTGTTAAAATAGACATTATACGCCGTTAGTAAGCGGATGTTATTTAATATAAACATATACCGCGAATATTTCATAAACAGTGAAATTGGTATTATATATAATATCAATATATATATATTGGCATATGTATATATTGCAGTTGTTGATTTCCCGCATTTTTTGTTTAGCGGATGAGACCCTATTACGCCGTTAGTAAGCGGATAATATTTATTAAGAACATATACCGCGATAATTTCGTACTGGAGCGAAATTGGTATTGTGCTAATGTTTTTGGATGCAGGAAACAGGTTGGAGGGATCCAACTGGATTCCTCAACAGTATTTATTTTATTTCAGATATTTTGATATTTGATGGATTATCATATCGATATATGATATCGTTGTTAGTCGTGATTGACTATTTGGTGTGTAGCATCATTGGACCCAGATTTTGGGATTTTAAAATGATTTTCAAAGTGATTTTTGAAATATAAAAATATTTTTGGAATTGATCCATTATAAATAAATAAACGTTATAATTTTTAAAGTTATAAAATTATGGTTTTTGTGAAATATATTAAAAAGCTGATTTTTAGAAATACGATTAAAAGTCGATTTTTGAGAAATATGAATTAATGACTTTATAAAATAATTTTAATGGGGATTTTTGAATTTATTATGAAAAGTTTAAATATAGGATTTATAAAATTTGATTATTTTATAAATCAAAATGGTGAGATTATAAAGGAATTTAAAGACGTTTTAAAAGAATAATATAATTTGATTTATATTAAGAGATTTATAAATAGATATTTATAAATTGAAATATAGACATTATAAAACGAGTTTTTATAAGTGTTTGAATGTAGTGAAAATGAATTTCCTAAATGAATGAAATTTATGAAATTATAAACTGTGAAGTTATAAATGAAATTTTATAAGCAATAGGTTTATAAAATTTATAAAGTTATCGAAAGAATGAATTTAGGATAAACAAACAATCTTATAAGTTAAGATTAATAATTTGGGAAGTTAAATGAACGATTTTGTAAAATAATCGTTTTATAAGTAATTAACTTATAATATGAACTTGTAGTTTATAATTGAGTTATAAACTGAAATAGGTTAATAAAGGTATTTATAAAAAAAGAAGTTTTTATAAATAAATAGAAACGGAATTTATAAACGTTGTTTTATAAATCCGCAAACGACTTATTTTGATAAGTTAATTGTTATAACTTATAAATGGAGTTATATTCACATTTTTAAATAGTGAATAATCCTTTGAATTAAAATGAATAAGAGGATGAAATTGTTAACGTAGTATATTCACGTTTTTGAATAGTGAATAACACGTTAAAGAAAATGGTTTAGATTTGATGTTTTAAATTGAATTAAAACGATCTAACGATGTTTTAAGTGTGTTGAGATTCGAAACCATAGATTTCAACATTTATTTTTGAAATAGACGTTTTCGAGAAATAAAAGGAAATGGTAGACTATAACACTGTTGTTATAGTAAATGATTTCCGAAAGGAAATATTTTTGAATAATATCGGGATTTATATATCTATTTTAAATTCGAATCCCTATACTAGTGATTTTGGGTTGTCGTAACGATGTTTTACGCAACATTCGTTTTGGCCCAAATAAATATGTTTAAGTGAATGATTTCCTTAAATAATGAATTTTATACTTAATTCGATTTAAGTATATTGAATATTTTCTAAGTGTTGAAAATAAATGATTGTGAATTACTTATTTAATAAGTATGGAAATGTTTTCCAATGTGAAGTGAATATAGAGAATTTATCTTTTTTTGAAGATAAATTGAAAATGAATAATTGAAATCGTATATGCATGAATATTTTGAAAATATAAATTCATTATGGAATTTATATGTGAAAGTGAAATTTGTTTGAAAATAAATATTGATTTATTTTTGAAGTGTTGAAATTATATATCTTATAAAGATATTTTGGAAAATAAATAATTTGGAAAATTATTTGGAATCTAGTGATGTATGCATATCCATTGATAGTTCAATAACCGACTATCAGTATTTCCCTTTGAATGGGTTTTTGATGTGAATTGATTGAATTTGAATGCACACTTATTTTTGAATAAGCGCTCACTATTCGGGTTAACCGGGAAAGGACCATGGGGTCGTATAACCCACTCCGAATATGTGATACGTCGTTGTGAATTGCATTTGAAGATCGGTGTTGAAGACCGGTATTTGCGAAAGCGATAGGATGAACTATCGATTGACTCTGCACCGAGTTGCTCCGGTATTGAGTTCTCCATATGTGATGGTGAATCCGATCAGGATTGTGAATATCCGGATTGCAAGGACTTCTTTGTAAGTGCCTTCGGTTCTGTTCGAGCCCGGAACAGACTTGTATGGATTGTATGCCTGACATTACAATTTGAGATATAAAGCCGATTTCTTTCAAATATATTTCTGTTGGTGGCGGAGAATTTATTCTTTGCTTAACACCCTTCTTTGAGACGTACGAGCTCAAAGGTTATATAGTTGAAGTTATCAGCAATATATCCCATTTTGGTAATGTGACATGCTGAGTGATGCTGAAATGATCATTGTGTTGATTATTGTGATAGGATCATTTATTTGATCGTCTATCTTAGTGATCATTGTGTTGATCATTTGTTGACCCAAAGCATGGCTTTTGTATAAAGTATGTTTTTGTGGACGTGAATTCATCGAGCCTCACATCCCGTTAATGGTCAAAACAGGAAAGATGCGGCAAGGTTATGAGGGGTAGTTCCCTTTAGGGTATGTGCATTTCCTTCTGGAAAGGGTGGTATCATGGTATGGAGCCCAGATACTTACTCATGTTGATACACTATATCTATTTCTGTGTGGTGTTGTTGGTGACGAGCGCTCGGTTAAAGGTCCGATGGGACCGGGGGATGCCATATTCGTGTAGTAGTTACCTAGTGATAAAGGTAACCCGGCCTTGTGTTGGCAGAGAGCTGGTTAAGTTCTCGGGACGTCCAGCCAGAGGCGATCCCATGTGGCAGTAGGAAGTTCCTTAGCCTGACCATTTGTTGGAAATCCAAAGAAACAATACGAAACTTGTACGGTTTTAGTTGTAGAACCTGCCATCTAATATGGTAGCTATTAGTAGGCATAATATAATGGTACCTATGCTGGCTAAGATTTATATTCTACTTTCGAAGGAATTTGTTCTACACTATGCACTAGTAATAATATCAAATGTTATTTTAAATGCGTATCAAGCATCTTTGACTAACATAAGAAGAAATCTCCTCCAAGTCTGCGTTTGCATTGTGTGTGTGGTGGGAGGTCTTATGGTAGTCTCATTTTTAAAAGCATTGCGAATTGAATTTAAAAATATTCCTCTATTTTGATTTTAAAGTTAAATAAACTGTTTTGAGTTCTCACACCAGTCACATGACTGACTCGGAGTTTATTGTTTTCATTCCTAAACTCTGGGTGCCCACCAATTTCCACACGGGCAGTTAAGAGTTAGGTTTATCAGGATATTCTGGATATTATGGAGTTGCTGGAGGCAAGCTGGATTGGCATGGCGTATTACTAGTATATAGTATTTCTTTTTTCCGCTGCACTGTTTGTTGTTGTATGATGTTGTACACTCTGATGTGATGATATGATGTAATAAAATGTGAGGTAATGTAATAACTGATATAGTTCTTTGTTTAAAGATTATTCATTTATTATTATATGTTGTTCCGCTGCGAATTGTGAGATTCTGTTGTTGTTCTGTTTTGTTTCTTCTGTCCCGTTCTTTTTCAAATTTTCTGTTTTCTTTCTCTATTTCCTATCTTCTTATCTTTTTTTTTTCTTTCTTCTTTTCTTTTTTTCTTAAAACCCCTAAGGGTTCGTATTTTCGTTCATCTTGAATTAAACAAAGGAGATTAGTGTCTATTCAAGGAGTACGGACTTACGGGTCTTTACATTTGGTATCAGAGCTCTGATGGTTAAGCGAGAACCATGGTTCTGTAGGGTTATTACTCGTTAGAGATAGAGTCAGCAGTACTCTAGAATGAGTTTGAGTGTAATAATAGATATGAGAGCGTATTTGTTAGTGAATATGAAATTGTTTTATATTGTGATGGTTGGTTTATTGAGTGGTATATAGATTCTGGTTAATACGAGTAATTAACGTTGTTGATAGGGATCTATAAACACTTGAATAGAACAATTCAACATAATATTGTTTTAAATTGGGTAAATGGAATAATTTTGCCTTGATTAGATTTTATGTATAAAGAAATAATTTTTCAAAATTATTAAAGTGTATATAAGTTGATTGTTTAGTTGTTTGAATAATCTAAATAAAGAATAATTGTATAAGCAAATGAATTATAAGAATTGAATTATAATTAAAGTGATGTACAATTGTGAAATAAACTTATATATATAAGAAGTGAAACTATGTGAATATATTTATGAATATGAGTTGTAAATAAAAATGAATATAAGGTTAAATGAAATATAACTTAAGTGTTGTTGAATGGAATTGATTTTGGTATCGAAGTAAATAATCAAGTGAATTAAAAGAAATGTGAACTTAAGTTATGTAATAGAATTCAACTTTGTAATTGAATTGAATAAATGAATTGAATGTTAATCGATTGAATGAAAATAATTGATAAAAAAATAATGAATATAAGTGTTAATTCATTAAAATCTAATTTTATTGGAAGTTGAATAAAATTGAATGGAAATCAATTTAATTAAACCAATTGAGAGTGATGGTGTTAAACCAAAATAAATGTAAGTGAAGCAAAGGAATTTGGTTGTAAATTAATATACATTGGTTGTTATATGATTGTTAGTTGATTGTATATAATTCATTAAGTATTAATGAAATTGAAAGCTATGTAATTGAATTCAAATTGAAAGTAAATAAATTTGAATAGAATTGAATGTGAATTAGATTTAAATTAGTAAATGATAACTAATTGAATTGAGAAGGAATGTTTACAAAATCCAATGTTAATGAATCAAATATGATTTAGAGTGAAAACCAATTCATTAAGTATTAATGAGAATATGAATGAATTTGTTGAATGTTAGTTGGTTGATGGTTGAATATATATTTCTATTGTTGCATTTGCTATGTGATATATATAGTTGATATGTTACTATATGTTGTATATTGAGATTATTTGCATATGTGCATGTTCTCATGTTGTTTGTTGAGTTTAGTAGGTGCGGATCGCGTTTGCTTCGCATTTGGAGTTCGCTTTTGCGCTATATTAGCTGTATATGCTAGCTAATAAAATATAAGGTACATATCTCGGATTAAATATCGCACTTTTATACTTTTTTCCCTGCGGGATGCCTCATTACTTGATGAGATGTATATTTGTGATATATATACTGTCATTTTTTTTTCGGATCGAGCCGCGCAAAGGAGACATGGCGAATTTTTTCGAAAATTTAAGGCGTTAGAATATTTTTGAGAAAATTTGGAAAATTTGGAAAACTTTAACTTTGATTTTGGAGTTGAAAGTTAAACAATAGTAGTTGTTTTTGAAAAGATAACTAAGTATGATTGGAAAACTTAGTAAAGATTTATAAGAAGTTTAACTATCAATTTTGGAAAATTAATAAATTCTGTAACCTTTCTAACTTGTAATTTCGAGGACGAAATTCTTTTAAGGGGGAAAGATTGTAACGACCCAGAAATTTTAGAAATTTAAATTTGAATATTTAATTAATTTTAAATATTTATAAGTGAATTTTTAAGTCAAATAAATTTTTATTTGAATTTTTGGATTTAATTAGATAATTAAATCAATAATTTAATATGTTAAATTATGGAAATAATTAAAAATTGAGTTAAAAATGATTTAAAATAATTTGGAAAATTTTATTTTATCATGTTGAAGTTAGAATGATATTTTAGAACTTTTAAAATCGAATTAGAAGTTTATTTGTGAAAATTGAATATTTTAATATTAAATAATCGACTGTAAAATAGCCAATTTTTGAACAGTCTCAGAATTGAACGAAACCAGTTTCATTGGATCCGTAATAGTTAGTTATTACCGGATTTCAATTTTCATGTCAATCGGAGTTATCGTTTGTTCGTGGCAGCTCGAAACGCATTGAATTGTTTTTAATTTAAATTTGGCGAGTCAAAATAGCCATTTTTCAAAAAGTCTCGGATTTCGACGAAACCAGTTTCATCGGATCCGTAATGTGATATTATTGTAAGGTTTCAAATTTCAAGTCGTTTGGATTTACCGTTTGTCCGGTACAAATTAAAACGCCTAGAAATCGGTTTAAATCGGTTTAATTTAAATTGAGCGTTTGTAGCCATAACTCGCACATACTTCCGAATTAGCTTCCGAAACTTGTTCCATTGTGTCCGGAACGCGGGATAAACCCTAGGTACGCTGGTTACGGCGCCTAAATCGGAGTTCGGAAATTCCGGGTGAATAGTGTCGAACGGTTCCTTATAAATAGCACCCCCCACTTGAAAAAAAAAAAAAAAAAGAAATTTAACCCTAATTCATTCACGCAGCCGCCACCCCCATTTTGAACGGCCAGAAAACACTATCTCTTCTCCTCACTTATCTCTTGATCCACGCATTGATTCAAGAATCTTCCAACTAGAAGATTGAAGAGCACGTTGTGATCTACAAGATCAACGGCTATGATTTGAAACGGAGCTATGGATTGGCTGCAATCGGGGTTTGAAGTGGCACGCTTGCGCACGGTTTTTGAGGCAAATGGAGGGGCCGAGTTGGCCAAGGCTGGGGCCGAACCTAGCTTAAGTCGAGAGCTTCGACGTGGCGGTGTTGTGATCGAGTATTAGCGAGTGTTGATGGAGCAATTTGAAACCCTAATTCCTTGAATGGGTTCGGCTATGGGTTTTGTTTGCTGAGTAATGAACGTGGAGGGGAAGAACATGAGTAACGGCCCAGATTTGAGAATATAGGATCCAATGGCTCTCAATAGGTTTAGGTTTAAAATTTTTTGATTTAGTTGTAATTGTTAATATAAATACGTGCAAACTTCAAAAATTCATATCTTTTTCATACGAGGTCGAAACAATGCAAACTCAGTTGCGTTGGAATCGTATGGACGAGCACTACGCGATGGAGTTGGTTTGGAGTCAATTGGAGTTAGTGAGAATTTCGGGTAAAATTAAACGCGCGTTTAATTTTATTCGAAATAAAAGCTAAAACGGAAATTAAAACCAAGGTGAGAACTTCTCACTCAATCGAATAGGTTTCGATTTTATTTTAAATAGTTAGATTTAAAATATTTGAATGCATGTATGAATGATGACTGTTATTTATTGTTTGTTAAAATAGACATTATACGCCGTTAGTAAGCGGATGTTATTTAATATAAACATATACCGCGAATATTTCATAAACAATGAAATTGGTATTATATATAATATCAATATATATATATTGGCATATGTATATATTGCAGTTGTTGATTTCCCGCATTTTTTGTTTAGCGGATGAGACCCTATTACGCCGTTAGTAAGCGGA
Source organism: Allium cepa (assembly GCA_030765085.1). Lineage (NCBI taxonomy): Eukaryota > Viridiplantae > Streptophyta > Magnoliopsida > Asparagales > Amaryllidaceae > Allium > Allium cepa. The sequence continues at coordinate 1,024,475,899 of CM060931.1, read as the reverse complement.
TAATATTTATTAAGAACATATACCGCGATAATTTCGTACTGGAGCGAAATTGGTATTGTGCTAATGTTTTTGGATGCAGGAAACAGGTTGGAGGGATCCAACTGGATTCCTCAACAGTATTTATTTTATTTCAGATATTTTGATATTTGATGGATTATCATATCGATATATGATATCGTTGTTAGTCGTGATTGACTATTTGGTGTGTAGCATCATTGGACCCAGATTTTGGGATTTTAAAATGATTTTCAAAGTGATTTTTGAAATATAAAAATATTTTTGGAATTGATCCATTATAAATAAATAAACGTTATAATTTTTAAAGTTATAAAATTATGGTTTTTGTGAAATATATTAAAAAGCTGATTTTTAGAAATACGATTAAAAGTCGATTTTTGAGAAATATGAATTAATGACTTTATAAAATAATTTTAATGGGGATTTTTGAATTTATTATGAAAAGTTTAAATATAGGATTTATAAAATTTGATTATTTTATAAATCAAAATGGTGAGATTATAAAGGAATTTAAAGACGTTTTAAAAGAATAATATAATTTGATTTATATTAAGAGATTTATAAATAGATATTTATAAATTGAAATATAGACATTATAAAACGAGTTTTTATAAGTGTTTGAATGTAGTGAAAATGAATTTCCTAAATGAATGAAATTTATGAAATTATAAACTGTGAAGTTATAAATGAAATTTTATAAGCAATAGGTTTATAAAATTTATAAAGTTATCGAAAGAATGAATTTAGGATAAACAAACAATCTTATAAGTTAAGATTAATAATTTGGGAAGTTAAATGAACGATTTTGTAAAATAATCGTTTTATAAGTAATTAACTTATAATATGAACTTGTAGTTTATAATTGAGTTATAAACTGAAATAGGTTAATAAAGGTATTTATAAAAAAAGAAGTTTTTATAAATAAATAGAAACGGAATTTATAAACGTTGTTTTATAAATCCGCAAACGACTTATTTTGATAAGTTAATTGTTATAACTTATAAATGGAGTTATATTCACATTTTTAAATAGTGAATAATCCTTTGAATTAAAATGAATAAGAGGATGAAATTGTTAACGTAGTATATTCACGTTTTTGAATAGTGAATAACACGTTAAAGAAAATGGTTTAGATTTGATGTTTTAAATTGAATTAAAACGATCTAACGATGTTTTAAGTGTGTTGAGATTCGAAACCATAGATTTCAACATTTATTTTTGAAATAGACGTTTTCGAGAAATAAAAGGAAATGGTAGACTATAACACTGTTGTTATAGTAAATGATTTCCGAAAGGAAATATTTTTGAATAATATCGGGATTTATATATCTATTTTAAATTCGAATCCCTATGCTAGTGATTTTGGGTTGTCGTAACGATGTTTTACGCAACATTCGTTTTGGCCCAAATAAATATGTTTAAGTGAATGATTTCCTTAAATAATGAATTTTATACTTAATTCGATTTAAGTATATTGAATATTTTCTAAGTGTTGAAAATAAATGATTGTGAATTACTTATTTAATAAGTATGGAAATGTTTTCCAATGTGAAGTGAATATAGAGAATTTATCTTTTTTTGAAGATAAATTGAAAATGAATAATTGAAATCGTATATGCATGAATATTTTGAAAATATAAATTCATTATGGAATTTATATGTGAAAGTGAAATTTGTTTGAAAATAAATATTGATTTATTTTTGAAGTGTTGAAATTATATATCTTATAAAGATATTTTGGAAAATAAATAATTTGGAAAATTATTTGGAATCTAGTGATGTATGCATATCCATTGATAGTTCAATAACCGACTATCAGTATTTCCCTTTGAATGGGTTTTTGATGTGAATTGATTGAATTTGAATGCACACTTATTTTTGAATAAGCGCTCACTATTCGGGTTAATCGGGAAAGGACCATGGGGTCGTATAACCCACTCCGAATATGTGATACGTCGTTGTGAATTGCATTTGAAGATCGGTGTTGAAGACCGGTATTTGCGAAAGCGATAGGATGAACTATCGATTGACTCTGCACCGAGTTGCTCCGGTATTGAGTTCTCCATATGTGATGGTGAATCCGATCAGGATTGTGAATATCCGGATTGCAAGGACTTCTTTGTAAGTGCCTTCGGTTCTGTTCGAGCCCGGAACAGACTTGTATGGATTGTATGCCTGACATTACAATTTGAGATATAAAGCCGATTTCTTTCAAATATATTTCTGTTGGTGGCGGAGAATTTATTCTTTGCTTAACACCCTTCTTTGAGACGTACGAGCTCAAAGGTTATATAGTTGAAGTTATCAGCAATATATCCCATTTTGGTAATGTGACATGCTGAGTGATGCTGAAATGATCATTGTGTTGATTATTGTGATAGGATCATTTATTTGATCGTCTATCTTAGTGATCATTGTGTTGATCATTTGTTGACCCAAAGCATGGCTTTTGTATAAAGTATGTTTTTGTGGACGTGAATTCATCGAGCCTCACATCCCGTTAATGGTCAAAACAGGAAAGATGCGGCAAGGTTATGAGGGGTAGTTCCCTTTAGGGTATGTGCATTTCCTTCTGGAAAGGGTGGTATCATGGTATGGAGCCCAGATACTTACTCATGTTGATACACTATATCTATTTCTGTGTGGTGTTGTTGGTGACGAGCGCTCGGTTAAAGGTCCGATGGGACCGGGGGATGCCATATTCGTGTAGTAGTTACCTAGTGATAAAGGTAACCCGGCCTTGTGTTGGCAGAGAGCTGGTTAAGTTCTCGGGACGTCCAGCCAGAGGCGATCCCATGTGGCAGTAGGAAGTTCCTTAGCCTGACCATTTGTTGGAAATCCAAAGAAACAATACGAAACTTGTACGGTTTTAGTTGTAGAACCTGCCATCTAATATGGTAGCTATTAGTAGGCATAATATAATGGTACCTATGCTGGCTAAGATTTATATTCTACTTTCGAAGGAATTTGTTCTACACTATGCACTAGTAATAATATCAAATGTTATTTTAAATGCGTATCAAGCATCTTTGACTAACATAAGAAGAAATCTCCTCCAAGTCTGCGTTTGCATTGTGTGTGTGGTGGGAGGTCTTATGGTAGTCTCATTTTTAAAAGCATTGCGAATTGAATTTAAAAATATTCCTCTATTTTGATTTTAAAGTTAAATAAACTGTTTTGAGTTCTCACACCAGTCACATGACTGACTCGGAGTTTATTGTTTTCATTCCTAAACTCTGGGTGCCCACCAATTTCCACACGGGCAGTTAAGAGTTAGGTTTATCAGGATATTCTGGATATTATGGAGTTGCTGGAGGCAAGCTGGATTGGCATGGCGTATTACTAGTATATAGTATTTCTTTTTTCCGCTGCACTGTTTGTTGTTGTATGATGTTGTACACTCTGATGTGATGATATGATGTAATAAAATGTGAGGTAATGTAATAACTGATATAGTTCTTTGTTTAAAGATTATTCATTTATTATTATATGTTGTTCCGCTGCGAATTGTGAGATTCTGTTGTTGTTCTGTTTTGTTTCTTCTGTCCCGTTCTTTTTCAAATTTTCTGTTTTCTTTCTCTATTTCCTATCTTCTTATCTTCTTTTTTTTTTCTTTCTTCTTTTCTTTTTTTCTTAAAACCCCTAAGGGTTCGTATTTTCGTTCATCTTGAATTAAACAAAGGAGATTAGTGTCTATTCAAGGAGTACGGACTTACGGGTCTTTACAGTTATGGTGGCCAGTAGTTCCGCTTTGGCCCATTTTGTGAAATAATCTACGACAATTATGGCATATTTGGCTCCCTCTTTAGCTATTGGAAGGACACCTATCAGAACGATCCCCAATAGCGCGAATGGCCATGGGCTGAACATTTGCATCAATTTCGTTGAATTTCTTTTAATTTTTTGAATCTTTGATAGTGATCGCATCTTCTGTCGTGATCTGTGGCATCACGATTTATTGTTGGCCAGAAGTATCCATATCGAAGGACTTTCTTTGCCAGCGCCTGCCACCTAGTATGGCCTCCACATTCACCTTCATGTACTTCCTTCAGGATTTGTCGTGCTTCATCATTGGTCGCACACCTAAGAAGAGGGGTCGAGAATACCCTTCCATAGAGTATCCCATCCTGTATCATGAACCTTGGCGCCTTGCGAAGGAGCTTCTTCCATTGATTTTGGTCAGTTGGTAGGGTTCCTGCAAGTAGGTAGTCCTTTGTCAGTGTCATCAATATATCTGGCTAGACGATGATCTCTAAAATCCAGTACACGTCAATTTCGTGTACGCTCGGGTTGGTTAGCATTTCAACCGAAACCAATCCCAATGATTGGGCTTCTCTAGAGCTTGCCAGCTTAGCCAAATTGTCTGACTTGGTGTTTTCTCTCGTGGGATGTGAGTTATGGTGTAGTGTCTGACGTCGCTTAGCAGTTCCTGTACTTTGGACAGTGACGTGGCAAGATTCTCACCATGCGCCTGATACTCCCCTTTTACTTGATAGACGACTAGCTCTAAGTCAATGTATATGTGAATAGGTTTTATCCTAAGCTCCTTCACAACTTTTAGTTCAGCGATCAGTGCTGCATATTCTGCTTCGTTGTTTGTGGCGGGGAATTCCAAATGCAAAGCGTAGCTAATGGTTTGACCTCGGGGGTTTCAAGCACTACTCCTGCTCTCGAACAGAAGTTGTTGGATGAGCCATCGACGAAGAGCATCCTTTGCATGTCTGTTTCTGACTGAACTTCCTCCTCGTCATCCCGCATAGAAAATTCGGCGATGAAGTCAGCCAACGCTTGCCCATTAATGGCTTTCCTTGGGTGATATATGATATCATATTGACTCAACTCTATATTCCACTTGAGTAGTCGTCCAGAAGTTTCTGGTTGGTATAAAACTTGCTTTAGGGGCTGGTTAGTCAATACTCTAATCGAATAAGCCTGGAAGTATGGTCGTAATTTTTGGGATGCGATCAAGAGGCAATATGCTAGCTTTTTCAGCTTTGGGTAATTCTTCCCAGCACTAGTGAATCATTTGCTAATGTGGTACACAAGTTGCTGGATTCTTGCTTCTTCATGCACAAAAGCCACACTCAGCGCATGCGGGGAAACCGCTAAATAAATGAACAGATCTTCTCCATCCACTAGTTTTGACAAGACCGAGGGAGTTTCCATGTGTCGTAGCAATTCCTTGAAAGTTTCTTAGCAAGCTTCGCTCCATTCAAAAGTTTTTCTTTCCTTTCTTCAGTGCGTCAAAGAACGGTATGCACTTATCCGTAGCTTTAGATATGAACCGACCCGGTGCTACGACCTTTCCATTCAAGCTTTGAAGTAATCTCTTATTTTTAGGGGCTTGGACTTCCCGTAATGTCATTATTTGCTCTAGATTTGCTTAAATGCCCCAGACACTTGCTATGAATCCCAAAGGCTACTCCGAAGTGACATTTAAGCAGGTTGAGCTTCATTCCATATTTGCAGAGTAATTTGAACATTTTAGCAAGATTGTCCAGGTGGTTAGCAGCTATTCGGGATTTGACTAACATATCGTCTACGTAAACTTCCATAGTCATCCCAATCTGGCGTTTGAACATAGTATTCACTAGCCTTTGGTACGTTGCCCTTGCATTTTTCAAAATGAATGGCATTACCTGGTAACAGTACAGTCCCAAATCAGTGATGAAGCCGATGTTCTCTTGGTCTGCTTCATGCATCAGGATCTGGTTATAGCTTGAGAAAGCATCCATAAATGACAGCAGTTCGTGTACCCCTGTTCCATCCACCAGTTGATCAATCCTAAGAAGCGGGAAGCTATCCTTCGGACAGGCTTTGTTGAGGTTCAAGAAATCAATACAAGTTCGCCATTTTCCATTCGACTTCTTGACTAGGAACGGGTTCGATACCAATTCAGAGCAGGTTGCATCTCGAATGAAGCCGTTAGCCATCAGTTTATCTACTTCCTCTCTCAATGCCTTGGATCGTTCGGGGCCCAAGCTGCGCCTTTTTTTATCGGTGTGAACTTGGGGTCAATATTGAGAGTGTGGCAGGAAATTTCAAGAGATACCCCACACATATCGGAGTGTGTCCAAGCAAATACGTCCAGATTGGCGCGAAGGAATTTGGTTAGTCCTGATCACATCTTGTTTCCAAGCTGTTACCCAATTTTTAGGACCCGTGTTAGGTCATCCATATAGATGGGACAGACACCGTCAATTCAGCCAGTGCCGCCCAATTCGTTCCCGAGCCCTATTTTCTTACGTCCAAAGCCTTGTCAAATCAGCTATGGTCCCTAAGCTAGGGGCGGTTCTGTAGTTGCTATTCAGAGGGTTCACGGATGTAGAGGGTTTTCCCCACATCCTTTTTTTTCCTTCTTCTCGACTCACGCAATTCTACAATGCAACATTCCCAGGCAATGCTTTAGTCTCCTTTCACAATTCTAACTCCATGTTCCATAGGGAACTTCAATTTAAGGCACAATTGGGCCAACTCTATTCTAAAGTCGGCTAATGCGGGTCGTCCTAAGAAGGTGTTGTATGCTGACATTTCATCCACGATCACAAAAGTCTGAATAAGGGTGACCCTTCGTTCACCCTCTTCAAGCTCCATGAGTAGGTCAATTGTTCCCACCGGTTGCTTGGGTTCACTAGTAAACCCTTGAAATTTTGTATGGCATGCAAACACACTTTTCATGCCAATCTTCATTTGATCGAAAGTGCGTTTAAAGAGAACGCTAACGGAGCTGCCGTTGTCAACCAACACCTGCTGAACTACAGTAGGCCTAATTCCTACCGTACCACCATCGGATCGAGATTTGAAGCTTCAATCCCTTAGGTGTCCCGATGTTGGAACAAAATGTCGTCATTCAAGATCCTTTGCATCTTAACCAGAGTTTCGTCTTCCACAAACAAACATGATTCCTTCATAGCATGCTTCAACGAACTTTCATATCGCTCCATTTCCCGTCAACTTCTTTGTGCTTGATGTGGCCCCAAGATATTGTTCCGATAATAAGCCTTTGGTCAGTTCATTTCGACCCTTTTTCATTGGTTCCTGCTTGATTTCTTCGTTATTTTGGGTGTTGAGGAGTTGCAGATTGATCGGGGTTTTATGGTTGTCTTACGTACTGCTAGAGTTTGTTGTTCTGGATTAGTTCCTTAATGAGATTCTTTAGGTGGCATCATTCGTTCATATTATAGCCATGTGTCTCATGGAAGTGGCAGAACTTCCATGAGCACTTCTACTACACGATCTCCTCCTTCCTGAGTGGCATTTTGCATTCCTAGGTTCCTTGAATTGCAAGAAAAATGTTTTTTGGTGTGTCGCTCAAAGGAGTGTAGCTGAGAAAAATGTTTTCTGGTGTGTCGCTTAGGGGAGTGTAGCCTTCATGCCTAAAGTCTTTGAGCTTTTTATTGCTGCCATTACCATTATTCTTATTGGAATTTTAACCCTTTCTCTTCGAATTCCCATCTTTCCTAGTGGTTCCATCAGCCGTTCGAGAAGTGTGCGCACTTTGATTCATTGCTACATTGTTTTGCCCGGGATTTGTCGGCTACACACTAGTAGACTTCCCTTCCAATTCTTGCGCTTCCTCCAACCTTAGGCACTCACTTGATTTGTGATTGAAATCTTTCTTGGTGGTAGGTTGCTTCATTTTAATCCACTTTTCGAATTCAGTTTCTAAGTGAATGGCATGAACTAACGCCATGAAAACCATGTCTTCGATGGGGTTGCTTACTTCCATCACCATGGTGCTAAACCTGTTTATGAGAGACTTCAGTGATTCGTTTCGCTCTTGGAACGACCCGGATAGGGACATGACATCTTTTGGCTGCGTAGTTTGGATTTTGAACCGATCTAGGTACCTTGTCGCTAGTTGGTCAAAAGTAGAGATAGACCTTGGCGGAAGCTAAATGAACCATATTGACATAAGCCCTTCGAGATAAGGAAGCATCTATATTGAACAGCTTCGGAGGCATTCATACCGTCTATGTACCAACTGTATTTGTACAAGTGAGGCTTCGAGTCCTTCATTCCATCATAGGACTGAGTAGTTGGCATTGTGAACTTTTCTGGATATCTCTCGTTCAGGATTTCATCGGTAAAGGAAGTCCTACTTAGCGCAGAGCCCCACTCATCATCTCTTCTACCTATACTGTCCTCCATTAATCATTTAACCATTTTCGCTATGTATGCCTCTGATGTCCGGTAGTCCCGAAGATGACGATCAGTCACTACACGAAGTGTTTGACTTTGCAAACGGTCTTTGTGAGTAGGCTGAGGCCTAGGCTCTCCTGTCTTTAGGATAGCCACTCCTATAGGGTCCAGTTGGCTTGTGGTTGGTCTTACTGAAGCAGTTTGGGTATTCCTTGCATTATCAAATGCATTGGCATCTTCTTCCAGTTTATCGTCTGGCTCTCCGTCCTTTGAGCCGGAAAGATCCATAGCTATGTCTTTTACGGTGGTCTTTGCCCCCTAACTCAAATTTAGGATAGGTTGCCTTGTGGCATATAGAGTATTCGCATTTCCATCAATATTAAGCCCTATTATCGCCCTCTTTTGTGGCTATTTTCCATTTCTTCTATGTAGACAGAAGAATTCTCCTTCTCTTGTTCCACAGCAGCCGTGGGTTCAGGCATAGTCCTTGGAGCAGGATTTGACTGTCGAGTTAGGAGAGCATTAAGCTTATCCATCAAAGCCTTTGGCTACTCTCCATCTTTTGGTTGATCTCATTAACCAACTTATTTAACTCATCCCTGGTAACAACTTCATGCTGACTGGAGGAGGCAGATGCTTGATTTCCTAAGTTAGCACCATTCACTTCGGTTTGTTGGGGATTAACATCTTCTCCAGCTACTACTACCCCTATGGACCTTCTAGAGGCAATTCTTCTTCTTTTAGGAGCCATTTATTCCAAACAGTGGATTCTTCAAGCAAGGATTGGGGATCTAACTTCAGGAACTATGAGATCCAAAGTAGATAGCTAAATTTGGTCCCTAAGTTGGGTTCTCAGTGAAAGCACCAGAATGTTGACCCATAAAATGGACCCACACCCTGTTAGAGTTTGAAAGCACCAGCTCCGTTCTCATAGAGCAATATCACATATCATAGATGTAACGAAAGAATAGTAAAAGAAAGTAGACAGAGAATTTTTATAATGGTTTGGCCATTAATGAAACCTACGTCCACTTTATTTTTTTTATTATAGACTAATTATTGTTACAAAAGTTGTTTGATTATAAGGCTTTGATCGTTTCCTAGCTAGATTGAATCCCTAGAGCTGGAATCTATTGGAGAATCACAGTGTATTCCTTAAGAGATTGTTGTGAGGTAGGTAGAGAGCGAAGAATAATCCCAGCAGAGCTTCAGCTACTAATTCGGAGAAGATCCTCTTTGTGTTGCAGGTAGGATGATATTTATAGAGGTCGGGGAGCTTCTGGGCCAGGTCTGTCTTTGTCAGCTAGCAGGTAGGTTACAGGAAACCTAGGGGGCTTTGGCTCGAAAAACGAGCCAAAAACATGGGTAGGCGACCCACAGACTTGGTTCGTTTTTCGGGCCAATGTCTCACGTCTTTTGTTATGTTCCACGGTTGGTTGGTTTGAAGGTTTAAGGAGATGCATGGATCTCTGACAATCTAAGTACTTCGGATTTTTCTAGAGTCTGGAATTGAAGATGTTTCCATAACCTTTTATCATTGTTGCTACCTTTGATGGCAAGTCGCTGGTTGTTTGCATTCAACTGCTGATTGGACTGAAAGAATGCTGATCTCTCGACCTCGTTGATTCCAGTCGTTCTTTTAGTCGTATAGCTTGGTCCTTGTTGGTCCCTTATCCTAGCTTTTCTGGTTAAGTCCCGAACCATCCTATCTACACAAGGCTGTCCTGTTTTTTATTGATTTCTACTGGGTGAAAACCCAGATAACACTAAGATATAAATTAACACTATTGAGAGAAAATAGTAAATTAGAATAATATTTATTATTTGAAAATTTCATATTTGAATCAAAACAAAATACAAGTCATTTATGTACATGTATTTGTGTGCGTGTGATACATATAATATGCACACAATCACACACACACACACAGATATATATTTGTTATATATATAAATAAATGCTACTTAAATTAATAAAGTTGTTTTGTTAAATATTATATTAAAATAAATATTGTTCAAATTAATAATATACTTATTTAAATATATCACTTCAAATAGATTTTAATACGACTCAAAAGTAAATTTATTTTAGTATATGCCACACATGTATTATTCATATTAATAATAATATAACTCAAAAATCAAATCAAAATCAAACAGATAACATTAAAAGTGATTCAATGTGAATGAATTATTCATGATAACACTATGAAAGATATAGATTATAATGAATTAAAATGGAATTTTTTTAAATTTGCACATTTACCCTACTATAGATGCACCCAATCCAACAATGGTATCACAGCTTACTTTGAGGTATTATGAGTAATGTACAAAATTTGAATTTAAAATTGGTTCAAATTTCAATTTCAATTCATAAAGCTATGAATAAATAAAAAAATAAACTTGGCATTCATAAAGGTTAAAATAAATTAACTAAAAAAATTTAAAATAGAATTAAAATTCGTAAGGGTTCTGAATATAATTTCGAACTATTTCAAATTGATATTCATAAAGGCTATAAATGAAAAAATTAAATTTTTTAATTTTAATTTATAAAAGTTATAAATAAATCAATATGAAATTTTTTAAATGTAAAATTATAAAAGTTATGAATAAATAAATTCAAAATAATTTTAAATTATAATATTAACTATAAATGTTATAGTTTATAAAAATTTATAATAAACTTGTAATACTAATTAATTATTAATTAATAATATTTTAGAAATAAATATAAGATTTAATATTATATTATAAATGTTATAATTAAATAACCGAATCATATATAATGTATATAAAATAAAAATACTATTTTAGAAGTTTAAATTGAAATAAAACCTATATATGTATTAGGAATAAATACATATATACAATCGTACATACATACACACGCACACACTATATATAATGGCATCGCACAAACAATGTCATTAAGTGTGTTAATACTCATTATTCCTTTTAGATGATCATACTCATTAATATTTTGAGGCAATGAATCTGAAATACCTTTGCTCTTCATTATTTACAATATATATAAAGTACTATACATATTTATGGTTGTTATGCACCTTCAAGCCATAATATATTTAAGTTGATGTTTATATTGTCCTTGGATTGCTAACAACATTTCCAAAATTAATTTACATAATGCTGATGGTTCAAGGAATCACAACTTGATCGGTCAAGAATATATAATGTGCTTTATGATTTGTTGAGCGCTCTCAAAGTCATAAAGATGATCAAGAGAAAAGAATATACATTTAGGAGTTATTTACGAGATATAACTAGTAATTTGTTATTTACCATTTATGGGACTATAATTTGTTGAGCACCTTCAAGGTTGTAGTAAAATAGCAAATGGATCCAAACGCTTAGTAGAAGAATTTACAAAATTCCCTCATCTTATTTAGGGTTTTTAGAGACATTTAAAATATGGTGGAGCCTTATCAGAAAATTGAAAATCTATTGGGATACAAAATGGCGATGCAATTAGCAACAAAATGAATCTCAACCATTATACTTCCTCTGATTTCAACCCCATGTATAAAAACAGTAAGGTCCAATGGTACAGATCTATTATATCATCAATTATGTCCTATTTTGTGTCCATGTAGTCAGCCCCATTAGAAAAATATAATAAACCATCCTAATGAGCATAAGAACATATGTAATATTATAATCTACTTTAATAAATTTGCACCATTAATATAATTAATCAAAATCATTTTTTATTAAAATATACCAAAAATGAGCCGAATTAAATATTGGTAAAGAAATGTAAAAATATACTTACCAATAAATTAATCATTTGGGATGTTGTTGCTTCAATACCCATGCAAGAGCCAAATAAAACAACCATTAAACCTTTCATGTCTCGGTCACTTAAGTGTTAATTCGCTTTATACCATGTATTGTCTTCTATGAGTTTTGAACTATAAACTAAAATACAAGAGTATGGATATTTGATCCTCAAGGAACCTGACCCATTTCACTGCAGATGAAATTCATCGATTTTAAAATTTTCCCTAATTGGATCTTAATAGGCCTATGAAATCTAATGTTTAACACTAGGTCCCATCTAGTTGTGTTAATAAAATTATATTTTATTACGATTGTCTTATTCATAACTAATTAAATTTATGTTAATTAATCATATTATTTGAATAAGTATGAATTTATCAGATATATTATACTTTTAAATGGAGTGACATGAAACATATAATGAATATAATGATTGGTGTTTAAAGATGTGAACAAACATGAAATTAGATCCACATATAATCATATCAAGATCTAAAAGGAATGAGATAAAGGAGGATTTATTAATTGATTCCACCTTCCTACTTAGCAAACATTCAATTGACCATATATTTAACTTTCATACAAAATGACATGTGAAAATAATATGTTTATATGACAAAACAAAAAACAATAACATGATTAATATACATACATACATATGTATGTGTGCAGAAATTGGAACTTATATTTACCATGTATATATTCTCTATTTATATATATACATACCTACACATCCATACATACATACACGCACAGACACATTATTGCCTCAATTTTAAATTGTTCAATGTAAAACAAATTTATAGATAAAATTGTTTTTAAAGTATGTACCTTGATAATATGAAAACACACACACATGTATATATATACATATATACTAATTAAGCCCAAAAAGGTCCCAGTTGATTCAAAACATACATCTATATTACATTAAATTTATCTGATGTATCTACAAGTGTGTATGTGTGCGTGTGTAATTTTAGCCTAAATAATAAATATTTTGTTTTTTAAATAATTAATGTATTATAAAGCCAAAATTGCATACATCGAATTGAATAAGAAACCAATAAACTCTATATTTTAGGATTGCTTAAAATCAAGCAGAAACATTTAAATTATTAAATTGAACAATATTTTTAGAATAGTACTATAGATAATATTAAAATGAAAATTTAAACTTAAAAAATAGTTCTATGCATATATATTGGCTATAATTTATCAAGTTCAAATAGATCGTATCATTTAACAACTTGTTTAATTTGCATTACAAATTCTAAATCAAGGTTAGGCAATAATATACACATATAAAATTATGATAAGTGTATTACATCCAAAAAAATAAATTAAATTTAGATTATATCTTATAGATCTAGCTAAACGTGATTTGATTTGTAAATTTCTCCTTAGATACTTGAATCAACACCAAATTTCTGCAAAAGACATATGACCTACTTTATTTGATTTTATTTCATGTAATTTTGGTTAAATGGAAGAAAAAGATTTCAGGCATGCAAGAAATGGAGGTGGTAGCATTAGATGAGGGAAGAAGGAGAAAAAGAAAATTGAATGAGGTGATGAATGAAAATTGAATGAGGAGATGAATGGGAGGAATTTGTTTTAAGAATAAAAACCTTTTTCATTCTTTCTTTAATAACTTCCCATTTTTATTCCTAATTAATTATCGATCAAGCCAATACTTCATCCTTCCTTTTCATGGCCATCCAAGTATGTCAACTTGCATGGATTTATTTTCCAAAAAGCCCAATAAGCAATTAACTGTATTTAAAGCATGTTTAAATACATATTGATATCGTATATCGATATGTGCATATATAACTATCTTATATACGTCCAAATAATTATTCGAGACACCCAAAACATCAAATAAATTAATAAAAGTTTCTTAAATTTTAATTTATTTGATTAATTTATAATATTTTATAGATTAATAAAATCATATGGTCTTTTGAAGAATTCATAGATGTGATCGTGAGATTCGAAGGTGTAAATTCAATCAACTATTAATATTGAACAATTCAAATACTAACGTTCACACATCACCTTAGCTAATGGAGTGATAGTTTAGTTTTGGTAAAATATAGTTTCATATTTTCTTAAACGGTACCTTATAGTAACTATAATATACACACGTTCTCTTCGTCAAAAAAATATCACATTAGGATATATGAAAGTTGGAATTGGTCAAAATTCCAATGTTATCCACTTTCAACTCAGCTAGTCCCAATAAAAGTCGTTGGTTCGATAATAATATTTATTATTAATTGTTCTACTCAGGCCAGAAATTTTGACATTGGATTGACTAGAGTTGACTGTGATATTAACCTTATCCAAGTGAGAAATCAAATTCTCTCTATAATACTTCACTTCCAATGCATCAACTCATACCCAATTATTGTTGCTCGATGGACCACTATGCCCTGATTTAACTATAATCAAAGTAAAGTATTCACATTGAAGTTCCACGATATTCTCAAGTTGAGGGAACCGTGTAACATCATCATGGTGAGATTTCCTATTTGACTTAGTTGTTATCACCTACGGGAAACTCTCAGATGAGTCATTCCATAGTTATTCAATAAATACAAGTACATAACCCCTTGGTGCCCGAGTAACCATTTATAATACACTGTCCAACATTTGGTGAGTGTAACACACTCTGGTTTCGGTGGATATACCGATATCTTTCTCGAAATCTTTTGACTAAGAATATTGAAATAAAACGTCATTTTATTTTATGAATAATTACTCACGATTATAACTATTTGCAATTACAATCGCATAATATTTTATCTAAGGATTTTTTACTAATATACTTTGAATTAATTACTTAATTAATTATATAATAAAATAACAAAGTATATAAAAGAAAATAAAAACCGTGGTTGTGAACAAGATTGACTATAGAGTTAGATATATGTAATAAATTACATTATTTCCCCTAAGGCATACCACTAACTCTTTCAATCTCCCACTTGCCCATGGGGTCAATTTTGGAGTCTTAATCCCATTCCTCTTATCAGTTCAAAATAGATCGAGTTATTCCCTTAGTGATCGAATCTTCTATATTATATTACCACCAACATTTCTTCGTCATTAGTAAACTGCCTTTATTATATGAAACTTTCATAATATGTGTCTAAACATCTAATGGGCCATAATTTATTTTACAATCTATATCACATCATTTTTGTCACAAAACAATATCCTTGATTCTCAGCATTTGGATCAACCCTAGCTCAGTGATAAATTTGTGCATTTATACTTATATAGCTTCCATTGCAATGCTATACGAGATGATGTACTTAGCCTTTCAGTATAATCTGCATCCACGTCTTATTTGGAAAAATTTCCAACTTAAAGCTCCTTAATCGAACATAAATTTAAGATTGACATATTATATTCAATATCACTTATGAAGTTTTAATCCGAACCCTTTTATATGGAGTTTATTGTTTCTATTAACAATTCTCTAATATTTCGTAAATACTCGAGAATAAAATTAACTACCATTTGGTGATCTTAATTCGGATTTGATACTCACTCAATGTACCGGTTACATAAGAAAATTACTATATTATAGGCAACATAACATATATGTTAATTAATATTATCGATGCATAGAAAATCGATCTTGTATTCTCAATATTAAACATTTTAATGTGGTGTCTGTGCATACCGTTTAGGACAATCCCGTCATCCTTAAATATAATTTTTAGATATATTTTAGTACCTTTTAATATTCTCTCTTATATACACAAGCTTACTGTGCATATTAACTAGTTATCAAACTATTTGATTCCTCTATCAAAATATTTGCTCAACTTCCATGCTTGTCGAATGATACTATTGTATCAGTTCTTAGATCTTACCCAATACTTACAAACCCATTTATATTTCCCACTAATGTTGTGATATTATGGTTATTATGTAAAAAGAGTCTATTCTAAATCATTATTTAGAATTTCTATTCCAACCAAGATGAACTAAAATTCAAATTCATATTTGGGAATAATTTTGCGAGTAGAATCCGAAATGACTTAAGTACGATGACTAATGAACTGTTATGCTAATTTTAATAATTGAAATTTACAACATTTATTCTTGTCAATGTTGCTTACTATATTCTAACTACAATGATCTTCCCTTCAAAGATACCTATGGCTGGTAGATAATTTCCCTTTGGGTATAACTATCAAAATCATATTTTGATAATGTACTTAGGATCTATTCTGAATTCAAGAATCATGCCAAATGTTTGAGCCATTACTCTTTATAGCTTATTAGCAGCTAACTATCATTGACTAGAGATTTAGCCAACCTCGGATATAGACTATTGTGCAAAGGTACTTTCTAACACTAGGATTGAAGTGAAAAATAAGGAGTTAAGAATGTAGCTGAAAGGTAAATAACAAAAGATATAAAGTGGTTCAGCAAAGCTGCTTGCATATACTGTGAAGTTCTCTTAATATATATTTCTCTTACAACTACTTGGAATTATAAGAGAATAATAAGAAAGTATAAATCACTTAAAACTAATAAAGCTATGTAATCTTAAGGACTTGCTAAGAGTCCTAAATTGTGTGCATTATTCAAAATCCTTGTATGCCTCAACCTATTGAAGTTATAATGCTAGGGATATTTATAGTGGATGAAGTGGATGATGGATGGTTGAGATTTAGCTGTAGAATTGGCAATAAAAATGCCTAACCATTAATATAACTGTAAGGATGGATGGAAGATAGTTGTCAAGGTGTTATAAGATATGTGATGGATGAAAATATACTCATTGGTCCTCTACACCAAGCATGGGACTCTAATTTAATGCTGATGGTATGTCATATTAGTTAAGCTACCCAACCATAGTGCTTCAAATATGCAGATGGATGGCTTGTCGTTTACTTGAATGCTCACATGACAGATCTTACTGAGCTGATCAACCAGCTATCAATGATATAAAAGAAACCAGGAATGTAATTAAGGACCATGTTAGAAGGACGGTGCATGGCTGGGTGCAAGGTGGTCATGAGGGTTGCTTGGGATCGGTCGAAGGCGGCTGTACTAAGGCCAGGCCGAGGATGGGTCGAAATCAAGCTAATCTTTCTTAATGTGCTTCCAGTTGTGGCATGCTTGAAGAGGTGTCAACCGTCGTCTAGAGTGACACCGCGTGATCATGCTGACTTGGGGTTGTGTTGGAAGTAGATTGACATAGGACGGTCGGTGTCATTGTGTCGGACTGGGCTGGACAGGGAGAGGCTAGGACAAGATCTTGCTTAAATGTGATATGTTCCTAAGGATAAGGTAACTAGGCCATATCCTGTTGCATAGCCGATGAGAAGGTTTGGTTTGAGACCAACACGGGCTTGGGTCAGCTTATGTAGGCCTGTCTTAAAGTAGTTGGGCTGCTTTGATTAGGCTAGATTGCCTTAACTCAGCCCTCCTAATTACTTATTAGAAAATTGAGCTACATCGCCCCCTAATTCCATATCTGCAAGCGTATACGATCTTGTTAAATCATGAAAACCTCATTGATTGACGGCTCTACAAACCATTTAATGCTCTTTTCATATGGCTTCATGCTATTGGTTGTGATGGTGCATTTTCCCAGATGTGGTAGAGTGATATCATGTCTTCCATGTACACGAGTTGACTTTGTTCTGATCTCTTCTAAACGGCTATGATTCTTTTTGCCTTTGAATTCGATGCACACTGTTTGCGTCAAAATTGACCACAACACCCAATATCGTGAAAGTACCTGTTTATGAACACAAATCAGCAACAATCAATATAGAACTCGGATCTAAACAATAACAATCACAATCATTCAGAAATAACAATCACGAACACAGGATTTATAGTGGTTCGGCAATCTTGCCTACGTCCACTTTGAAGTTTATGTCTTTATTGATTCACTTGATGATTTCAATTGATTACAGTGGATTACAACTGATGATAGCTTTCAAATATGATTACAACAGCGACGATGAAGTATGGAATTGAATCCGGCAGAGTCTCGACGTTCAATGGCGGAAGATCCACTTTTCTGAAGGCTTCAGGGTGCTATTTATAGGCGTAGGGGCCCAGATCTCGCTCAAACTTCGGGAGACTTTTTCTGGCATGTGAGTGAGCCCACGCGACTAACCCCACCAAGTTTCGACTCGATCTGAGATCGATACGAAGTGACTTCAAATCCATCAAAAAATGATCCAATCGAGTTGAAACTTGACAGGAAAAATCTTTACCTTGTATGGAAGCTACTGTGAAAATTTCGTTGTATTTGGATCAGTGGTTTAGGAGATATGATCGATTCAAGTTGTGGTTTTTCGTGAGGGCTGTTGCGTTCGAATCCATCACTTCGAATCCACTCCCTTTGACTCGATCGGTCACATGGCTCTTTGGTGACGTGCGCGCACTCCTCGCATCGATCCTATTTCTTCTCCGAGTCGACCGCTTCGCATCCATGATTTTTGCCACATTCGTATCGTTGAATGACACGTCATCTAAGCTAGTTGACTTGGTGGACATGAACGAGTGATTGTTCATGGATTCGAATCTGATGGATGCGAAGACGATCGATACGAAGCAATGCATGGGCACGAGACCGATCGATTCGAAGTAGGGCATGGTGATGGATTCGAAGTGCCTCGACGGATACGAAACAGTGTTCTAGCATGGATACGAACGTGCTGAGGGGATTCCCATCTGATGGATTCGAACCGATCGATTCGAAGTGATCAATATCATGCCTGATCGGTTCGAAGACGATCGATTCGAAGCGTATGCAAGCCGATGGATACGAACAAGATGGATATGAATCCTATGGGTTCGAAATGAGCATCTCCTCCACTTTTTGATGGGTTTGAACGACACTCTTTGGCTAACTTGCATCGATCATATCTCGTTCATACGACCTCCAATTAACTTGAAATTTGGAACACTGGCTTTCATGGCTTTGCTTGTCATGTCCTATCAATTGTAGCCTGATCCGGGCTCGGACAAAATTCATCGATATCCATAGCGAAGTGAAGTACAACCAATCTCTG
Organism: Allium cepa; assembly: GCA_030765085.1. Classification (NCBI taxonomy): domain Eukaryota; kingdom Viridiplantae; phylum Streptophyta; class Magnoliopsida; order Asparagales; family Amaryllidaceae; genus Allium; species Allium cepa. The sequence continues at coordinate 1,024,456,874 of CM060931.1, read as the reverse complement.
AGACGAACTGTCTTTTGTTTTTGACTGATCTTTTGGTATCACGGCTTTGCCAAAAAGCGGGATAACATTTGCCCCTTAAAATATGCCTTGCGGTAGGAAGGTGTATTTTGTAATGCCATGAGCTGGATGTTTATATCCTGTTGATGTCCTGCAAAGGAATTTATAGTTTTATGCGACCTCAAATAACGACCGTTCCGGATCGATATACTTGAGATGAAGTGCGACCGTTCATGGTCAAGCACCTAACTTCAAATGACGATCGTTCGGGATCAAGCCATTTAAGGTGAAGTGCGACCGTGCGCGGTCAAGCGGCGGACCTCAAATGACGACCGTTCGCGATCGCGCCATTTGAGGTGAGGTGAGTTGTGCCGTTCGGGGCGAGTTGTGACCGTTCGCGGTCGGGTGCCGTTCGAGGCAAGTTGTGATCGTTCACGATCGTGTGCCATTCGAGGCGATTTTGTGACCGTTCGAGGTCGGATGCCGTTCGTGGCGAATTATGACCGTTCGCGGTCGGGTGCCGTTCGAGGCGAGAAAGTGTGCCCGGGAGGGCTTGGTATTGTTGATACCAGGTTCACGTTCGAGTGGGTTCCTGGATCATTTGTCAGGGCAGTTTATCGCCATCTCAGAGCATGCCTAAGGACCGTTTGCGACCCCGTACATGTGTCAGTAGCTTAGCCATTTCAGAATTATCAGAATCAAATATCTATTCAACAGATGAGTTTTAAAATAGAAATGTCCAAACAAACAAAGTCCAAATGTCCAAATCAAAATGAAACAAAAGAAAAGCAAGGATGTCAAAGTGTAAGTTCCCACTACTAAATGGTCAATGATCATTCAGAGCATGCCTGGGGATCGTTCACGATCTCGTACATGTGTAAATGAGTTAATTGTGTTAGTGGGAAGCTTACGACTTGTTCATCGTTATTTCAATCAATTGATAATCAAACGGTGCCTTAATTCAGGGTCGCCTCTAGCTGATGTAGACGGTGGTCGCTCTGGTTCCACCACTGGAGTTCGCCTCCTCACGTATTGAAGGAGCATACCATTCCTGATATGTCCTTCTACCTCATCCTTCAGATGCCTACAATCATTAGTGTTATGACCGTTTAATTCATGAAATACACAAAACTTATCTGATCTTCTTTCCTCGGAAGTTGGATCCCTTCGCATTGGTCTACGATACAGAACCTGCTCCTTGGTATCCTGATAAATTCGTTCCAGACTCTCATTCAGCTCGGTGTAAGTGGTGAATCGCGGCTCCCTCCGTTGCCGCTTTGACCTGTCGTTATAATCCTCAGCCTTTCGTTTTCCTTTATCCTTGCCTGAGTCCTTTTCGAAAGGCTTTTTGTCTTTAAGCACATAAACTTCTATTCCCTCTCCTTCTTCTCTTTCTGCATTCGCATCCTCTAATCACAAAAACTTTTCTGCCTCGTCGTAGAATTCCGCTAGATCCACATGCAGATCTTTGGTCAATGAATTTTTGAACTCTGTGCCGTCAGCTACTCCGGACACAACTGCCATTACCACCATAGATGGATCTGCTCGATCCACCGAAGCTGCTGTTGCATTGAATCGCGTTAGATAACTCCTCAAAGTCTCTCCGGCTTTCTGCTTTAAAGTTGCCAAAGTCATCACATTCTTGGGTCTTGTAATGTGAACCCCGAATTGCCTCATAAATCTCTCAATTAAATCATTCCATGTTCCGATGGATCCATTCTCCAATTGTCTAAACCACAATGCTGCAATATCCGCCAAGTACAATGGGAAGCACCGGGCCATAACCTCCTATGATGTCCCCAGCACTTCCATATGCCTCATATACTTCGTTCGATGAACCACGGGGTCCGTTCTCCCATCATACATGTCCAACGATGGTAACTTGAAATCCGGTGGGTTCCTAGCTCGTCTGATTGCTGGAGTAAAAGGACTCCTATTAACATCCTCCAAATCTTTGTTTACCAAACCGCCTCTCATAGCTCTTCTAACCATCTCCGCCAACCTGTCATTGTCTCCGAGATGCAATCTTCGTTCATTACTTTCAACCTGCCCCCCGAGTCCACGAGGGAATTCTGGGATCTGCCCCCTTGACTGAGCGTTCACTCTTCCGCTACTCCCGGGCTACGTAGATGCTCCCCTCTCTCTCTCCGAAATCGGATCAACGTTCTCCATGGGTGTGCCTCCTAATCCAGGTGCTATGCCGGATGGTCCTGCTCCGTCCTGGACTCCATCCGCTTCTCTATTCTGTGCTCCAAGTTGTCCTATTTGTTGAAATAAACTCTGGATCATCTCCTCTTGTTTTTTATCATTGTCTCCATCTCGTCTCTAGTGATGAAGATCGATGCTTGATTTGCTCCTGAGGAAGCCTCTGGACTTCGTTGGTGTTCACTTCGCTCTGGCCTTGGCCTTCTGCTCGATTGTCTCATCATAATCTCTCAAATCTGAACTTTCAAACTTTCTAAATCAACCTCTAATTGGTAGAACTCCTGAGTTCAATTCTCAGTGAAAGCGCCAAAATGTTTGCGTCAAAATTGACCATAAACACCCAATATCGTGAAAGTACCCGTTTATGAACACAAATCAGCAATAATCAATATAGAACTCGGATCTAAACAATAACAATCACAATCATTCAGAAATAACAATCACAAACACAAGATTTATAGTGGTTCGGCGATCTTGCCTACGTCCACTTTGAAGTTTATGTCTTTATTGATTCACTTGATGATTTCAATTGATTACTGTGGATTACAACTGATGATAGCTTTCAAATCTGATTACAACGGCGATGATGAAGTATGGAATTGAATCGGGCAGAGTCTCGACGTTCAATGGCGGAAGATCCACTTTTCTGAAGGCTTCAGGGTGCTATTTATAGACGTAGGAGGCCCAGATCTCGCTCAAACTTCGAGAGACTTTTTCTGGCATGTGAGTGGGCCCACCGACCGACCCCACCAAGTTTCAACTCGATCTGAGATCGATACGAAGTAATTTCGAATCCATCAAAAAATGATCCAATCGAGTTGAAACTTGACAGGAAGAATCTTTACCTTGTATGGAAGCTACTGTGAAAATTTCGTTGCATTTGGATCAGTGGTTTAGGAGATATGATCGATTCAAGTTGTGGTTTTTCGTGAGGGCTGTTGCGTTCGAATCCATCACTTCGAATCCACTCCCTTCGACTCGATCGGTCACATGGCTCTTTGGTGACGTGCGCGCACTCCTCGCATCGATCCTATTTCTTCTCCGAGTCGACCGCTTCGCATCCATGATTTTTGCCACGTTCGTATCGTTGAATGACACGTCATCTAAGCTAGTTGACTTGGTGGACACGAACGAGTGATTGTTCATGGATTCGAATCTGATGGATGCGAAGACGATCGATACGAAGCAATGCATGGGCACGAGACCGATCGATTCGAAGTAGGGCATGGTGATGGATTCGAAGTGCCTCGACGGATACGAAACAGTGTTCTAGCATGGATACGAACGTGCTGAGGGGATTCCCATCTGATGGATTCGAACCGATCGATTCGAAGTGATCAATATCATGCCTGATCGGTTCGAAGACGATCGATTCGAAGCGTATGCAAGCCGATGGATACGAACAAGATGGATACGAATCCTATGGGTTCGAAATGAGCATCTCCTCCACTTTTTGATGGGTTCGAACGACACTCTTTGGCTAACTTGCATCGATCATATCTCGTTCATACGACCTCCAATTAACTTGAAATTTGGAACACTGGCTTTCATGGCTTTGCTTGTCATGTCCTATCAATTGTAGCCTGATCCGGGCTCGGACAAAATTCATCGATATCCATAGCGAAGTGAAGTACAACCAATCTCTGAGACGAACTGTCTTTTGTTTTTGACCGATCTTTTGGTATCACGGCTTTGCCAAAAAGCAGGATAACACACACAATTGAAGGTGTCTAACAACCCGGTATTTTGAATCATTCGCATCCACACATGTCAGACTTGAATTGCTCAAAATAACAGATTGTAGATTTTATATTTGGCAAAAACTCAGCATATACAGTAAATAAATCAATCACAGAATCACAGACATAGAGTAATATAACAACAAGTAGATTAAAAGATAAATAGTAGTTCATGGAGCTACCATATAACAACGGAGTTTGAAATAAAATAAAACAGGATATCCCAAATACAATGGAGTCTTGAACACAAACAGATGACAAGTATGAACAAAACAACTGGATTGTTGAAAGCTGAATAGATATAAATGGATCTCCAATTGAAGCTCCAACTCTAAAGGGGGGTCTCAAATGTTGTGACACTTAGTTTGACCCAAGCGTAAAGCAAAACACAAAATACTTGAGTCAGGATTAACATTCTTTTATTAATAAATTCAAATCAAGTGAAATGTCAACTGAAATACAAGTAACTTAAAGGATAGTTGTGATTTCCATCCTGTAAGGATCCGTGGAACTATCTACTGTGTAGTAATATACGCTATTATAATATGTCTATAGTAAAGCAAACTATTAAAATAGCGTTAAGGCGTTACCTATATCCCCCTTAACATATTTTTATATATTTCTATATTCTATACAGTACCGTAATTCCTCTGTTAACTGGAGGGCTATCAGAGGGCACTCCATAGGTATGGTACAAACCAAACTCGTAGAAGGTGCGATAGGGCATCCGACAAGGCACTCGAGGCAGTGCCAGGGTAGATATACCGTTTGCGGATCCGGACTGGTAGGAACGCATAGCAGCTACTACCGCCCACCTCGTGACACACTCCCAAATCAAAGGTGCACCCAATCAAATCACAAAAGCAATATAATGATATCGAAAAAATGTGTTCGATAGGAGGAATGACCTCACTTGGCCCAGCGTGGCTCCTATTTTAGCCACATCAAGCTGACTCACGGGAGTAAGGGCTGCGCTAATATCTCATATAGAATTGTAACATTTTCAAAAGAGAGTAACACTTTTGAAATCATGGCACTTTTGAAAATCATAACACTTTGGAAATCATAACACTTTCGACTCAAACAGTTTAGATATTGAAAATAGTATATATATATTAAATTAGTTATGTTTCCTGGAGATTTGACCAGGCAACTAGGTACTCGGCATTAGCACACTATTCGGCTATTTATGGATTGTTCGGCATCTACATACCGTTCGGCATTCTGAACGCTCAGCGCAAATGGTTCGTCTGGCATTCATATTCGAATAACATTCGTGAGTACTTGGCATTGGGGAGCGCTCGGCATCCAGGAGCGCTCGGCAATCCATAGACGTTCGGCAATGCAGGGATGTTCGACATACAAGGAACGTTCGGCATACAAGGAACGTTCGGCTTCCATGGACGTTCGGCATTCAAGGTTATTCAGCGTTCCAGGGACGTTCGGCACGACTGGATCGAATGGCATTCAAGAGCGTTCGGCTTCTAGAGCGCTTGGCATTCACACTTGGCATTCCTGGACTGCTCGGCATTCCAGCCTCGTTCGGCTTTTTCCACATTCGACATCGATTCTCGTTCGGCCTGCGCACCTCGCTCAACACGCCGCATCGTTCGGCATGAAGATGATGGTTCGGAATTTGGCCGTTCGGCATGTTTGGGTCGGCACGCAGAGCTTACTCCATTTGGACCGAGGTATTCAACTATCAGGCCCACCAGGGAAGTCCAACCCACCTTCGTCTATAAATAGAGAGGCAGGGGCACAGTGAAAAGGATCGGTTTTTTCGAGAACACTGGGGAAATTCTGCCGCACTCAACACTCACTCAAGACTTAATCTTTTACTTTGCAATTGTATTCAAGTAATTGGAAATGGATTGTATCTGTATCAACTATCAAGGAAAGCAATAGAAATCAACTTCAAAGTGGACGTAGGCAGTTATGTCGAACCACTATAAAATTGGTGTTCTTGTTCTCCGCATTTAAATTTACACACTGTCTTCTATTTTAATTTACTATCTTCATTAATCTCTCTACACATTCTTTCTTAAGGGTGTTAGTGGCCAATTTTGGTGCTTTAACTGAGAATTGAATTCTTAGGCTGTTAGGATCTGCTTTGTAGCTATTGGATTGCATAAATCCCCCAAAGGAGATCCAAGATCATTCACCAGGCATCTGTTGATTCTATTTAGAGTTACAACCAATAACTCTACCATGGAAAGACCACGAACCAGATCGGCCTCCCACAACGCAGATGTCCACGAGACTGCTAGTGTACAACAAGTTGGACCTAGAAATCAGCAAGCAACTCGAGGTGCAGGCCCTCCACCCAAAACCAAGCGAAAGTTGTTTCCCGAACAGAGTTCAACGACTTGATAAGAGAACTCAAGGAAAGTAGAAGGCAACATGCTGAGCATATTCAAGCCAACACTAACCTCATGACTCAGCTCACTCAGCAGCAGCGTCAGAATGCTGGAGGTAACCCTGCCTCTTATTCTGAATTTGATAGTTCAACCTCAACTGATGAACTTCCTTGGCGTAGGCGCCGTAAGGATGAAGGTGCACAGGCAGGTGTCATAGATCGATCGACTAGGGATCAAGCCCGTGAGGAAACCGGACGCCCGAATCTGCAAGACCCAAATCAGGCGGGACATCAACCCATACGGTCCCGTGGAACGAAACCCAACCTTTCATCCTCCATACAAACTTTGGACTTAACAGCTATGGTCAAGCAGTTGATTAGAGAGAACCAAGGCTTGACCAATGAAGATTGGGGAGTGTCCAGAAGCCATACTCCCTTTACAGATGGTATCCTACAGGCTGAGTACCCCAAGAAGTTCAATATGCCGACTATCCCAGCCTACGAAGGGAAGACTGATCCCAGGCAGCATGTGATGAGGTACGGATGGATGATGGATTCTGCAAGAGCTAATGATGCAACCAAGTGTAGGTGCTTCCTAATCACTCTATCCGTAATTGCCACCATGTGGTTTACTCGACTTCCCCTACGATCTATAACCAGCTTTGACGAATTGGCAATGAAATTCATAGAACAATTCAGGATACATACCACTCGTCCAAAGGATGTGATGTCCTTATCAAGCATAATCCAAGCTCCGAGAGAATCATTGAAAGCATACTTGCAGAGATTTCATGTTGCTGCTACCGAAGTGAGCAATCCAAATGACCGTGCAATTTTGATGGCGGTAATGCGTGGAGTGGATCCAAACTCTGAATTTGGAGATTGGTTGGCGGGAAAGGCCCCAGCCACGCTGGAGCATTTTTATTCGAAAGCTCATTAGTTCATAAGAAGGGAAGAAGCTCGATGGAAAAGACGAGACAAGGCACCAGGGCCTGCTTAGGAGACTGTGAAAAGTAACGTCGCCATGATGTAAACCGGCGATAATTCGAAAAAACTCAAGTCAACGCCCAAAACAAGCCTGGGCAGTCTAAAGGATCCGGAGGTGGAAATCCTGGAAAGAAAAGAGAGACGGGGAAATGGAAGTCAAGGATCCCGACATACAATGAATACACCCCGCTCAACGCATCTCTTGAGAACATCTATTTGTCAACTTGCAACACTTTTCAATATAGAAAACCACGCTTAAAGGAATCAACGGAGGAACAGAAGCGGACTGGGAAGTATTGCCGCTTTCATGAGTCTTATGGGCACAACACAGAGGAGTGCAGACACCTCCATGACGCTATAGAAAAGTTGATTAGATAGAAGAGGCTGCAGGAGTTTGTCAAAGACCCACAAGACGGAAGACAAGAGACATCGGACCCCGGACGCGGGACAACTCCACGCCAACCAGAATAACCTGCTCGAACTGTGGGTAGCTTGGTTATCAACACAATTACTGGCGGACTACATCCCGCGGATAAGAATTGGCAGGGGATGGAGCGATATGCTAACTCTTTAAGACATGCGGAGTATGAGTGTCGTTCGAATGTGAAGGATGGGACTCCTGCAAAGCAGCAGCGCATGATGGACGATGATATTGTATTCAGGAGCAGAGATGTGGATAAGGTGGAGGCTCCTACCATCGACCCGATTGTCATATCTGCGACAATCGGGCTGGCATTTGTGAAGAGAATTCTAATTGATTGCGGAAGTTCCGTTAACATCATCTTCAAGAAGGCATATGACCAAATGAAGCTGGAGAGTAAGGATTTGAAACCATCTAAAGCCAGAATCCATGGCTTTAATGGTGCAGCAACGGATGTAGTGGGATATATGGAGTTAACAGTTGAACTGGGGCAAGGCGAGCGTAGGAGGGTGCGAATCCTACCATTCATAGTGTTGGATGTTGACTCTCCATATAACGTATTTCTGGGACGTCCAGCCCTGGAAGATTTTAGGACAGCATTGGCCCCTTGGTGTTTGACGTTAAAATTTCCAACAGACAGAGGTGTTGGAGTGGTACACGGTGATCAGGCGACTGGACGTGCATGCTATGTGGCTGAGCCGAGAGAGGCTCGGCGTAGAGAGAAAGGAAAGGTTGCGGACATCTCCGTCCGCATCCAAAATTCTGATGATTGACAAGTAGCGCCCGAGCCCTGGCTCGGGCAACATTCTCGGATCTATAGAGACATAGATCCGAGAGATGATGATGGGGGACCCAGGAAAACAAATGCAGCACCAGCTGAACTAACAATTGACATCCCAGTCAGCCGGGATGACCCGTCATGAATTCTTAAAATTGGATCACAACTCGACCCCATGATGGCCGAGAACCTCACTGACTTCCTTTGAGCGTATCTTTATGTTTTCGCTTGGACACATTCTGACATGTGCGGGATTTCTCTTGCAATCGTGAGTCATATGTTGAACATAGATCCAAGACATGTTCCTGTGAAACAGAAAAGGAGAGGCATGGACCCAAAGAGGTCCGTGGCTCTCAAAGAGGAGGTGGACAAACTCAAAGCCAATGGGTTCGTCCGCGATGCCCTCTATCCTGAATGGGTATCTAACCCGGTGCTAGTGAAGAAAGCGAATGGAAAATGGAGAACTTGTGTTGATTATTCCGATTTAAATAAAGCATGTCCGAAGGATAGTTTCCCTTTACCTAGAATCGACTAGCTCGTCGACTCTACCGTCGGACACGAATTATTGTCATTTATGGATGCGTATTCAGGATACAATCAGATCCCGATGCATATTCCAGACCAAGAGCACACTAGTTTTGTCACGAATATAGGGCTATATTGCTATGTAGTAATGCCCGTTGGATTGAAAAACGCGGGAGCAACTTATCAGCGTCTGGTGAATCGAATGTTTAAAGACCAGATCGGTAAGACGATGGAAGTCTATGTAGATGAAATGCTCGTGAAGTCACGACAGTCAAACGACCACATTCGAGACTTGACAAAAATGTTTGATATATTCAGACATTACGGTATGAAGATCAACCCCTTGAAGTGCTCTTTTGGTGTGGCATCAGGAAAGTTCTTGGGTTTCATTGTGAATGCACGTGGAATTGAAGCTAACCTGGAAAAGATTCAAGCTATTCAGGGCATACAAGTGCCCAGAACTATAAAGCAAGTACAAAGCCTGAATGGATAGGTGGCAGCGCTGAGCCGATTCATATCCAGAGCCACGGATAAATGCATTCCCTTCTTCGACGTGATAAAGAAGGGAAAAAGGAATTTTGAGTGGACATCCGACCGTGAGGAAGCATTTCGAGCTCTGGTAAGGCATTTGGAGAGCCCCCCGATACCATCGAAACCAATCGACCATGAAAGGCTGTATGTATACTTGGCAGTATCCCAGCATGCTATCAGTATGGCTCTGGTTCGCGAGGAGGACCGTGTTCAAAAGCCAGTATATTATGTCAGTAAACGCTTGACGGGGGGCAGAAATAAATTAACCCAAGATCGATAAATTAGCTTATTGCTTAGTGATTGCATCACGCAAGCTTCGCCCATACTTCCAGGCACACTCAATTGGTGTTTACACTGATCAACCCGTGCGACAGGTACTCCAACAACCGGAAACTTTAGGAAGGATGTTAAAGTGGAATATCGAATTAAGTCAATTCGATACTACTTACCTACCGTGAAAGGCCATACAGGGACAAGCGCTAGCTGACTTCATTGCTGAATTTACTGTGTCAAACGAATCAAGCGACCACAATGTCATACCTCCCATTCGATGGAAGATGTACACTAATGGGGCATCTAACGACCGTTGTTCGAGGGTTGGCATAGTTCTTGTAACTCCTGAGAACTGATCAGTTTGCTACGCTTTGAATCTCGAATTCACAGCAACGAATAACGAAGCCGAATATGAAGCGTTGATTGCCGGCTTAAGACTTATCAAAGAACTAGGAGTAAAGTCGGTCGAAATTTTTAGCGACTCGCAACTAGTGGTGTACCAAGTGCGAGGAGACTATCAAGCAAGGGGCAGTGACTTGCCCCATATTTGGTCCGAGTTTAGGAGCTGCTAGCGAATCTCAAGTATTATGATATTTCACATGTCCCGCGTGAGAAAAACAGAGCAGCCGATTCATTGGCAAAATTTGCAAGCACTGGTGATGCGCAACAGATGGGATTGTTTCCTGTTGAAACCTTACATGTTCCGAGTATAAATATGATGGAGGTAGATTTCGTGTTAGAAACAGAAATCGAGAAGGAATCGTGGATGACCCCAATCAAGCAGTACTTGCTATTCGAGATCTTATCTGATGAACGAAGCGGAAAACGACAAGTCCTTCGTAAGGCTTCACGATACATAATACAGGATGGGGTGTTGTATTGAAGGGGATTCTCGACCCCCTTACTCCGGTGCGTGGCCCACGATGAGATAAAACGAGTATTAAAGGAAGTCCATGAGGGAGAGTGCGGTGACCATACTGGGGGGCAGGCATTAGCAAAGAAAATCCTCCGTTATGGATACTATTGGCCAACTGTGAATCAGGATGCTGCAGACTATGTAAGAAGATGCCATAAATGCCAGATATATGCAAAATCCCGAGAGCTCCGCCGACAGAACTCACGCAAATGGTTAGTCCCTGGCCATTTGCAATGTGGGGGATCGACCTAGTTGGTTCTTTACCCATAGCCAAAGGTGGGGCAAAATATGCAATAGTTGCGATCGACTACTTAACCAAATGGGCAGAAGCAGAGCCTCTGGCCACAATAACCACCAAGAAGGTTATTAATTTCGTTGTACGAAATATCATATGCCGTTTTGGCCTTCCACGGACCATCAATACAGACAATGGAACTCAATTTGAAAGCAAGGAGTCTAAAGAATTTTGTCAGAAATATGGCGTTGAGAAGAAGTTTGCAGCGGTTGCTCACCCAAAAGCCAACAGACAAGTGGAAGCCGTAAACAAGATAATCAAGTCCATATTGAAAAAGCGTTTGGAAAAGGCTAGAGGCAAGTGGGTGGATGAACTTCCAACGGCGCTTTGGGCCTACAGGACCACCCACAAGACCGCGTCTGGCCACACTCCATTCGCATTGGCATATGGCACGGAAGCTGTCATACCCGTGGAACTTGAAGTTCCATCACATCGGGTAACTTATTACGACCCCGAGTCGAACCAGAATCTTTTATTGGAATCGTTGGACTTCATTGACGAAAAACGCGAACAAGCCAATTTGAGGGCGGCCGCATACAGACATAGAGTCGCTAAATATTATAACGAAAAGGTCCGACCGAGAATTTTCGGTGTGGGTGACCTCGTTTTGAAACGAGTTTTTCCTATCCCATCTCATATGAATCCCACATGGGAAGGTCTTACGTCATCGAACGGAAGCTTGGAGAAGGAACTTTCAAGCTAGCGACCGTCGATGGTGCGACACTCCCCCGAGCATGGAACAACGAGCACTTGCGGCATTACTATACTTAGTCTATTTCTTTCATGTATTAGTTGCATTTATTTCCAGTACGCTTTTATTTCTATTTCCTGGCATGTAGTAAGACAATTTAGCATGCTTTCATTAATAAAGGCTTGAAGCCATCTTTTCCATGAATTACTAATGTTTCTGCATATGATGATCCTGTGACAGGAAAATGAAACTATATTATTCTGGTTGACGTACAAACACGTGCAGACACTCAAATCTCCAAGTCCCTAGAGTGCAGACTGGAGTACTCTAAGTCCCCGGAGAGCGGATTCGAGTATAAATGACTCAAATCTCCAAGTCCCCAGAGTGTGGACTGGAGTACTCTAAGTCCCCGGAGAGCGGACTCGAGTAAAAACGACTCAAATCTCCAAGTCCCCAGAGTGCGGACTGGAGTACTCTGAGTCCCCGGAGCGTGGACTCGAGTATAAACGACTCAAAATCTCCAAGACCCCAGAGTGCGGACTAGAGTACTCTAAGTCCCCGAAGCGCGGACTCGAGTATAAACGACTCAAATCTCTAAGTCCCCAGAGTGTGGACTAGAGTACTCTAAGTCCTCGGAGCGCGGAGTCGAGTATAAACGACTTAAATCTCCAAGTCCTCAGAGTGCGGACTGGAGTACTCTAAGTCCCCGGAGAGCGGACTCGAGTATAAACGACTCAAATCTCCAAGTCCCCAGAGTGCGGACTGGAGTACTCTAAGTCCCTAGAGCGCGGACTCGAGTATAAACGACTCAAAATCTCCAAGTCCCCAGAGTGCGGACTGGAGTACCTTAAGTCCCCGATGTGCGGACTAAAAAATATTCTAAGTGCTTGAACCGCAAAAGGAAAAATGAACAACTCTCAAAGAATTTCCGAGCTATATGAAGGTGAACCGAGAAGTTCGTGTTATTCACAACAGCTTGGATTTAAATCACAATAACTCAAAAATTGAACGACAAGAGCCTTTTGAAAGACAGAAAAACTAAGTTTTATTCGCCAAAAATAAGTTTCTACTACAAACCCCCCAAAGTTCGAAGTCGACAATCTATTTACAAGAACTACGGAAGTAGATGAAAATAATTACATAACTTAAACTAACTCTCGTTGAACGAGAGTAATGATTTCTTCTTGTGCTTCTTCGACTTCTTCACCTCCGTTGTCTTCTCAGACGGCTCCTCTCCTCCGCGTTTACCCTTGGTACCCTTCTTTGATGGAGGGGTAGCAACTGAAGAAGTACGGGGAACATCCATGGGCTTGGACCTGCCAGGAAAGATGACCTTCAAAGGCTTGTTCAAAGGATCGTCCAGGTCCACAACTCGAGGCTCGACTTTGATCTTGACCCTCCTTCTTTTTCTCGAGTTGCTCCTTCATGCTCAATTCGGATGTGTGCTCAGAGGCGCCTGTAATTTCTACTTCATAACCCCCGTCGGTAGGAGAGGAAGTTTCGGACTTGTGCTCATCAAGCGCTCCGATCACCTAAGCATCCGGACCAGGAGCCTCCCCCGCGTGAGTAGCCTCACTTGTTTTCTCCTTCACTTCCTTGGCGACATCGCTCCTCGAAGTGGGCTTGGGATCAGAATGGCCTGCACAAAATCATGAAAAGAAAGTATTAGAATATGATAGCTTCTGGTGGAAAACGAAAGCTCACCTACCAGGTTTCGGCTGGCCTTCAGCCATCAAGAGGGTCTCACCCTCCGGAATAGGGGACAAAACATGAACACCAAGGCCGAGTTCCTCCGGGTCATAGCCAATGTGCTGTTCAAAAAGATCGAGTATCGGCCGACTGGTCGGCTGGTAGGCACACGAGCTGGAGAGTCAATCCCGGATGGACCGACAATAACTTCTTTTCCTTTAGTGGAAAGGGAGCCTTTGCAATAAATAGCTTTAGCCGCTGACAGGTCCGAAGGCTCATTTCCCTTGAGGAAGTCTTTTATCAAGGCCCCCTGATCAAGCTCCTCAATGCCGTGTTCGGCCTTTTTGATTTCAATTAAAGTTCCCTACGCCTCGGCCAAAGATTCGAGATAGCTGTCGCCCAGAAAAGTTAAGTCCCGGTGCATGAGAACGCGGGCATTGAATTCGGCAATAAGCGGGTCGAACATAGTTTTTATTTCTTCTCTACCCTCCTCCTTGGTCGCCTCAAGACGAGAGTCAATCTCCGCAGAGGCTATCTTTTTGCCCTCTTCACGGGCTTCACTCTTTAGCGCCTCCACTTTGGAAAGCTCGTCCTCGAGTTTCTCCTTTAGGAGTCGAGTAGCAACAATTTCGTCGCAGTATCGTTGTGACTCTTCTTGGGCAGCCGTTTTCTTTTCTTTCTCTCTACGGAGCTGCTCCTCAAGTTCCTTGACTTGGAAGTTGAATGCATCCCTCTCTTTTTGGACTGAGTCCTTCTCTAGTGCTAGGGCCCCGCAGCGTTGTACCGCCTCGTCGATCTCTTTTTTATGTGTCGATTCCAGACGAGTCACGGCTTCGGTAATGTCTTGAGCGCTCTGGTGGGCGGCCTCAAGGTCAGACTTGTAAGTCGCAATCTCCTCGTCTTGAGCTTTAATGATGTCTTTGTCGTGGATAGCCTCAAGCTTCAGGCGATCGATCTCATGTTGGCGCTCCATGGAGACTTCAGAAAGTTTTTCAGCCAAATGAACAAACGCGTCATGTTGAACGTAGACGTCGTTGGTACAAGCGATGGCGCTCTACTTGACATGTCCGGGAATAGGATGAATCGCTGGGAGGAATTTCAGGCCATCAAACCAGATTTTCGAAAATTTATCTTTAAGCTCGGCCAGCCTCTCCGATGCTGTTGGATCTGTTGCAGAAGCAGGAGGAGATGACTTTGAAAGTTCAGCTCTCCTGTGGGGATCTCGAGACTGACGAGTGGAAGAGGAGTCGGAGTGTTGATCCCGGGGAACATCGGATTGCGAACCCGTATGACCGCGCTTATCTTTGCTTTGCTTAGGGTGAGAAGAGGTATCCTGGTGGTATTTTGGATGATAGTAAGTTTTCTTCCGAGATGATGAGTCCTGGGAATGATAATCTCTATCGCTGTCACCATCTCTGTCCCGACGTTTTCCGAAACTCGAGTCCCATCCAGGTAGATAAAAGATAGACGAGCCACGAAGGCGATCAAATCCATGTGAGCGCCCCATGTCACCTGCACAGAATTTAAATAACAACGAATTAGCAAAGAGTAGCGTGACGACGAAAATCTAAGTGCAAATTGAAGTGCAAGTGTTTGTGCGTGTCCTAGTGTTTCCCCCCGACGGACCAGTTGCTTTACTAATGGGAGTTTTTTCTCCCTAACTTTGGGCTAGAGTGCCCGCATCATCTTTGATGGGCGATTGAAATCTAAATGTTTTCGGATCGTCGAAGTCATAATTGAGTAGGTCATCGGGAATGGAGAGGTTCGATAGGCCCTTTAAAGAACTTTCTACATGCTGTGAAGAACCTCTTTCTCCGTTGGAATGAGCGTAACTTTTGAAGTTCTGTCAACCTTCTCCTTCCTAATCTTGTACATCAATCTCTTTTTCCTCTCCAAAGGGGAAGATGACATTTCGATGTCGTGCACTTCGACTATCGGATCATGAGTGGGACCCAAGTTCTCACCTTGTGCTTCGGGTGTTTCATTCCCTTTAATTTCCCCCTCTTCTGGTGCGTCAGGAGTATGACGTGCTGATGACTCAGCTAATTTTTTCCCTTTCCCGGAGGTGGGCCTGGGTACGATGACGCCTTGAGGAAGGCTTATCTGACGACCTTCTGCCAACAGCCCAAACCTTGAAAGTGTCTCATTCGAAAGGAGAGTCCGGATGTCCCGTTCTTCGGCAGGAAGGGCTCGAATAGCCTCGACAGCCTCAGAATATCCTTGACCATCAGGACGTGGGTTGATACCTGAAAAGGAGAAACAAAAATTAGAAAAGGCACGGCTCCGACCAAGCACGAATATCGATCCAGAGAAATTACTTACTTCCTTCAACCCATCTCCTCGCGAAACCAGGAGGGCAACGCATATAGAACCATTCCTGTTTGTATACGGCAAACTTGCTCTATGCCCCGGTTAAAATCTGGCATTTGTGGTACGGCTCGAGGAACACAAATGAGGGGCTATCTCTCCACTTCTTGACCATATATATATATCTGATGTCGTCCGGAGTTGGAGGCCTAGAGAGGACGGTCGTGAAGAGGATATAGGTACCGTAGATGAACGCATGGCCGTTCGAGTGCAGTTGCGACGGGGCAATGTCGATGTATTGCAGCACATCCCGAAGAAACAAATTGAACGGTGGCACACTGCCAACCCAGCACATGAATTTATTACACGCCGTGTATCCAACGAGGGGCAAGTGTGGATCGTGCCCCGATGGAACCAGCACGTCGTCGAAAGGGATTCCATGGATAGAGCATATTCGCCGAAGCGCAACTTCATTGACCTTCGAAGCCTGAGAATCGACAGGGTTATCCAAGAAAATTGCTGCCACTAGAGCGTCGGGAGCCAAGTTATGGGCAGGGGAGGTTGACGGATTTGAAATATCCGCGACTTCTCGTTTTGAAGACGGCCCAAGTCTATCTGAGATCGTGGCGGAACTAGATCTCCTAGACATCACCGATAAATATTGGATTTAGCAGGGCACCTGTTTGAACTATGCTCGAAAAATAATCGGCGTTAGACTTAACAACATAAATCCCCCCCCCCATGCGGTATGTGGACTAGTGCAATCATTCAAATATAAACGCTGAGAAATTATAGGTCACATAGTTGATGGTATAAAGTTGAACTTTGGACTGTCATTCTCGAAGATCGTCATCGCTGACCGTCTCCGAAAGCCAACCTAGCAATGTTTTCAATTTTAGACTCGGACATTGACATTGTATGTCAAGAGCTTTTAACTGTTTTTATCGACTTCAGTTTAGGCTTACGAATAATTGGAACTAGGAAGTTATCAGTTCAGTTCAGTTTTCTTAGGTCCATGTCTTTGTTTTTGTCTTATAATTAGGCAAGGTGAGAATGTAGGTCGGCCTAGGTATTATTCGGTCAAAGAATTGTTCGGCCTAGGCACCGTTCGGCCAAGACATTGTTCGGCCTAGGCACGTTCGTCCAAGACATTGTTCGGCCTAGGCACCATTCGGCCAAGACATTGTTCGGCCTAGGTGTCGTTCGGTCAAAGTATCGTCCGGCCTAAGTTCTGCTCGGCCGAAATAACGTTCGGCATCCTATCTAGTTTGTACAATCTTCTTATCCTTCCATCCCACTGCTTGGCATTTGGCAAATCATGCCAAACCAAAGTTACGTCGAGCCCCAACGCTCGGCATTCCATCCTTAACTATACCGAACAACGAGGACGAGTCGTTCGGCGGGCCGAACCATGCTGTTCGGCATTCCAGCCCATTCCTGCTCCTCCTTAAGTCTTCCCTCTAATCTCGTTCGGCACGAAGGAACCATGCCGAAACACAATACACCTCCCAGCAACTCCCTCGTGTACTCGGCTCTGGCCACTTCTCTTTCCCTCCATACCATCTAGCCCTAAAAATAGCCTAATCGAGTCGAAGTTCGATTCTTTCATCCACGCAACACCTTTCGGCTACCGTTCTAATTTACGAACTCGAGCCTCGTGTTAAACCCTTTTTATTCGGGGAAAGGATTTAAAAAGAGAGATCGATACCTAGTTAGTAGATCGAGACTTGGAGAATTCTGGAGTTGAGGGCGCGGTTTTGATTAATGCAGAATGGATTGGGAAGGATTGTTAAATCTTTGGAGGCTGTTAACAGGCGAGGTTTGCAAGTACAAGGTAGCGGAGGTAAAAAGTGAAAAAGAAGAAGATGGAGCATGCCCGGCCTTTATAGGGAAGAAGAAGAATTCTAAGAGACGGTGACCGTTAGAACCGGTCAAAACGAAGTCGTTCGGTATACAAGGAGCGTTCGGCTTCAGCTGTTCTGTTCGGCACTCGCATAACGTTCGGCACACACCATCAAACCGTCGAGAGAAATAAAACAAGGATTGAAGAGGAGCACAGAGGACACGTAATTCAAAGTGCATCACATTCGGTCACACGATACACTTTGGGGGGCAAGTGTTTCCTGGAGATTTGACCAGGCAACTAGGTACTCGGCATTAGCACACTGTTCGGCTATTTATGGATCGTTCAGCATCTACATACAGTTCGGCATTCTGAACGCTCGGCGCAAATGGTTTGTCTGGCATTCACGTTCGAATAACATTCGTGAGTACTCGGCATTGGGAAGTATTCGACGGTCAGGGTCGTTCGGCATTTGGGAGCGCTCGGCATCCAGGAGCGCTCGGCATCCAGGAGCGTTCGGCAATCCATAGACGTTCGGCAATCCAGGGACGTTCGGCATACAAGGAACATTCGGCATACAAGGAACGTTCGGCTTCCATGGACGTTCGACATTCAGGGTCATCCGGCGTTCCAGGGACGTTCTGTACGACTGGATCGAATGGCATTCAAGAGCGTTCGGCTTCTAGAGCGCTCAACATTCATGCTTCACTCGGCATTCCTGGACTGTTCGGCATTCCACCCTCGTTCGACTTTTTCCTCATTCGATATCGATTCTCGTTCGGCCTGCGCACCTCGCTCAACACACCGCATCGTTCGGCATGAAGATGATGGTTTGGCATTTGGCCGTTCGGCATGTTCGGGTCGGCACGCAGAGCTTACTCCATTTGGGCCGAGGTATTCAGCGACTAGGCCCACCAGGGAAGTCCAACCCACCTTCGTCTATAAATAGAGAGGCAGGGGCACAGTGAAAGGGATCGGTTTTTTCGAGAACACTGGGGAAACTCTGCCACATTCAACACTCACTCAAGACTTAATCTTTTACTTTGCAATTGTATTCAAGTAATTGAAAACAGATTATATCTGTAATCAACTATCAAGGAAAGCAATAGAAATCAACTTCAAAGTGGACGTAGGCAGTTACGCCGAACCACTATAAATTTGGTGTTCTTGTTCTCCGCATTTAAATTTACATATTGTCTTCTGTTTTAATTTACTATCTTCATTAATCTCTCTACACAATCTTTCTTAAGGGTGTTAGTGGCCAATTTTGGTGCTAACAAGTTGTAAATTAAAATAGTTTATATATCAAAATAATATATATATATATGTGTATATGTATATATATATATTAAAATAGTTTACATAAATTAAAATACTTTATATAATCAAAATAGTTTCCTCCAAATTCACAAATCGATTTAAATTATCTTAAATTCCAAAAATTTAATTTAACTCAATCCCAGTTCATCAATTTTAATTCAATTCAATTTATCAAAAACCCATTTCAATTCATATCGATTTCAAATCTAAGTTTGAACTACCTCTTCAATTCCAATAAGGTTCAAAGTTTAAATATTCAAACATTTCAATATAAGTTTCATTTAGATTTCAATGTTTAATTTTAATTTTATTCAAATTAGAAAATATTCACTTAATCAATAATAACAATTAAATAAAATTTCAATTTATAATTTACATCAATATTAAATATTCAGTCTCAATTCTATTTAAAATTGAGAATATTCATTTAATCACTTTTTATCAAATTAAGTTATCAGTCATCTCTTTTAAATCTCAAAATCAAAGGTTCAAATCAATTTCCGTTTAAATTCAATTATTAACCAATTTAAATTTTAGGTCAACATTAATTTTTCTTTCTAGCCTTTATTATTAAAGTTATAAATATTTTTTAATATATATTTAAATAAATATTTAAACATATTATAAATTGATTAAGTTAAATTTTTATTAAATTAAATCTTATTATTAAATGTATTTTGTATTAAATTTATTCTTATTATTTATAAAATAATAAGAAAAATCTTAAAAATTATATTTTCAAAACTAAATTATAAATCAAAATTTCCAAACATATTATTTTAAAATCTAGATTTTATACATATATAAAAATAGCCTATATATATTATATTTTAAAATCAATACTTAACTATATATTCTCTTTCGAAACTTTGGAAATCCTTTTTTGAAATATAGACCAACGGTGTCCGTATATAATTTTCTATCCTATGGTCAAGTGATAAGGATATTTATCATTTCAATCCGCAATTTAACTATTTACTGATATATATCATTTCAATCCGCAATCCCAAAAATTAAAATCAATGAAAATCGTTTGGGTTTATCATTTCAATGCTTAACGATTTTCCCCTATTCTACAAAATCATTCGGGTATGTATCATTTCAACCCATAGGGAATTCTAAACTAACAGGGAACTTGCAGAGTGAGGATAAATATTATAGTTAATCAACAGCAAGCATATATCATCCGTGATAAATTAAATAAAGTGTACACAATAGGATAAGGTGTCATATATCAAAGGTGAACAATTGTAGATAATGGCATATCATATTTAACAATTAAATAACTAGCAATTCAAATTTAACAGCATATTTCAATTAACATTTCAAGTGAAATCAAATTTACTAACTAAAAGAATGTTAATTGTGAGTGATTGCTCACCTTTCGATGCTAGTGGAAATAGATAACAAGACAAGCTATGATTTGAATCACGATCTAAACAATCAACCAATCCAAATCAAAAATCTCAAAGAGAAGTAAGCTAAACATGGATTTGATGGATAAAGCTGATAAATATGAATCGATGAGAACAAACCGAATCAGCTTGATATAAATGGAAAAAATATATACTATTATTATTGTTGTTATTTTATAAAAATCAATATTAAGATCACAAATATTAAAATAATACATATATACGTAATTCAAAATCGTTATTCTTAAAATACAAATGTTTAAAAATCAAAGAGATATCTATTATATTTAAATCAATACTAAAGTTAAGCAGCCTCTTAATGAAAACAGCCTATATAACGATCAAAATATTTATGTATAGACATAACACTATATATATATTTTTAAATCCAAATATCAATATATCTGTATATTATATATAAACTAAAATCAAAGACAAAATCAATATATATAACATGCAGACGTTATACACACATAATTATATAGGCTTATGTATACAAACCGATCCTTTACTTATATACTTATATATATATATATATATATATATATATATATAAATGAACAGGTTATCTATATCTAAACTAATATACATATAAATATTACACATATATGAACTTATGTAAACCTATACATATATACACGAACAAACAGTGTATATATAACTTATATAAAATATATATGTAAAATCAAACCGATTGTATTTATTATATAAACGTATATATAAATCAGATATATAACTAACATAACCTGGACCTAGTAACAACTATATATATACAAACCTTTTAAAACATATAATATAATATATAACTTAAGACAAACCTTCGTATATACCTTCCTTTAAAACTGCAACAAGTATAAATATATGCCTTTTAATTTTCCCTTTAAGATGCAAGCTATCATATGCACTCAAATATATATATATATATATATATATGTTAAGATATAGACAAATATCTTAACTTATATATATACATAGACTGTTAAAAGGGAAGGCACGGCAAGGCTGATGGAAGGCATGTGCTTGGTTGTGGTTAGCTGCATGGATGAAGTGGAGTTCTGCCATGATGGGTTCAGGTTGGCGTAAGGGAGAGGGGAGATGGTGGAAGAAGGAAGTGCACTGGGGTTGGGATGCTAGGCGAGCTGATGTAGCTCGACCAAGGGAGGATGGCGTACAGGCGGGAGGAGGATGAGAAGGCGGAATTGTGGCAAGAGCAGTGGGCGGCTGCCACATGGTAGTCGCGATCTGGTGGAGGGCGGAGGTTTGACCATGGCTAGTGGAGGGGAGAAAGATGGCAGAAGTTCGGGGTGGCTGGAATAAAAATGGCTGGAATAATAATGACAAGTGGCCATTTATTTTCAGTCATTTGACAAACAAATGGACACAGGGAATTCAAAAGGTTCAAAACGTTACCGGTATTGAAATTATGTTTCTTCACTTCCGCCATGAACCGGACGCCGAATCACGAAAATGAATATACTATGGCGATCAGCACGATGTGACGAACAAAATGGTACAAAGATATGAGTGATATGCCCATCCTATCAACAGTCGATACTTCGCTGCTAAAATGCTTCAAATTCGTCGAAAATAAGATAAATGGAGCTAGGGAAGTCCAAATTTGGTGAAATAAAATATGACTCTCACTCAGAAAATGATAAACATTTTTATTATATAAAAATATTCAAATTTTGAAAATATTTTATTTTCATCATTTATTAACTGATTTAAATTGAAATTGAAAATTACACAATATAACTAACTTTCATATTTTCCATTCAAATTTTACTAGTTGCTATGTTAAAATAGATGTATTCCAAATATCAAATTTTCATTTTCAAATTCAATCATTTAAAATTTCACAAAATTTCAGTTAATTACGTTATCAAAATCGTTAAAATTTCCGTGTCGTTACACTCTCCCCCACTCAAACTTTTCATCTCCGAAAAGGAACGAGATAAGAGAATAGAAACACTAAAAGAAAAGATAGATTTGAAATATATAGTATTAGATACAACAGTTAATTTTTAAAGCCATGTAAATTTCATTTATTTCAAAACTGATTAATATTCAGCAAATTTGGTTTCAATCCATTTTACTCATTCAATAATTAGTCATTATATTCACCTTTGATTGATTTCAGTTCAATATATTTCATTTAATTGATTTGGCTTCAATTATTAACCTTTTTTACAAAATTTCTTTAAACAAATTTATTTTATTTAACTTATTTATTTTATCCATTTTTCTTCATTTAAGTTGGCTCCACTTAAAATTTTAACTTCACTATTCTTAAGTTCATATTTATTTACCTAAATATTTTTCTCTTTTATTATTCAAACTTATTTCACTTAACATTTCTATAACATAAATTTAGTGTATTAACATTTATAATAACCACTCAAATTTTATTTATAAATTCCATTATAAAAATTCATTTTTTTGGACATCCAATTTCATATATTTATATTGCCAATTATTCAATTACCTATCCTTATTAACACTTAACTATTTCTAGGTAAGTTATATTAACGTTTTTGAATGTAATTAAACACTGTACCAGTTTCCTTTTTATTTGCAAGATTTCTATTAAGAAAAAATTCAGTTTGAGCATTTTATTACTTTAATTTCCTCTTGAATTATATATTCACCTTAACATTTGACTTTTTGAATATTTTAGGTAAGTTATATATTAGAATGCAATTTAGTACTATACAAATAAGTTTTATTCAAATTCAACTATTTCAAGTTGTTTTAATTTCATTTATCATTTAGATATTCCAATTATTCAAAAAATTACTTTATTTCAATAATTGAAATCATTTTTTAATATAAAACTTAAGATTCAAATTTTCGGTTTCATTTCAAACTTTTTGAAATAATTATATACATATATATTTGTTCGAGACAAAAATTGTAGCAAAGCCACTAAGGGGCCTCCCTACTTCAAAACTCAAAAATGAATATTGATGATGCCGCAGTCATCACTGAAATTATTTTCTAGCGACAAAAAGGGAGAGTACTGATTTTCTTCCTTTTAAAATTCTTTGAAAACAATTTATATTCGAAAATACTTTCAAATAATATATTCTTTCAAACCATGAAACCAAATTTGTAAAGCGCTAGAAATTAAATTCTTAAGTCCTTAATTTAAATTTATTTCATTTTCAATTAGATTTACAAAACATACTTATAAAATTTTAGCTCTTTATAGCATACAACAATAGTTAACAATTGAAGAATGTTGACAAAACAATGAATGAAAATCTAATATTATCATTTATAACAGCCAATACATTTAACTATCCAATTCCAGAAAATCATACCATATATGTAAAATATAATCATATAAAATTATTTAATTTACCAATTTTGAAAACAATATTATGTCAGTTTGCTCTATTCAATTGTTTTGGAATTTCTATCGTAGCGTTGGCCAAACAAATTGATCAAAATCCAAAATTCAAACTTAACAATTCAAACAACACAATATAAAACCTTTTATATTAATTTCAAATACAACTCCCTCACTCGATGATTCAAAATTGATTTTAAAACAAAGATAGAGATTCAAATTTAGAGGGGCCCTAGTCAACAAGAATTTCAACTAAGAAGATAGACTCGAAAGTAAGATAAAATAATTGAATTACAAAAGAGGAAAGATGAATAGATTTACTTCTTAATCACGGCGACCTTAACCGTCAATTGAGATTCCACGAATAAGATCGATGTGGAAATTCTATTTTCGGCTTGAAGGGAAGAGAAGTGACTTCACCCAATATCAGGATGATCTCTAATTGTCGAAGTGGAGTCAAGATTACAAAGGGATTACCCTGGTCACCAACTAGAGACAGTTAGGGCTTTGCAAGAAATAATAGCATCTAAACCAAGGACGGATAGACGCTTATTGTAAAGGAGTTCATGAAGCTACCATATAACAACAGAGTTTGAAATAAAATAAAACAAGATATCTCAAATACAATGTAGTCATGAATACAAACAGATGACAAGTCTGAACAAAACAACTGGATTGCTGAAAGCTGAATAGATATAGATGGATCTCCAAGTGAAGCTCCAACTCCAAAAGTGAGTCTTAAATGTTGTGACACTCAGTCTGACCCGAGCGTAAAGCAAAACACAAAACACTTGAGTCAGGATTAACATTCTTATATTAATAAATTCAACTCAAGTGAAATGTCAACTGAAATACAAGTAACTTAAAGGATAGTTGGGATTTCCATCCTGTAAGGATCTGTGAAACTATCTATTACGTAGTAATATATGCTATTATAATGTCTATGGTAAAGTAAACTATTAAAATAGCGTTAAGGCGTTACCCATATCCCCCTTAACACATTTTTATATATTCCCATAGTTTATACAACACCGTAATTCCTCTGTAAACTGGAGGGCTATCAGAGGGCACTCCACGGGTATGGTACAAACACAACTCATAGAAGGCGCGATAGGGAATGTGACAAGGCACTCGAGGCAATGACAGGGGAGATATACCGTTTGCGGATCTAGACCGGTGGTAACGCATAGTAGCTACTACCGCCCACCTCATGACACACTCCCAAATCAAAGGTGCACCCAATAAAATCACAAAAGCAATAGAATGGTATCGAAGAAATGTTTCTGATAAGAGGAATGACCTCACTTGGCCTGGCATGGCTCCTGTTTTAGCCACATCAAGATGACTCACGAGAGTCAGGGCTATGCTAATACCTCATATAAAATTGCCACCAAACCATCCTACTTCATTTTGGAATCTCCATCACGTACATAGTTGTTAAAGTGGTTTTCGGTATTGGCAGAGAGTATGACAATATCTGATCCCGGTCTCTTTAACAACCAAATGCTTATTTCACACCGTGGTCATTTCTTTTCAAATAGTTCATACTTTATATCAAAATATCATATTCATTTCAGAAAAACCATATCAATTCGATATCATTATTCACTTTAAAAATATTCATTTTTAGAATCGTAACATTTTCAAAAGATAGTAACACTTTTGAAATCATAACACTTTTGAAAATCATAACATTTTGGAAATCATAACACTTTCAACTCAAACAGTTTAGATATTGAAAATAGTATATATATATATTAAACTAGTTATAATTTAAAATAGTTTATATATTAAAATAGTTTATATATATTAAAATACTTTATACAATCAAAATACTTTCCTCCAATTTCACAAATCGATTTAAATCATCTTAAATTCCAAAAATTTAATTTAACTCAATCCCAGTTCATCAATTTCAATTCAATTCAATTTATCAAAAACCCATTTCAATTCTTATCGATTTCAAATCCAGGTTTGAACCATCTCTTCAATTCCAATAAGGTTCAAAGTTTAAATATTTAAACATTTCAATATAAGTTTCATTTAGATTTCAATGTTTAACTTTAATTTTATTCAAATTGGAAAATATTCACTTAATCATTTAGTTAACAATTAAATAAAATTTCAATTTATAATTTACATCAATATTAAATATTCAGTCTCACTTTTATTTAAAACTGAGAATATTCATTTAATCACTTTTTATCAAATCAAGTTATCAATCATATCTTTCAAAATCTCAAAATAAAAGGTTCAAATCACTTCTTGTTTAAATTCAATTATTAACCGATTTAAATTTTAAGTGAACATTAATTTTTCTTCCCAACCTCTATTATTAAAGTTATAAAATAAATCTATTTTTTAATATATATTAATACAAATTTAAATAAATATTTAAACATGTTATAAATTAATTAAGTTAAATTTTTATTAAATTAAATCTTATTATTAAATGTATTTTGTATTAAATCTATCTTATATATTTTTAAAATAATAAAATTATAAGAAAAAACTTAAAAATAATATTTTTAAAACTAACTTATAAATCAAAATTTCCAAACATATTATTTTAAAATCTAGATTGTATACATATATAAAAATAGCCTACATATATATATATATATATATATTATATTTTAAAATCAATACTTATTAAAACCATATATTTTCTTTCAAAACTTTGGAAATCATTTTTCAAAATATAGACCAAAGGTGTGTGTATATAATTTTCTATTCTATGGTCAAGTGATACAGATATTTATCATTTCAATCTGTAATTTAAATATTTACGGATACATATCATTTCAACCTGCAATCCCAAAATTAAAAATCAATGAAAATCGTTTGGGTTTATCATTTCAACCATAACGATTTTCCACTATTCTAAAAAATCGTTCGGGTATGTATCATTTCAATCCATATGGAATTCTAAACTAACAGGGAACTTGTAGAGTAAGGACAAATATGATAATAAATCAACAATATGCATATATCATCGGTGATAAATTAAATAAAGTATACACAACAGGATATGGTGTCATATATCAAAGGTGAACAGTTGCTGATAATGGCATATCATATTTAACAATTAAATAACTAGCAATTCAAATTTAACAACATATTTCAATTTTCGTTTCAAGTGAAATCAATTTACCAACTATAAGAATGTTAATTATGAGTGATTGCTCACCTTTCAAGGCTAGAGGAAATAGATCACAAGACAAGCTACGATTTGAATCATGATCTAGACAATCGACCAATACAAATCATAAAACTCAAAGCGAAGTAAGCTAAACATAGATTTGACGGACAAAGCTGGTAAATAGGAATCGATGAGAGCAAACCGAATCAGCTTGATATAAATGGAAAATATATATACTATTTTTATTGTTATTATTTTATAAAAATCAATATTAAGACAAATATTAGAATAATTTCAAAATCGTTATTCTTAAAATACAAATATTTAAAAATCAAAGATATATATATATATATATATATATTATATTTAAACCAATAATAAAGTTAAGCAGCCTCTTAGCTGTGAAAACAACCTGTATAACGATCAAAATATTTATATATGGACATAAAACTATCTATATATGTATATATTTAAATCTAAATATGAATATATCTGTAAATTATATATATATAATAAAATCAAAGAAAAAGATCAATATATATAACATACAAACGTTATACACACACAATTATATAGGCTTATGTATACAAACTGATCCTTTACTTATATAGCTTATATATATATATATATATATCTAAATGAGCAGGTTATATATATCTAAACTAATATACATATAAAATATTACACATATATGAACTTATGTAAACTTGTATATATACACGAACAAACAGTTTATATATAACTTATGTAAAATATATATATATATAATTAAATCGATTGCATTTATTATATAAACATATAAATAAATCAGATATAACTAACATAACCTGGACCTAGTAATAACTATATATATAAAAACCTTTTTAAACATATTATATAGTATATAACTTAAGATAAACCTTCATATATCCTTCCTTTAAAACTGCAGCAAGTATAAATATATGCCTATAAATTTTCCCTTTAAGATGCAAGCTATCATATGCACTCAAATATATATATTTATGCTAAACAAATATCTTAACTTATATATATATACATGGACTGTCAAAAGGGAAGGCACGGCAAGGCCAATGGAAGGCGTGTGCTCGGTTGAGGTTGGCTGCTTGGATGAAGTGGAGTTCTGCCATGATGGGTTCAGGTTGGCGGAAGAGAGAGGGGAGATGGTGGAAGAAGGAAGTGCATTGGGGTTGGGAAGCTAGGAGAACTGCTGTAGCTCGGCCAAGGGAGGAAGGCGTATAGGCGGGAGGAGGATAAGAAGGTGGAATTGTGGCAAGAGCAGTGGGCGGCTGTCACATGGTGGTCGAGATCTGGTGGAGGTTTGGCCGTGGCTAGTGGGAGGGGGAGAAAGATGGCGGAAGTTCGGGGTGGCTAATGGTTGATGGACGTGAGGTCGTAGGAAGGGTAGAGCTGTGGTATTGGTTGTTCTCGTGGCGTGCGACAATGTTTTGGGAGGGAGGCAACTGCCTATGGGGTGGTGTTTGGGTCGGTTCGTGGTGACGGGCGTGTGAAGGGAGGTCGGGTCATGGTGAGGGTCGTGGTGACATGGCAGGTGAGGCGGAGATGCAAGGGGAGATGACTGCTCGATCTCATAATGAAGAGGTTGTTCGTGGCCGGTGGTAAGTGGAGGCAGGGAGGAAAATGAAAGAGAAGAAGGAAAAAGAAGGAAAAAAACAAGAAGAAAAAAGAAGAGCAGTTCGCCAAAGAAGGAAATGATGGCATGCACTTTATTTCTTTTTTTCTCAACGTATAGAACGTGAATAACGAAGAGACTAGGCAGAGAATATGAACCAGAATTTATTGGTCGTTGGGAAAATAAAAGGTCTGAAGTTGAAGGAATGGAATAATAATGACTAATGGTCATTTATTTTCATCCGTTTGACAAACAAATGGACACAAGGAATTCAAAAGGTTCAAAACAGTACCGGCATTGAAATTACATTTCGTCGATTTCGACACGAACCGGATGCCGAATCATGGAAAGAAATATACTACGGCGGTCAGCACGACGCAATGAACAAAATGGTACACAAATATGAGTGATACGCCCATCCTATCAAAAGTTGATATTTCGCTGCTAAACTGCTGCAAATTCGTCGAAAATAAGATAAACGGAGCTAGAGAAGACCAAATTTGGCGAAATGAAATATGACTCTCACTTAGAAAATGATAAACATTTTTATTATATAAAAATATTTAGATTTCGAAAATATTTTATTTTCATCAAATATTAACATATTTAAATTGAAATTGAAAATTACACAATAGAACTTTCTTATTTTCTAATCAAATTTTACCAGTTGCTATGTTAAAATAGACGTATTCCAAATATCAAATTTTCATTTCCAAATTCAATCATTTAAAATTTCACAAAATTTCAGCTAATTATGTTATTAAAATCGTTAAAATTTCCGGGTAGTTACAAGGTGTGAGTATAAAACACCCCTTTCTCTTCTTCCAGAAACTCATAAAATCTTTCCCCATGAAAATTATTCATAGCCTATGAATCTTTTGCAATTATTTGCTGATAAAAAGCAGCTAGCTTCATCATCTATTTCCTTTTTAAGTGTCTTGCATGTACTTCTTTTTGTCTAACTTGTTTGGTATGTTGAGAAAGGAGAAAGCTCTCTTGGTGTTGAACTGCCACTTATTGATTATAGTTCAAAACTTTGCCTGGAACATTCCTCTTGAGGTCGATCTTACCTTGCCGCTTAGCTTGGACCTATGCATACTGGTCAGGCATCCGATGGTGACCAACCATCGTTGTTATGCTAATGAGCCAACTGGGGATGGTGGATTTCTTCTCCATTCTACTATGGCGGTCCTAGACCTAGGCCATCTTGGATGCGTCAACGCCTTGCTAGAAAGAGTTGTGGTTGTCGCCTCCGTTTTCAATGTCAGGGTTAAAGTCTAGGTCATCCTCTTGGTGATTGTTTTGGATGATGATTGTGATGGATGTATGATTTATGATGGATGAATGGATATTGTATTTTATTTTTATAAACTGCAAGTTATTATGCATTTTTATTGATTCGGGATTGCGGTTTGAAATGATATATAACCGTAATTTTTATTTTTAATTACGGATTGAAATGATAAACATCCGTATCACCTGACTATAGGATAGAAATTATATACAGACACCGCGGTCTATATATATAAAAATATGTTCAAATGATTTCTATGGTTTTTAAAGAAATATACGGATTATATAAATATTGATTTTAGATGTTATATAAACGTCAAATTTATTATTGATTTTAGCTATATATAAATAGGCTTGAAATATAAAATAAGCCTAATAATAAAGTTTGATTATTTTATATAATAAGGTTTAATGAATATTGATTTTTGATATTATATAAATATTATTAAAATGCTTGAATTTAAGCTATGTATAAGTTTGTTAAATAAAAATTTAGTTTAATAATAGAGTTTGATTTTTTTATTAAAATAAATGTGAGCAAGTATTTAAGTTTTACTTTACTATAGAGAGTATGATGATTTAAATAAATTAAGGTTGGGAGATAAATTGGAGATTTATTTGGAATTGAATTTATTTAAGAATTAAACTCTAAAAGGTTGATGTGGAATTTATTAAATTGAAAATTTTAAAAGGTATAATTATTATAACTGGATTTTGGGGTCTAGGTGAATAAAATGATTATTTCAAGTATAAATTAATTGAAGAAAATATTTAGTATTTGAAATTTGAGTTTTTTTTAATAAAATGGATTTATTATGCAAAATATTTCAAAACTAAATAATAGAAGATTTGATTTTTGAATCTAGATTATCAAATTTAGTTTTGGAATTTTGAATATTAAAGCTTTGAAATATATGAAATTTTGAAATGGTTTATTTGAGGATTTAAATCTGTATTGGGATTGATTTTGAAATTAAAGAAGCTAAATTATTATATAAAGTAATTTAATAGTAAACCATTTAAGTATTGGAAGTTATGTTTCAAAGCTATGAATTTGGGAAAAGGATATTTTTGAAATAAAAATGATATTATATCGATTTGGGATTTCTTTAAAATGATATCATATTGATTTGGTTTTAAAATAGAAATGATATCGTATTTATAAGGTTTTGAAATGGATATTATATTCTGGTTTTAAAGTATAAATTATTTTGAAATAACCGCGGTGTTATAATAATGTTTGGTTGTTGAAGAGACCGGGATTGGAAGTTGTCATATTCTCTGCCAACCCTGAAAACCACTTTAACAACCGTGTATGCGGTGGAGATTCCAGAATGAAGTAGGATGGCGGCAGCGTTTCCTTTGAGGTAAATACGTGGATCCAACTCCCGTGAGCTGGCATAAGGTGGCTAAAACAGGAGCGATTGACGGGTTAATTGAGGTAGCACCTTTGATCGGACACATCCCTTCGATATTATACTTTGACTCTTGGATTGATTCGGTGGCCAGTTTTGATTTTTTTATTTGGGGGTGTGGCTCGAGGTGGGCGGTAGCTGCGGCTACGCGTTACCACCGACCCGGAAGCGTAATTGGTGTATCTACCTTGGCATTTCCTAGTTGTGCCGTGTCACCTACCCTTGCGCGCCTTATACGATTTTGGTTTTGTACCATACCTATGAAGTGCCCTTTGACGACACCCAGTACGGGGGAGATTACGGTACTGTATAGACTATGGGAATATATAAATGTGTTAAGGTAGAAAATGTAAAGCCTTAAAGCTATTTAAAAGTAAGTTTATTTTACTAATAGACATTATTATAATAGCGAAATATTACTACATAGTAAATAGTTTAACAGATCCTTAGGAGATGTGAATCCCGAGCATTTCTTAAGTTACCGCACTCATATTTATTCCTGTTAATTTAACTTACATAAGATCTTTTAGTTCTGACTCGAGTGTTTTGTTTTTGCAATTCGCTCGGGACAGTCTGAGCATTTCAGGATCGAAGACTTTATTTCTGGAGGACGAAGACGAAGTTTTTTTTTTTTTTTTTTTTTTTTTTTTTTTTTTTTTTTTTTTTTTTTTTTTTTTGCAAAGCAAGCCGGTTTTATAGTGGACCGTCCACTATTTATTACGTAAGTAATAAAGTTGAAGTACAGGAGTAAGGTAAAGCACCTTAACTACTAAGAGATAATACAGAAAATACAGCACAGGTACGAGACAAATATGTCACCGTAACTAAAACTAGGAAGAAGAAAAAAAACTAGCACTCCTCCGAAGAGGAAGATATCACATCAGATCCATCCACCAGAGAAGCGACTAGAGGAATGGATCCACAAAAACCAGCAAAAGGTCGGAAAAGAAGAGCAAGACGCGGATCATAACCCATAGCATCAGAGGAGTAGATAAAAGAACGATCCCAGGTAATATCAGCTAGCATCGCAGAATTCGAACTTGCATATAACCCATCCAAATCAAGAACTAAGGAATCACCTGAAGGTTTGTAGCGTAGGCAACGAAGGTCCTGCTGATCATCAGAAACAAACCGGAAGAAAGATCCATTGACCGGGTTAAATCTCATATCAGAGATGGGATCAATCCAACACCCCTCGGGCTCATCCCAAGCGACAGGCAACGGCGACGAACCAGGATCAGGAACAACAACCACAGAATCAGGCCTAACCATCGGCGACGGAGGCAAGTCAGCAGATGGAACAGAGTCAGCAAGACGAAGTTTTCATTATTATTATTATTATAGGTTGTTCCAGGCACGCAACAGGCGACTAATAAAAGTTCCTTAGCCTAATATAAAGGTGTCAGAATCGCATTGGGCAACAACAAAAAATTACTGTAAAGATAAAACAAGTAATGGTATATTCATCTTGAACGATTTATCAAATATGATAATCTGCACCATAATCTGAATTTAATTTAGCCAGTTATGTGATGAAGAAATGAATGTTGATTTTTATTTTGACTTAATCAAAATTGTTGACCAATTATATTCTTATGCCAAGAACACTTTAAAAATCTCTAGAGTCTTTGAACTACTTCATATAGATTAGTTTGGATCAATGATGGTGTTTTATTGGTTGATGATTATACATTTGGTTATTTTAGGCTGACCCTATATTCACGGTTTTTATTTATTGGCACGGCTTCAATTAAAATCCAAAAGAATTTCATTTAAAAAATTGTAAAAAGGATTTCAAGAAATTTTTGAAACTTCACGGTTTGGTCTATAACATTCAATTGATGATAATCTTGAGTCTAAGAGAAATTCAGATGTAGAATACACTGGTAATATAGTTGATAGAAAAATTACTAGTGGAACGTGATTTATATTGAGATATTCAGTAGCTGCATCGTTTTTCAAAGAAAATATCTGCATATTGTTCACTTGAAATAATTTTCAAATAGCAGGCATTTTTCTAAAACCCCTTCTAGAAAATCATTTTTTTGACCCTATTTCAGATTAGTCATTTTTGGAAAATTTGATTTTATAATTATCTTTGTATTTGATTTTAAATGACCACATTAACTAATCTGACTCCCTATTAATTATCAAAAAGATAAATAGTGATTGAAAAAGTGATGAGTGTTGATATTGATCATATATTATAACTTGAGACAGTATAATTAGTAACAAGAGTTATAAAAACTTTTTGTTGGTAAAAAAATCCATGACCATCTCTAATTCTATCATATTTCTATCGACCATCACTCATCAAAATCCAGTATAGTATGTTAATGTGTGGTATTTTTAAACATGAAATCATTCGTTTTTCATTTTATTTTATTTTTAAGAAATAAAAACATCCAAAGTTTCACTCTTGTTTAAAAGTCCTCACGGTTATGCATGGATGAATTACTTGGAATTTTTGATTATGTGCTTCCATACTTATTTAAAAGTCCTCACGGTTATGCATGTATGGAACGCATATCAAAATTAATTAAATAGACAAGTTGATCCTAATCCCATTTAAAAGTCGGTTATGCATGGTTCGAAGATATTTGAATTCATTTTTTATAAAAAATTTGAGTACTACTAATCTCATTTCAAAGTCCTAACGGTTATGCATGGTTAGTATATATATTCAAATTCCTTAAATAAATATACCAAAAGTAGACACAACTATATGGTTTTATATAATGACATCACCCTATCATTCTAAAGTGGAATATGCGCCTAAAAGAGTATTTATGACCTTTTTTTTATTTTTTATTGAAATTTAATATTTATACTTGATTGAGTTTTAATGTTGTATTAATATCTATCACTTTATCTTTACTTTTCTAACACTACTACTCTTTTGCTGATAATAAAAGGGGGAGAGAAAGTTTAAGATTTTGGAAAATCAAGGTCAAATATTATTATTTTTTATTCGTATCTAGGTTCATTTGCATAATTTTTATTTATTTTCATGCATATATGAAGGGTGTACTTTGTTGTAGGGAAGAAGCATTCAAATAGGTGGAGAAAATAGGGTCTATCAATGATCAAATATATTTAATAAGCTCAAAATCTTAAATATGCGTTTGTTATCATCATAAGGGGGAGATTGTTAAATATGCTAGTATATGATTTTTGTTTGATGATAATAAACATATATATATATATATTCATTTAAATGTATTTTTTAATGTACTATTTTATTTTCACAGAATTAAATAAATATTTGCTGAATAAAATAAATAACACAGAATTTAAATTCAAATAGATATTTTATTCAAACGAATATTTATTACAATTTTGAATAGCACAAATTTTTGCTCTCACTATATATAAAATATTTCACATTACAGTACAAATTTGATTACATCACAATATTCCATTTACATTTGCACCTCACTAAATTTCACTCATTCACTCGTATTATTCTTCAACTCTATTCCAGATTGAATCCACCATTCGAACAATCTGCAAAAATACACATTGACGCAGTACAACTCAAAAAGAAAATATTTTTGCAGCATAAAATAAAATGTATTTTGAAAATATTATGTGCCTCGGTTGTTTGGGTTGTTCGGCATCATTTAATTCTGAATTCATTATACACGAACAACTTGTGACATGCACAGTGTATCACTGTAAATGCCACAAGGCAGTGCACGTCGATATACACTTGATAAATCTACAGGGATAGGTGAGCACAAGGTCAAACCCAAATCAAAATCCGAGTTCAACTCAAGTACAATACAAATAAAGTCACGATATGAGCACAAGGTTAAACCCGAGCTATAAGCTGGATTCAACGCAGGTGCATGCAATACAAATCAATGTATCAAGACTCCAAGCATACTGCACAGTCGGACTGCGACATATAACATGAATACGTACATAAAGCTCAACTATGCACAAGAACCAAAGCTAAGACCAGTGTACTACAAGTGTCGACCAGGCAACAAATAAGAAAAGTGATGCAACATACATATGCACAATGATATGGATTGATACAAGCAGTGACTCAATGCAAACAAAGCATGCACCAGTTCAATATTCTATGCAACCTGAACCACAGACCCAACATTTTAACTGGCACATATATGCAAGCAAAGACTACATGGTGCACCAGCCTTAATAGCAATGCATTACACAAATGTACACATATATGGTGAACTTACTCAACAGTAGTGAACATGGCAAAAACGAGGCATGTACAAGCAACTCACTACATAATAAATATAGGTTGAAGCTCACACGAATATAATGAACTGGTCAGACACAAGAATGAAGCAACCGGACTTGGCAACCAGTAAAACAAAGACCAGACTCCATGTAGACCTGACTACAAGTGTAATGCACAGTGAAGACAAAACAAGCATGGTGAATGCAATAAACTTGTCAGTGCAACTTCAGGTGCTCGACAAATTACAAACTGCAAATGAAACTGCATCTCTACCAAGAAACCAAACACAAACATCGTAGGAGTATGGAGACAAGCTACATGAAGATCAATGGTAGCAGATTCAAAATAATCAAGGCAAGTTCGAACAAATCCAAAGCAAATCCAGACATACTAGAGTTTGCAAGCATGAAACAATAACTTATAAAACAGTGAAACAACAATGAAACTACCATATATATACACACATACCTATATATATATAAACACATATATAGGCACAATGCAAATAGGCTCAAAGGCACCAGAGCAATACAGAGTAGTTAAATATGTATATTGAAGTACACGGCATGGACAGCAGAAAATTCGAATAAGTGAACATAGCATAAGCAAGTGACAATGAAGAGTTAAGCCAGAAATTCACATAGTAGTATTAAGTGGACGATGTCAACAGAGTAAAGTCAGGAAGGCCAGTAGTAGGTTTTACAGTTCGAATCAAAGTGGCCGAAGTCAAAAGCCAGCAAATCATGGAAGTTAGAAAAATAAAAACGTCTAGATTATCAGGTACGAAAGTCAGAGCTTTGGTGGCCAAGGATTCGAACAAAATCAAAGCCGTGAGTATCAAGTAAACAAGCAACGAAAATATAAAAAATTAAAGAAGTCAGAAATCATCCCGATCGTTCAAGCATAATCAAATGGCCAAACAAAATTATCAGATGAGTTCAAACAATTAATTTGAACGCAACTTTAGGGAATTAAAATCCTATATAAACCATAACATCATCGGCATATGAAAATTATTCGAGTTCGAGCTAAACAGAGAACAATTATTCAACAACTCTAATCGAGTTCGAATCAAGGCAAAACAACAGTGCATTTAAACAATATAATTCACATACCCGACTCATTGATTCGAACTCAATACTGGAAGCGGCCGCAAGCACAAAAGAACTGAGAAAATCATATCGATTCATTACACGAAGGATCCAGAGGGAAATCCAATTCGTACATCAATTTCAAGCGGTGCCTCAGTTATCAGCAAAGCCCTAACTTTTTATTTATTTATTTATTTATTTATTTATTTTTGAAAAGCAATGGGCTAAGGGAGCCCTGCCCAATATATTCATATACATCAAAATTGTATAAATAGAGTTACATGCAGATACAAACATTCATCATGAAAAAGAAAAAAGTGAAGCAGATTACATCAAACAAACAAAAAAACATCACTCGACAATATCAACTCCTAAATCACCTCAGCATTCCTACTCTCCTGCCAATCTTCTTATGCATTAGCCTAAATAACACATTAGCATTCTCCATTTTCTGATCAAAAATCCTTCTATTTCGTTCATTCCAAATTTCATAAACAAAAGTTTTTAATATGATCAACAAAATTTCAGTTTTTGAGCACTTCCATCTTGTAGCCTTGAAGATATTATACCATTCAATTCTAGAGTTTTTAACTGGCCTATAAAAATTTCCAACGGCAAGTAATCTACTCCATACTTCATAAGTATAGTTGCATTCAAAAAACAAATGTATATTTGTTTCAGGATAGGAATGACAGAAAACACAATCCTCATTATTGAGTATGCCAAGTTTAGTCAATTTTTGCTTTGAGTTTATTGCATTTGCCATGATTTTCCAAAGAAGCAGATTTTCTTTAGCAGGTGAATTTTTCGTCCAGATTCTTGATGCCCAAGGGAAAGTTTCCATGTTTACATTATATAACAGAGCTTTGTACACAGTAGATATAGCATGCTTCTTCCCCTTTATTGTCCAAAGAACTTTTAAATTTGAAGAATTCAGTGGTAAAGATGTTAAATTTTGCCATAAATCTCTGACTTGTTTAGAACTGCAATAAGGTAGGTTAATAGAGCCATCACTGATATAAGAATTTACTTTAGCATTTAATGGAATACCAGTAAGAATTTTTAAAGGATAGGGGAAAATTTCCTTAATTCTCAAACCAGTCTTGGCCCAAGGAGATGTCCAGAAGTTTAAATCATTATTTATCAGAGGATTGCATTGAATAATTGGTAGAAAAGTTGTTCTTAACTTCAGAATATTTCGCCAACTCCAGCTGCATAAGTTTGGAATGCTGATTGTCCAAAAATCCTTGCCTTTTAATAAGTTTTTTAAAATCCATCGCGTCAAAAGATCCTGATTATTAGATAAAATTTTGTCATAGTATAAAGACATAGCAGCAACATTCCATAATCTGATATTTGTTATACCCAGACCACCCTTGTTCTTAGGTAGTTGTATCAACTTAAAAGAGATTGGAATTAACTTTTTTGAGAAAGGGTCACCATGCCATAAAAATCTATTCAGAGCACTGTTTATCACTGAAACAAGTTTACATGGGAGAATGTAGTGTCTCATCCAATAATTGACCATAGCAGTAGCAATACTCTGCACAATAACTAGTCTTCCAGCTTGTGAAAGCTTTGTATTAGGCCAAATTGATAATTTCTCAGTAATTTTTTCGTAAAGTGGCAAACAAT
This sequence comes from Allium cepa, assembly GCA_030765085.1. Taxonomy (NCBI): domain Eukaryota; kingdom Viridiplantae; phylum Streptophyta; class Magnoliopsida; order Asparagales; family Amaryllidaceae; genus Allium; species Allium cepa. Next base: position 1,024,418,812 of record CM060931.1, on the reverse strand, counting down.
CTGTAGTTGTAATTCTTGCAGTGATGATAGGAAGACCAAGATATCTTTCATTATGTTGCATTTCACCAAGACCAGAGAATGATATAATTTCACTCTTTAAAACATCATTAATACCTGCTATCAATATGTGAGATTTGCCAAGATTAATCTTCAAACCAGTGATTGTGTAGAATTTATCTAGAACCACAATTATAGTGGAGATATTTGATATAGTTGGCTTTGTAAAAATGACAAGATCATCAGCAAATAAAAGATGGGTAATTTGTGGATCTTTACACCTTGGATGCAACTCAATCTTCCTGTTATTCACTTGTTCATTTATCAAAGAATTAAGTACCTCCATTACAGTAATGAACAAATATGCAGAGATAGGGTCAACTTGCCTGACACCTAGAGTTCCTTTGAAAAATCCTCTGGTACATCCATTCCTAATTATTGAATAATGAGTAGAAGAAATACAAGTGTAAATCCATGCAAGCATTGGCTTTGGGAAGTTCATCCGAGAAAGAATTGCTATGATAGAGAACCAAGATACTGAATCAAAAGCTTTTTGAATATCTAGCTTAATCATACATATAGGAGAAATATTCCCAATATCATAACCTCTTGTAAGCTCTTGTGTAAGTAAGATATTATCACTAATATTTCTGGAAGGAATGTAAGCAACTTGGTTGTTGGATATAATTGAAGGAAGAACATTTTGGATTGCTATAATCATGGAGATAATTTTATACAGTACATTGCAATAAGAGATAGGTCTAAAATCAGTATCACTTCTTGCATTTGGGCATTTTGGAACAAGGGCTACATTAGTTGCATTCTAAAAAGCCCTAACTTTTTAGAACAAAAAGGAACGAAGAGGAACGAAGAAAAGCGACCATTTTTACAGAGCAAAGCGGGCCGATAGCATAAAAGAGCAAAGGGGAAAATTTTCTTATCACTTAATATATTTGGGCCAGCTTTGATAATTACCTTTGGGCTTCTATTTTTAAATATTAGGGTTTAGTTTTTTAGTTGCTTTTAATTTGTAATTTGCTTTTAAAACTGTTGTAAATTCTAGTCGTGTGACTAGGGGACGAACTACAGGTGTGTAGTTTGAGAATTCGCAACTCAGTGGCTGAGTTGTGGCAGGGTTTTGAGTGTAGAGTTAGGTTAGTCGATAGCGGGTGTCGTGAGTTTACGTGTGTAAGCATCCGACTACTTAATTTATAGTAGAAACCTTAGGGGCAGTACGTAGGCAGGATTTTTCCCAAGCTGGGTAGATCTATGTGTTCTATTTTCTATTCTGCTATTATTTGTGCTGCTATAACTCTGCAATATCTATGTTGCAATTATCTTATATAAACTTTCGCATCAAATTTTTGTAATTAATAGTATCACCCTATTCACCTCCCCTCTAGGGTGAAATCAGTCCTATAAAATTATTAGCAATTTGATTCTCGGAGTTGATAAATTCAAGAGAAATAATATCTTTACTTATATTATCTCTGAGAAAATGATGTCTGATATCAATATGTTTAGTCGTAGCATGATGATAGGATTTTTAGATAAATTTATTGCACTAGTATTATCACAATAAATTGGTGGTTTTGAAATTGTTAATCCAAAATCTTTTTGGTTTGTTGCATGTAAATGACTTGAGAGCAAGGCAAAGCAGCAGAGACATATTCTACTTCAGTTGTTGATAAAAAAACAATGTTTTTCTTTTTACTAAACCATGAAACCAGAGAATGCCCCAAAAAGTGACAAGTTCCACTTGTACGTTTTCGATCAGATTTGCAACTAGCATAGTCAGCATCACAATGAGAGATTAAATCAAATGAATCATTTTTATGGTAAAATAAACCATAGTCAAAAGCATGTTTAATATATCTTATGATACGTTTCACAGCTTTTAAGTGAGTCTCTTTGGGTTGAGATTGGTATCTTACACAGAGACAAACACTATGCATGATATCAGGTCTACTCGCAGTGACATAGAGTAGTGATCCAATCATTCCCCTATATAATTTTTGATTTACATCTTTTGAAAGATCTTATTTATCTAAATCTTCATTGGTTGCCATGGAAGTGGATTTTCCACTCGCAGTAGTCATACTAAATTTACTAACTAGAACCCTAGCATATTTTTCATGACTAATAAAAGTACCATTATCTAATTGTTTTAGTTGTAAACCTAAGAAGAAAGTAAGTTCACCCATATACTCAGCTCAAACTCTTTTGTCATTATTTCAAAAAATTCTTTGTTCATTTCGTGATTAGTTGAACCAAAAATAATATCATCTACATAAACTTGTACTAGTTGGATATCATTTTTATTTCTATTAATGAAAAGAGTATTATCTACTTTACCAATTTCAAAATTTGATTGCAATAAAAAAGATCTTAGTCTATCATACCATGCTCTAGGAGCTTGTCTCAGACCATATAAAGCTTTCTTAAGTTTGAAAACATGATTTGGAAATTTTTCATCTTCAAAGAGTGGAGGTTGTTAAATATAAACTTCCTTTTTAACAAATCCATTTAGAAAAGCACTTTTAACATCCATTTGAAATAATTTAAAATTATTATAATTTGCAAAAGCAAGTAGAATTCTAATGGCTTCTAATCTTGCTACGGGTACAATGGTTTCATCAAAATCTATTCCTTCTTCTTGACAATAACCTTGTGCGACTAATCAAGCTTTATTTCTAACGACCTCACCTAGTTCATTTATTTTATTTTCATAAACCCATTTAGTGCCTATTATAGTTTTATCCTTGGGTCTAGGAACAAGTTCCCAAACATCATTTCTGGTGATTTGATTCAGTTCTTCTTGCATAACCAGAATCCATGAATCATCAGACGATGCTTCCTTTCGATTTTTAGGTTCGATAGATGATATAAAAGCTACATTACTCATGTTATTTAATTGATTTCTAGTTCTAACAATAGATTCAATATCTCCCAGTATATTTTCTATAGGATGATGTTTTAAAAGCTTAACCTTTTTATTTGGATAAATAAGTTCATTATTTGTTTCAATGGATTCATTATTTAGGGTAGCAAAATCTTCTTCATCATTAATTTGTTCAACATCTTTGAAATCTTCATCAAACGAAACATGCATTGTTTCTTCAATAGTGCTAGTTCTTAAACTGAAAACTTTGTATGCTTTACTTCTATTAGAATATCTGATAAAGATTCCTTTCTCGGATTTAGGATCAAATTTATCCAAATTGTCTTTTGTATTTAGAATAAAACATTTACTTCCAAAGATTCTAAAATAAGATACCTTTGGTTTCTTCTTGTAAAGAAGTTCATAAGGTGTTTTATCAGTTAACGATCTAACTAATATTCTATTCAAAATGTAGCAAGCTGTAACGATTGCTTCAGTCCAAAAATGTTTTGGTAAATTACTATCTGAAAGCATTGTTCTAGCACACTCTTGAATCGTCCTATTTTTACGTTCTACCACTCCGCTTTGTTGTGGAGTTCTTGGAAAAGAAAAATTATGAGTTATTCCCTTTTTATTGCGGCATCTCACAAAATTTTCATTTTAAAATTCCCCACCGTGATTACTATGAACAGTTATAATATTTAAAGAAAGTTGGTTTTGAAGCCTTTTTGTAAAAAAATTCAATGAATCAAAAGTATCACTTTTATGTTTCTTAAAAATTGTCCATGTAAACCTAGAATAATCATCTACAATTATAATTTATTGTGATTTATTGATTGAATTTTGATATGGACCAAACAAATCTAGATGATGTAACTCAAGAGATTTTGAAGTTGAAATCACATTTTTAATTTGAAAGAACTCTTCCTAAGTTTTCCTAATTGCCAAGCATCACATATACTATCAATTTTAAAATTCATTCTAGGGAGAGCTCTTACTAAATCATGTCTAGATAAGAGTTTAAAATTCAAATGCTTAAATCTTTTATGCTAAATCCAAGGGTCACTTGTATTAGCCGAAGAAAGATTATCATTTGAGATTTCATACTAAGAATATAAATATTATTCTTCCTAATTCCTTCAAATATAATATTTGAATTATTATTTTCGATGTGACACTTATCTTTTTGAAATTTAATTTTGCATCCTTTATCGCAAAGTTGACTAATGCTAAACAGATTGTGTTTTAGATTCTTAAATAATAAAACATTAGAAATAGTAAGAGTTTTAGATTTACCAACATTGTCGATGCCAATCACATATCCTTTTGAGTTGTCTCCAAAATTAACCAATCCTCCATCTTATAGATAATATCATTCAGCATATCTGGATTACTAGTCACGTGTCTCAAACATCCACTATCAAGTATTCACTTATTCTTCTTGATTTGCACAATTTTTTCATTGAGTGTTGATTCTTCAAAGGCCATATAACATTTTTCTTTCTGCACAGAATACAAACTCGATAGATAACTTGATTTTCTATAATAACTATATGCAGAATTATGAGACAATGATAATTTAGACAGTTTTAAACTAATGTTAACAAAATCCTTAAAAATAGCCATTTTAAAAACTTCTTCAAAATTCAGATTATGAAAACTTTGAAAACCAATGCTCTGATACCAAATGTGAGAAATGCGGATTACAAATCTTAAGGCAGGAATAACACTAGAGGAGGGTGAGTATTGTTTTATGGATTTTCTAAATCATTTCGAAACTTATGTAATTTAATCACTAACAAATGCAATTCACAGACACAGTTATAATCACAGGATCAGACACTAATGCAAATACTAAATAAAAGCAGTAAAGGAAAGAACATATCAGGATTTTATAATGGTTCGGAGTTACCCTACTGATGTGCACGTAAATGTGCATATTTTTACCACCATATTTATTCTATTTAAATTAAATAAATGATCATATTGGGTATTTTAACTTGTTTTAACCAAAATTCATATTAATTCCAAATTTTCACATATTCATCTTTATATAGGGGCAAAACGATCATTTAAGTGCATATATTTCTTTGACAAAAATTGATTGGAAATTTGTATATATTTTTGTAGGAAAATGGTCTCAAATAGGAGTGGTTTCATGAAGGAATATTCATGCACAAAGAATATAAAGGAATGAAGATGGAAATAATTCAAAGTGAAGATCATGGAGGACCCCACCTACCCACCTACCTTAATGTACAAATTAAAGGCTAATGAACATGCTTATGGAGTTAATGGTTTCATGTACACTTAATGGGGGATTAAGACATGTTAATGGTTACTTGGCCTCCACACTTCCTAAGGGGCATTTTGGGCATTCCCCAAAATATGAATTAGGGTTTCATACATGTAAAAATACCCATATGTTTCATGTAGCCTCCACTCTCTTCTTGATATCTTCCTCTTAGTTAGTTAGTTTTAGTTTAGAAAATAAATCAAATCTCTCTTTCTTTCCATGGCTACTTAGCCATTTCTTCTCTTATGTAATTCTTTTCTTTTATGCAATGTTAATTATTGTTTCTTTTTAATTACATGTTCATTTTCTTTTATGCAAGCAGTGTAGATTTTCCTTTATGCAATTAGAATAGTTTTCCATTTCACTTTGCTCTCTTTTCCTTTTCTTTTTCTCTCATGTTGCAAGCTACATTTGTTCATATGATAACAAATATGAGAGGCTAAACCCCTTCAATTTAGGGGTAATGAAACTCTCTAATCATGTAGCTTCAACTTAATTTGATGTTTATGCTCTCTTTTTATGCTTAATGAGAATGATTGAAGTGGTTTAATGATGTTGTTTAGCTTTGAATTTGATTGTCTATGTTGTTCATAACAAATAGGCTATGCTTAAACAAACAAAACACAAATTGCCTCTTCATCAACATATGATTATGGCAAAGAAGTGATTGTTGAAATTAAAATTTGATGGCTTATATTTCTAATTAATAGTTAATAGGTCATGCTTAAAATAGATTTTGCTTTCAACTTTGTTGTCATATTTTATGATATTTAAAAGTGTATTAGTGATTGTGTTATAGTTTGATGGTTTATATTGAGCTAATTAATAGCACAAATTTACCATACTTATGATAAGCACATCAACTAATTCACTAATGACAAGAAAAGAGAGATCATAACTTCATTTTGTTGATTTATGTGCTCTAGAGAGTGGAATTGCCTCTAAACTGTCTTAACACTCTCATATTTTTATCTATTTTCTTTTGTTATTTTTTTAGTTAATCACTCTTTTAACTTTGGTTAATTTGATTGAATAGAATTTTAAAATCATCAATTCCCTGCGGATCGACCCGTATTCGCCGCGTGCTACATTCGTACACCGTGCGCTTGCAGTTATTTTTAATTCAAAATTCGTTCGACGGTTTTCTAAATCGATAGAATTTCCGTCGACGAACACCTACATCCAGTCCAGTATAATTGTATGGATTTCTTATCAAAATAATCTCCTAAATTGCACCCTCGGTTTCAAAGCTACGAGTTACACCCTCCTGTATTCGAGTCCAGAACAAACTCTCTTGATTTAACCAGGCTACAAGATCACCTAATTGATTTCCGAGGCTACAATCACACCCGATTGATTTCAAGGCTCAACCGCACCTTTTACTCAACAGTTTGATTAACAAAAGATTCTATAACTCTAAATAGCATTGAGATCTTATGGAGAGAGTGGCAGAGAATCAAACAAGAGATAATCAAGTTTGATTCACCTAGTATTTTGGCAGAGTATAGTTTAGGATTCTTTTGAATAAATGTGGAAGATGAAGAGGAGAGAAAATAAATGAAATATGGTAAAAAATTCATTTAGAACTTACTGGTATTTATAGTAGAGCAACAGCCATATCTATTCGTGAAAGGATACGACGAATAGACACTTTTTGGAAAATTGAAAATTGAAAATAACGGACACATGTCGACATAGGGCATTGAGGGATGTCGACATGCTCAAGGCAAAATTGATGTTTTGATTTTCTTACTAAAATTGGTTTCTATAATTTGTCAAAACAATTTCTAAACTTTGTAAATATATTTGAATATAGTTTAAACATATAAAAGAGTTTAGAAAGTAATTTTTAATATATATAATGTTAATCTATAAAGTGGTTTAAAATTCGAGTATATAAATATCTTAAAGCTAAATATTTAAAACAAGAGATGGTTTAAAAACAAGGACAATTTTGAAATCAAAATATTAAAAATAGTTTTAAGGCTAAAATATTTAAACCAAGAGAGATGTCTTTTTGAAGAGAAAGTTTTGAAAACATTTTTTAGAAACAAGAGATATATTTTTGAAAACCATTTTTATAAAATTAGTGGATGTCAAAATAGCACCATTATATGTTCCACTAGATATTGTCGTGGGTTCCTTCCCTTTAACAGGCTCGAAGTGGATTCCATTCCACGAATAAAAGATGTAAGTGCTTTCAAGAAGTTTTAACATAATTCTAGACTCAATACTTATCTTGTACTATCGAAATCTTGAACTCTTGATACCTTGATACTCATGAGTCTTCAATCTTGATATCTTCAGTCTCGAATCTCTATACCGTATAGTATTCATTCTTAGTACCTGCGTATTTATATCCTACATATATATATACAAATATATATATATATACACACTTTTATATCTAAACTATAATGTTAGTGTTTATATTTTACAACAAGTCCTAAGGTTGTCGTCATTGTTAAAACCACTCTGAACGACGACTCAAGTACTCGAAAGAAAAGTGACCTAACGATCTAAAAGCCTCCAGCGAGTTAACATGGCAACAGTTAGCGACCTAACGACTTAACGATTTAAGGAGCCAAGCGACCTAACGGGTTAACACACAAGCGACCTAATGAGATAAAGTGCAAGCGAGCTAACGAGGATGAAGTTCTATAGCGAGCAAATATGTGACGACCTAAGCGACCTTGCAATCAATGCAAGACAGCAGTATATCGCAATAGAGGAGCTCAGCGACCTAGCGACCTAGTAACTAAATGCCTATGTGACCTAGCAAGTTAACGACCTAGCGTGTTAACGACCTAGCGAGCCACAAGCTTCATATCGTTATGTCGCTTGGTTATAGGTCGAACCAACACTAGATCGCTGCTACTCCTACGACCAGCCTAAGTCGCTCCACTAGGTACCTCGACATGATTAAGTCGCCAACCATTCTCCCCTAGGTCGCTCATGACCTACGACCTACCAGCCTGTTCAAGTGATCAAGTGCAACCATGATAAGCCATAACCCGTGCTCCCTAGGTCGCTCACGACCTACGACCTATCCCTAGGTCGCTCACGACCTACGACCTACCTTCAGGTTCTCCCTATAAATACCATGCCTGCTCCAACTGAAAGGGGTCTTTTGGATCATTTCTGGAACGTCAATACTTTGTTGTTTTCTCGAATCCTTCAACACTTCAAACACCGAAGACACTTCAACGAACTTTGAGAGAGATCTAACTCATTCAACATGAATTCGAAGAGCTTTTATATATCGAAGTTCTAGCTACCCATCTTAATCGTGTTGTAATCGAAGAATCATTGAAAGAGTTGTAATCAAATCAGCAATAAAAGAGATTAAGTGGACGTAGGCTTGACTTTAAGCCGAACCACTATAAAAACTATGTCTTTTTACTATTTCTCTGCTATTTTCTGCTTATCTTTAGTTCTCGTACCAACGGGTGGTGCTTTCACTATACTACAACTTACACCGCGATGTTAGTGTACATTTTTAGCGTTAACATTTTTGGTGCTTTCACTGAGAAATCGAACTCAGGGTGCTCTCATCATTGCTCCGCAAAGATTTGTTGAAAGACTTTCTTTAAGAACCAGAAGTTTATCTGAGATCATGACTCCTGGAAGGAAAGGTAAATATGCTAGATCTGGAAGTGCTTATGACAACACTGCTACTTCTCCCGCATCGAATGAAGCGGCTCCTAGTGTTGGAATTACAAGGGCCGAATTAGACGCTGCAGTGTCTGGGTTGTATCAACAGATGGAAGCCCAGAACACTTTGATGTTAGACAGGATAAATGCTTTACTTGGAGTTAACCGTCAACCAGAAAATAATGAAGAAACCTTTGCCGAAGATGTTTATGATTCTCAAGGAAAGAGTATTCCTCAAAAGGCAGCTGGCACCGCCGAAGGGGAACCTCCCCAGGCCGGAGGTTCAAGGCCGCAGCCAACTCTTTGTGAACGTTTGTCCAAGCAAACTTCCGAAAATGTAGCTGACGTCTGTCCCGCGGGGCCTCTTAACGATGAGGAATACTTCTCGGGAATGATTCAACAAATTATGAAAGAAAGCATGTAAAGGAAAGAAGATGAGAATGACTGGGGGTTTGCTCCAAGCAAGACTCCTTTTACTAAAAGGATCCTGAAGGCCGAATTTCCAAAGAAGTTTGTTCCTCCCACTATTCCAGCTTATCGGGGAACAAGCGATCCTAACCAATTCATATACAAGTACGACTGGCATATGACTGGTGCCAGAGCATCGGATGAGATCAAGTGCAGATATTTTTCGGTGTATTTGGAAGGAGTGGCTCTGCTTTGGTTCACGAAGCTACCAGTTCATTCTGTGGATCAATTCTCTGACCTCACTCGGAAATTCAAAGATCAATTCAGGTTATATGCTGCGAAGGCCAAGGATATAATGTCACTATCCAGCCTGAAACAAAACCTCGGAGAGCCTCTCAAATCTTTCTTAAACCGCTTCAATATAGCCTTAGCCGAAGTTGACAATGCAGAGCCTCGAATGATTCTCACTTACTTGATGCGAGCTATTGACAAATCTAGTGAATTCGGGAAATGGCTGAAGATGAAAGAGCCAAATTCGCTTGATAAATTCTACAAGAAGGCCGACGAATTTATGCGCTTAAAGAGCCTTCCTGTGTCGGTAAAAGTAGTCGTGAACGAAGTTGAAAATAACAACGTTGCTTCTAACAAAAAGGAATCTGGTGGTCAGAAAAGAAAAAATGACGATGGAAAAAAGCAAAAAGATGCGAAGAAAACTCGCTACTTTAAACCTTAAGATTTTACTCATTTAACTGATACTCCAGAGAATATCTTTTTCGCAACCAAGGATGTTTTCGAATACCCTAAACCACCTAAGTTGAGGCTTGGAAAAAATGTTGCGCATAATGGAAGATTCTGTCGATTCCACAATCAACCCGGACATGACACTAATGAATGTCGCCATCTAAAGAGTTTGATTGAGGAGCTGTTGAGCCAGAATAAACTTCAACAATATGTGAAGAGAAACAGAAACGACCCAACCTCATCTACTCAGGGGCAACAAGTTCCCTCTTATTAATCCAGCTCAGGTGAGAGAGCTGCAGCGCAGGAGTCCGAGAGGCCTATCATTAATGTTATCACAGGAGGTCCTCACCCAACGGGAAGAAGTTGGGATGAGATGGAAAGATATACTCGTGCTTTGTGATATGCCCCGGCTTGTTCTATGCCAAGTCAAGAAAGAGTTTCAGACTAAAGGAAGAAATCTGCCTGCTTACTTGTCAAAGGCCTGGGGGCTTCTTGATGATTTTAATCATTATACAATAAGCCATATACCCTGGGAAGAAAACATGAAGGCAAATTCTCTCGCAAAGTATTCAAGCTCTAGCAAAGCTCAAGTATTGGGATTGGTCCCTGTGAAAGTCTTTTCGGTTCCAAGTACTGATGAGATTCAATTCCGGAAGCCTGGAACAACAATCACTTGCATCCATATTTTACTTAAAAGCAATGCTTAAATTTGTAAAATGGTTATGGATGTATCATTTTTGTATTGATTCACACTGATTTTACTATAAATATTGTGTTCTTTATTACTATAAAATGCCTGTCTCATTTCGATGTGCATATATCTTAAATATATTGCTAAAATGTCGATTTAGCATTGCAGGCCATCAAAGCAAAGCTTACCTATTCAACACATCACAAGGCTCAGCGATTCCTACAAATCACTCAATAAACAAATGTCAAGCCACAAAAATTTCACATTCAATTCCTACATCAGAAGTACTTCGCACAAATAGTTGGTGATTCCACCGGAGGGGCACCTTCCCAAAGCGAAGGTTCCAGGCCCTTGCTAACTGATTGTGATCGTCTGTGCAAACGGACATCCGGTCAAGTAGCTTGCGTCTGCCTCATGGATTCATTTAACAATGAAATGCACTTCTCTGGGAAAAAGCAAACAAGTTGCAAAGGAAAACAACATGTGCTTGGACACGATAACAAGGAATCGCTGAAAGGCAGATGGTGCAAAGATATGGGCAAGCAGACAAAGAACAGCCAAAATGGAATCTTGTACCTCAACCCGAAAAGTTGGTGGAACCACCGAAGGGGCACCTTCCCAAAGTGAAGGTTCCAGGCCCTTGCTAGTCAATTGCGATCGTTTGTGCAAACAAACATCCAGTTAGGCAGCTTGCGTCTGCTCCGTGGATCCACTTAACTGTGAGATGCAACCCTACAGGCGAACAACAAAGCCCTCTTCGGAGGCCCTCTTCTCCTCACAAGGGGAAGAGCCAAAAGCCCTCTTCGGAGGCCCTCTTCTCCTCACAAGGGGAAAGAGCCAAAAGCCCTCTTCGGAGGCCCTCTTCTCCTTACAAGGGGGGAGAGCCAAAGCCCTCTTCAGAGGCCCACTTCACAAGAGTTGAAGTGCCAAAGCCCTCTTCGAAGGCCCACTTCACCAGAGTTGAAGTGCCAAAGCCCTCTTCGGAGGCACGCTTCCCCGTGTAGAGGGAAAAAACAAAAAGCCCTCTCTCCAGAGGCACAAACAAAAGCCCTCTCCAGAGGCACAAACAAAAGCCCTCTCTCCAGAGGCACAAACAAAAAATCCCTCTCCCGAGGCACAAACAAAAGCCCTCTTCGGAGGCACAAACGGATCAAAGCCCTTTTCGGAGGCCCACGTCACCGCGTAGGGGAATCCACTTGTCAAAAATAAAGTGACTATCTCCGAAAGTGAAGTGTAAAAACTTTTTCAAACAAAAAAGAGAGAAGACTTCTCCAATACAAGGCACACTCTACTAAAGCAGAGTAATACTTCCCCAAAAATGGAAAAATTATTCTCTAAAGTAAGAGTGCAAGCCTTCTCAAAATGGAAGAGTTTTTCTCCAACTTAAGAGTACAAGTCTTCTCGAAATAGAAGAATTGTTCTCCAAAGTCTTACCAAATGAAAGAAATTGCAATAAGCCATGGTATGGGGGCAATACAATATAGCTACATTAATAAAAGCAACGCTCAAGCAACATACCACAAACTTATTGCAATATTACACAAAGAAAATGAAGAAACTTGTGCGAAAATAAGGAATAAATGAATTCACAAATACAGTCAAAAGATTGTACAAGTAAAAGAATCATTTTATTCCATACTATAAACTTTTTATACATGTGCAGATTTCAAAAGGCGGGGGCCGGTACCCGCACAATCTCCGGTCAATACAAGCCTTTATATACAAGCAAAAAGCAAAACAAGAAGGGTAAAAGCGAGACTCATTATTTCTTCTTCCCGCCACCTTTAGAGCCCTCACCTAGCCTAATGGTTAACTTTGGGAGCCGGCCTGAACGAGTCGGTGAAGAAGGAGAGAGAGGTACAACTGGGTCTACTTCCGCTTTCTCTTCACTAGCAGAAGTGCTTTTCTTTTTCTTCTTCGAAGTTGTGCGCTTCCCCTTCTTCCTTGAAGAAGACTCGCTGCCCGGAGTGATAAGTTCAGACAGCTTTGTGTCATCGGCATAAAGTTTCTCCGGGGTCCTTTCACCTTCTTCAAGTTCCTCAGCCTTCTGCTTTTGCGAAGCGGCCGGGTCATCCAAGCCTTGAAGTGCTTCTATTTATTCTTCTTGCGACCCCGGTTGAGAAGCAGAAGGAGGAGTAATTTGAAGAGATGGAGGTGGAATAGCTGGAAGAGGAGAAGTCTGTGCAGCACTTGGTGTTTTCACTACAGGAGAAGAGAAGCTAAAATCAGTATTCCTCGTAAAGAGAGGAGATAGTGGCGCGTTAAGGCTTAAGTAATAATCAAAAAGTTCATAAGCTCATGTGAAGCAAACAAGTAGTCCACTTGAGTTAGATCATTGTTGAAGTTACCTGGAGAAGTGGGTTCTATCACGTTGATTTCAAAATCTTGGGCTTCAATGTCCTCCTGGGACTCGGTGTGGGCGGTTGTAATTCCGTTCTCGGCTTTGGCTGGAGGCAGAGAATGTGAGCTAGAGCTAGTAATATCGACGTCAACCGAAGCCGAAGGATGAGTCGGGTCGGTCAAAAGTGCCTTCCTTGAATGCTCTCCTTCCGCCGCTTCGGCTCGTGCTTTGGCGAGTTGTTCTTTCGCTTTGGGAATGGCGAATCGACCCTCATCATCCAGATAATATGCCTCAAGATCCGCCGGCGCCTCCAAGCATTTCGACTGCTGCCTCCCACACTTCGGCCAGGGTAATCTCATACTTCGGGCCCAAAAATGAGAGACTGCCATGCCCAAGACACTGTGAATGTAAAACTCAAATAAAGTAGAACTGACGTTGGCCTTTGTCTCCTCATGAGACTGCTCAGCTGCTGCTTTTCCAGCAATGGCCTCGTTGCGCTCTTTTTCAACTTTAGAAAGCTGAGCTTTTACCATTTCAATCTCCAAGTCTTGGGAGCTAGTCTTTTGCCGCAGTTGAACAACATCACTGCGGTAGCTTTCCATAATTCTCTGTTGTAACTCAAGTCTGGCCTCAACATCTCGTTGACTAGCATTAGCATCCCTTACTTGCTTTTGAAGCACCTCTTCCTTTTGAGTAAAAGAAGTGGAAGAGGTAGCAAGTTCAACTTTAAGTTGCATGACTTCAGCTTCGAGTTTCTCATTATATGCCGTGATATTCTTCATCTCCTTGTCGTGCTGGTCGAGAACTTTTTTCCATTTAGATTTGTCACTCTCCATGGTTAGCATATCTTCGAGATTTAAACGGTTCACTCTTTGAAGCTCATCGACTAGCTTTTGCCACCCGGACATCCTTTCAATGTCAAGCTTAACAGCGTCAAGATTTCTAAGCATAGCCTGCTTGTCAATAGGAACCAAGTCCAAATCAAAGCGTACTCCTTTTAAACTCTAGTTTGGAAACCGACTTTGAAGTGCAGGCGGAGCATTGTCAACTTGATATGGAGGCCTGTTGATAATTGTCTGTATCTCAGTTATTTTAAGGGTCGGGGTGCTAGAAGGGATATCTAAAGAAACAAAAGTAGCGGGCGTTTTAGAGATTTCAGCTGAAGATTTTTCGCTAGGCTTGACCCGCTTGCTGGACGCTTCAGTATCATAACTCTTCCCTTTGTCATCGTGAAACTTTCTTTTATGGGAATCATCATCCCTTGGGTGAGAGTCATGGCGGTCATCCCTTCTTCTGTACCACTCTTCATAAGCTTGCCTCTCGCGAGCTTTTCTGGCGGCTCTTTCTTCATCAGTTTCCCTCGGGGCAGGAAAATAGCGCCTGGGATCGTAAGAATCGTGTCTCCCAAAGCGTTGAAAGTCGTCATAGTATGAACCGCTGCGTCCCATTCAAGAACCTGAAAATGAAGAAGAGACAACTTTAGAAATCTTCAAAGTAAAGAAGTTAAGCGCACAAAATTGCCAAAATCCTAAGTGTGTGTGGCGTGTGAACTATGCGCGTCAAGCTACAAACCACTCTTCGGCTTAAGAGTTATCTCTTGAGTTGATGGATTTGATTGCAAAACTGATGTCACTTCGACTGCTGGAGAAGCAAGTTTAGAAGCAGTGGTATCATCTTTGAATAGCTCATGTGAAGTCACCACTAGGTCGCTCAGCCCTCCAAAAATGTCATCACCATCATGCCTAGCGGAACTCTCTTTCTCAGCTCCCTCATCGGCAGCCTTCCCGGAATGTTGAGGAAGTTCCTCTTCTTTGATAACCGGGGAAAGTGTAAGCTTGCCAGATGACCCCGCACTGTCAACAGGAGTACGACATTTCACCAATGAGGCCTCTGCAACAGGTTCCTTCGGTGTAAGTTCCTTTGCAGAAACCAGGACATCTGACGTCTCTACTTGAGAACCGGGGGCATCACGAAGCTGAGTGAATCGAGAAGAGTGCAGAAGTCCGAATTGATGCAAAAATTCGTCCTTCAGTAAGAACTTCATGCTTCTCTCCTCGACGGACACGGCACTTAGTCTTTCAAAAGTTGACTTGTGGCTGGAATCTTTAGAAAGAGTAGGAAGTGCTGTAAAAGTAAAGAATGAAGTTAGCGCTTGACAACTCGGATTTTGAAAAGCTCAGAAATGAAAAGAACGGAGATAGGCAATCTTACTTCCTACTCGCCAAATACCGTAAAATCCCGGGGCGCGGCGAACAAAGAAAAATTGGTTCAAAAACCCATGGGAGCTTTCAGGAAGATCGGTAATCAATTTACGGTTTCTAGCGCTTCTCACAAGTGTAATAGAAGGATGATCTTTATTCTTCGCAAATGTACACAAGTAGCAAATCTCTTCAAAGCTTGGAAGACGGTCGAGTGTCCTCCTGAACAGTACACATAGTCCCATCAAGATGGCGTAGCCATTGGGATGCAACTGGAAGGGAGAGATAGTTAATCGGAGAAGGAGCTGTCGAAGAAAATCTTTAAAAGGAGGAATAGCTCCACTCAAGCACATCTGACGATTAACTGCAATAAAGCCAAGAGGTGGCCTGTCAGCAGTTCATTAATCCCAGGAAGCAGGGCGTCCGCTTCAGCAATACCGAACTGAATGCATAATTGGCTGAAAACCCATTGATTCAGAGTGGTTGAAGTTCTTTCCAGGGGATTATCCAAGGGGTTAGATATTGAGAAGACCTCTCCAGCTTGCCCTACTATCTCTTCTTGTTGAGAAGTCATTCTACACAAGGAACTGGATATTCAAATATAAAGGTGCACGTTTTCTAAAAGTGTGTGAAGTGTTGTGCAAAACTACTGAAATAACAAGTAAATGAAATAAAACTTGAAATAGTACCGATTGATGCATGTCAATTCAGGAAGTTTCGAGGCTTGTTATTAAACCAAAGTTAAGTGTAGTATCAATGCAGATGATATTTAGTAATAAGCAGTTATAATTGTGTGCATTTTGCATTGATGCTTCATTTAAATCAGTTGATTCACATCACTTCATCTGTAATCAGAATCATACTATTTTACTTAAGTAAAATATCATTTCTTTGATCTAATCCATCACTCGATGTGGGCAGTCGATGATGAGTATATTCATCCAATTTTTCTGTAAATGTTATGTTTAACAGTTTGTTAGCGTTAAAGTTAATATAATCTGTAAAGAAGTGCAGCAAGTTCAGGCAAGTTATCTCGACAGTTCAAGTTGAGAATTCAAGTTAAGTGCTGTCACATTTTTGCAAGTAGTCAAGCTCAAGCGGCTTAGCAAAGATCAAAGCTTTCTTAAGTCGCAGTGTTCAAGTCAAAGAGTTCAAGGCATGAGACTTCAGGTCAAGACAGTGCATTTTTGTCTAAGTATTAGCTCGTTCAGGTGTGGCCGCGACCTAAAGCTTAAGTCGCAAAGAGCTTAAGTCGCAGAGAGCTTAAGTCACAAAGCGTTATGTCACAAGGGTTGTTAGGTCGGTCGGCTTCCTTTAGGTCGTAAGGGTTGTTAGGACGGATGAATTCGTTAGGTCGCTCCTGAGGTAGCTCGGCAATATTGAGCTATCTCCCATCAAAAGTCATAAGTCCTATTCCCCAATCATAATTTGCCACGCATCCACCACCATTGCGTTGCCCGAAACATCATGTCTTAACCTAAAAAACCCACTAACCCGTTAACCGCAAATCCCTTCGTCTCCTCCAATCGCTTAAGGCCTCATCTTCTTCTCTGAATCTCCAGAAAACATCATCAAACTCCACAAACTCAAACACACACCACACAACTCTGAGAAATCATAGGCCGATCTGTTTTTAAAGCAATTACAAACAGTTCAATGGCGATCAGGGGCAAATCAGGAGGAAATATTACGGCGAGGTAATAAAAACCTTGTGAAAGTAATTACGAGGAAATTGATGGCAGATACAATGGAGAGGTGATCGATTTACCTAGGATTGTTGTTAGGAATAATGATCGAAGCAACAAAGGGTTTCGCTTTGAGGATTCTTGAGTTCAAGAATGGCAATGGTGGCAGAGTACAAGCAGTGGAATAAGGAGGAAGAAAGGAGCTAATGGATTATATAGGGGAAAGAAAAGAAGGCGTATCGGCATACGAGTTAGCGAGGTTATTAAGTCGCCTACGGCCTAGAGTAGTTAGATCGAAGCACACGACCTATGACATAGGCGTATACTTCAAGGGGCAAGTGTTAACACCACTCTGAACGGCGACTCAAGTACTCGAAAGAAAATCGACCTAACGATCTAAAAGCCTCCAGCGAGTTAACATGGCAATAGTTAGCGACCTAACGACTTAACGAATTAAGGAGCCAAGCGACCTAACGGGTTAACACACAAGCGACCTAATGAGATAAAGTGCAAACGAGCTAACGAGGATGAAGTTCTATAGCGAGCTAACATGTGACGACCTAAGCGACCTAGCAATCAATGCAAGACAGCAGTATATCGCAACAGAGGAGCTCAGCGACCTAGCGACCTAGTAACTAAATGACCTATGCGACCTAGCAAGTTAATGACCTAGCGTGTTAACGACCTAGCGAAGCACAAGCTTCATATCGTTATGTCGCTTGGTTATAGGTCGAACCAACACTAGATCGCTGCTACTCCTACGACCAGCCTAAGTCGATCCACTACGTACCTCAACATGATTAAGTCTTCCTCTTAGTTAGTTAGTTTTAGTTTAGAAAATAAATCAAATCTCTCTTTCTTTCCATGGCTACTTAGCCATTTCTTCTCTTATGTAATTCTTTTCTTTTATGCAATGTTAATTATTGTTTCTTTTTAATTACATGTTCATTTCCTTTTATGCAAGTAGTGTAGATTTTCCTTTATGCAATTAGAATAGTTTTCCATTTCACTTTGCTCTCTTTTCCTTTTCTTTTTCTCTCATGTTGCAAGCTACATTTGTTCATATGATAACAAATATGAGAGGCTAAACCCCTTCAATTTAGGGGTAATGAAACTCTCTAATCATGTAGCTTCAACTTAATTTGATGTTTATGCTCTCTTTTTATGCTTAATGAGAATGATTGAAGTGGTTTAATGATGTTGTTTAGCTTTGAATTTGATTGTCTATGTTGTTCATAACAAATAGGCTATGCTTAAACAAACAAAACACAAATTGCCTCTTCATTAACATATGATTATGGCAAAGAAGTGATTGTTGAAATTAAAATTTGATGGCTTATATTTCTAATTAATAGTTAATAGGCCATGCTTAAAATAGATTTTGCTTTCAACTTTGTTGTCATATTTTATGAGATTTAAAAGTGTATTAGTGGTTGTGTTATAGTTTGATGGTTTATATTGAGCTAATTAATAGCACAAATTTACCATACTTATGATAAGCACATCAACTAATTCACTAATGACAAGAAAAGAGAGATCATAACTTCATTTTGTTGATTTATGTGATCTAGAGAGTGGAATTGCCTCTAAACTGTCTTAACACTCTCATATTTTTATCTATTTTCTTTTGTTATTTTTTTTAGTTAATCACTCTTTCAACTTTGGTTAATTTGATTGAATAGAATTTTAAAATCATCAATTCCCTGCGGATCGACCCGTATTCGCCGCGTGCTACATTCGTACACCGTGCGCTTGCGGTTATTTTTATTTCAAAATTCGTTCGACGGTTTTCTAAACCGATAGAATTTCCGTCGACGAACACCTACATCCAGTCCAGTATAATTGTATGGATTTCTTATCAAAATAATCTCCCAAATTGCACCCTCGGTTTCAAAGCTACGAGTTACACCCTCCTGTATTCGAGTCCAGGACAAACTCTCTTGATTTAACCAGGCTACAAGATCACCTAATTGATTTCCGAGGCTACAATCACACCCGATTGATTTCAAGGCTCAACCGCACCTTTTACTCAACAGTTTGATTAACAAAAGATTCTATAACTCTAAATAGAATTGAGATCTTATGGAGAGAGTGGCAGAGAATCAAACAAGAGATAATCAAGTTTGATTCACCTAGTATTTTGGCAGAGTATAGTTTAGGATTCTTTTGAATAAATGTGGAAGATGAAGAGGAGAGAAAATAAATGAAATATGGTAAAAAAATTCGTTTAGAACTTACTGGTATTTATAGTAGAGCAACAGCCATATCTATTCGTGAAAGGATACGACGAATAGACACTTTTTGGAAAATTGAAAATTGAAATATGAAAATAACGGACACCATGTCGACATAGGGTGTTGAGGGATGTCGACATGCTCAAGGCAAAATTGATGTTTTGATTTTCTTACTAAAATTGGTTTCTATAATTTGTCAAAACAATTTCTAAACTTTGTAAATATATTTGAATATAGTTTAAACATATAAAAGAGTTTAGAAAGTAATTTTTAATATATATAATGTTAATCTATAAAGTGATTTAAAATCTGAGTATATAAATATCTTAAAGCTAAATATTTAAAACAAGAGATGGTTTAAAAACAAGGACAATTTTGAAATCAAAATATTAAAAATAGTTTTGAGGCTAAAATATTTAAACCAAGAGAGATGTCTTTTTGAAGAGAAAGTTTTGAAAACATTTTTTAAAAACAAGAGATATATTTTTGAAAACCATTTTTATAAAATTAGTGGATGTCAAAATAGGACCATTATATGTTCCACTAGATATTGTCGTGGGTTCCATCCCTTTAACAGGCTCGAAGTGGATTCCATTCCACGAATAAAAGATGTAAGTGCTTTCAAGAAGTTTTAACATAATTCTAGACTCAATACTTATCTTGTACTATCGAAATCTTGAACTCTTGATACCTTGATACTCATGAGTCTTCAATCTTGATATCTTCAGTCTCGAATCTCTATACTGTATAGTATTCATTCTTAGTACCTGCATATTTATATCCTACATATATATATACAAATATATATATATACACACACTTTTATATCTAAACTATAATGTTAGTGTTTATATTTTACAACAAGTCCTAAGGTTGTCGTCATTGTTAAAACCACTCTGAACGGCGACTCAAGTACTCGAAAGAAAAGCGACCTAACGATCTAAAAGCCTCCAGCGAGTTAACATGGCAACAGTTAGCGACCTAACGACTTAACGATTTAAGGAGCCAAGCGACCTAACGGGTTAACACACAAGCGACCTAATGAGATAAAGTGCAAGTGAGCTAACGAGGATGAAGTTCTATAGCGAGCAAACATGTGACGACCTAAGCGACCTAGCAATCAATGCAAGACAACAGTATATCGCAACAGAGGAGCTCAGCGACCTAGCGACCTAGTAACTAAATGACCTATGCGACCTAGCAAGTTAACGACCTAGCGTGTTAACGACCTAGCGAGCCACAAGCTTCATATCGTTATGTCGCTTGGTTATAGGTCGAACCAACACTAGATCGCTGCTACTCCTACGACCAGCCTAAGTCGCTCCACTAGGTACCTCGACATGATTAAGTCTCCAACCATTCTCCCCTAGGTCGCTCACGACCTACGACCTACCAGCTTGTTCAAGTGATCAAGTGCAACCATGATAAGCCATACCTCGTGCTCCCTAGGTCGCTCACGACCTACGACCTATCCCTGGGTCGCTCACGACCTACGACCTACCTTCAGGTTCTCCCTATAAATACCCTGCCTGCTCCAACTGAAAGGGGACTTTTGGATCATTTCTGGAACCCCAATACTCTGCTATTTTCTCAACTCCTTCAACACTTCAAACACCGAAGACACTTCAACGAACTTTGAGAGAGATCTAACTCATTCAACATGAATTCGAAGAGCTTTTATATGTCGAAGTTCTAGCTACCTGTCTTAATCGTGTTGTAATCGAAGAATCATTGAAAGAGTTGTAATCAAATCAGCAATAAAAGAGATTAAGTGGACGTAGGCTTGACTTTAAGCCGAACCACTATAAAAACTGTGTCTTTTTACTATTTCTCTGCTATTTTCTTCTTATCTTTAGTTCCCGTACCAACGGGTGGTGCTTTCACTATACTACAACTTACACCGGGGTGTTAGCGTACATTTTTAGCGTTAACAGTCATCAAAATCATCATCTCAAGGCTAACACTTATGTCATGACAACTCTCGTGTACTCGATTGAGTAGTATAAGAATCAGGTGCTCTTAGGGATATGCTAGCAGGATGCACTGCTAGAGCAATTTGGAGGTGTGGCATCAATATTTTGGGTATGTATACCTGATATGTTAGTAGTAAATGATAGACCTATTATTTGTGTATGAGACCGTTGTATCAAATATATTTAGAACTCCATGTTGTTTGGAGTTGATGTGTTCTGACTTTCTGTATTGATATTTATTTATTAGTTTCTTCTACTAGTGCGGCCTCTTATATATTCAACATGTTCCGTTCACGTATATTCGTTATATTATATGCTACCATTCTGTTGTGAGATCCTATTGATGTCTTAGTTTGGTGTTTTTTTATTTTACCTTGAAAATCTATATTTTGTGGTACTCGAAGTAGAGCGATGTTGTAAGGCATTAATTTTCTAGTATTACAAAGGACGAGTTGTTACACTATGGCACAAAGAGTAATTGTTGTAAAATGGCACTTCAGCTAGATAAGCAGTAAAATACAAGGATTAGTTGTGGCACAATAATGCTTTTATCAATTAAATAGTGCACTTGTGCCTCTTTTGTTAGAGAAACAATATCAGGCCGCCTTTTCTTTTTGCAGGGGCGGCCGATAGCTTTTGTCAAAAGTTCGTCGACAAATGAAAAAATGAGGTGGGCAAAGGAATTGAGCTATAAGGAGTTAGGACGAGCAAGGAAAGGTACAGATAGGACTGATGGGCGGACAAGAAAGCTCGTGAGTGGGCGTTATCTTACATGACTTGTGTTCGATTGAGCCCATTTGGTTGTGAGTGAAATAGGGTAAATTTAAAAAAAAAAATTAAATAGATCCTAATCGACCTATGTAAATAACTAGTAAGCATTCAGATCTTGTACACATTTTAAAATAATTTTTTGGTTTAGTTTAATTTGCTTATATTTACATATTTGGCGTATATTATAGATATGCATATAGTATGACAACATAAAATAGCAACTACATAACATGTATATAAATATACACATACATATATATATATATTAGGATTTATATCTGTTATGTGTGTATAATATACTTATGTATATGACACTTTCATATACATATCAATAGGATATACACACACATAAGTATATTCATATATACACACATACATACATTCATATATATATATATATATATGCAAATTGGTACACTTTATTGCAAAACCAATCATATACTTATATATATAAGTATCACATATATAATATATAATTTTGAAATATATTATACAAATATATATTATGTATATATATATATATTAAAATCTAAAATTTATTGTAAAATCTAGTTAATCTAACTAAGTAAAATTATTAGTGTAAATTTTAATTCAATATTAGTTTGACTAGAACAATGATATTTTACATTTGAATTTAAATCCAGTTTGAAATTTTCAAAATACAATATAGATTTAAAATTCAGAATCATAGAAATATTAATATTTTGACGAAATCAAATATCTTAATTATATACATACATACGTACATACATACATATATTTGACCAAAAAATATATAGTAGATATATACATACATATATATATTATTTAATTAATACTGATGCAAATTGTAATAAATAAAATAAATAAGTTTATTATAAAATTTATCTTCGGTAGATAATAATAAAAATATTTTTTTATTTTCACGAAAGGCCAAGAGTTTTTAATGTATACACACATATTATTTACAATAATAATAAAATATACATATTTTAATATTAAACCAAAAATCTATTTAATATTTTAAATAATAGGTATTTTATAGTGAAATAATTAAATAATTAAATTAAGTTTACAAAATAGTTTTCATTAGAGGCCAAAAAATAAATATTTATTATTAATTTTTACTTTAACACATTTTAATTCATATAAAATCCATATTAATTATTTATTATTTCTAAAATTGTCGATCAAAATATGTATATATGGAATATTATTATATATGAAAGTTAGGTCATGAACATAGAAAATATCTATAGAACAAAGGTTATCTTTGAAGATCCCCTCGCTTGTTACACGTTGATATGCTTTGATCTCCTAGGATTTTGAATCCACTACTCGTACTTGCAAGGAAATGAGTTAGACCACCAACGGAGTGCCTTGATTTAAAGGAGATGAAGTAAACTAGGTTGGCTCTCAAAATGGGTGGCCGGCATTTTTCAAAATTGATGGTAAGAATAATTTGGTACGAGTATTTATATAGAGAACCAAAGAGGAAATATCATGCTCATTTCATTTAGTCTCCACCAACTCATTCAAATAAATTAAACTCCTCCCTTTCCATCTTACAATCGACCCTTACACGAACACTTCATGCATCACGAACACTTCATGCATCACGAAAACTTTCCCAGTTAATAATTATTTATACATTTAAAGCCTTTTTAAATAAAATATATATGTGTGTGTGTGTGTGTGCACATATAACATTTATGTATATAACCAAGTAATTACTAATGGCATCGAAAATTTTCTATGAGCTACTCTAATTATTAAATGCACCACAAATATTAAATTCACTCATAATTAATATTCCTCAAATATCAATTAATTTTAACACACTATGAGCTGATTAAATCAAGTGGTATTTCGAAGACTGCACTTATACAGTCGTGCAACTCATAGGTATGAATTCACTAGGCGGTTAGTCATAGGCAATTCAAATATTAACGTCCATACATCACCTTAGCTAATGGTGTGAAAGCGTGGCTGAATTAATTACTTACATATTTTTTTGGTAAAATCATATTTTAAATCAACTAAAGTCGTACCTTTAAATAACAAAATAATATACACATGTTCTCTTCAATAACATTATATCACTTTAAGACATCTGGAGCTTGGTATCAGTCAATACTCTAACAACATCCATATACAACTATATAATCCATCTATAAAGTCCTTTATTCAATAATAACATTTATTATTAACTATTTTACTCTGACCAAAGATTTTAACTTTTGATGATTACAGTTGACCATAATACTAACTTCATACAACCGAGGAGATGAATTTTCTATTAAATATTATATTTCCTATGCTTCAAGCTAAACCCAATAATCGTTCGACGGTCCTTATGCTATGACTTGACTATAATCAAATTGAAGCATTCACGTCGAAGTTCTATAGTATTCTCGAGTTGATAAATTTGTGTAACATTTTCACGCTGAGATTTCTTATTTGACCTAGTTGTTATCAACTAACAGAAAACTCTAGGTCGAGCCATTCTATAATTATCCAATAATTATAAGTACCCCTTGGATCCTCCAACAGCCATGAGTAATACACTGCCCAACAGTTGTAGAGCGTTGCATACTTTAATCTTAACAGATGTATCGATATCTTTTCTCCAAACATCTTGACCAGTAATATTTAAAATAAAATGTTATTTCGGTTATGATCAATCCTCTTGTTGCAATTATTTGCAACTCCAATCATATAACATTTAAGGATTTATTATTTATATACTTTAAATTAGTTAATTAATTAATTATTTATATCACGGTTTAACACGATACATAAATGATATCAAACACCATAAATAATTTTTATAATGAACAAGATTGTTTACCGGGTTAGTTATATAACACATTTACATAATTGCTCCTAGGGCATACCACAAACTCTCTCATCTCCCACTAGTACTTGGAGCTAATTTTGGACTCTCGGTCCTAATCATTCAGTCGGTTTACTTAAAATGATTAAGCTAGTTGCTTCGTGAACAGATTTGCGATATTTTCTTTGCCATCTACTCTATTAGTCAACACCTCTCCATAGCTGATAAACTGCCTTATCAAGTGGAACTTCTGGAGCATGTCTCTTGGCTTCTAAGGTATTCTAGTTTCTTTTATGGCCAACATCGCAATACTGTTATCACAAAATAATTCCATGGAATTCTTTACATTTAGAATCACCCCTAGCTTAGTCAAAAATTAGCACATCCAGGCCGCTTCTATAGCTGCTTCGTTTAAAGAATTATACTCAACCACCATTACTGAATCAACTACTATCTCTTGCCTTGAAATTTCCAACTTAGTGCCCCATCATTTAACATGAATACATAACTTGACACTGATTTACTATCATTGATATCACTTTTAAAGCTTAAATTTGTTTACCTTTCATAAGGATGTCTTCATTCCCATACATTAGGAATAAATCTTTGATGTTTCACAAATATTTTAGAACATATGTTTACAGAAGTCCATTTCTTTTCTATAGGATTTAACTGGTATTTGCTTATGCTTCCTAATGCGAAAGCCACGTCCGATCTTGTACATCGCATGACATTCGTTGTGGATCTGATTGAAAACATATAAGGTATCCTCTTCATACGATCTTTCACCTCATTAGAATGAGGAGCGTCCTTCTTTGAAAGGACAATTCATGAGTGCATTAAAATATTTCCACGCTTGGTACTCTCTATACTAAATCTTTTTAGTATGGAGCCTATGTACAAGGATTTATACAATCCCAACAACCTTATGGATCTATATCTGTATATTTCAATACCTAGTATATAGGTTGCTTTGCCCAAATCCTTCATGGAAAATTTATATGACAACTAAGCTTTTACATATTGCAACAATGAAACATCATAGCCAATCAAGAGTAAATTGTCGACATATAAAAGGATAAATACTATAGCACTTCCTTATTCTTTTCGTCACATGCATGCTTCCTCCATTTTATGATAAAAGCCAAACTGTTTGATCAATTTATCAAAACACTTGTTCAAACTCCTTGAAGCTTGTTTAAGACCATATATTGATCTTAACATCCTATAAGCCTTTCCCGCGCCCTTATTGACCTTAAAACTCTTGGATGAGACATGTATACGGTTTCTTCTAATCACCATTTAGAACATCTATTTTCATGTCCATTTTCCATTTTCATAGTCATAGAAGGTAACAATGGCAAGTAATATTCGAATGGACTTTAACATGGCTGCGAGAAAAAAACGTTTCATCATAATCAACACCTTGAACTTAACAGGATCCTTTTGCAACTAGCCTTGCTTAGTAGGCCTATACTTTTCCATCAGTATTTAATTTCTTTTAAGATCCACTTGCAGCCAATAGATTTTACCTTATCGAGTACATCATCCAAAGTCCATGTAACCCTCATAGAATAAACAGAATTTAATTAAAGATGATTAATAAATAATTAAATAGGCTCAAAAACAAAATTTGAGCAAATGTCAGAATTTGGCTATGACATTAGTGTCATTGTATCTGTGACAATTTTTTGAGAAACTTTCATATATAAAGTTTTCTAATCGGAGTTCAAACGAAGAGGTTATCGGCGTTTGAAGTTTTAGATCAAAAATAATTAAAAAGGAACAAGAAAATAAATAATAATATACATATTGCAACGACCCAGAATTCCTGTCATTTGAAATTCGTATATTTAATTGATTTTAAATATTAACAAGTAAAATTTGTAAGTCGAATAAATTACATTTCGAATATCTAGATTTAATTGGATAATTAAATCGATAATTTAATATTTGAAATTACAGAAATAATTGGAAATTGGGTTTAATGCGATTAAATTTGATTTGTAAAGTTGTATTAAATCATATTGGAGTTAGAATGATGTTATAGAACTTTTAAAATTGAATTGAAAGTTAATTTGTGGAAATTGAATATTTTAATATTTAATTGACGAGTAAAAATAGCCATTTTTCAAACAGTCTGGATTTTGATGAAACCAGTTTCATTGGATCCGTAATGTTAAATTATTGAAAGATTTCAAATTTCGTGTCAATCGGGTTTACGGTTTGTCCGAGGCAAGTTAAAACGCGTAGAAATCGGTTTAAGTAAATTTTAAATTTAAATTGGTCGATTTGAAAACCTATCTTTTAAATACGATCGAATTGGCTTCCGATATATATTCCATTGCGTTCAAAATATGGGTAAAACATTATAAACGCCAGGTGGCACGCTTCGTTTGGAGTTCGGAAAAAATTCGGGTGAATAGTGTCGTAGAATTTTCTACAAAAGGACTTGATTTTTCATTTTTTCACAAAACCCTAAACCTATTAGGGCAGGCTGCCACCTCTAATTTCAATGGCCGAAAATTATGCTTCTTCCTCCTTGTTTTTCTTTAAATCCATCGACTTTTACGCGGAGTTTTCAACTACAATGTTGTAGATCTAGATGAGAGCTTTAAATCTATACGGGTATGATCGAAAATAGTGGAGTAAATCGATGGCAATTGAAGCTTGAAGGCAATGCGTTCGTGCACAGTTTTCAGCACCAAGGGAAGGCTGAGCTCGTCCACATCAGGGCCGATGGTGGAGCACGCGTGGGCGCTCGTGGCGGCGGTCCCTGATCAACTTCTCGACGTCGTATGGTGGTCGCGGCCATCGGCTTTAGGGAACGATGATGGGTTTGTTTTCACATGAATTTACTAGGAAGGAGAAGAAAGAATATGTAGCCTGGATCTTGGGTTGTAGAAATGAACGGCCACGATTAAAGCGAGGGTTTAAAATTAAAAAGAAAATGGAATTAATTTATATATAAATTTGTACAAACTTTAAAAAACTATAATTTTTTGATACGAGGTCCGTTTTGGACGAAACGACTTGCGTTGATGGACGAATACTACGCGTTGGAGCTGGATTGGGATTGATTGGAGCTAGTGTGAATTTTGGGTAAAATTAAACGCGCGTTTAATTTTATTCGAAATAAAATGCTGAAACCGCTATTGGAAGCAAGGTGAGAACTTCTCACTCAATCGAATTTGTTTCGATTTAAATTTTAAATAGTTATATTTAAAATTGCCTGATTGTGTGATTAAATGATGGTTGCTATTTGTTGTATTGAAATAGACCCTATACGCCGCATGTTAATCGGAGGTTATTTTATTAAACACATATACCGCGATATTCCACCTTGAAGTGGAATTGGTATTATATATGTACTTGGAGTTGATTTTCCACATTATATAGCGGATGAGACCCTATTACGCCGCATAATAGCGGATGATATTTTATATAAACCCATGTACCGCGATATCCCGTCTTGAAACGGGATTGGTATTGTGCTAACATCTGTGGATGCAGGGAAATAGGTTGGAGGGATCCAATTGGATTCCTCAAATAATTGAATTTGTTTCAATATTGTGTGTTGATTATTTATAATCTCTGTGTGATTATCTTTGTGATTGAAATCGTTGAAGGCTAAAATTTAGCCGAATATAATTTTGGTATCGTTGGATACCGGAAATAAATAAAAATTTGAATTTTGAAAATTTAGGTTGAAAGTTTATATTAAAATTTATTTTTGAGAATTGGATAAATTTAAAAGAAGGAATTCTAAAATAATAAAGTTTTATTTTTAATCTTATTGAATAAATTTTCAAAATATGGGAAAAGCTTTAATAAATGGATTTCGGGTAATATTATTCAAAGGTTGAAGAATTTATTCAAAATACGAATTTTAAAGAGTTTGAAAAATAAAAGAATTGCTTTTCTTTAAAAGGAATTTATTTTTAAAAGGAAATAAAATTTGAAACCCATTTGGGAATTGATTTTTGGTGATTGAATTTAAATCTTTTGAAAATCCATTTGGAAATTTATTAGATGTTTTGAAAAGAATTTGGAATCAATTTGAAAATTGATTTGGGGTTTAGTAGAAATTGATTTCAATTTGATATTAGAATGAAATTCACTTGGTGTTTAATTTCTTGGAAAATCAATATGGAATTTGATTTGGTTGTTTTTGAAATCGATTGAAAAATTTAATTGTTGTTTAAAGTGAATATTTGAAATCGATTTGAAAATCGTATATCAGTGGATATTTGGAAATTTAAATTCACCATGGGATTTATAAAGGAAAGGGAAATTTGTTTAAAAATAAACATTGATTTATTTTTGAAGTGTGGAAATAAATTTACGAATTTGGAATGTAAATTTAAATCAAATCGGTAAGGATTTATTTAATTGGTTTAAATGAACCATTTTAAAATGAAAGTGTATTCTTCCTGGAAAGCAGAATAAAATTTCTCAATAACTTTGAAAAATATATACATATATATGTATATAATTCTAGAATTGGTTTTGAAAAGGATACTTTAGAGAAATTAACTTCTTAAATTGTTTTAAATCCTTTAAGTAAAGATTTATTAAGTTGATATAGAAATGATTATTTCTAAGATTTAATCAATAATTGTTTTAGAAAATAGTTATTTAAATAGTTATACTCTATCTACTAATTTTATTTTGAAAATTAGTTTGGACTTAAGTTATATGTAATATTGGTATAATATTTTTATAACTAATATTTTAAGTAAAGTGTTTAAAGAAAATAGTTTTATTTCAAAGTGTTTTCCCGTTATATTTTGGATAAGTGTTATAAATTATTTTAAAGTATTTGAACTCGGCAGATTTCCAGTAAAAATGAATAAATATTTGGAAGTGTTTCCGCGTAAGGAAAATGATTTGAAATTTGTTTTCAAAAATTGTAAAGGTGAAAAGTGATTTGAAATTTGTTTTCAAATGGTTGAAGTGTGTAAAAATATATCTTGTAAAGATTTTTTTTGGAAAATAAATAATTTGGGAAATTATTTGGAATCTGGTGATGTTGTGCATATCTATTGATAGTTAAATAACCGACTATCAATATTTACCTTTAAATGGACATTTGTTGTGATTTTCTTGAATTTGAGTGCTACACTTATTTTAAAATAAGCGCTCGTTATTTGGTTTAGCCGGGAAAGGACCTTTGAGTCATAAATCCCATTCCGAATAGTGATACGTCGCATTTGAAGACCGGTGTTGAAGACCGGATATATTCGAAAATGGAAGGATTACCATCGAATGTCTCTGCATCGGCCGATCCTCGATATAGAGATTTTATCACCCTTTGTGATGGGAAGTCCGGACGTGATTAGTGAATATCCGGATTTCAAGGGCTTCTTTGGAAGTGCCTTTGGTTCCGTTCGATCCCGGAACGGACTTGTATGGATGTGTATCTGACCTTACAATTTGAGATGTAAAGCTGGTTTTTATCAAATACATTTCTGTTGGTGGCGGAGAATTTATTCTCTTAGCTTAACACCCTTCTCTGAGACGTATGAGCTCAGAGGTTATGTAGTTGATGGTTACTAGTGATACATTTCCAATTTGGTAATGTGGCATACGAAGTGCTGCTGATCATTTGTAGATCGAAGCATGACTTTTGTGAAAAGCGTAGCTTTATGGACGAGACTTCGTCGGACCTCACACTCCGGAATGGTCGAAACAGGAAGAATGCAGCAAGGTTTTAAGGGGTAGCACCCCTTAGGGTATGTTCATTTTCTTCTGGATAGAGGTGGTATCATGGTATGGAGCCCAGATACTTGACCTATGTGGTTGCTGCAAATTTATTGCTTTGTGTTGTTGGTATTGAGGATCCTCGGATAAAGGTTGTTTACAACCGGGGGATGACATACTCATGTCAGTAGTTACCTATTTTTGCAGAGGTAACCCGGCCTTGTGTTGGCAGAGATCCGGTTAGGTTCTCGGGGCGTCCCGCCAGAGGCGTTACCATGTGGCAATAGGAAGTTCCTTAGCCTGACCATTTGTTGGAAAATCCAAAGAAACAATACGAGCCCTGTACGGTTTTAGTTGTATAACCTGCCATGGAATGTGGCGGTAACTTGCTATTGAACATGGTAGCTATAGTGGGCATAGTTCGGAATGTCTATGCTGGCTAAGTTTTATATTATACTTTCAAAATGTTTTCCTGCACTTTGCACTTATAGTAATAATATCAAAGAAATTTGTGTATCAAGCATGTTTGACTATCATAAGGAGAAATCTTCTCCAATTCTGCGTTTGCATGGTGTGTGTGGCGGGAGGCCTTATGGTAGTTACATTTTCTAAAAGCATTGCGGATCTATCTTAAAATATTTCTTTGTTTGTTTTAAAAGATAAACTGTTTTAAGTTCTCACACCAGTCCCATGACTGACCTGGAGATTATTGTTCCCTTCCTAAACTCTAGGTGCCCACCAATTTCCACACGGGCAGCCTAGAGTCAGGTTATCAGGTCATTCTAGAATTCAGGGGTTGCTGTAGAGATCATGAGCAAGCTGGATGGCGAAGCGTATTACTAGTATATGTTATATTTTCTTCTCCTGTTTGTTGTTGTACACTCTGATAATGTAATGTGATGTGATGTATAAAATGTACAGTTCTTTTGATTTAAAGATTATTCATTTATCTATTATATGTTGTTCCGCTGCGATTGTGAGATTCTAATTTGTTTCTGTTGCTTCTTCTTTCTTTCTTATTCTACCTCTTCTTCTTTAACCCTAACAATTCAGTTTTCCGTCCTTCGATTGCTCGGCAGTTGATACAGTGGACGTGTTAATGTCGATTTTCGGAAGTCGGAAATTTCGAAGACGTTACATGTGGTATCAGAGCATTTGGTTAAGCGACAACCCTGGCTCTGTTGGGAATTACTCATTAGAGATAGAGTCAGTAGTACTCTAGAATGAGTGTGAGTGTAATCATAGATACGAGCGCGTATTTGTTAGTGAATATAAAAATGTTTTATACTATGTTTGCTTATCCGTTGAGCTGTTTGTGAATTCTGGTCGGTATGTGGGACGCCATATTATCGATAGGGATTTCTAAACACTTAAATGAGGCAAGTCGACATAGTATCATTTTAAATTGAGTAAATGAAATAATTTTACCTCGATTATATTTTACATATAAAGGAAATAATTTTTCAGAAATTATTAAAGCGTATATAAATTGATTGTTTGGTTGTTGAAAATGTAAGAATATATATAAGTTAATTAAAAGATGTTTGAATAATCTAAATAAAAACAACAATTGTAAAAGAATAATTGTATAAGCAAATGAATTATTAAGTATGGAATTATAATTATTGTAAAGAACCCTATTGGTCGATCCTTAGTGGTCGACCGTCACCTACCACCGGTCGACCTAGGGTCGGCGTGCCCTAGACCTCGCCTAATGGCCCAGATTTGTAAAGACTAATCTAACTGATAGAATTGGTTACAATGCCTATAAATAAAGGGTTAACCTCTTACTTTTCTTCTCATATTTTTTGAATAGAGTAGCTAAGCCCTACCATATTATCTTCTCCACTATTTCTAGAAATTAAACAAATATTATATATATATATATATTAGAGAAGGGCAGAAAATAAAAGAGAAGAAGAGATGGAGTGAATCCTTTCTGCAAAAAAGATAAACTCTATAATTAAAAATCTACATTCCACTTAACTCAAATCTCATCTCAGATATGTAATTCTAGTGGGTATGTATATACTTGGTTATACATATTTTTGGGATGGAAAGGAAACAGGAGTCAATTAAAGGAATGGATTCAGATTTGGAAGATTTTGTAAGCTAGAAAGGTGAGTGAGAAATTATGGTTTATATATAACACTAAAATTTATATTGTTGAATTTTATTTGATTATTATGCTTATGCAAGATCTATTTAATTGTAGGCTTAAAATGAATATATTTAATTGAAATCTTGTCTACATATTCTGTAAGTTTTGTAATTAAGAAGGAATAGCATATACATCCTAATCTGTAAATTCTGGAAATTAGTCCCATCAATATTTTAAAGTATAATATTGATAAGATTTTGAGTTTATTCTAGATCTATGTTAATTGGGTTATAAATTATTCAGTAGTCAATTGGAATGTCCTAATTTGACTTGGAATGTAAATTTATATGTTTTAATTTATTGAGAGCGTTGTAGGTATAATTTAGTTGTATCTATTTCTATATAAATTTCCATAAGCTATCTAACATCACAACTGTGTATAAAAAGTGAGTCATTTGAAATAATAAGGAATGCACCAAAATGAAAGAGATGTGTAAACTATGGATGTTCTTCTCCATAGTTGACATAGTTTATTTTAATAGAAACAAAAAGGGATAATTTCTTGTAATTTTAAATGCGGAAATTCACACTTTTAGGTGGTTTATGGAAAGTTATGACAGTAATATATATTACTTTTTGGGAAGGATGGTTCCAATACATTAAAATGTGGAAACGAATGTTCTTTATAGAATGTACATATAAGTGTATATTCTAAAATTCCTAAATGTTGGAATTTAGTGAGTGAAATATATATATATATATATATTATGTATAACCAGGCCAGCTAATTAATATATATATGTATAAGCTAAATAAATAAGCATAATAAATAAATGTACGTACCTACTAGTATTTGTTACAATAAGGAAGATTAAATATTAATAATGTAGTATATCATAGGATTAGGAGCTTGCAATGAAAGAGAGGTAGTAACTCCAACATTTATGAATAATGATTACAATATTAAGGGACAATAAATGTGAAGTGAATAGGGAGTTACAGAAATCAAATAGGCACATAAATGTGTTTAGGGTGATTAATTACAGATTGAACATGACATTTATGGAGGAAATGAAATAGGCATAATAAGTTGGATTTGAAATGAATGAATAACTATTATTAGTGATGTCCAATTTGAATAATAATGACCATTTATTAAAGATAGTTATTTAGAAGTAAAGCAATAAGTGGCATAAAAAGGAAATGAAGAATATAGGAAATAGGCGTATAAGATAGAAATAGATTCGCGACAAATAAATAAAAGAATGCTAACCAATAAACTTAGGAGGCAATATAATTTCCATGGTGGAAGTTATATGGCCTCAATAATACGTTTAGGACGAACGTGAATTAGTGGGAATACCCTAAAATTTAGGTTTAGAATAAATGATTTGATTTGGTATGGGTTGGGATGCGAGGTCAGTAGAGTTGCACAACATAAGTCTGCCATATACCTAGAGGCTACCAGCGGTTGTGTACACGTACTACTGATGTGGAACATCTCTAACTATAGGATCCTTTGGGAAGGGGCATACCTTCACATATAGTTGTGTTAAAATATAACAAAGGTTAGCCTCATATTTGAAGTATTGAACGGCTCGATACCTTTAAGGATGTCAAGGGGCTTACTTCGGGTAGAAGGTATTAAATGGTAGTTGGGACTGCCTCCTCCCTATTTAAGAAGTCAAAAATTACCTACAAAAGTGTCTAATTGGGAAATAAGATCAGCTTCATATCTAAACTGGAGGTATTAAGTAACTGGAAAGGGCATTTTTGTAACGACCGATAATATTCGAGCCTCGAAAATCGACACTAATACATTCGCTGTATAGAGTGCCGAGTAATCGAGTGTTGAAAATACTAGGTTGTTTGGGTTTAAGAAGAAAAGAGATAGAAGAAAAAACAGAAATAACAACAACACAAGATCTCACAATCGCAGCGGATAATACACAATAACAGCTTTTTATACAAAAGAAAAAATGCAACTGTTGATATACATACAAATTATCAGAGTATAATCATCAACATATAAATCCAAACAGTTATAATACTTGTCCTCAAAATGCTGAATATACAGCCTACAATACATAGCGAAATATAATCTAATCGTGTAATACGTCTCTCCATCCAGCTCGTCTTCTGAGCTCCAAAAGCAACCTAACCTGAATCTGTAATACTCGGTCTGACCCGAGAATTACAATAAAGTAACACCGGAATCAGGATAGAAACCAGCGTGAGTAAAACACCCTTAATTTGAAATACTTAAGTTATCAAAATCCTTCAAAAAACTATGGTACTCATAGGACCGCATCATATATACACGACGAGTTTTAATCTTACATAGCTAAAGTACTTTTATAAAAAATCCAATGGTATTATAATAGTGTCTAAGTACAATACTTATTTAAAATGTAGTTGAATTTGTTAAATTAATTAAATTTTGGATAATACGACTCTATAATCAAAATCGTAGAGGTTTGTAGTGATTATTTAATCGAAGTGGTTCAGGATAACATTAATATCCGATCCAAGTCTCTTCGAATCAGATCGATAAAATTTTAAAGGGCAAGTAGTTTTAAACAAACAATTTATATTCAGGGCGTCCATATCACATATGAGAATTATTACATATGTTTACTTACAATAAAACGTATCAACGTTTTGTTCTAACTATTTTAACTTGTCTGGCCAGTTTATGGCACGGACAACAAAAATTGAAATAAATATTTAAGGGCAATAAAGCCAAACATAGATCATTACTAAATTAATGATCAATAATTGATATTAAAAAATTTACAAACCAGAATTTTATTAGCTTCACAACTGGATCCACTTATATTTTAATCCAAATTTACCTATAAATTAAAGAAATTTTAAAACGATAATTATTAGTTAAAACAATTCATTAAATACCTATTTTACTAATTAAAATAAGATTAAATCAATTAAGACTTTAATTATATATTCTCTTAAATTATTATAAATAGTTAAGTTTTATATTACATAAAATTAACAAAATTAAATTAGAATAAGATACTAGGTAATAGGATCACATACAAAAAAAATCATGTCAGTTGGATTTAAATTGAATGAGGAACAACGCTTTGAAAGTTTAAAGGATTTTTAAATATATCATTTATTAAATCACTTTAACCTTCTTTTTGAAAAAAATAACAAAGCCCAATTGTGTTAGGCCCATGATACAAAAGAAAGGCTGCGTTCTTCTTCTTCCCTCCCTTCGCATTTTCCCTCGCCTGCTTCTTTTCATTTATTTATTCAAACCAACCGTGCACGTACGTGTCCACATCACCAACGACCATCGCTTCTAGCCGCTGATCATCCCTTCGAGTCACCATCGACCCTGATATCTCGTTCCTCGGCCCAGAGGTCCACGATATACCCACGTTCATCGATTCAAACATCAACCCAAAAACTGAAAACAACCGCATCAATCAAAACCACCACGCCTTATCACCACGACTGTTCATCCACCACCAAACTTCGCCCCAAACATCGCCGCGACCTCCACTTGCCTTTCCCCTATGCCGCACGTCTCCGTCCACCTAACGACGCCGCCACTTGCCCAAAACCGAACCCTCCAAAAACATGGCCTAAACCCTAAAACCACCTCACCAAGCCAACACACACCACGATAAATCACCTTGCCATTTTTCACGGATGCTCCGTCACCTACACCTCCCCCATGCCAAGTATCGTGCCCCAAAATCAGCTACAACAGCTTACTTTGACATTATACCCAAATCTGTTCATCTGCCATGTTCTTCCTCCCCACAACACAAAAAAATATATTCAAACCACCTCTAAAAATCTAGTTTTTCGATGACAAACACATCTGTATAATCCATAGATCAATTTATCATACTTGAATCTTGATCATATTAGACCCTTTCATTGTTTAAATAGGTTTTCTCGTCCTATGCTTGATGAAATTTAATGACATAATTTTCAAAGTAATCTACACTCAAAAACAAATAACTTTCCATTTGGAATCAATGCTTACTACTAAATAGATACTTAGTTATTGATTTTCAAAGTTGAAGCTCCTCACTATTCTAAACAAATAGAATATGAATAGAGAAGAGGAAGAAGAAGTACAATATTTTCTTTTTGAGATGTAGGTTGATCTACCTATGTTTATTATACATGTACCAAACCATGTATACTCACAAATTTATATCAACACAAAGATTCATCTATGGCTACGGTTGTATATACATATGGATAAAAACGTGTAACAAAAAGGGGAAAACGTTTACTCACTATTTTAAATATTGATGAACTGTTTGCTTTATTTTTCTCATCCTCTGTTTTTGTTTCAATGGCAGAGCTTTGGTGTTTTTTTTAATATATACGTAAACAAGGACAAGGCAAGGCTTGGGTCTGAATATATAGAGAGGATGAAGTGTACATTAGGAGGCTAGGGGTTTAGGCATTTGTGCACAGGTTTCCCTTTTTTTCATTTTATTTTATTTTTCTTATTTTTGGGATGATGTGATTTTGGCCTTGACTTGATTTATTATATGGATTTGATATTATGCTTGACTTGATTTTGTAATTTTTCATGATGATGTCTCCTTATGTGTATATATGTATGTGTATGTGTGTGTGTGTGTATTTATAAATAGGTATGTATACATTCACTTATACACATTTATCCTATCATACTTGCGCACGCGTACACACACATATATACACACACACATACTTACATACTCACTATCCTTACTATATGTATATATATTTACCTATTCACTATTTTTCCAACATATATATTTATACTTATATATCTTCTTATCATCATATACACCATCTTTACCATAAATACATTTAAAATATATAGATATGCACACATATACACTATACATATTTATTTTATCATATTTGCATTTATACATTTTTATATATTTATCACTTCATATGGACATATATATATATATACACACATAATCATCACATATTTTGTCATCATACAGTTTACACTTATATGTATATATATTTACACATACATTATTCTTCCAACATATACACATATATAGATATTCTATCTTAAATTTTAATGGTGAAGTTTATATACATCTATCTATAAAATTTATCATGGTCAGAAAATTTATAATTTAAAATTAAATATAGTTTTTAATCAATATATAGATTCAGATATTTTAAATATCAGGAAATTTATCTATTCGACTTATAACAATTAATATTCCAATAATTAAAATTAGTTAATCATCCCAAAATTAGATGGCTAAAGATCCAGGTCATTACATTCCTCCCCCCTTAGAACTTTTCGTCCTCGAAAAGGAACGAAGCAAGAATTAGAATTTTGATGTATATTACTAAATAAATCATCTTTTAAACATTTTAAACTCTTCATTCTTTCATTATACATTTTAGAATACACACTTTAAAGTATATAATATTACCAAGCTCGTTTGATACTAAAACATTTTTCATAACTCGATGTGTTAACAAGTCCATCCTTGTTCTTACAGAAATTTAGTCATACATTGATCAGTCATAGGACTGAAAATCTCTAAGTACTTGGTAGACCTATTTGAACACCCAGTGAAAATACTTAA
Organism: Allium cepa; assembly: GCA_030765085.1. NCBI lineage: Eukaryota > Viridiplantae > Streptophyta > Magnoliopsida > Asparagales > Amaryllidaceae > Allium > Allium cepa. Next base: position 1,024,380,723 of record CM060931.1, on the reverse strand, counting down.
AAAACTTTTTTCAAAATAATATGGAAAGTATCACCCCCTTTCCTTCTTACCACCATGGATCGTAGTCAACCCGATGATTGCATCGCCATCCCGGCAAAATCATAAGTAAACTGTAGGCATTAGCACATCTCGACTTATACCATGCGAAAACAATAGTCCGTGGCTACATAAAGGTTGCATTGCTATCACAGCAAAACCATAAGTAGTCTATAAGCAATCTCTGCCCCCCGAATTATGCTATCAAATGAAACTAAACCGTATAGATCGCAGCTACACAAAGGTTGTGTCACTATCCCAGTGAAACCAAACGTAGACTATAGGCAATCGCTGCCACTCGAATTACGCTATGGAACCAAACCACATATATCGCAATCTACCGATGTTACATCGCTATCACAGCGAAATCAAACGTAGATTGTTAATCGCTTCCTCTCAAATTACGCCATGGAACCACGATAGATCACAGTTATACAAAGATTACGTTGCTATCACAACAAAACCATACATAATTGTAGGTACAACACCCCTCAATTTACGCTATACAAACAAATGATCACCAGTAACTCATGAGTTTTGTCTAGATGTCTTCTAGGATCCCAATTCTCATTGAACCCACCCTGTGGATTCCTAAGTAAAACCACCCAGTGGATTTCCTACTCCAAGTTTTGACTTTCGTGGGGGTGATTTTCCATACTTTTGGTTTCAAAACATATCATACTATCTATATATACAGTACCTTTCAAATCATACACTTCATATGTATCACATATAAATTTTATCTATATAAAACCGATACCCTTCAAATCGATAGTTTTTAAATTCGGTTTACCCAATTTCTAAATCTATTATTTGCCAAAATCAAAAGTCAAAAATAAATAGGTTCCAAAACTATTTCAATTTCATTCTCAAATGCATATAAGATCATTCTTTCCAATACGAATAATCTAAGGATCAAAAGTCTTTGAGTGTGCTTCATACTTATATAATCTCCATTTAATATTTCAAATATCTTCCAAAGATCATTTCTTTCTGGTTGAGTTTGAATATATAACTAACATATGTAATCTCATTGGTGTCAATCAAAATTTCCAAATTCGATTACTTTACAAAGTTATCTGTAACATTTCTTACCTCTTATAAAGTAAGTTTCAGTTATAGTAACTATTCAATCTTCATTTTTAAAATCATCATATTTACTCAAAATATACTATTTCACTTCAAAATCATTTTTATCTTAATATCACGATTTCGGTTCAAATACAAAATTGCTTCGAATTTCCATTTGGGTTATAACTCAATTTAACCCAATTTGTATTTAATCCATGATTTAAATATAAACAATCTCCACACCGAACAGTTTGAATTTAAAAAATAGCTTGAATAGTTTTAAAATAGGTAAATAGTTAATATAAGATAGTTTGGGTTTTAAAAATGGTTTGTATAGTGAAATAGCTTGCAAAAATTAAAATAACTTGAATATTTAAGAAGATAGATTTTAAACAGTTTATATCAAAATAATTAATTTGAAAATAGTTTTCAAAGTCAAACGAATTCAATTCCTAATCTTCCAATTCAAATCAATTTCAATATCCATTCCCATTTAAATTGATTCAATTCCGATTTCAATTTGAATTAATTTCCATTCCAATTTTAATTCAAATCAATTTGAATTAATTTCAATTCAATTCTCAATTTTAAACCATTTTGATTTATATAAATTTGAGTTTAATTTTTAAAATATCGATTTAATCACTTAAATCAAATTTACCTTCCATATTCAATTTAAAAATCCACATCTTTAAAAAAAATTCCATTTCGAGCCCAAATTTCGAAATATCCATTTAAATTACTTTTACTTGGATTTATTTCAAGGTTCCAGTAAGAGTTCAATCTTTTTAAACCAAGTCAATTTTCAAAATTCAATTAATTTCTCAATTATAACTTCAAAATTTCAAACCCGATTCTTTAAACAATTCAGGTTGACAAGTTCATTTTTAACATTTCAAACTCAAGTTCAAAAATGATCCCATTTCCATAAATTCGATTTTATTTCTTAAAATCAAAATCATTTAAATAATTCCAAATCAAGTTTTTTATAAAAAAAAAATCATTTAATTTAACCATACCGGCATCCGTACATAATTTCCTATCATATGGCCAAGTGAATCCATTATTTCAATTTAATTTTAGGGATGGATATATTTCATGTCAATCCGGAATAAATGTCATAGGTATATATCATTTCAACCTATTTCTTAATTTATTTGAAATAATTCAATTTATAGTTTTATATATTGTAAATAATATACAGGATGATAACATGATACATCAAAATAAATAAATATCCAAATCATCTAAAACATCAATCAATAGCATTCATCAGAAATTTTTAGAAATCGAAACCCTTTTTATTTCAAAAATCGTTTTGAAATCATTCATGCATACGTTACTTCTTTTGCACCTCTTATCAAATCTATACCTTTCTTTTACAATTTAATTTAATTAACTTCCATAAGTTAAATTTTAGTCACCTTGAAATCTCCAATTTTAGGTTATAAGTTCAAAACTTATTTAACTTGGCCTGAGTTAATTCCCAATTCGTTCAACCCCTTTAAACTTACACAATTTAAATTTTACATTCCAAAATTCAATTTTCACACTTCTTTTCTTATTAACATCATTTTCCACTTATAAGTTCAAAACTTATTTTTCCTTTGGTTCTACTTCTCATTTTAATTGGAATCCCAGAATTCAAACATCGGTACTTATTTCAAATCAACTTTGAAATCATATATATATATATAGGTATATATATATATATCTCTCGTTTATATACCAAATCACACTTTTAAACTTTAACCAACTTTGGTTTTTATCCAAAACAAATTCTTTGGAATTTCCAAAACAACCCTAGTTTTCAATGCAAAAAATTTCATATCAAAAATATTCTAATAGTATTACTTATTATTTTCTTAAGCACTTTGAAGCACTTTGAAACACTTTTCAAAATTTTCAAGACTTAGATTCAAACTCCTCGATTTAAGTTCATTTTAATTTATAAGTCACATTTGTAAATTATGCTTATATAATTCCACTTCTTATAACATTTCATAATATCTTATCACTGTTTATTTTGTAATAATATCTTTTATTAAGACACAACACTCAATTTATGGTAATAACTAATATCAGCATATCTAGAAACCAAACACACCATATATTCCATAATAAGTTCCTGAAAATTTATTTCTATATATAAAATATAATCAGTGTAAAATTATTTCATTTCAAAGCACTTTGAAAAACTCTTCCAAAATTTCTGGGATTTAAATTCGGGTTTTGAACTATTTTTAGCTTAACCCACTTGCATAATTCATTCTTACCTTGGTTGTGTGTGTGTGTGTGTGTGTGTGTGTGTAACCACTTAAATTTTATAATCTTATATGATTACCATAATAACAATAACCAACCACCTCAATATACTATAATAATTTGAAAAAAATATTTCTTTTTATATCAAAGTATAATCTTATATAAAAATTATTTTATACCATTTTTAAAATCATAATATAAGAAAATAACAAGTACGCCCTCATATATAATATACTCAACTCATTTTAGGGTACTATTGATCCTATCACTAATGAGTAATCCACACCAAAGCCATGGTTCACGCTTAACCTTTAGCTCTGATACCATTAACGACCGGGCGATTTTCGACCCCCGAAAATCGACAATAGTACGTCCACTATATAGAGTGTCGAGTGATCGAGTGCTGGAAACACCCGATTGTTAGGGTTTAAGAAGAAAAGAGATAGAAGAAGAAACAGAAATAATAACACAGAATCTCATTTTGGATTATATATTCTTTTAAATTATTATTAAAACTTAAGTTTTATATTACATAAAATTAACAAAATTAAATTATAATAAGATACTAGGTAATAGGATCACATACGAAAAAATTCCAGTCAATTGGATTTGAATTGAAAGAGGAACAATGCTTTGAAAGTTTAAAGGATTTTTAAATATATCATTTATTAAATCATTTTACCATTCTTCTTTTGTAAAAAAAACAACAAAGCCCACCTGCATTAGGCCTATGATACAAAAGAAAGGTTGCATTCTTCTTCTTCCCTTCCTTCACATTTTCCCTCACCTGCTTCTTTTTATTTATGTATTCAAACCAACCATGCATGTACGTGTGCACGTCACCCACGACCATCGCTTCTAGCCGCTAATCACCCCTTCGAGTCACCATCGACCCCAACATCTCGTTCCTCCACCCAGAAGTCCACGCTATACCCACATTCATTGATTCGAACATCAACCCAAAAACTGGAAACAACCGCATCAACCAAAACCACCACGCCTTATCATCACGATTGTTCATCCACTACCAAACTTCGTCCCAAACATCGATGCGACCTCTACTTGCCTTTCCCCCTATACCGCACGTCTCCGTCCACCTAACGACGCTGCCATTTGCCCAAAACCAAACCCTCCAAAAACATGGCTTAAACCCTAAAACCACCTCACCAAGCCAACACACACCACGATAAATCACTGTGCCATTTTTCGCGGATGCTCCCTCGCCTACACCTCCCCCATGCCAAGTATCATGCCCCAAAATCAACTACCCAAATATGTTCATCTACCAAATTCTTCATCCCCACAACACGAAAAAAAATTCAAACCACCTCTAAAAATCTAGTTTTTCGATGACAAACACATCTGTATAATCCATAGATCAATTTATGATACTTGAATCTTGATCATATTAGACCTTTCACTATTTAAATAGGTTTTCTTGTCCTACGCTTGACGAAATTTGATGAAATAATTTTCAAAGTAACCTACACTTAAAAACAAATAAATTTCCATTTGGATTCAATGCTTAAAACTAAATAGATACTTAGTTACTGATATTCAAAGTTGAAGCTCTTAACTGTTTTAAACAAGTAGAATGTAAACAGAGAAGAGGAAGAAGAAGTACAATATTTTCTTTTTGAGATGTAGGTTGATCTACCTATGTTTATTATACATGTACCAAACCATATATACTCACAGATTTATATCAACACAAAGATTCATCTATGACTACGGTTATATACACATATGAATGACAACATGTAACAAAAAGGGGAAAACGTTTACTCACCTTTTTAAATACTGATGAACTGTTTGCTTTATTTTTCTACTCCTCTGTTTTTGTTTCAATGGAAGAACTTTGTTTGTTTCTTTATATAAATATATATAAACAAGGACAAGGCGAGGCTTGGGTCTGAATATATAGAGAGGATGAAGTGTACAGTAGAAGGCTAGGGGCTGAGGAATTTGTGTGTAGGCTTCCCTTTTTTCATTTTATTTTGTTTTGTTTTTCTTATTTTTGGGATGATGTGATTTTGGCCTTGACTTGATTTATTATGTGGATTTGATATTATGCTTTAATTGATTTTGATTTATGTGTGACTTGATTTTAAAATTTATCATGATGATGTCTCCTTGTTTATATAAATCTATATGTATAAATATGTATGTATACATTCACTTATACACATTTATCCTATCATACTTGCATACACACACACACACACACACACACACACATATATATATATAGACACATACACACATAGATTACATACTCACTATCCTTACTATATGTATATATATTTACCTATTCACTATTTTTCCAACACACACACACACACACATATATATATATATATATCTATAATTGTATATCTTCTTGTCATCATATACATATATGTTCATATATACTATCTTTACTATAAATACATTTATAAATATATATATATATATATATATATGTATGTATGCACACATATGCACTATACATATTTATTTTATCATATTTACATTTATACATTTTTATATATTTATCACTTCATATGGACATATATACATATACATATACTCATCATATATTTTGTCATCATATAGTTTACATACATGTACATATATTTACACATACATTATTCTTCCAACATATACACATATATAGATATTCTATCTTAAATTTTAATGGTGGAGTTTATATACATATATCTATAAAATTTATCATGTTCAGAAAATTTATAATTTAAAATTAAATATAGTTTTAATCAATATATAGATTCGGTTATTTTAAATAATAGAAAAATTATCTATTCGACATATAAAAATTAATATTTCAATAATTAAAATTAGTTAATCATCCCAAAATCAGATGGCTAAAAATCCAAGTCGTTACAATTTTCCTTGCCTTGGCAAGTTTAAACAGACTTTTGATTATGGGAGGTCAATGGGATATGTCAGTGTTGTTGATAGAACGGTATTTAGATGTAGGGCTAGCATATAGGCTTTGACTCCGGCAGTCCCTAGCAGTTGTTAGCAAAGACTTAGCTTATGCCCTGATGGATTTTGCTTCCTACTAGTGTAGAATCTGTATGAGATATACAAAGACCTCAAAGTTTAATTAATTATTTGTTATTCAGAGGTGGGCTATAACAAGTTAAATTATAAAACCGTATCTAGGGGTTATCGGCCTTCATAGCTAGGGCAATTGACTAGTGATTATGTTATAAATGGCTCGCTTAGATGTTAAAGTTTTAAATAGCCATCGGGTCTACCTCCCTCTATTTAAGAAGTATCAAGTGGTTGGGGTTTCATTTTTTGGTAGTACAACGCATAAATATATAGGTGTATATATAGTTATACCTCGGAGAAGGTTGGATATATTGTACATGCATATGGAATTAAACGGATAAACCATGAATAATAGACATAACACCTAAATAAATATCAATTGGCATAAACCAGTGTTACTGATAAAATATGTAATTTTCCAATCACCGAAACGGTGTTCTGACCACCTCCACATTACATACCATAGGATAGATTTAGATGAAGAGGATACTAGAGCAAGATGGGAATGGTAGATGGAGAGGTCGTCTAATTCATGCTTGGCAATGACAAAGCAACTAGATATCTAAGCAATAATATTGATTTCAAGGTAGTAGCTTTAGTCGGTATATATGTTGTAACGACCCGTAAATTTTCAATAATTAAATTTGGTTATTTAATAAAAAATTTGTAATTTAATTTAGAAAGAAATAAAAAATTTATAATTTATATTGAAGTAAATGTTAAAAATGAAATTGCAATTAATTGAAACAGATTGTAAAGTTATAATTGATTGAAATTAGTAAATTGGGAAACGAATTCAAAGTTATATTTACTGATGAAGGAATACGTAATAGATTGAAAATTTATACAATCAATGTTAGATAAGTAATTATAATGTTTGTTGTTGATAATAAACGTTACCTTAATGATTTTTAATATAGTGACGGAAGTGTGAATGAAAATTTAATAGAAACATAAATTTATTTATAACGGGAATGAATTGTGAGAATGTTAATGTAAGCTAATAAATAATTAATTCAACGCAAACCCAATTGATTGAAACAACTATTTGGGTTATAATTGACTGTAAATAGGAATATTTGGTAATAAATGAAATATAAGAAAAACAAATGTAAGTATTGAATTTATTAATGAAATAATACAGTGTTAATGACAATTAATTAGAATTTGTGTTATATATGGAATTTTAACCTGTGTTGGCAAGTAATAAACTAATAAATGTAAGTAAAGGTAAATAGGTGACAATTAATATATGTTTTTATTTATTTAGTATGTTAAATAAAATTTGGAAAAAAGGATGGAACTAAGGAAATTTTATTAATTGGTTTTAAAACCTTAATTAATATGTGTAATCGACAAGATTTCACATTTTGAAGTATAGCCATTTATATAGATTTAAGATGTATATAAGGGATATTTGTGTAATGGGATATAAAACTAAATGTAATTAGGTTTATTAAGTAATAATGGACCTAGTAAAGAGGGAAATTAAATCAAATCAATTTTTGGAATAAATTTTTATTTTATGGGAATGTAATTAATAATAAATGAATTTAATGGTAAGTAACTAGAATCAAATTCTATTTATAATATGACAATTGGTTGAATACAAGAATGGGAATAAAGATTTATCAATTTATTGGGATTCGAACTATAATAATTGGATTTAATTGCAATAAAATAAAATTAAATATTTAAATATTATGTAAATATAATTTTAGACGAAATTTGGAGATATTTATGTAATAAAGTATGAATCCAATGTCAGTTTCATCTATTTGATACTAATAGATTGAATAATAGAATGAAAATTCAATTAAATGGAATTATTGAAAATTTAATTTATAAATTCTGAATATAGTGAAACATAAAGTTTAACGCTGAAATTGATGATTGAATCGACATTAAAGTGACATCTGAATTTGTTTAAATTACTGAAATTGTTTAAGAAATTAAAATGATAAGAATCGTCAATTATAGAATTGAAATTGAAAATTTGATTAATTAACCGTAAAATAGCCATTTTGGCCACCGACTCGGATTTCGAAAAAACTAGTTTTATCGAATCTGTATCAGTGAATTATTGTAGGATTTCAAGTTTCGTAGCGATCGGGCATGTAGTTTGATCGTACGGACTCGAAATGCCTTGAAATCGATGAAATTGAAATCAATTGAAATCAGTTTAAAATAAATTGATTTTAGCATAACTTCTTCATACGATGGAATTTGGACTTGAAACATGTTCCATCACGTTTAAATTATTTAAAAACATCTATTTTGATATATCGGTTGACACAATTTCGTTCCGGAGTCAGAACGGGCTTTTCGGGCCGCTTTATCGTTGAACGCATATATCCAATCGTGTCCATCTATTCTATTTCAACCCTACCTATCAATACCCTGTTATAAACCCTAGCCTACCCCTATATTCTCATTTGTCCGTGCGTATGATTACTCTTCACCTTCTCATTTCAATGGCAGACAATTCCAAATACAATTGCAATTCAAAAATCAAAGTGAAATTTCAAACTCCTCAAAAAAATTCAGAAAAGTTATATATCAAAGCTCTCGATGTATGCACCTTGGATCTGCTGTTCGTTTTTGAGTTCGAATCATCATTTGTCCTGGAATCGCAAATTTAATTTCGGCCGTTCGTAGCTTGGCTTCCTATCGGACGGCAGATCGTCGATTTTGCGACGATCAGAGTGTGCTGCATCGAAGAGGGTACTGAAGGGAGGAGATCCATACGGTTACTTTAGCCTTAAGGCGATCGATTTCGCCAGAAATCGAGGGATTTGGGGTCGTGTTTCGTACGGTCGAGATGGCGCTAGGCCTGACCGGAGGCGATGCGAAGGCAGTAAGGGGGCGGCTCGACGTGCGAAATCACGTGGGGGTGTATGATCATCGACGAACGACAGGAATTTGCGTGCGACGTGCGGGGTTGTGTGGCGGTTGGTATCAATGTGCGCGATAGCTTAGGGTTTTCGGTGCTACTGTTCACGTGCACGTGGAGGGAGATAATGGTGACGTGGCCCTATTTTGTTTTATTCGATTTAATTAAATTTTACTTTAAAATGTTCTAACTTATATATCTTGTGCATACGAGGTCCGTTTCATGCACTGTTTTCTCCGCTAGGTTCGTATTGGAGTTCCGGACATTTTGGCGCTGGTTTAGACGAATTCTGAGACAGTTTGAATTTTGGGTTTAAATTGGATTTAAATTCAATTTAAATTCAATTTAAATTCAAAAAGGAGGGTGTTTTAACCCACTCACAACTTCTAAAATTTCTTATGTTTGTTAAATTTATTTAAGATGTGATAAGAAATTTATTTATGACTGTTTGGCGTATTTTTAATCATCATCCCAGTTAAATTTAATTTAATTGAATTAAACTGTTATCTAATTTGTTTATTGCATATAAACTTCCAGTTAAATTTTTATTTAATTTGTTTTTGAATATAAACTGCTAGTTGATACCTGTTGTTTATTTTCCGTTATATATTGATGCTATTGATTGAATTGGATGATGATTGTGATTAATGGTTGATGATTGATACTGGATAAATGGATGTTGTATTTTATATCGTTATAAACTGAAAATTGTTATGTACTTTATTTCATTCGGGATTGCGGTTTGAAATGATATATAACTGTTTTTCATTTTAAATTGCGGATTGAAATGATAAATATCCATATCACTTGACCATAGGATAGAAAATTTTATACAGACGCCGTCGATATATATATATATATATATATATATATTGAAAATGATTTCTTTGGTTTTGGGTAGAATTATACGTTTTAAATACATATTGATTCTTTTTGGTATTATATAAAAATATTTTATATATAGTTAAATTCTTGTATTTAAGCTATGTATAAATTTGTTTAATAGCAATAAGTTAAATAATGGAGTTTGATTTATTAGAATAAATATGGCTAAGTATTTAAATCATACTTTAATATAGAGGTTAATATGATTTAAATAAATTAATATTTGGAAGATAAAATATGAACTGGATGTGAATTAAATTATTTAAGAATTTTACTCGAATAAATTTGATTTGAAATTTAGATAAATTTGAGATTATATGAAATTGAATTTATTTAAGAATTAAACCAAAAGGGTTGATGGGAAATTTATTAAATTGGAAATTTTAAAAGGTATAATTAATATAACTTGATTTTGGGTCTAGGTGAATTAAATGATTATTTCAAGTATAATGTTGAAGGCAATATCTAGTTATTTGTAATTTGAGTTTTATTTAAATGATATAGGGTTTATATTTCAAAACTAAATAATATGAAATTTAATTATTGAATCGAAATTATCAAATTTAGTTTTGAAATTTTGGAATATTTAAATCCTTGAAATATATCGAAATTGAAATGTTTCGAAGTTATGAATTTCAAAGCATTATGTTTTAAAGGTGTTAAAATTTCAAATGTTTGGTTTTGAAGTGTATAATTTGGAGGTGCTATGATTTTGGAAAAGGGATATATTTGGAATAAAACGATATTATACTGATTTGAAATAAAAGGGATATCATATTGATTTGGTTTTAAAAAATGGAAATGATATCGTATTTATATGGTTTTAAAATGGATATTATATTCTGGTTTTAAAAGTATAAACTATTTTGAAAAGACCGCGGTGTTATAATAATGTTTGGTTGTTAAAGAGACTGGGATCGAAAGTTGTCATACTCTCTGCCAACTCCGAAAACCACTTTAACAACCGTGTACGCGGTGGAGGTTCCAGAATGAAGTAGGATGGCGGTGGCATTTCCTTTGAGGTAAATACATGGAGCCGACTCCCATGAGTTGGCATAAGGTGGCTAAAACAGGAGCGATTCTCGGGCCAATGAGGTCATTCCTCTTATCGGACACACTCCTTCGATATTATATTCTGACTTTGAGATTTATTTGGTGGCCCCTTTTGATTTTTGATTTTGGGGGCGTGGCTCGAGATGGGCAGTAGTAGCTGCTACGCGTTACCACCAGCCCGGATAGCAATTGGTATATCTACCCTGACATTGCCTAGTTGTGTCGTGTCACCTACCCTAGCGCGCCTTGTACGAGTGTGATTTGTGTCATACCTATGGAGTATCCTCTGGTAGCCTGCCGATCAGGAGGTATTACGGTACTGTATAGACTAATGACACTATTACGTGTTAAGGTGGAAAATGTAAAGCCTTAACGCTATTTAAAAGTAAGTTTATTTTACTAATAGACATTATTATAATACCGAAATATTACTACATTGTAAATAGTTTAATGGATCCTTAGGAGATGTGAATCCCGAGCATCTCTTGAGTTACTGCACTCACGTTAGACACTGGATAGGAGATGTCAAATCCCGTAAACATCTCTGATGTCGTTCCACTCATATTGTTTATTGTTGATTTAACTTACATAACATCTTTTAGTTCTGACTCGAGTGTTTTGTCTTTTCAATTCGCTCGGGTCAGCCTGAGCATTTTAGGATTTGGAAGACCGTATTCTGGAGGACGAAGACGAAGAATTATTATTACTATTTGTTATATATTCCACTACACCATTTTATTCCGATGCATTAATTATTATTCTCTGATATGTGCACTCTGATATGTATTGTATAAATATAATCAAATGTTTTGTAAAACAGCTTCATGAACTGTTTATTTGATTATTATATTTTATCGTTCCACTGCAAGATTGTATTTTGTTTTTTTCCTTGCTTTTTCTTATTTACCCCATAACAATCCGCCCTTCTGTATGGTTTAAGTCTGACGTGTGTGGTTTATTGTCGATTTAAAGCGTGCAAAAAGGCGGGACGTTACATCTGGTATCAAAGCTTTGGTTTAGCGATAAACCTTAGCTTTGTGGGGTTTGACTCTTTATTAATATGGTAGTAATACCCTATGATGAGTCGCTGAGCGAATATATGAGAGAGCGTATTTGTTACTGTTATAAAAAGGTTTTGATATTGTGTTAATTTGTTCTGTTTTGTATTTATAAATTCTGGTTGATGCATGGGACGCTATGACATCAATAGAGATTTCTAAACACTTAATAGGACAGACCGACACAATATTTGTTTTGAAATATAGGTGAATGAACGCTACAAAAAGTTTTGGTGGCGTTTCGATAAACGCCGCTAGAAAACATGCGACTAAAAATCCATGGTTTTTTGTTGCATTTATTTTAACGCCACTATAAATGAATTTTTGGCGGCGTTTCTTAAACATTACTAAAGATCTTTTTTATAGCGTTTAAGAAACGCCACCGAAAAGGTGCCGTTTACTATCTTATTTTTTTGCTGCACTTATTGTTGTATTTTGCAGCGTTTTTTGAACGCCACGGAGATTATCTGAGTTACTATAATTGCTGATTCTGTAGCGCTTTTCAAACGCTACAAAAAATATTTTTGGTGGCATATTTTCTCCACCACCGTATGTTTCCATTTTATTTCCTGTTGTTCCACGACTACATCTGATTTCGCCTCCTATTCAAGTACTTCAAAACTTATACAATAACGTAATATATAAACACATACACATTCAAAAATAACACATTCAATGAACCACAGTAACACAAACAAAAGCAATTACGTAATCACCACTATATCATAACATCAGTGTCAAGACAAAAGGTTAACCGTACGTACGTTTACACAACCAAACTACCATAAACAGTTTCATAATAGTACATGCAGCTAAAGTTAGTGCTGCTACCATACATACTATTTTCATAATAGTTTCATAATAGTTTTAATCAACCTAACTACATATATGTGCTGCTACCATACCAAAAACCACTGCTGCTGCTTGAATTCTACACAAACGTTTATCTACCTGTAAACAATATACTAAATATTTGTGAGGTGAAGGTATCAAAGATCAAAAATAGACAAATATAGAAGTCCATAGACTATAATACTTCAAACAAATATGCCTCTGCGTATTAACCACTGATGTGAGCACATTGTAATCATCCAACAACTTTTACATCATATTTGTGAAGTCAGTGCACTAGACTTGCCATACGACAACCATCTGAAAGTGCGGTGTGTATACAATTATATGTGCTAATATAGTACACACGGATCGTGTAATATGGATTACAATACAAATGCGGAAATAGATGATAATAGTATTGTAAATAGAAAATAGAAAAATCACACCAGAGATTTTTATACTGGTTCGGAGCACCGTCCTACGTCCAGTCCCAGACTTCTATCTGGATTTTCACTATTAACTACCTCGCTTCACCCGGAGGAACAGGTTTACAACACCCGAACAACCGAACGGGATTTCACGCCTCTAATATACTGAGGACTTCAACACTTGCCTCTTACAACACAGAGGACTTCAACAAAAGAACAAATACAATTGTTGTTGACAACTTGTGTTCTTGAAAACACGGATTTGTCACTAGCAGTACACCCTTCCTATAATCTTATCCTCAAAGTATGCGATATGATGTTTTGAAAAGATTAAGGAAAGTATATTATTGAATCAAAGGATATGAAATAGTTTCAAAGATTCAATAAATAATTTAGAGCTTTTATAATACAGAATTGAGATCAGAGATTAGATTAAAAGAATATATGAAATCGTTGTACTTAATCAACGAATTGGATTAGTTTATATAGACAAGAATGGTTGTAACTCTTTGCCATTAAGAGATATGATCTTTGGTGAAAGATTAAGAGATGCAACCTTTGGAGAAGAGAAGTGTCTTTTGAAAAAATTGCTTTCTGTTCAAAAACGGTCGACAGGCTAAAAAGTGACCAGTAGACAGGAATTCAAAATATATATACGTTATGTGCATGTGTGCACGTTCACTGTGCAATTTACACAGGAACGGTCGACCGCACCTATATTGACCGGTCGACCGGTGCCTGTTAAATTGCACATTGAATTGTGCAACTGCATGCAACTTATAAATTATTCGTATATATATTGATTCCCTTGATATGCATGATTATTTGAGGATAGATTTTAACAAATTTATTACTATTACAACAACAAATAATCAACCTATAATCTAGAGTACCATATATAGCTCTAATGACCTTGTTTTTGTCGATCGCCTTGTTTGTCAGAAATCAATCGCCTTATTTGTCAGAAATCAAAACTTTCATAAAGCTTGTGACTCAACATTCTCCCCCTTTTTGATTGATGACAATATATATATCTGCAAATCTGAATCTCCCCCTGAGTATGTGATCTCTCTCTTTGAATTCTTATATATATGTACGTTCCTCCAAACAATTGTTAGCCCCTTTCTCCCCCTTTGTCATCGACAAAAAGGAGTAGTAGATACTAGAATAATATAGGAGTATATCAACCAGAATATCCATTTTCCTCTTTTCTTAAGTAGGTCCTGCAAAAAATAGAATTAAGTCCATGGTACCCACTTTTTATAGGGTCCTAAGAGTTAGGTCTTAGGAGTCCAAACCCATACGGGTCTGGTATCCCCTTTATATACATAATTAGTATTATGATGCACAGTATTCATAAAATTCTGAATATATTTGTTCCTAATCAAATTGTTATTTGTTATAGGAACCCATATTTTGATAGTCTTGACATTTTTCTTTTGAAATTTCACAACTGGTTTTGGTTTGGAATATAATAAACTAAGATTTTTCTTAGCTTCAGTTTTTTGTACTTTCTTCCTCCTTTTATTTCTAAGATGTTTCTTAGTTTCATGTTTGTTATATCCCAAACCTTGTTTATCTGAAGTAGATTGTGAACTTTCAATGATTTTAGTCAAATTTTCTCGACCTTTGTTAAAGTTAGAAACATTTTGAGTAATGTCATCAAACTTTGTTTGTAAACTAGCTTTTTCTAGGTCTAGAATTTTGACTTTTGCTTTAAGCTCATGATTTTCAGTAGTGAGAGCATTATTTTTCTCTTTTTGAGTTTCTATTTCTTGACTCAAAAGAGATATTTGAGAGTCAACATTAGATGATGATTCTTGAATATTTTCAAGTTCTTCTTCTAATATTTTCTTCTCATCTTTTAACATATCTCGTTCAAACTCTGCTCTACTTAAATCTGCTTTGACTACTTTTAATTGACGTTTTATGTCTTTATATTTGACTATCAATTCAGCATTAATATCAAGTAATTCATCAAATGTAGGAATTTGTACCTCATCTTCTGTTGCCATAAAACAAACATTAGCTTGTTCATTCTCCGAATCACTTTCACTTTCTGATGAAGATGACTCTGAATCATCCCATGTTACTGAGAAGGCTCGTTTCTTTGATTTGTCCTTCTTATATTTGAATTTGTCATTTTCTGACTTCTTCTTTTGTTCTGGACAATCCTTCTGCATGTGTCCCTTTTTATGGCAGTTGAAACATTCTATAGCAGATGAAGATGGTTTATTTGATCCAGGTTTCCTTTTATTGTAGCGACTGGCTTTTCGATATTTTAGGAATTTTTTGAAACCTTTTGCAATGAACGCCAAATCTTCATCTTCAGAATCTGATTCATTTTCATCTTTCTCAACATGAAATGCTACATTTTTCTTTTCTTCTTTCTGTTCTTTTCTAGCCTGCAAATTTGCTTCATAGGACATTAAATTTCCTATCAATTCATCTGGCTTCATGACGGAAAGGTCATTAGCTTCTTCAATTGCTAATACTTTTCCTTCCCATTCACTAGTCAGAGAATGTAGGACTGTTGAAACAACATCGAAATCAGAATACTTTTGTCCTAAGCCAATAAGTGCATGGTGAATAGTTTGAAACCGTGAATACATGTCATTGATTGTTTCATTTGGTTTCATTTTGAAATTTTGAAATTGACTTTTCAGCATGGCTATTTTGGCTTGTTTAACCTTGTTAGTATCTTCATGAGTGATTTTTAGCGTTTGCCAAATTTGATATGCAGTAGTGCAGATACTAACACGGTTATATTCATTTTGGTCTAATGCACAGAACAACATATTTATTGCTCTTGCATTTACGGCTGCTGCCGTTTTCTCAGCCACAGTCCATTCTGAATAATCAGTGGTTGGATTTACTATTTCTCTTTGAGTAGCATTCCAAGCATCATAGCTACTTGATTGCATAAAGAATGACATACGTGTTGCCCAATAACTATAGTTAAGACCATTGAAAAATGGAGGTCTTTGTGTTGATTGCCCTTCTGTGTAAGTGGTGTTTTGAGTGCTAGTACTTGCGTTATTTGCCATATTACAAGAATATATCAAATAACTGTGTTACGGTTATATGATGACCGTGCTCTGATACCAAATGAAAGTGCGGTGTGTATACAATTATATGTGCTAATATAGTACACACGGATCGTGTAATATGGATTACAATACAAATGCGGAAATAGATGATAATAGTATTGTAAATAGAAAATAGAAAAATCACACCAGAGATTTTTATACTGGTTCGGAGCACCGTCCTACGTCCAGTCCCAGACTTCTATCTGGATTTTCACTATTAACTACCTCGCTTCACCCGGAGGAACAGGTTTACAACACCCGAACAACCGAACGGGATTTCACGCCTCTAATATACTGAGGACTTCAACACTTGCCTCTTACAACACAGAGGACTTCAACAAAAGAACAAATACAATTGTTGTTGACAACTTGTGTTCTTGAAAACACGGATTTGTCACTAGCAGTACACCCTTCCTATAATCTTATCCTCAAAGTATGCGATATGATGTTTTGAAAAGATTAAGGAAAGTATATTATTGAATCAAAGGATATGAAATAGTTTCAAAGATTCAATAAATAATTTAGAGCTTTTATAATACAGAATTGAGATCAGAGATTAGATTAAAAGAATATATGAAATCGTTGTACTTAATCAACGAATTGGATTAGTTTATATAGACAAGAATGGTTGTAACTCTTTGCCATTAAGAGATATGATCTTTGGTGAAAGATTAAGAGATGCAACCTTTGGAGAAGAGAAGTGTCTTTTGAAAAAATTGCTTTCTGTTCAAAAACGGTCGACATGCTAAAAAGTGACCAGTAGACAGGAATTCAAAATATATATACGTTATGTGCATGTGTGCACGTTCACTGTGCAATTTACACAGGAACGGTCGACCGCACCTATATTGACCGGTCGACCGGTGCCTGTTAAATTGCACATTGAATTGTGCAACTGCATGCAACTTATAAATTATTCGTATATATATTGATTCCCTTGATATGCATGATTATTTGAGGATAGATTTTAACAAATTTATTACTATTACAACAACAAATAATCAACCTATAATCTAGAGTACCATATATAGCTCTAATGACCTTGTTTTTGTCGATCGCCTTGTTTGTCATAAATCAATCGCCTTATTTGTCAGAAATCAAAACTTTCATAAAGCTTGTGACTCAACACCATCCTCGTCAACCATGCACTCCATTCAAAACAGCAAGTTCACCTGATAACATCCCCATTTCCTTCCTTCATTCCCTCTGCCTGTACACTACTTGTTCACACCAACTTCTAACACAACACAATCAACTTCTCCACCAAAACTTCCTCACAATCATATTTGATACAAACTTCCAACCATACCCACAACTCGTCCCACACACAACCAAAAAAAAAATCGAACCTGCCAAACAACTCGTCCATCTTCCCTGTTCTTCATCACTGGTACAATCGAACCACCGTGCTTCTGAAACCTAACCGCAACTCCTCTGATCACTCAACAGACCTACTGCAATCTAACCTTTCGTGCATTGCATATCTCTATAGTTCAGTACAAATGCACTTCGACCACACTTCAATCATCACCACACTTCGACCACTCGGCAATCTCCCCTTCAATCTTCCAGTCACTCCTCTTTAATACTTGCTTCATATACCACCCTACATCCAAACAACACACTGCCAACATATCAACACCAAACCCTTGAATACAAACTCTAACTCCACAACATATCCAAATCCGACAATAGCCAAACTGTCCATCATCTCAACTTCACCAAAACTCCACCACAAAACTGCTAACATCCCCGACAGTTCCCCGACTTCTGGATCATCACTGCCAACACTTCCTCCTCCCTATAACCTCACCCAAACCTGATAACAACCATCATCACAACTTCCTCAAACTGCCACTCCAACACCAAGTCAAAATCATTCCTTCCTCAATCACAAACAATACAACCCTCCCTATCCCTTAAACAACCTACCACCAATATCACCCTTACTTCTAAAAACTTCACCTTCACTTGAACTGTTCCACCTTCAAACTGCTTCAGTTCAAACAACCTCGGTCATTATAGTTCTGTCTACTACAAGCATCACTTCCCTACTTCAACACAGTTTCCATCAACTGCCTTGCAACAACCCCTCCACATTCATACTATAGAAAAAATCCACAATATGCCAAGTTAAAATTAAAGACAAGTTGACAGTCCTGCCACTGTTTGACCTAAACCGTACCCCCCCCCCACTGAATTTTAGCCTAACACCATCAACAACCTCAGCCAAACTGACAACATTCAATCACCAATTCAATCACTTTCTAGCTCTACACCAATATTTATTGAGTAATATAACTAATTTTTATAGTCGATTATCTAGGAATATTGTCAGGGTATTAGAATCAAAGTTTGAAAACATTTATGATGAACAAGTTATATACCTTTCAGTTTGTTTTCAGAATGACTTTTTCCGTTGGCCAAGCTATGGGAACGCCAAGTGCATCTTCCATGCACATCAACGCCGATGTTGGTCTCCATAGCTCTGCATTTGCATCTCTCACAATATCAACCCAAACTTTTACAGCATTAAGTCCCAATGGACGACAATGGACCAGCGTTATCGGATCAGTTGATGCAACAGTTTCTTCATCCACTACGTTTGTTCCACCCAAATCGATCAACTGGCATTTGCTATCTTTTGTTCACTTTGCAATTGGCTGGAAAAAAAGAGATTATTATGCAGAATATATACATACACATAATAAATAAACTTTCATACAAAGGTAATTTCTTCAATTTTGAAAATTAATACTACATGCTCTGATTTCTTCATGACCATGGGTGTAGAATTCATGGGAGAAGTCGCATAATTTACACTGTCATTTACATTTTCTTTATCAACTTCAACTTTTGATTTTGGCCATGCCACTTTCCTACCAACTGCATGTCCAATGCACGACATATCACATGTGGGTCGCCACAAATAGGCAACGTTATTTATTACTCTGTCGACCGAAATCACAACGGTAGACGGACCGAGCGGAATACCATTAACAACATATTGTGGCTCTCTGGAGTAGACTTTTCTTTCGGCAACTACCCCTTTACCCTCATTCCAACCATAAATCTTGCATTTGTCGTCTAGGACAGTGCTGTTACTCTAAAAATGAGATGTTAATTTTAACAAACAAATAAATATAAAGATGGTTTATTTTAAAAAAACAAATAAATTTCTACTTAGCAAATTACATAGCAAATCATTCACAGGTTATAAAATGAGAAGTGTAATTTTAACAAACAAATAAATTTAAAGATGGTTTATTTTAACAAACAAATAAATTTCTACTTAGCAAATTACTTAGCAATTCATTCACATGTTATAAAATGAGAAGTGTAATTCCAACCATAATATTGTGGACAGTGCTGTTAATATATAAAAATTTACTCGCAGCGCCATCTTAATGCAAGTTTAATTTACCTTCACTTAAATCAACTTTAGTATGTTTCAATGAGAAGTGTAATTCAATAGTTTAGTATGAGAAGTGTAAAATTTACCGTACTGACATCGTTTAAATTTACTCGCAGCGCCATCTTAATGCAAGTTGATGGCTAAGCTACTCCCTTATTCACAACGTCGGCTAATACTGTCATTTTAGGTGTAGGCCTCCATAAATAAGTATCTGGTTTGTCCACGATATCTACAATAACGCTCACAGCATTTGGTCCAAGATGAATGCCATTGACAACCGCAATTGGGTCCCTGGACAACACCCTCCCATTGGCAACAACTCCACAGTTTCCATCCCAATTCAACATCGAACATACATCGTCATTGCTCTGCAATTATTCAACCAAAAATTATAGCAATCACTGGATCAAAATTTAAAATCTAAATGTTATTTCTTGAGTAATATAATTATTATTTTTACCAATTCAGATGTGCTCCTTTTCGAACTTTCTACAACATGCAGCAAAGCTCTAATATCAGGATATTTTAATCTTAAAAGCACTCAATTAAATGTAATGTAGGCGTTTAATTGACTATAGAAAACTACTAAATGGACTTTGATCAGTTAATGTATTTTACAGCTATAAATGATGGAATGAAATTAATATGGCTACCGAAACCAGCAAGTGAATAAAATTAAATTGAGTTGCTAAAATTAAAATGACCATACTTAAAATGACAGGGAACATATAAAAAGTTTACGAGAGAGAATAAATTTGTTCTTTTTAGTATTTTAAATTATATGGCGCTTTGAATTTTTTACTTTACATATATAAATTACTTTTAATAGTTTACCTTCTGGTTCATCAGAACCTGCAGCATACTCTTCATTTCTGCTATTTCCTCTCGACACTGCGATACTTGTTTATCTTTGGACTGGGTCACAGCTAGCTTGGTTAAAGTACAACCCCTTCCCAATGCCCTTAACCGTCCTGGTTTATCTTGTCCGAGTACATGTACAAGAGCATCTCCATTGACATTCTGTGACGAACCGGAATGTGATAGGCTACCAAATTTTTTAATCTCCTCCTACATAAATAAATACAAATAGATAATGTACAATGGTAAAATTATCGTACTTTCGGACAATTTTTTATATACAGATAAAATAAAAAAACTTACAATAGCATTTCCAGCTTCCGCGGTCACCGGTTCACCATTTTTTTTATGTGAGATTTAATCCAAATATCAACTCTTGTTATGGACGATGGACTTGGACTTTCTTTTTTCTAAATTTAGGATAATATTAAATAAAAAACTGGACAGGTATAAAATAATATTAAATAAAGCTATACTTATTTAACTAACCATATCTTCGGTCAATCTAGCCATTCCCTTACGACCAGTTGTGTGTGGAAGTTGTTTATCCCTAAGGGCCGAATATTTCTCACTTCGTTTCTGTAAAATAGAAAGATATATTGTTGATATATTGTTATAGGATAATGGCAGCTTCGTTGTTTGATAAAGTGAAGAGTGACAGAGAGAAGTTGATATATTGTTATAGGATAATGGCAGCTTGGTTGAGTAAGTGAAGAGTGACAGAGAGAAGTTGTTTGAGAAGTGTTTGATAAAGGCAATGTAAAGAATAAACATGGATATTTTGTTTTGTAAATAGAGAACAAAAACTTGAAAACAGTTGCTTGTAGTAGAGGAAAATTCAATGTATCAGAAACTAAAAGACAAATGAAATAAAACAGTGAACATAATATCAAGTGAAAATAGTGAGCACAAGAAACAGATATGTAAAAACGAAAACTAAAATCTAAGATGCAATGCAATGTTTTTTGTTTTATTTTTGTTTTTGGGTATATGCAATGCAAGCTTGTTGAAGTATGAAATGCAACAGCAATGTAAAACAGAAAATGAAACACAAAAGCCAGGAAATGAAATGTAATAGCAAACTAGTTGAAAATTCCAGTGCAAGATGAAAACAAATCCAACAATTTTTTTAATACAAGATAACACAATACAAAACCAAACATACAGCACTAAACTGAACTAAATTCAAGTGAACAAGAAATGTGTACAGAATGAACAAAGTTAAAATGGAAAGTGTTGAGTTGACATGCACACAAGAACAAAGAACAAAAATGCACAGTGAACATAAATGCAAAACAAATGAAATGCAAAATATTTTCTTTTTTTTTAGACTAAAACAAAACCATATGTGTTATTGGATAATAAAATTGTTCTTTTGAAAATGATAATCAACTCTGCTGTGCAAATAACCATATGTGTTATTGGATCCCAATCACTAACTTTTAAAGTGTTCTAGCAAAATAAATTAGTGAATAGTGTTACCTTAAACTCCGGACTTGTTTTCGCCTTCATAAACCTTCTCCATTTGTTCATACTTTTGATGTTGGTAGGTTTCAGTTTTAGTCTTTCCTCTTCGTTCTCCACTTTATTTAATTTTCGAACCAAATTACTTTTTGGCGATCTCCAAATTACTCCCATTTTTTGAAATACAGCTTTTTTTCTTCCAATCCTCTTCCAGTTTAAATCTAATCTGCAACAATACATGAAATTAAAATCAAACAACATCCATATGTATGCATCAAACAATTTTTTCCATCCATAACGATAATGCGTGATGTAACAATGTAGCAACTTGCAAACAGATGTATAAACTACAAAAATAATTTTTAACTCATACCTGAATCGATTGCCACAAAACAACTTTTAACTCATCACTTAGATTCCTCCAATCATCAAGTGTGTATGGAACCAGCTCCCGCACAAGCGGTCCAAGAAAAGAGGATAAATGTACTGACCCTTTCCCTATTGGTATACCTATATCATTGAACTCAACTTCAATTCGATCCTGACTGCTTAACGGGAGTCTTTTTGCTTTTGCTGGACCTCTACCGCCTCTTTTCCGAGATGTACTTCTGGATTCAGCTTCACTTGCTCTCCCAATTTCTCCCTCAGCATCATCAGTTTGTTCAGGAAGGATTTCATTTTCTGAGCGAAGTCCTTCTTCATTTGGGTCGGAGGGGGTAACAGGTGGCTCTTGTTCTTTGTTTTCGTTGCAAACAATGGTTTGCTTCTTAGCGTTGACTGTTGGTTCTTCACTGTCGGTGAAAGCAACAGCTGGAATCTTAACCTTTTTCTTTGGATTATACTGCCGCTTTGACTTATACTTCTGAGATTCCTCATCGGCCTTTCTCTGGTTGCGAGTATGTACAAAGCTTGAATGCATCTCTTTTCTGCAAATGAAACAAAAAACAGTAACTTATTTTGAGAATACTTCATATAAAGGACAGTTAACAGTATCTACTATGTAACCTTGAATACAATAGTTATTAATACATGTATATGAACTCTGTAAATAATCACATTAATACTTAATAATGGAATAATCAAAACATATAATTTCTGTAAATGTATATTAATATGTTTTCTGTGCTTGCATTTACAAATGACGGCACCTAACATCTAATAAAAAAAGCACAACACACTCAACAAAATTTGCAACCTCTCACAAACACAAAACATAGCAATGCTAAATCATACACAAGCACACAGTACACAACATATTCACAAACCCAACTCACCCTATAGACAGTCAGACAACCCTCACAAACACAGTACACACAAACACATATGTAGACTAACTACCCACTTACCTTATCAGTCGCTATCCTCTGGTTATCACTCATTGTCTTCTGAGTTCCGATTCTTTAATATTATTTATCTGTTAATATGGAGCAAATACTTGGTACTTTAAGCAATACCACGCTCAAGTATTTGTTTTATATAGTAGATAAATGTTGTGTAAAAAAAGATAGTATTAATATGCACCTTATGTAAATGTAAATATTCCAAAGTTGAAAAATTGTATTACATAAACAGTTTTACAGTGCCTTGTGATCTGAGTCTGGGAGGGGACATGCCCAAATCATAATTTGATACCATATAACTAATAAAGCAATATGAATACACTGTTGTAGTTACATACTAAATCTATCAAAAAATAACAAAATATGCCCAACTTCCAATTATGGACCACATATGTCAAGGGAAGATTATCAAACAAACATTAGCTTGAATCGCTATTAGACTAGAAAAAATATGCTAATGATTATGTAAAGAAAAAGAAAAAGGGAAGGAAATATTTACTTAAACTAAGAGAAACATGCAATACTTGTAACCGAAAAATATCACCGAATGCTAGAAAATAAATGTGTCCACTTCATAATTTAATTTGTTCTTATATCAGCAAAAAGAGAACTATAGATTATTTCCAAGCTAAAGTACAAATCCTTTAGACACATCTTCCCAAGCTATCTAACCCTATTGACATCCATGAAACCATTTGGTACATCTTCCTAAGCTAAAGTAGAAATCCTTTGGGAGTTAAGATAAACATAAAATTACTTCTTTCCTTTTGAGAAAACAAAATATTTTTCATCAAAATTAAGTAAGGTGTAATTAAGATGTTATTACAAGGGAAAAAGGTAACTTTTGACCATTATGCAACAGGGAACAAACTTGGCATAGGAATGGAATTAAATTCAACATAAACATAATATTAAATTTGATTTGACATATCAAATCCAAATAGAGTCAGACAAAAAAAATATTAAAATAGAAAAAAATGAGTTATATGTAGAAATGATGCATGCTATAGTAGAAATGAAGATCCTCAATCAGAAGCTGACCATACATCTTCAAATGACATATATGTAAGGTTTAATGCTAGGTTTTGATTCTTGAGTATTAGACAGAACAAAGGGGGTAAATGTCAAAGCTGTCATGAAACAAGGAAAAGAAACTACTTGATTGTAATACATTTTTCAAATGATAGTACAACAAATTTTATAATTTACTCAAGTAGAACATATAATCTACTCAAGTATGCCTTCGCAATCCTCTCTAACATAACTAACATCTTCATCATCCATTTCGGTTATTTCGTTACCTTCCACGACTTGGATATCTTGCTCGATGCAATCGTGATCCTCTAAATCATTAAAACTTCTTGATGGTGCTTTCATTACAACATACCAATTAGAAACATCATTCTCTCTTGAATAAAATACTTGTCTTGCTTGAGATGCAAGTATGTATGGATCTCGTGAAAACGATGTTTGCTGTAAATTAACAAGAGTGAACCCATCATCATCAACTTTTACTCCATTTCCTTTATACGCACAACGAAACTTAAAAACTGGAATATAAAACGTATGATAATCTAATAAAATTATATCTGTCAATATTCCATAGTAAGTGACCACATCAACCACTTGGGACATATCTTTTGCAATTGCTCTACACATAGTAGTTGCATCAAAAGTCACCCCACAATTCTGAGTTTCTCTCCCTACATCTTGTATATGAAAACGTTGCCATTGATGATATATCCGTTGTAAGACATGGCATCATCCTTCGGACCAAAAGCAATCCATCTTAACATGCCATCATGATCCTTGGAGGTAATAGGTATCTACAACAAATTTTATTTAGCATGTATATTTTATAGTAAGATTAATAGTCAAAAGAGAATTTATTTGAAATCTAACTAACCTTTCTTTTAATCCAATCGGCAAAAAAATTTGTATGTGTTTCCCAAAGTAAGGTCACATTTTTTGTCATGCGTGGGTCTGACTTTTCTAATTCCTCCAAATGCAAACTAGTATGAATAATTGATTATAAGTTATATAGCATTACGAACACATCAAAATAATTAAAACAATATAACATACACTTACTCTATAAATGGTTCCACCACAGTCATATTCATTAACACGGCTAAATGAGCACTTTCTTTGTCATTAACTGATAGTTTAACTATCTTGGATATTGAAATCGGACGTCCCTCGAGTATTGCACTGCTTTCATAATCTTCATTTCGAGCTTCTTTCTCCTCTATATGTGCTGATTTTTTCAAAAATTCATCGAAAAACATCATGGATTCTTTTGCAAGATAGGATTCTACAATACATCCCTCTGGTCGTGCACAGTTTCTGACATAGTCTTTAAGTGTCTTCATGTATCTTTCGAATGGGTACATCCAACGAAAATGAACCGGTCCACACATTAGTGCTTCTTTTCCAAGATGAATGGATAAATGTACCATTATATCAAAAAGATGGTGGGAAATATTTTCAAGCTCACATAAAACTTCAATAATCTCAACATTGATTTGTTCTACCTTCTCTCTATCAAGAACACGTTGACATAATTTGTTGAAAAAAGAACATAAGCGAATTATTGTTTTTGTTGCCTTCTTTTCCATCAATCCTCTTGATGCTAGTGGCAATAACTATTGCATTAATACATGGTAATCATGTGACTTCAATCCGCTAATTTTGCAATCCTGCAACGAAATTCGATTTTTCAAATTTGAACAGTAGCCATCTGGTCCTTTGAAATCGTACAATCTTTTGCAAAATATTTTTCTCTCAGATTTTGACAACATGTATGGAGCCGGTGGAAGATATGTTTTATTCCCATGAGGTTGTGCATGAAGCTCACTTCGAATTCCCCATTCCTCTAAATCCTTTCTACAGTTGGTTCCAACTTTTGATTTATTACCATGCAACATCGTGCCCAATAGGATTTCACCAATGTTTTTCTCCACATGCATCACATCTATATTGTGACGTAATGGAAGCTCCTGCGAAAACCAAAACTATAACGCATTATTGGGTTTTTCTTATATTAAAACAATGAAAAATAAATAAACTAACCACTAACCTTCCAATAAGGCAAATCAAAGAAAATTGATCTTTTTTTCCACCTCGATAGCTCCATTTTTGTAGAATCGTTAGTATTATCATCTTCATCTTCTGTATCATAAACAAACTTTCTCTTCTTACTTTTCCCTTCTTTTTCTTTTCCAAAATCATTTGGATAATCCTTCAACAATGCATGAATGTTTCTCCCAGTTAGTATTCTAGGAGCACTACCTTTCACTATGGTATTATCAAACAATGCCATTTGTTTCCTCCGTGAATCTGAAGCAGGTAGAAATCTTCTATGACCCATGTAGACGCTCTTTCGACTATGATTCAACCAACGAGAATGGGTATTGACACCACATAATGGGCAAGCTTTTCCCCCCTTCACACGACATCCAACAAGATTTCCATAAGCCGGAAAATCATTAATCGTCCATAGCAAAATTGCATTCAGTTTAAACAAAGTTTTACTAAACGCATTGTGATATCCCGGAAATTTGGCAATATAAATTTAATAATCTATGTTTAAAAATTTATTTGATTTGATACTTTTGATAATAAAATTTGAATTGATTTAATAATATTCTTTTAATAAATATTTAAATTAGTAGATTTTATCTTTTAAAGCTAATAAACTGTTTTTTGTTTATATATATATATATATAAATGTATATCTTGTAAATGGATAAACTTTGATTTGAAACTTAGTACATGAATCAATTTTTAATTTTTATTTATATTTGGTAAAATTGGAAATTTGATTTAAAATTTAACATTTAATTGTTCTAAACAATTTAATAGATAATTATATAGTTTATATTAAAGGAAAACCTTATTTGTTTAGATTTATATTTAATTAACTTGAATATGAATATTAAATAAGATTAACATTAAAAACTTAGTTGTATTTTCTTTTTAAATTATTGCTTGAATTTATATGTAAGAATTTAAAATACAATTTACAAATAATTTTAATTTATTAAGTAATAGAAGTAATTTATAATCTCATTTATAAATTATTTAGAATTGTTTAATTTGTTATTTTTAAATAAAAATGATAATACTTAGTTTTTTTCTATAAACATAAATAAATTTTGTTAGAAATAGGATTTGCTATTTTAAAATTTAATAAGAATTATACATGCACACATATATAACTTGATTTTTATTTTGAAGTTTATAATTTAATTTGAAATTGAATTTGATGTTTTGAAATGTAAAAGAAATGAATGTTTAAAAATATTTGAATAAGCTTATATTCTTAATTTGTTTGTCTCATTTCCTTTTTAATAAGTTAAAAGGGGAGGAACTCATTTATTTTTTACATAAGAAATAACAAATTTAGAATTTAACTTCTTATAAAACAATTTAAATTAAAGTAAAAATACTCTTAATACATATGTTAATTTATTTATACCTAATTGACATGTTTAAGCATAGCATGAACTAAAGTGACAAATGTTTAAATTTAAAACAAGTGTCCTAATTAAATCTTTTTCATTTTCTTATAATTAAATCAAAAACTTGTTTATGTAAACATTTTTGCTCATCTCATTTCTTTTTCCATTCTTCTTTTCTTCATAAACTTGAGAAAGTTTCAGATCTAAAAATATGAATTCATCTTCCACAAAACAGAGTTTATCTGTTCAAGTAAAAATCTGTAGTCCCCCTCACAAACAAATTTGATAACCTATAATCTCCTCAAACCTGAAAAGGAAAAAAAAACATGTATAAACCTGTAACTCTTCAAATCATCAAACTGAAGTGCAAGTCAAAACCTGAAACAAATCTGCTACTTAAAAGAACTGCATACATTATTTTGGAAACTTGCAGTCCACTGTTTGAAAACAACATCCTGCTTGCATGCATTTTGTTTTCTGAAAGCATACATGCAAAATGAAATCTGGGTAGCCTACATATTTGCTGGAAAGCATTCAATCAAGCATGCATCAGGAAAGGCATTTCCAGGAAATAAGTTGCTCTGCTCAGGAAATAGGTGAGTAACCTCACTCTTTAATAAAATTAAAGTATGAAATCAGTTGCTTGTTATTTATGAAAATATGCATGTTTGAATGCCCTTTTTTTAAAATTCATTACTGATATATATATATGTGAAGGTATATTGTAGTGCATGTTGCAGTTTAATTATTTTCTGTACATGGATACTCTGCTCAGGGAAATCAGTGAGTAACAATTTGTTTTCTCTAACTAAACTTAATTAATAATTAGATGCTTGCTATTTTTAAAACTCTGTGTGTTTGCATGTCATATTTTAATGTTTATTTCTGGTATAACATATGAGTTTGAAGTCATACATGTTGATATGGATTTATCTTTCTGTAACTCAAGATTTCAGGTTTGGGAATTGCTAAAAATATTTACTCCATTTAAATTGATGTATGTTAAGTTCTAACATTTAAATCAAAACATAATTGTTAACCTTGTTTACAGTTTAAAATTTACTTAATATGAAAATTTTCTGTAATGGTATTTGTAAATTCAGAGAGTACAGAACCAAACTTTTGAAAATAGGAATTCGACCTTCCAGTTTCTTTGATTTGAGATTAGAAACCGATTTCATGATCAAAGTTATGAATTTAAAAAAAAAATATAAAACAGAAATTATAGTTTGAAAAGGGCTGAGTATTTCTGGTAACCTGTAACCATAGTTGGGTTTGAACTGATGAACTAGAGGATCGGGATGGTCAGTATTGTTTATGGTGATGTAGTAGTGATAGTAGAATCAGGGAAAATGTAGGGGGTGGATTATAACAATGAGGCGGTGTTGATTTGGGATTAAGGGTTTTAGCCCTATTTGTCTGTTGCTCGAAATTACTGATCACCGCAACATCATATGTTGACCGAGCCTTCTCAAATTTGGGGAAATGATTGACGGAGTGTGGGAGAAGTAGAGGCTGGAGGTGGAGTTCTTCTGGTGGTCGGAGTACGGTGGTTGAGGCGATTTCCAGTTCGACATTTCTGTATTTTTGAGCTCGAATGCTAAAATTCGATTTAGGGCTTCTTCAGATTCTCTGTTGGTCGGGAACGTGTTGGAAGGTGATGACTGACATGCGTGGATGGTCGCAAGGTGTAGGTGGTGGCTGTTGCGGCGGTGCAGGTGCACGAATTTATGGCGTGCATTCTGTGGTTTGGGGAAGAAGGATTTCTCGAGTGATGTCCCGGTTGTTGCGTGCTTTTGCTCGAAGCAGAGGTGTGGGTGACTCGAGTATTTGAGATGAGGTCTTGGGTAGTTTGAATGTTACAGGTTTTAGTTTAAACCTGTCATGTTGTAGGTTCTGTAAACGCAAATAAAAGCTACTTGAGTTTTACTCGAGTTTATTTAGCGTTTACTCGAGTGAATCCTTTGAGTTCGGGTTAGTTTGCAGTTTAAAAATTTGTCATGTTTCAAATTTTAAAAGCTGAAAATTTAAATCATTAAGCAAAGATTTAAAATGTGTTTTAAATATAATTTGTATTATGAATTCAAGTTTTGATTTGAATCATAGTTATAAATGATTAAGTTTTAAATTCAAATTTGTTTAAATGATCTTTAAAAGGGTTTATTGTTTAGAAATGTTTTAAAGGAATTTGAATTTAAATTTGAAATTGAAATATAAAAGAGTGTGTTAAACAAGTTTAAATTTGATTCAAATCTAGTATGAATCTTAGGTTTAAAATAAATTTAAGTTTTATAAATTTGAAGTGTTTAACAAATTTGTATGATTAAGAAATTTTAAATGTTTTGAATTTAAAAAGGAATTTGTTTTAACTCTTGAAAATTTCTTTATAAGAAAAGTATTATTTATTATTCAAAAGTTTTAAATTGTTTTTTTTTAAACTTGTTAATGTTAAATTATAAATTAATAGTTTGTTTTTCATTTAATTATCAGGGTAATTAAATGAATAATTAATTAATTTAATAAATTAATGAAATGAATAATTACTCAAAGTAATTAAGGGTTTAAGGGTAATTATTTTTAGAATAATTAACTTGTAATTAAGAATAATTAATTAAATAAGATTAGTTTTTAATTAATGATTAATAATTAATTAATCAAGTAATAATGGATTAATTAAGTTTTAATTAACACTTAATTAATTAAATAATTAGGGGTTAATTAATGAGTTATTAATGATTAATTAATTTGAAATTAATAATGATTTAAAATAAGTTAATTATTTCAGATAAGTAATTAATAAATTGTTTAATAGTTAATGAAGGTCATTAACTAAAGATTATTTAATAATTAATTAATGTGATTAATTTTAATAATTAATTAGATTAATTAATTTAAAGATAATCATTTGAGTAAATTATTAAGTATAATTACTTATGGAAGTAATTAAGGAAATTAATTACTTATTGTAATTAATTGAGTTTAATTTGATTAGATTAAGTTAATTAATTCAGTTTAATTAATTTAAAATAATCATTAAATGATTATGGAGTATAATTACTTACTGTAATTAAATAAAGAGAAATTACTTAGAGAAGTAATTAATGGGTAATTACTGTATGTAATTAATTGAAGGTGATTTGATAATTAAAGTAATTTAAGTATAATTACTTGGTGAATTAATCAAGGGATTAATTTGAGATAATTAATTATGGAGAAGTTAATTTGTTTGGTAAAGTAATTAAGGGTAATTAATTACTGAATAGGATTAATCAAGAGGGATTAACAATTATGATTTAAATTAAGATTTATTTCTTAATGTAATTAATTTAAATAAGGTAACTAATTTAAATGTAATTAGAGATCATTAATTAAGATAATTAATAATGTAATTAAGATTGATTAATTAAGATTAATTAATCAGTAATAAGTGATTAAAGATAATTAATTAATGTAATTAGTTAAGGATTAATGTAATTAATTATAGTTAATTAATGAAGGAAGTAATTAAAGTTTATTTATTGTATTCGGTTAAGTATAATTAATTTGTGAAATTAATGAAAGAATAGTTACATAAATGTAATTAAGGAGTAATTAATCAAGGGTGATTAATTAAAGTGATTAATTGGAAGATGATTAATTAATTAATTTGTAATTAATTAATAGTTATGGAAGAAAGATTTATATTGATGGTGTAATTAATTTAATTCACTTTAAATTAATTTGAATGATGTAATTAATTTAATTTATTTTAAATTAATTATATTTGGAATGATAGATCATTGCTTATATGGATGGTTAATGTTGATTGCCTAAATGGATTGAATCTCAAATATGAGATAGATAATGTTGAGTGATTTGGATGTATTGGTTGCATTGTGATGATGATTATCTTTGATAATGATATTATGGATTATCCGTGTGATGATGATATTGGTTTCTTGTTGTGAATCTATGATTTATCTATCTGTGTATATAGATAATTGAATTGTTTTAAACCTTTAAAACAACTTGGCCTTAAAAGACACGCTTTGAATTTCGATGAGACCGGGATCGGGTTTCCATATTTGGATATCCGAAAACCACATCGATCCAAATTAACGTTAGGTCGTGAATATAAGTGGAGCAAGTGAAGACTCGAGGTGTAAGGACTATGAGTCAGTATAACTCTGTGGGTGATTCCGTAATGAGTTGACGGAATTAGTTCTTATAGATTCGAGATGGTGATTCAGAGTGCAAGGGTTATCGGTGTTAACTCTGAGGGTGATTCCAATACGAGTGTAACGAGATAATGCCTTCGGTTTCGTTCGAAATCTGAACGAACTTGTATGGATTGAATGCTTTCAGAACATCGTCAACTGGACGATGAGCATTCTAAGTGATGTGTCCTATTAAGGTAATCGTAGCCTCAAGCCTCATCAACCGGGAATGGCTAAAATAGGGGAGGTGCAGCAAGGCTTCGTGGGTAGCTCCCACTGGAGAGCAAGATTTTCCCCTGTCTAGAGGTCCCTTTTTATTTCGGCTGTGTGGGCAGTTTGGAGCGTACGCCAACTGCGAGGTTGTCTTGCTCGGGACTGTCCAGTAAGGCATGGTTCCGGTCTTGTATTGCAGGGGAGTTAGGGTGGCTCCTCGGTACGTTGATCTAGGCCACGTACTGTGACGGGCGGTACCCTAGTAGCCCTGCCATTGTATGGAATCCAAAATCCAATAAGTGCCAACGGTTTTGATTGTATTACCCACTTTTGTGGCTAGTAGCTGGACTTTAATCATGTAACAATTTCGGCTATTTCTTATTTACTTGAAAACCCTAGACACTATTATAATATCACTGGATTTTCTATCAAACGTTTTGGTTAGCGTAAGGTAAAAACTTTTCCATGTTTATGTGTGGGAAGTCTTACGTGATACTTTTCTTTTCAAAAGGTTTTTGAAAGTTAAGCAACTTTAACCTGTTACTCACACCAGACCCATGTCTGACCCGGAGTTTATTTTTGTTTTTCATAAACTCTTGGGTACTCAAATTTTTACGAGTAGCCAAGGAATTCAGGTTAGCTTTGACGAATTATGGAGGAGCAATGGAGCAGGAGGCTTCTGCGTTAGATATATAGTTCCGCTGTGTGTTCTCTGTATTGGTATTTCGGTGTTGTATTGTATTGAGTTGTATAACTAGACAGGTGTTTATACCTGTCTAGTATATGATGTATATGTTGTGTAACTCTGATTAGTGTTGTATACTATGTAATACTTATGTTATTAATATAAATTATTCGTTCCGCTGTTTAGATTCTGATGTGTTGTTTCTTTCTTCTTCTCTTTCTTTCTATTCTCTATCCCTTTCTTTCTTTCTTAATAACGATGCGACTTCCTGGAGTCTGGAAGTTGGGTTGTTACAGGTGGTATCAGAGCGATAGGTTGAGTGAATACCTAGGCTCTGGAGTGGTGTCTATCTTGAGAGAGCGTATTTGTAATTTATATATATATTTATATATTTCTACCTATCCGTTGGATTACCTGTTCAGGTTTTCCAATATAAGTTATAAAGGTAGATAAGGTAGTGGGGTGTATAACACGACTACTACCAATGGTTGGAGTTTGGTGTTTGAGATTGGTAGTGTATCTGTCGAGACTGTAGACCTAATACTGTCTCGAGTGAGTTTTGAAGTGGTGTAAAGACTTCATTGATCTCTGAAGGTAACCTGTTAAGGTTCGGAGTCTATCTTTGAATTGGATGATTAGAGTTTGGATCTGTCGGTTTGGCAGAAGAGAATGATGGTATCTTGATACCTTAGGAATCAGTAGCTATGTGATAAGACGCAGTGACTATAGATGTTTCCAAAGAGTTTTCTTAGGAACAAGTTTAGGAAGTATGTCTGCTTCAATGTTGTGGCGGGGTTCTGCACGATGTTTTTGTCTAGTTTGAGGTTCGAATTTCTCGAAGAGCTTTGGATTAAGAAGTCCTTGGCGTCGATGTCAGCAGTGTAGCTCGGAGGGTTATGTGCTGGCAAGAAGTCTTCTGGTTAGCAGTTTTTCTGAAGATGGAGTTCAGAAGCAACAGAGTGGATCCATTTCTTCGATGGATTGTCTAGATAAACATAAGCTGTTCTGATTGATAAAGAGAGAACAGTTTACTTTGGATATTGGACTGGTTGATCGCAAAAGTGACTTGCGATAGTTCGAGTGTTCTCTTGAGCTATGAGAAGTTTGTCCGTACCTGGAGGCTGAGTTTTCTTATCGACTGGATTCCAGGAGTGATACTGGTAGTTCAGTTAGTAGAAGGATCGGATGGGGCATCTGAATTTACTTTTATGGATCTGTTGAACCATATTTCTGTGATGTGTTATCCAGTTTGTGCTCAAGTTTTTCTTCTACTACAGATCAGAGTTGTGCAGCGGAAGCAGATGGAAGTGCTTTTGTTTTATCTTTTCCGGATAGGAGAAGTAAGTTGGTCTTCGGATGTTTGTGGAGTAGAGTTGTTGTTCTTGGTTTGGAATTGATCTTGAGGAGATCATTCTGTTGAGAAATTTTGGTTCTGTTTGTTTCTAGAGGAATCAACAAGGATTGAGCTGATCAGTAGAGTTGAAGGCAGCCCAGGATCATCAGAAGAGTTCTGTGGGTAAGAGATGAAGGAATTTGGATTCCGGAGTCGAAGATTTGATTTTGGGAAAGTTTTCTCTGATCTAAGGAGCTATAAGATTGGGTAAGACTGGGTAAGTCAGCTCCGAAGTGTTTTGGATCTTTTCTGTGTTTTGTGAGGATTGGTGTTTGAATTTCAAGGTTGAATTGTCAGTTTGGATAACTGGGTTTCGATGAGTTTCACGTATCTCTGTGGAAGTACGTGTGTGATCTATCTTTGGTTGTGGAATCAGCAGTTCAGGAGGATGTGATTGTTGAGTCAGACTTGTTTATAGTCTGATAACCTGTTTAGTTTTGTAGATCTAGTTGATAGGAGCTCTATAGCTTTATAGTATTGATTGTTTAGATTCTATAGAGCTAGTATCCCGATATTTACCGGGGAAACTCGTGAAAATTTTATCCAGAATTTTTCTGGATAATTAGATTGGTTTTGATTAGGTAAATTGGTTGCTATGGTTGTTAACATATGTTTGATAATATATGCTTGTGTTTTAAAATAAAATCTTAGGATAGATTATTAAATTACCTTTGCTTTTAAATTTCGGGGACGAAATTCTTTTAAAGGGGAAGGAATGTGATATCCCGGAAATTTGGCAATATAAATTTAATAATCTATGTTTAAAAATTTATTTGATTTGATACTTTTGATAATAAAATTTGAATTGATTTAATAATCTTCTTTTAATAAATATTTAAATTAGTAGATTTTATCTTTTAAAGCTAATAAACTGTTTTCTGATTTTATATATATATATAAATGTATATCTTGTAAATGGATAAACTGTGATTTGAAACTTAGTAAATGAATCAATTTTTAATTTTTATTTATATTTGGTAAAATTGGAAATTTGATTTAAAATTTTACATTTAATTGTTCTAAACAATTTAATAGATAATTATATAGTTTATATTAAAGGAAAACCTTATTTGTTTAGATTTATATTTAATTAACTTGAATATGAATATTAAATTAGATTAACATTAAAAACTTAGTTGTATTTTCTTTTTAAATTATTGCTTGAATTTATATGTAAGAATTTAAAATACAATTTACAAATAATTTTAATTTATTAAGTAGTAGAAGTAATTTATAATCTCATTTATAAATTATTTAGAATTGTTTAATTTGTTATTTTTAAATAAAAATGATACTTAGTTTTTTTTTATAAACATAAATAAATTTTGTTAGAAATAGGATTTGCTATTTTAAAATTTAATAAGAGTTATACATGCACACATATATAACTTGATTTTTATTTTGAAGATTATAATTTAATTTGAAATTGACTTTGATGTTTTGAAATGTAAAAGAAATGAATGTTTAAAAATATTTGAATAAGCTTATATTCTTAATTTGTTTGTCTCATTTCCTTTTTAATAAGTTAAAAGGGGAGGAACTCATTTATTTTTTACATAAGAAATAACAAATTTAGAATTTAACTTCTTATAAAACAATTTAAATTAAAGTAAAAATACTCTTAATACATATGTTAATTTATTTATACCTAATTGACATGTGTAAGCATAACATGAACTAAAGTGACAAATGTTTAAATTTAAAACAAGTGTCCTAATTAAATCTTTTTCATTTTCTTTTAATTAAATCAAAAACTTGTTTATGTAAACATTTTTGCTCATCTCATTTCTTTTTCCATTCTTCTTTTCTTCATAAACTTGAGAAAGTTTTAGATCTAAAAATATGAATTCATCTTCCACAAAACAGAGTTTATCTGTTCAAGTAAAAATCTGTAGTCCCCCTCACAAACAAATTTGATAACCTATAATCTCCTCAAACCTGAAAAGGAAAAAAAAACATGTATAAACCTATTACTCTTCAAATCATCAAACTGAAGTGCAAGTCAAAACCTGAAACAAATCTGCTACTTAAGAGAACTGCATACATTATTTTGGAAACCTGCAGTCCACTGTTTGAAAACAACATCCTGCTTGCATGCATTTTGTTTTCTGAAAGCATACATGCAAAATGAAATCTGGGTAGCCTACATATTTGCTGGAAAGCATTCAATCAAGCATGCATCAGGAAAGGCATTTCCAGGAAATAAGTTGCTCTGCTCAGGAAATAGGTGAGTAACCTCACTCTTTAATAAAATTAAAGTATGAAATCAGTTGCTTGTTATTTATGAAAATATGCATGTTTGAATGCCCTTTTTTTTAAATTCATTACTGGTATATATATGTGTGAAGGTATATTGTAGTGCATGTTGCAGTTTAATTATTTTCTGTACATGGATACTCTGCTCAGGGAAATCAGTGAGTAACAATTTGTTTTCTCTAACTAAACTTAATTAATAATTAGATGCTGGCTATTTTTAAAACTCTGTGTGTTTGCATGTCATATTTTAATGTTTATTTCTGGTATAACATATGAGTTTGAAGTCATACATGTTGATATGGATTTATCTTTCTGTAACTCAAGATTTCAGGTTTGGGAATTGCTAAAAAATATTTACTCCATTTAAATTGATGTATGTTAAGTTCTAACATTTAAATCAAAACATAATTGTTAACCTTGTTTACAGTTTAAAATTTACTTAATATGAAAATTTTCTGTAATGGTATTTGTAAATTCAGAGAGTACAGAACCAAACTTTTGAAAATAGGAATTCGACCTTCCAGATTCTTTGATTTGAGATTAGAAACTGATTTCATGATCAAAGTTATGAATTTTAAAAAAAATATATAAAACAGAAATTATAGTTTGAAAAGGGCAGAGTATTTCTGGTAACCTATAACCATAGTTGGGTTTGAACTGATGACCTAGAGGATTGGGGTGGTCAGTATTGTTTATGGTGAAGTAGTAGTGATAGTAGAATCAGGGAAAATGTAGGGGGGGTGGATTATAACAATGAGGCAGTGTTGATATGGGATTAAGGGTTTTAGCCCTATTTGTTTGTTGCTCGAAATTACTGATCACCGCAACATCATATGTTGACCGAGCCTTCTCAAATTTGGGGAAATGATTGATGGAGTGTGGGAGAAGTAGAGGCCGGAGGTGGAGTTCTTCTGGTGGTCGGAGTACGGTGGTTGAGGCGATTTCCAGTTCGACATTTCTGTATTTTTGAGCTCGAATGCTAAAATTCGATTTAGGGCTTCTTCAGATTCTCTGTTGGTCGGGAACGTGTTGGAAGGTGATGACTGACATGCCTGGATGGTCGCGAGGTGTAGGTGGTGGCTGTTGCGGCGGTGCAGGTGCACGAATTTATGGCGTGCATTCTGTGGTTTGGGGAAGAAGGATTTCTCGAGTGATGTCCGGGTTGTTGCGTGCTTTTGCTCGAAGCAGAGGTGCGGGTGACTCGAGTATTTGAGATGAGGTCTTGGGTAGTTTGAATGTTACAGGTTTTAGTTTAAACCTGTCATGTTGTAAGTTCTGTAAATGCAAATAAAAGCTACTTGAGTTTTACTCGAGTTTATTTAGCGTTTACTCGAGTGAATCCTTTGAGTTCGGGTTAGTTTGCAGTTTAAAAATTTGTCATGTTTCAAATTTTAAAAGCTAAAAATTTAAATCATTAAGCAAAGATTTAAAATGTGTTTTAAATCTAATTTGTATTATGAATTCAAGTTTTGATTTGAATCATAGTTGTAAATGATTAAGTTTTAAATTCAAATTTGTTTAAATGATCTTTAAAAGGGTTTATTGTTTAGAAATGTTTTAAATGAATTTGAATTTAAATTTGAAATTGAAATATAAAAGAGTGTGTTAAACAAGTTTAAATTTGATTCAAATCTAGTATGAATCTTAGGTTTAAAATAAATTTAAGTTTTATAAATTTGAAGTGTTTGACAAATTTGTATGATTAAGAAATTTTAAATGTTTTGAATTTAAAAAGGAATTTGTTTTAACTCTTGAAAATTTCTTTATAAGAAAAGTATTATTTATTATTCAAAAGTTTTAAATTGTTTTTTTTAAAACTTGTTAATGTTAAATTATAAATTAATAATTTGTTTTTCATTTAATTATCAGGGTAATTAAATGAATAATTAATTTATTTAATAAATTAATGAAATGAATAATTACTCAAAGTAATTAAGGGTTTAAGGGTAATTATTTTTAGAATAATTAACTTGTAATTAAGAATAATTAATTAAATAAGATTAGTTTTTAATTAATGATTAATAATTAATTAATCAAGTAATAATGGGTTAATTAAGTTTTAATTAACACTTAATTAATTAAATAATTAGGGGTTAATTAATGAGTTATTAATGATTAATTAATTTGAAATTAATAATGATTTAAAATAAGTTAATTATTTCAGATAAGTAATTAATAAATTATTTAATAGTTAATGAAGGTCATTAACTAAAGATTATTTAATAATTAATTAATGTGATTAATTTTAATAATTAATTAGATTAATTAATTTAAAGATAATCATTTGAGTAAATTATTAAGTATAATTACTTATGGAAGTAATTAAGGAAATTAATTACTTATTATAATTAATTGAGTTTAATTTGATTAGATTAAGTTAATTAATTCAGTTTAATTAATTTAAAATAATCATTAAATGATTATGGAGTATAATTACTTACTGTAATTAAATAAAGAGAAATTACTTAGAGAAGTAATTAATGGGTAATTACTGTATGTAATTAATTGAAGGTGATTTGATAATTAAAGTAATTTAAGTATAATTACTTGGTGAATTAATCAAGGGATTAATTTGAGATAATTAATTATGGAGAAGTTAATTTGTTTGGTAAAGTAATTAAGGGTAATTAATTACTGAATAGGGTTAATCAAGAGGGATTAACAATTATGATTTAAATTAAGATTTATTTCTTAATGTAATTAATTTAAATAAGGTAACTAATTTAAATGTAATTAGAGATCATTAATTAAGATAATTAATGATGTAATTAAGATTGATTAATTAAGATAAATTAATCAGTAATAAGTGATTAAAGGTAATTAATTAATGTAATTAGTTAAGGATTAATGTAATTAATTATAGTTAATTAATGAAGGAAGTAATTAAAGTTTAATTACTGTATTCGGTTAAGTATAATTAATTTGTGAAATTAATTAAAGAATAGTTACATAAATGTAATTAAGGAGTAATTAATCAAGGGTGATTAATTAAAGTGATTAATTGGAAGATGATTAATTAATTAATTTGTAATTAATTAATAGTTATGGAAGCAAGATTTATATTGATGAAGTAATTGATTTAATTCACTTTAAATTAATTTGAATGATGTAATTAATTTAATTCATTTTAAATTAATTATATTTGGAATGATAGATCATTGCTTATATGGATGGTTAATGTTGATTGCCTAAATGGATTGAATCTCAAATATGAGATAGATAATGTTGAGTGATTTGGATGTATTGGTTGCATTGTGATGATGATTATCTTTGATAATGATATTATGGATTATCCGTGTGATGATGATATTGGTTTCTTGTTGTGAATCTATGATTTATCTATCTATGTATATAGATAATTGAATTGTTTTAAACCTTTAAAACAACTTGGCCTTAAAAGACACGCTTTGGATTTCGATGAGACCGGGATCGGGTTTCCATATTTGGATATCCGAAAACCACATCGATCCAAATTAACGTTAGGTCGTGAATATAAGTGGAGCAAGTGAAGACTTGAGGTGTAAGGACTATGAGTCAGTATAACTCTGTGGGTGATTCCGTAATGAGTTGACGGAATTAGTTCTTATAGATTCGAGATGGTGATTCAGAGTGCAAGGGTTATCGTCGTTAACTCTGAGGGTGATTCCAATACGAGTGTAACGAGATAATGCCTTCGGTTTCGTTCGAACCCGGAACGAACTTGTATGGATTG
Source organism: Allium cepa (assembly GCA_030765085.1). NCBI lineage: Eukaryota > Viridiplantae > Streptophyta > Magnoliopsida > Asparagales > Amaryllidaceae > Allium > Allium cepa. The sequence continues at coordinate 1,024,340,056 of CM060931.1, read as the reverse complement.
AATGCTTTCAGAACATCGTTAGGTGGACGATGAGCATTCTAAGTGATGTGTCCTATTAAGGTAATCGTAGCCTCAAGCCTCATCAACCGGGAATGGCTAAAACAGGGGAGGTGCAGCAAGGCTTCGTGGGTAGCTTCCACTGGAGAGCAAGATTTTCCCCTATCTAGAGGTCCCTTTTTATTTCGGCTGTGTGGGCAGTTTGGAGCGTACGCCAACTGCGGGGTTGTCTTGTTCGGGACTGTCCAGTAAGGGATGGTTCCGGTCTTGTGTTGCAGGGGAGTTAGGGTGGCTCCTCGGTACGTTGATCTAGGCCACGTACTGTGACGGGTGGTACCCCAGTAGCCCTGCCATTGTATAGAATCCAAAATCCAATAAGTGCCAACGGTTTTGATTGTATTACCCACTTTTGTGGCTAGTAGCTGCAATTTAATCATGTAACAATTTCGGCTATTTCTTATTTACTTGAAAACCCTAGACACTATTATAATATCACCGGATTTCCTATCAAATGTTTTGGTTAGCGTAAGGTAAAAACTTTTCCATGTTTATGTGTGGGAAGTCTTACGTGATACCTTTCTTTTCAAAAGGTTTTTGAAAGTTAAGCAACTTTAACCTGTTACTCACACCAGACCCATGTCTGACCCGGAGTTTATTTTTGTTTTTCAAAAACTCTTGGGTACTTAAATTTTTACGAGTAGCCAAGGGATTCAGGTTAGCTTTGACGAATTATGGAGGAGCAATGGAGCAGGAGGCTTCTGCGTTAGATATATAGTTCCGCCGTGTGTTCTCTGTATTGGTATTTCGGTGTTGTATTGTATTGAGTTGTATAACTAGAGAGGTGTTTATAACTGTCTAGTATATGATGTATATGTTGTGTAACTCTGATTAGTGTTGTATACTATGTGATACTTATGTTATTAATATAAATTATTCGTTCCGCTGTTTAGATTCTGATGTTTTGTTTCTTTCTTCTTCTCTTTCTTTCTATTCTCTATCCATTTCTTTCTTAATAACGATGCGACTTCCTGGAGTCTGGAAGTTGGGTCGTTACATGCATCATAAGCATCAACTCCATTACACCACAAATGATGCAAGTCTTCCACCAAAGGCGCCAAATATACATCAATATCATTCCCGGGTTGCTTTAGGCCTGGAATAAGTAAAGTTAACATAATATTTTCCTTCTTCATACACAACATAGGCGAGAGATTGTATGTCACAAGCATCACCGGCCAGCAACTATATTTCGAACTCAACATGGAAAATGGATTGAATCCATCTATAGCAAGACCAAGATTAAGATTGCATGGATCAAATGAAAAAGATTTATACTTTTCATCCACCATTTTCCATGTCGTAAAATCCACGGGATGACGCATTTTCCATCGTTGCTTGTATTATTAAAATGCCATCTTAAATCTTCCGCCATCTTTTGAGATCTATACATTCTTCTAAATCTCGGAATTATTGGAAAGTATCTCAATACTTTAACTGGAATACCTTGTATAACCTCTTCAGTATCTTGATTTTTGTTCCATCTTGAAGAACCACATTTTGGACAACTTTCTAAATCTTTGTATTCTTTTCTGTAAAGGCAACAGTCATTCTCACAAGCATTTATCGTTTCAAAACCCATGTCGAATGCTCTAAGAAATTTCTTTACTTCATATAAGTTTTTGGGAAGCACGTTATCCTTCGGTAGAAATAAATGTTGCATGGTTAAAAGCTTATCAAACCCACTATCAGACAAGCCAGTCTCACATTTAAGATTATACAAGACGGTGATAGCAGATAATTTTGTGTAATTTATGCAACCAGGATATAACGGAATTTCCGCATCTTCCAAGTTCTTGAGTAACTCGTCCTCTTTTCTTTGAGAATTAACATTATCTTTATCAGCATAAAAAAAATCTTGATTCAAAAAATCTTCATCTTCATAGTGAATCATCTTGAATTGATCATATACATCAAACGTATTTGTTTTCTTCTCTACATTTATCTCTTCACCATGGTTAAACCATACACCACCCATGTATTTAGGATCCATTCCTTTTATAATTAAATGTTCAACGATGATTTGTTCATCATGACGACTAAGATTCCGACAATCCTTGCAAGGGCATAAAAAAATTTCTACACTTCTAGCATTCCTCTTTGCAGCATTCACAAAATTCATTGCTCCTTGTCGGTACTCTATACTAGTTCTATGAAAAAAGAAACAAATAAAAAAATTGAGCTTGAATATTAGATTGTATGTTATAATTCTCAAAATAAATATTAAGTTAATCATGGTTTTATCACCTGCTTAAAAAAAACCCAGTCTCCTTCCATTTTCAACATATGAAGGCAAATAAGTTTCCAATCTTTGACGTATAAATTGGATATCTGTTGTAATCAAAAAAATAACTAGACACTGAAGTTATTACCCAAAAAAACATCCAAGCATCATATAAATAATGCACTATCTGGAACATTGGTAACACGCCCATAGTAAGGATAATAAACTACAATAAACCACATAAAATGAATAATAACAGAGATAGCATGTGCTGCAGTGAATGAAATAACAGAGATAGTTTTTATTTTTAGGATACTGCACACATGAATCAAACCCCGTTCACAAGGTTACATAGATTTGTTTTTCTTCGTTTGGTGACTGAAATTATGACGCATTTGCTGAAAATATAATGCATATAGATATGTATCAGTGAGACAACTCCACGTGACCATGTAAACGCATCTGCCGGAAAATTATTTATAGAAAAATAACACATACGTTTTTCTTATTTAAACTCATTCTTATCTATCATTTGTATATTTTATACATATAAATATACATGCTTCATTTCAACATTCAGTGACATGCTTCTAAAATTATAATCAAGTATAGAGATTATATCTGAGTTTTACTTACAGTTTCTTTCGCAATGGCACAAGTAAAGCATGGGAATATGATTAATCCTCATGTTGGTGATGAAGAAGAATATCAAGAAAACAATGGTTATGATGGATATTTGAGCTCTTTATCAGAAGAAGAAGAAGAAGATGATAGCTGCAATTCAATTGGCGAAAATTCATCTGAAGATGAAGATTTTATAGACGATTTGAATTCATCTTCATGTTCTTTGAATTCTTCCTTATCATCATCGAATTCATCACTTTATGATATGTCATCTCTCATTTCACATCTTCCTTTGAAGTAAGTTTTTGTTCAATTGTGTTCTGATTTTGCTTCTTTTCATATATAGAACATTTTTTTGTTCAGATTTCTTTTTCTTAATTTCTTTCTTTTATTTTTTATTTTTTATGTGTAAAACATTAATCATACGTAAATAATTTATGGTATCATAAAATTTATAACACGTATACATAAGTTTTCATATACAAGTTGTCTAACAAATCATTTGAATTTCAGGAGAGGTTTATCAAAACACTACGAAGGAAAATCACAGTCATTTACATCACTATCGAGCGTGAAGAGTTTGGAGGATCTAACCAAAACTGAAAACCCATCAAGTAAGAAGATCAAAGCATTGAAAATAATAGTTGGAGTATGATGAATTCATCCAGAATCATAAAGAAGAAAAGCTCTAAAGGATCAGTAAGCTCTTCGTTAAGAAACTTGAAGAGGAACGATAGTTTTTCAGAGGCAAACCATGTAAATGCAAATAAAAAAATAACATAAATTGGATACAATTAAAGCAAGCACATCGCACTAACATAATAGGAAATGATTAGAATATAAGTAAAATTTATAAAAAATATAGCTCGAACATAATCATATAAAATCAATTATTCCAGTTAGGATTTATTCCAATTAGGGTTAAATCGACTATTCCAATTAGGGTTTACGTAGAAATTCGTATAGAGTATCCATACATAATCATATAAAATCCAGTAGACTCATAAAATCGGTTTATAAAATATCATACCTAATCCACGAGGAGAGATCTGTGAAGGGCTACCGCGACGATATGGAGAGGAGTAGAATGAAGGACATCTACCGCAACAATGATAACGAAGCAAGGTGGATTTTGTTGGAGGGTGAGGTAGATTTTGCTGGAGCGAAAAGGAAAGCGGGAGGAGAAAAGTTTCTAAATAATGAAGAGGAAGGGAAACGTGACAGTAAATAAAAAAATTCGTGAAATATTTTTTACTTTACGCGGGTGCAAAGTGGGAACGTGAAATCATTTTAGCCGCATTTATATTTTTTATGGAAATGCTTTTTGGTTGCATTTAGAAAGAAACGCCACCAATTTTTGCAACTATAAATGGTTTTTCTTGTAGTGTTTAGTTCTGACTCGAGTGTTTTGTCTTTTCAATTCGCTCGTGTCAGCCTGAGCATTTCAGGATTTGGAAGACCGTATTCTAGAGGACGAAGACGAAGAATTATTATTACTATTTGTTATATATTCCATTACACCATTTTATTCCGATGCATTAATTATTATTCTCTAGTATGTGTACTCTGATATGTATTGTATAAATATAATCAAATGTTTTGTAAAACAGCTTCATGGACTGTTTATTTGATTATTATATTTTATCGTTCTGCTGCAAGATTCTATTTTGTTTTTTTCCTTGATTTTTCTTATTTACCCCATAACAATCCGCCCTTCTGTATGGTTTAAGTCTGACGTGTGTTGTTTATCGTTGATTTAAAGCGTGCAAAAAGGCGGGACGTTACATATGTTTTATTATATTTTACTATTCAGCTGTGAGTTTGCTCTGAAATATACTTATGTTTTTTATAGGTTACCAACACCAACAATCTAAACCCTAATAGGCTTGGGTTTCGATTTAATCAAAATTTAGGCCTATTAAGGTGTAGGTTGTTACAATCCATAGTTTGTTTGTGTACATGAAATCCATCTCTGATTCCATAGCTTCAAGCCATAAAGCAAAGTCCTTACTCTCTGGTGCTTAACGGAAAGTAAGGGGAGTGTCATCATCTAGGACACAATCCTCTTTCTCGCCATCCATGATAAATCCATAACTTCTCTCTGATGTGCGAGATTCCCTATTAGACCTTCTAATAGGTTGCGTGTTATCGTATGTGAGTGAATTTGATTCTTCCACATGTTTAACCTCTATGTTAGTTTATTTAATCTCTTATAAGTCTATATCTTCATCATTAATTTCTTTTGATAGAAATTCCTTTTCCAAAAATAAAACATGTCGAGAAATAATAACCTTTTGTTTCTTTATATTGTAGAAAATATATCCCATAGAAAGTTGGAATATTCTACGAACTTATTCTACAAACTTACACAGTACTAATCCTGCCTCAATCTTATTAGGCCAACGTTCTTAATGTAGGTAGGATAACCCTACAACTTCATGTAAATGAGGTGGGGTATCTTTCCATACCATATCACATATGGTTTCTTGGGCACAGACTTAGATGGAATCAAATTCAGCACAGGCACTACAGATTCTAATGCGTATCCCCAGTAGGAAAGATGTAACTTAGTCCTAATCAGCATACATCAAACCATATCCAATACGATTTGATTCTTTCTCCCTAAAATGCATTGCATTATGAAGTATAGGGTGGAATGACCTATGAGATAATCTCATTATCTTTTATGTACTGCTAGAGTCCATGTCTAACATACTCACCTCCTCGATTGGATCAAAGTAATTTAACCTTATTGTTAGTCTAATTTTCTACTTCATTTTTATCCTTTACGAATTTCTCATAGATATGAAATTTATTCTTATAAAATATATGTTTCTTAGTTTAGAGAAATCATCGGTAAATGATATGAAATATGAGGAATTATTTTTTTCCACTACAAATATTAAGCCACATACCTCGGTATATACGAGGCACAAGTTCTTCAACTTTTTGTTTCTCCCACTAAAAGGGTGCTTGGTCATTTTTCCTTTAAGATAGGACTCAAAAGCGTTAAATGGTTCATAATCAAAAGATGGGAGAAACTCTTTGCTTCTCAATTTGTATAGTCATATGTCACTAATATGACCTAGCCTAATGTGTGACAAATAACTTTATTTGACATTAACATCAAAAGAATTACTGATGACAAATATATATTTCAAATTTAGAACATAAATGTCAATATCCAAAATACCAGATCAAATTTTATTTCCATCAAACACAATGTTCATAATATCATTACTACACAGAAAAATGTATCCGGTCACAACTAAACTAGACATAGATATTATTCCACAAGTAATGTAACAACCCTGTTTTAAAAGCTATATATTAAATTAAATTAAATTAATTAAAATAGAAGTGTTTGAATTTGATTTTTATAATTATTATTTTTGGAATCTAATTATTATTCAATTGAAGTCTATCTAGTAAAGAATTTTTTTTATAGTAAAATTCAGTTAATTAATAAACTTCATTTTAGATAGTATATTAAAATTCAAATAAAATGTGTTAGTAAATATGAAATATTTTAAAAGTATAAATAGTTTTGTATAATTGAGATAAATGAAAAGAATTTCTATTCGATCTTCACTAAAATCTATAAATTGACGAAGATGAATAAATTTATTTATATCGGTTCGATGGATAATTAAAATTAAAAATAATAATGATTGAAGTAAATAAAATGATCTGGTATTGAAATATAATTTGTAGAATGAAATGTAAATCTGTTCAATGATTTTAATTAAACTATAATAGAATTACAAATTAATGAAAATAGTTGCTAAAAAAAGGAAAACTAATTAATTAAAACAAGGGCCTAATGCTAAACCAGCCCACTCAAGCCCATTTGGATTCTCTCCAAAACCCAAAACCAGTTTGCTAAATCAAAACGAAAACACATTTGCCAATTGCCATTCTCTCCTCAACCATAGCCCTAAATTACTCACAAAATTGACGAGAGAGAAAAAAGCACGCACACGAGGAAGGAGGTAGGTCGAATGAAGTTGGTCCTAACCTGGGTAGGCGGGCCGATGACAAACTAGAGGTAGGTGATGGGGTAGACTATGGGCTTGGCTGAGCTGACAGAAGGAGGAGAGGGCGAAGGCTCAATGCTAGAGGTTTGGTTATGATTCAAAGCAACAGGGATGCATTTTTGGGCTCGTGGGTTGCAAGGCGGAGGCCTGGGCTATGCTTGCCTAAGCTGTGCTCACGTTAATTTGCGATGCGTTCCAGCTATTAGGAGGCTGTTTCATAAGGTTTAATAGCTGGAATTTTTAATGAGTAACCTTGAATGTAGCCGATGAGTTTCGAATAGCGGTCGTTAAAGGCCTAAATTGTTTCTGCTCTTCGATAACATGAGTTATTTTATAACTTGCACACCTATATCCATATAATTATATCATTTTTGCATCCTTATTTATTAGTCCGTGAGATGATGGTTTAGATGACAACAACCTTAGAATAGATTATAAAATATAAATACTAACATTATAAGTTTAGATATATATGTATATGCAGGATTTAACCATGCAGTACTAAGAATGAAGACTGTAGAGTATAGAGATTCAAGATATCAAGATAAAATATCAAGATAGAAGACTCATGAGTATCAAGACTATCAAGAGTTCAAGATTTCAAGGATAAGTATTTTTTATGATTATTAGGAATTTTTGTTAAAACTCGTAGAAAAGCACTGACATCTTAAAATCCAATTTATCAGTGGAATGGAATCCACTTCGAGCCGGTTAAAGGGATGGAACCCTAAGTAGGATGGAACCTACGAAAAATCTAGTGGAACATTGTTTTGTATCCACTAACTTTTATTCAAAATGATTTTTCAAAATTATATCCTGTTTTCAAAATGTTTTCAAAACTTTCCTTTTAAAAGATTCAAAACTCTCGATCCTAATTTTAAATAATTTTAGCCTAAAAGCATCTTTATTTTCAAAGTCAAATTACTCTTGATTTTAAACTATCTTTTTAAATGATACATTTAGCTTTTAAATATTTATACTTAGATTTAAATATAAAGTTATAGTTAAAATCTCTATATATTATTCTTTATATTTACTTATGAATCTTAACTATAGTCAAGTATATTTATAAAGTTTAAAATAGTTTTTATATAAGATAAAGGTTATTTTCAAAGAAAATTAAAAACCCCAAAAAAACCATTGGGATGTCGACATGCCTAGCATGACCATGTCGACATGGTGACAGTTTGATTCAAAAATTCAAATTTCAAAAGAAGTGTCTATTCGCCATAACTCTTCATGAATGGTCATGGCTGTTGTTCTTCTATAAATAGGGGTCAGTTCCAACGAATTTTCAATTATAATTTTCTGATTTTCACTCCTCTTCTTCTTCCCTATTTCTTAATACATATTCTTATCATTACTCTGTCGAAATCAACATTGAATCATACTCGTTTACTTCTAGTTTGATTCTCTATCACTATCTCTACGAGATTTTCAGTTCTATTTAGAGTTATAGACTTCTTTATAATCTATTAAGCGAGAAAAGGTGGGATTGTAGCCTTGGAAATCAATCAAAAGGGAAAAGGTGTGATTGTAGCCTTCGTAAATCAATTGGGTAAACTTGTGGCCCGAAAATCAAGTATCTCAATCCAGACAATCGAAATTCTAAAGGGTGTACCTCGTAGCCTTGAAACCAAGGGTGTAATTGTACAATTGCTTTTGAAAGGAAATCTGTACTTGTGTTGCGGGACTGGATGTAGGGTAACTCCGAACCAGAATAAAATCCGATGTGTTCTTTCCTTTACTGCTTTTATTTTATTTTATTTCTGCATCTGTGATTGTTTCTGTGATCGTATCTATGTCTGTATATTGCATACTTTTGTGCCTAAATTAGCATAAATTAAAAAGATTTAGTAATTCTTTATTAACACTATTCACCCTCCCCCCTCTAGTGTTAATCTTAGCCTTAAGATCCGTAATCTGCATTTCTCACAATTGGTATCAGACCAAGGTTTTCAAAGTTTCATAATCTAATTTTTGAAAAGTTTTCGAAATGGCTACCAACACGGGTACTGTTATTAACACTAGTATCCCTGTCACTAGTTCATTTGTAGAGGGTCAGTCTATTGTTAGACCGCCACTTTTTAATGGCAGTAACTATGCATATTGGGCATGTAGGATGAAAATATATTTACAATCTATAGGATTAGACACTTGCAATATCACACAAACTGAATATTCTGAACCCACAATTGAATTTGCATAGTGGACTGCTGAGCAAAAGACTGTTGCACAAAATAATTCTGAGGCAATGAATATTTTGTTTTGTTCACTAGATAGAAATGAATTCAATAGAGTGTCAGTTTTTAAGTCTGCATATGAAATCTGAAAAACTTTGCAAGTTACTCACGAAGGAACAAGCAAAGTTAAACTGACCAAAATTTCCATGCTCACAAATTAGTTTCAATTATTTAAAATGAATGCTAATGAGTCAATTTCAGCTATGTATAGTAGATTTCAAGATATTGTGCATTCTCTAATATCTTTGGGAAATGAATTTTCTAAAGAAGATCAAGTCAGAAAAATTTTAAATTCTCTAACTCCAAAATGGGATCAAAAGAAACTTGCGATCGAAGAGGCAAATGACAACAGTATTTTGAAGATAGAAGAATTAATTGGAAATCTAATGTCGCATGAAGTTCAAATGATCGGGAGAAGAGAAAGTAAAGCATCTGAAAAGAAATCAATGACATTCAATGCATTAACCGATGGATCAGACTCAAACAGCGATAATGATGAAGAGATAGCCTTTATGACCAGAAATTTTAGGAGATTCCTGAAATACAGAAAGATGAATAATCTCAAGAGAAACAACTATAAGAATTTTGGAAATCAGAATATAGTGCCAAATAATGACAAGTGTTACAACTGTGATAAACCAGGACACTTCAAAAGTGACTGTCCGTATCCAGAGAGGCAGAATCCTCCTATAAACAATGAACCAGCAAAGAAACAGAAGCATACATTTACTGCTACTCTAGATGACTCAGACTCGTTCTCAAGTGATGATGATCAGAAGACGGATAATTCGAATTTGTGTTACACAGCAGTTCACGACTCCGACGAATTCAGAGAAACGGACTCAGAAAAAGGTACACGTTTACAATACAATTGGTTGAAATTGCTTGCTTAAGATTAGTTGCTTAATTGTTTGATTGATTGATTTTGAATTGGAGTGTTGTTTGAATTTTAAAATTAATTTTCTATTTTTTATTATTTTTATTATTTTTATTACTTTCTGAAAAATATTATTAGTATAATAATATTTCAGAAATATATAATAGACATTAATAATAATAATATATATATTAGAGATCTAAGGAAAAATCAATTCATGAAAATTCAAAAGCGCATGTCGACGTGGTCCCTACCATGATGTCGACATGGCTACCTGAATTTGAATTTCAAAATTTGAATTCAAATGTTTGAATTTTCCTCCACTTTTTCGCTTTATTCAATTCTCTGAAAAAATACCTTTTGACCAGAGAATATGTCCTTTAAGAATCTATTTATTCACTGTCTTTTATCATATCTTTTCACTTTCATTTTCAAATTCAAACTCTATCTTTATAACTTCAAGCTCTCTACTCTCTACTCTAATGGCTTCTTCAAGCAACCCCTCAACCATGAGAATTTTCAGAAAAATCAAAGAGCAATTATTCAATGATCCGGAGAAAATTAAAGCATACATCAATTATGCTAACTATGCCAAAGTCCATCCCAGAAAATTTGCTATTTTTCAAGATTTTTCTTCTTATGAATTCTCTTTTTGCAAACAATGGTGTTCTTAGTCTTATGGATGCTTCTCAAAATGATTTTGTTTGCTATCCTAATCTTGTTAAAATTTTCTATGCAAATTTAAATCGTGGATTTTATGTTGGAAATGAAGACGAAATTTGGAGTAGTGTCAAAGGCACTCAAATTGTTTTGAATTGTGATCTTTTGGGTACTATTCTCAATTGCAAGAGTTCGGGAATGGATCTTTCTAAATTTAAAATCGATGAACATGATCGTGAGACATTTCATCACATTTTCAAAAGAGACGATGATTTTGATTTTAAAAATAGAAATTTTCGACCAAAAGCAAGAATTGTTAATCTTCTTTTGCAACATACTTTGACCCCAAGATCGGGAAATTTTAACAATCCTACTTCAAAAGTTTGCAAAGCCCTTTTTGCTATTTTCGAAAACTATGACATAAATTGGGCGCAAGTTATTTTGGATGAACTTCGTCCTAAAAATCTTGAAATGGGTGAGAATAGTTTATACCATGGAATTTATCTCACTCAGATTTTTAACTATTTTAGAGTGGATTTCAAAGGCGAAGAATTTGTTTCTAGAAAAGTTTTAAATCATTCCAACATTTCGCTTATGAAAATTCCATTTGTTTTTCAACCTTATGAGACACTTACCGAAAAGGAAGAGCATTTGGCTCATGAGGAAATGGAAGAAGTGGAAGCTGAAGAAGAAGAAGAAGGGGATGAAATGGGAATTGAAGAAGAAGAAGAAGGTGAAATGTCTTTGGAAAGAATTGAATATCCTTCCAATCCATCCAACAAAACCCTTCTCAAAAACCAAAAGATAATTGTGGAGAATCAATGGATTCTAAAACAATCCGTTAGTAAAAAGTTGGATAACATTTCTTCGAAGATGAACAAGTTCTTTTCCAAAGTCAGCAAGAAACTTGGACTATCTTCATCATCTTCATCCTCTAACTAGTTTTATCTTTTCGTATCTTGTTGTATTTGTTTTAGTTTGCTTTATTTAGAATGTTCATGTAGTTTGTTGTGTGCTTAATCATTGTATTATCGTAGTATGCAATGAAATGAAATTTCCTTTCTGTTATCTACCCTATCTTATCTCTAGAATAAATGTTAGTATAATATATATATATATATACACACACACAAAATTATTCACAAAATCAAATTAGTCATAACATTTCACTAACCCATGTCGACATCCCCTATGTGACCATGTCGACATGTACTGGTCAGAAATGGCAATTGATTTTGAATTTGAAATTTGAATAACTACCACATGTCTATTCAATTCAAACGAATTTCTACACCTATATATATCTTTGTCTTCCAGAATTCTTCACTGAAATTTATTTCTTATCATCTATATCCTCTATTTCTTTCACAAATTCAACTATGTCTAATCCTATTCATAATTTATCCGAAAATATTGAAGAAACTCTTAATTTATTCAAGAATGTTCTCTCATTTATTCTACGAAACCAGCGTCATTTAGAATTAAGTCAAATGCAGATGATAAAGGAACAAGAAAGGCACTTCGATGCGATACGATGGATGATCTCCTCTCTGCACAAGGATGATAACGAAGCACATCCTCCTGTCTCTCTCACCAATGACAATGATAATTGGGATGCTATTAAGGCAGACCCAATCTTTGGAGAAGAAGGATGGGTGGAAGTTCCACGTAACGTTTGTTTTTTTATTTACTTTGTTTGATTTGTTTGAATTGATTTGGTTTGAATTAATACTTTGTGTGGATTGATTTCTTATAAATTTGAAGATTGGTGTGTAAAACAAATATATATATACATATATACATTGAAATGTATATAACCTTTAAATTAATTATCATGCTTAGAAGTATAATTATTTCCTACTCTATATATTCCATTGTATAGTTTATCATTGCAGGTACTGAAGTCCAAGAATGAGGGGAAGTAATTTTTTTGTTGATGACAAAGGGGAAGAAATATAAAATAGGATAGTTAGGTATAGATTAAGGGGGAGTTGTTAGTTTTAGGGGGAGTTATTAGAATAGAAATAATATTTTATAAACAAAGGTTGTCATCATCAAAAAAGGGGAGATTGTTAGTCCTTGAGATGATGGTTTTGATGACAACAACCTTAGAATAGATTATAAAATATAAATACTAACATTATAAGTTTAGATATATATGTACATGAAGGATTTGACCATGCAGGTACTAAGAATGAAGACTATACAGTATAGAGATTCAAGATATCAAGATAAAATATCAAGATAGAAGACTCATGAGTATCGAGACTATCAAGAGCTCAAGATTTCAAGGATAAGTATTTTTTATTATTATTAGGAATTTTTGTTAAAACTCGTAGAAAAGCACTGACATCTTAAAATCCAATTTATTCGTGGAATGGAATCCAGTTCGAGCCCGTTAAAGGGATGGAACCCTAAGTAGGATCGAACTTACGAAAATCTAGTGGAACATTGTTTTTTATCCGCTAACTTTTATTCAAAATGATTTTTCAAAATTATATCCTGTTTTCAAAATGTTTTCAAAACTTTCCTTTTAAAAGATTCAAAACCCTCGATCCTAATTTTAAATAATTTTAGCCTCAAAAACATCTTTATTTTCAAAGTCAAATTAGTCCTAATTTTAAACTATCTTTTTAAATAATACATTTAGCTTTTAAATATTTATACTTAGATTTAAATATAAAATTATAGTTAATATCTATATATATTATTCTTTATATTTACTTATGAATCTTAACTATAGTCAAGTATATTTATAAAGTTTAAAATAGTTTTTATATAAGATAAAGATTATTTTCAAAGAAAATCAAAAAAACCAAAAAAAATCCTTTGGGATGTCGACATGCCAAGCATGACCATGTCGACATGGTGATAGTTTGATTCAAAAATTCAAATTTCAAAAGATGTGTCTATTCGCCATAACTCTTCATGAATAGTCATGGTTGTTGTTCTTCTATAAATAGGGGTCAGTTTCAACGAATTTTCAATTGTAATTTTTTGGTTTTCACTCCTCTTCTTCTTCCTCATTTCTTAATACATATTCTTATCATTACTCTGCCGAAATCAACATTGAATCATACTCGATTACTTCTAGTTTGATTCTCTATCACTATCTCTACAAGATTCTCGGTGCTATTCAGAGTTATAGACTTCTTTGTAATCTATTAAGCGAGAAAAGGTGTGATTGTAGCCTTGGAAATCAATCAAAAGGGAAAAGGTGTGATTGTAGCCTTGGTAAATCAATTGGGTAAACTTGTGGCCCGGAAATCAAGTATCTCTATCCAGAGGATCGAAATTCTGGAGGGTGTACCTCGTAGCCTTGAAACCGAGGGTGTAATTGTACAATTGCTTTTGAAAGGAAATCCGTACTTGTGTTGCGGGACTGGATGTAGGGTAACTCCGAACCAGTATAAAATCCGATGTGTTCTTTCCTTTACTGCTTTTATTTTATTTTATTTCTGCATCTGTGATTGTTTCAGTGATCATATCTGTGTCTGTATATTGCATACTTTTGTGTCTAAATTGACATAAATTAAAAAGATTTAGTAATTCTTTATTAACACTATTCACCCCCCCTTCTAGTGTTAATCTTAGCCTTAAGATCCGTAATCCGCATTTCTCACATTATTTGGGTTATGAATTTCATAAATTATGGGTAATGATTGAATGAAATTATTGAAATTTGCAAGCTATAGATTCAATTGGTTGCATGTTATGATTTATCTGTCTAATTCATCGAATGATGTAGATTAGATTTGTTTGATAGGTGTTATATGGATCGTATGTGGATTGAAAGAGGCTAATTTGCAAACGAAGTTTTGTTCATTTGCAAATTAGTTTCTTCAAACTTATATAGAAGTACATACATTGTTTGTGTGACCGAAATTATCGGAAAGCAACTCGGGTCGCTAAATAATTTCATATTATGTAATTATATTTTATAGAGCGACGTTGGCTCTAGACGTTGAAATTTCGATGGGTTTATTGTTTGAAATGTTTAAATATTTTTAAAGAATTTCGAAATGATATTTTATCTATTTTTATCCTTATTGGGATTTAATTTACAAAATATAGTTAAAATTTTGTTACATTCTTTAACTAATTCTTATTTCAAAATTTATATTTAAAGCGTTAAAAAATGAGTAATATTTAATTATAAAACCTTTTTTAAATTTACTATTATAAGCATATAATTTTGGAAATGTTTTAGAGGCAAAAGATAAGATATAGTATTATTTTGTAAAAGTTGTTATAAAAGTAATCATCTTGGTTTTAAGTTATTTTAGTTATAAAAGAGGTTTAAATGATTTTGGAAGTGTTCAAAAGCTTTTGTAAATAAACAACTTTTATTTAAAATAATCTGAAGGATTTGAAAGTGATTTTGGGAAATTATATCTTTTTTTATATAAAAATAATTTAAAACTGGTTTATTTATTCATTATGGATTTGAGATTTCTATTTGATTTTGTGTTTTTCTATGAAACAAAGAATTTTAATAAATGATTGAATTGTCGGATTGGTATGGGACTTTTCGTACAATTCTTTTGGTTATTTTTATAATTTGTTAAATAGAGTTTAAAGTGCAAATTACTGGCATTTAGTAAATACTTGAATTTACTAGCTGATATGGGACAGCTAGTTAAATTCTTGTGATTACTAGAATGACAATAATTAACATTTAGAATAGTATTATCTCAGGGTGTTCGGATTTGTTTTTAGGCCGATAGATCTGTAAGAGAAGATGACTCATTTTTTATCGACCTGAGAGTCGGTACATTTGGGATTTTGGGTAGGCAGACCTATTTTGTAAGATTAGGTTTCTTATGTTATGGCACGACTGCCCTTTTGGCCCTTGAGCAGGTGTTATATGCAAAACTATCATTTCATTTTGGATATAGTAGACAATGTTGCCTATTTTGTAGGATTACGTAATTCACATAGTAGTCTATTTTTTAGGATTAGACTATTACACTATGTGGCGAAGTCTTTTTGTTATTAGACTGCATCAGTCTATTTTGGTTGTTAGACTTCATGTCGCTGTTTTTAAGCTAATAGATGACTGCCATTATTATTCCTTTAGAGATATTGGTGTGGATTTTGTATCTTTTTAGCTCTGAAGGATTTGGAATTTGTATCACATATTTTGATGATATTCTATTTGAGATTTGATATGGATTTATATTATAGTGATTTGGTTTAGTATGCCTTATGTTGATTAATTATTTTTAGGCATATTTTGAGATGAATTAATTTTATTATTGAATCATAATAAGAATTTGGATTCGTGATTTTATTTGATACTCCTTATTATGACTATTTGGTTTTAGGCGTATTTCTATTATGGCTTATTTTATGGTTAAGCCCTATATTTATGAAAATGGATTTGTGAAATGGTGACTTTGATTGATATGCCTTATTATGATTTTTGGACTCCGGCATATTTTATTATGGCTTATTTCTATTGTTAAGTCATATATTATTCTGATATTATTCTCACATCATTTTATTAGATATAGTTTGACCCGTTTATTTTAAAATACTCGGGTCAAACCGAGACTCTAAAGGTACAAGGACTCGTTGACCTCTGGATTTTGGGATAGCATTGAAGTAGATTATTTTGACTATTTTAGTTTACTTCATACTTGTATATATTGACATTTAGAAGTTTATGTAATGTATATTATCTAGTAGTCATTGTGTACTTGATACAATACTTTTGGAAGTGATGTATGCATATTATGTGGGTCTAGTACTGGTATTTTGTAGACTCGCGCTCTATTATGTATATGATGTATATTATTCTGTTGTGATTTGTGACTTTGATTTTGTTTTATCTATATCATATACTATTCTGAATCTTTTTAATCGGTGCATTTATGTAATAATACTATACACGTCAAAATTTTCAATTCAGATCCTCTAAAAGTAATAAAGACGCGTCGGTGTTAGTACAAAGATATAATCACATTCGATCACCCTTAAGCAGCCATATTCTCCATGTTATTAGACGACGTTACTTGTAATATTCTTTAATAATATGGGTACAACGTTGGGGTCGTTACAGCTTGGTATCAGTGCTTGATTCAGAACATTATAGAATATAATTTGCAAAGAGTCGAGATCTAAACCTAGATGACCTAGAGTCTTGTCCCTTGGGTGTGTAGGGTGGAATCTAGAATTTATTTCCTATTTAGAATATAAATACAAATGATTATTGGGAATAACTACAGGGTCGTATTTGTAAAAAAAAATTGAATTTTATACCAATTATTCTTATGAAAATGATTCTAAAGTTGGAATTCACTTCTGTAAAGAGTGAGATTTTATGGATATTATATTTAAGACCTTAGATGGTTTAGAATTGAATTATTGTCCTGATTGGTTAATGATTAGAGTGTGCAGTGGAAGCGGGAAAATGGCTTTACGCTGAAGGCGATTATTTATTTGTTTAGTTAAAATGTCGGTTGTTTGCATCATTGTTTATTTTGTTTATGACTAATTTAAACTATGCAATTGAATAAGACATTATAACTCTAAGAATTTATAATCCTATTTGAATCTAGGCGAATCCAATTATTAATAAAAGCCAGCGGTTTCAACAAAATAGAATCATTGGGGAATAATAAAAATGTCTAAGGAATTAATAATTATAAAATATAGAATGATAAATAACATGTATCTAATTAAATTTGTAATTTGAAAATATACTTAATAAATAAAATAATTTATGATAAAAATTGATTGGTTAATGGATACTTGGTTGTTATAAAAGTATAAGTGATTGTGAAAAATTAACATTAAGTAGGAATCATTATTGAGAGTTAAAACTTGCTCAATAAAAACAATAAGAACTTGCGGTGTCTTCAGTAGTGTAGTTACCGCTAGAAATATTGAAAAGTTGAACTTATATAAAATGTAATGTTAATTCATATGTGTGATCAATTAAAGGATAAGATGAATTAAAAATTTGATATTTGCTTGAGGCATATATTGATGAATGCATGTGATATGGAATTGTTATTAGTAAATTATTATATTTACTATAATATTAAGATTGATTGAAAGAAATTTTAATTAAAGCAAGTACTTATTTAAATTAAAATCTTTTTGATAAAAAATATGCATATGGGTGGAATTTTGATTATGTTTACTATAGGCAAGCAAATACTTTGAATAGGCATAAGGTATTAAAAGATAATGTATATCATAGCGAAATTTAATATTGTGTTAAATTGTCTGTTGAGTGCTTTAAGAATTTCGTTCGATGTGCCTAATCAACGTTATCAATAGAGATTTCTAAATACTAAGACGAGACATTCAGACATAGTGTTTTGGAGAATAAAATGTTTTTAGTAATAATGCTTAGTAAATATATAATATTTTTGTAAAGAATATATAATTTTGAAATAAGTTAAATCATATATATATTAAAATGGACAGTTTGAAAGGATTGTTCTGAAGGTAAACTAATATATTATAGAAGTGTATAAGTTATGTTTTTGAAGTAGATGCCTTGGGATATTTTGATAAATAAAATAAAGTATGAAAAATGAGAATAGAATTTATATTTTAAATAAATTTGGCATTTGTGATATTTATATATTCATTTGCATAAATGTATATTATATTATGGTTGGAATGAATGTTAGAATTTACATTTGATTCAAATGTAAAGTGATATAAAACTTATTTATATGAATTTTTGATTTAAGTGAAGTTTAAGTTGAAACTATAATTTATTTATGAACGTAATAAGTTACCGATTGTTGAATACTTTGTTTTGGTGGGTAAATATTTTTCTCAAATATGACTTTGCAAAATAAATGAGATTTAAAAATACTATTATAAAGCAAAGATGCTAAAAGAGAATGAATTTTTTTGTTTTGCTTGGAGTCAAAGAAAGAGACTGAACTTATAGGAAAAAAATGGTATCAGTCGGTGAAAAAATAAACATTGACTTTTCACATTAATATTTATAGACACTACAAGACACACAGTGTATTCCAACGGAGCCTTCCAACGGCCTCCAACGTCATTGACCAACGGCTTCCAACGTCCAGTGTTTTATCGTATATTTTATTAGTTAAAAACTGTAGGACGTTGGTAGACGTTGGAATGTGGACGTTGGCGGTCATTGATAGACGTTGGAAAGTCGCGAGAAAAATTGAAACCCTTCTTCCTCTTCGTTTCATTCGGCTGAACCCATTATTTTCCCCCAAATTCCCAAGCTAGCTCCAATTCCGCCCCCCCCCCCCCAAGCTGCTCCGACGATCAACAGCTCCTCCGACGACTCCAAGCCTCCCTCTCGTCCTCTCTAACTCCCTAATCTCTCAAGAAAATGTATAAACCCTAATTCCTATATTTAATTAAATTTGTTAAATTGGTGTATTAAATGTTTGTATTGCCTTATTGTATGTATAATCTAGTTTATTGAGGCACAATTTATGTTATTAACTTATGTATTGCAAGATTATATATATTTAAGTTTGTGTTAACAATAGAATAATATGCGCATACAATTAGTTTTAGGTTTGTTTGGAAACGTTAGTTGTTAGTGAGCATACAATTAGTTTATGTATTTTAGAAAATTTCGAAAATGATATTTTATATTCATGAAACCCTTAGAGTGTCTTTCGTCCCCGTCTGATAAGTATTGTATATGATCGTTATGTGGATATTCGTTTTTTAACAGAACGGACATCTATATTCATCGTATACAATATTTGTTGGATTTGTCCCTGTATTGGACAAGTTACGAACACAATAACGTAATTAAATCTCGTAAAACATTTCATTTTAAATGGTTCATAGAATTTCGACGGCGCTTCCTATATGTTCCCTGTGTACACGCAAATGTGCATTGTTCAGGGAACTAAGCGAAGTGCTGTCGAAATTTTGTTGAATCGTTTAAATTGAAATGATTTACGCGATTTAATTACATTATTGTATTTGTAATGGGAGGTAGGATGACCCATCGACATAGTGTCAATGATCTATTAATATAAAATTCACCAATAATATTGTGTTAATAAAATGTCAATTTTTTAAATTTATATCGTACTTTTTAATTATATACGTAGGTAAATGGACAACTATTTTACTGATCGAAGCTGGATGTACAAGAAAAGAAGGGTCGAAAATGGAGGCTCAATAAGTGAACAGTTTAATAACGGTGTTCGCATATTTATTGATTTCGCTTTAAGTAATAACAGAAATGACGAAGAAATCCATTGTCCATGTACTAAATGCAAAATGTTAAAGCATTTGATACCAGAAATGGTTAGAATTCATTTGCGTCAATACGGTTTCGTGTCGAACTATTTGGTTTGGGATCGTCATAGAGAATCGTTAGCATCTAATCATGTACAAGCTGAGGAGGTAGTGTGTACTGAAATTGATACGACGAATCTCGTAGAACATATGGTTGAAGATGCTGCACGGTCAATGTTTCCTGTTCCTTAGTTAATTGATGACGATGGTAATGCCGAAGAAGAACCAAATATTGGGGCAAAAAAAATATGATTTATTAGATGCCGCAAAGAAACCCCTTTGGAAAGGCTGCACAAGCGGAATCCAATTATCAGTAACTGCAGAATATATTGCGATGAAATCTAAATACAACTTCACAGAAGCTGGATTTACAGCTGTTGTACAAGCTGTGAAACGGCATATGCCTCCCAATAATTTAATGTGCGAAAATCATTATGAAGTAAAAAAAAATGATGTCATCTTTTGGTTTACCGTATCATAAAATAGATACATGTCTAAACGGTTGCATGCTGTTTTGGAAAGAAGATATCAACCTTAGAAATTGTAAAATATGTAACTAGGAAAGGTACAAATCAAGAAAGAAAAAAGGAAAGGAAGTCCCATATAAATGTATGCATTATTTACCAATTACTCCTAGACTTCAAAGGTTATATGCATCTTCTGTAACCGCGCAACATATGAGATGGCATAGTGTTAGAACACGGGAAGAAGGTACGTTAACACACCCAGCTGATGGGGAAGCATGGAAGCATTTTGACCACAGGTATCCTGATTTTGCATCTGAGAGTCGTAATGTTCGACTTGATTTATGTACGGATGGATTTTCACCATTTTCTCAGTTTGGTTCTAAATATTCGTTATGGCCTATAATTGTCACACCTTATAATTTACCTCCATGGATGTGTATGAAAATTCCATATATGTTTCTCACAGTTGTCGTCCCTGGTCCTAATGATCCGACACAAGGAATCGATGTTTATTTACAACCTTTGATTGAAGAATTAAAAACACTGCGGTACGAAGGAGTAGAAACATACGATATTTCCAGAAAAAAAACTTTCACATATATGCTTCTTTGATGTGGACAATCAGCGATTTTCCTGCTTATGCAATGCTTTCAGGTTGGACTACGGCTGGTCGTCTAGCTTGTCCGTACTGCATGGAAGATACACGAGCATTTTCTTTATCTCATGGAAAGAAAATTTCATGGTTTGACTGTCATCGATGTTTTCTTCATATTAATCATCCTTTTAGAAGAGATAAGAAAAACTTTATAGCTAATAGACATGAAACATTGAGACCGCCTACGGTTTGGTCAAGCGAAGATATTTATGAACTTGTAAAGGATTATCCGAAGATACATGAAACCGGAGAACAAATTGAAATTCAAGGTAAATCATCGATTCATAACTGGTGCAAACAAAGCATATTTTGGGAGTTGCCTTATTAGAAAAATCTCCTGATTCGTCATAATATTGACGTGATGCATAATGAGAAAAATGTGTTTGATAATGTTTTTAATACACTTTTGAATGCCAAGGGGAAGACGAAAGATGATTTAAAATCAAGACGTGATATCGAAGTAATATGTAATCGTCCCGAGCTTCATATAAAGCCAAATGACACAAAAAAGCCAAAAGCTTGCTATGAGCTAGACAATAATCAAGTTAAAGTACTTTTAAAATGGGTGGAAGGACTAAGATTCCCGGATGGTATATCTTCTAATATTCGTAGATGTGTCGACTATAAGAACAATAAACTTAGCGGGATGAAAAGTCATGATTGTCATGTTATGTTGGAAAATTTATTACCCGTCGCTTTTAAAGAACTGTTGCCCGTAAAAGTTTGGATTGTTGTAACAGAACCTAGTCTTTTTTATAAAGAGATTTGTTCTACTACATTAAAAGTTGATCTCTACGTAAACTTGAGGAAGAAATCCCGATATTGCTCTGCAAAATGAAAAAAGTATTTCCTTCAAGTTTTTTCAATGTTATGGAACATTTACCTATTCATCTTCCATTAGAAGCACGTCTTCGAGGGCCCATGCAATATGGATGGATGTATCCATTTGAAAGGTATTTAAATCATCTAAAAAAAGTGAGACATAAAGCTCAAGTTGAAGGTTCGATTTGCAAATCATACATCGAAGAAGAAGCTTCGTTTTTCTCTCTCATTATTTTAGTGACCATGTGAACATATCATTTGAAAGTGCTACGCGTAATGATGAAGGCATTGATCAACATGATTGTCAAATGATCTTATCAAATTTTTAAAAACAAGGTCGGCCTGCTGGTGCTTGTGTAGAAGTATGGTTGGATGATAGAGATTATCATGTTGCATACACATATGTTCTTCTCAACTGTGCCGAAGTTGCACCGTTTGTTAGGTAATTTACTTATATATATATATATATATATATATATATATATATATATATCATCAACACGTGTGTATACACAAATATATGCACACACGTGTATTTTAATCATAATGCAACATTTGTTATATAATTGCAGTATTTACGAATCACAACATCCTAACGGCGATATCGGCAAAGAATTCGCTTCTTGGTTTTCTAAGTACGTTTTTGATACAACAAATTGTGTTGTAGACGAAGGATTGAAACATTTAGCTATCGGACCAAAAAGGAAAGTGAAGACCTATCCAATATTCTTTGTCAATGGATATAAATTTAATACCAAGGAATACGGTGCCGAAAAATTAACTAACAATACTGGTGTATTTGTTAAAGGTAGTGATGATCCAAATGATCATATACATGATTTTTATGGCGTGCTAACCCAGGTTTTGCAATTGACGTATTTCACACGACCCGCAGAAGAAGTATTTTTGTTTAAATGCAACTGGTTCAGCAACGTTCAAGCTTCTGGAATCAACGTGCACCCAAAATATAATCTTATAGAAATAAAACATACTTCGCCTTATCATAAATACAATCCTTTTGTACTTGCCAAACAAGCTCTTCAAGTTTATTTTGCTTCTTACCCATCTCTAAGAAGAAATAAAATAGATTGGTCGACTGTTTTTAAAACAAAGGCAAGGTTTACATTTGATGGACGGGATATTCCCGAAGAACAAGCTTACCAAGCAGATATCGAAGAAAATAGAGGAATAATAATAACCGACGATCAAACAGATTTTGGACCTCTAAACAGTGAATCAAATGCATTAATTGAAGCATTTGAGAGCATAGAGGAACAAAATATAGAGTGCGAAACATAGTCTGAATCCGAAAATGACGAGGACTGATCAACTATCTACATTTTGAGAGGGTAAATTTATATTTTTTTAAACATTATCATGTTTTCATTAAAAATGAAATGGTATGCTAATATATGATATGTATCACATCTCGTTTTTATGTTACGCCATACTGTATGTTTTACATATAGTCATTTTATTTTCTGTTATAATGTTTGTTTGTAACATGTATTATATAGGTATGTCATCACGTAGACGTACCGGTGGACATTCTGGGTCTCCCTCTTCCTCACAGAGAGGGCATGCTCGTCCGGACAGTGGTGATGGCGGTGGTCCATCACAGGAGCTACGGCGTCCTGTGGTGTGGCTAAAGCCAAAGGCAAATCAAAGGTAAGTATTAAATTTCAAAATAAAATTTCATTTTCGTACAATCTATTCTGAAAATATATAGTAGTCATGAAATATCAATTGTTTTTTCTCTGTTTAAACATGGTGGTTTCTCTTTGGAGCCGACTCAAGTAGTTCTATCTATATCTCAACGGGCGTACATGGGTCGTATGACCGAATGTTGGCCTAAGTGGACATCGATTCCAGATAATGTTAAAGAGACTATTTGGCAGGATTTTTTGGTATGTCACTTTATATATTAGGAACATGATATATCAATTCATGTTTACATTATTTATAAAAGCTATATAACTCTTATTTTGTCAAACGTGCAGGCAGAAGTGGACCTTCAGGATGCTGATATTACAGTCGTATATCGCCACTGGTGCAGCAAAGTCGCAAAGAACTACCGGGAAACAATAAACAGCTTAAAAACAGCGGGAAAGAAGCCTCAGTGGATGAGCGCAGCTGTGTGGGATGATTTTGTGAAATGGTGGGGAAACGAGGAGTTTCAGGTAAATTTATCACATGTTTAATTTACATTCTTCTACGCAAATACTAACTAGAAATGTTAAACAATTTTTGTTTTTAAATGAAATTTACAGAGGCAGTCGGAGAGGAACGCAGCCAATAGGATCAAGAACCCTGTCACACATCATGGTGGTTCCAAGTCATTTCAGCATCACAGAGAAGGCTTGGTATATTTATTAATTACGATAATAATTTAAAGATTTTAAGTTCTAAGTTGTAGATAATGTAACAATTTATATATATAATGTATATGTATATGGACATATTTCAGGAGAGACAGCGTAGTGGTGCTTCTGTGAGTTGCTGGGATGTTTTTGCGCATACTTATGCGTTGCGCCAGGTCAACGAAGAAGGCAACGTTTCATACTCCTGGGATCACGATGCCAAAGCGCAGTCTGCATATGTAAGTAACATAATGACTTAATACTTATATAAGTTAATTAAAATAATGTTATCTAAATTCAACTTATTTTGCATAACAGCATAAGTTTCAGCAAGCACGGACTTCCATTCTCGAGGGCTCTGGGCGCGACGAGTTGACCGCCGATGAGGAGGACGTAATTTTTGAGTCTGTCATGGATCCAGTGGCACATGGCAGACGCTATGGTTTTGGGAATCAATCGGTAATAACTTTAACTTAAATTTTAAAATAATTATTCTGAACCAACTGTTGCACATTGTGATGGATTATAGTAAACACGAATTACAATTATTAAACACTGATAATTTAAATTTTATTTACAGGCTAAGACGGCTCAGATTGAGTATCAGATGGCTCAAGATAAGGAGGAGATTGCACAGCTCAGAGCCCAGGTCGCCGCGCTCGAGGAACGCAATATCCGCACCGAAGCCAAGACGGAGGACCTGAACAGGCGTCTTACGGAGTTTATGGAGCAATACGGCCGGTTTCCGTCTTCTGGTGGTTCTGGAGGAGAGTGATTTCAGGTATGATTTGATTTGTTTTGCTATGGACATGTATATTTGGAGAGTGTGAGGATTTGATACATTCTGATGTTTTGGATATTGGTTTGGATGTGATTTTTGAGATGTTGACGTAGTAGTTTGGATATTGTTGGATGTTGATGTTGGATTGGACGTTTTGTTGGAATGTTGATGTTGGATGGTTTATGTTGTTTATGTTGATTTGTATTGTGTATATTGATTATCATATATGCTTATTACTTAAATTTACTATTATGATTGATTATATGTGAGATATGTTGTTGTATATGTGCTCGAAATTGAGCTTTTATGAGATATACGATGTTGGAGGTGGCTGGAAGCATGCATTGTTGGTTCTGTAAAAAAAAACAGATTTCCAACGTCCACCAACGGCTTACTGGCACAATTATTCCAACGTCCTCCATCGGATTTTCCAATGTCTTCCAAAGTCTCTCCAACGTCCAATTTGGTCAACATCTTCTTCCACGTGGACAACCTGAACGTTGGAAGACGTTGGTATAAGCGCGTTGGTTCCGTTGGACGCCGTTGAAATATATACCAACGGCGTTTCCAACGTCTACCAACGGCTTTCCAAAGGCCTCCAACGTTCGGCCGCCGTTGGAATACACTGTGTTTCTTGTTGTGAGAGTTGGCATATACGTTGATTGAATTAGATTAATAAACTTTATAACAAGTTAGTTTCTGAGTTAGTTTCAAGTTCAGTTTAACAAGTATATTTTATATTTTGAATTTTGATGAGGAATTGTTTTGGGCTATGGATCAATATCATTCTGTGTTTGGACTAATACAAAGTAAAAGTTTGTAGTCCATATGACCAACTTTGACTTTAAGAAGTTAACCTCATTTTACATTAGCCTGTATATTGTTGACTGAGCATGCAAAATTGTCCATTTTCCTCTTAGCGCTTAAATATGTCCAGTGTTAATTTAAGAAAATTTAAAGTATTACGAATTTTAAAAATGTCCCGTTATTAGAATCATTAATCTGTGAAAATATCCTTAGCAATGCAGTAAAATAGAGGAAACGATTTATTATTTGAAATATATATTAAATACGATATTACAAGGAAATAATCGAATACGATAGTACATATGGCTCAAATATTTTACAGTAAAGCAACCAAATACGTTTAATGATCCATATGTATTGCAACAAGCTAATTTTGAACTTGATTATACTTCCTTAATGAACAAAATAATAAACTATCCTGCGGCAGCTTATAAATTGAATACAATTTTTGAGTGTAAAAATCTTTTTCCGTTACTTGCAACATCGTGTTTGGTTTAAGTAAATTTTATTATTGGTTCATGATGATGTATAGTCCATTATCCAAGACGCTCACAAAGTGTACTTACACGTGCTTATGCATTACCTATCATAAGTTTTATCATGTCAGTAAACTTATGGCATGGTTAATAGAAGCACTTGGAATAAATACATCTGTTTCAAAATCAAGCTTATTAGCATGAATAAGCTCTCATATTTTTCTAAACTTTGGACTAGTTGTGGTGAACCATTGTTAAATTATCCTTACCGTGACTTGGTACGGATATATCCTGGCATTGAAGTAGATTATTTTGACCGTTTTAGTTTACTTCATACTTTTACAAATTGACATTTAGGAGTTTATGTAATGTATATTTTATAGCATTCATTGTGTAACTGATGTGGTACTTTTGGATGTGATATATATATATATATATATATATATATATATTATGTGGGTCTAGTATTTATATTTTATAAACTTACATTCTATTGTATATATGATGTATATTATTCCACTGTGATCTATGATTCTGATCAGGTTTTATCTATATTATATATTGTTCTTAATCTTTTTAATCGGTGCATTTATTACTTTGTAATAATACTGTACATATCAAAATTTTCAGTTTAGATCCTTTGAGGGTAATAAAGATGCGTCAGTGTTCGTACAATGATATATTCACATTCGATCGCTCTTAACCATCTGTATTCTCCGTGTTATTAGACGACATTACTTGTAATGTTCTTAAATAATATGAGTATAACGGTTGGGTCATTACAGCTTTAAAAAAACATGGTAGGTTACAAAGAAAATGGTCTAGTTTGTTAAGAGAGAAAGCATTGCTCTATCTTCTATTTCAACTCTTTTTTTGGTTTATAATTTCTTACTTAAGTTCATGTTGGTTAAGTAGTTAACCATGTCTGGTTTGTCACACTTCTTTCTTTTGACAAATAAGCTACTTATTAAACAATTGATAGTAAAATTTTCAATTAATGCTAGATTCATATCTTTGAGAAATTGGAAAATGCATAAGTGTCCATACAAGTGTTTACTTAGGTTCATATTCTCTTTGAAGCTTGTTATACCTAATCTCTTCGCTTAATTGGAAAATGGATGAATTTATTAATTTCTGCGAACCACTATTGTTCGATTAATGCATTTGACTGATTGAATCAATTGATTGATACTATTTGCTGAATCATTATGTCTGAAAACAACACCGATCTACCTCTGAACCAAAATCCTGCTAGTATCTACTATATTCATCCTTCGGATGCTAATTCTTCACAACTTGTGTCATTCAAATTTAATGGTGATGGTTTCACTAGCTAGAAGGGAGCTATGTTATTAAGTCTCTCAGCAAAGAACAAGGCAGGATTTGTTAATGGTTTGTATAGGAAGCCTGTTGATCTGGATGGAGCTGAATACAAGGTCTGGGAGAGATGCAATGACTTAATTTGCTCTTGGATTTTTTTAATCTCGATGAAAGCATTACTGGTTCTGTTTTGTTCTTGAGAAGTGCTAGAGGTATTTGATTACATATCTTTGGCACAGATTTATGCTCTAGAACAGAAGCTAGCTGATATTAATCAAGGAAACAGTACTGTTTCTGAATTTTTCACCTCCATCAAGTCAATTTGGGATGCTTTAGATGAATCTCATCCACTTCCATGTTGCACCTGCAACAATTGTACATGCAACTTGACTAAGAGGCTAGTTGAAAGGCATCAAAAGAAGATGGTGATACAATTTATGATGAAACTGTCAGATCGGTTTGCAACAATCAGAGGAAATATGTTGATGATGCAAACACTACCGAAAGTTACTGAGGCATACAAAATGTTTACACAAGAGGAAAAACATAAAGAGATTTCTCAGTTAGCTACACAATCTGAATCCATGGCATTTATGATTGACAAGAAGAAGTTCTCTAATGCACGTTCTTTCAAAGGTTCTAAAACTCACACTGGCAATCTTAAACAGACTACAAGTAACAAGAACTTTGTTAAACCAGGGTCCAAGCATTATTGTACTCATTGTGAGATACCAGGACATAGTATAGACAGGTGTTTCAAAGTTCATGGTTATCCACCTAACTTCAAAGGATTTAAGGAGAAGAAAGTAGCAGCTATTGCTTACAATGACACGGACAGCTTGCAGATTGATGATCAGTCCACTCAATCCATTTCTATGGAACAATACAATCAGCTGATGAACTTGCTCAGATCACAGCAGCAAAGCAACAAGTCTAGTCTAATGACCATGCAGATACCTCTCACAGTCATGCCATGGTGGCAGGTAATTTTTGCCTCTTATCTTGCTCTGATTCACATTGGCTACTTGATAGTGGATCCAGTAACCATATTTGCTCTGAACTAAAACATTTCTCTGAATATAAACCCTTGATGAGTCACAAAACACATAACTATTCCTGATAGGAGTAGAATATTAGTGAAACATGTTGGAACTGTGAAGCTAAATGACGGAATTGTTCTGAACGATGTTTTACATGTCCCTGACTTTAGATTCAATCTTATTTATGTACCCAAGTTATGCAAGGACATGAATTGTGAGTTACATTTTACTCATAATAAGTGTTTTATGTGCTCATAGAAAGGGAAGTTGATTCTTCTTGGTAATTTGAGAGCTGGTCTATACAATGTGGAAGATCAGAAGAAAGAAAATAATAATGAGATTCAGTCTCACAAGTGTAATAAAGTTTGTTTGTCAGCAGTAGAAGATGTTAAGCGTGGCATTTGAGGTTGGGACACCTACCTTGTAATCAATAAAGTTTGTTAATGCAAATTGTGAAATAATACCTTGTTTAGAAAATACAATTTGCCAAATTTGTCCTAAGGCCAAACAAACTAGGCTGTTTTTTTCTTCTAGTAGCATAAAGACCAAAGCTCCTTCTGAATTGGTTCATATTGATGTTTGGGGTCCAAATCCTGTTAAGACTCCTAGTGGATGTAATCAGTTTTTGACTATTGTGGATGACTACACAAGATTTACTTGAGTACATCTTTTGAAAAACAAAAGTGAATCAGTTGGTGTTATGATTGATTTTGCTAAAATGATTAAAACACAATTTGATTCCAAAATTAAGTGTGTCAGATCTGATAATGCAAAAGAGTTATGTGAAGGAAACATGAAAGTATTTTACAAAAATATGGGAATTTTACATCAAACTAGCTGTCCTGATACACCCCAACAAAATGGGGTTGTTGAAAAGAAACACAGGCACCTACTTGAGACTGCCAGAGCCTTGTATATTCAATCAATGGTTCCAGATAGATTTTGGGGAGATTGTATTCTATATGCTGCTTACTTGATTAACAGGATGCCTCTGAAAGCTATAAATAATGATATTCCATATCAAAGACTTTACAATGAAGCTCCCTCAATAAATCATTTGAGAATTTTTGGCTGCTTGTGTTATGTCTATACTTCCAGAATAAATAGAGGGAAAATGGATCAGAGGGGTTCTCCTAGTGTTTTCTTGGGATATTTAATTAGTCAAAAAGGCTATAAAGTTGTCGATATTGCCACTGGAAAACTAACAATCACGAAACATGTTAAATTCCATGAAAAACACATCCCATATCATCTTTTTCACAAACAAAAGTCACTTTCACACATGCATACTGCCATTTATCTTCCTGCTTCCACAACTCCTATTTTTCACGATTCTCCTGATCTTTCTTCTCCAAATGATATTTTTCGTTCTCATGATAATCCACCAGATCCTTCTCTTGATGGTGTATTCCCACACACTGATCTTCCTGCTTCAGAAACACAAAATAACATTTCATCTACTTTTTCTTCTGATCCTAACACTATTGATCCTTCAATTGTCCTTGATATAACTCAAATTTACCTACTGAAACTGTCAGGAGGTCAACTCGAACTCACAAAGCCCCTTCTTATTTAAATGATTACAAATGTAATTCAGCAGCTTATCAAAATACAACTGTTGATGCAAATTGGTGCAATCTGGTTACTTTTAACTCTTTCCTTGATGATCATAAAGTGTTCTTATCTCATGCATGTGAATTACATGAACCAGTGTCCTACAAAGAAGCAACTACTGAAACTCTTTAGACAGAGGCAATGAATAAAGAAATTGAAGCTTTAATACAAAATGGCACTTGGGAACTTGTTGATTTGCCCAAAGGAAAGAAGGTAATAGGGTGTAAATGGGTGTATAAAAAAAACTTAAAGCAAATGGTGAACTTGAACTATGTAAAGCAAGACTAGTAGCTAAAGGATTCAATCAAAAATATGGGATAGATTATGATGAAACTTTCAGTCCAGTGGTCAAGATGAGTACAGTGAGATTTTTGATTGCATTGGCAGCTAATAGAGGTTGGAAATTGTTCCAATTGGATGTGAATAATGCAATTTTGCATTGTGATTTGAAAGAAGAAGTTTATATGAAGGTTCCCGAAGGTTTTCCAAATCCTCACAATAAAGTATGCAAGTTGAAGAAATCTCTTTATGGTCTTAAGCAGGCATCAAGACAGTGGTTTGAAAAATTACATAATTCTCTAAAGGAAAAAGGGTTTTATCAATCTAAGAACGATTATAGTTTGTTTATTAAGAAGGATGGAGTTTCAATTTGCATTGCAGGAGTTTATGTTGATGAAATCTTACTCACAGGCAATGATTTAAATTCAATTGCAGATTTAAAAGCTCATCTTCATTCTATTTTTAGTATAAAAGATCTAGGATTTCTCAATTACTTCCTAGGGATTGAAGTTAAAGATACTGCAGATGGGATTATTTTGAGTCAGCAGAAATTTACTAAAGAGATGCTAAATGATTGCTCCTTTGATCTAAGCTAGAAACCTGTAACTCCCCTACCTCTAAACCTTAATCTTACTACAATAGATGGTGATGTTCTACAAAATGCTGAGATGTATCGTTCTCTAGTAGGCAAACTTAACTATCTTACTCATACACGGCCTGATCTCTCCTTTGCTGTACAAAGTTTAAGTCAATTTATGCAAGCTCCTCGGACTAGTCATTTAAAAGCTTTACATCATACTTTGAGATATGTAGCACATACAGCAGTGCAAGGGATCTTAATAAAAGGGTCTGACAATCTCAAGTTACAAGCATTCTTAGATTCAGACTGGGCCAGTTGTGCTAATTCTAGAAAAACCATAACTGGTTATGTATTACTCCTTGGTCAGTCACCTATTGCATGGAAATTGAAGAAGCAAAGTACCATTTCCAAGTCTTCCTCCGAGGCAAAATATTGGGCAATGGCCACTGCAGCATCAGCAGTTACTTGGGTTGTTAGGTTGTCGGAAGAGCTAGGAGTTCAAAATCTAAAGCCAGTAACTTTACATTGTGATAATCAGTCTGCTTTGCACATTGCTCGCAATCCTGTGTTTCATGAATGCACTAAGCACATTGATATTGATTGTCATTTGACCAGGGAGAAAGTTCTTGAAGGACTGATACAATTAACCTACTTGCCTACTCACTCTCAGCTTGCAGATGTGTTCACAAAGATTCTGCCTTCATCTCAGCATAATGAGCTATTATCCAAGTTAGGAATGTCACTCCATCAATCTAATAATATTCCAACTTGAGGGGGGTATTGGATATATACGCTGCCAGGCTGGCAGATTTCAATTTTCTGTTTTGTTTCTTAATTTTTTGTACAAACTAATTCGGTTATAAATAGTGGTTTTGTTTGTAATATTAAGTGAAGATTTGAGTTTCATTTTATTCATTCAGAAATTGAGTTGCATTTTTTCTCTTTTCTTCATTTCTTCTATACTCAATAATTGAAAGTGTAGCTGAATCAATTATTCTATCATATACATTAGTAGTATACTTGCATGAACATTTTTCCCTTTTGCCCATAATCTACATATGAATACTAGAGTTTATGAAGTTGCCATTATTAATAGAACTATGGTAGTTGTCAAGATTTAAACTAGTGATTCTTTTGCATCAAAATTTCCAACTTATTAATTTTTGTACTCTTTTGGCTTGCACATTAAATATTGTGTTGATATCATTAGACATGATTGATTTTGTATAATCGGTATTTGTATTAATCTGAACTATATTATGTTAAGGTTTAAGAAACTAAAATTTGCATGCTATATTTCGTTCTGTGACTTTCAACGTCATGTTATTAAATTTTATACGTACGAGACTTATATGTTTAATTTGAGTTGAGACGGGTATGCAAAAGCTATTTGGATTGGATTGTGGCACAAACTCGCTTTTGCTTGCATATAAGTTAAATAAGTTGCTTTAAATGCTAAAATAAAGCTACGCTTTTGAATTAAAATATAGAAGTGTTAGAAATATTAATATATATTACGTTTTCGACCGTGTGGTTGATGTATATTATTTATATATATTTGTGAAACTGCAAACAACTCTTCCTACAAAGGAGACTCTGTCAAAATTTTCTAAAAATTCCGACACTTAGAAAATTTTTCAATAAATATTCATTTGTAAAGAAATGAAAATCTATAAGTGAACCGAATTAAACTTATAACATATAATAGGTTGATTCTAATGTTAGCCTCTTGTAGAAAAATATTTGAGTGTATATGTGTGACGTCTACCCATAAGAAATTGCGAGGACACAATTTTTATAAGGGGGAGGTCTGTAATAACCATGTTTTAAAAGCTGCAATATTAAATTAATATAATTAAATAGAAGTATTCGAATTCGAATTTGATTTTGATAATTATTATTTTTGGAATCAAATTATTAACCAATTGAAGTTTATTTAATAAATAATTTTTTTTATTCAACCCTAGCCCTAAATAACATACGAAATCGACGAAAGGAAAAAAACGCATGTGCACGAGGAAGGAGGCAGTTCGAGTGGAGCAGGTTGCGACGTGGGTAGGTGGTCGACGACGAACTAGAGGTAGGTGATGGGGTTGAGTGCGGGCTTGGGACAGAAGGAGGAGTGAGCGGAGGCGCGATTCTAGAGGTTTGGCCGCGATTCAAAGCAACTGGGATGAATTTTTGGGTTTGTGGGTTGCAAGGTAGAGGCCTAGGCTATGCTCGCCTAAGCTGTGCTCGCGTATTGGCGATGCATCCGAGCTATTAGGAGGTTGTAGCATAAGGTTTAACAGTTGGAATTGTTAACGACTAAGCTTGGATGTTGTCAATAGGTTTAGAACAGCGATTGTTCAAGGGCTGATTTGTTTATGCTCTTCGATAAGGTGAGTTATTTTATAACTCACATGCCTATATCAGTATAATTATATCTATTTTGCATGCCTTGTTTGGATTATGAGTTTTGTAAATTATGGGTGATGATCGAATAAAATTATTATAATTTGGATGTTATGGATTCAATTGGTTGCATGTTGTGATTTATCTAATTCATCGAACGATATAGATTAGATTTATTTGTTTGGTGTTATATGGATTGTATGTTGATTGAAAGGGACTAATTTGCAATGAAGTTCTGTTTATTTGCAAATTAAATTCTTCTAGCTTATATAGAAGTACATACATTATTTGTGTGACCGAAGTTGTCGAAAAGCAACTCGGGTCGCTAACTAATTCCATATTATAGAATTATATTTTATAGAGCGATGTTGGCTTTAGGCGTTGAATTTTCGATGGGTTTATTATTTGAATTATTTAAATATTTTAATAGATTTTCAAAAATGATATTTTATCTATTTTTATCCTTATTGGAATTAAATTTATAACATAAAGTTAAAATTTTATTACGTTCTTTAACTGATTCTTATTTAAAAATTCGTATTTAAAGCTTTAAAAAAAGAGTAATATTTAAATATAAAACCTTTTTAAATTTACTATTATAAGTACATAATTTTGGAAATGTTTTAGAGGCAAAAGATAAAATATAGTATTATTTTATAAAAGCTATTATGAAAGTAATAATCTCAGTTTCAAGTTATTTTAGTTATAAAAGAGGTTTAAATGATTTTGAAAGTGTTTAAAAGCCTTTATAAATAAACAACTTTTATTTAAAATAAATCTAAGGATTTAAAAGTGATTTTGGAAATTATATCCTTTTTATATAAAATTAATTTAAAACTCCTTTATTTTATTCATTATGGGTTTGAGATTTCTATTTGATTTCATGTTTTTCTATGAAACAAAGAATTTTAATAAATGATCGAATTGTCGGATAGGTATGAGACTTTTCGTACAATTTTTTTGGTTATTATTATAATTTGTTAAATAGAATTTAAAGTGGAAATTACTAGCTTTTAGGAAATACTTGAATTTACTAGCTGGTATGAGACAGTTAATTAAATTCTTGTGATTACTTGAGTGACAGTAATTACACTTAGAGTAGTATTATCTCAGGGTGTTCGGATTTGTTTTTAGGCCAACATATCTCTAAGAGAAGATGACTCATTTTTCATCGACCTGAGAGTCGATACATTTAGGATTTTGGGTAGGTAGACGTATTTTGGAGGATTAGGTTTGTTATGGTATGACATGAATGCTCTTTTGCCCCTTGGTAAGGTGTTATATGCAGACCTATCAATTTATTTTGGATATACTAGACAATGTTTCCTATTTTGTAGGATTAGGTAATTCACATAGTAGTCTGTTTTGTAGGATTAGACTATTACACTACGTGGTAGAGTCTTTTTATTATTAGACTGCATCAGTCTATTTTGGTTGTTAGGGTTCATGTCACTGTTTTTAAGCTGATAGATGACTGCCATTATTATTCCTTCAAAGATTTTGGTATGGATTTTGTATCTTTTTGGCTCTGAAGGGTTTGGAATTTGTATCACCATATTTTGATGATATTCCACTAAAGATTTGATATGGATTTATATTATGGTGATTTGGTTTAGTATGCCTTATTTTGATTAATTGCTTTTAGGCATATTTTGAGATGAATTAATTTTATTATCGAATCATAATAAGAATTTGAATTTGTGATTCTATTTGATGTGCCTTATCATGAATATTTGGTTTTAGGCATATTTCTATTATAGCTTATTTTATGGTTAAGCCCTAAATCTATGAAAGTGGATTTATGAAATGGTGATTTTGATTGACATGCCTTATTATGATTTTTGGTCTCAGGCATATTTTATTATGACTTATTTGTATCATTAGGTCATATATTATTATGATTTTATTTTACATCATTTTATAAGACATAGTCTGACCAGGAGCCAGGGAGTGCAGGGTACTGACTACTCTAACTCCAAGACTATACGCTCCTATTCTAGATACCCATCAAAAAGAAAAGCCTATTAGTTGGCCTAAATGCTAAGTAATATATTCACTCGACCGATTGTCTCTAATACTTTTGTTAGATTATGTCCGTTTGGCAGTGGATAAAATGGGGTAAGTTTAAAAAATTTCCCAAAGCGATCTTAATCAGCCTATGTAAATAACTATTTCGCATTCAGATCCATTGTAAAATAATGTTTTGTTTTAATTTAATTTCTTTATATTTTAATTATTTGGTATATATTATAGATATGATATATATATATAGTATGACAACATAAAACAACAACTATATAACATGAGTATAAATACACATACGCATATATAGATATTGGCATTTATATCTATTGTCTGTGTGTATAATACTTACATATGTATATTACACTTTCATATGCATATCTAAGTACATATGTGTGTGTGTGTGTGTGTATTTGAATATATTAATGTAAGCGTATATGGTTTTATACGCACATATTCTCAATAGCATATATATATAAGACATATGTGTGTGTATAATATAGCCATGCTTAAATAATTTACAAAATCATATGCATAATATATATAGTTTCAAATTATATTATACATACTTACATACATATATATACACATATATACATACATATATATATATATATATATATATATATTTCCAATATGTTGTAAAATCTAGCAATTTAACTAAGTAAAATTATTTATTTAAATTTAGAACATATTATTTCGAAATTAATTTAAGTGGACTAAAGATATTTTATATCTAAATTTAAATCCAATTTGACAATTTCAAATTACATTATAAATTTAAATTTTAAAATTTGAAATATAAATATCTAATATTTTTGCTAAATCAAATATCTTGATTTTACAAGCTATGTATATTTATTTTCAGTTGAAAAATATTTTATAACATAAAATATATATAATTTTTAGTTTAATCAATAAATATACAAATTATAATAAATAAAAAATATTTATATATTAATCTCGATCGAGAATAAATTATTTTAATTTTAATTAAAGTAAGAGAGTGTTTTCAATATATACGCACATATATTATTTACACTGTTTAAAAAATATACATATATTGATATTAAACTAAAAATCTATTTGATATTTCAAACAAAAAAAATATTTATAGTGAAATGATTTAATATTTAAAATTAATTGATTAAAATTAAATAATTATTTTTATTATTAATTTTTAATTTAACACAAACAAAGTTACATAAAATATGTATTAATTATTTATTAGTTTGAAATTTATAATTAAAATATATACATATGGCAATATTATTATAAATGAAAGTTAGGGCATAAAATATGAATATATCTATAAAGTAAAGATCACCTTTGAAGACCTTGCCACATGTTACATGTTGATCTGCTTTTATCTCCTAGGATTTTGAATCCACCACTCAAACTTGCAAGAAAATGAATCGAACTATTAACTCGGTGCTTTGATTTGAAGGGGGTGAATCAAAGGGGATCGGCCTTAGGTATAGGCGACAAGGGTCTTTCAACAGTATGGCAAGAATAAATTAGTATGAGCATTTATAGAGAGATCTAAGGAGAAACTATCTTGCTCCTTCTACTCAGTGCCCAATAACTCATTCAAACTTATTCGAACACCACCCTTTCTATCATATGGCCGGCCCATATAAGGACACTAATGCGCAAGTAAAATTTTGCTTGATTAATAATTATTTAATTATTTAAAGCCGATTTACATATACATTGACATCATCTATCGATATGTGCATATACAACATTTATATATACTCAAAAATAATTAGTAATGGTACTCGGAAAATTTCTTAGAGCTACTCGAATTACTAAATAACCCTAAATATTAAATACATGCATAATTAATATTCTCAAATACTATTTTATTTTTAATTAATTTATAACACATTATAAACAAATTAAATCAAGTGGTATTTCAAAAACTGCACATAGACGGTCGTGCGTCTCAAGCAGTGAATTCAGTAAGCAATTAATAGCAAACAATTCAAATATTAGCATCCATATGTCACCTTAACTGATGGTGTAATAGTTTGAATGAATTTATCGCTTACAGATCTTTTCAATAAAAATCATATTTTAGACCTACTTAAGCTATACCGTTAAAATAATAATGTATCGTTAATTAACTATATAATATACTCACGTTCTCTTTGTCATAAATTTATCACTTTGAGACACCTGGAGTTTGGTATCGGTTAAAATTCTAACAATATCTGCATACAACTAATTAGTTCATCTAAAAAGTCATCGTTTCAATAATAACATTTAATATTAACCATTTTACTTTAGCTAGAGATTATGACTTTGAAGTGATTATAGTTGACCATGATACTAATGTCATACAACTGAGGAGATATATACTCGACTGAATAGTGTTTCACTTCCTACGCTATAACTCAGATGCAACTATAATCGTTCGATGGGTGTTGTGCAATGATTCGGCTATAATCAAAGTGGAATATTTACGTTGAACTTCTACAGTATTTTCAAGTTGAGAAAAGTGTGTAACAGTATCAAACTAATATTTCCTATTTGTTATAGTTGTTATCAACCAATAGTAAACTCTCGGTCGAGCCATTATATGGTTATCTAATAACTACAAGCACACACCTCGTGATGCCCCAACAGACATGAGTAATACAATGTCCAACATTTGAAAAGCATTACATACTATGGTCCAATCGAATGTATTAATATCTTTTCTTGAAACATCTCGACCAAGAATATTTAAAATAAAATATTGCTTAAGTTATGATCAATCGCACGGTTGCAATTATTTGAAACTACAGTTTTATAACATTCCATTTACGAATTTTTATTTATTTATATAATATAAATTAATTATTTATTTATTTGCATCACAATATAACACAATAAATAAAAGAAACCAAGCATTAGAAATAACTTTTATTATGAACAAGATCGTTTATAGTTATGACACATATAAATAACTACCCCTAGGGCATACCACTAACTCTCTAAACATAGTCACCAAGGATGAGGAGGTGTTGGAGGGAAATCATGTGATGTTGGTCGCAAAGCTTGAGGTTCACTGTAGTTTTTGGGGGAATGAGAAACAAGGTTCCGAACAAGGATGATGACGCAACAACCCTTGTGGGTAATGGCATATTAGACAAATTTGTTATTAGGTCGAAGGAGGTCTTGGTCTTTACAATTGGGCTTTGAACCTAATGGGTACATATATCCTTTTATGAAGAAACAAGCAACATTGCTCCATCTCATGTTCTGTATGCTTATGTTCAGCTTCTAGGAAACCTTATCAACATTAAATAATATGCTGGATTCCAAGCTTCGTTTACCATTGAAACTTTGTTATTTTTACACTAACATTATATCCATTTGTATAGATGTATGATATTTTTGATTAACCTTAGCTATCCTCCCAGCTTAAGCAACCTGCATTGATTCATACACGTGTCAGCCATTTAAATTTAATAAGTTTCTTCTAGATATAACCCTTATGTGGTGACAACGATGGACTGTACATATGTCGATTATCGCAATAACATAAATAAACACATTATATTTGTTTAAGCTGATAGAGTTAGGGGTATGTCCTAAGGGTAATCATGTAATTTTTTTACATATATCTAAGTTAATAACCAACCATGTTCAAAATAAAAGGTGTTTTCATTATATTATATATACTTGTTATATTGTGATACAAATTAATTAAGTAAATAATTTAAAGTATATTAAATAGAAAATCATTAAATGCTATGTTATGCGAGAGTAATTACAATGTACCATTATCATGAGAAATTTGTCACATTAAAATAATATATTACTTTAAATATTCCTAGTCAATATATTTTGAGATGGAATATCAATACATCTGTTGAGACCAGAGTGCATAGCACTCTTCAAATGTTGGGCAGTGTATTACTTAAGACTACTAAAGGCAACAAGATTTTACATAATGGCAGTTATTGGATAACTATAGAATGACTCATTTGAGAGTTTCTATTTGTTAATATAAATAAGGTCCATACAAGAATTCTGAAGTGATGATATTACATAGTTCTCTCGACTTGAGAACATTATTGAACTTTAATGTGAACAATTCACTTTGATTATAGTTAAATCATGGCATGACATCCATTGAATGACTATATTTGTGTATGAGTTGAAGCATTGGAAGTGAAATATTGCAGAATAAAGAATTCGTCTCCTCGGTTATATGAGGTTAGGATTACGATCAATTGCAGTCAAAGTCAACCGTAGTCAAAACATATTACATTGGATTCAATAAACTTTTAGACTCATGGACCCAACAAATTAAAAAATATGAAATTTGTTCTAAAATCTACCTATTCCACCCGCTTTCGACTAACCTGGATACTTTAATAGTATCATAGCCAAATGGTCTATGCAGTTTAAATTAGCATTGTGAGGGCTAACAGATTAATGTCTACCTATATAGTAGGGTATACAGAAAGGTGGTCTCTAAGGTTGAATTTGGGTAACAAGCACTTTGCCCTACCAGGCTATTGTCGTGACATGAGGGATGAAGTAAACCCAAATGTAATCCATAATATAAAGGCCCAAATTGATTTTGGGCCTTGGATTAATTTTCAATATTTGTTTGAAAATTTAAAAAGTTATAAAATAAATTTAGATTTCTTTAGAAATTAAATAATTAATTTTGAAATTTAAAGTTTAGTCCTAATGATTAATAAAATAAAATAAAATAATTGATTAAAAGTTTTCTGATTAAAACATACACATACTCATATATATACTGATATATATATATATATATATATATATATATATATATATATACGTATAGCTATAATTGTTGTAGTTATTTATTTATCGTAAAATTATTTATGATAGACTAAATTAAAATTTAAAATTAGTTAAATTAGTTAATTGAATTGTTTAAATAAATAAAATAAATTAAAATTTAATTAATTAGAATGTACACATATATTAACATGTACACATAAACAAACTGTAAATATTATAGTTGATTAACTATCACAAATAGTTTAAGATGAGTAATATTAAATTTTAGAAATTTTATATAAATTAAATTTAATAAATTAAATTTGATTTAATTAATAAAAATAAAAATTAATTAAATATGGTTTAAATAATAAGATACATGTATATATTATATAAGTGGATTGAATTATAAAACTTATATATAAGTTAATACTTAAATTAATATATATTTGTGTAAATTCAAGTGGAATTGGAAAGAAACCAAAATTAGATTTAATTAATAACTACATAAGTATAGTATGTATAGTGTGATTTTAGATGTGTTCAACACTTGAATCACGAGGGTATTTTATAAGAAATACGTTATTCTATAAATCGATATCACTCAAATAAATGTATATTAAAGATAATGAATCTCAAATATAAATGTTGTTCTCTAACATTTATATATTGATAAATTACTTGCATACTCTTTGATTGTTGTGCAAACTCAAGCTAGAGATGTTATTAGTAGTATTATCAATATATTTTTAGATGAGTTAAGATATATGGATGTATTTGTTGAACAAACTCAAAGTATGTGCACTATACTTAGGTTGCTGAGCAACAAATATAGTGTTATCCATCACTTGCTGGCCTATGATTTGTTGAGCAAACTAAAAGTCAGAATCCTAAGGAAAGCGTGTCCTAACGCCCACTAGAGAAATCAAAAGATTTCTATGCTTTATAGGTTTTTGAAAAACATAAAAATCCAATGGGAGGCTTATTAGAAAAATGAAATGGTAACATTTAACCTTTCTAATATTAGAAGAATATATGATGTACAAATTGAAATAATATGCTTATATAAATTTGTGCAACCGTTGTAATGGTAAAATGCTTATCAGTTAAAATATACAAATAAAACTGAATTAAGGTTGATATAGAAGTATAAAAATATGCTTACCAATAAAATCTTTGACGCGTTATCACTTCAAGACCCATGCAAGAGCCAATTTGTATAACCATTAAAACATTCGTGCCTTAGTCGCTTAACTGTTTATTTGTACAAGATTGTGTTTTATCTTTTATGACTATTGAACTCTAACAATACAAGAATATGGGTATTTAACCTGTATTCAATCACATATAAATGTTATATGGTAAATGGTCGTAGTTTATGGTGGACGAAACTCCAATGAAATTAGTTCATTAAAAATAAGCAAATAGACCATAATGCAAAATCATGTATTCAATACGATTGATTAAAATAATGATCTCCTTCTAATGGTTCGACCTTTAGAAAGGAGAGTGAATGTACATGAGTGAATGTAACTTAGGTATGGTGAGTTGAAAAAAGTGGATGGTCACCTCTACGTCATGAAGAGACAATGAAAACGAAAATTGTATAAAATTCTAAAGGATACTTAATATCGAATGAGAAATGTGATTTCTATTCCAAATGTATTTTCATATAGAAATTTGTTTTCTTTAAAAGTCATTTCTTCGAGTTTAAGATAATTAATCTAAAACTCATAACTGTAATCGTAATTAGTTACAGTGAATGAAATAAAATCCTATGATTAGTGGTTGAATGGGGCTCCGTTTTTCATAAGCTATTATAGCAATGGAGGAAACATTGAGTGCATGCCATATAACACTTCTTAGTAGACGCATCAAGTTACGAAAAATTGCTTTTCTAAACATATCAAAAATTATTTATGAAATAATAACAATTGCTCGCACCAAAAATGGTCACAAACACCCGATTGTATGTGAACTCACCAATTTCCAAAAATACTATCCAAATAGAAAGATAAGCATGTATATCATAGGATAAATAGCATAAAAAGTAAAGAAACACACAGATTTTATAGTGGTTCGGCAAACTCCGGCCTACGTCCACTCCAATAATATTTTATTGATATCATAAGATTATAAGTACAGTTGTTTTTTGTTTTAGAAAATTAGAGGAGGAAGAGATAAGAAGTGATGAAGGGGAGCTAGCTGAAAAGTCTCTTGCAATGAGCCAAGTTCATTGTATTTATAGGTGAAGACATGCATTGAGGGCTGAACTTTCGGCAGAAGAACCTCCGGGCCCATACGACCCAACAAACAAAATTTAAGATTGATCGAAAACCAAAAAATAATTTAGCCGATGATTCCATACTAACTCCAATGGTTCTACGATCGCTGTATGGGGTCCCCATACCTCTAGTCCATGCTCCCAAAGTTTCACGCCATTCCGACTTACAGTTTAAGAGACATCGATCGATCTTCGTTGTTTTGACAAGAAATTAGATCATAGGAGATCATTCCATGCTTCATCCTTTTGAGCTGCAATCGATCATGTGGGTTCCCCATGATGTTAGCTACTTGCTCTCTAAATTTCGTGCAATTTCAATATACTGTTCGTAAGATATCGTGTTTTCCGCAAAACTACGGATCATTATGCTGATTTGTATGATAGCTCCCATAACGATCGGCCTATTTTTCAAGGTTTCATCCTTTTGAGCTACGATCGAACATGGGGGTGCTCCTGATGTAGGATACTTTCTCTCTAAATTTCATGCAATTCCAACGTATAGTTTGTAGGATATCGCATTTTTCAAAAAACTATGGATCGTTACGCCGATTTGTACGATCGTTGCAATAACGATCGGCCTATTATCCAAGATTTCATCTTTTTGAGCTGCGATCAATCATAGGGTGATCCATAGTGTAAGATACTTTCTCTCTAGATTTCGTGCAATTCCGACGTATCGTTTGTGAGATATAACATTTTTCGTAATACTATGGATCTGATCGTTATGGCTAATTTGTACAATCGTTCCAACAATTATCGACCTCTTTTCCAAGATTTGGGAGTTTTGTCATGCAATTGTTTTTATGGGCTCCACTCTTCAATATGGTGATGCTCTGAAAGTTTCAAATGCATTGACTTTGTATATTTTGAGATATTGATTAATCTTCGTCAATTTATGTTGTTTTATGGATCGTTCCCGATTGATCCATATAAATTTTTCCTTTGCCCATAAATCGAGCACACGAACTCCAATTGACTTGAAATTTGAAATATGGCCTCACGAGGCCTTCCTTATCACTTCATATTGATTGCACCTTGATTGCGACCCGGTCCTAATCCGCCCAATTATTGTCCATAGTTCTAAATATAATCAATTTTTGAGCCTGATAACCATCTCTCCGGGCTTCCTGACTTGATGATCACAGAAGCCATTTGGTCAACTTTTATGATATACTGCCTGGTCAAAAGGCGGTATAACATTTGCCCCTTAAAACAAGCCTTGCGGCAGGAAGGCATGTTTTGAATTTCCTTAAGTCCAATGTTCGAAACCCATTGATGACCTATGAACAAATTTGTGATTTTGCCTGAATGTTAGTAATGGCCATTCAAGACAGTTAATCAAATTCATAGCCATTCCAGGCTGATGATGATCGTACGAGATCAAGGGTCTATTCGAGGCAAAATGCGATTGTTCTAGATTAGATGCTTGTTTAAGGTCGAGATCGAGTGCCTATTCGAGGCGTAATGCGATCTCTCGAGAACGAGTGCCTATTCAAGGCAAAATGGGACATTCGAGATCAAGTGCCTATTCGAGGTGTAATATGATCATTCGAGATCAAGAGCCTATCTGAGGCGAAGTGTGATTGTTCGAGATCGAGTGCCGGTTTGAGGCATAAGTGAGCATTCAAGATCGAGTGCATGTTCGAGGCGTAATGTGATCGTTCGAGATC
Organism: Allium cepa; assembly: GCA_030765085.1. Lineage (NCBI taxonomy): Eukaryota > Viridiplantae > Streptophyta > Magnoliopsida > Asparagales > Amaryllidaceae > Allium > Allium cepa. The sequence goes on along the minus strand of CM060931.1, from coordinate 1,024,295,741 downwards.
GAGTGCCTCTTTGAGGCATAATGTGAGCATTCAAGATCGAGTGCCTGTTCGAGGCGTATTGTGATCGTTCGAGATCGAGTGCCTATTCGAGGAAAAATTTGATCGTTCGAGATCGAGTGCCGAGTGCCTATTCGAGGCATAATGTGATCATTCGAGATAGAGTGCCTGTTCAAGGCGAAATGTGATCATTCGAGATCAAGTGCCATTCGAGGCGAAATGTGATCTTTCGAGATCGAGTACCATTTGACGTGAAATGTGATCGTTCAAGATCATGTGCCGTTCGAGGAAAAATGTGATTGTCCGAAAGGGACTCAAAATTATTAATTTTAGATTTCACATTTGAGTGGGTTTTGTAATCAAAATATTCAACTAATAAAATTAAGTCCAAGTACTAAAGGAAAAATAAAAACAAAAACTAAACACTACAATGCATGCCTCTCCGGGTGTGACAGTTCGTCGTCATCTCAGAACATGCCTAGGGACCGTTCTCGATCCTGTACATGTGCAAGTGACTTAACCATTTTATTGTGGAATTTATTAATTATTCCTTGCCATTCCAATCAATTGATGATAAGTTAACGCCTCGATCCAAGGCAGTTCCCGTTCGATGCGGATGGTGGCTGCTCCTGTTCCACTATAGCTGTAGTTCTTATGCATTATAATAGTCTATTGTTCCAGACATGTTCCAAAATCTCATCCTTTAAGTGCTAGCAGTCATTTGTACTATGCCCCTCCAGCTCATGGAACAGACGGTATTTTTCTGATTTCTTTTCATTGTTTGTAGGCTCACCCCTCATTAGCCTTCGATAGGAAATCTGCCCCCTATTATCTAGATATAGCCATTCCAATGTCTCGGTCAATTCCATGTAAGAGGTGAATCTCGGTTCCCTTCATGGTCGCTTCAATCCATCAAAGTCATCCTCTTCTTTCCGTTTTCGTTTATCCTTGTTTGAACCTTCCCCGAGCGGACCTCCACCTTCAACCACATAAACTTCCACTTCCTCTCTTCCCTCTCTATCAACTTTTATATCTTCCTATCGCAGAAACCTTTCTACTTTATGGTAAAATTCCGTGAGATCCACTGGTGGATATCGTTCTAAAAATATCTTGATATCTGAGTTATCCACAATCCTGACATTGCTGCCATCAATACCATCGACGGATCTAGTCGATCCATTGAAGCTACTGCCATATTGAACCTGGTTAAGAAATCTCTGAGTAATTCTTCTTTCTACTATTTCATTGATGTTAAAGTCATCATACTCTTAGGTCTCATGATGTGGACCCGAAATTGCCTTATAAACCTTTCGATCAATTCCATCCATGTGATAACAGAGCCACTTTCCAACTATCTGAACAATAGTGTAGTTATATCCATTAAGTACAAGGGAAAGCACCATGCCATGACTTCCTCCGATGCCCTCAATACTTCCATGTGTCTCATGTATCTCGTTGGGGGAACAGCGGGATCCGTTTTCAATCATATGTCTCAAGCGATAGTAGTTTAAACTCTTGTGGATTCCAAGCTTGCCTGGTATTAATAGTGAAGGAACTCCTATTTGCATCTTCTAGATCCATATTCACCAATCCTCCTCTCATAGCCCATCCGAACATTTCTGCCAACCTGTCATTTTCATCTAGTGGTAGTCTTCGATCATTATCTCCAACCTCCTCCCCCTCAAGTCCATGGGGAAATCCTGAAATCCGCTCTTCTGGACGAGCATATGCATTCCAATCAACGCCAAACTACACAGCATCGCCCGGTTTCTTGCCTGGGATCGATCCAATGTGACCAGAGGGCATGCCTCTAAGTATGGATTGATCTGCACTGATCGTTCTACAACGATCAGCCTTGATCGTTCTTAGTTGGCCATGGGCCGCTCCTGGCTATTCCACTCCATTATGCATACTGTTAGCGTCGTTTCCTTGGTCCTGATTCTGATTTTCTTCAACTCTTGCTGCTCCAACTCTGTGATCCATATTTACAGTGTTTCCTACTACTCTATTTTCTTGGTTTTGCACTCCATCTTGTCTAATCTATCAGAGTAGATTCTGCATCATCTCCTATCTCTTTAGCATTCTCTCCTATATAGCATCCATCATTGTTCCATTTCATCCTTGGTGATGTTGATAGATGTCTGATTTTCTCCAGCTCCAGAAGAAGCCTTCTGACTCCCTTCATAATGGCTCCGATCTGCTAATGATCTCCTTGTTGATTGCCTAACCATTGCTTCTTAGATCCAAGTATCCAAGCTTCCAAATCAAAGATCCTAGCTTCTAAATCCACGGGCAAGTCCCTCTTAGTGAAATCACCAAAATGTTCATGCCAAAAATAGTCACAAACACCCAGTTGTATGTGAAGGCACCAATTTCCAGAAACAATATCCAAAAAGAAAGATAAGCAAGTAGATCACAGGATAAATAGCAGAAAAAGTAAAGGAATACACGAGTTTTATAATTGTTCGACAAACTCCAACCTACGTCCACTATAATAATCTTTTATTAATACTGTAAGATTATAAGTACAGTTGTTTTTTGCATTAGAAAATTAGTAGAGGAAGAGATAAGAAGTGATGAAGGAGAGTCAGACAAAAGTCCCTTGCAATGAGCCAAGTCCGTTGTATTTATAGGTGAATACATGCATGGATCGGGCGGAAATTTCGATAGAAGAATCTCCAGGCCTGTGCGACCCAACCCTCAAAAGTCGGGATCGATCAGACACCAAAAATAATTTAGTCGATTGTTCCATACTAACTCTAATGGGGCTACGATAGTTTTTATGGGGTCCCTCATGCCTCTAGTCCATGGTACCAAAGTTTCATGCAATTTTGACTTATCATTTGTGAGATATCAATCAATCTTCAAATTTGGATTTTCAATGATGTTAGCTACTTGCTCTCCAAATTTCGTGCAATTCCGACGTACCGTTTGTGAGATATCATGTTTTTCATAAAACATGGATAGTTATCTGATTTGTATGGTCGTTCAAATAACGATCAGCCTATTTTTCAAAGTTTCATACTTTTGAGTTGCAATCGATCGTGGGGCAGCCCTATAATGTAATATACTTTCTCTCCAAATTTCACACAATTCCGACGTATAGTTTGTGAGATATTGCGTTTTCCGTAAAATTATGGATCGTTGTGCTGAATAACGATCGGATTATTTTCCAAGATTTCATATTTTTGAGCAGTGATCGGTCATGAAGGTGCTCCATGATGTAAGATATTTTCTCTCTAAATTTTATGCAATTTCGATGTACCATTTGTGAGATATCACATTTTTCGTTAAACTATGGATCGTTATGGTCGATTTGTACAATCGTTCCAAAAAGATCGGCCTCTTTTCCAAGATTTGGGATTTTTGTCATGCAATTGTTTTTGTAGGCTCCACTCTTCAGTATAGTGATGCTCTGAAAGTTTCAAGTAAATTAACTTTTTAGATTTTGAGATATTAATTGATCTTTGTCGATTTACACTGTTTTATGGATCGCTCCCGATCAATCCATATAAATTCTTCCTTTGCCCATAACTCGACCATACGAACTTCGATTGACATGAAATTTGAAATGTAGCCTCATGTGGCCTTCCTTGTCACTTCCTATTGATTGCACCTTGATTGGAACCCAATCCGAATCTGCCCAACTATTGTCCATAGTTCCAAATATAATCGAGCCTGATAACCGTCTCTCTGGGCTTCTTGCTATGATGATTACAGAAGCCATTTAGCCAACTTTTATGATATGTTGCCTGGTCAAAAGGCGGTATAACAAATTTTTTTAGTGTTGATTGAAAATAATGTAGTTTTATTTTGGAATTGCATACTAGGATGCCACTTTGAGAAATAATTCTTTAACCATAAGATTTTGAATCATATTGTACCAAGGAGTTGTATCACAAATGATTAAAGGGAAAGTGCTAATTTAGTAAAAGCGACATAAGAGCTGGTAAACTCTTAGGATTGATACATATAGACATATGCAATCATAGGAATAATAATACCAAAATTGTTCCAAATACTTCGTTGAATTTACCGATGAATTATTGCAAACATGAACATGTGTATTTGATACACATGGAATATATATGTTATAAGTTCATAAAATATAAAATAGAAGTAAAAAAACATGATGTGCAAAAGAAAATAACATGATATGATATGATGAAATACGTGAGTGTACTGGAAAGGAGTTCTAAATATACCTAAAACAAATAAGATTTTATCATAAAAGTCACTTCTCCCAATAATACATAATGATGTGTCTACAAGGAGTAATTGGACTTTGTTGGACAAAGTACGATTAATGATGAGTGTAGTTGAGTTAACTTCTTTCTGTAAGGTCATGTACTTAAGAGTAATTACATAAGGTTATATTTAATTTTATCAAAATATAGTTTATGAGATCATACAAGATAAGGGTTGAAAAGATACCTATACCCTACGTTAAGGAGTTGACAGGTTGTGTAAGTCCAGAGGATCCACATAATATTTACTTATGTGGGATCTTATGTAGACAACACCAAACGAGTTTGGGACTGATCAATGTTGATTAACCCGTTTACGTTATGAACATAAGTTTTATAAACTTAAGCTAAATCAATTTTATACATATATAAAGGCAATTTGTAAATTGTTTATGAATACCTATTACGTTGCATTGAGAAACAATAGTTGTTTTAAGAAGCACCAACTTCATGATGAAGAAATTTCTTTTAGAAATTATTAAAGTAAAATGGATTTGGGTACATTCCAAAGATAAATTGATTATGAAGGATGAAATGAAATTGATCAAACCTAAATAGACACATAATCAGAATATCTGATAAGTACTCTCACACATTAAATGAAACTATTATATTCTTATCGATGCCGAGAAAAGATTTCCTTAGTTGTCAATAAGACATTAAGGGTATCGACTCTACAATATGGCATGATGTGCAAATCTAAAATGGATTCTAGTACATTATTAAAATATGATTTTGATGGTTGTACCCGAAGGGATTTGATCAATTAGCCACAAAAGTGTCCCTGAGAAAAAACCAATGTAGATAAAATATGGTATGCTACATTAATATAATAGCATCATAAATTTCAATTGTTAAAATTAATGTAATATTTTTATCAATTAACACACTTAAGATAATTCGAATTTTACTTGAAAAATTATCGCTCGATATGATTTTGAGTTTTGGAAAATGTATGCTGAAACAGAGATTTTGAGCAATGATTTCGAATTTGCATATAAAAACCAAAATCTTTTGAAGTCGGCGGAAGTGATAAATGAGTTTGTGGGTATTGGATATAATCCAAGAACTGATACGAAAGTATCATTTGAGAAATGTAAGAGCTATGCAAATATTTTGCTAGAGAAATCAAATAGTTTGACTTTTAGTCAAAATGTAGAGGAAGAGTGTGTCTATAAGAAATAATATTAATAGGTACTAAAATATTTCTTAATTATAAGTAAGCAACAAACTTATAGTTATTAACGATGTACATGTGTTAAAATAATTTTATTTTGGTTGTTTAATAGTCAACTTTAGATTTGAAAATGACATGTTTTATAATTAGTATAAAAGGATGTTGGGAATGTCTTAAACGATATACACAGACATCATATTAAAATGTTTAACCTGGAGCATGTGAGATGGATTCCTTATGCATTGGAAATATGAATTAACATACATATTATATTGTCTAAAATATTGTATTTTACTTATGTACTAAATACATGAAGCAAGTTTCAAATCCAAGTTACAATCACTAAATAAAATTTAAGAGTGTTCTCGAGTATTTACGAAATATTGAAGAGTTGTTTATAGAAACAACGAACTCCTTATGAAGGAGCGCGTAGACTCGAACTTCATAAATGATATCGAGTATAGTATGTCAATACAAAATTCATATTCAATCTTAAGTTAAGAAGTTTAAAACTAGAAATTTTCCAAAAGTAAGTAACCAAAGGCTAAGTACATCATCTCGAATAGTACTGCAATAAAAGAAGAATAAATAAATACAAAAATTTATAACTGAGGTGAGGGTGATTCCAAATGTTGAGAATCCTATGACATTGTTACATAATAAAAAAAATGTTGTGATGTAGTTTGTGATAGGATCTAAAGCTCACTAGAAGTTGAGAAACATACTTCAAAAATTTCCATGCGATAAAGGCAGTTTATCAACATATGGGAGAGTTGATTAACATTGTAGATAATTAAACAATATAGAGCACCTATTCACTAAAGGACATACTCGACATTTTTTGAGAAAACTTATTGAAGGAGTAGAAACGAGATTCCACAACTAATCCTTAGTGCAAATGGGAGATTGATAGAGTTAAGGGTATGCCCTTAGGGAAATTATGTAATTTGTTACATATATCTAATTTGATAACCAATCTCATTCAAAATAAAAGGTGTTTTCTTTCTATTATATACTTGTTATACTATGATATAATTAATGAAGTACTTAATTTGAAATATATTACATAGAAAATCCTTAAATGATATGTTATATGATAGTAATTACAATATGTTGAAATTATAAGAAATTTATGACATTAACAATAACATATTCCTAGTCAAGATGTTTCAAGATAGGATTTTGATATATCCGTTGAGATAAGAGTGTGTAACCCTCTCCAAATGTTAGGCATTGTATTACTCATGAATGATGGGGGCACTAAGAGGTTACGTACCCATAGTTATTGGATAACCACGGAGTGGCCCGCTCGAGAGTTTTTTATTGGTTAATATAACCATGGTCAAACGGAAAATCTCAAAGTGATGATATTACACAGTTTACTTGAATTAAGAATATTGTCGAACTTCAAAGTGGATACTCTACTTTGATTGTAGTTAAAACTATGGCATGGCGTCCATTGAATGGCTATAGTTGGGTCTGAGTTGAAACATTAGAAGTGAAACACTATTCAGTAGAGAATTCATCAACTCGGTTATACGAGGTTAGTACTACAATCAACTATAATCAACTCAAAGTCAAAGTCTTTGGCCAAAGCGGTATGGTTAATAATTATTATTATTGAATCAAGGATTTTTTTGTTTTGACTAATCAATTTGAATATGGACAATGTTGGAATTTCGACCAAACCAAATGTCATAAGTTCTAATATGAAATAGTGTTGACGAAGAGAATTAGTGTAAATAATCGTTACTACCAGGTACTATTTATAATAAGTAAAATTGGATTTATCGAAAAGATATGTAAGCGATAAATTTAGGCAAAATATCACATCACTAGCTAAGGTGACATATGAACGGTAATCTTCGAATTGTTTGATATTAATCGGACTGAATTTACACATTTGAGTCGCACAACCGTAATGATGAATACTCCAAAAAACCACATGATTTAATTAATTTACAATCATTGTAAATAAATAAATATTTATGAAACATTAATTATTAAATTTTATTTTATTTTAAAGTGCTTACATAAAAGTTAGAAATGCGCATATAGATATACGATATCGATATAATATTTATATTATATTTAAGTAGATTAATTGCTAACATTTTGGGAAATTTTTTAGGCCAACTTGCCTCTATTTTTGGCCAGCCAAAGGGAAGGAACTATAAAAGTTTTCGAAAGGGATTTGATAGTGAAAAGAGTAATTAAAGTAAGGAAAGAGATCTCTCTTTAATTCTCAGCAGTTACCTTCTTAATTAAAATATTTTTCATTCACGGATTCATTCTCCCGGCAATTCAATTTTCTTTCTCTTATTTCTCACCCTTTCATAGTTGAAATTCCAAGGCTTTCAAGGAGGAAATTTCCCAAAAAAATTCAATAAAAATAAAATAAATAAAAGGTTTGCTTTAGATCGTTGGAATTTTTAGAGGTTATCCAATTGGATCCAAGAGCCTTTCTTCATTCAAGGTGTGATATTTTTGGCTACGTCGTAAGGTAATTATCCAATCTCCTTTTAATATATGGTATATCCTATTAGAATAATTTGGATCCAATGTGTATACATCTCATCATAACGATATGTTATATCCTTTTGATATCATTTAAAATGTATTTCTTATGTAATGAATTTACATATGCATATATTATTCAAACTATTAATTGCTACCCTTTAGAAATTAAAGTAAGATGAAAAAAGGGAAAAGATTTTTTTCTTGATTTGAAACTAATTGTTGTATGTATTTTAAATTGAATGTACTATTTAGATCTAAACCATACTAGAAATTATTTCATGAAGTAGTATGAAAGTTTCATATATAATTTAATTATTTTGATAATCAATTATTTTGGTTGTTTTTTACACTATATAATTTAATTATTTTTACTATCAATTATTTTGGTTGTCATTTACACTGTTTCAATTCAAAATCAAAAGGGCTTACCGTAAGCTCACAAATTCAAACTTGAATTTCTTTCTATGTCAAACTGGATTCAAGTTATTGATTTTAAATTGTGAACATTTAAAATTGTAAGCTTTACATATTTACATTATTTTGAGTTATAATATAGTTTGTTATTATGTTCATACATACATACGTATGTATGTATGTATATATGTATTTATATATTATTACGGTTTAAAATTTATAATTGGACTTTTATGTAAAATCAAAAAATTAATGTTGGCCTCCTTTCCAAGTTAAATTTCGATTCCAAATTGCTAATTTTGGATTTCAAAACATGTAAATTAATCAAAAACCCGATTTTAATGTGTGTGTATTCAATTTTTATTTTATATGATTTAAAATAAAACTATACATACATATATTTGCATAAAATTTTAAAATATTTTGAAAAGAAAGATTAAAAGAATGCTAAAAGAATTCCTTCTTTACCATTTATTAACTGTCTCCTAGACTTTTGCTCTTTCTTTTATCTCACATAAATGCACCGCTACCTATTCAAATTTGAATCTTTTTGTCAAATCTATTCAAGTATTTTATGTTATTTATTTGATTTAATGCATAAGTAGATAGTGATACACATACATACAAGTACATATATATATATATATATGTATGTATATGTATGTATGTATGTATGTATGTATGTTTAAGATGCTTTATGACAACCATTGCATATATAAACGGGCAGTGTATATGTTATATATGCAAATCGCAACATCTATATATACATATATTAACTTTATACACCTCATGTTATGTTGCACTTGCACTATACACATATGACCCCGTAAATTTTAATAATATATTAAATATTGATAAAGGTACAAATATAATTTTACATAAAATGGTAAAATAGTAAATTTTCACAAATGTTGGAATTAGGCTTCAGAACATGTTTCATTGTGTTCGGAATGTCGTATAAAGTCCAAAAATATATACAACTTGTTGATTTTGGCAAAATGGGCAGGAATTGGTGGAAACTGAACCTAGTGACATTTCCATAATTATTGATTAAAGCCATAATACTCTAATTTGAACTATAAATATAGATTTAACCCTCACCTCTCTTCCCTTAAAACCCTAGTCATTGCTTCTTTAATTTTTCACATTCTATTCTTCTTCTTCCTCCTCCAAACTTCTTAAAATAAATTCAAATCTCCTCTCAAAATTCTGAATCAAAATGAAAACCAAGTTAAATTAAAAGAAAGAGATATAGAAGAGTAAACAAATCAAAGGATGGAGATCCGAAAAGTGGCTTATAAAGATTGTTCTCGATGACTAAAGAGAAAGGAAAGCCTTAAATGTTAATGGATCTATACGATGTGTTTGTGATGTAAAACAATTAGTTAAATTTCTTTTATATATCTAACCAAATTAAAAATAATATGATTTTTGGGATTTAATTGGTAATTTTGATTAAAAATCTATACAAATAGAAATAGTAGAAAAACCTTGATTATAATTCAATAATATAACTATTGTAACATGGAGGGAGGGTAAACAATGGAGTTCATCTCTAAAACATATAGATTTGATTTATGTAATAGGCTTGAATTGATAAAAATAGATTTCTGAATACATTCATAACTGCCTAGATTAGACAATATTATTTTCAAATAGGCTTGGATATACATAAATAAACGGGTGAATATATATAATCAAATGGATAAGCTATACGAAGTTGAAACAAATAAAACTGAAATTGTACTTGATACACTTGTTAGAAATAAGACCTTTTAGTTATACCTATGTATGAAATGAAGAAGTAAAACATCAAAAATGATGAAATATAACCAAGTAAGACGTCTGAATTCAAAAATCAAACATCTAAATATTTAATATGTGAAATAGAAAGAATACGATTCAATCTGACATGATTCAGATGTCTGAACTTATATTCAGACATCTGGAATCAAAGTTAGACTTTTGAATGCATGGTCAGACATCTAAATGCCTCAAGCTAGTTTTGTACAGGTAATCAGGCGCCTTACCACAAACTCAGGCGTTTGGATATGTCATTCGGATGTCTGAATGGTTGAAGTAAGCTCAGGTTGAGCCTAGACCTAGTGCAGGCCAAGTAAAATGGATAAATGAAACTTATTCTCACTTTCTCGACTTGCAGAAATTCAGTGCTACATGGAGCGGTGCAACAAGTAGGATCAGCTTCACAATTAGGGACATACTTAGGTTCATACTTCACGGTATGCGTAATTGACACTTAATGAGGCATGCAATTTCGCAATTAGATGCTCTTGTCATTACTGTAGTACCCTCATTTGCATGTTTTAACGTGATGGACATTGAGGAAGGGTGACATAGACGTCTGCAATAGTAGAATTGTACAATCGGGCAAGGCGGTTAATCTACGAGAAAGTCGTATTGTTAAAGGACTTCTTTAGCTTCAGGTTGAATGACATAGTGCATAGAAAACGTTTACCACTTATAATGTTAAATGCTTTGGTAGGCCATAAATCGACGAGGTGTGTACTCGACGCATGCTCAGATATTACGATGTATGCACAGAGTTTATGTGCGGTTTACGCGATTTACCATTGACAATGTTAAATCAATGTACAGTTAGGCGGTTTATTATCAAGACCTAATACTAGAGATATCCTAGGATTACAGAGTTTATAAATGTCCAACCTTCGAGTGGAAGCGACAAAGATTGTTATTTGATCTAGACGTATTAGGGATGATTAAATTTTAGCGCGTAAATTGATAACCTCTTTTACTTAGTACATGAACACAAATGAACACCCCTAGGTTGTGTAAATTATAACTACAATTTAATTACTTGCAAACACCAAACAACTAGTGATATGTTTCACTCACCAAACTTGGTTAGATCCCCACTATTTTTCACTCTCTATATCTATTCCAGAATGATGTGGGAGTGGGTGAAGTGATTTGGATAAGGTGCATGGTGGTGATGACTTGACACTTTAGAGATATATTTATTTATAGTTATCCACCTACGTACCCTATTTTATTTACCAGTAAGACTTTATTGTATTGTGATATGAAGACACTATTTCTCGGTTATTACATGGACCACGGTTATCTTGAGTGTAACAACCTTCCTTAGAACAAAACAAATTTTCGATCAAATAGAAGCCCAATTGTAGCTTTAGTCCATTCTAGAGCTGGCTGTTGGTTGGTAAAATAAACAATGTATAGATTTATCTATCTATACTATTAGAATGTCAGAGCAGATGAGATAAAATATAATAATAAAAAAAGTATCCACAAATCCAAATCTCAGAAATACAGCATCCTAAATATCCATAATACATGTCTTAAAATAAACCATCATGTCTAAAAATCTGGGTACATCCGAATACGTCAAACATAGATAAATAACTAAACTGCCACAAGTCTTGACTATCGCCTTCATCTTCTTAATTAGCATATCTCCCCATAACCTGCGAGAAGTAATGAGGAGAGAGTCAGAACAACAATGTTTGGTGCACGAAAATCTCAAGTCTTACGGTAATAGTATTTGGGAAGCATCATTTAGATAAGCATTATATATGATGCGTCCTATAGTTTATCCTAGAGTATACCTCCAACTATAAGCCAAAGCTCTTCCAGTCCAACTCCATAACGTATCTCCAATTTTAGGCCAAAGGCCCTTTTCAGTCTAACTTCATAACTATAAGCAGGTGCAATGCAACTATGACTGTATTGGGTCCAATGACACATTTCTGTCAGTCATATCATAACGATGCAAGAGAAAGTACCTGAGCCACTTAATACATCATCAAAGGAAAATATACAAACTTTGACCATGTAATACCTATGCCCTATGCAATTCCCATAATTTAATACCTAAACCCAACCCTTCTCTGGTACTTCCTAGATGACATTATAAGAAATCTCATAAGGCCACTTAATACTTGTTTAATGTGGAAGAGGCACACCCTCCAATAGCCATTTAATACCTCAACCCCAAAACAGACCCTCTCCAAAGATTTCATACTAACACATCTAAAAGATAATCCTGACCATTTAATATTCTTGAGTAGAAAGAAGGTAGACCTTATAACAGCCATTCAATACCTCCAACCTAAAAGCATGCCCATAATGAGATATCCATTCTATGACCCGTAATCCAGCCTATTACAGCTCCCTAAATCCTACTATTCATAGGTGTTGGTAGCCAGATTTTCTAGGCAGACTTACCCTACAGTATTGGGACTAACCTCATGTCCACCATGGTATTTATTATAGTCGATGTCTCACATGAGTCCCAAAGTACATTGTTGGTAGCCAGATTAGCTCGGCATGCTTCTATGTATTTTTGACTAACCTCGCATCCCTATACTAGAAATTGTATAAATCCTTTATATTATAGCCAATTGTTACATATACAAGCTAGAATGAAAAGGTGATTCATATGTATCTAAATTACAGAAATAGGTGGTGCAAACTACCAATAGGAAAAATCTATACTTTACATATAATTTACTAATTCTTTTCTTTTAGAACCCTTTGTCGCAACAATAAATTACAAAGTGGAAGTTGAATAGAACATAAATTATTCATATTGAAAATGAAAAATTAAATTCTACTATATCAACATAAAAAAATTGAGGTTCCAACTAATTCAAGAATTGACATCTTATAGAGGTATGTTTTAGATTTATGGTTTTCGTATACAAAATTTCTCAAGGCATAAAACAAATCTAAACTTTTACTACACAAATTACTATAAAGAGAAAAACTAAGATTTCCACTCATAGATAAATTTCCTCAAATTCCTTTAGATTTGATTCCATACCTTCGCCTATTTCCTCCTTCGGTTGCTTATTTTTTGATTTTACAATATACAGCAATTCAATTGTGTATAGATTAGATTCAAAATTCAAATATTATAGAAGAATAGAAATAGAGAAATGTATATATGTCTAAAAACTTATTACCTTTAATCTGATTGATTTCTTCTCTAAATGTTGAATCTTGAATCTGAAAAGCCTATGGAGGAGGAACAGAACTTACAGAGTTTTTCAAGCATTGCTATTTTTCTTGTGAATAAAAGTGAGGAGGCTAGCCTTTTATTTATAGTGGTTAGAATGCGTCAAGACCGTATAATCAAAGTCCATCTAAAATAATAAATCTAGGATATTCAGCCCTAGCAAAAACCTATCCGCCAAAAGAGAACCGACCGGCCGACCTTCTTTTACTAGCCGAAATTTATTTGTCGTCTTTTTATTTTCGACGTTAATTTTTTTTTCCAATCGTTAATCCGTAACATTAATGTTTACTTAAGTGTTAAAGCTTGTCTTTAGTGTTATAATCTGTTATCTTGCCTTTTAGCAAGGCCGTGATACCAAGGATATGACTAGAAACCAAGGGCAATCTGTCCCGTAGATCGGTTATACATAGGTTCACTATGGATACTGGAAAATTTGGTCCGAGCCTAGATCGAGATACAATTAACATGGTATGACAAAGAAAGCTATGAAAGTCAACATTCCAAGTTTCAAAATGAATGGAGTTCGTATGCTCAAGTTATTGATCGATCAAGAATCATGTAGAAGACCTCATTTCTTATCCATTAGAGTCCACCCTTTGTTGTATCCATCAACAACTATCCATATGCTTACTTCGTACACATCGTATTCGTATCCATCAGTTCCACTCCATCCGGTTCATATCTATCATATCCCATATGTTGATTCGTATCGATTAACACTTCCATCCATTTCACATCGATCAGCCAACCAATCGATATGAAACCGACACTTTCCATCGATATGAAGCAACCCATGAGCAACGATACGAAACGGCATACACATAGTCGATACGAAGTAAGCAAGGTCAACCAAAGGAATCAGTCTTATAGCGTGAAACTCGGATCTCTCCGGAACTATCGCTCCATGTCATCAATAACGTCAGATCGATACATAAAGAGCATCGATACGAAGGTCAATCGATACGAAAGTAACGATACGTACGCTTCAGCCCACTTACAAAATGAAACTTGGATCGATCATAACTCAAAATCTACATGTCCAAATGCCTTCATATTTTCACAGGAGCTTGCTTACTGCCTCAAGAACGCTCATAATCGACCGCAACTTGAATGGACACAATATCGATTGATACGAAGGAAATGGGGATCGATCCCAAATGACCCTAGATCGATCTAGTGGGCCTACTTACATGTGAGAAAAAGAATTCCGGACTTTGAGGCAGATATTTCAGACCTACACCTACAAATAGAACTTCTACGCTTACAGAAAAAGGACATTTGATTCTACTATGTTGTTACTCTACCGCAACTCCATTATAACTCGAGTCTTAGAGTGTTGTACTATTGTAATCAGTTGTTAATCATTAATAAATAGCAAAACATTCAAAGTGGACATAGTCTACAACGCTAAATCACTATAATTTCTTGTCTTTTTCTATTTCTGCATGCTTTTATTGGTGTGGTTGTTAGAGTAGCCTCTTTTTTTATGTAATTTCTTCACTTTAATCTCTTCAATCACATTCGAAGAGTGTTGTGCCTAATTTTGGTGCAAAAACTTTGGTGCTTTCACTAAGAAAACACTGTGTTTCTCTGATTTATTAGATTTACTGTCGTTGTTGGATTGTTACAACCTAAGAAGGAGATCTAGATTCTCTTCTTGTGGTTCCTTCCATTCTACTTAGATTACTCAAGATCTAGCAAAGAGCTACTAGAACTGCTTCAAATGCTGCAAATCCAAAAGAAAGGGATATGCAAAATCCCACACAGATGACTACCGCTAGCCAGATATCAACTGGAGCTTCAGATCCACAAGGTCCTGTGACTAGAGAGGAGTTCCAAATCCTCATGCAAGCGCTTACTCAGAGCCGTCAAGAGCTCACACAACAAATCCATGCCAACACGGAGCTCGTGAACCAGCTAAACGAGGAAGGGATAAGGAGATCTAGGAAGGATCATGTTTCACATTCCTTGACTGAAAGCTCGACTTCATCTGACTTCAACCACAGATCTACATGTCTTCGACGGATGGAAATTATGTAGAATCCTCCGAACATCAGTGTGCTATGAATCTCGAACAAGTCGAGGTTGGTCCTTCTACAGGGTACCAAGCTGGACCCTCTCCTGATGAGGGGCGCTTCCTTATCACACCTCCATGACCATGCAGTTGTTGCCACTATAGATATGGAAGCTGAGAACCAGAACCAGCAAGATCCGACCCTTCATCAACACATCTATGCTTATGAACCTTATGTTCCCAAAGACAGGGAGCCAAGAAGGCAAGAATGGACCATCGACAGTGCCCGGAGTGTCCCCGCAACATAGAACCCGACCATGCATTGGCATCAAACATCCAGATGCTTGACATTCTAACCATGATCCGCAAAATGATCCAATAAAGTCAAGGTCTTACTAATGATGATTGAGGAATCTCCTGAAGTCATACTCATTTACTGATGACATTCTTTATCTTGAGCCACCTCGTCGATTCAGGATGCCTACCTTGCCTATGTATGAAGGAAGTTCAGATCCTAAGAAGCTATCTTAAAGTATGAATGGCTCATGAACACCGCTCGAGCTGATGATGCGGTAAAGTGTAGAAGCTTTCTTATTTTCTTAGGGGGCATCCAACTATGTGGTTCACTCGTTTACCACCCAGACCCATTTCATGTTTCAATCAATTGGCTACAAAGTTTGTCAAACAGTTCTACATGCATGTTATAAGGCCAAAGGATGTCAACACCTTGTCCAGTGTTACCTAAGCTCCGGGAAGGACTCTTAGACGTTACCTAGAAAGGTTTCATGTCGCTTGTGCTGAGATCATCAACACCAGTGATAATTCTATTTTGATGGCATTGACTGAAGAAATCGATCCCAATTCTAAGTTTGGCAATTGGTTGGCTAAGAAACCCCCCACGTCGTTGGATTGTTTCTACGCTAAGTCTGCCCAAATTTTGAGGAAAGAAGATGCTAGACGATCTAGGAAGCAGGACCATGCAGGAAGCAGTGTTGAAGGCATTCAGAGTAATGTTGTTATGAAATAGACTGGTGAGAATTTCAACAAAGTATAACTTAACATACAGAATAAACAAGGTCAACCGAAAGTAACGGAGGTCAGGGGAAGAAGAGGGACCCAAATTGCGGACCGAGACCCAGAGCTCCTATGTTCGATTGATATACTACCCTAAACACATCGTTGGAGAATGTTTAATCTTTTGATACCGGACATTATAAGAAGCCAGCTTCGAAACCTTCATTGGAAAAACAAAGTCAGACTAGAAAATTCTGTAGATTCCATGATTGCTACTGCAATAAAACTAATGAGTGCCATCTTTAATAAGACATTATTGAGAAGTTGATTAGGGAGAGGAAGTTAGAACAGTTTGTGTGGGCTCCGCAAGATGGAGGTGCGGGCCCATCTAACCCAAATCAAGGTCAAGGCCAAGCTAGGTCCGAAGAACCCGCGTGTACTGGCAGGAGATTGGTAATAAACATAGTAAGTGTTGGTCCCCATCCAGTTGATCAGAGCTAGAAGGAAATTGAGTAATATGCCAACTCGATTAGGCATGTGGACTTCGAGTGTTGTAGTAATTCTGATGATGGGGCCACGGCGAAACAACAAAGAACGATGACAGACGACATCATTTTCATAAATCGCGATGCTGATAGAGTTGAGGCCCCCACTATAAATCCATTGGTCACTTCAGCTCAAATAGGTCCTATTCGGATAAAGAGGATCTTGATTGACAACGGAAGCTCCGTGAACATTCTTTTTATGCGAGCTTACGACCAAATGAGAATGGAGGCAAAAGATCTGAAACTTTGTCAGTCTCGCATACATGGTTTTAATGGAAGTGCAATTGTACCAAATGGGATGGTGGAGTCGCTAGTTGAGTTAGGTATTGGAGACCGCCAGAGAGTTCGGATGCTGCAGTTTGTTGTGTTAGATATTATTCCCCCTATAATGATTTCTTGAGCCGACCGGTCCTCGTTGAATTCAAGGTAGTGATTGCCTCATGGTGTTTGGCTCTAAATTTCCCCACTAATAATGGGGTTAGAGTAGTACATGGTGATCAAGCGGTTGAATGCGCCTGTTATGTTGCCGAGTTGCGGGATGCACAGCGTAAGGAGAAGGGCAAGGCGTAGAGGAATCTACGTCTATTTTTCTAAGAATTGACAGCTAACGCCTGAGCCTAGGCCCGGGCACCACAACCAGTTCCTTAAAGATCTTGACCCTCGAGAAAATAGTAATGAAGAGGAAGTCAAAGGCAATCAGGATTCCTCGGCAGAGTTGACGATCGATGTTCCGATCCACGATGATGACTCCAGAATGATAAAGGTCGGATCTCAACTTAGCCACTAGATGAGACAGGAATTGGTTGATTTTCTCTAGGCAAACCTTAACGTGTTTTCTTGGAGTCATTCAAACATATGTGGGATCTCATCGGACATCGTGAGACATGCATTAAATATTGACCCACAGCATGTCTCGGTCAAACAAAAAAGGCGCGGTATGGATCCAGAGAGATCTGCCACCCTTAAGGAAGAAGTAAATAAACTCAAGTCAAATGGGTTTTTTCATGATGCATTATACCCGGATTGGGTATCAAATCCAGTGCTTGCCAGGAAGTCAAAGGGGAAATGGAGGACCTGTGTAGACTACTAAGATTTGAATAAAGCCTGCCCTAAAGAAAGCTTTCCACTTTCTAAAATTGATCAACTTGTGGATTCAATAGCCAGACATGAGCTCTTATCTTTTATGGGCGCGTACTCTGGCTATAATCAAATCCCAACGCACTTTCCCAACCAGGAACATACTAGCTTCATCACCGATTTAGGAACCTATTGCTACAAAGTAATGTTGTTCGGATTAATAATGTTTAGGCAACTTATCAATGGCTCGTGAACTGAATGTTCGCTAACCAGATCGGAAAGACCATGGAGGTGTACATGGACGACATGCCCATGAAGTTGCAAATCAACCATACCAAAGATTTGGAAACAATGTTTAACATACTCCATTAGTATAGAATGAAGCTCAATCCATTGAAGTGTCATTTCTGAGTTACATCAAAAAAGTTCCTTGGGTTCATCGTCAATGCCAGATTAATTGAAGCCAATCCTAAGAAAATCTGGGCGATTCGAAATCTTGAAACCCCCAGAACCATAAAGAAAGTACAAAGCCTCAACACGAAGGTGGCTGCCTTAAGTAAATTTATTTCCAAATCCATAGACAAGTGCATCCCTTTTTTAGATCTGATTAGAAAAGGAAAGCGGAACTTCAAATGGACAGAGGAGTGTGAAGGCGCATTCCAAGTGCTAGTTCAACATTTGGCGACACCTTCCATTTTGTCGAAGTCGGTTGATTACGAGAGATTACACATTTATCTAGCAGTTTTAGCAAATGCGATCAGTACTGCATTGATTCAGGAAGAGGATCAGATCCAGCGATCGGTCTATTATATCAGCAAGAGATTGGCAGGAGCGGAAAGAAACTACCCAAAGTTATAAAAGCTATCTTATTGTCTCTTGGTAGCCTCGAGAAAGCTCCATCCATATTTCCACGATCACCTGATCACGGTCTACACCGAATAGCCATTACGACGAATCCTAACACGACCCGAGACGTCTGATAGATTGCTCAAGTGGAACATCGAGTTGAGTCAATTTGATATTTCTTATACACCGAGGCAAGCCATCCAAGGACAAGTTCTGGCAGACTTTATAGCTGAATTCACCATACCAAAAGACTTTCCCAAAGCCAACAAATCTCCTAAGCATCTGTGGAAGCTATATACCGATGGCGCATCAAATGACCGTTGCTCAGGTGCTAGAGTGGTACTTGAAACCCTAGAAGGTTGATCCATATGCTTTGATATAAAGTTCGACTTACGCGCAACTAATAACGAAGCCGGGTATGAAGCTCAACTCACTGGACTTAGACTTTCCAAAGATTTGGGATTTATTGCTGTGGAGATTTATTGTGACTCGCAATTGGTTGTATGCCAGGTTTGAGAAGAGTATGAAGCCAGAGACCAGAGATTGGCCACTTACCTTACTCGGGTTCAGGAAATGTTGAATTAGTTATTATGTCATCCACTGTATACCCCAAATGTAAAATCAGAAAGTTGATTCTTTAGCAAAACTGGCCATCCATTAGTGAAACACAATAAATGGGACTTGTCCCAGTTAAGACACTTACTGCTTCGAGCATTGACCAAATTGAGACTGGCTGGTGCACGAGGCAACGCCTGAGAACGAGTCGTGGATGACTCCATTCAAAAATTATCCACAACATGGAACTTTACCGAGCGTAGAAGCAAGAAAAGACCGATTTTTTGAAAAGCTTCGCGATTTATTATCCAGAATGCAGTCCTGTACAGGAGGGGATATTTTGTTCCTCTACTCCGGTGTATTGCCCATGACAAGCTCAAACGAGTGTTACAAGACGTGCATAAGGGAGAGTGTGACGATCACATTAGGAGGCAAACCCTTGCCAAAAAGATACTCAGATATGGATATTACTAGGCAACCGCAAATAAAGATGCATCAGATTATTCGAAGAAATGCAATAGATGCCAGAAGCGTGCCAGGATTCCATGAGCCCCACCTACCGAAATCACGCAGATGGTCAGTGCATGTCATTTGCCACATGGGGCATTGATATAATAGGGTCTTTACCTTTAGTCAAGGGTAGTGCGAAGTACGCCATCGTTGCAGTCGATTACTTTACTAAATGGGTCGAAGCTGAGCCCCTCGCTACTATCACAACGAAGGAAATAATCAACTTTGTTGTCTGCAACATCATTTGTTATTTTGGCATCCCATGCACAATTATAACTGATAACCAGACCAAATTCGATAGTGTCAAGTTCAAAGATTTCTGTCAACGCTATCGCATCAAGAAGAAGTTCTCAGAAGTAACTCGCCCTCAAGCGAATGGACAAGTCAAAGCTGTCAATAAAGTTATCAAGTCCGTTCTAAAGAAACGACGGGAGAAGGCTGTGGGCAAGTGGGTCGATGAACTTCCCATGGCCCTATGGGCATATCGAAATACCCACTAGTCTGCGATCTGCCATACTCCGTTTGCACTTTCCTACGGCTCTGAAGCCGTTATTTCAGTTGAATTAGAAGTACCTTCTCACCGTGTGAATTACTATGATCCAAAGACGAACGACATCCTACTTGCGGAATCTCCGGATTTATTGGATGAGCAGCGTGAAGAAGCTGAATTAAGGGCACACCGTAGTCGAGTCGCCCGATTATATAACGCTAAGGTCCGACCCAGAACCTTCGAAATTGGCAATCTCATACTCAAAAGAATTTATCCGGTCATATCACATATGAAATCGACATGGGAAGGACCGTATGTCATTGAGTAGAGACTTGGAGATGGCATGTTCATACTATCAACTGTTGATCGCCTCACTTTACCCAGAGCATGGAACATCGAGATCCTCCATTGCTATTACACATAACTAGCTTTTATTCATTTTAGTCTGCTTTTCCTTTGAAATTTGTTGATGCAAATTTCTAAATTTGAACTAGTAATAAGGCAGTCGACTTTGCCATACTTTCTTATGCCAGCAATAAAATGCAGACTTATCAAGCTAGAATGGCGATTCTTGACATGCATCGTGCGACCGTCACGATGTACGAAGACCTAAATCCCATCCTACAGTGGTACTCATTCAAATAAAGAGTGATCGTGAACAGACGGGTCACTCGCTAAGTGGAACCCAGAGCTCGAGGGTAGACAACGCTAAAGAAAAGAGGGATTGAAACACGACAATCCTCTAACGAACTCCAGCTCCCGGAGCGCGAGCTGGAGTACAAACCCCAAATCCAAACTCAAAGAGGATGGATCTACCCATCCATGACTTCACTTGCCAAACTAAGGTGGATGTGATCTGATTGTCCATAACCTTAGTTAACTCCTTGTTCCCAAAGTGCGTACGAGATCCTAATACTTAAACAGATATGACTGACCATCTATCGACAAACTCTAGATTCCCGGAGTGCGAACTGGGTTACAAATGCAAATAGGTGTCACTGACCACCCATAAATTAACTCTGGTCCCGAGAGTGCAGACTGGAGTATAAATGCCAAATGGGTGTGACTGACCAACCATCAACTAACTTTGGTCTCGAGAGCATGGACCGTAACATGAGCATTAAACAATTGTGACTCACCACCCAAAAAACAACTTATGTCCCGAGAGCATGGATATAATCCTAGACATTAAATGGGTGTGACTAACCACCAATCGACTAGTTTCGAGAACGTGGACTGGAGTATAAATGCTAAATGGGTGTGACAGGCTGCCTGTAAATTAACTTATGTCCCCAAGTATGGATATAATTCTAAGTGTCGAACGGGTGTGACTAACGACCCGTAAATTAACTTTTGTCCCCGGAGTGCGTATATAATTCTAAGTGCCAAATGGGTGTGGCCAACCGCCCATAAACTAACTTATGTCCCCAGAGTGTGAACATAATTTCAAGCATTATGCAGGCGTGACTGACCGCCGCCATACAAGTTCAATCCCTAGAGTGTGGATATCGATACTAGCAAATGAGCGAGTGTGATCCGACCACTTAAACACATCTCCCTTTAACTTTGTTTTGACTAAGTGAAATTGAAATCAATGAAGATGGAAGACAACTGCCGACCAACTTCTTCAGTTTATCCCCAAGACTGGGGGCATAACTCAAGTACTAGCCGCTAGCAGAAACAGCGAAACGTTGGGACATGACTTAACGTTTGATTATGACCCGAAGCCAAGACTTTGGGACTTAGCAATCAGACTCAAGTTCGACTCAAAAACTAAAGCCACGCAAGTACATTGAATGGAAACACGAATGCTGAAATACTTAGACAAATAAATGCAGAGTTATGCTGGAAAAAACAAAATGAAGTTTTATTTCCATTATTCTTCGGAAAAAATAAGTATAAAAACTTATTCAAAAAATTCCTATAAGCAGGGCCGAACCCGCATCTATACATGCCTACAAAAGCAAAAGGAAGTCCTTTTCCACTGATCTACCAAAAAGAGGAAACAAAAGAGCAAGTCTATGCATTTGACTTTTTCTTCTTCTTCGACGTAGACCTGCTTGTTCTACCGCTTGGGTGTTTCTTCGAGCCCTTGCCTCCCCGGCCTACGCCAGTTGGTTTTTCTCCGATTAGGGGAATAACAGCTATCTCCTCCTTGGAACTTAAACGGATCAGAATACCTTCCATGTGTGGAACAGGAGGAACAGTGGCACCCTCAACGATGGAAGAATGAGGCATGATAGTATCGATGATGGTGCCACCCGGAGAAACAATAAGCATAGGACCGGGCCGGAACCCGCCATGTCAACACTACTAGCTTTCTTGGCATGCTCTATCTAGGCTTTAATTTCTGCCATTATATCCTTAGCCCCATCTGCGCGAATCCTCATCGGTAAGCTACTAGTCGGGCCCGAGGAACTTGTAATCATCACATTTTCATCAATGACGAATGGCATCTCGATGATCAAGTCGCTTTGATGATCGAGGAGTGCTTCCATTATTTGTTTGTCAAAAACACAACTGCTTTCGTGCATCTCCCCAGTCAATGCAGGGACCATTGTAGCTTTCGTCATTAGTGCCTCCTGCTCACGATGTATTCCTTGAGTTGCAGAAGGATCAAGTGATGTAGAATCTAAGGCTGAATGAAGGTAAGAGAAAAAATAAGTAATGACTTCTGACAGTGTTCCTACATTTGGATGAATGGAAGGAGTGCTCGGAATACCTTCCTCGGTTTGGCTCCCCAATTGAGCCAACACGCCTTCCGAACCGCGCTCAGTAAGTAGAGATAGGTGCGGCTGGTCAGGGTCGTATCCCGAAATAGCTGGAAGATCAATAGAAAAAGCAGGCCCAAATTGAGAGACTTGGACCGCTTTAGAGCCTGATTCATAATGTTCAACTCCAGATCCTTCACCAGCGTCCGGATACTTAACAACAAGCTTTTCCTTTTCGAGAGCAATGATAGTGTTGTAGCGGACTTTTGGCTCATCTCCGATAAGTATTTGGTTTTCCAGCTCGAATTCGTCGATGGTTATAGTGTTACGATGTCCCCATATATAAGCTATCACGCCTTTCCCTCAACCATTACTTATTCATATCTTCCCTATTTACATTCATCTTCATAATTCCTTTAAGTTCGATCCCAAACCCTCCCATGTCTTAAAAGAAAACCCAACCCTTTCCTTTCGAATTAAACATCGCCTTCATCTATAATCTTGCCTTCCTATTTTGCTTTAGATCATCATTTCACCTTCCATTTGAATTTCAATCCAATACTTCTTATGATATAGCTCATCTTTTATATATTTAGGTAGGTTTTCTCGTCCTTAACTTTTTATTTTATGACGAGATGATAGGTTCTATTACATTGGCAAATGGGTTGGAGTACGATGCGATGGAGAGATGATGGTCGAAGCTGTTTGGAGGAGACGATATGTATGACGGAGTAGGGTTTAGTAGAATAGTAAAGAAGGAGGGAGAAAGGTGTGTAGGATATAGGGATCGGTCAGAAGTCTTGAGGGATAGCACATAAGTATTGGTGGAGTAGGATCGGTCGTTTTTGGCTCCCATGGAGGGGTCGGTAATTTTTGGCTTGCATGGAGGGTTTGATGGCATGGTGAAGGGAAGGGATTGGTTGTTTTCGTTAGTGTAGTTTAGATGGAGGAATTGATTGCCTCCATGGAAAGGGATCGGCATAGATAATTCGGAAAGAGGGCTCGGTATCTCGCTTTGGAATAGGGATCGACACATGTAGGGATCGACTACTTATACCTAGCCAATTCTAGGGATCGGCTATTTGTACTTAGCCAATTTTAGGCTTTCAATTGAACTAGAAAACCAATCCATATTCACTTGTTTGAACAAATAGAACCAATTTTGTCCCAATAAACACGAGTATACGATGACGATGAACAATATGACTTGCATATCCACTGGTGAACTCGAAACTGAATGACCAAATTCCTAGAACTTATAATATGAACTGAAACTAAACACATGGACTTTAATAACGGTTTCACACTTTGATATTCCAATGATCGATCCCAAAAGTTACACAACCAATCAATCTATTCGCTAATTGAGATGGTTAACGATGACAGTCACTATGGTCGAAATCCAAAGTCTTGTTCTTTACTTTTTATTTTTTTAGCTGCTTATCTCTGCACCACACCACACCGCACAACGCTAGCTTACACTTAGCATAAGGGGATATGTAAACTTTACTAATCTCGATTATCTATCGAGTTTGTGATATGGACTCCAGACGTTCAGAGTGTCTAACTACAATGTCTTCTGGACCAACTTCATAACACAACAATCCCGGAGCCGAGTCAAGTTCTGCAACTATATTTGGCAGACTTTCCCTTGATCGTCAAACTAAACAACCGAAGGTTTTCGGCCCGTCGATCGACTTTTTGGCTGAGGTTCCCGTCCTCTTGGTGGAAGATATAGGTCCTAGCCTCGACATCGTAGAAGGTGCTATAGTTTTAGATAACTCGATCGATTCCCATGCCTCTAGAATTGGTGAGGCTGCTCTTCGTAGACTATGTTCTAGACATCGGATTCCGTTTGAAGGCGTTCCGGTTCCTTCAGTGAATGATAGGGACCATTCACCCCTAGAGGAGTACACAGCATGCAATAAGTTCATGCACTGTGTTGGGTGTGTGTCGCCCTTCAATTCATTTATTCTAGAGATGCTACCCACTCAACTACATCCAAACAGCTATGCCTTTCTCCACGGCACTGTCCTATTATTCATGAATGTTCTATTCCGCCCGGCCTCTTCTGAGGACAAAAGGTTTATTTACAACTTTAAACGACGGACAAGAAGCCTTTACTACATTATACTTGAGCCTTCGCTTAACCGTCAAGTCTTAACGGGTGCTTGGAACAAACTCAACCTCTTTAAACATGAACGGTTCTATGTCTGATGTCCGCTTGGACATAAGTGTCGTCTTTTCTTTATTCTCAAATTCTTTAGTCCAAGTCATATCCCGAACCAACCAATATTTTGAAATTTTGTAGGTGCTCATCCACGTCCAAAGGTCGATAGTTTCTCAAGGGTAATTTTTGCGATTCGTGCTACCCCGGTTGGAGATAGGGACATTAGACTTCTCGTAACCGATGAATGGTTACCTATATTTGGATTGTTGGAAGAAGATCGTAGAATTGGGATTCCAAGAAGTGCTGCACTTCTAATAAATGTTGAAGACAAGACGGTACCAATAACCCTATCGTGCCTCTAGTCAAGGGGACTCAGGATGATGTTGAAGAGGGTGAAATTAGGGATGCCAAGATCAAGGAGCCTGGCGATGTCCCCATGGTCGAATCGTCATAAGGTGCGCAACCTCACATGCCAAGAAGAAGAAGAATTTTTTTTCATATAAACTCTGTAGAAGAAAAACAACTAAAGAGCCTAAGTTTATTATCACTTTCGTCGATGAAGAGTCATCCTCCCGACATTTAGAAAGCCCAATGAAAGGGTTTTCAAATCTCCAAATCCCCGATGACAACTTATGACTTCCCCAACATCAATATTGGGGGGCTTAATTCTCCCACCAGAAGTAGTGACAGCATTCTTCCCACAAAGAAAGGGAGAAAACTTCATTGAGTAAGGCTGCAGCAATTGGTCCATTGGGGGGACACTAGGACACCCACAATCACATGCACTTTACCACATGAATTTCATTTATCTTTTGTTCAATGGTCACTTATACACTTTTGCTTGGCTTACAGGTGCGATGTCTCAATCCCGAGCTTTCAATCACTTGAGGGGCTCCTCAATGCAGTACGGATCCAACTGCAATTCAGAATCGAGTAGGGGTAGAGAGAGAGTGACGATGACCGAGAAAGAAGTCGTCGCTTGGGGGAATCCTCATCATCCAAACAAAGTCCTGGTCTCGGTCGTCTCTCGGGAAGTTCAACCTAATCTTCCTATAATAGTGGCAATTAGACTTCTTTTCATGGTCCTCAAGTTACTGTTCCGCCTGAGCAGTATTCTCGTTTGTCTAGCGCCAGACAATTCCATGACTGTAGGTCAAGCAAATGCCCAATCACCTCTTCTGATCCATTTTTGCCGACTGCAGTTCCTGAAGCTTCTACGGTGGAAAAATTAGCTGAACTTCGGGTAAATTTCCCAAAGATTTGCTTCGACGAGCTTAAGTTCCTTCCCTCCATTCATACAATCCCAAGGAATTCTAAGGTAAGTTCTCTTATATGCGTCAATAATGTTTTTTTGCAATACAAATCATTCCAAAACTTAGTAGAAAAGATCTCTGAGATGTCTATCGAGAGACGGCATGAAATCGATCATCTCAAGTTAGAGGCGATCCATGATAAAGATATAATTAAACATCAAGACAATGAGATCTCAAAGTTGATGGTAAAGCCAACCGAGGTAGAAAACAGTGCCAAAGAAACATCTGAGGCGATGAGTCGTCTAGAAGCTTCCCATAAAAAGGAACTTAATGTTGCCTTCAACTGCAACGGTGCGCTTGCCTTAGAAAAAGATACCTTGCAAAAGGAGAAAAATATTTTGGCCCCCGTGTTAAGGACCTTGAAGAACTCCTTAAAAGAAGAGAGATGAGAAAATTAAAGCTTAGGAGGAGTCACGAAGATATTGCGAAGAGGTCGTTGAAGCCTGAAATTTGAAAATTAAGCTTGATGACAGCTTGCTTAAATTGAAGTCCTCAAAGAAAAGGCAAGAGTAGTGGGACTCAATGAGATTAGAGAATAGAGCGAGGCCTGGTTAGAAGATGCCATCGAAACCGATCGAAATGAAATTAAGGATATGTTCGATCCTTGATCATCAAATACAATGCTAAAGTCCTTATCCATCACGTTTTGAGTTTTCTTAGAGAGGGGTACTTTGAGTCGCTCATCGAGGCCTGGGAATATATTGTCGAAATGAAAAAGAAAACCCTCAGTGAAGCTAATTTAGAAGAAGAGAAACTCATATCGAAGATTCTTCGTGGGGATGAACCTTTAGACCTTGCTAATGCGAGACTCCGATGCTTTGACATTCTAGCGCCCTCCGGTAAGGGAAAAACACTGCTAAGTCTTTGAAGTCTGATTCCAAAGGCCCTTCCTCTTTTTAAGCAGTTGGAGCGTCAGTTTCTCTCTGTCCGGGATAGGATCTAAGCTACGATTTGGACATACTCGGTTATCAATCTAAGGTCCTAACTCCTACTATGGAAGAGAGCACTCGACGACAACTGAGATTCATCCTGACATAGATGTTCCATTTTATTCTCTACTTTTCAAGAGATTTCGTTCTTCATGCCAAATATTCATAGGCTTATCTTCTTGTTTCCACGAATCTACAGGTCTTTTGGGTCCTAGCCAAACTCCAAAAAGTGGTGCCGCTCTGGAGCAACAATCAACATCTACTGAGATTCGAGGGGCCACCGACGCTCCAAGTCCCGACGCTCAAGTTATCGAAGCATTTGATGATGATAAAGCCAAAGACCCGCTTTTGCCTAATAAGTCAGATGATGTTATGATTACTAGTCTTGCCGAACATATAGATGAGCTTAGCTTAAAAGAACGCATCGAGTGAGAGGATTTGTTAAAGAAAAAAGCTAAATTTGAACCTGTCGATGCGGACATTGACGACCCAAATCTTGTTCCATTACAAGTCATCCCAACTGGCGGGTCAGTTCTCTAAGAACTCCCTCCAATAGGAAAAGGATAAGTGGAAGTTCGGGTGGTAGCTCTCCTAAGAAATCTAGAAAGGAAAAAAGGGTAGAAGAAATAGTCATCACTCTGGCTTAGTTTGTATATAGTTTGCATAGCTGTTTTCTCTTTTGTTGGTCGTCATTGTGTGATGCGGCCCCCATTTTTGAATAAACTTGAATCATAATTTTTGAAGTTTTTTTGTAAATAAAAGTTCTTTCTCTTCTGTCAAACTCTTAAATGAATTTTTTAGTTAACCAGTCGAGCTATTACTATCCATTCAATGTACTTGTAATTCGTTACTCTTTGATTTGGATGATAATCCGCTAATTCTATCCCAAGGCCTCCATATGGTTGTAGTCTTGAGTCATACCAAACATAGGGCTCAAGCCATAATGTTACACTATTAAATTCAACGGTTCGAATTATTATACTCCTGCCCCCAGTCTTTGGTTAGCAGAGTGTGAAGGTGGATGATCGAACTCGTCCTGTCGATTTGAGGCCGAAATTTATGGAATAGTGAGTGGTTGAACTGCACTCATCTATTTGTTTATACTCATATCCACACTCTGGCGATAAGAATTAGTTAGCAGGTGGTCGAATCGCTCTTGACTTATATTTATAATATAGTCCACACTCTGCAGACTTAGAGTTATTTCGAAAAATAGTCGGATCATTTTTTCCTTAACTGATTAATTTGGCCCCAAGTCCGAGTTTAATTTAGCGAGCGATTAGTCGTGTCACGATCACTTTTGATTCATATTTGTTCCATCATTTGATAGGATTAAGTTGGTCATTGGATGGTCGAATCGCATCCATTCCTCATTTGGCATTCTGTCCATCTGTTTGTGAGCGTGAATCTCAAATGAATGGTCAGGCTATTCTCATTTCGTTTAGTTCAGTCGTGAACTTATGTAATCGGCTAGCTCCAAACTCTAGGAATCTACTCGAACATGTTAGTACCAATTAGTCTGGTATCGTAACTAATATGTAATGCTACAGCAAACACAGACATTAAGGAAATTAAAAACTTTATTTGCCAAACGAAAAGAAATAACATAATTTGTCTTATTACATATATTTGAAAATCAAATGCTAAAGAAAATCCTGAAATTAAATACAACTCGATGAAAAACAAATAAACTAAGTGCAATATCGTCGTAAATGCTCGCTATCCCACGCGCTTGGGAGTGTGATGCCATCAACAATCGCTAGCTTGAAAGTTCCATCTCCAAGCCTGTGTTCAATAACATATGGTCCTTCCCAAGTAGGATTCATATGTGGTGGGGCAGAAAAAACCTGTTTCAAGATAAGATCATTGATTTCAAAGGTTCTAGGTTCGACTTTAGTGTTGTAGTACCAGGCGGCTCGGTGTCGGTGCACGGCTGCCCTTAAATCGGCTTCTTCCCGGTTCTTATCTACAAATACTAGATATTCCAAGAGGAGATCTTTATTCGTTCAAGGATCGTAGTAGGTCACTCGATGAGAAGAAACTTCGAGCTCAACGGGAATAACGACTACGGAACCATGAGTAAGGGCGAATGGAGTATGGCCAGTAGCGGACTTGTGAGTAGTTTTATAAGCCCATAGTGTTGTAGGGAGTTCATTCGCCCACTGCCTCTATCCATTTCTGTAACGACCTGATTTTACGACTTCCAAAAGTCGACATTTATACGTCCACTGTACCAAATGTCGCGCAATCGAATGCCGGAAAACCGAACCATTAGGGTTAAAGAAGATGATAGAAGAAGAACAGAAACAATAACGGAATCTCACATTTCGCAGCGAAACAAATATAATAGATAAATAAATATCTTTAAACAGAATCACTATATCAGTAATTAATTTACATCACATTACATTATCAGAGTGTACAACAATAGCAGAAGAAAATATAACGTATACTAGTGATACGCTACGCCATCCAGCTTGCTTCTGATCTCCACAGCAACTTCTGAATTCCAGAATGACCTGATAACCTGATTCTTGGCTGCCCGTGTGGAAAATTATGGGCACCCAGAGTTTAGAAAGGGAACAATAAACTCCAGGTCAGTCATGGGACTGGTGTGTCATCTTAAAACAGTTGTTCTTTTACAAAAGAAAAACAAAGGAATTTAAAAGAAATCCGCAATGCTTTTTAGAAAATGAAACTACCATAAGGCCTCCTGCCGCACACACAATGCAAACGCAAAATTGGAGGAGATTTCTCCTTATGATAGTCAAATATGCTTGCTACGAGAAAACTCTTTTGATATGATTATTATTAGTGCATAGTGGAAAAACATTTCGAAAATATAATATTAATCTTAGCCAGCATACGTACCATTATAGTATGCCTACTATAGCTACCATATTAGATGGCAGGTTCTACAACTAAAACCGTACTGGGTTCGTATTGGGAATTGGATTTCCAACAAATGGTCAGGCCAAGAAACTTCCCATTGCCACATGGGTACGCCTCTGGATAGACGCCCCGAGAACCAAACCGGATCTCTGCCAACACAAGGCCGGGTTGCCTCTGCAAAAATAGGTAACTACTGACACGAGTATGTCATCCCCTGGTTGTAAACAACCTTTATCCGAGGATCCTCAACAACAACAATCACAAAAGAATATATATTTGTGATATTCACATAAGTTTAGTATCTGGGCTCCATACCATGGTACCACTTCTATCCAGAAGGAAATGTACATACCCTAAGGGGCGCTACCCCCTATAACCTTGCTGCATTCTTCCTGTTTTGACCATTCCGGGGTGTGAGGTCCGACTAAGTCTCATCCACAAAGCTACGCTTTTCACAAAAGCCATGCTTCGATCAACAAATGATCAGCAGCACTTCGTATGCCACATTACCAAATTGGGAATATATCACTAGTAACTATCAACTACATAACCTCTGAGCTCGTACGTCTCAGAGAAGGGTGTTAAGCTAAGAGAATAAATTCTCCGCCACCAACAGAAATGTATTTGATAGAAACCAGCTTTACATCTCAAAGTGTAACGTCATACACACATCCATACAAGTCCGTTCCGGCACTTCAAAAGAAGCCCTTGCAATCCGGATATTTACTAATTACGTCCGGAATCCCCATCACAAAGGGTGATAAAATCTCTATACCGGAGCAACTCGGTGTAGAGACATTCGACAGGTATCCTTTCGCTTACGAAAATACCCGGTCTTCAACACCATCTTCAAATGTAAACCCATTTCGTCGTATCGTTATTCGGAATGGGTTTTATGACACAAGGTCCTCTCCCGGCTAATCCGAATAACGAGCGCTTATTTTAAAATAGTGTTTATTCAGATTCAAATAAATCACAACAATTTCACTTCGATCTTTTAAACAAAAGATCCATCACAATCACATAGGTTCGATGTGGGTTTCGAATATCCATTTGGAATTCGACTCCCGGTCGCATCGAAATTCAAATGCCATTTAAAAAGGTTAATATTGATAGTCTGTTATTTAACTATCAATCATCATCCACAACAGTCACTGGATTTCAAATAATTTCCCCCCAATTATTATTATTTTTCAATATAACTTCGCAAGATAAAATTTCACACTTCAATCCTTTGAAAAATCAATTTCAAATCAATTTCCAAACAATTATTCATTTCCACTGAAAATCTGCCGATTTCAAATATTTTAAAATAATATAAAAATACTTATTCAAAATATCTTGGAAACATTTAAAATAAACTATTTTAGAATATTTGCTTAAATATTAGTTATGAAAAATATTATACTAATACCTCATATAAAAATTCAAGCCCAAAAACTAATTTTAAAATAAGATTAGTAGATAGAGTATAAATATTTAAATACCTATTTTCTAAATCAAAAATCAATTTAATCTTTAAAATAATCCTTATATAATTAATTAAATAAAAAAATTTACTTTAAAACAATCTCCAAAATTAATTTCTCCAACAATATTATTTTTTTAAAACCAAATCTATAAGCTTTTAAATTTTATTCAAAGGCTATTTTAAAAATATACTCGGCTTTCCAGGGAAGAATTCTTTTCCCAATATAAATGGGTCCATTCAAATAAATTAATAGATCTTCTCGATTTATTTTAAATTTACATTCCAAATATCAACTGATATATGAATTTAAATCGGTTCCTAAATATCATCTTCACACCCAATCGAATTCCAAATCGATTTCCAGTTTATTTCAAATACAAAATAAATTTCAAATTTGATTTCCCCAAATTAATTTTCCAATATCAAATCAAATCAATTTCAAATTGATTTTCCAAAAAATTTTCCAACACGCCAAACCAAATTTCCTAATTGGTTCCTAAGATTTATTCTAATTCCAAATTAATTCATGAATCGATTTCTAAAATAAATTTCAACTCTAAATTAAATTCCAAATTTAATTTCTAAATTTATTTCCTTTTTAAATAAATTCTTTATCTCTTTAAATTATTTAAAATCCATATCTTAAATAAATTCTTCAATTATTAAACAACATTACTCGAAATTCCTTTATAAAAATATTTCCCATATTTTTGGAATTTATTCAATAAGTTTTCAAAGATAAAACTTTATCCATTTAAATCTTCTTCCTTTACAATTCAGCCGGTTCCTTTGAATGAATTTATTATAAATTTTCTATCCAAATTTCAAATCAATTAACTATCTATTTCTGGTATCCTACGATACCAAAAATATTATTCGGCTGTATTACAGCCTTTACGGTTTCAATCACAAACATTTACACGAATTAAAAATAATCAACACACAACATAAGCACAAATTAAGCATTTGAGGAATCCAGTTGGATCCCTCCAACCTGTTTCCCTGCATCCACAGATGTTAGCACACAATTAAATACCCATTCCACTTCGAGGTGGAATATCGCGGTATATGGGATTTATAAAATATTATCCGCTATTATGCGGCGCAATAGGGTCTCATCCGCTATATAATGCGGGAAATCAACAACTCCAAATATATATATATATATATATATATAATACCAATTCCACTTCGAGGTGGAATATCGCGGTATATGGGTTTAATATAATAACCTCCACTATTATGCGGCGCATAGGGTCTAAACTAATATAACTAATAATAAATAAATTATCCAAACACACAATCAATCAATTTTAATTTAACTATCACAATTCCATAAACAATCAATAACTGGAATTTCAATTAAAAATTTTGAGTGAGAAGATCTCACCTTAGCTTTTATTTTGCAATCCATTCCCAATCCACCTTGACTCGTTTTCATGTCTTTCGACCTTGTATAAATAATTGTACAATTTATTAATATTCGAATAATCGAATAACCAAAATTGTTTTTTTTTTGATAATTTAATTAACCGTTGATTTAATTAACAAACTTTTATAACATATATATATTTCAAAATCAAACTAAATATCCATTTATCAAAATTCAATTTAAAATTAATCACCTTTAAATACTTAAATCAGAACTAAATCATCTTTGCTGTTATGTTTTTATAAATTAAAAACTGCATATATATATATATATATATAGTTATCATCTTAAATTAAATCAAATTTCTAAACTTAAATTAAACTTGGTTTAACCAACAGTTTTACCTGTACTAACTTACTGTTGTAACGAAAATTATCATATTACAATTAAATAAAATAGAAAGTATACCTATAAACATCGAATCGAGCCCCCAACTGACGCCACCACCCTACTGTATCCCATCGCGGCCTCGCCCATGCTTTTCAAAAATCGAAACCAAGTCCTCGATCATCGCCTCGATGCCACATACGCCGTCGCACACCTCGCGACAACCCAAGCTTCATCGCAACTTGGGTCAACGCCGCGGCTTCCCCCTCCAGTGAGCGCCGCCGATTCGCGAGATCTGCTCTGCCCTTGCGACATTGAGTCACAATGCGCTACCACCCAACTCCTCGATCGATTCGCTTGCTGCCTCATGCTACGAACTCGCGAACTCGACCTTGAGAGATGAATGAAGGCGGCTATGGATTTTGATTTCGTGAATTTAGGTTCTGCCATTAATTTTTTTGAAAGAGGAATTGATTTCTATTTTGGTTTTGCGTTTTTTTATTATCATTATTTCTTTTAAACGAGATTTATTTTTACCTCAATATTTTTAATTCAAATGAACGCGTGTCCCATTCAATTTGCCAAGTGTTTGAGATAATGACACATGTAAATGGTCTTAGAAAATTATATTAAAGTAACATATGCATTATATTTAATTTTTAAATTCAAATCGTATCAATTTCGC
Organism: Allium cepa; assembly: GCA_030765085.1. Classification (NCBI taxonomy): domain Eukaryota; kingdom Viridiplantae; phylum Streptophyta; class Magnoliopsida; order Asparagales; family Amaryllidaceae; genus Allium; species Allium cepa. The sequence goes on along the minus strand of CM060931.1, from coordinate 1,024,261,388 downwards.
AACTTCAAAAATCTCGATCTTCAATCGAGGCATGTCGCCGGGCGTTCATAAGGTTAATCCCCCATTCCGAACATAATGGAAAAGGTTCCGAGTCCAAATTCGATCGTATGGAGAAGATAGCTTTTCAAACCATTTAAACATTGAATTTTTGATTTAAATTTCAACGCGTTTGCTTATCGTACGATCACACGACCAATCCGAATACTACGAAAATTGAAATCCGATAATAATACCATATTACGGATCCAATAGAACTGGTTTCGTCGAATTCCGAGACTGTGCCTCGGAAGGCTATTTTTAAATATCGATTTAAACGATACAAATTTAAAACTGAACAAAACAGTTTCAAATCCAATTCTGAAGCTACCATTATCTTCAGTATTATCAATATAAATTTTCTAAGCCATCGAATTATTTTTAACAGGCTCAAAATTGAAGATTTAAAATTTTACCCAAATTTCTATAATTAGATTCAATAATTAAATTGCCAAATTCATTCTGATATTTGAAATTCAAGTTAAACTATCATTCAAACATTTAAAATTAATTATATATTTCGATTTCAAATGTCCAAAATTTTGGGTCGTCACGATTTCCAAACTCTTCTTCAAAATGAACTTTATGGTTTTGTTCACGACTTCAACTTGTCCACTAGCTTGAGGGTGAGTGAGTATCACAAATCTATTTTCAATACGATGCTAATTGCAGAAATCTTTGAATTCAACATTGTCGAATTGAGTCCCATGAGCTATTACAATATTTCGTGGAAGACGAAAATGACAGATGATCTTTCGAACAATGAATTTGATTACTTTCTTTGTTGTGATCATGACTAATGGTTCTGCTTTGGCCCATTTGGTGAAGTAATCAACTGCGAAGATGACATACTTCGCACCACTTTAGAGATTGGTAAGGAACTGATAATATCTATGCCCAGTATGGCAAACAACCATGTACTAACTATTTGTGTGATTTACGTCGGCGGAGCTCTCAGAACTTTTGCATACATCTGGCACTTGTCACATCACCTTACATAATCAGCAGCATCTCGATTGACAATCGGTCATACCCGTAATGGAGTATTTTCTTTGCTAGGATTTGCCCTCCAGTGTGATTGCCACATTCCTCTTCATGAACTTTCTTCAGGACCTATTTTATTTCATCATAAGAGATGCACCAAAGTAGGGGACAGGGAAACCCTTTTTATACATAATTTCTTCCTACATGATATAACGTGAATCCTTATGAGGGACTTGTCATTTTTCATTCCTTCGTTCGAGAAGAACTCTTAGTAACAAATAGTCTTTATTCGGAGTCATCCGCGACTCCTTTTCAAGCTTTATCTCTAGTATGCAGTCGATTTCCATCAGGTTTATGCTCGGAGCGTTTAATACTTCGATGGGAACCAAGCCTATTTGTTGTGCATCCTCGGTGCTAGCAAACTTTTTCAATGAATTGGCCTCTTTGTTTTGATCCCGAGGAATGTGAGTCATATCATAGTACTCAAAATCAGTCAACGGCTATTGGACTTCAATAAGGTACTGAGCAAGTCGCTGTCCTTTAGCTTGGTAATCTCCCCTAACTTCGTATATTACCAATTATGAGTCATAAAAGATTTCCAAAGAATTTATCCTTGGTTCTTTGGCGATATTAAGTCCATCAATTATAGCATCATACTCAGCTTCATTGTTTGTTGCAGGGAAATCAAGCTTTAAGGCATAGCAGATTAATTGATCTTCAGGAGTTACAAGCACAATTCTAGCTTTCGAACAATGATCATTGAATGCTCCATCTATATATAAGTTCCATCATGTGGTAGTGGTTTTACTGCTCTTTGGGAAATCATCCTGTGCAGTAAATTCTACTATAAAATCTGCCAGCACCTGACCCTGGATAGCCCTTTGAGGAAGATAAATGATGTCAAATTGGCTCAGTTCGATGTTCCACTTGAGTAACCTTTCAAACATCTTAGGTCGCTGCAGGAGTTATCATAATGGTCGATTGGTGTAAACATTGATAGCTTGTGCCTGAAAGTAGGGGCAAGCTTTCACAAAGCAATCAACAAGTAGTATATCAGTTTCTCTATCTTCAGATAGTTCCTTTGGACTCCTGTCAAACGGTTGCTAACGTAATAGATCGGTCTCTGGACCCGATTCTCTTCACGAAGCAATGTGGCACTTATAGTGTGTACTGACACGGCCAAGTAGATAAACAAGTCTTCATGATCTATTGGCTTTGACAAGATGGAAGGTCTCTCTAAGTGATTCACCAAAGCTTGGAATGCATCTTTAGAATCCCATATCCACTCAAAAATCATTTTTCCTCTTCTAATTAAGTCAAAGAAAGGAATGCATTTATTGGTTGCTTTGAAAATAAATCGGCTTAGGGCGGCAACCTTCCCATTTAGGTTCTATACTTGTTTGATAGTCTTTAGTGCTTAGATATTGCGAGTAGCCTAGATCTTCTCGGGATTTGCTTCAATTCCGCGGGCATTAACGATGAAACCCAAGAACATTCCTAATGCAATGCTAAAAGGACACTTCAAAGGATTAATCTTCATTTTGTAGTATCGGAGGATATCGAACATTTCTACCAAGTCTCTAATGTGGCCGCTAGACATAACTTTATGAGTATATCATCCACATATACCTCCATCGTCTTTCTGATCTGATCTTTAAACATTCTGTTGACCATGCGTTGGTAGGTCGCTCCTGCAATCTTTAGTCCAAATGGCTTTACCACATAGAAGTGTAATCCAACATTGGTAATGAAGCTGGTGTGCTCTTGTTCGGGAATGTGCATCGGGATTTGGTTACATCCTAAGTATGCATCCATAAAAGATAGTAATTCATGTCCCACGGTTGAGTCTACCAGCTGATCGATCCTTGGAAGGGGAAAGCTTCTTTTGGGCATGCCTTGTTCAAGTTCGAGTAAATCAATGCATGTACGCCATTTTGCATTCGCCTTTCTCATAAGTACAGGATTAGATACCCACTTAGGGTAGAAGGCATCACGAATAAACCCATTGTCTTTGAGCCTATCCAACTCCTCTTTAAGAGTGGCATATCTTTTCGGATCCATGCCATGCCTTTTTTGTTTCACCGGGACGTGCCTCGGGTTGATATTCATGTAAGGGACAGCGGACTAAGGATCTTAAGGCTAATTTGACACTAGAAAGGGGGGGTGAATAGTATTTAATGGATTCTATGACTTATATGAACTAACTTAAAAATTATGACACAAACAAATGCAAAACTTAATCATAGAACAATTACAGAAACAAACACAGATGTAGAAAGTAAATAAAAAGCAATAAAGGGAACACCGGATTTTATACTGGTTCGGAGTTACCCTACATCCAGTCCTGTACCAAAGAAAACCACCTCATGCAGATTTTTATTATACCAATGTTGGGATTACATTCCTCAATTTCTAAAGCTTTGAGGTACCCACCTGTCTCACGAGTCCGGGGCAAACTCACTTGATTTATGGGCCACAAGATTACCCAATTGATTTCCAAGCACAACCATACCTTATAGAGAGACTCGATAAACTTTTGGTTACAAATTGATCCTATAACTCTAAATAGCACTTTGATCTTCGAGAGAGGGCAGAGAATCAAACAATAATGAGATTCTAATTTGATTCACTTGAGAATTTGGCAGAATTTCGGCACGATCTTAAAAATATGAAAACTATAGAATATGGATTTGTGGAGAAGAAGAAGTGAAGAAAATAAGAAGTTGGTTGGTTAAAAAATTTGTTTGTGAAAGCTATTTATAAAGCACCAACGGTCATAACCATTCGTGAAGAGATTTAAACGAATAGTTGAAAATTGAAACTTTTGAATTCAACGGCCACCATGCCGACATGGGGTATCCCATGATGTCGATATTTCCATGTAAAAAACTATGTAAAATTTTGTTTTGAAAATGGTATTGAAAGGAAAACAAGATAAAATGACTCTGTAGTAAAAAAAAGTTTAAAAAAAGAGTTTATTTAAAAAACAAAGAATATTTTATGGATAAAACATCTTTTTTAAAATTATTTGAAAAGATAATATAAGGCTAAAACATTTTGAAAAAAATTTTGAAAAGTCATTTTGAAGTAGTTTTGCAAGCTTCTTCCTGCAGAATGTCTCATCACATCAGGATTTGAGAACTTGTACAAAACCAGGATGTTCGTGGGTTTGTAAGCCACTTGTCTTAGATTTATAAGCTACTTGTCGTGGGTTTGTAAGCCACTAAGAAGGTAGAAATGGGTTCCATCCCAAATGAATTTCGAAATGAAGATTTCCATGCTATTATGAAGTTTTAACCAAAACTAGACACATATCTTGAAATATTGATCTTGATACTCATGAGTCTTCAAACTTGATTTCTTCATTCTTGATCTTTATACTGTATAGTCTTCAATAATCAGTACCTGCCTTATATATATCCTGCATAACAATATTCATATATATATATAGACAATAGTGTTAGTATATAAGTTATAATAAAATAAGTTACAAAGGTTGTTGTCATCAAAACCACTGTCTCCAGTTCCTAACAATCACCCCATTTTTGATGATGACAACCTTATAAAATATACTTACCACTTTGATCATACCATAACTCCTCCTTACACCAACAACTCCCCTTACTCCAAGCCTATTATTTTATATAACTTCTCCCACTTTGTTATCAACAAAATAACTTATAAACCTTGAAATTAGTAGAAAAAGAGATACACAAACATACACATAATAATATAACATCTTAACTGGAATTCATGTTTCTATACATCGAAGATTATTTTTAGAAGAACCTTAAGATAACACTTATACACAAATTAACAAACCAGTATACAATTACGAAAGAGAAAAATGAAAAATGCTTAACGAGGACCCTTAACTATTGGTGATTTATGGACTGAACAATTTGGACAGCGGAGACAAAAGTTTCCATGTTGTTCAACCAAGTTCCCATTAGCGTTAGAAAGGACCTCAAACTAAGTCAAGTTTTGATAACCTAGATAACAGTTTGAAATTCAAATGACCAAATCTTATATGCCAAATCCAAGGGTCACTTGTATTAACCAAAAGACATAAGTTATCATTTGAAACTTTCATACTAAGGATGTGAATATTTTTCTTCCTAATTCCTTCAAAGATAATATTTGACTTATTATCTTCGATGTGACACTTATCTTTTCCAAATTTAATTTTAAATCCTTTATCACATAGTTGACTAATACTAAGAAGATTATGTTTTAAATTCCTAACTGGCAAAATATCATAAATAAGAGGAGTTTTAGAATTACCGACATTGTCGATGGCAATCACATATCCTTTTGAGTTATCTCCAAAGTTGACCAATCCACCATCTTGATATACAATGTCATTGAGTATCTCGGGATTTCCAGTCATATGCCTTGAACAACCACTATCAAGTATCCATTTATCTTTCTCAATTTGCACAGTTTGTCCATTGGTTGTTGATTCTTCAAAGCCATGTAACATGTCTGTTCCTGCATAATAAACCATTTTGGTAGATAACTTGATTTTTCATAAAACTATATGCAGACTTATGAAACTTTGATGAAATACATAAATTCAAACTAGTATTTAAAAATTTTCCTAAAAATGCCATTTTTAACTTTTCAAGTTTCAGATTACGAAAACTATGAAAAACAATGCTCTGATACCAATTGTAAGGGACAACGGATTAAGGATTTTAAGGCTAATTTAACACTAGAGGGGGGTGAATAGTGTTTAATGGATTCTCAGACTTATATGAACTAACTTAAAAATTATGACACCAACAAATGCAAAACTTAATCACAGAACAATTATAGAATAAACGCAGATGCAGAAAGTAAATAAAAAGCAGTAAAGGGAAGGAACACACCGAATTTTATAATGGTTCGAAGTTACTCTACATCCAGTCATGTACCAAGACAAACCACCTCATACTTATTTTTATTATATCAATGTCGAGATTACATTCCTCAATTTCTAAGGCCTTGAGGTACCTCCTGTCTCACGAGTCCGGGGCAAACTCTCTTGATTTATGGGCCACAAGATTACCCAATTGATTTCCAGGCACAACCACACTTATAGAGAGACTCAATAAACTTTTGATTACAAATTGATCCTATAACTCTGAATAGCACTTTGATCTTCGAGAGATGGCAGAGAATCAAACAAGAATGAGATTCTAATTTGATTCACTCGAGAATTTACAGAATTTCGGCACGAACTTAAAAATATTGAAATTATAGAATACGAATTTGTGGAGAAGAAGAAGTGAAGAAAATAAGAAATTGGTTGGTTAAAAAATTCGTTTGTGAAGGCTATTTATAAAGCACCAACGGTCATAACCATTCATGAAGAGATTTAAACGATTAGACACTTCTTTTGAAAATTGAAACTTTTGAATTCAACGGCCACCATGTCGACATGGGGTATCCCATGATGTCGACATCCCTATGTAAAAAACTATCTAAATTTTTTCTTGAAAATGGTATTGAAAGGAAAACAAGATAAAACGACTCTCGAGTAAAAACAAAGTTTAAAACAAGAGTTTATTTAAAAAACAAAAATAAAGAATATTTTATGGCTAAAACATCTTTTTGAAAATCATTTGAAAAGATCATTTTAAGGCTAAAACATTTTGAAAAATAATTTTGAAAATCATTTTCAAAAACCATTTTGAAGTAGTTTTGCAAGTTTCTTCCTGCGAATATCTCATCACATCAGGACTCGAGAACTTGTACAAAACCAGGATGTTCATGGGTTTGTTAGCCACTTGTCGTAGATTTGTAAGCTACTTGTCGTGGGTTTGTAAGCCACTAAGAAGGTAGAAATGAGTTCCATCCCAAATGAAATTCAGAATGAACATTTCCATGCTATTATGAAGTTTTAATAAAAACTAGACACATATCTTGAAATCTTAATCTTGATACTCATGAGTCTTCAAACTTGATTTCTTCATTCTTGATCTTTATACTGTACAGTCTTCAATAATCAGTACCTGCCTTATATATCCTGCATAATAACATTCATATATATATATATCTAGACGGTAGTGTTAGTACATAAGCTATAATAAAATAAGTTACAAAGGTTTTTGTCATCAAAACCACTGTCTTTAGTTCCTAACAATTCAAAGCATGGCTAGCAATGGCAGGTGAGATCCCACACATGTCAGACTGAGTCCAAGCGAACATGTCAAGATTCGCTCGAAGAAATCTAACAAGTTCTTTCATCATCGGGGGATCGATCTATGATTCGATCTTTAGGACCCATGACGGGTCATGGTGGCTGATTGTGATGTCAATCGTCAGCTCAGCCGGTGCAGCCTTGATCTCTTTGGGCTCCTCCTCGTCATCTCTCAGATCTATGTCTCTATAGAACCGACTATGGGGCCTGAGCTAATGCTCAAGTGCTGGTTGTCAATCTTCAATGCTTGGATATGGATAGACAGGCCACGCCCTTACCTTTCTCCTTTCATTGAGCATCCCTCGGTTCAGCTACATAATAGGAATGTCCGGTCGTCTGATCACCATGAACAACTCCAACACCATTATCTGTCGAGAAATTCAAAATCAAACACCAGGGGGCAAGAGCTACCTGGAACTCAGTTAGGGCTGGTCTGCCGGAAAAGAGTTGTATGGAGAGTCAACATCCAAAACAACAAATGAAAAAATCTGCACTCTCCTGCGGTCACCTTCTCCCAACTCCATGGGCAATTCAACATAACCAACAACTTCAGTTGCAGCACCGTTAAAGCCATGAATGCAGGATTTAGACAGTTTCAAGTCCTTGGCTTCCATCCTCATCTGATCATAAGATTTTTTGAAAATTATGTTTATAGAACTTCCATAATCAACCAATATCCTTCTCACTGCAGCAGGGCCAATCATTGCCGAAATGACCATTAGGTCGATCGTTGGAGCCTCCACCTTGTCTGCATCCCTGTTTCTAAATACAATAGCATCTGTCATTATACGTTGCTTCTTTTTTGGAGCTCCGTCTTCTATATATTCGAACGACATTCAAAATTGACATGCTTGTCGTGCTAGCGCAGCGCTCCATCTCATGCCAACCCTTACGAGTTAGGTGTAATCCTCCGACTATTGTATTGATTACCAATCTTCCACCAATCCACATAGGCTCCTCAGCCCTGTGTGGTGCTTGTTCTTGGTTGGGGTCGGATGTCCCCTGCCCGCCATCCTACGGGGTTTTTACAAACTGCTATAACTTTCTTTCTCGAATCAATTTTTCAATAATATCCTAGATGCCTACATTCATTTGTGTTATGACCATAACATTTTTGAAACTGACAGTATTTTTCAGTTTGTCTCTAATTCTCCGTTGATTCTTTCGGAGGCGGCTTCCTATACTGCATGGTATTACATTTAGACAAATAAACATTCTCTATGGATGTGTTCATTGACGTGCAAGTATCGTACAATGGAATCCTAGGCTTTCCTCTTCTAGAATCCCTTTTTCGTTTTCGGCTCCTATCTCCGCCTTTCTTTTGCTGATTCGGTTTATTATGAACATTCACTTGAACTCTTCCAGAACTATCATCAGACTACTTCACTACAATGTTACTCTATACTCCCTCTTTACTTGGTCCCACAACATTCTTCTTTCTAGAAGAGATAGCTTCCTCTTTCCTTAAATACCGAACTGCCTTTACATAGAAGCATTCCAATGTTGTGGGTGGCTAATCGCCAAAATCAGATTCTAGATCAATCCCTCTCGTACGGCCATCAATATTACATGGTCATTCGGATTACTGATTTCTATGACATCTATCTGGAATCTCTTCAATAATCTTTCAGCGATTCACCCAGAGCCAGGATCACAGTGGATAGGGACATTACATCTTTGGTGGCGAGTTGCATGCATACGGATCTGTTCCACGGATCTTATTGCTAAATCATCAAATCTAGAGATCGACTATGGGGGTAATCTCATAAACCACATCATTGCTATTCTAGAGAGAGTTATAGGAAAACATCTACACTTATTTTCATCATCTACTCGTGCAGAATCCATCAGTCATTCATATCTCATGATGTGCTGCTTGGGGTCAATTTTCCCCTCATAGGCAGACATCGACAGCATGTTAAACCTCCTTGGATACTCTACATGTAGGACATTGTCCGTGAATGTGGTATGGCTTCTCGAGGTTCCACATCTGTCATTGATCAAGCCTAGGCTATCTCTCACCAACTGTCTAACCATAGCCGACAAATCCGATGTATGGATAGTTAGTGCCAAGTGATGGTCGTGTTCCACCTCACGTGAATGGTCTGGTCGATGTCTACGGGCTGTTCCACGCCTCCTTGGTTCAACACCCTCTCGATGTGGATCACGTAAATTCACTTCATCATCATTCCAGGGAAGCAATTGGTCAACATTCAACTGGACTCCATTATCCAAATCTGACGCAGTAGCTCCAACTTGGATCCCAGCATGGACAGGTAAGTTCCCTACTTTGAAGGAGGGATCGGTATCGATCCCTATGGAGGGATCGGAAACAATCGGTCCTGCCAGATTGGGCAGGTTTACCAGTTGATGCACAAAAGTTTCAGCGCGACATCCATCAATTCTACGACGCCTGTGTTTGTGATACTCGTCCGACGAACTATAACTTTCTGATGTAGAGAAAAGGGTAGGGTCCCTCATTGCTTTCCCACGCTGTTGTTGACTGGGTTGATTCATTAGATAAATATTGGCCTGAACCTGCTGATTCAATTGTCAACGGCTGTCCACTAGCTCTATCATCTGATTCTGGAATTCAACTTTTATAGTTGAATCGGCTGGATTTCAGACTTCAACTGGATTGGCATTGACATCCATTGGTTGACTGCTCTAGCCTCCTTGTTGGATGCTAGCATTTTCGTTTCCTTCCGCGTTCTGAGAAGTGGATCTGGTGTTCCTAACCATTATTGATAGCTTTTCTTAGACTTTTGCAAATCTGCATAGAACAAGCAAGCTTCTTCAAGATAACAATGAATCTCCTTCGAGGGATTTATGTAATCCATTAGCAATAAAGGGATCTTAACAAGCTGAGAATCAAGGTCTCAGTGAAAGCACAAAAATGTTTGCACTAAAAATTGACACAAACACCTAATAGAAGTTTTGAAGAGAAATAAAATGAAAATAGAGGATAATAACTAAGAAATAACAGTTAACTGAAGCAATAACACGAACACAAGTGGTTCGACATTGTGTGCCTACGTCTACTTTGAACATATTGCTTTATTAATCACTTTGTAAACTGAGTACAATAGGGATCAGATGAAAATCCTTAGTTACAATAGAGTAAAAGCAACTAATAGTGTAAAAGTTCCCAAAATGAATGACTAAGCCTGTATTTATAGACGAAGATGGTCAAATATCTCCTTGTAAACCCAGCAGAAGGACATTCAGAAATATACAGACCCACAAGAAGGATTGCATGGCCCAATTTCCAAAGAATAGGGATCCGTACTGATCCCTATCTTGGAGGAATTTGAAACGACCCACAAATCCGTACCCCTTGAGTCAACACTATTCTACCTAAATCAACTCAAGTTGTACAGAAATACGAACCATTTGGGTTAAAGAAGAAGAGGCAGAAGAAAAAAATAGAAAACAACAACAGAATCTAACCATCGCAGCGGGATAAAATATAATAGATAATAAATAATCTTTACTCAAATATCAAATATCTTTGTTTATATATTACATCATCAGATTACATCAATCACAGCTCAACATCAATAACATACAACTGGATACACAACTACACTACACAGCGGAATATATATAAAACAAGTACGAAAATACGCATCGTCATCCAGCTCGTCTCCTGAGCTCCACAGCATCATATCCTGTATCCTATAATACTCGGTCTGACCTGAGCATTATAGTTAAATAACACCCGAGTCATTCTGGAATACCAGCGTGAGAAAATCACACTCAATTGATTATTAAAGTTTAAAAATCCTTTGAAAACAAAAGCATCTAGTAAGACCACGCCACAAATAAACATGTCGGGTTTTTACCTTACGATAGCTAAAACAATTTTTATAGAAATCCTCTGATATTATAATAGGGTCTATATACAAATACATATAAAATAGCCGAAATTGTTACACGATTAAATTCCAGCTACAAGCCACAGAGTGGGTAATACAAACAAAACTCGTACAAGGCTCGTAGGGAGAATGGATTTCGAACTAATGACTAGGCACTGGGGTACCACCTGTCACAGTACGTGGCCTAGATCACAGTACCGAGGAGTACGCCCGCTCCCCTGCAACACAAGAACGGGACTACCCCTTACTGGATAATCCCGAGTGAGATCACCCCGCGGTTGGGATCAGCAACCGCCCACTAAGCCGAAATAAAAGGGACATCTAGACGGGGATGACCTCACCCTGCTTGGGTGCTACCCACCTAGCCTTGCTGCATAACCCCTGATTTTCAGTCATTTCCGGTTGATGAGGCTTGAGGCTAAGTGTTACTTTTTTAGAACATATCCCTTAGAATGCCCATCGTCCACCTGACGATGTTCCGAAAGCATTCATCCATACAAGTCCGTCCCGGGTTTGAACGGAACCGAAGGCACTATTCCTACTACATCCATTTTGGAAATATCCTTAGGATTAGTAGCGACTAGCCTTTGCACTTCACTGCTCCATCTTCGACTCCGAACTCGTTTCCACGAAACATACAAACCGGATTGAAGTGGTTTTCGAGAAATTAATCTCGATCCCGGTCTCTTCGAAACGATCAGCGCATTTGGCCAATATTGATAGCCGGTGATTTAACTATCAATTAATATTCACAAACAACCATCAACCAATAAATAATTTTCTCAAATTATTTATTAATCCCAAAAATACCTTCACAAGATAAATTTCAACTTTTCAAACCCTTTTGAAAACGGTTTCAAACTACCTTCCTTTCTCAGAATAAATTCCAAGTATTCTCTATTTCCACTGAAATCACCAAGCATAAAACTTTAGATTTTTAAAATAATTTAAAACGCTTTACTTTGAAATATACGTTAAAACACTTAAGCTAAAACTACTTCAATAATTTATTAAAAACACATACTATACGAATATTTGAAAATAAGGTTACTTTATAAATATAAAACTAGGTTTCCACTTTTTAAAACAAAATACTAAGTCACCTTTTAAATAATTATTACAATAATAGATTTGAAAAATATTTACTTTAGAATTTTAAACATTCAGAAATAATAAATTTTCTAAAACATGCTTTTTAAAACAACATTAAACTTTTATCTTATATTTTAAAATTTCTTTGAAAACCATACTTGGCTATCCAGGGAAATGCACTTCTCTTCACATCCTTTAAAAATAAATCACCATTTATTTTTAGGCATATTTACCATTACATAAATAAATTCTCACCTTGAATTTATTTCCCAAATCCACTTCATTCTTATAAACTCAGTCTATAAATTCCAAAATCTCACTTTTCTTTAATTTTAATTCTAAACACTTAAGTAAATTTACAAACGATTTCTAATTTTACTTCACTTGAAATAAATTCCTTTACTTACTTCGTCTATTTCAAAGTCCATTAACTTCCAGATTTTACTTCTTTATTATGAGTTAAAACCTTTTAAAAAAATACCAATTTCAGATTTCCAAAATTCCTTCTTATCCTTTAATTAAATTTAATCCTTAAATTTAAAAATAATTTCTTTATTCTTTAAACTAATATCACTTTAGTTTAAAATTTATTATTCCCCTGTTAATTCAAAATCCCCTTTTCCATATTTGTTAAAATTATGAAATCGCTTTTATTTTTATTTTATTTTATTTTACAATTCATTATTAAATTTATTCAAATTCCCTAGAATTATTTTACTTAAAATTTTACTTTTTTTATTTCTTTTCAAAAATCTAATTCTATAGATTGTGATAACTCATTATACTGAGGTATTCAATCCAACCATACCTCCAATATTACAATTATCAATAAAATCATCACAGGATATCAAATATTCATAACACAGAACATTAAATAATCTAAATAAATTTGAGGAATTCAGTTGGATCCCTCCAACCTGTTTCTCTGCATCTACAGACGTTAGCACAATATATAATACCAATTCCACTTCGAGGTGGAATATCGCGGTATATGGGATTTATATAAAATCATCCGCTATTATGCGGCGCATAGGATCTCATTCGCTATAAAAATGCGGGAAATCAATCATTCCAAGAAATATTATATACTATAATATAGCACATCAATCATTTCAATCAATTATTTTAAATTTAGCCATTTAAATTTAAATTCAGCTGAGTGGGATTAACTCACCTTTGCTTTTATTTGTAATCCACTTCTTTATTGCCTTGGTTTTCCCATTTTTGACCTAGAATAAACAATTCATATGATTTATCGAACAATCAATTTCCTTTCAATAGATTTAATTAATTAACACCTATAATTTGAATCAGTCTAATGATCATTTTCCTATTAGATAGATTTAATTAGCCAGATAATTCTATCAACTAATTTTCCTCATAATAAATAAAATTTTACGTTACAAAAAAAATTAATTAAGCTAAACTCCCTAATGCACTATTTTAAAATAATCAAGTAAATTTAAGATGTATATTTATTTTTCTCTTTAAAACTATATATATATATATATATATATATATACCTATAAAATATTCTGTATAGGTTTTTAAAACTGATTTTTATATAAACTTTTCAAATCAAGCTGTTTAAAATTCCTATTTCAAATCCTATCCCTACATTATCTTGTCACATTAAACAAAGTAAACTTTCCTACCTTACTATAAATTTTTCTTTGTTTCTACCTTATATCAAATTTAAATTAAAAGATAATTCTCTTATACCTTGCAGCAAAAACATGAACCTAGGCTAGCCGCTCACCCCTTCATCGCAACCCATCATGCCCATGTTGCAGCAACGCCATTGCCTTCATCCAACAAGACACGCGAACTCTAATCGAGCTCGACTCCCTACGAAACCCTATCCCACTCGAAACGAGTTCGAGCGCCGAGCCAAACCCTAGTCGAACTGAAACATCCCCACTTCCTTCGAGCGATTCGTGCGCGCGCCCTAGCCCTTGGCCAATCTGCCATTGCCGTAGAGCGAAAGCAAAACGACGAGCGACTTCCACTTGAACGGCTCTCAAATGATTCGGGGACGAACACGATGCAAAGCAAATTGATTCGCAGATCCCTTCGATCAACTCTCTGATTGATTTTCGAACGAATTGGCAAGGAGTTTTTTTTAAAAAAAAACTCGGCCTCGATTTCAATTTTAATTCGGCCATTTTCCCCTTTTTTTAGTACTGTATATTTTTCGTGAGTATGAACTTAAGGTAGGGGAAAAGAGGAGATATGATTTGAAAGGGAAGGCACGTTGCGTAATTTAACGAAGAGGAGGAGACAACTAGGGCGACGGAAAACAGATGCAGGAGATGTTTGCGTGCTATTATAAAAAAAGAGAAACATGATATAAAAGGAAGTCGTCTTGCTCGGGAAAGATTTCGGCTGGTGAGGTTGCTTATGTGATAATATACATATAAAATTTAAATTAAATTTTCGTTGTAAATTTCAACGCGTTTATGTGGAGTACGCTCACACAACAACTCCAAAAACTACGAAAATTGAAATCCGATAATAATAAAATATTACGGATCCAATGGAACCGGTTTCCTCAAATTCCGAGACTGTGCCTCGGAAGGCTGTTTTTAATTTCAATTTAAACGATATAAATTTCAAAACTTAACAAATCATTTTTAAATTTGATTCCAATACTTCTATTACCTTCAGTATTATAAATATAAATTTTGTAAGCCTTCAAATTATATTTTAACAGGCTTAAAACTCCAGATTCAGCATTTTACTCAACTTCAAACTATTTAATTCAATAATTTAATTATCAAATAAATTATGATATTTGAATTCGAGTTAAAATTACCCTTTCAAAAATTTAAAATCAATTAAATATTCTAATTTCAAATGTTTAAAAATTCTGGGTCGTCACATTCCTCCCCCCCTTAAAAGAATTTCATCCCCGAAATTACTAATTAGGAAGAATGGTCCAATACCCGTTTATTCTTTTCCCTAAATCCAAACAGTTTAACATCTAACCCACTATTTTTTATAAAAGACCCATTATCATTCTTATTAACCTCTCAACTCTCTCATAATTTTCAAATATTATTACTTGCTCAATCATTCAAATTTCAATTTGAAACCACATTTTGAATTATCAAATTTTTTCAAAATTTTTTCTAACTCCCTAAATTTTTGAAATTTTTTGCCAGCGTCTCCTTTGCACGGCTAGCTCGGTACAACTACAAAAGGCCTCTACGGGCTCCTAAATCCGAAAAGAAAACAAAAAGCCAAGTGGCTATATCCAAAAACCCAATCAAATTTCACAGAAATTTAATCACATACCTTTTTGTCGAGCAATTCTAATTTATTATCTGAAATCAAAACCAATTTTCCTTTCTCTTTTTCATACATGCATATTCTTCATGGCAATAATATCCAATCATAATATCCCAAAAACATTTTATCGACTTCCTCACAAAATGTCAATATCTATTCATTCAAATATTGACTTAGATTATATTTGTAGTATCAATTTCCAATTAAGAATTCACTATTCCTTTCTTAAGTTAGTATAAGCATTATATATGCTTCTTTATTTATTTTCACTTCACCACTTTAGTTTATATCTACTTCTATTCAAATCGATTCTTTCATTCCATATGAATTCAATTTATTTTCAACTCTAAATATTTGAATTTTATTTTCCATTTATAACTAATTCATGTCATTATTTTAAATTAGTTTCATTTACTAATTTATTTCAATTTCCAATTTGAATTCGTTTTGTCATTAACTAAAATTTTCAAAATTTTCAAAAAATTTCTAACTCCCAAATTTTCAAATTTTTTTGGCAGAGTCTCCTTTGTACGGAGGAGCATTTGCAATTTGACAAGGGATATAAATATATATACATCGACCCACACGGTCGGAAAAACAAAAAACAGTTCATGTTTCCTATTTTTATTGCGTAGGCGTACCTTATTTAGCATTCTAAGCAAGCAGCTTATTTATTAAGCAATTAGCATAACCAAATCCAGCCACACAGCTTCCAAGTACCTGTACTTACTCAATTTAAACATGTAAGTGCCATATATACAAAGTTTATCAATATGTCACTTATTTGCAATAGTCAAACACATAAATTACAACAGCAATGCACACTAAACACTTTCCGTAAGCAATTTATTTAGCTTTCATACTAATTCAACTGTTTTCAATTAATTTATAACCATTTCCATTAAATTTGAATGGTTTTCAATCCATTTGTATACAACTTCATCAATTTGAATGGTTTAAAACTCAATCGCTTACATTCAATTCATTTTTAATTTTAAACAAACCCATATTATTCCAATTGATTTAAAAATCAATTTTATTTACTTGCAATGATCCATAGAATTTTATTCTCTTCTATGTTCGTCCCACAACCAATTTCTCTCATGCAAATTGGTAATATTCATTCAAGTAAATAACCACTTAAGTCGATGACCATTTTAAATTGATTCCAACTCAATTTATTATTTAATTCTGTCTATTTAAAATTCATTCACAACCATTTGATCTAGCTCGACACATTCTATTTAAATTTTATTCACGATCCATTCATTTGCGTTTCATTTAAAACCATTCTATTTTTCTTATTATCTCCAAATTATTTTAATCCCTTAACAATTTAAATGGTTTACAATTATTTATTTAAGCATTTCATTCCATTAAATATTACCTGTAACTCACCGAATTTTATTTCGATTAAAATTAATTTTCACTTGATTTAAATCCAACCCAATATCATTAAACTTAGTTTAAGTTGAATTCAATTCAACTCTCCTCCATCTATTTAGTTTAAGTCAATTTACTTCAAATTTTTATACTTAAGCTCATTTTCATTTTACCAGTAAAAAATTTCTATATATATATATATATATATATATATTCAACTTAATTCCATCTCAATCTATTCTCATTTTAAATCTATAATTTCATTTGGTTAGTGATTATAAAATTTAAATTTTCCAGATTCAATTCCTTCAATTGATTACATGGCCATTTCCAATTTATTTCCACTTATTTGGATTTTATTCGCAATACAAACCATTACTATTTTAATCCAATTTCATTTTCCTTTATTCGATACATTTGCAACTATATTTAATTTGTTAACACTTCAAGTCAAATTTTAATTAATAACTCAAGTTTTGATTCCACTATTCACTTTTAATTTACCATCCAATTTTATTAAATCACAATTCAACTTCGTTCTCAATTCATTTAATTAATTGTAAGGCCACTTTCAATTATATTTTCTTCACTAATGATTCTAGTCGAATTTGATTTATAACTTGAGTTTTATTTTCAAACTTCAATATTAACTCACCAATTCAGCTTCTATTTAGCTACATTAGGTTCCATTTACACATTTTATTAACTAATTTATTATCAAATTAGTTCTTCCCCTGGTTAAAATTCAATACTTGATTTTTAATTCCAAATATCACTTCATCTAATTTTCTTAGTTCAATTTATTTTATAATTCAAGTTTGGATTTTTGTTTCATTTTCCAATTCATCAAAATATTAGTTTTGGGTTTTTCTATCCCACTTTTAAATTTTACAAGTCACAACTTGTTATTTTACACATTTCCATTCTTTCTTGGCTGGAATATATTCATCTTTATTTTTAACTCGAGCCTTACGCTTATTTATAACCCAAGCATATTTTATTCCATGCATTTTTTTATTACCATGGATTTTTAATTCTTTTATAAGTTGTTCCCATTTATTTATTTCAATTCAATCCTTATCCAACTTATTTACCATTTATTCAGGTAAGAATCTAATTCCATTCCAATAACTCAATTGAATTTTTATTCCAATTCAATTTTATTTTAACTCGGATTTATTTAACTCAATTCGATTTCAACTTAATTTGAATACAACTGGATATTATTTTCGACCTATTCAATTAATTTCAATCCAGTTAAATTTTTGTTTCCCAATCCAGGTTAAGTTCATTTTTAACTTTTCACTTTAAATTTAAGTTTCCAACATTCAAAGCTTATATTTTCCTTCCTGATTTACAAATCATCTCAATTTATAAGCTTACGACCTATCTCATCAGGATTTTCAACACCCGGCTTTGGTTTCAAATTATTTTGAAATCTTCAACATCTCAAATCTCATTTCTCAAAAATTTAAACCAATCCTGGTTTTTATTTCCGTCAAATTACCCTTGAAATTCCAAAAATAAACTAGTTCTTCTGAACAAATCAATTTGGCAGCAATCCGTCACTTAGAAATTCGAAAATGAATACTGATGATGCGACCGTCATCATCAGAATTATTTTCCAACAATCCAAGCGATTTCAATGCTATATCACTTCCAAAATCTTTTTAAAACAAATTTCCTTTCAGAAATACTTCTAAAACAATAATGTTATCATTTATCTTCAAAACATTTCGACAATACTTCCAAAATCTCTGGAATTTTAAATTTCCAAATCCTGCTTAAATCAAATTTAACTATAATTCATTTGCATAGTTTATGCTCATACAAATTCTCATTTGATTATATTTCAATTTATAAATTACATTTATAATTCATATTTATAAATTTCATTTTATAATGAATTTATTTCCTTAACCTTTTCAATTTCTTATTCAATTTCTACACAATAGTGTTAATAATTTAATATTATCATTCCTTAACAATCAAGCATCCAAATACTATAATACTTTACAAAAATTATATCTTTTATATACAAAAATAATTTGGGTAAAATTATTTCATTTACCCTACTTTAAAACAATACTATGTCGAGTTGTTCTATCAAGTGTTTAGAGATCCCTATCAATAATGTTAATTACTCGTATTGACCAGAATCCATAAACTACTCAATAAACCAATCAACACAATATAAAATCATTTTATATTCACTAACAAATACGCGCTTATATCTATTAATACGCTCAAACTCAGTCTAGAGTACTATTGACTCTATTTCAATGAGTAATTCCCACCAGAGCCAAGGTTATCGCTAACCTAAGCTCTGATACCAAGTGAAACGACCCGCAAATCCGTACCCCTTGAGTCAACACTATTCTACCTAAATCAACTCAAGTTGTACAGAAATACGAATCATTTGGGTTATACAAGAAGAGGTAGAAGAAGAGAACAGAAAACAACAACAACAGAATCTAACCATCGCAGCGGAATAAAATATAATAGATAATAAATAATCTTTACTCAAATATCAAACATCTCTGTTTATATATTACATCATCAGAGTACATCAATCACAGCTCAACATCAATAACATACAACTGGATACACAGCTACACTACACAGCGGAATATATATAAAACAAGTACGAAAATACGCATCGTCATCCAGCTCGTCTCCTGAGCTCCACAGCATCATATCCTGTATCCTATAATACTCGGTCTGACCTGAGCATTATAGTTAAATAACACCCGAGTCAGTCTGGAATATCAGCGTGAGAAAATCACACTCAATTGATTATTAAAGTTTTAAAATCCTTTGAAAACAAAAGCATCTCGTAAGACCACGCCACAAATAAACATGTCGGGGTTTTACCTTACAATAGCTAAAACAATTTTTATAGAAATCCTCTGATATTATAATAGGGTCTATATACAAATACTTATAAAATAGCCGAAATTGTTACATGATTGAATTCCAGCTACTAGGCATAGAGTGGATAATACAAACAAAACTCGTACAACGCTCGTAGGGAGAATGGATTTACAACTAATGACTAGGCACTGAGGTACCACCTGTCACAGTACGTGGCCTAGATCATAGTACCGAGGACTATGTCCGCTCCTTTGCAACACAAGACCGGGACTACCCCTTACGGATAATCCCGAGTGAGATCACCCCACGGTTGGGATCAACAACCGCCCACTAAGCCGAAATAAAAGGGACATCTAGACATGGATGACCTCGCCCTGCTTGGGTGCTACCCACCTAGCCTTGCTGCATAACCCCTAATTTTCAGTCATTCCCTGTTGATGAGGCTTGAGGCTAAGCGTTACCTTTTTAGAACATATCCCTTAGAATGCCCATCGTCCACCTGACGATGTTCCGAAAGCATTCATCCATACAAGTCCGTCCCGGGTTCGGACGAAACCGAAGGCATTATTCCTACTACATCCATTTTGGAAATATCCTTAGGATTAGTAGCGACTAGCCCTTGCACTTCACTGCTCCATCTTCGACTCCGAACTCGTTTCCACGAAACGTACAAACCGGATCGAAGTGGTTTTCGAGAAATTAATCTCGATCCCGGTCTCTTCGAAACGATCAACGCATTTGGCCAATATTGATAGTCGGTGATTTAACTATCAATTAATATTCACAAACAACTATAAACCAATAAATAATTTTCTCAAATTATTTATTAATCCTAAAAATATCTTCACAGGATAAATTTCCACTTTTTAAACCCTTTTGAAAACAGTTTCAAATTACCTTCTTTCTCAGAATAAATTCCAAGTATTCTCTATTTCCACTGAAATCGCCAAGCATAAAACTTTAGATTTTTAAAAAGATTTTTAAAATAATTTAAAACGCTTTACTTTGAAATATACGTTAAAACACTTAAGTTAAAACTACTTCAATAATTTATTAAAAACACATACTATACGAATATTTTAAAATAAGGTTACTTTATAAATATAAAACTAGGTTTCCACTTTTTAAAACAAAATGCTAAGTCACCTTTTAAATAATTATTACAATAATAGATTTGAAAAATATTTACTTTAGAATTTTAAACATTCAGAAATAATAAATTTTCTAAAACATGCTTTTTAAAACAACATTAAAATTTTATCTTATATTTTAAAATTTCTTTGAAAACCATACTTGGCTATCCAGGGAAATGCACTTCTCTTCACATCCTTTAAAAATAAATCACCATTTATTTTTAAGCATATTTACTATTACATAAATAAATTCTCACCTTTAATTTATTTCCCAAATCCACTTCATTTTTATAAACTCAGTCTATAAATTCCAAAATCTCACTTTTCTTTAAATTTTAATTCTAAACACTTAAATAAATTTACAATAGATTTCTAATTTTACTTCATTTTAAATAAATTCATTTACTTACTTCATCTATTTTAAAGTCCATTAACTTCCAGATTTTACTTCTTTATTATGAGTTAAAACCTTTTAAAAAAAATACCAATTTCAGATTTCCAAAATTCCTTCTTATCCTTTAATTAAATTTAATCCTTAAATTTAAAAATAATTTCTTTATTCTTTAAACTATTATCACTTTAGTTTAAAATTTATTATTCCCCTGTTAATTCCAAATCCCCCTTTTCCATATTTGTTAAAATTTTGAAATCGCTTTTATTTTTATTTTATTTGATTTTACAATTCATTATTAAATTTATTCAAATTCCCTAGAACTATTTTACTTAAAATTTTACTTTTTTTTATTTCTTTTCAAAAATCTAATTCTATAGATTTTGATAACTCATTATACTGAGGTATTCAATCCAACCATACTATCCAATATTTCAATTATCAATAAAATCATCATAGGATATCAAATATTCATAACACGGAATATTAAATAATCTAAATAAATTTGAGAAATCCAGTTGGATCCCTCCAACCTATTTCCCTGCATCCACAGACATTAGCACAATATATAATACCAATTCCACTTCGAGGTGGAATATCGCGGTATATAGGATTTATATAAAATCGTCCGCTATTTGCGGCGCATAGGGTTTCATTCGCTATAAAAATGCGGGAAATCAATCATTCCAAGAAATATTATATACTATAATATAGCACATCAATCATTTCAACCAATTATTTTAAATTTAGCCATTTAAATTTAAATTTAAATTCAGCTGAGTGGGATTAACTCACCTTTGCTTTTATTTGTAATCCACTTCTTTATTGCCTTGGTTTTCCCATTTTTGACCTAGAATAAACAATTCATATGATATATCGAACAATCAATTTCCTTTTAATAGATTTAATTAATTAACACCTATAATTTAAACCAGTCTAATGATCATTTCCTATTAGATAGATTTAATTAGCCAGATAATTCTATCAACTAATTTTCCTCATAATAAATAAAATTTTACGTTACAAAAATAATTAATTAAGCTAAACCCCCTAATGCACTATTTTAAAATAATCAAGTAAATTTAAGATGTATATTTATTTTTCTCTTTAAAACTATATATATATATATAAACATATACCTATAAAAATATTCTGTATACGTTTTTAAAACTGATTTTTATATAAACTTTTCAAATCAAGCTGTTTAAAATTCCTGTTTCAAATCCTATCCCTACATCATCTTGTCACAGTTAAACAAAGTAAACTTTCCTACCTTACTGTAAATTTTCTTTGTTTCTACCTTATATCAAATTTAAATTAAAAGATAATTCTCTTATACCTTGCAGCAAAAACGTGAACCTAGGCTAGCCACTCACCCTTTCATCGCGACCCATCATGCCCATGCTGCAATAACGCCATCGCCTTCATCCAACAAGACACGCGAACCCTAATCGAGCTCGACTCTCTGCGAAACCCTATCCCACTCGAAACGAGTTCGAGCGCCGAGTCAAACCCTAGTCGAACTGCAACATCCTCACTTCCCTCGAGCGATTCGTGCGCGGGCCCTAGCCCTAGCCCTTGGCCAATCTGCCATTGCTGCAGAGCGAAAGCAAAACGACGAGCGACTTCCACCTGAACGGCTCTCAAATGATTCGGGGACGAACACGATGCAAAGTAAATTGATTCGCGGATCCCTTAGATCAACTCTCTGATTTTCGAACGAATTGGCAAGGTGTTTTTTTTAAAAAAAACTCGGCCTCGATTTCGATTTGAATTCGGCCATTTTCCCCTTTTTTTAGTACTGTATATTTTTCGTGAGTATGAACTTAAGGTAGGGGAAAAGAGGAGATATGATTTGAAAGGGAAGGCACGTTGCGTAATTTAACGAAGAGGAGGAGACAACTAGGGCGACAGAAAATAGATGCAGGAGATGTTTGCATGCTGTTATAAAAAAAGAGAAACATGATATGAAAGGAAGTCGGCTTGCTCAGGAAAGATTTCGGCTGGCGAGGTTGCTTAGGTGATAATATACATATAAAATTTAAATTAAATTTTCGTGTAAATTTCAACGCGTTTATGTAGAGTACGCTCACACAGCCACTCCAAAAACTACGAAAATTGAAATCCGATAATTATAAAATATTACAGATCCAATGGAACTGGTTTCGTCAAATTCCAAGACTGTGCCTCGGAAGGTTGTTTTTAATTTCAATTTAAACGATATAAATTTCAAAACTTAACAAACCATTTTTAAATTTGATTCCAATACTTCTATTATCTTCAGTATTATAAATATAAATTTTGTAAGCCTTAAAATTATATTTTAACAGGCTTAAAACTCCAGATTCAACATTTTACTCAACTTCAAACTATTTAATTCAATAATTTAATTATCAAATAAATTGTGATATTTGAATTCGAGTTAAAATTACCCTTTCAAACATTTAAAATCAATTAAATATTCTAATTTCAAATGTTTAAAAATTCCGGGTCATCACAGAATTTATGGGTGCGATCCCTGTGGTAGCTTCCCCATGTTGAAATATGCTTAGCCTCCAAGTTTCATGCTAATTGTAGTAGTAGAACTCAAGTTATTTCTTGATCCTTGCTTGAATATGATTGCTCTTTGATTTCAGCCAATTCCTATTGAGGGAAGAAGGCCGATCCCTCTGACTCCATCCTTTTGAGGTGTGATCCCTATGGTAGGCTTCCTAGGATCCTCACATCTTGCTCATAAAATTTCATATGCATTGGACTTGTGTGTCTTAATATATTAATTGTTTTCTATTGAACTGCATTAACTTTCTAAAACATAACGATATCTATTTTGGAAGTTGATTTTTGCTGATCTCTCCTATACGTTGAACCATATTACATACTTAGAAAATTCTACATTCCATATCTCTTAATTCTGTTTGATCACGGCTTCGTATTACCATTTGTACTTGACTTCTAGACCCTACAATAGTCACCGTGGAATTACTGACCTTGATGACAGTCAAACCTAACTTGTCCAATCAGTTCGAATATAGTCGGGTCAAAATGCTGGATAACAATCCTAAAGTCACACTGCTTGTAATCAGATTAGCTAGGCAGACTTCCGTGTACTTTTCACCGATTTTGCATCCTTATAACTTAGTCGTATTTCCGCTCTCCGACATAACAAAATATCATACACACACCCCCCCACACACACACACATACATACATATACACACATATACATACATACATACACACACATATATATAATATACCTTACTCGTATTTACGCATTAAGGCCATATAAAGGAAACTCCTTATTTCACCCTTAATTATGGATTAATTGCCATAATTATCCTTAACTTCATTCCTATAGGGATTAGCTTTATATATTACCTATTTATTTCATACGTTTGCGACATATACATTACTAGTATATTTATACCTAACGTAAAATATTAGATTAGCTAGTTATTATTAAATATTCATAAGCGTGCTTAATTTTTTTTCTATACTAAGGTTTTCACTTTCTATATGAGTTATTAAAATGTCAAAACTTTCATATTCATACAAGTCTCAGTCCCATACAGTAGTCTATAAAATAGCTAATATCCATAGCAAAATGAAACAAACTTGCATATATTTTCAAAAATGGAATTAAGATACCTAACTTATTTAGCAAAATCAACACCTCTATTTCGGAGAAACAAAACTTTAAAATTTAAACCTTTATATTCTATCCAACTGTTACAGATACAAGCTTGAAGTGAAAAAGAGATTCATGTGTATCTAAATTACGAAAATAGACGGTGTAAACTACAAATAGGAAAATTCATACTTTGCACGCCATTTCCTATTCTTTTCTTTTAGAACACTTCGTCACAACAACAGAATTGAAAAGTGGTAGTTGAATAGAACATAAATTATTCATATTGCAAATAATAAATTAAATTATGTTATATTAACATAAAACAATTGAAGTTCTAACTAATCCAGAATTGACATTTTATGGTGGAAAATTTTGGGTTTAGATTAAGATATTCGTATACAATCCCAAGGCATAAAACCAATCCAAATTTTTATTACACAAATTACATTAAAGAAAAAACCTAAAATTTCCACTCACAGAAAGCTCTTTCTTTGAATTCCTTTGGATTTGATTTCACGCCTTCGTGTATTTCCTCCGTCATTTATCTTCTTTTTTGATTTTACAATATACAACAATTCAATTATGTACGTATTAGATTCAAAATTAAGATATAAAGAGAATTAGAGAAATGTGTGTTTGTGTGCGTGTCTAAAACTTATTACCGTTAATCTAATTGATTTCTTCCCCAAAAGTTGAATCTTGAATTTAAAATGCCTATGGAGGAAGAGAACTGATAGAGTTTCACTAGTATTGCTATTTTTCTTATAAATAAAAATGAGGAGGTTAACCTATTATTTATAGTCGTTAGAACGCGTCTAGGCTGTACGATCAAAGTCTGTTTGAAATAATAAAATCCGAGTCGTTGAGACCAAGAAAAACCCTAGCCGCCATATGAGAACCGGTTGACCAGCCCAATGAAGGTGGTCTACTGGCCCAATGAAGGTGGTCGACCGGCCTTCTTCTACTGGCCGAAATTTATTTGTCGCCTTTTATATTTGACGTTAATTTTTATTTCCAACCATTAATCCCTAATGTTAACGTTTACTTAAACGTTAAGCTTCCCTTTAATGTTAAAATATTTTATTACCTTTTCTAATTTCAAATGCGGACGTTATTAAATTTTTAAATATAAATTCTTTTGAATTATTTTTAATTCGAAAACTTCAAACGTCAATAACTTCTCCGTTTGAACTTCGATCGCGAAACTTTATATATGAAATTTGCTCAGAAAATCGTCATGAACACAATGGTTTAACTTTCGTGGCCAATTTCCAACGTTTGAGAAATTCTCATTTTTAGCCTTATTGTTAATTAATAAATTTTCTTAATTAACTTTCATGTTTATTTTATGGGGTGTTACAATGAGATTAATACTATTTCGGTTATTTTTGGTACTTTTATTATATTTTCTTCCGCCGTGAGATTTGAGAATGTAGAATGTTTAAAAAATTACATCTGTCTTCGTATTATGTAAACCATAAAATTCTAACGATTCATACTTCTTGGCACAACTTGAGTTGAAATGCCATATTGGGCTTTGGAACACTGTGTCCAGATGCGATTGTTACATTATTTGATACACTCATTATAGTATTAGTATGAATTATTTTAAAATTTTCTTTTAGCCAAAACAAATAAGGTAAGATTTTATTTAAAGATATTTAGATGTGGAAAATAGGTATAAGGACAAACTCTGACTAAAATTTAGGCTAAATGAGAACAAGTTTCATTTTTGGACCGAATGACAAACTTTGGAAAAAAATTAGGTAAAGGACACTGCTAACTATAGTTAGCATTTCTACAGTGTAAAATTGAATATTTTTATAGTGCAAAAACTGAATAAAATTACAAAATGCTAGTTATAACTAGTATTTTGTAAGTGTAAAAACTGAATATAACTAGCATCATCGTTAAGCCTAACGTTGTCTCAAAATTTGTTTTTCAGTTTAAAAATGAAACTTCTTGTCCTTCAGCCTAATTTTTGTTCAAAGTCTGTCTTCTCGATAATTCGCTTATTTTAGATTGAATCTAATAAACCTTGGTAAATTCTATTCAAACACAAGAATTTTCTTAATAGCCCCCTTTAGTATTCTTAAATTTTAAAGATCAAAACACCCTTACTATCATTCTATTCAGAAAATATAACGTTTTTTTCTCGTCACCTTCAATCAGCTCTTTTCTCAGACCCTAGCTTTTAAAACTGTCAAGCTAAATTTCAAATATTTTGTTCAAGTTGATGGATTGATGAGGAGGATGAAATGTTAACACAATCAGAAGAGATGATTCATAATTTTCTTAATGTAATTATTTTACTTAAAAAAATCATGGAAGGATGGAAACGAGGTTTAATGACTGAGTGAGGAAGCTAGAGTTTTGAATTGTTTTATGCATGTGAGAGATGTTTATGGCATGAGTTTTTCTATTCATGATCGAATAAGGGAAAGTTTGAAAGAAATCAAAATACACGGGGGCCTTCTAAGTACAAACTTTGGTATTCACGTTTTTTGGGAAATAAAGAGGGCTACAATAGAATTTGCCATAACTTCATGTGCATACTCTACTCTTCACCAAGTTTTAAGCTGGTTTGAACTCTAGATCACAATAAAGATCAATTGATTTATTCTATTTCTGAATATCATGGCTGCTTCCTCTTCTACGTTATTTTGTCTTCCCCCGTTTTACAGATCTCTTCATCTACACAACTCGAATCACGAAACAGCTATTCTTGCGTCCCCTTTTGGACATCGATTTCAATCACTGCCACCTCTCGCTCCCAACCAAGCTTATAATCATCGCAAACCCCGAAATTACCCCAACGTAACTCAATACTTCCTTTGATTTAATTTCATCCCTTTTACTCCAATCCAATTCAACTTTAAAATTCGTATTTAATCATGCAGGATGCCGTGGTTGTGTTTCCCGATCCCCGCATTTGGGTTGCCGAAGAAGAAGATGATGATGAAGACGATGAAGAAGAAGAAGACGATAGAAGCTTGGATTTACTTGTAAAATTTATTGAGAACGTTTTTCGAAAGATTTCCCGACGAGCTAGAAAGGCCGTGAGATCTGTTCTTCCTTCTTCTTTTTCTTCCAAATTGGTAATTTTCTACTTTTCTGGCAATTTGGTTGTTTTTTATTCAGTTATGAATTTTTTTTGTTAGGCCGTTTAGTGCCATTTTGTTACCGTGACCAGCTAAGTAATTATAAATTAATCAATTGGAGTTGCTCTTATGTCACGAAATAATAGTAATTGCAAATGTAAGCTATCTAATGATTTTGATCGCTTTTTTTTTTTTTTTTAAATGATGCTTAGTTGCTGTCGCTTGAGAAATTCATGTCTTAGTTTGAACTCATAATTACATCCAGCCTGTGAAATGAGGATGCTTTTTATTTCATGCAGCTTTATGCAGTTATTAATTGTTTGTTCCTTTTTATTATTATTTTAATTTTTTTTTCTAATTTTTTATGTCCATGAATATTTGTCAAATAGGTCGAGTTTAATTTTGATATGCTGCTTTTGAGTTTAGAACTACGGTTGTGACATTTTCTTTTTCAATACAACATGTATTTAGGTCAGGTT
Organism: Allium cepa; assembly: GCA_030765085.1. Lineage (NCBI taxonomy): Eukaryota > Viridiplantae > Streptophyta > Magnoliopsida > Asparagales > Amaryllidaceae > Allium > Allium cepa. Next base: position 1,024,232,931 of record CM060931.1, on the reverse strand, counting down.
TTCAGTTAATGGAGTTCTGATACTGGCCTTCTTGTGGATTCTCAAGGCATTTCTTGAGGTACTTCTGGATATTATCTCGTTGATTTATCTAATTAGTTTTCTTTTAATGCATGCAAATTTATGTATGTCAATGTTTTAATTTTTTTTTTCTTGTCTTAGAAACCACATGATATCAATATTATAATTTGGTGACATATTTCAGTTGAAGGCATTCTAGAAATCTTATCGAGGCAAAACTACATACAGTCGTTCATGAATATGCCGAAATATTTTGCTGCTTCAAAAAGTTATTAATCGTATCTCCTCCCACAAAGCTATATTGAATCCTTCACGAAAGGCCTTCGTTTGAAGCACCGTATGATTTATCCTTTCAGTTTTTCTTGTCTTAAAGCAGTTCTTATGTTTTTTTAATTGTTATTTATAAATCAAAATCAAGAATGAACTTGGTTCAGCTCTTGCTTTATATGTTTAAATAAACCAAAATTCTAAGATGAAATCTAGCGTCTGTTGTCATTCTAGTATGGTTCATATTATGCAAATTGCCTGTATGTTCATCAGTGCGACTGATAGGATATGTTTGCTACAAGTTGCTCAAGTGTCGAATGCATGTCATAAGAGGCTACATCAAAACAAAGTCAATCATCTCCAGTTCATGAAATGGCTTGCCTTAAGTGCGGCTCAAGGCGAGGCGGAGCAAAAACGCCTTGAAATCTGTTTATGAAACCTTTTGCCTTTAGATTTATGCCATAGCAACCTGAGACATGTGAGACATACGAAACATACGCCTTGTACATGTCTTAGGACAAAAAAAAGCCTCCAACTATCGTAAAAATTGTATTTGGGACAAGTTACAACACTCTCTAATCATTTCGTAGATATTTAAAATAACGATCAATAAAAGAACACCAAGTAATATATTTATTTTTCAAATTAAATTTGGCAATCTGTTTCAAAATCAAACTTTGAAATCGACTTCTGAACTCGATTGAATTTTTTTTAAAAGCATGAAAGAATGAAAGAGGAAGAAAAAAAGAGGATAATTTATCTGCTTTTCTACTGTTGGAAATAATGTGTTTAGTTTTTTTATTGCACTTAAATTTGATGCTACTTATAAAATACATCCTGCAGTGGGTGAATTGGTTATCAGCACATCACCAAGGGGAAGGTAGTTGCTTCATATCAAGCAACCAAAACAACTTTTAAGGTTGCTCTTTGTTACTGGGAGTGTTGCTTCTTAGTCAACTTCAAGAAAACAACCATTTTGTTCGATTTTCTTAAAGCCAGATAAGTCAGTACTAAGTGCATAAGATTTAATATTAGTTCCATGTACTTAATCTTAGTGGATTACACGTTCTTGTCCGGTCTTATAAAAGCTGCATAACTCAGTTTTTCCAACTCTCTCTTGGGATAAAGTGAATTGTGTGCTTGTTGGGGTATGTTATTGGAAGTTAGTGTGATATTATATTATAAAATAACGGGTTGGTTAGTGGTGAGATGGTGCTTTAAATTGGATGGTGCTTTTGATGTTGCTTATACTGGTCTGTTCTTAAATTGAACTTTACCAAGATTTTTTCTAAAAAGTAAAATGTTGTGCTCGAGCTATATTAATAAATGATGTATAAGTTCGAAAGTTTTCAAATGAAATGTTTTACGTGATTGGCTATATTTATTTGAATCATTTCTAGTGTTTATTGTTTATTATTTTAATGCTCACATTTACTATTCTATACTTAATTATTTTATACGTGTGTGTAAATGCTTAATCTAAAAACTTATGCCTCATTGCCTCAAGACTCGTTCCCCCACCTTTGGAGCTCAAAAATATCTTGTGTACGTCTTTACTTTTAAAATTTTGATCACACACATGATGTATATGGAGAAGATCCAAACGAGGTGGCACTAATTTATTTAACTTACTCCACCATTAACATATATAACATAAGTTGATTTTTACTTTTGTTTACGTTAGAAATGACCAAACATCTCGAGTGAGAGATCCGGTAGAGTTTAGGATCTTGAGTGTGATCATAGTATTTTTGCTTCTAAGAGACTGTGATATCTATTTAGAAAAATGGTTAAGTTCTTTACTCTAATTTCAGTTCACAAATCAAAGGCAAACAAACTAGAAAGCAAGAAATGAAGTGCATAAAATGTAAATGACAAATAGAATTTTTATAGTGGTTTGATTGTCTTTGACGTACATTAATTCCATAATGTTATGCTAATAAGCAAAACATAATACCATCAGTTTATGTTGCAGAGAACAAAGTTAGAGTTGGTTCATAAATCACTCATTGGACACAGTCCCATTGATCTAGCAAATCTGATTCATAACTATGTAGTTCAAACAAGTTCATAAAGAAGTACAAACATTAAATCTAATCCAAATGTTCGGATCAAAATGTGCCTTGGGATTTATCCCAAAGCATGCTTGTGAGATCTGTCTTTGAATCTCGTACATGTCTATGTGTAGAAATACTATGATCCACTTGCGAACTTCATTTCAACATGAAAGAAATAAACAGTGACCAACGATCATCCCTTTGTGCCTTTAATTACTGACTACCCCTAAACGTGCCATTTGTGCTGTCATCGCTAATCATTGCTTGGTTGGTTGGTTGTTGGGAGTGTTTATAGCGAAAGCTTGAACATCATTCAATCTTAATGTACTGAAGCAATCTTTTCTCTTGGATGTGCTTGTCAACGGTATCTTCGAGATGTTGGCATTCATTGAGCTCATTAGCACAGATCTCATGGAAGATGCTGAATTTTTCGGTTTTTCCCAACTCTGTTGTGGTTGATTCCCCGGTCATGGGTTCTCTCCATAATCTATGGTTTCTTAGTTGCAATATAAATTCTTATTGGAGTTTTTGTAAACTATGTACGGGGAAACTTGTTATGTTCTCCTTTGAAGCATTTTTTCTTTAGCTTTTTCGTTCATTTTTCTTTTGCCTGTCTTGAGACTTTTCAACTCTAACTTGGTTGACACTTATCAGTCCTACAACGTATCAGAGTCCTAAGTGCATGATACAAAATTTTAAAGTGGACGATAGAGTTTTCTTTAAGCTATCTATAAAACTTAATTTTTCCATTGGTTCTCGAGACAAGTGCAACATAGACAATTATTTCATCTAGTTGACATATAACGGTCATTGTGGTGGCATTGAATTGTGCAAGATGGCTTCGTAAATCTTTACCACCATTTTGCTTGATATCCGTAACACGTTTAGTTTTTAGCTCCAATCGCCTTCATATGCTGAATTTAGTGTCTTAATCAATATCTTAAACTCTGGGGTATCAGATATTCGAAGCGAACGAAATATGGTTCATTTCGTCAACATCTAGTCTTTTGTTCGATCGCCTAATAATTGACATATTATTTTAACGACTCGCTCCTCCACTATTGAAATGTTCCCTTGGAGTGCTTGGTACGCCATGTGGTACCACTTGCGCAATGGATCAATCACATGCACACCGGTTGGCTTGGGTTCATGTAGTTCAATTTCAGCAACCCAACGTGCAGCTTTAGCATTGATATTTATATCTGATGAAAATCCCTCCCTTGGACCAATGGGGGGTTAATCGGTTTTCGGTACTGATCTGGTCGGCTTTGGACCCCAACTAGTTTGTTTGTGTGAAACTCTGCCTCTGTGGATGCTTCCTACACTGCTTGTTCTCTGACATCGACTGCTGGTCGATTGCTACAAAATTTGTACCGCCATTTCGGTTTGTTTGGACTTACATTGGCGTTGCTTGCTCCATGTGCCTAAGGAATGCGTCCGTCGTCTCATGTTGTTTCCCTAGAGAATATTTTTCCATCATGACCATCATTGCTTACCTTTTTCCTTGTTTTGATAGTTATTCATTCGACTCTGATCAAACGTTACTTCCCGACTACTTACATGGATAGATCATTCTCCTTCAACAATGTTCTTTTGCATCCATGCTTTCTAGTCATCGACTTCGTGATCTCCGAGTTCCCAGTGAGAGCGCTGATAATGTTTGTGTCAATAATGACCAAACACATCGAAATAGAGATTATCGAGTCTACGATACTGGATGTAATCATAGTGCTGGTTTCTAAAATGTTATGATCTCTGTTTAGTAAAATAGTTAAGTTAGTTAAGTTCTTTACCCGAATCACGAATCACAAGTGCACAAACCAGAAAGTAGAAAATGAAATGCAGAAAAGGTAAACAACACATTATTTTTACAGTGATTCGATAGGCTTTGGCCTAAATTCACCTTATATTCTTTATCAAGATTCATCTGATTTATGATTGCACAATTCTTACTATATCTCTCCAGATCAGTTACAACCACAGATAGTCAATTCACCGGTTGACAAAGCTTTGACCTACCTAGATCCTGGTAGAGTTCAATCCATTCTTCGATGGTCGTTGCTAAAATATATTTGATCAGATCGGATCTACATTAGTGCTTTTGGAACTGTCGAAAAGTGTTCTAGAACTTTTTCCTTTCAATTCTAACAAACTCTTAGAGTTCTTCCATTTTTCCTTATAATGGTAATCTTAGGGTATTTATATGTGTATTTCTAAAGTAAGAGGCTTTGAGCTTACTATATGGAGATGGGATGTCCTTTAGATCCGAACGCTGAGAGATGCAAGGAAGGCCAGGTCCATTTAAACGTGGTTTTGGTAGCAGGTCATTCTGGCTGATGCGGACTAAACTTCTTTCGTATCGTGGAAACTGTCTGGTAGGAATCACCACATCAACTTCTTTCGTATCGTGGAAACTGTCTGGTAGGAATCACCACATCAAACCATTGAAATGGTTTGGTACCGACTAGATATGGTGTTACCATATAATATTAAAAATGGTATTTATGCAATTTTGACAATGGTTGAAACGAATAATTTTTAATATTTATTAAAAAAGTAGGTACACCAACATTTAACCGTCTCAATCATTGAAAGAATTGTATAAATACCATTTTTGAATAATATATTGTATCTCTATATTACATGCATTCGTATGCACATTGTGCATGTCATACACTTCACTAATAAAAGTAACTTGGGGACATTTAGTGTGTGCTTCGGAATAACATAGTATGTTGTTCGTATAGCATGTTAAAACCCATAATTGAGCATTATAGAAATCTCGCAAATACGAGATAAGCACCTTGCATTCATGAGGTTAAATGTACACTTTCCATTTCTTAATAGCGTTTTGAGCATGTTAGGTGTGATATTGTAAAAGAAATTCTTCAAGATTCCTTGTAAATAAATGCAATAGTTTATCTATTTGAACAGTGTAATTCGTCAGTTATCATACTGATTGCTTATTGCAGTACCTCACAAGTGGCATTGGCAATTAAGATTGAGACTCGCAAACCCAAATCGAACCTATCCAAGAAGGTCTGAATCGAACTCGATGGATCTCTTCTTGGATCTGGATGACGTAAAACACCTTATAGACCCAAACAAACCAAACATGAACTGATCCACTTGAAAGATCCAATTAAAACATAAAATTATTTGCATTTTTGTTGTTATTCAATCGGACCCAAATCGACTGGATCGTATTTGAATCGAATCTCTGGTTGGTCTAGGTTTTAAAATGTATAGTCATCTTTCATGCATCATGTTGATAATGTCCAGACATTTTTTGTCTATTGCTCATGTACATCTTTGAACAGTATTACAAGCACCTTGGTTAGCATCAAAATTGAAACCTTTGTTAAACATCGGTGCCTTAATAGGTGATTCTTGTTGCCATTAGATTGCATTGTTACTGACTTGCATCACTTGTTCGAGGTGGCTTAGGAATTCGTCGATTCTCTATTTGTATCAAACTGAGTTTATTAAATAGGGTTTGCATTTGGATAAGTTTTCACTTGGCCCTCAAAGCTTAAAATATATTTTTAGAATTTCTGGAAGAAAAGGACACGTTTATGCTAATATATGACACAGATAAAATATGTGCATCGTAATATGATTGATTGACCATTCTTGAGTATCATCTTTACACAATCCCAACCAGTAATTGTTTAAGCAGAAGGAATATTCTTCTTATCATTTTCTGTAAGCACATTTGTATTGGACATCTTTTATCATTTATTGATTGTCCACCGGCAATACCCAACGTTTTGTTATCTTTATCCATTATCATTGTATTAGCATTCTTGTTCACATTGAACGCTTCATACGCCTCAGCATTGCATTGTAATAAACTGACTGTATTTTCATTCGACTAGGAGTGTGGGATTTTTAAGTGAACCGGATTTGATGGTGAACTAATGTAAGTTTTTTTTTCCCTTAAAGATAAACTGAAATTGAGAAGAGGGGTACAATTGAGAGATTTCAAAAAGAGCCATCGAAGGAAAAAATGAAAGAAAGAAAAAACCCATTGGTGTTTGACAGGAGACCAACGGCAACTTGCATGGTTTGAATTGGACGCTAAAATTTAAAAAATGGTCCGCTAGTTTGAGCAGCCCTTTTTCCAACTAGGGAGTCCGACATCGAGCTCCATACAAAATTTTTGTGTACATCATTAAGTTAATTCGATTTTGCCATGTATTTTTATTACACAATCAACTTTCGATTTAGCTGATGAACTTTGATGTTAATTTATTAAGCGAGAAAATGTTGTTAATCTGAGAAATTGAGAAGCGGTGTGTACTCTTGTTCACAATTCTGTGACTGTTGAAATCATTGTATATAACATGTAAGCCATGGCAAAAGAGAGCAAGTAATATTGGTCTAGCGCATGCATTGTCAATTAATTAAGTTATTTCTATTCTTAATAATTTTGGGGATTGCTCAAGTACAACATAATATGGATTCTGTAACACTTGTCCAATAATAAATCATCTAATGGTTTGTTTTTAATGTGCAGGTAGTATGCACTATGGGGAGTATGGTGTTCGTAAGCATTCTTTCTGTTCGTGGAGTGTGGTCTGGTATTTCTTACATAAGAGAGCGTCAATATCATCAGTACATTAACAGGACTGACAACAATGGCAACAACAGTGCTTGGAATGGCACTCAGCCTGCAACTTGATTCACCAGTATTGCATAGAGTATAGACGCCATGGCAGAAGATTTATAAGCTGTATCATATTAGCCTAAATTGGAGAAGAGCCTCTACTTCTTGACCAATAAGATATATACCGTATACTGTAACTTATTCACTGATTTCTTCAGAATACTGGAATGCAACCATGCAAACATTTTGATGGAGCAAGCCGTTGCACCAATGAGGAAAAGAAACAAAGAAAAGAACCGGGTTGAATTTGGATGACAAAGACTTTGTTAAGATCAGGATTTTGTTTTCAATACTGTAAAATGGTTGGATAAACTTGCAGTTTACTGATATATCAATATATATGACTAAAACTTGTAAATTGATGTTTGGATGTTAGCGTTGTAATCTTTTATGTAATAAATGAAGGCTTGATAAACTTGCAGTTTACAGATATAAAAGTTACATGTTGAGTGAAAATGCTAATTATATGAATCTGGTTAAAACATAAGTTCAAAGCATCGACTGTTATAATCTTTTATGAGATTAGTTGTTGCTCGCAAGTGTTCGTATATACAGTGACAAGGAGGTTCGCTGTCCAATGTTTATTGTATATCTAGCCCAATTGAATTACAATTTGGACCATCTCCAAAAAAAATCGATTTCATGCTTAATCTTTATAAATTCAGCTTTTGAAGCATAACATTTTAGCTTGAGGTGACATTAAGCATAATGTTCAGTAATTGTTGAAATCAATGATATGCAGGGCTGTGACCATTGTATAACATAGTCTTGCACTCGATGGATATTGGATCACGATGACCATCAAGGCAACTAAAGTCTGTAGGAGTAATGCTGAGAGTGTGTAGTCTTGCACTCGATGGATATTGGGTCATGATGGCCATCGAGGCAACTAAAAACTGCAGGAGTAGTGCTGAGAGCGTGTGAGGAAGGCTCTTGGAGCAGGTTGAGAACTGTTAGTCTCCCGTTTGGTTATTATTGATGAGATGCTATACCTATATTTATTCACCCATTAGATCATTGTGTACATGATTAAGATCTGACCAGATCATTCATTGAGACCGATGCTGAAATAGTTATATATGGTGCCGAGAGCACTAAGGATCGAGAGTCCAGATGACTATTTATGATATTGAGAGTTGAATGGATTATTAGGGATTGAAGAGACCATATGATTATTTCAGTGGCTAAGGGCCAAGTCGATTATTATGAGGCTAAAAGTCTAGATGATCATCATTATGTGGTTATCAATCACTTGGACCATTCATGAGATGGTGTGTCCATAAAGTTGTGTAATCCCATGCATATCGATTATAACACTATCGACGATAGTTAGGGATGCTGAGAGTAAGGAGTTGGACCATATACTTATCTTTTACGTGGTTATCTGAGAGATGACCTTGGCTACCGAGAGTATGTCATATTTGTATTTTATGTATGTTTGGTTTGGTAGACTGTTTATGCATTTTTGTATATGTTGAGTATGACAGATCCCAAGGATGTCTACTTTACGATTATTTGGGAGATAATCTTAGGCTTTGCCCATATGATGTTTAATGATCTCTTATGGTTGATCATAGTTTGTGTTGGTTATTTCACCCACTTGATATTATACACATAATAGGTAGATTGACAAGACTTTTATATGGATGATGATACTTATGCATGGTTATGTGATATGTTGCTATGCAGAGAAATCCTTATGCTATTTTATGATATCATGGATATACCATGCAATTTGTTGTGATATATTGACACCTACATTATAGACATAGTCTGATCCATGTATTATTTATATAATATCTGTTTCAGTCCAAGACATTTCAGATTTCTGGACAAGATCAGTTTGTCGATGTTGGCTATAGATGGAGGACATAGTATTTTGTATATCATGATGTATTTGGTTACTTCATGTATGTACGTTATTGTGATGTATATTTGAGTCATACATTGTATGTTTTTGAGATAATGGGAATTCAACTCATTTATATCCCACGTGATTTGTTTATATTTCTATTGTATATCATCGTTGCGTTATCGATTATGTGGTTTCTGTCATTCATCGTATATCGTGTATTCTTCTATCCTAGAAAAGCACATGTTTATTGCTTTGTGTCAATACCGAGTACGTACAGATGAGTGTTCTATGATTTTGAATACGTACTAGTGTTAGCCCAAGGGAATATTCACATGTGATAGCCCATTATTGATTCATTCTTCGTCTTATCAAATAGTATTACCTAGTAATACTCTCTGGTAGTATGGTTATAGAGGTGTAGGTGTTGCAATAATCTAAACCAACTAATATACCATATCAATACTAGAATCAAATTTACATCAGATGTCATGCCGCATGGAGTTCATAGGTAATAAATCTAGAACTATATATGTGAGGACCTGTTTCTTCAATTCTCCGAAATCGACAATAATACATCATTGGTATTCATGTGCCGTAAGTCCAAGTGCCGGAGAAGCGGATTCTCAAGGGTAAGAAAGAAAATAAAGACATAACAGAATCTCACATATATTATTTCAACAAATAATCTTTATAGAGGAATTTAAAAATATTTATCAAAGTTTAAAAATGGACAGTTACACACACACACCTGCCCTTACAAAGGCCGAATCAATACAACTCAATTGTGGTGGAAAAAATCTTCAGAAAGATCTTCTAACTCCATGCTCCAAGCTCTTTCAGATTTCTTCGAACTAAACCTAACTATCAGGTTGCTCGGGGAAAATTAAAGCATCCAAAGTTTAAGGGAAAGGAAAATAAACTCATGCTCAGTTACGGAACTGGTGTGAGAAAATCAGAATACCCGGTTTGAAAAGAAAATGTATCTCATATGACCGTGCTCATACATAAATTCATACATAAATACAGATGGATTTTTACCTTATGATAACCAAAACATTTGATATGCAAAATCATTTAATATTATTTTTAATGACATTCCTTTGAAAACATTTGCAAGTAAACTTATTACTCTTAGCCGAAAATTGTTACCATTGTTAAATTCCGGATATGTTAGGCTCTACAAACAAAACTCTTACAAGGCTCGTTCTGGGAATGGATTTCTATACAATGGCAGGTAACGGACTACCTACCATACAATACATCTCTAAATGAATATACCGAGGATACACAAACAATCCTCTACATCTGGCAAGACCAGTCTATCCCTACTTGACACTCACACATGGCCTGGATAGAACCGAATGTGACGTCATCACGGTCGTAACCGGCCTATTCGGGGCCCTATAGCATGCACCACATACTTGACATATAGAGAGTAATCTAGAAAGGTGATGACCATACCCTAATGGTTGCGAACCACATAGCCCTACGGCATACTCTGTTTAAGCCATTACCGGATGATGAGGTCTAAGGTAGCGATTACCTTTCATATAGCACATCCCACTTCGAATGCCACATTGCCATCCCATAGTCACACAACTGATTTCTACAAACGTATAACTCTTGAGCTCGTACATCTTAGGAAAGGATGTTAAGCTAAGAGAAGTTGCATTCTCCACCACCGAACAGATGATACGTTCATAGAGATCAATTTATGTAACTAAAAGTGCAACGTCATACATTCGTTCATACAAGTTGTCCAGGAACAGGACAAACGAATGCACTCTCCTACCACATCATGTCGGATGTTATTCCTAGGATTAGTAGTAAGAAGTCCTTGCATCGAAGATCTTAAATGAAAAACTACTACCATATAATATGATATAGGAAATTTTCTCCAAGGGTCAGTGACAAGCAGCCCAACATTCCATCTTTCAAATCATGTCCATTTTTCACTTCAAATACGTAAATTGTTTCGAAGTAGTTTTCAGATAGGAATTACCCCAAATACAATCCCTGTTCCTCCGAACCAATCATCGATAAAAAGATGTTCCGTGAATATGGAATCATTCCTTAATTGATTAATTTCTTTTTTATCAAAATATCTTCTGGAGATATATATTTCTATAACATTCTTCCGGCATATACAGAATCATTAAATCTCTCTTATCAAATCGTTTGATTACTTTAAACCTTTTAAATCAGGAATAATTCGAAATCATTTTATTCTTCACTTATGAAAATATTTCTAAATCATTTTATTTAAATCTTAACGTAGATTTCTTAATTTAAATCCTAAAATTTTGATTGAGTTAAAACATGTTATCTAGGATGTTAATCCAAGACAAGTAAATATTCAGTGAGCAGAATCTGTACAAATCATCGAATTCTACTCAATATTAATTCCCGTATTCAAAGAGTATTATGGATGGAATAACGGCGAAGTCACCTTTCAAATTCCATGAATAGTACAAGTTCGCTCTTCGGCTTTATCACCTAGTACAAGAAGATTATCCCCATAAAATTCAAGTTATTTATATTCAGAAAATCATATCCTTTATACTTTGAAAATTTTTGATCCAAGTAAATCAAATTTACTATCAAATCTATCGGGTCAGATCGGATAGCCAGGGAGAGCAGGAAACTGGTTTTACAAACTCAACCCTATACACTATCTCTCTGCCACCCATAAGGCGGTCAAGTAATTTGGTCGACTCTAAATCATTTAACATTTAACAATTCCATAAATCCTTCAAATCACTTTTAAAATACTTTATTAATCATCTGAAAATATTCACAAAAGATTTGGAAAATAATGGTTGGGTTTAAAACTATATTTCAAAAGTTATAGAAAAGTGTTGTGGAAAGTGCTTTTTAAGCTATATTGACCGGAACGACTTTTTATCATTTGAAAATTCATTTTTATAACTCAAATCACTTTTAAAACATTTTAAAATATTTTTAGAATTTATTTCATACTTTTAACTATTTTAAATTATCATTTTCAAAGAAACCTTTTAAGGATTCTGAACTGCAAAACCGTGATTTTTTCAAAAACTTGTTTTACTCTTATTTCAAAATCTACACATCGAAATCTCGATTTTCTTTCTTTGTTTGAAAACTATGGATATAATAGTTCGAAAAATTCTTATCTCGAAGAATTTCGAGCTATATTTCATTTTCTATACTCGTTTGATTATTATGGCGCGAAATCGCGAACTGCCGTTACGCGACGCGCCTATTTTTGACTAAACTTTTAGTTACCTTTCAAACTTCACCAAAACACTTTCATATGTTTATAAAATATTTCAAACTCATTTTTAAACCTTTTTAAATAGGTTTAGCATTCCATATACACCAATTCATTAAATAGAGGAAAGTGATTTTCTTTGTGCTTATCGACTTGTATTTCCGTGACTTGCATATATATTCAACATTCATATTAAACAATCATCATCAACGATTATAATAAAACATATATAACATCCAATAGCATATAATACTATAGTTTAGGAGTTTCTCACCTTCATTTTTCCAACGAGCTAGTTTAAAATCGGCTATAGCTTCGCTACGATCAAATCAAAGTTAGTGAAATCAAGCTTGAGACCCCTAGGAGGGCTAAGTCTAGCCTTATAGATGGTGGAGCTCATGGCCATAGTGAATGGAGGAGATGGTCATGGGTTTAGGAAGAGGAATGGAGGAGATTTGTCTTCATTTGAAGTGGATTTGATAACTTATATGTATTATATGATTTTAATTTTCTTTTGCTAAATATTTTTCCATAATTTTGTTAAGCGTAGAAGCCATGAAAAGAAGCTTGAAGTGGAGAAGAATACGATAAGAATATGGTAAAAAAATATATGAGAAAGTGGATGAGTATTTATAGGAGAAAATTTAAAACAAATATCTAATGGTGAAATTATCATTTTTCCCTTGACCCAGACCCCTCCTACCCTTCCTACACATGAACGACAACGCCTTTAGGTTAATAATGGTGATATTGAGGTGATGGTGTGATGATGGTGTTGAAAGGTGAGTTGATGTTCGTTTTTTGGTTGCTAAGTGTTAAGCCTTAGGAAATTATTTTAATATTTTGTAATATGTATATGCTTAAGTATACATGTACATATATAGATGTTATGGTGCTCATATGACATGCATATACATGTACATGTATGTGCACAAGAGGATAGCAACATTCGAACAAATTTTGTTCTTTACGGTTAAAGAGTTGTTTATTGATAAAATGATTTTTGGCCATTTTATCGATTCAATTTTCAAGGAAAATATTTTATAAATATCTATTCAAAATAAGATTATTATTATTCAAAATAATATTATTTCTATTATCAACCCTTTATTTAAATAATTTTAAAAATAAATATATTTTATCAAAACGATAAATTCGTAGGTCGTTACAGTATCAATAATCAGATTGTTCATACAGTCTTACCATATGTAATCAAATTGCATCAAAGGGAAATCTAAACTAATAAGTCAATCAAGGGTTACACTCAACTCAAACTTACAACATGCCTATGGGATTTAATTAAGATCAGAAAAGCTAACCAAATCAAACTTCCTTCATTCTAATCATGGGGTTTCTATTTCATATTCATATCCTCTATTGTGACATGGGTCATCCATTGTAGAAAGTTGTGTTTAGAACCATGATATTTTGTCCTTGGTCGTTGGATTCCTCATGTATTGTTGTAACCGATGCTCTGACTTAATCCTCTATCAGATCTCACAATTGCCTGCACTCCTCCATCTCATGTCCATCCAACTAATGGAACAAACAGAATTTCTCAATATCTCCCGTTCTGTAGGCTCTCCTTTAGGAGGTCTTCTGCACTGGATTTGTCTTTAGTTGCTAAGTAAATCCATACTGGGGTCTCAATTAAGTCGGTGTAGGAAAAGTACTTCTACTCCCTCCATAGAGGCTTTGTAGCTCCAAAACCATTATAAGCTTTTCTCTTTTCTTTATCCTTTTCAGAATTTGCCTTGGATGATCCTTCATATTCAATAGCATTGACTTTGGCTCCTTCAGCATCTGCATCTTTCAAACGTAAATACTTTACAATTTAATAATAGAAATTTGTCGGTGTCATTGGTGTATTCCTCGTTAATGCCTTTTCGAACTCAGTTTGACCATCAAATCCTGCAACAATCACCATAAGAATGATTGATGTTTGTAGTTTATAAACTGCAATAACTGCTGTGTTAAATTTAGTTAAATAACTTTGCAATGATTCCTTATCTCGATGTTTCGCATTGCACTACAAAATCACACTCCTTGATCGAACAAAATGATCCTTGAAATTGTTCACAACTTCTCAACTAACTCGGTCAATCTACTAATCAATCCATTATCAAGTTGGGGAAACACATGGCTGCCAAATCAATTACGTATAATGAAAAACAATGGCCCACCACCTCCTCCATAGCTCCCAACACTCTCACATATTGGATATATCTCATCGGATCCTATACCAACCCAATTTTTTGAATAATAATATTTTAATTAAAAAAGGCTGAACAAAGAAATTGAATATATAGAGAAATGTTTTCATATTGACTTTCAAAAATAAAAAAGTTTACATCGAAGACTTTGATTAAAAATCAAGTAGTTAAACAAATTTTCGGTAAGAGAAATTAATTATATCACTTTTTGGAGAAAATTGGGGTTGTAGTGAATAATCGAATATTTTATTGAGAAAAATGTATTGTGAAGATATTTATAAATTTTTGCTGAAAATAGAACTTTTAATATGAAGAGGAATTTGATTTTTGAAAGAGAAATATATTATTTTGTAATATATTATTTTGTGGATTTTATAAAACGAATTATTTACTAAAAATAGAAAATTTCATATTTTGTGACATTTAAAAATAAAACAATCATTTATTTGAGTTGAAAGTAATATTTTGGGTTGAAAAATAAAAATTGGTTGTGAAATTATTTTTATTTGATTAATCATAATGATTAATCAATTTGTTGATAAAAACATAGTTTTTCTATACTAAAAATTTATTAAAAATGCAAAACCAAATTATTTTTATGGAAAATTATTTTTAAAAGAACAGAAATTTGTAAGAAATTAAAATATATATTTTTTTTGTTGATTTTCGTTGTGTAAAAAGTAGAGTTTTGGGGGTTTCTTATTAAGAAAATGTGAGTTTTAAGATATTTGAAAAGAATGAGGGGCTTTTGAACAATTTTGCAGCGAACATATCAATGTACGCGACCAAGTCTTTGAGCCCAAACCATATGTGTAACTTTATTTTCACGTATTTCCTTTCTTCCTCATGTATGTACTTTTTCTCTTATAAAACGCAGACAACACTTCATCTTCCCCGTTCAACCCATTTCTTTCAAAAATAAATAAAATCAAATAAATTACCCAAACACTCAAATTAAGGTCATAAATCCAATCTCTATAACATAGTTTAATCTCGGTTGATTTAGCGAAGTTTTAAAATCCCTACATCGGATAGTGAAAGAAATTTGGAGTTAAATTGATGCAAAAGGGTTTGTCACTACCTGAAGGAGATAAAGGGAAAAGAATTGCTTCTATTTTTTTTAAAACCCTACTCTAGAGGTTAGTGCTAAGAAATTCGATCGATTTGCCCCAACCGACCCCTCGTTTAAGCTGGGCTCTCACAGAAGCAATTTTCGATCTCGAGGTTTTATACTCATTTAAGGGATTATTACTTGCCGCCATAAATAACAAGCAGCTAAAGTGAGGCAGGCAAGGCTCGAACCCTCTTGCTCTTGCTGGGGAGCTAGGAACCCTTGCCAACCTGACTAGAGCATTGCATCTATTGGTGGGTGAATTGTATAAATCCTCTTCAAAATTATTCTTTACTCTATGCATGTTGATTATATCCTTAATAAAATATATTTTGTGATTGTCAATGATGGATAAAAGTTGCAACATGGTTGAATTGAATTTTAAGGGATAAATTTTTGATTTTATGGTTGAAATTTGTTGATTTGTGTCATGGATTCTTTATGCTTTGAGACATGAATTAGTAATGAAAAATAACGATTTTGATTACACTACTGGTTTAGTAGGGGAGACGATGGCGAAATATTTTCAGCATATAGACGTTTAGATGGACGGAATCTGTCCTCATGTTGATTAGAAAATTAAATAAAATAAATCAAGTTGCACGAGTACCAAAATTCGTACTCATGATGACACTGCACCAACATTCCTCAATTGCGTGAGCTGCATCCTTTGTAGCTCACATTAGCATTATAATTGTGAGCCTAACCAATGGCTCCGTGGCTAGGAACCCATGTAAAAAATGTTTGTAGGAAAAAAATTATATTTTTGAAATTTGAAATTAAAGGAAATTTGAATTGAATTTTGAAATGGAAAAAGTGTTGACAATGAAAAGCCTTTGACAATGTAAGTAAAGCAATTGTTTTAAAAAAATCGTTTTCTATAGATTGATTTATGGATTTTAACTTCATATTACAAATGACATTAAAAATATTCAAGTTTGAAGAAAATACACCAAGAGATTAAAATATATTTAAAATTTATAATGGAATATTTAAAAATGAATTTGACAATTGAAACAAAGAATTGTTTCAAATGGGAAATTAATAATGAAAAAGAAATTTATGGCCTTAATTTCAGTTTTATGCAAGAATATTTAAAATTATTCAAATTCCAAAAATGTATAAATGCTTTTATTGTATTTAAAGATAATAATGGGTTTTTGGTAAAAAAAGTGGACAAATTAATTCCAACGGACCATCAAAATTGATTAAAAATAAGGTAAAAAGCTAATTACATGTGAAAAGGAATAGTACCTCATCTAGCACAAAGGACGACCTTCAAGACGTTCTCATCCGCTCCCCTGGTCTGAGCTGACTCCTTGCTGAAGCGATCGACATTGGAGTAGAGCGATTTGGTTGATACTTGTCATATATTGCAAATTTCACTAGCCATCATGGTTGACGTTCGAGAGGTGAAGAATCGAGTTTTGAAGTCAGTGCATAGCTGGACCCAAAATTGGATATTGCTGGCTTATGGATGCAAGAACTAGAAGGAGGCCGATCCACTTAGGATGGAGGGATATAAGAAGCATTCAGCATTGTTGGAGAGTTGATCGACTCGAGTGATGGAGCTGAAAGTCAAAACATGATCGAACGAGTCAGTGACCCAACGTACTTTTCAATAGGATGCAAAACATATCTCCGATGAATATAAGTTCTTAATATCTCTTCTGAAAATGGTTCTCTATTCTCGTCTTCAAAGAGATCTTCTCCCACTTGGTTTCTAGTTTGAATTCTGAGCATCCGCTGCTTGTGCAATGCCGTTTTGTCCTTAATACCCGCACCTATCCTTTACGGATGATGCGAGGCCCTAATTAGGGAATGGCTCTTTTTATGCCGTATGGAGGAAGGTGATCTTTGATATCGATAAGGTGACGGCGAGCGGTGACAATAAAAAATTGTAGGGGAGCTCCTATTTCTATTCACAAAAGAAGACCTGGAGGAGTGGCCTCACATATTGTGGGAATGAAGTTATGGAGCTTCCCATTGGGATCAAGAGTGAATAGAAAATCCAATGGCTTATTATTCCTTGTTCTCCCTTCACTGTTAGGAGGTTAAATTGCAGATCATGCCCCTCATCTACCACCTTATGTCATTCGAAGATAGATATTCTCTTGGTGAAGGAGTGATGCGAGCATCATGGGCTCTGGGCGATGGGACTACCTCAGGCATTGGGGAATTGTGAGCAAAGTCATGGGCATGCACGTCCCACTTATGGGGAAAAACAACTCCTATAGGGGTCGCGAGCACGACCATATCATGGACACCATGCATGATGTTGGAAGCATCAAGGACCAAAGGTGGGATAGTGGTCCTGTCCATAGCAACCAGGACTCTTGTACCATAGTCGATGGTCTTTTGGGCTTCTACCCAAGTATGGAGATCATTTGGATCATGAGCTATTTGCCCTATATTCGCGATTGCATTTCCTGGGACGAATCACATATCATTTCTCATGTAATGAATGTGGCTGATGACAGTAGCTTCACCATTGTTTTCTTACATGGTGAGTGCTTTTTTAGAAGTAGGTTATATGTTTTGAAGATGAAAATGTGACGACAGTTAGGGCGAGGCCCTCCTTGTAGTGACAAAATGTTAACTAAATTTCTAGCCAACCTCGAAATTGTGGTTAGAGGTAAATTTTGGTAAAGTTTACTTACTAAAACTATGGTTCAAAATGTAAAATGAGGAGTAATTAAGAGAATAACATGTAGTGTAATTGAAGTAAATAACATAATATATAGAGTGATTCGATCTTAGCAAAGATCTACCTCCACCATTGTTGGTGTTTTTATTATTTAGAGTTTCCAGTTACAAGAGAAACATCAGTGTCTATTTCAAGTGCTTGGAGCTATAAAAACATATTGTTGCTTAATTTTATCACAAGTAATTAGCAAGCTGATTAAGGCATGGAAAAGCCCAGTCAAAGTCGGCCCAACCATTCTACGACTGGCCCACGTATGCCAATCCAAACTTAGTTGATCTCAGACCAAGCCCATTTACTCAAGTAGCACATCAAGCCGACAATTAGCCATCTTATTTAAAACAGCTTCCACATCCAACACATCAGATGAGGAAAAAGCTAGGTGTAGTCCAACCCTACCCACACCGGCCTAGCTTAGTTACCACTGGTTCTCTCCTTCAGGCCCACCTCTAGCTGACTCCAGGTCAACCCGTCCTCTCAGTACCATTTCAATTGCTGACCTGCATGGCTCAAGACAACCTAAATATTCGATATGACCAACTCAAGCATGGCCTGTCTTTGGTCTAGCTTCATTACAACCACCTTCGATCGGTCCCAAGCAGCCCGTTTTGTCATCTCATAGTCAGCCTGGCATACCTATTGTAACATGGTTTTTAGCACCGGTCAAATTCCATCAAACTTAAGCATTGAGAAACCATTCTGCTCATGACAATCTACATCCAACCTGGCTTTATGCCAGCCCATCAAGACCATCTCCATAGCTGCCTGATCCTCTAAGGACAGCTTCAAATAGCGCTCATCTATCAAGATTAGCTCAAGCATAGCCTATATTTGGCCTGGTCTCATCATGACAGCCTTCGACTGATCCTAAGTAGCCCATCCCTTCTCCTCATGGCCAGTCTGACTCCTCCCTCACCATCTGGTCCTTAGTACATTCAGCTTCTATTGTATCTTCGGCAATCTACTAACTAGCTCAACCTGCCTTTTGCAAGAGTGAATGACAAATCCTATAGCCATCTGTACAAGGTACTGTAGCAAAGCGGCAAAAAGCATGTCTACTCCTATAGAAAGCCATCATCATTTAATGAACATTAATTGCAAAGTCCGCGCTTATTACAAAAAGACAATTGGCTTGCTTCCCAGCCACATGTTTAATTCCACCCTTACATCTATCTCTCATCAGCACACACAACCAGACCAACTGCTAGGCATGCTTCCTGCCTTTACCTACTGCACAATTTCTACCATCCACCATCCATTTCAACCATAATAAATATCACATGCGTTGCCACTTCAAAGGGACTGGAAATTATTAGAATTCTAGTCATTATCTCTATCCAGAGCTTTCCTCATAGAAAATTAGAGCCCTAAGTACTTAAGATTAGATAACTTTTAGTTTTAAGTGCTTTATTTCTTATTATCCTCTTGTGATTCCTTATAACTGCAAGAGAAAAATAGTAAGAGATCTTCGTAGTGGATGTAGTCAAGCTTGCCAAACCACTTTATACTTGGTGTCATTTACTTTTCTTTACTTGCTTCTTCCTCATCTTGCAGTTTTACGCCTAGAGATTAGCAAGTAACCTTTATTTTCATAGCGTAGCCAGGCTGATTCTGATGTTGGATAAATCTGTAGCCAATATTTTGACACTAGAAGAAGGGCCTTCTCCTAAAGCTCTCCTATTTCGTCACTTTTCTTCCCTATAAAATTCAGATTTGACTTGTTACCATGGACCTAGTTCTTGGAATGGAAGCTAAAAAACTCCAAAGAGCATGAAACCAATGGCAACACCATCGCCAGTGTTGCTTACCTTATTCCTGGGCTCAACAATGAGATATGGCGTACTATGTTGCAACAATTAACAAACGTGGGCGCTTTAGCCCGCGAAGTACAAAGTCTTAAGATATAGTTAGATGCCTAAGATACTGTAAACTTTGTCCTATTGGCTCCTTAGGCAGTCGACCTTATCGATCCGCCTATTCACCAACCTGGAGTATTCGATGCCTACGACCTCATAAATACTGAAGAGGCCTGACGAATATGGGTGCCTAAAACCTCATTAATGGACGTTGTTCATCCAAGAAGGTATACTATGCGTGTGCCCATTCTTATTGATATTGCTCCAGAATTGTGCAATTAAAGTTCTTAGCGTTCTATAGCAGTGGAGGCGCAAAACTTTATAGCGGGGATATAACAGAAAATATGGGAGGTGTAAAAATCTTCATTGGATATAAAATCAAATATTTAAAGTTATTTTATTCTCATTCTCAAATCTTTTATGTAGGAAAACAAAATATTGTTCAAGCTTATATAGCAAAACCGAATAATATCTTGATTTATGCAAGTAGATTTTGGTGACTACTATAGATTTCTGACTTGTATTAAACACTTATGCCTTAAAATTAGGTCTTTACCCTAACTTTATTGATTTGGTTTAAAAGAAAAATAGTCAAATCAACCTTTTTATAATAATGTTGCTAAAGTGGGTGCTAAGAAGTCTTGATTTAGTAGGTGTACCAAAAAATAGTGGGACTTAAAGCAGATCTAATGTTTGATAGTGCTAAATTGAAATAGCACAGCGATCAAAGAGCGCTATGCGCTATAGTGGGGATTTTACCTGGCTTTAGAGGGTCTTTAGCGGTGCATTAACTACACAGCTCTAGGCGTGACTATGCCAAAAAACCAAGATACTGTCGTTCCCCCTCAGCAGAACGGCTATCAACTTTCGAGCATCTTTAGACTTTCGCTTTTGACCATCATAATGGCTGCTCTCCTACCCCTAATAAGGAGCATATGGCTCTCTTGAACACTCTAGATATCATAGGAGTGTGGCTAGAAATAGAACTAGAGAGGGATGGGATAGACATTTAAGGTCGCCCTCTATGCAGAGGGAGAGGAGGACTTCTTCTCTAACTCCCCATCATCACCACTCTCCCTTTCCACCTAAGTTCAGGTTGAGTCATCAACCCATCATTGGCTAGAATACCTCTTAACAGGCCGATGCCAGCCTTAGGGAAGAAATGCACATTCTTTGCTACCAACTAAATAGAATGCAAGCCTAAAACACTAGGGATGAAGCATTCTATGATGACGAGATGGAGAACCATTTTTCGATGAGATTCTAAACACTTACATCCACCGATGGTATGCTTTGCCCTCTATAGAAAAGTATGATGGGTATTCCGAACCATTTGATCACATCACCGCCTTTAACTCCATTACCCGTGCTTCTTGCTTTTGCAACCGGCCAACATCAATTCTTAGGCACAATTATACGTATATTTCAAGAGTCAATTCTTTTCTTACAGGGCCAATGCTATGATGGCTAATGGGTATGGTAACATCAGGCAAATTCCCACCGATAGCTTGCGGCCATATGCCAATCGCTTCAATAAAGAGTTCACTTGGGTTAGGGGTGCAGATATGAACAACTTGGTTATGACCCTCTACTCAGGGGTTAAAAACAAGTCCAAAATTTAGAGAGAGCTTCTAATAAGTCACCTACGTCCTTGACTTACTTTTTTCAAAGGTTGAATGACGTAATAAGAATAGAAGATGCAGATCTTTCAAATAGAAACAATGAAATTAGGCTTTCCACCCAAGTCAATCCTCACAAAAACAATGAACAATAAAGAAATGGCCATCAGAATGATACCAGAAGGCGAACAGATGCTAACATCCTATATAAGCCTAGGTATGCTAATTATACAACTTGAACAAGAATATTGTAACAATATATCTCGCCACCTGGGATCGGGTGCCCTTTCAAAGGCCCAACACTACCAAAAATGGAAAGACGGAGGAATCTCACGGTCACAACAAGCATTACGAGTTTCATCAACTTAACGTACATCCCACAATCGAGTGTTGGGTGTTTAAAGATAAAATTGGGAGACTCATCCGTGTAGTAACACTTTTGGAGTTTTTTAGCATCAGGAGTGTAAAGAGAAAGATGTTAACCGACCAAATCAACCCCAGTAGCCCAACAAAAATGTCATAGCTATCACTAATATCTTGACCATATGTGGAGACCTGCATGTTTCCAACAGCAGCCGAGGAGCACAGTCCTGGTATTAAAGAGAAATGGGCACAGCCAGTCAGATCTATTCACTAGAGCATCGAGCTTTGAAAGCACCCCAACTTAAATTAGATCAGTCGATAACCTTCATTACTGAGGATAGAGAAGCAATCTCTTACCTTCATCATGATCAAATTGTCATCACTCTTGCAATGGGCAACTCCAACGTATATCGGGATTTTGTGGATGGGGGCAGCTCAGTCAACGTCATGTTCAAACATGTCATTGTGTCTCTCAAACTTCCTATCTCCAACCTCACTCCATGTACCATGACAATTTACGGCTTTCGTGTAGACATTGTTCTAATAGGCACCACCTTAGTTATGACAATGTTTGGCCAAGAGCCACTTGATGCAATGATTCAGGTAAACTTTTTGGTAGTTGAACTCCCTTCTGCATATAACCTGTTAATATGACAACTGGTGCTTGCTAAACTAGATGTCATCGTCTCCTACAACCGCCTTGTCAAGAATTTCCCCGTCTAAGGCGGGATCGACGAATCAGAGGTAATAACCAGAGGGCTAGGGAGTGTTACGGAACCTCCATTATGCAAGCCAATAAGGGTGTTCTTTTTCTTTAACAAGAGATTGCAACAATCAATGATGAGTCACTTAGGAGAACCACCAAGCTAGTCAACACTCTAGTTCGTGCATAAACTGCCCTCAATCTGAAGCATCAACATCATTAACTCCTTCCATAAGGGATAACCCACCTAAGTAAGCTACGAAAATCATCGACGTGTCGCCTAGGAGAGTGCCAGATGCTTGCACTAGGTCCATCCTTGCCATTGAAGAAACAACCATTGGCGTTGTGTCACCTAAGAGTACCCTCATGCTAAGAAATGCTCAGGGTTGTGCCGATGCCACCTACGCTCATGAAGCGACAATAACCGACTGCATGTCATCAGTGAATACCTTCCAGCCTAGTAATACTCAGGGTTATGCCCGGACCATTGGTTACACCAAAGACTGGGATGGCAGGAACCCTATATCCTTGGCTACTCCTTAAAGAACTAGATAGCTCATCATGACATGGAATGGACAAGTTGCTCCCCATTGTGAGCGGGCTCATTAAGAACAATAACGCCTACCCTTTCAATGCCGATAGACTCATCTATGAGAGCCAAGGGCAACATCGTTACCCCAACTCGAACACAGACGTCTATCCCGACCGAGGACATTACGCACTAGACGAATATGACTTGCAAACCAAGGACATCAATCTCCATAAACAGTACCGACGCTGAAAAATCCGTTCAAATTGACACAGAGCTTAGCCTAGAAGTTAGACGAGATTTTATCGACAACCCAAAATTTAGGGATAATTAATAAAAGTTAGCAATAATTATTTAATTGGCTAAATAGATTTTATAGATTAAACAAGAACAATTTAGATTTAATAAGGAATATTGAAAATTTGTAATAAAGTAATCAGTGACGAAATTAAATAGTTTTGAGAAAAATTATCTGTTCAAAAGATAGTGAAATGAGTAAGTTTGGAAATTAATTAATAAATCGGTTTAAAATGTGAATATTGGTATTTAAATTTAAATAAATTAAAATATGGAAATAAATTTTAGAAAATTTTATAATGTTGGGTAAATAATTAAGTGTCGCAGATATAAATTTTATTTGGAATTTTCGTCATGGTTTGTTTTAAATACAAAATAGTTAATAAAAGAAAATGAAAAATGAATGAAAAGAAAGTAAATGAGAAGTATTCTTAATTTGAAAGCTTTCATGAAGTTCAAACCCAACACCAAGCCCAAATCCACCGATTTAATGTCCAAACATTTCTAACTTTGGATATTTCATTTCTTCTTTCATAATTCATTCATATATTAACTTTCCTGATCATTCTTTAATTTGCTATTTCCTGAAAACAAAATTCAATAAACCCTCCCTTATTCTAAGATCATAATAAAATCATATAAATTTCCAAATTAAAGTATGCATATCTCAACACCTTGCTACATAATAAACTATGAAGAAGTTGGAGTTTTGATCATTATTCAAAGTTCTTGATGATGGAATTTATAATTAAGAGGTGGGGGGTTACATTTTGGTATTAATGAAAAGTTTAGAACAATACTTTATACATAAGAGACACGAATCCGGACCTTAGATGAGATTTAGAGTCTTTATCTCCTTGAGTGTGTTCGGTAGTTATCCTACAATAAGGGATCGTAGATATGTATAGGATGATTATCGGGGTAACCACCTAGGGACGTATCTGTTATTTTCTATATATATATATATATATATATATATATATCTTATTTCCACATTAACAGTTCTGAAAATAAATAAAAGATGTGGAAGATATGTTGACCAATAGAGTTAGAGTTGGTATTGAGTATTAAACCTTTGGTAGCTTAATATTTAATTGTTGTGTTTTAATTTGATTTTGAACTTTACTTGTTATGAATAAATGTGTATGGTTTTTGTTTGGTATTATATAATGTTTATCGAAATGGTTTATTATTTTAATATATATATATATAAAGGGTGATTGAAAATGTTTTGATGTTACTATGTATTTGTTAGAAACAAAAACTTTTGACATATATATGTGTGTGTGTGTGTGTGTGTGAATATAGTTTATTATTAAATGTTTTTGGAAATCAAGAAAATGTTTTAATTAGAAATCTCTTAAAAAAGTATACCTTATAAGTATGGTATTAAATAAAGTTTTGAAATAAATTAATATAAGTTCTATAGAAGCAAGTATATTAAAGAGTTTGTGATGACCATATTTATAGACATTTTTTAAATAAATATCATGTTAATTTGTCTGCCGAGTGCTTTAAGAATTTTAGTCGATATAGCTGAATAAATATTCAATAGGGATTCCTAAACACTATTTGGACACGATGTTTTGAAAATATATAAATTTTTTAACAAAATTATATAAGTTTGAAAAGGCTGAATATTTGTAGTAATATTGTAAGCGAAGTTAGTTATCTTAGAAAAGTGATGTTTGAAGACAATAAATGAAATAATTTTAAAAATAAGAGTTTATATCTATTATTTTGATGGAGTAGTGTGATGTAAAAGACATTTTATAAGAATGGATATATCTTAAGCGATATATGAAACCATTAAGTATTAGTGTATAACTGAGGTCACCGGCGAGGCCATATTGATTACGCAGTCAATATTGCAGCCAATTGATACTAGCAATTCACTAAAATAAATGGTGAGTCAACATGTTGTGATTTTAATACATGATGTGTGTTGAAATAAATTAATTATGTGAAGGAATTATATATGAATTGGATTTGGTTTTTGTCGATATTCTAATTTATGCGAATATGAATTATTAAACATGGTTTGGATATTTTAATTTAAGTAAATAAGGTACATTTTAGAAAAGCATAATTATTTAAATTATAAATTTTGGATTTAGAAGTTTTATGAAATAAGTATGATATTAACTTGTGATAATCAGGAAATATACTAAGATCTTATAAAAATGTGCTATGAACTTAAGTGAGTTTATAAAGTTGATATAGAAGGAAATTTTTGGAAATATATATATATATATATATATTTAAATTAATGATTATGGAATAATGTATTTTGACCATAAAGGAATCTTTTTGTATGAATATTATTAACCATTGGAAAATTGAGTTTATGAATTTTAATCTCAAAATGAAAATTTAATTTGGAATGATATTTGTTAAGTAAAAATATGAAAAAAATTGTTTTATAAATACATTTGAAGTATTTGTGTGATTTGGTGTTAATTAAAGAAAAGTATTTACAAAAGAATTTGTTTCAAATGATTTGCTTTCTTAAATTAATATAATGTTTATAAATTTAGTTTGTAGTAAAGTTATTTTGATGTAAAAGATTTGGTGATTGAAGTATGGGTAAAGACATTTATATGATTTAGTAATGAATTTTCTTTCTAAATAGTTAAAATTTTAGTTGGGAAATTATGGAAATGGCTTTAATACTTGATACTTTTTGAATTTAAAGTAAGTTTATAGGATATGACACCGATTTGAAGAATAAATTTTATAAATTGGCCTTTTTATATTTTGTAAATAAGTGAAATATTTTAGTTTTGTGATAAGTCACCGATGAAAGGTCTAATCATTAATTTTGTTCTATTAGATGCTTGAATAGTCAATACAGATTATTGTAGGTTTTGACTCGGGATAGTAAAGATAGAGTACTGTAAATTCATTTTGTTGGCTATTTGTTTTGCATTTCAAATATAAATTGTAGTGGTGTTATTGAACTACGAATTATCAAGTTGGTTATAGATTCATTCATAAAAGAAATTGCAAGGACGAAATTTTATTAAGGGGGGGGGGGGGGTCTGTAACAACCCGAAATTTAGGGATAATTAATAAAGTTAATAATAATTTTTTAATTAGCTAAAATAGATTTTATAGATTAAATAAAAACAATTTTGGATTTAATACGGAATATTGAAAATTTGGAATAAAGTAATTGATTATGAAATTAAATAGTTTCAAGAAAAATTATTTGTTAAAAATATTGTAAAATAAATTAATTTGGAAATTAATTAATAAATGAGCTTAAATTGTGAATATTGGATATTTAGATTTAAATAAATTGAAATATGGAAATAAATTTTAGAAAATATTATAATGTTGGGCAAATAATTAAGTGTTGCAAATATAAATTTTATTTAAAATTTGTATTGTGATTTTTTTTAAATAAAAAATAGTTATTAAAAGAAAATGAAAAGTGAAATGAAAGTAAATGAGAAGTATTTATAACTTGAAAATTTTCATGAAGCTCAAATCCAATAGCAAGCCTAAACCCACCAATTTAATGTTCAGATGTTTTAACTCTAGATATTTCGTTACTCCTTTTATAATTTATTCACGTATTAATTTTCTTTATCATTCTCTAATTTTCTACTTCTTGAAAATATAATCCAGTAAACCGTCCCTCATTCTAAAATCATACTAAATTGAAATAAAATCATATAAAGTTCCAAATTAAAGTTTGCATATTTAAACACCTTGCTACATAATAAACTATGAAGAAGTTGGAGTTTTGATCATTATTCAAAGTTCTAGATGGTGGAATTTACAGTGAAGAAGTAAGGTTTGTTACAAAGTTCCTACAGCATAGCAAAGATGTCTTCGCATAAGGGCACGTCAACATGATTGACATCGATCCCAGGATCATTTGCCATATGCTCAATATCGATCCCAAGGACACCCATGGCTGCCACAAGCGTTGGCCACTCAACCTAGAAAGGTGTCAAGCTCCTAAGGAAGAAGTCGAGAAGCTGTCAGCCAATGGCTATTGGATCATAGGTTTTGATTGCTGACATGAAACAACAATTCACGAATCTACGACTACGATAACATTCGGACTCAACGACTCAAAGTATGGTTCATATAGTTATATTTTTTTTAATAAGAGTCATCAAATATGTATATAAAGTCTAGTTTAGTGCTTTGTTAAAATCTTTCCTCAAGAATCGTCATTCACATTCAAATAAACTTGCATGCATATTTTAATCAAAATCATGTTTTCAAAAAAATGCTTAAAGGGGGCTCGAACCCAGGTCACTAGTTTAGAAGGCAAATGCTCTAACAAAATGAGCTATGGTGATTTTTGATTATCAATAGAATTCAGTCGATTGAAAATTTTATTCAGTCGACTGAATATCTATAAACAGCCTACTAAACCCGTGTAAAACTGTGCAAATTGCACAAAAATTACCAGGTCAGTCAACTGACCTGACAATTTTTGTGCAACATGCACAGGTGCACAAATATTCAAATATTTATTTAAAATTCGTTTGAATATTCAGTCGACTGAATTTCTACAACGGCTATATTTTTCTGAAAAGACACGACCATTTGTGAAGAGTTACGAACCTCTACAAAGAGATTTGGACACAACACTTCAACTGGAACTCTTCACCAATGGTCGCTGCTTTGTAACATCTATAAATACATATTCTAACTTGATTTCAAATAATAGAATCTGCTTTTCTCTCTTATCTAATTTTCTTGCATACTTAATGCTTAAATCTGATTTATATATTCTAAGAAATACTATTCCTTTCTAATCTTCATAAACTTCAAATATACACATCATACTTGAGGAAAAGATTATAGGAAAGGTGTACTACAAGTGACAAATCTGTGTTATCAGAACACACAAAAATTCAAACAATCTTTTGTATTTTTTGAAGTCCTGTTCTGCTGCTCAGGCGTGTGAAGTCCTCTTTGGCTGCTGAGGCGAAATCATGTTCTGCTGCTCAGGTCCATGTTCGGTTGCTCAGGGGTTGTATAGACCCGTTCCTCCGGGTTAAGTGAGGGTTGTTGTTTTAGTGAAATTCCAGAAGGAGTTTGGGACTGAACGTAGGACGGTGCTCCAAACCAGTATAAAAATCTCTGGTGTCATTTTACTATACTGCTTTTTTATTCCGCACTATTTACAGTATCATCATCATCATTATACTCTGTATTATCATATATCCATATTACACGATCCATAACACACTTTCATTTGGTATCAGAGCACATAGAAAACTCACACTTTCATTTGGTATCAGAGCAAGGTCATCATATAACCGTAACACAGTTATCTGATAATCTAAAACCTTGGAATTCTATAGATCGTCACAACATCATAGAATAATGGCCAGAAAACGATCTAATCGAAATACAACGGGCAAAATCCCTATCAAAGCCAGCAGTGGGGACTACAAAAAGGTACTTTCTGATTTACAAATTTCAGTAAAAGATAATAATGAATTAATTAGTATTAGCGATAAGATTTCAAAGCTTAATTTTATTATTTTAGAAAAGAAATCTGTAGAACGTGAAAATGAGAAATTAGATTTAGAAAATGAACTTGGTGTTTTAAAGAATAATTTTATAACTACTAAAGATTCTCTAGATGAACAAAACACCATATTTGAAAAAGAGAAAGAGAAACTTTCAAAAGAAATTTTTGATTTGAAAAGACAAAATGATTTATTACAATCCTCTTTAGATAATGCAGAATCTCAAAATTCCCTTCTCAAAAATGAGAACTATACGTTAAAAAACGAGAATTCTGAATTAAATAAGAAAATTGATATTTTGAATAATAGTAATATTTCTTTTGAAAATAATAATTGTGACTTTAAGGCTAAATTTGATAAACTTAACACTGAAGTCATAAAATTTAATAAAAGTCAAAACGATTTAAACATGATTTTATCTAGTTCTAGACCTTTAAATGATAAAAGTGGTATAGGATATAATAATACAAATCGTAGAAATAGCACTAGACATGCTTTCATGTATAGTAAATACGTCAGTGCTAGTACTAGATTACGAGAAAAGTCTAAATCCAATTTTTATAGAAATTCAAATACTACTATGACCAATAATGTTTATAATTTCTTTAGTAGTACAAAATCATTGACAGGAAATATGAATAAAAATTATCTAAGTATTTGGGTTCCTGTTAATTGGAAGAATAGAGAAAAATACATTGATGATTATTTTGATATGGTAGTTAATAATGAAAATTATATTTATAAAGGTTCAACCATACCCAAATCGGTATGGTTTCCTAAAAATTAGGAAATTATAAGAACCTTGGGTATCGCATGCTTTAAATGTTAATTTTTTTGACACCGTACAATATAAGGAGTAATTATTTTGTTTTATATTGTTCTATGTTAATACTTATGTAAAATTTAATTTATATCTTCATATAAACTCTCCTTTTTGTCGATTACAAAGGGAAGAAAAATATTGCTCTGACGCTATTTGCAGGAATAAACGATGCAAGATTAAGAGGGAGAAAAGATTAATTATTTACAGGAATATATAGCATAGATTCAGGGGGGAAAATCTATAGCACAATCTCATGAATATATTTCGGGGGAGAAATAAGTCAACAAAGCTTGTCGAAGATTCGTCCGTAGCAAATGGAGTTGTCATCATCAAAAAGGGGGAGAATGTTGGATCATAGGTTTTGATTGCTGACATGAAACAAAATCCACGAATTTACGACTACGACAACATTCGGACTCAACGACTCAAAGTGTGGTTCGTATAGTTATTTTTTTTAATAAGAGTCATCAAATATGTATATAGAGTCTAGTTTAGTGCTTTGTTAAAATCTTTCCTCAAGAGTCATCATTCACATTCAAATAAACTTGCATGCATATTTTAATCAAAATCATGTTTTTAAAAAAAGCATGAAGCGGGGCTCGAACCCGAGTCACTAGTTTAGAAGGCAAGTACTCTAACCAAATAAGCTATGGTGATTTTTGATTATCAATAGAATTCAGTCGACTGAACAATTTATTTAGTCGACTGAATATCTATAAACAGCCTACTAAACCTATGTAAAACTGTGCAAATTACACAGAAATTACCAGGTCAGTCGACTAACCTGGTAGGTCAGTCG
This sequence comes from Allium cepa, assembly GCA_030765085.1. Lineage (NCBI taxonomy): Eukaryota > Viridiplantae > Streptophyta > Magnoliopsida > Asparagales > Amaryllidaceae > Allium > Allium cepa. The sequence goes on along the minus strand of CM060931.1, from coordinate 1,024,202,294 downwards.
ACTGATCTGACAATTTTTGTGCAACATGCACAGGTGCACAAATATTAAAATATTTATTTAAAATTCATTTGAATATTCAGTCGACTGACCCAGAGGTTCAGTCGACTGAATTTCTACAACCGCTATATTTTTCTAAAAAGATACGACCATTTGTGAAGAGTTACGAACCTCTACAAAGAGATTTGGACACAACACTTCAAATGGAACTCTTCACCAATGGTCGCTGCTTTTTAACATCTATAAATACATATTCTAACTTGATTTCAAATAACAGAATCTGCTTTTCTCTCTTATCTAATTTTCTTGCGTACTTATTGCTTAAATCTGATTTATATATTCTAAGAAATACTATTCCTTTCTAATCTTCATAAACTTCAAATATACACATTATACTTGAGGAAAAGATTATAGGAAGGGTGTACTACAAGTGACAAATCCGTGTTATCAGAGCACATAAAAAGTCAAACAATCTTTTGTATTTGTTGAAGTCCTGTTCTACTGCTCAGGCGTATGAAGTCCTCTTCGGCTACTGAGGCGAAATCATGTTCCGCTGCTTAGGTCCCTGTTCGACAACTCAGGGGTTGTATAGACATGTTTCTCCGGGTTAAGTGAGGGTTGTTGTTTTAGTGAAATTCTAGAAGAAGTTTGGGACTGGACGTAGGACGGTGCTTCGAACCAGTATAAAAATCTCTGGTGTCATTTTACTATACTGCTTTTTTATTCCTTACTATTTACAGTATTATCATCATCATTATACTCTGTATTATCATATATCCATATTACACGATCCATAGCACATTTTCATTTGGTATCAGAGCACATAGCACACTCACACTTTCAATGGCTTCACTCGAGAGTTAGGATATCTAATCTAAATAGAAAACCCAGTGTTGATCAGAAAGCACTAGAGGACTTGCATTGGCTTCTCTGATCTCACCAAAGCCTTCCCCAAAGATAGTTTCCTTTGTCTCACATCGGTCAGCTTGTGAATGCCTCTAGTCATCATGAGTTCCTCACCTTCATCGATGCTCATCCTAGGTACAATCAAATTGCCATGCATGGCTCGACCAAGAGCACACCTCCTTCATTACAATTGTCAGCCTATACTGCTATCGTGTCGTGTCTTTTGGTTTGTGAAACGCGGACGCTACCCCTCAACATCTCATCAATAGTATGTTCTCCTAACATATCGATCGATCAACAAAGGTTTATTTGGACGACATGTTGGTGAAGTATAAGAAGGTTGGGGGCATGTACAGAACATAGCCGAGACTTTTAGCATACTTTGTTAATAAAAAATGAAGTTGAATCCAAAGAAGTGTTCCTTCACCTCTTGTCCTATGAATTCCTGGGTTATGTTGTGAGTGCCAATGGCATTGAAGCTAATCCCAGTAAGATCCAAGCCATCCGAGATATGCAAGTTCCCTGAACCATGAAGAAGTGCAAAGCTCAAATGGGACGGTTGCAACATAAAGCTAATTTGTATCAAAGTAAACTAACTGGTGTCTCCTCTTCTTTTACCTCATCGAGAAGGGATAGTCATTTGCTTGGAGCAAGAAATGCGCTAAGGCGTTCAAGGAATTAAAACAATGTTTGTCCACTCCTCCGATACTACCAAAGCCCATCGATGGGGATGATTTGTGTTTATACTTGGCAGTGTCTCACCACACGATCAGCGCTACCTTAATCAAGGAAGACGGAAAGGTTCATGGTCGGTTTATTATGTCAGCAAAAGATTGATCGGCCCTGAAACAAGATATTCTAAGCCGAAGAAGCTTACCTTTTGCCCGCTTGTGGAAGCTTGAAAAATCCAATAGCACTTTCACGCACATCCCATCAAAGTCCTCACCAATTAGCCTTTGAAGCAAATACTTAGCAGGCCTAACGCAGTGGGTCGACAGTTGAAGTGCTCCATCGAGGTTGGGAAACATCATATCTTCTTTCAGCCTCACACTTCCATCAAAGGCCAGGCTACTTCTAATTTTATTGCCGAGTGCTCAAACCCAGATAATTTGAAAGATGAGACAATCACTAGCTAGCCACCTTTGCGTTTGTATGTGGACAGAGCATCAAATGAGAATGGGGTAGGGGCTGGCATAGTCCTTGTCACGTTCAAAGGAGTTTTGCGGTCTGCCTTACTTTCAAGACAACCAACAATGAATTCGTGTACAAAGTTATCCTGGCCGACCTTAGGATAGAAAAGGAATTGCACACGTAGTCTATCCATGTTTTATGTGATTCATTATTGGTCATCAATCTAGTCGACGTCCGCTCCCACATGAAGAACAAGATGCTGACCTTGTATGTTGCCAAGGCCAAGAAGTGAAGAACACCAAGGTCGATCAACTGGCCAAGGAAACAAGTAATCCAAAAGAAGTCAATCCTTGGGACCCCTTAGAGATTCAAGACGCCCTTGCTACAAGCCGAGGGCAAAAACAATCGAAATAAATACGTCGTACATGGATAACTGGATGGTTCCCCTTATTCGATATTTAATAAGTGAAGAGCCTCTTGCCGACCCCATGGAAGCTAGGAACATTCTCTATTGGGCTCCTAACTACACGACTTCATATAACTTCAATGATGCATATCTACAGATGAAGTCGACTAGATGTTGGAAGAGCTGCATGAAGGATTATGTAGGCACCACGTTTGGGGCGGGGGGAAGGGGAGTAAAGCCTAAGAAAGAAGGTTGGCCGGAAAGGTTAGTATTGACCTCCTATATTAAGGTTTCTATGGACTTTGTGAAGAAAGCGACCGATTTAGCTATTTGTCAAGATCCCCATAGCCTCTTCTAGCCTCCTCGCTTTAATGACTTCCCTATGGCTATTCAATTCTTGGGGAATCGACTTGAGAACGAAGTCACTGAATGCTGAGGAAGGGTACAATCAAGCTTTAGTCGCCATCGACTACTTCACCAAATGGGTCAAGGTCAAACACCTTACTAGTGTCACCGCCCCTAATATCTTCAACTTCATGATAAAGAACATCATTTTTCATTTCGGCCTGCCAACGAAGACCACAATCGACAACGGCGCTCAATTTGAGAGTAGCCTATTTCAAGACTTCTGCTCAAGGAATGGAATCGAGAAGTGCTTCTCTTCCATTGCCCATCCTCAAACTAATAGACAAGTTGAGGCCATCAACAAAACCATTTATTCCACTCTCAAGAAGCACCTCACAAATGCTAAAGGTGCTGGATCTGAGCCAGCACACAGCGGGTTAAATGGGTGAATTTTAAATTACTTGACCATTTGGATCTTACTGTGCCCATGAAGTCCAAATTGATTTAGATTAATTTAAATAAAGTTTAAATAAAATGATCATTTTGTTGAATTTGTTAATGAAATGATTTAATTTAATATTATATATACTTTGTATGATGTGTATATATGTGCCATATACACATGTCCGTGTACATGCATATGCAACATATATAGGTTTAACATGCCCGTATCTAAGTGTTTGTATTTACACCGCAACGGACATTTTAGACCCTCCATATCCATATGTGATGTCTAATACATATTATATAAGACGATATGAAATAAAATTATATTTATCTCATTATAAATATTTATATATGCTTATGATATTATATAATATACGTACATATATTGATACATAGAATAATATTTATAAAGTGAATTTAGATGATTTTAAGTTCAATTTCAAATTTCAAATTTCAAATCCAGATCTAGATATAAAATCTTTTAATTTCAAATTTAAAAATTAATTTTGTAATAAATTATAATTTATTAATATATAAGTGTGCATGTACAAAATCAGAAAATCATTTTTTTGTAAACATACATATTTATATTTATATTTATATTTTAAAATATTATATGAAATAATAATGTACAAAATATATATACAAATATAATATTTCGTCTATGTGTGTGTGTATATATATATTGAAAAAAAGTTAAAGATTACTTTTACTATATATAAATTTTGTGTGTACTAGAATATATATATTTATTTAATTTATTATATTTGTAATATATATATATATATATTCAAATTTTGAAATAAATATATATGCATAATCTTTTAAAAAAAATTGTAATATTAATATGTATATATGATTTAATAAGAAATTTACATATACATATGTGTAGCATATTTAAAAATTGGCATTTGTTTTAAAAACCATTTTAAATCATTTTAAATTCAATTTTTTTATTGTCGGCCGAAAGCATATACTTACATATGTTTAATTTTATCCTTATATAACAATACACACACACAAACACAAATATTCCACGGTGACAACACATATGTACAAAGATTAGTGATATCATCGTCTAATCTGGCCATATATGAATAAAGAAAAATACTAACGAAATATGTATAAATGTAAATTAAGATTTACCTTGACTATGGCCTAGTAATTATACCTTGAATGTTGAACCTATAGAAATTCATTAGATATGAATCCAATCTCTTCTAGAAAGAGGTACTCGATTGAAAAATCCACACACCTTTGCATTATTTTATTTAAATTTATGTTTTCAAGATTGAAATGATGGAGGTAGGGTAAGGGAGCTTGCGAACAAAAATGACTAGAGGGAGAGGTAATATAGAGAGTCCAAAATGAGGGGTTAAAAGAGTTTAAATAGGAAAGAAATAAAGGAGCTACTTGTGGATCCGAATCCACAATTTTCTTTATGAATTCAAACCCCACTAGAATCAAATGTAACCCCTCCTCTCTACATGTATAGCTAGCCATAACATGCCCCTACATGATCCTCCACTCCACTTCAAGCCTGATCAAATAATTTACATTTAGTTTAGATTTAAATATACATCAATATCGTATATCGATACCGTACATACACTTTTTATATACGCACTATTTTCAATAACAATCAACACAAATCGAATAAATTTTTATAATTAATCATTCAAAAACATTAATTGAATTAGTTAATTTATAACAATTAGAATTTAATTAAATCAAATGGTACTCATATATTCAGCATTTTGGTTGTGTGACTCTTAGGTGTGAATAAATCATTGCTTAATATCAAACAATTCGAATATTAACGTTCATACATTACCGTAGCTAGTGGAATGACATTATGGCCAAATTTATCACTTATGTTTACTTATTTTAAGTGGTCCCCGACAGTGACAATTATTTACATCAATTCTCTTCGTCAAAACTATGTTAGGATTTATGGAATTTGGTAATAGTCAAAATTCAAATATTTTCCACATTCCACTTGTACATTTCGAATACAAATTCCTTTGTTTAATAGTAAAGAATTATTATCAACCAAATTGATCTGGCCAAAGACTTTGATTTTGATTTGACTTCAGTTCACCGTGATACTAACCTCATACAACTAAAGAGACAAATTCTCCATTGAATATTGTTTCACTTTCAATGCTTTAACTTGACCCAAGTATAGTCGTCTGATGGACATCGTGCCATAATTTAACAATAATCAAAGCAGAGTTTCCACGTTGAAGCTTGATGGTATTCTTAAGTCAAGAGAATGTGTAATATCATCACATCGATATTTTCTTTTTGACTTTAGTTTTATTGAGCAACATAAAACTATCAAATGAGTCATGCCAATACACTATCTAATATTTAGAGAGCGTTACGTACTCTTGTCTTAATTAATGTCTCGTCACATCCTTACTAAAAATAGCTAAAATAGTGTGTTCAGTACATTGTGATAAATTACTCATGATTACAACGCATTGTAATTACTGTCACAAAACACATCATTTATAAATTTCTATTAAATATTAATTATTATAACATATTATAACAAATATATAATACAAAACAAACACCTTTTATGTCGAACGAGATTTTATAACAGAGTTGATAATTTATAGAATTACCCCTAGGGCATCCCCTAACTATATCACTCCCACTCTTGGAGCAAATTATGGAATCCCACTCCTATATCTTCGATAAGATTGACGAGAACCGACTGAGAAAGTCCCTTCATGGATGGATCTACTATTTTGTCCTTAGTATCTACTCTTTGTATCATGACCACTTTCTTCTCAAAGAATTCTCTGATTGGGTGGAACTTTTGAAGAACGTATCGTGATTTCTTATGTGCTCTATGCTCCTTAGCAATCTACATCACCTGTCACCACATTGTTGTCAAAAAGGCCATTGGATTCTTCATATCAGGAATCACTCCTAGCTCACTTAAAACATGCGCATCCTGAGCACTTCTTTAGATACTACATTGAGGGCGATGTACTCAGCCTTAATCATGGAAACGGCTACGGTTTCCTGTTTGGAACATTTCCAACTGACAACCCCACCATTAGTAATAAATACGTAACCCGACACCGACTTATTATAGTTGAAATTACTTTGAATGATAGAGTCTATATATTCCTTTATAAGAAGGTCTCCATTCCTATATATCAGGAATATGTCCCTAATATTTCTCAAATACATAAGTATACATTTTACAACCATCTAATGCTTTTCTCCAGGCTTAGACTGGTATCGGCATATGCATCCTAATGTGTATACCACACCCAGTCTAGAATATGACATAACTTACATAATGGAACTGACTGCCAAAAGATACAGCATCAACTTCATATTCACATTCTCCTCATCAATTTAAGGAGCTCCCTTCTTAGAAAAGACAATTCCAGATTGCGTTGGAACATTTCTATACTTGGAATTTTCCATAACGAACCATTTCAGTATAGTAGCTATTTACAGGGAGTGGGATTATCCCAATAGCTTATTAGATCTATCTCTATAGATCTTTATGCTTAGTATATATGATGCTTCTACTAAATCTTTCATGGAGAAGTTCATAGAAAGTCAAGCTTTCACTAATTGCAATAACAAAACGACATTGCCAATCAATAAAAGATCGTCAACATGTAAAACTAAGAACAATATAGCATTTACCTATTCCTTTCGGTATATACATGCTTCCACTATGTTTTGGTAAAAACCAAATCTTTTGATTACTTTATTAGAACTCTTATCCCAACTCCTTGAAGCTTGTTTAAGTCCGTAAACCGATCTTTCTAACTTGCTAGACTAGCCCTCTATCCCATGGATCTCAAAACCCTCTAGTTGTGACATGGTCTCATCTAAATCACAATTTAGAAATGTTGTCTTTACGCCAATTGGCCGTATTTTATAGTTATAGAATGGAATAATAGCTAGCATTGTCCGAGTGGACATATGCATTGCTATGGGCGAAAAAGTTTCATCATGATCAACACCTTGAATTTGATGAAATCCTTTCGCAACCAGCCTTGCTTTATAAGTCTCCACTTATTCTTCTACATTTAGCTTTTTCTTAGAATTCAATTTTCAGTTGATGGGTTTTATCCCTCCAGGTATGTCAGCCAAAGTTCATAATTGGTTTCTTACATGGAATCCATCTCGGATTTAATAGCTACAAGCCAAAGTGTAGAGTCTTTACTTTGTGGTGCTTATAGGAATGATAGAGGAGTGTCAACATATAAGATGTGGTTATCTTTCTCGCCATTCATGAGAACACCATAGCATCTCTCTAGTGCATGATAATTTCTATTAGACCTTCTAATATGTTGCGTATTTTCGTGTATAGGTGAATTTGGTTCTTCACTGATTCAACATCAATGTTAGTTTCATGGATATCATCCAAGTCTACAACTTTACTATTAATTTCCTTTGACATACATCTCGTTTCTAAAAAGATGCCATGTGTGAAAACAATAACTTATTATTCCTCTATGTTATAGAAAATATATCTACTAGAGTTACTAGGATATCTTATAAACTTACACAACATTGATCTTGCATTAACTTTATTTGGGCCGATGTTCTTAATATAGCCTGGACAACTCCACACCTTCAAATAATTGAGGTAGGGTTTCTTTCCATGCCACATATGGCATATAAGGCATATATTTTGTTGGTATCAAATTCAACGGTTCCTAGCACATATCCCTAGTATAAATGAGGTAACTCGTCCTTACTCATCATGGTACGAACCGTATCTAACAAATTTTGGTTCCTTCACTCTGAAGCACCACTTTGTTGTGGAGTATATGATGGTATAACATGAGAGAAAATCTCATTATCATTCAAATATTATTGGAGCTCTTGTCCAACTTACTTACCTCCTTAATTAGATTGAAGTATTTTAATTTGTTCGTCTTATTTTCAACCTCGTTATTATATTTAATAAATTTCTCATTGACACTAAATTTATTCTTCATAAGATATACATATCCTAGTCTTGTGAAATCATCCGTAAAGTTTACAAAGCAAGAAGAAATATCTTTGGTAATAATAGGCATTGGGCCACATATATCATTATGTACAAGACCCAAGAGTTCATTAACTCTTTCATTGCTCCTATTAAAAGGGTGCTTTGGTCATTTTTTCCTTTGAGAATCGACTCACATGTATCAAATGACCCAAAATCAAATGATAGTAGACAATCGTTGACTTTCAATTTGTGTAGTCATTTCTTACCTATATGACCTAGCCTACAATGGCAAAGCTAGTTTTTATTTATGTCATCATTCGAAGAATTACTCACAACAAAGACATGATTAGCATTGATCGCATAAATGTCATTATCTAAAATACCATCGTAGACTTTTTTTACCATCCCAACATAATATGCATAACATTATTAGCACAATGAAGTATATAACCAGTCTCGAACAATCTGGACACAGCAGTAATACCACGTATAAAGTCTTTTATATAATAGCAATTATCTAATATAAATACTAATCCATTAGGCAAACCTAAATGAAAATCTCCAACTTCCATTACATCTACTAGAGACCCATCGTGTAACATCCCGTAAAATCAACTATAAATAAAAAAATTGGATAAATTAAGTTAAATAAGATAGGGATAAAAATGGAAATATTAAGAATTTGGTCACAAAAGTTATGTCGTTGCATTTGTCGAAACTGGGGCATCCCGTGGCGGAAGATATGGGTGAATTTAAAAAAAATTACCCTATTGGGTCTTTATTGGGCCTAATGAAGTCTAATTGATTTAGAACATTTCCAAATTTAGTTTAATAAAATCATGTATTTTATTTAAATTATAAATTGTAGTTTGAAATTTATTTGATTTTGGTTTTACTTTAAGTATACACACACACACACACATACACATGTATCGTATACATATATGTGCATATGTGCATGCGCATGTATAACATAGTAATCTTCGCAAGGTATAACATGGCTGTATATAGATGTTGAGATCTAAATTGCAACAGGCACATTAGCTCATTTTATATATATTGTATGTTGTCAAATATGTGCATGTACATATAGTTGTAAATTCCAAATAATTGCATGTATGTATGTATGTATACATATAAAAGTAAATATACATAAATATGCTCCATTGTTAAAATATTGTAGAAAAAATATTTATGTAAAACTACATGTTATAATATAAGTAGCAATTAAGATATATATATATATATATATATATATGATGAAATAATATTTTTAATATGAATTAAAATAAATTATTTATTTAAATTTATATGTATATATATATATGCATAGCAAGTCAACATAAAATTAATAGTAAATTAATTTATAATATAATATATATATATACACACATAAACATAAATATAAATATGAGTATAAATATAAGATTGTGTGTGTATATAAACAAAATAATATTTTTTAGTTTGAAATATCATAGGTTAAAGTTAATATGATTTGTATATTTTATTATGCATATATCATAAATTAATAATTAGTATCAGCGCTTAATTAATTGTTATAAAATAATTATATAAGAAAATTCAAATTTTTAATAGAAAAATATAGGATCATATTTTAGGTGTCATGAAAAATTTCCATAATTTTAGGAGTTAAAATAATATTTTTAGTTAATTAATTATTGTGTGATCGAATCTAAAATATTTTTAAAAATATAAAATAAAGTTGAAATTTTTTAAGAATTATAAAATTGAATTTTCAAAAATCCTTTTATTTTATACAGATTTATTAAGTCAAATATCCAATAAATATATATTAATAATATAAAAAATTATTTTTAGTGCTTATAATTCATAATAAATATAAATATATATAAGATTTTTTTTTGATTAATTATGTACGGTGGATACAAACATATATGCTTTAATACAAATTGTACATGAGTACTAATACACAAACCAATATTTATACGAATATATACTAATATAAAATTTAAACAAAAAAATTTCAACTTATAATATCAGATTACTAACACAATTAAGAATATAAACTATAACGACCTGTAATTTGATCGGTTTAATTAGAGATATTTAAATTATATTAAATATTCAAATATATATTATATTTCAGCAAATAATCAAGTTTTAAGTAATGAATAATAATACTGAACTTATTTTGAAAAATGTTCACAAAATATGTGCTTTGGAATATAGCGATACAACGACCGAAAATCATTTTACCGATAAACATCCCTATAATCGTAAAACGTCATGTACGAAGCTGGATACGTACACTTATTTTTATAGTTAAATAAGAATATGAAATAAAAAATTATTTTAATATTGGAAAAAATAAAGTTATTTATGACATTATCAGTGGCGCCCTTCTATTTAAATATTGATTTACGAATTTAAATTGAGATTTAATGATTTAATCATCATTATAATTATTCAAATAATTGTTTTTAAATGATAATGATTCATTTTAAATATTTATAAGTGACACAAAATCGTTTATAATAGTTTTGCAAAGATATATACTTGATTTGATAATATAAGAAAATTTGTATCACTTTATCGATATAATAGCACTTTTTGTAATAATTTGTTTCAGATTAATTTATATGATTTTATAAATCAAATGTATTCATTTTAATAAGTTAAAAACGATAGAAACGATTTTCCAAATTTTGTTTACATTTATATGGAATTTTGTTAATAAGTGAAAATTTGACCGGGAATAGGCTTACCGAGTTTCAATGGTTTAACAAACGAAAGTCATTTCAAGTCGTCGCAACATTGTAAATGACACTAACACATATTTATATGCATGCATACATATCACGTACTCACATATACATACATATAACATATATACAAATATATGTACACATTTGGGAAAATATCTAAGATATTTTCTAAAGACTTCACCATTAAACAAACTAAAGTCATACCACATGCATAAGGATATGAACGATGTCTTGGAAGAGAGTGTAGTGATGGAGGCACATGGAAGGGGAGTAGTAATGTATGGACCATGATGGAAAAGGAGGTGGTGGGTGCACATGGTGATGGTGATGGATAATGATAGTGTTTTAGATATTTTAACAGCTCTTTGGCCTATAAACACAAGGCCATATCCTTCATATTTTTCACATTGTTCTTCACATTCCTAAGCTTCTTCTTCTCCATATGCTCTCTAATGGCCTCCTCAAAGTAGGAAAGAAAATACCTCAAAATATTGGCAAAATATATACATACACACTTCACCTCAATTCACTTTCAAAACTTGTGCGAACCACACTCCACCCCTCCATAGCTCACGGCCTCCTCATTCCTCATCAAAGTTGAGAGCACCACACCCAACAGAAGCATGGTCATGTCTGCCCTAGCTTAGGGCGAGCGATATAGGAAGAAGAAGGAGCAGTTCAAGAAGCTTCGAAGAAAGAAAAAGAGAAAGAACTGCCATTGGAATCAAAAGAGAAGTCTATGAAAATGACTAGTAGAGTAAAGCCATAAGTGAGCACTCAATCTTATTTTTATTTAAATAAAACTTAAAATGTTAATATGCATGTTAAATTAGAGATAATATATTGAATATGGGTTGATATTAGATGATAACTTGGTTGATATTATGATTGGTAAAATGGTTGCGATATGGTTGATAATTTGGTTTGATAAATGATAAGAGAAATGGTTAGTAACTAACCATAGTTAATTAAATGGAAACTTAACCCATAAATAATATGTTTATGGAGTTGTTTAGCCTCTTAATGGTTTTAAATATCTAAAAAAGTGTTGAAATGAATATTATAATAATATAGTACTATAATATAAAATAAAATGGACAATGAGTTTGAAATATGAAAAATATTTTTTAAATTTATTTTAAAATGATTTATAGATGTTATATACAATTAAGAGTTTTCGATGAAGTTTGAAAAGAAATTGACAAACAAGTCAAAGCTAGGCGCGTCGCGTAATGGTAATTCGATATTTCGCACCGTAAAAATTAAACGAGTATATAGAATGGAATATAACCCGGAATTTTTCAAGATAAGAATTTTCCTATTAAATCAGCTTTCAAATGAAGAAATAAAATCAAGATTTCATCTTGTATATTTTAAAAAAAAAAGTCCAAAACAAGTTTTCAAAATAATCATGGTTTTGCAGTTCGGAATCCATAAAGGAAATTCATTTATAATAATATTTTTAAATTAATAATATGGAATAAATTCTATAAATCTTTCAAAATATTTTAAAAGATATTTGAGTTTTATAAATGAATTTCTAAAAGATAGAAAATTCGTTTTGATCAATACAGCTTTTAAAACACTATTTTCAACACTTTTTCACCGCACTTTTTAATAACTTGTGCAATCATGGTTTTAATTTAATTATCCTTTTCGAATCTTTTATGAACCTTTTCAAGTAAATAATTAAGTAATATAAAGATGATTAAGAGGTTTAAAAATAAGTATGCGGAAACGATTAGTACATTTGTTCAATTTGTGTGTGTCGTAAAAAATCCGACCAAGAAATAGAACATATCAATGGGAAGGCCCGGATGCTCTAAAAATATTAAAAGTTAGTCAATTATGTTAAAAGATTTAGAGTTGATCAAATAACTTGACCACCTTATGGGTGAAAGTGAGGTAGTCTCTAGGCTTGGGTTTGGAAAACCAGTTGTCTCCCCTCCCTGGCTACCCGAACTGGCCCGACGGAGGGGATAATAAATTTAATTTACTCGAGTCAAAATTTCTTAGAGTATAAAAGATATAATTTTCCAAATTTAAATAAGTTGGATTGCATAGAAATGAACTTCTTATACTTGGTATTAAATTCCGAGGAGGGAATCTGTATTATCCGTGTGAATTTAAAATGTGATTTCACCGTTATTCGACGGATAGTAAAGGTTGAATATAGAAATTGATATTGAGCAGAATTATTATAATTTACGTGATCATTTTTACTCAATAATATTTTTGATATGAGATTTAAATAAATGATTTGGAAAGATTTTCCCAAATAAAAGGTGAAACGATTTGGAATTATTCCAAGATTCAAAAATTTTAGTTAACCAAATGATTTGATAAATGAGGCGTAATGATTCCATATATTGTTAAAAAGATAAATGGAGTAATTTAAAATAATATGTCTCTCTGAGATATTTATGAATAAATAAAAAGATGAATTAAATTGAATGATGATTGATAATCACATATAAATTTAACACCTTTCTGATCGATGACTGATTCGAAGGAATCAGGGTCCGGATTGGGTAAATCCAATCTGAAAACCACTTCGAACCAATGTTTACGTTCGGAAGGGAAGATATGATGAAGATGGTGATTTTTGAAGATGAGGATCTTCATGATGAAGGGATGCTTGCCACTAGTCCCTCAAGGTAAAATTTACCATATCATATATTGATGGTAGCAGTAGTGCTCTGTTATTAAAATCTTTAACTACAAGGATAATCGCTACAAATCCTAGGGATAATTCCTGATAGGATGTAGTAGGAGGAGTTCTTTCGGTTTCTTTCAATTCCAGAACAAACTTGTATAGATGAACATCTGACATTGCATTTCTGAGATCACAATGTTGAATTTTACAAACGTGCATCTGTTTGGTGACGGAGAAGGAAACTTCTCTTAGGTTAACATCCTTCTCTGAGATGTAAGAACTCAGAGTTTCTATGTTTGTGAAATTCGATAGTGGTCGAGGGAATGACAATGTGGCATTCAAAGTGGAACCTGATATGATCAGAGCATGGCTTTGTGAAAAAAAGTGGCCTTGTGGAATGTTACCTCATGAGGCTTATATCCCAGTAATGATAAGGGATACTATGTGGTTTGAAGGTCAAATTTCGGGCTATTATTGGGCAAAGATGTCCCTCTAAGCAGCACTTGTTGCCTTATTGTATGAATGGAAAGGTATGGAGGCTGGCGGAGATCGCGTAAAACCATTGAGTAATACTCTGTTTCATGATAGTGAAGCAGTATAGTTCGAAGGCTGACGGAGACCATGTAAAGCCGCTGGTATGAATAGGATTGTTATACGGGGAATTTTGGGTCTGAATGGTCACAAGTTACCTATCATGTTGGAAATCCAATTCCAATAGGTTGCTTTTACGGTTTTTTTTGCAGATCCTAGTATGCCATAAAATTTAATTACAAGTAACAATTTTGGCTAATTTTATGATATGTGGAAAATGTTTTCAAAGGAATATCATTAAAGATAATATCAAGCTATTTTGGTATAAAAGTGATTTGGTTATCATAAGGTAAAAACCCATTCGTATTTATGTATAGGCATGGTCTTATGAGATACCTTTCTTTTCAAAGGTTTTGATTGACAACAACATGATTTATACATTGAAAACTTTGAGTATCTCACACTGGTTTATCAAGCCTGATCCGAGTATTTTTTAGATATTCGGGTTAGATCTAAGTAGTTTCAGGTCTAGCTGAAGACGCTTGGAGTTTCTAGAGGAGAGTTGGAGATCTTCATCAACGTATGAAAGTATTCTATTTTCCGCTGCATTTTTATTTTTTATTTTTTAGCTATTGTAAAGACAAAATTTTATAACTGTCCAGGGTGAATATATGTTACACTCTGATATATGTAAAATTTCCGTTGCAAAATTTTTTGTGATTAATAATATATGTTATTCCATTCACGCGAGAGTCTTTTATCTACTCTGTTTCTATTTTTAATTTCTTTCCCCCCAAACAATCGGTTTTTCCTGTACTTGAATCAGCATGTGAACATAGAGGATGTATTAGTATTGATTTTTAAGGGCCAAAAATCCCATTCATTACATAAACATTAAATTTTATGCACATAACCAATCTTCATTGTAGAAACAACATTACATATAAAAATCTCACATACCTAATGCAATAACAATGATATGTAAATATCTACATGCATATATGATTAACATATTATAAAACATGATAATCTATTTGATACCTATGTAAATAAATGCTACCTACTATAGATGCCCTCAAGTCCATATTGAAATAGTGAATTCTCTTTCTCCAATTATTCCTTGATCCATCAGATTGCTAGTCTAGAATCAACGACCTTCCACTATCGAATAATATTGTTTTAACTTTAATTTGATTTGAGAATTTTATAGGGATAAATGGAGCTTTGTTTCGGTAGTAGTAGAAAGGTAATGGAAGCCATAATTTAGAAGATGGAGGCGCTCAAATTCTATCCTTTAGGTTAGGTTTAGAGCGGCCTTTTATAATGTTTGAGGGAGAAAAAAGAGGATCATATCTTTACTTTTTCATTCCTAATTTCCTCCATCTATTTTAAACCCTAATTGCTTTCATTTTTTAATGTCCCTATCATATAATTGCAGCCAAAAATCTCTTCGAAATCTATATATTAATACCCCCCATTTAAGCCTAAACAAATATGGTAGTTAGATCTAATTTAATTCTTATCGATATTTCATATTGACTGGCATATTTATAACTATTACACAATATTTGTTTCTCAAATCATATTCAGATTTCATAAATATTAATTAATTTATAACAATTATAAACTAATTAAATCATTTGGTCTAAAGAGAATTCATCATTTCGGTTGTATGACTTTTGGGTGTAAATTGCATCAATGATTAACATCAAACTATTCGGATGTTAGCCTTCATACGTCACTAACAGGTGGCGTGACATTACAGCCAAATTTATTACTTACTCGGTTTCAATAAAATCCGATTTTAGTTTAATAAGAATTATGCGGTTGTGACATTTATTTACACCAATTCTCTTCGTAAAAACTATATTAATTTGGACTTCTAGAATTTGGTAATGGTCAAATTCCAATATCGTCCATATTCAACTTTATAGTCTAAACACAAAGTCTTTGGTTCTATAATAACAATTATTATTAACCAAAATGTTATAGCCAAAGACTTAGACTTTGAGTTGACCGTGATACTAATCCCATATAACCGAGAAGATGAATCCTCTCTTGAATACTGCTTCACCTTCAATACTTCCACTCGACCAAACTATAGTCATCCAATGGACGCCATGCCATTATTTGACTATAATCAAAGCAGAACTTTCATATTGAAGATCCATAATATTCTTAAGTCGAGAGAATTTTGTAAATAAGTCATATCGATATTTTCTATTTGACCTTAGTTATATTACCAACTGAAAACTATTGAGTGAGTCATTCCATAGTTATCTAATAACTATCGGTACGTAACCTCTAGGTGCCCCTCCAGTAATCATGAGTAATATGCCGCCTAACATTTGGAGAGTGTTACGTACTCTAGTCTCAATAGATACATTGATATATAGTCTCGATGCATCTTGACTAGGAACATTTAAAATGGTATATTTAATTTTATTGTAATATATTAGTCATGATTACAACATTTTATAACTACTATCACAAAACATACTATTTATAGATTTTCTATCAAATGTACTTTTAATTAAATTAATTAATATAACCACTTTGAAACAAGCATGGAGAATTATCAATGGCAAGGGTCTATGGGGCAAGTGGATGAGACAAAGGTACATTAAAGGTAATTTTTGAAAAATGTCTATAGATAATAATGCTTCATCTAACTGGAAAACAATTCTGAAAGCAAGAAGTACCCTAGCCTCGTGCTGCACTCGTGAAATTGCTAAAGGGAGGGATACAGACCTGTGGAGAGACACCTGGATACATAGTGAATCCTTGATTGATATTTTGGGCCTTAATATATTTTCTGATTTTGGATTTCCAAATAAATGTATACAAGATGTGATTAATAATAATGCTTGGAACTGCTCCTCCTTACCGGTAAATTAAGATAAAAAGGAAAAAAAAATCAATTTATGCCAATTTATAGTGGGAGAGAGAATGACATATGGGTGTGGAAATCTACTGGTAATGAATTTACCACAAAGTCTGCTTGGAATGAGGTTAGACAAAAAGATGATAAAATATCATGGAGCAAAATCATATGGGATCATGTGAACAACCCGAAGATGGCCTTCACAACTTACAAAGCTATAATGAGAAGACTACCTACCAGAGACATGCTATCAAAATGGGGAGTGATAAATGACACTTCTTGTGTCCTGCGTTATCAGGAAACCGAAACACATGAACATCTATTTTTTGACTGTAATTTATCCAAATTGGTATGGAAATCGTTGACAAATTCTTCAGCCCAATTAAATAACTTAGGAGAAGAGATCGTATACCTGATTCAGAGTGGTCACAATAAAGATTTGGAAGCCAAATCGAACAAAATCGCCATTACTATGGCTGTTTGTAGCATTTGGAAAGAGAGGAACTGTCATATGTTCCAAAATAAACAAAAAAAAAATCATTTTGAGGTCAGTAAGTTTGCAAAAGGTGACATGCAGATAATTCAAAGGAGAATTAAAAACGATTCCCTTATCAAGCCGGAACGAGACGAAGCTCGAATTGTAGAAGTGGATCCGAGCTTTCCATTGGCAGGAATCCCAAGTACGAGCTATCTTCACAAGCCGCCATGAATGAATGAGGAAGGATAAAGAAGCTGCAATATTCTTTGGAAAGTACTTACTTGATATTAATGTAATGTCGGATTTGTCTTTATATTGTAATGTGCCATTTTGGGCTAACGCTATGGACTAAAATGCCTCAATAAAATTCTTACCCGTTTACAAAAAAATAACAACCACATTATATTAACTATATAATGGAAAAAAAACCACCTTTATTTCAAATAATATTGGTCAATGAGTTAGATATATGTAAAAAATTACATTATTGCCCCTAGGTCATAACCTTAACTCCATCAGCGCTCCTAGCAAAATTCTAATCAATTTCCATGTACAATATGCTGAAAATGGAGCTCAAACAAAGAAGTTGTGGGCATTCGAAGTTTTTGGTTTAATATAATTTAAATAGAATTCAAAATCGAATAAATATTTAATTTTGAAATTCAAAAGTTAGCGATAATTAGACATGAGTGTTAAGTAAATGGTAAAGTTAAAGTTAAATAGCAATTAAGAAATAAAATAAATTAAAAAAACAACATAAAATCTTTCCAAAATTGCACATGGCCGGTTGACCGGTGGGAGGCGATGTCAACCGATTGTGAACGGTGACAGCTAGGGTTTTTGCACAATGAATGTACCAGAGCCTAGCCCTCTCACAATGAGCTATATAATATTAAACCGACTTAAATCCAATAATTTTGGTGCATTTCATCCAATATAAATAGGAGCCTAGCCCCCTCACTTTTATTCATCAAATATTTTAGGACTCTAGCGAAGCTCCGTTAGTTCGTCTCTCGTTAGGGTTTTAGGTAAGAAATCCTATATATCTCTTTTATTTTCTATTTATTTTTCCAGACTATCCTTCTCCACTTTTCCAAATCTAACGTGTATATACAAATCCCTTGCTTTATATATATATATATATATATATATATATATATATATATAAGAAGAGATCTGGTAGAGATTGTTAAAGACGTGTAAAATCCAAAGAAGGCAAAGTTAAGAATATTCTATGAGTGGAAATCTTAGCTTTTCTATTTTAGTAGTTGATTAGCATAGTTTAGGTTTGAATATGCCTTAGGGAGTTTTAGTTTGCGAAATCTCAAACATCATATTATAATCCAAAACTGTTCTAATTCGAAATATCAGTTCAAGGTTGAAATCTTAACTGTTATGTCAAAATAATGGAAATTATGTCGATTTGCAGCTTTGATAATTTTACCTTCAATTCCACTTCTTTTTCTTTGAATTTGATTAAAGGGTTTGATTTGGGAATAGTGTGTAAGGTACAAATTTTATTTGTAGTTTGCACCGCTTATTTCCATGAATTAGGTAGAAATTCTCTTGTTTAATTTTATGTGAAAAAGGAGTTAAATAGAGCGTAAAATTAAAATTGTAAGCTTCTATTATCAATGAATTCAATTATTTTGATGTAATAAGTTGAGTCTAAATTTTAATGGTATACAAATCTATTGATTGGTAATTTGTATGTGAATATTGGAATTTTGGCATTCTTGATAATATGGAATGATACTTGTATGATCATTGAAAGACTTAACATTTATACGTTAGTTTAGGGCGTAAATTCCACACACATAGGAATTGAGTTTAGGGCGTAAATTCCACACGCATAGGAATTGCTAGGCACATATCTTTACATACACACACACACACACATATTAGTATAATTAATGTATAATTATAATGTATGATGATGTAATTAAATAGGTTAATTAATTTATTAAATCATCCTTAGGAAAGTAATTAATGTGAAAAGTGAAATGAGAAAGATTTTGTAAGGACCCGATTCTTCGTCTTTCGAGAATTCAACATCGATACTCACTTTATCGACTACCGAGCAATCGAACGACGGAAAACCGAACACTTAGGGTTTTAAGAAGAAGAAAAGAACTAGAAGAAGAGATAAGAAGATAGAAAATAGAGGGAAAAGAAAATAGAAGATAGAACGGAAAGAAAACAGCAGAACAATAACAGAATCTCACAATTCGCAGCGGAACAACATATAATAATAAATGAATAATCTTTAAACAAAGAACTATATCAGTTATTACATTTTACACATTACATTACATTACATCATCAGAGTGTACAACAACAACAACAATGCAGCGAAAAAAGAAATATTATATACAAGTAATACGCCATGCCATCCATCTTGCCTCCAGCAACTCCTGAATATCCAGAATATCCTGATAGACCTTAACTCTTGACTGCCCGTGTGAAAATTGGTGGGCACCCAGAGTTTAGGAAGAAAAACAATAAACTCCGAGTCAGTCATGTGACTGGTGTGAGAACTCAAAACAGTTTATTTATCTTTGAAAACAAAATAGAGGAATATTTTTAAAGTCAATTCGCAATGCTTTTAAAAATGAGACTACCATAAGACCTCCCGCCACACACACAATGCAAACGCAGACTTGGAGGAGATTTCTCCTTATGATAGTCAAAGATGCTTGATACGCATTTTAAAAGACATTTGATATTATTACTAGTGCATAGTGTAGAGAAAAATTCATTTCGAAAGTAGAATATAAATCTTAGCCAGCATAGGTACCATTATAGTATGCTTACTATAGCTACCATATTAAATGGCAGGTTCTACAACTAAAACCGTACAAGTCTCGTATTGTTTCTTTGGATTTCCAACGAATGATCAGGCCAAGGAACTTCCCATTGCCACATGAGAATGCCTCTGGATGGACATCCCCGAGAACCAAACCGGATCTCTACCAACACAAGGCCGGGTTACCCCTAACTGAGTAACAACTGACCGAATATGCCATCCCCCGGTCCTTTGGGACCTTTCAACCGAGCGCTCGTAATCAATTCACACAATCATAAAGTGTTTTCAACATGAGTAAGTATCTGGGCTCCATACCATGATACCACCCTTTTCCAGAAGGAAATGCACATATCTTAAAGGGCGCTACCCCTCATAACCTTGCTGCTTCTTTCCTGTTTTGACCATTCACGGGGTGTGAGGCTCGACGAAGTCACGTCCACAAAAACATACTTTATACAAAAGCCATGCTTTGGGTCAACAAATGATCATAGAAATGATCACCAAGATAGACGATCAAACAAATGATCCTATCACAAATAATCAACACAATGATCATTTCACAGCAACACTCAGCATATCACATTACCAAATTGGGAATATATCGCTGATAACCTTCAACTACATAACCTCTGAGCTCGTACGTCTCAGAGAAGGGTGTTAAGCTAAAAGAATAAATTCTCCGCCACCAACAGAAATATATTTGAAAGAAATCGGCTTTATATCTCAATTTGTAATGTCAGACATACAATCCATACAAGTCTGTTCCAGGCTCGAACAAAACCGAAGGCACTTACAAAGAAGTCCTTGCAATCCGGATATTCACAATCCTGATCGGATTCACCATCACATATGGAGAACTCAATACCGGAGCAACTCGGTGCAGAGTCAATCGACAGGTCATCCTATCGCTCTCGTAAATACCGGGTCTTCAACACCGATCTTTAATGCTATTCATAACGACGTATCACATATTCGGAATGGGTTATACGACCCCATGGTCCTTTCCCGGTTAACCCGAATAGTGAGCGCTTATTCAAAAATAAGTGTGGCATTCAAATTCAAACAAATCACATCAAATACCCATTCAAAGGGAAATATTGATAGTCGGTTATTGAACTATCAATGGATATGCACACATCACCAGATTCCAAATAATTTTCCAAATTATTTATTTTCCAAAAATATCTTTACTAGATATGTAATTTCACACTTCAAAAATAAATCAATATTTATTTTTAAACAAGTTCCCCTTTCTTTTATAAATTCCATAGTGAATTTATATTTCAAAATATCTATGAATATACGATTTCAAATATTCACTTCAATTTATCTTCAAAAAGATAAATTCCTAAAATATTCTCTTTATATTGGAAAACATTTCCATACTTATTTAATAAGTATTTCACAGATTTTATTTATTTTCAACACTTGGAAAAAATTCAATATACTTAAATCGAGATTAAGTATATATTTCATTCTTTAAGGAAATCATTCTCTTAAACATATTTATTTTGGGCCAAAACGAATGTTGCGTAAAACATCGTTACGACAACCCAAAATCACTAGTATAGGGATTTGAAATTAAAATAGATATATAAATCCCAATACTATACAAAACATTTCCTTTCGGAAGTCATTTACTATAACAACAGTGTTATAGTCCACCATTTCCTTCTATTTCTCGAAAACATCTATTTCAACAATAAGTGTTGAAATCTATGGTTTCAAATCTTAATGCATTTAAAACATCGTTAGATCGTTTTAATTCTATTTAAAACATCACATTCAAAACATTTTCTTTAACATATTATTCACTATTCAAAAACGTGAATATACTACGTTAACAATTTTCATCCTTTTATACATTTCATTTTAAAGTATTATTCACAGTCAAAAATGTGAATATAACTCCATAAATAGGTTTCAACAATTTACTTCTTAAAATAAGTCGTTTGCGAATTTTATAAAACAACGTTTATAAATTCTATTACTATTTATTTTATAACAACTTCCTTTTATAAATTCCTTTATTAACCTATTCGATTTATAACTCAATTATAAAACAAAGGTTCATATTATAAGTCAAATACTTATAAAACGATTATTTTACAAAATCGTTCTTTTAAACTTCATAATTATAAATCTTATAACTTATAAGATTCAATTATTTATCCAAATATATTCTTTAATAACTTCACAAAATTTATAAATCTTACTATTTATAAATTTCATTTATAACTTCACCACTTATAATTTTATAAATTCCATTCACTCCTGCAATCCATTTTCACTTCATTCAAACACTTATAAAACCTTGTTTTATAATTTCAATATTTCAATTTATAAATATCCATTTATAAATCTCTTAATATAAATCAATTTATATTATTCTTTTAAAACATCTTTAAACTCCTTTATAATTTCACCCTTTTGATTTATAAAATAATCAAATTTTATAAATCCTATTTTTAAACTTTTTATAATGAATTCAAAAATCCAATTTAATTATTTTATAAAATCATTAGCATCATATTCTCAAAAATCAACCTTTAACTATATTTCTAAAAAATCATAATTTTTATAACATTAAAATTATACGTTTCTTTATTTAAAATGGATCAATTCCAAACATATAGTATATTTTCAAAAATCGCTTTAAAAATCATTTTAAAATTTCAAATTTGGTCCAATGATGCTACATACCAAATAGTCAATCACGACAACAACGACATCATATATCGATATGATAGTCCATCAAATATCAAAATATCTGAAATCAAATAAATACTGTTGAGGAATCCAGTTGGATCCCTCCAACCTGTTTTCCTGCATCCACAAACATCAGCACAATACCAATTTCGCTCCAGTACGAAATTATCGCGGTATATGGGATTTAAAATATTATCCGCTTAATAGACGGCGCAATAGGGTCTCATCCGCTAAAAAAATGCGGGAAATCAATAACTCCAATATATACATATGCCAATATATATATATTGCTATTATATATAATACCAATTTCACTGTTTATGAAATATTCGCGGTATATGTTTTTACTAAATAACATCCGCTTACTAACGGCGCATAATGTCTATTTTAACAATCAATAGATAACAATCATCATTCAAACATGCATTCAAATATTTTAAATCTAACTATTTAAAATAAAATCGAAACTGATTCGATTGAGTGAGAAGTTCTCACCTTGATTTCAATTTTGTTTTAGCGATTTATTTCGAATAAAATTAAACGCGCGTTTAATTTTACCCAAAATTCTCACTAACTCCAAACGACTCCAATCTAACTCCATCGCGTAGTGCTCGTCCATACGATTCCAACGCAACTGGTTTTGCATGTTTTCGACCTCGTATGAAAAAGATATACATTTTCGAAGTTTTACACGATTTATATAAACTAATTACAACATAAATTTTTATATTTAAACCTACAGCTCATCATCCACCGTTGATTCCAACCCCAAGCCATCAGAGCCATGCACACCCCCTTCTCCCTCTCGTCTTCATTTTGCACGCCTCCAGGCCAAATACGCATATGAACCCATTTGCTCAATAATTAGGGTTAATTTTTGCTCCGCCCACAAGCATCGATACTCCATCATACCACCGCCATCTCGAAGCCCTCCGCTTGCTCAAACTTCGGCCATAAGCTCATAGAGCTCGGTTGTCCCTGTAGCACGCAGTTCGAGGCTGACCCTATGGCCTTTGAACGCAAATATCCGTTGATTCGTAGCTCCAATCTCGATCTCCACCGTTGAATATAAGGATCTCAACGTGCTCTACATCTTTCTAGTTGTAAGTTTCTTGAATCGTTGAGTGGATGAAGAGATAAGAGGAGGAGAAGTTGGGACGTTTCTGGCCATCCATAGAATAGGAGGCGGCTGTATAAATTAGGTTTAGGTTTTTTTTTTTTTTAATTTATGAGAGAGGTAGGGGTCTATTTATAGAGTTTTGAACGAACACTATTCATCCGGGAATTCCAAACTCCGATTTACGCGCCAAAACTGACGTTCCTAGGGTTTATCCCGCGTTCCGGACACAATGGAACAGGTTTCGGAAGCTAATTCGGACATCTGTGCGAGTTATGGCAATAAACGTTCAATTTAAATTAAACCGATTTAAACGATTTTCTAGGCATTTTAATTTGTACCGGACAAACGGTAAATCCGATTGACACGAAATTTGAAACCTTACAATAATATCACATTATGGATCTGATGAAACTGGTTTCGTTCAATTCTGAGACTGTTCAAAAATTGACTATTTTCACTAGTCGATTTAAATATTAAAATATTCAATTTTAACAATTTAACTCTTAATTCGATTTTAAAAGTTCTAAAATATCATTCTAACTTCAATATGATAAAATAAAATTTTACAAATCATTTTCAATCATATTTAACCCAATTTTCAATTATTTCCATAATTTAACATATTAAATTATTGATTTAATTATCCAACTAAATCCAATTATTCGAATTAAAATTTATTCGACTTATAAATTCACTTCTTAATATTTAAAATTAATTAAATATTCAAATTTTTATTACTAAAATTCCTGGGTTGTTACAATCTTCCCCCCTTAAAAGAATTTCGCCCTCGAAATTATTAAGTAAGAAAAGTTACAGAATCTATTAACTTTCCAAAATTCATAGTTAAACTTCTTACAATATCTTTACTATGTTTTCAAATCATACTTAGTTATCTTTTAAAAAACAATCACTATTGTTTAACTTTCAATTCCAAATAAAAGTTAAAATTTTCAAAACTTTCCAATTTTCTCAAATTTTTCTAACGCCTTAAATTTCCGGAAAAATTCGCCATAGTCTCCTTTGCGCGGCTCGATCCGAAAAAAAAATGACAGTATATATATCACAAATATACATCTCATCAAGTAATGAGGCATCCCGTAGGGAAAAAGTATAAAAGTACGGTATTTAATCCGAGATATGTACCTTATATTTTATTAGCGAGCATATACGGCTAATATAGCGCGAAAGCGAGCTCCAAATGCGAAGCAAACGCGATCCGCACCTACTAAACACTCAACAAACAACATGAGAACATGCATATATGAAAATAATCTCAATATACAACATATATCTCCATAACAACTATATATGCCAACATAGTAAATGAAACAAAAGCAATATATTCAACCATCAACCAACCATCATCCATAACCAATAAATATTCATTCATGTTCTCATTAATATTCAATGAAATAGGTTTTCAATTTAATCACATTTGATTCATTAACAGTGGATGTTTTTACTAACATTCTTTCATATTCAAGTTGGTTCACTTCTAATTCAAATTCAATTCTATTTAAGATTCACTTAACTTTCAATTGAATTCCAATTACTTTAGCTTCCAATTTCATTAACTCAATTTCATTAACACTTAATGAATTATATACAATCAATCAACTAACAACCATATAACAACCAATGTATATTAATTACAACCAAATTTCATTGGTTTAATTAAATTGATTTTCATTCAATCTTTCAACTTTCAGTAACATTAGATTTTAATGAATTAACACTTACATTCATTATTTCATATCAATTATTCACATTTAATTGATTACATTCAATCCATTAATTCAATTCAATTTACAAAAGTTGAATTTCATTTAAATAACTTAAGTTCATATCCATCACTTCACTTTATTATTTTACTTTGATACCAATATCAACTTCATTCAACATCTCTTAAGTTATATTCCATTTAACAAACATCACTTGTTTTTACTTAACTTAAATTCCAACTTATAAATTAATTCAGCTTCTAAATTCTAAAGTAAATCTTCCATTTAACTTTAAATTCATTTTCATTTACAACTCATATTCATAAATATATTCATATAATTTCACTTCTTATATATATGAGTTTATTTCACAATTGTAAATCACTTTAATTATAATTCAATTCTTATAATTCTTTTGCTTATACAATTATTCTTCAATTTAGATTATTCAAACATCTAAACAATCAACTTATTTTCACTTTAATAATTCTGAAAAATTATTAAAGTTAATATAAAAATATAATCAAGGTAAAATTATTTTATTTACCCAATTTAAAACCAATATTATGTCGAATTGTTCTATTCAAGTGTTTAGAAACCCCTTCGGCATAGTTTTGCAGACCGCGCTGACGAAAGTTCATATGCCACTCAATAAACCAATCATCACAATACAAAACAATTTTATATTCACTAACAAATACGCTCTCATAGCTATTATTGCACTCAAACTCATTCTAGAGTACTACTGACTCTATCTCTAATGAGTAATACCCAATAGAACCATGGTTGTCGCTTAACCAACAGCTCCGATACCAGATGTAAGGACCCGATTCTTCGTCTTTCGAGAATTCAACATCGATACTCACTTTATCGACTGCCGAGCAATCGAACGACGGAAAACCGGACACTTAGGGTTTTAAGAAGAAGAAAAGAACTAGAAGAAGAGATAAGAAGATAGAAAATAGAGGGAAAAGAAAATAGAAGATAGAACGGAAAGAAAACAGCAGAACAATAACAGAATCTCACAATTCGCAGCGGAACAACATATAATAATAAATGAATAATCTTTAAACAAAGAACTATATCAGTTATTACATTTTACACATTACATTACATTACATCATCAGAGTGTACAACAACAACAACAATGCAGCGGAAAAAGAAATATTATATACAAGTAATACGCCATGCCATCCATCTTGCCTCCAGCAACTCCTGAATATCCAGAATATCCTGATAGACCTTAACTCTTGACTGCCCGTGTGAAAATTGGTGGGCACCCAGAGTTTAGGAAGGAAAACAATAAACTCCGAGTCAGTCATGTGACTGGTGTGAGAACTCAAAACAGTTTATTTATCTTTGAAAACAAAATAGAGGAATATTTTTAAAGTCAATTCGCAATGCTTTTAAAAATGAGACTACCATAAGACCTCCCGCCACACACACAATGCAAACGCAGACTTGGAGGAGATTTCTCCTTATGATAGTCAAAGATGCTTGATACGCATTTTAAAAGACATTTGATATTATTACTAGTGCATAGTGTAGAGAAAAATTCATTTCGAAAGTAGAATATAAATCTTAGCCAGCATAGGTACCATTATAGTATGCTTACTATAGCTACCATATTAAATGGCAGGTTCTACAACTAAAACCGTACAAGTCTCGTATTGTTTCTTTGGATTTCCAACGAATGATCAGGCCAAGGAACTTCCCATTGCCACATGAGAATGCCTCTGGATGGACATCCCCGAGAACCAAACCGGATCTCTACCAACACAAGGCCGGGTTACCCCTAACTGAGTAACAACTGACCGAATATGCCATCCCCCGGTCCTTTGGGACCTTTCAACCGAGCGCTCGTAATCAATTCACAAAATCATAAAGTGTTTTCAACATGAGTAAGTATCTGGGCTCCATACCATGATACCACCCTTTTCCAGAAGGAAATGCACATATCCTAAAGGGCGCTACCCCTCATAACCTTGCTGCTTCTTTCCTGTTTTGACCATTCACGGGGTGTGAGGCTCGACGAAGTCACGTCCACAAAAACATACTTTATACAAAAGCCATGCTTTGGGTCAACAAATGATCATAGAAATGATCACCAAGATAGACGATCTAACAAATGATCCTATCACAAATAATCAACACAATGATCATTTCACAGCAACACTCAGCATATCACATTACCAAATTAGGAATATATCGCTGATAACCTTCAACTACATAACCTCTGAGCTCGTACGTCTCAGAGAAGGGTGTTAAGCTAAAAGAATAAATTCTCCGCCACCAACAGAAATATATTTGAAAGAAATCGGCTTTATATCTCAATTTGTAATGTCAGACATACAATCCATACAAGTCTGTTCCGGGCTCGAACAAAACTAAAGGCACTTACAAAGAAGTCCTTGCAATCCGGATATTCACAATCCTGATCGGATTCACCATCACATATGGAGAACTCAATACCGGAGCAACTCGGTGCAGAGTCAATCGACAGATCATCCTATCGCTCTCGTAAATACCGGGTCTTCAACACCGATCTTCAATGCTATTCATAACGACGTATCACATATTCGGAATGGGTTATACGACCCCATGGTCCTTTCCCGGTTAACCCGAATAGTGAGCGCTTATTCAAAAATAAGTGTGGCATTCAAATTCAAACAAATCACATCAAATACCCATTCAAAGGGAAATATTGATAGTCGGTTATTGAACTATCAATGGATACGCACACATCACCAGATTCCAAATAATTTTCCAAATTATTTATTTTCCAAAAATATCTTTACTAGATATGTAATTTCACACTTCAAAAATAAATCAATATTTATTTTTAAACAAGTTCCCCTTTCTTTTATAAATTCCATAGTGAATTTATATTTCAAAATATCTATGAATATACGATTTCAAATATTCACTTCAATTTATCTCCAAAAAGATAAATTCCCAAAATATTCTCTTTATATTGGAAAACATTTCCATACTTATTTAATAAGTATTTCACAGATTTTATTTATTTTCAACACTTGGAAAATATTCAATATACTTAAATCGAGATTAAGTATATATTTTATTCTTTAAGGAAATCATTCTCTTAAACATATTTATTTTGGGCCAAAACGCATGTTGCGTAAAACATCGTTACGACAACCCAAAATCACTAGTATAGGGATTTGAAATTAAAATAGATATATAAATCTCAATACTATACAAAACATTTCCTTTCGGAAGTCATTTACTATAACAACAGTGTTATAGTCCACCATTTCCTTCTATTTCTCGAAAACATCTATTTCAACAATAAATGTTGAAATCTATGGTTTCAAATCTTAATGCATTTAAAACATCGTTAGATCGTTTTAATTCTTTTTAAAACATCACATTCAAAACATTTTCTTTAACATATTATTCACTATTCAAAAACGTGAATATATTACATTAACAATTTTCATCCTTTTATACATTTCATTTTAAAGTATTATTCACAGTCAAAAATGTGAATATAACTCCATAAATAGGTTTCAACAATTTACTTCTTAAAATAAGTCGTTTGCGAATTTTATAAAACAACGTTTATAAATTCTATTACTATTTATTTTATAACAACTTCCTTTTATAAATTCCTTTATTAACCTATTCGATTTATAACTCAATTATAAAACAAAGGTTCATATTATAAGTCAAATACTTATAAAACGATTATTTTACAAAATCGTTCTTTTAAACTTCATAATTATAAATCTTATAACTTATAAGATTCAATTATTTATCCAAATATATTCTTTAATAACTTCACAAAATTTATAAATCTTACTATTTATAAATTTCATTTATAACTTCACCACTTATAATTTTATAAATTCCATTCACTCCTGCAATCCATTTTCACTTCATTCAAACACTTATAAAACCTTGTTTTATAATTTCAATATTTCAATTTATAAATATCCATTTATAAATCTCTTAATATAAATCAATTTATATTATTCTTTTAAAACATCTTTAAACTCCTTTATAATTTCACCCTTTTGATTTATAAAATAATCAAATTTTATAAATCCTATTTTTAAACTTTTTATAATGAATTCAAAAATCTAATTTAATTATTTTATAAAATCATTAGCATCATATTCTCAAAAATCAACCTTTAACTATATTTCTAAAAAATCATAATTTTTATAACATTAAAATTATACGTTTCTTTATTTAAAATGGATCAATTCCAAACATATAGTATATTTTCAAAAATCGCTTTAAAAATCATTTTAAAATTTCAAATTTGGTCCAATGATGCTACATACCAAATAGTCAATCACGACAACAACGACATCATATATCGATATGATAGTCCATCAAATATTAAAATATCTGAAATCAAATAAATACTGTTGAGGAATCCAGTTGGATCCCTCCAACCTGTTTTCCTGCATCCACAAACATTAGCACAATACCAATTTCGCTCCAGTACGAAATTATCGCGGTATATGGGATTTAAAATATTATCCGCTTAATAGACGACGCAATAGGGTCTCATCCGCTAAACAAATGCGGGAAATCAATAACTCCAATATATACATATGCCAATATATATATATTGCTATTATATATAATACCAATTTCACTGTTTATGAAATATTCGCGGTATATGTTTTTACTAAATAACATCCGCTTACTAACGGCGCATAATATCTATTTTAACAATCAATAGATAACAATCATCATTCAAACATGCATTCAAATATTTTAAATCTAACTATTTAAAATAAAATCGAAACTGATTCGATTGAGTGAGAAGTTCTCACCTTGATTTCAATTTCGTTTTAGCGATTTATTTCGAATAAAATTAAACGCGCGTTTAATTTTACCCAAAATTCTCACTAACTCCAAACGACTCCAATCCAACTCCATCGCGTAGTGCTCGTCCATACAATTCCAACGCAACTGGTTTCGCGCGTTTTCGACCTCGTATGAAAAAGATATACATTTTCAAAGTTTTACACGATTTATATAAACTAATTACAACATAAATTTTTATATTTAAACCTACAGCTCATCATCCACCGTTGATTCCAACCCCAAGCCATCAGAGCCGTGCACACCCTCTTCTCCCTCTCATCTTCATTTTGCACGCCTCCAGGCCAAATACGCATATGAACCCATTTGCTCAATAATTAGGGTTAATTTTTGCTCCGCCCACAAGCATCGATACTCCATCATACCACCGCCATCTCGAAGCCCTCCGCTTGCTCAAACTTCGGCCATAAGCTCATAGAGCTCGGTTGTCCCTGTAGCACGCAGTTCGAGGCCGACCCTATGGCCTTTGAACGCAAATATCCGTTGATTCGTAGCTCCAATCTCGATCTCCACCGTTGAATATAAGGATCTCAACGTGCTCTACATCTTTCTAGTTGTAAGTTTCTTGAATCGTTGAGTGGATGAAGAGATAAGAGGAGGAGAAGTTGGGACGTTTCTGGCCATCCATAGAATAGGAGGCGGCTGTATAAATTAGGTTTAGGTTTTTTTTTTAATTTATGAGAGAGGTAGGGGTCTATTTATAGAGTTTTGAACGAACACTATTCATCCGGGAATTCCAAACTCCGATTTACGTGCCGAAACTGACGTTCCTAGGGTTTATCCCGCGTTCCGGACACAATGGAACAGGTTTCGGAAGCTAATTCGGACATCTGTGTGAGTTATGGCAATAAACGTTCAATTTAAATTAAACCGATTTAAACGATTTTCTAGGCGTTTTAATTTGTACCGGACAAACGGTAAATCCGATTGACACGAAATTTGAAACCTTACAATAATATCACATTACGGATCCGATGAAACTGGTTTCGTTCAATTCTGAGACTGTTCAAAAATTGACTATTTTCACTAGTCGATTTAAATATTAAAATATTCAATTTTAACAATTTAACTCTTAATTCGATTTTAAAAGTTCTAAAATATCATTCTAACTTCAATATGATAAAATAAAATTTTACAAATCATTTTCAATCATATTTAACCCAATTTTCAATTATTTCCATAATTTAACATATTAAATTATTGATTTAATTATCCAACTAAATCCAATTATTCGAATTAAAATTTATTCGACTTATAAATTCACTTCTTAATATTTAAAATTAATTATATATTCAAATTTTTATTACTAAAATTCCTGGGTCGTTACAGATTTCTTATAAGGCTTCAATTATAGAAACGGTGAGATGTGTATAATATATGAAGAGTGTGATATAGATTAAGACTAAGTTTTTGGGATGCGAGGTCGATTAAAAGCACATGAAAGTGTTCCCATCTAATCTGGCTACCAGCAGTGTGATTTCGGGCTAATGTGAGACATCACCTATAATAAGTAACTACGATGATGCGATGTTAGTCCCAAATTTCATAGGGTAAATCTGCCTAGCTAATCTAGCTATCAATACCTATGAATACGAGGACTAACATGAGAAGTCACCGTGGGATACGAGTCATAATATGAAAGACCTACTTTAGAGATTGAATGTATTAAGTGGTTGTGTGAGGACCCGCCTCTTCCCTATGTAGGAAGTTGTAAATGGTCGAGATTATGTGTTAGGCACGATAGAGGATATCTCAGGAAGTAGCCCGCTTCAATGGAAAGTATTAAGTAGCTGAAGAGATTCCATGCAATGTCATCTAGATAGTCACTAGTGAGGAGTTTGCCTTGGGATAGGTAGTAAATGATGTGGACCTGTCTTAAATAAAATATTAAATGGTCGAAGTCTGCCTAATTCCCATTAGAAGGTATTAAGTGACTTGAGTACTATCTCTTACATTGATAGAACATTATGGACAATAGATATGTGGGTTATTGGGCTGATGGCAAGTTGGCTATGGGCTTATATTTGGAAAGCATTTTATTTATGTTTGAGAAAAGCCTTTGAGCTTATATTGTACCATGGATATAGGTAGAATACATAAGACTTATTCCTGTTTAAATTATACTGTACAAGTACTAATATAGTAAGACTCGATATTTTTATACACCCAATATATGTTGCTCAAACTCCCTTCTTATTACAACATAGGTTAAGAAGGGCGATGCCAAAGGCGAAGACGTTGATGAAACTTGTGTCAGCAGTCTATTTATTTGCTTGTCATTTTCTATAGTTTTTGATGTACCCATGAAATAAAAATGCTGTAGTAATTTTGGTATATCGTACCATGGATATGTAATGGTGATTAGGATATTTTGTTATGGTTTTCAATGGCATTTTGAAGTTTGAATAAAATGGATATTGTTGTTATTATTATATTTTATCCTTCCATCGCGGGATTCTAAATGCGTAGATAATAGCTCTGTATTATTCTTTTTTACCAATCAATAGCCAGCTTTGAGATGGGTCTAAGTTTTGATGAGCCTTTTCTGGGTCAGAATTTAGGTCTGTTCCAGGGCGGGTTTTTACATTTTGAATCAGAGCTTAGGTTACCTGATCAATGAGGATAAGTATACGTATACGAGGCACACTTCTTATTTTTGAAAATATTTTTCAAAAATCCTACTATATATAAATATGTATACTTATTTTAAACGTATGAAAAAACACAAGGAAAATCTGTACTTCAATATATAATACTGTCTTACGAAAGGTAGTCGGAAAAGTTTGTAACTTCAAAGTTAATAAGGCTAACTGTGCAATAAATAGAGAGTTATAAGAATTTTATAAGGATATAAATGGACCAATTAAAGAAATTATTAGGGTAATTGTGGAGATATAAGGAAGGAATAATAGTAAAATTGAAATGGGTAAATAGATTTCTTTAAAAATGGTCCGTTAGAAAAACAATCATTTGTTATAGACAATTGACATTTATAGAAATATCAAATAAATATGTTAGTTGTAATTAAATATTATACAGCAATATATTTGTAAAAGTAAGATGTGAAGGAGTGAAAAATCTTCCATAAGAAGGTATACATTAATCACCATAACCAGATTTTTAAAGGTTGAATAGGAAAGTTCAAAAGAAACAACAATTAAAATCAATTTCTAAACCCAACCCCATAAGTAAGAATTTGATAAAAATAATTTTGATAATTCCATTAAATGTTTTGAAAGGGCTTTTCAAAGAATTATTAAATGAAGATCTTATGTATTATAAGTTGATTTTTTTTTGAAAGAAAGTGGTTTTAGTCAGCTTTGAAAATATGCTACTAATTGTTTTATGAAAAGTTCGAAAGAGGATGTAATTTTAAAAGTAGTGGAACATTTTAAAAACAAAATGGTGGATGAATATTATAAAATGAAACTTGTAAATTTGATGATTTGAAGAGCTGAAAAAAGGTTTTCAGTTGTAAATTTCTTAGTTTAAAATTTGTTGAGTTAAAACGTTTTCATAGAGCGTAGGTTGGACTTGATGATTTTTCTTCTATTTTATAAATTCGAAAGCTTCTTCTTTTAATAATTCTTTCTAAAAAGGGGAATAAATAGAAATGGAGCTTATTTAATTATGGAATAAAGAATAGATGGATAAGAAAAATTAGGATAGAATGGACATTTCTATATGAAGAAAATACGGAGAATAATAAGTAAAATTGGAGCCTATTAGTTAGGAGAAATATAAATAGAGATATTGGAAGATTTAGAAACATTGGGAATTTATGTAAAACAGGATCGGTAATCTAGTTAGAAATTAATAGGATAGAAGTTAACCTTTCGTACTCTACCTTTCATTGTTTAAGGTTATAAAAGATGTTTGAAGAATAAAACTATACAATTGGATGGAATTAAATGATGATAATTAATAAACGAGTTGAGATAATTTTATGAATGTTATAAGGAGGACAAGAATTATATATATATATATATACACACACACACACACACACACACATATACATATTTCAATTTAGAATTTGTTTGAATAAGAATCAAATATTATTGAATTTAAAATGGTAATGAAAGACAAATAAATTGAGACTGATAAGCAAAGAATTGAGAAAGATAATAGGAGTTTAAGTTAGACTTAAACAAAGTTATAAAATTATTTAGTTAAGCAACAGTACATTCAAAGTAATAAATCAATAAATGTAGATGTAATTTTAGGATAATATAACAACTTGAAATTTAAGATAATATAACAACTTGAAATTTAAAATTTGACATGCATGCGAAAAGACTAAAGTTTGAAGTCTACTAAAATGATTGCCTTGTAAGTAGAAATATTTTTGAAACAATGAATGTCTAATAAAGAAAAGTCTGTTATTTTGAGATTCTATTAAAACTATAATCTTTGTAATAGATTTAAA
Organism: Allium cepa; assembly: GCA_030765085.1. Taxonomy (NCBI): domain Eukaryota; kingdom Viridiplantae; phylum Streptophyta; class Magnoliopsida; order Asparagales; family Amaryllidaceae; genus Allium; species Allium cepa. The sequence continues at coordinate 1,024,167,137 of CM060931.1, read as the reverse complement.
AAGGAGCTAAATTTGGAAAATAATAATAATATATCCTTAATAGGTGGTAAATGGACTTTTCATAAGTATATGCCAGAATTTCATGGAGTAGTAAGTGTTGATTTCAAATTTAATGCAATAAGTTTATTTGTATATAAATAATTTGTTGAAAATTATTTTGTATGTTGTAGAAGGTTTTTGAGAAGAGAAATTATTTTGCTCCTTTATGAAATTAAGCAATTTTTGAATTTTTGATTTAATAATAGTTTAGTTTGATAATTGAGTTTTAAATGTTTTGAGTTAAAAGTCCAACTTTTAAATAAATAAATCTCCATTGTAGGAAGTTCTTAAAAAGGAAAAGTTGGTTAAAAAAAGGAAAAAATTTCATGACTCATTTGGGGAACTACATAATTTTTTGGAAGTTGAAAAAAAGGTTTCCATGTTTAAATTTTTAAAGGTAAAGATTTCAGATAAGGTACATTATAATTATAAAATTTTACCTTTAAGAAAGGTGAGAACTAATCATTTTTTTCTCTGGAGTAGATAGAGATCACTACCTAGGTAAGGTATGTAAAGGTTTTAAGACATGAATAAAGTAGCAAAAGTACGTACAACCTGATCTAGAAATCGGTCTCAGATATTTAATTATGGAATATTGGTAAGGTTGTGAAGATATTTCAGATTATAATTGGGTTGTAAGTTAGGCTCCCCTAGTAGACTTGGAATATGAATTTCTATGTTTTGATTTAATTGAAGTGAGTTCTGTGTAAATTCTATAAATTATCCAACTTCAAATTATGTATAAAATCGTGTCGTTTGAATTAACAAGGGATATATTAAAGAAGAAAGAGATGTGTAAAACATGGATATTCTTCTACATAGTTTACATTATGTATTTCATTAAAAAGGAAACAAATAATTCCTTATAGTTTCAAACGAAACAAAGATCTCATTTTCTTTAATTTAAGGTAAATTTATAACGGTAATCCTTTTTAGAAGGATAACTTTGATAAATTAAAATATGGTAAGGAATATTCTAGTTTAAAAATTAATATTTAGACACAAGTATAACAACGCTTAACGTATAAAAATTGAAATATATAAATAGCGTAATTTATGACTATATACGTATTAGTTAGTAAATAATGGGTTATGATTTATGGAATTAATTACAAATTAAACGGATGATAAATTTTTAACTAATGGGCGCTAAAATGAATTAAATGATGATTGATTAAGAGATTTAATATGGCATTAATGGAAGAATTGAATTGACATAATAAATGGATTTTAAAACCGGTAAAAAGATTATATGGACTTAAATGAGGAATGATTAGAGATGGTTCAACTTTGACATTAATGATCAATTATTAATGCTGTATTAACTGAAGTAATGAATTGACCATAACTAATAGAAATTAAGAAGGAAAATTAAGGAAGGCTAGTGATAGTGGAATGAAATATTTGAAATGTCCATCTTAATTAAGATAGGAGTGTTAGAACACAACATTGTTTATACCAATTAATGATAAATGGTAACTTCTGGAAAAAAATTCTTCCTGATTTTCGAGATTATTATCATTGGTGGTCTCACTTAGGTTATTGGAAAATCGTATGATATAGTATAAGATATCTTCCTATTTTATCGTTCTGTTGACTTTGTGAATGGGACTATACGAATAGATAAATATATATATTGAAAAATAGCGTAAATAAGGAAATTTTATAAGGACACTTAACTAGCGATAAACTGTAGGTAAAATTGGAAGTTAATGAGGAAATTAGGTTAGTAACTGGGAATGAAGGATGCTTTAATCCCAAAAAATTTTAGGATTATGGGAAAAATAAAATTTATCTTACAGAGTGACACCATTCAAGGATGACCCTTCACCTAAGAAGAAATAAGATGAATAGGAATATCGAGGAATTTTCTATTGGATAGGGATGAAGAAGAAGGTGGCAGAATTTCCCAGTAGGTGTTTGACATACCAAAACGAAAAAGATAAAACTGACTAGGCAGCGAATGTAGACCGCACAAGATCGTCGGAAATCCTATGCGAACAAACGAAGAAAAGAGTTAGAGTTTAAAGTAAGGGATATGGTGTTTATCAAAGTTTCCCTTCTTAGAAAGGTCATGAGATATGGAAAGGGGAGAAAGACGGCAAAAAAGATTCGTTGGGCCTTTCTCAATTTTATAAAGAATAGGAAAACTTGCTTAGCACGTGGAGCTACTAGATAAGTTGGCAGGAGCCCGTGACGTTTTTCATATTTAGCACTTGAGGAAATGCCTTCATAGCACATCCACTATGGTAGAGCCTGATCAATTGAGGGATATTCAGACGAAGCAAATAGCATCCCGTGCCACCACAAGTAGCATGGAGCACGAAACTAGAAAACTCCACAACGAAGAAATTAGGCTGGTTCGAGTGCAGAATGTGGAGGATCCGACAGAAAGCATGAGGACTTCTCATCCTAAGATTTTCACCGGTAAACTTTTCTCTCCAAAATTAGGTTTTAGTTGTATCGTGGTTGCTAGATTGGATGCTCGGAGATGGTTGCAACACTATTACTATCACTTTTGCACTCATATTAAACACTTTTTACATGCATAGGATGTTTGCATGCATGCCTAAATGTCACAAAACTTACGTTCATGCTAGGATTGAGCTCACCTATAGTATATCTAGACACATAATCACATTGCGCTTTTAGCTGAGTAGATGGTTGTGCAGATAAATTAGTTGTATAATATGGATATTTATTGCACGTTACACTGTTTGCCCCTTGAAAAGATTTCGAGGATGAAATCCTTTTAAGGGGGGAGAATATAACACCCCATATTATCAACCATAAGCAAATAACTAGATAAATTAAATAAAATAAGAAAGGGTAAAAATGGAAATAATTTAAAAGTCAGAATTTGACTACGAAAGTTATGTCATTGCGTTCATGGAAAAATTCCGACCAATTTTCATATATAATATGCTAAAAATAGAACTCAAACGAAGAAGTTATGGTTGTTTGAAGTTTTCAGGTTTAAAATAATTTAAATAGAATCCAAATTCAAATAAATAATTAATTTTAAAATTTGAAATTCAAAAGTCAACAGTAAATAGACTGGGAGTTAAGTAAATGCTAAAATTAATGTTAACGTTAAATTGTTAGTAAGGGATAAACTAAATTAAAAAGCAATGACATAAAATCTTCCCAAAATAGCATGTAACAGTCGACCGCTTCCCTTGGGGAGGTTGACCAATTGGAGGCAGCGGTCGACCGATTGTGAATGGTAGCGGCTATGGTTTTTGCACAATGAATGTAATGCATTATATAATATTAAACTGACTTAAATCCAACGGTTGTAGTACATCTCAACCACTATAAATAGGATGCTAGCCCCTCACTTTTATTCAAAAAATATTTTTAGACTCTAGCAAAGCTTTGTCGGTTCGTCTCTTCATAGATTCAGAAAAACTCCGTTAGGCTTTCAGGTAAGAAATCCTACATATCTATTTTGTTTTCTATTTATTTGCCTAGCCTATTCTTCTCCAATTTTTTGAATCTAATGTATACATACAAATTCCTTGCTATATATATATGTATATATGTGTGTGTATGTGTGTGTGTGTGTCCAAATGAAGAGATTTGGTAGAGATTGTTAAAGGCGTGTCAAATCTAAAGGAGGCAAAGCTAAGATATACTGTGAGTGGAAAGCTTAGCTTTTCTATTTTAATAGTTGATTAGTATAGTTTTGGTTTGAATATGCCTTGAGGAGTTTTGGTTTGCGAAAACATCATATTATAAACCCTAAAAAATCCTCCAATATGAAGTGTCAATTCTAGGTTGAAATTTCAATTGTTTATGACAAAATAATAGGAATGGTGTAAATTTGCAGTTTTGATAATTTTACCTTATATTCCACCTCTTATTCTTTTTCTTTGAATTTGATTAAAGGGTTTGATTTGGGAATAATGTGTAAAGTACGAATTTTATTCGTAGTTTGCACCGCTTATTTTGTGAATTAAATAGAAATTCTCTTACTTATTTTTACGTGAAAAAGGAGTTAAATAGAGCGTAAAATTGAAACTGTAAGTTTCTATTATCAATACATTCCATTATTTTGACGCAATAAATCGTGTTTAAATTTTAATCATATACAAGTCTATTAATTGGAATTTTTGGATATGAATATTATAATTTTAGCATTGTTGATAATATGGAATGAGACTTGTATAATTTTTAAAAGAGTTGACACATAAAAGCTAGTTCAAGGCGTAAATTCCACATGCCTAAAAATTGATAGGCACGTACACATACATACATACATACATATATATATATATATATCGTATAATTATAATGCATAATGACATATTTAAATAGGTTAATTAATTTTATTAAATCCCTTTTAAGAAAGTAATTAATGTTAAAGGAGAAATAAGAAAAATTTCTTATAAGGCTTTAATTATGGAAATGGTGAGATGTGTATAATATATGAAGAGTGGGATATAGATTACGATTAAGATATATGATGTGATATCATTCAAAAGCATATTGAAGTCTGCCCAGCTAATTTGGCTACCAATAGTGTGTCTTTGGATTGATGTGAGACGTCACCTATAATAAGTAACTACGATGACGCGAGATTAATCCCAAATATTATTGGGTAAATCTGTCTAGCTAATCTGGCTACCGGTACCTACGAACATATGGACTAATGTGAGACGTCACTATAGGATACGGGTCATAATACGAAAGACATGCTTTAGAGATTGAAGGTATTAAGTGTTTATATAAGGGCCCACATCTTCTCTATGTAGGCAGTATTAAATGTTCAGGATTATGGGTTGGGCATGATAGAGGATATCTCAAGAAAGGACCCACTTCAATAGGAAGTATTAAGTGGCTGAAGAGATTCTGTGCGATGTCCGTTAGATGGTTATTAATTAGGAGTCTGCCTTGGGATAGGTAATAAATGACGTGGACCTGAATTAAATAAGGTATTAAATGGTCGAAGTCTACCTAGTTTCCATCAAAATGTAGTAAGTGACTTGAGTAATATCTCTTACATTGATAGGACATTATGGACGATAGATATGTGTTATTGGGTTGATAGCAAGTCGACTATGGGCTTATACTTGGAAAGCCTTTTTATTTATGTTTGAGAAAAGCCTTTGGGCTTATATTTGAAAAGACTTATGATGTAGGTAGAATAAGTAAGACGTATTTCTATTTAAATTATACTACCCAAGTCGTAATATAATAAAGCTTGAGATTTTTAACTACCATACTAATGTTGTTTTGACTCCCTCCTCATTACAACACAGGTTAAGAAGGGTGATGCTAGAGGCGGAAACGTTAATGAGACTTATGGTGGTAGTCTATTTATTTACTTGTTATTTTCTATAGTTTTTGACCTACCCAAGAAATAAAAATGATGTTGCAATTTTGGAATATCGTACCACAGATATGTAACGATGATTATGGATATTTTGTTATGGTTTTCAATGACATTTGAAGTTTGAATTAGATGGGTACTGTTGTTATTATTATATTTTATCCTTCCATTGTGAAATTCTGAATGCATAGAAAATAGCTTCATATCGTTCTTTTTACCAACCAACAGCCGACCGGCTTTGAGATAGGTTTAAGTTTCGATGGGATTTTCTGGATCGAAATTTAGGTCCATTTAAGGGAAAGTTGTTGCACATCTGCAACTTGAATCCACATCTCTCCATTTCCACATGAAGTCTTTTTCTAAGACCCCGTGATGAATTAGAAATGTGAGTTCTAGATCCAGTATCTAAAATCCAAGGTAATTTATTGATTGCAAAATGATGTTGAATCATAAATATACTTATAGGAGCAACATAATTATTTTGTTTCTTCTCTTAACAATCTTTAAGTACTCCAGACAGTCCCGTTTCCAATGACCCTTCTTATAAAGTGATGACATTCACCTTTGTTAGTTGGAGAAGTCATCTTGTTCTTCTCATTAACCTTTTCCACTTTTATAAACCTTTTGAAGATGATGTGTTCCTCTTAATTGTGAGCACCACATTCTGATCTTTGGACAAAGGCTTTGCTAACCTCAATGTATTGAATAGCTGCACAAGGCTTACATTCAATATGTTAAGTTATAGTTTAATATGGATGGCTCAAACTAAGGAGTAAGAGACCCTAAGATCAGGTTTACTTGAAGAACATTGCTTGTCACAACATCCAATTGGGCAAGACAATCAATATAGCATTTGATCATTAGGATGTAATCATCCAATTTCATGCCCTTTGCTATCCTCATATCAAACATTTTCTTTGTAAGTTCATACCTTGTGGAACAAGATTGTTCCCCAAATAAATCATTGAAGCTATTGAATATCTGATGGACATTTATGTTTTGCTGTCTCTACAATGGTTTATCTAACATGGATAACACATAAACCTAGGCAACTTATAGGTCAACGACTTATTTGTTATTAGAAATTTTGAGTTTGGATCCGCATATTGGACGGGTCTAATCCTTGGAAGTTCGATTAATGACGACAAAAGCATTCATATGTGGAAGTTGTCTTAATCGCTCTTAGCCAGTCTATGTTGTTAGGTCCAATGAGTTTGTTGTTTTTAGAAAATAACTTGGGTGTAGACATTTTTTAAAAATTTTAACTTAGTAGATTAGGATATTATTCATAGTAGATTTTCTTAGGATACTAGTAAGGTTAAACAATGCATGTCATTTTACAAATAAGCTCCTGCTGGTCTTTTCTGTTTCTCAAAACCCTAAGATGAAACATATAAGTCTCTTGACTTCACTAGTGGGTTTTAGGACTCGTTTCCCTTGGGAGGCATATCAAAATATCATATTCCTGCAAATGATATATAACACATTATCGGTTGTATCATATACAACCCCTAACCCATGGTTTTTTGTTCTAATCTCATTTTGACCTTTAGGAATAAGAACCAATAGAAAAAGATTATCCACTTATAACTACCATTTTTTGACGGCCTATGTAACAACCCGTCCTTTTCGAACCCCATGAGTATACAACAAAATCCAGAAACGACGAGTCTTTAAAAGATAATACATATGATATACACAAAGAGAGAATAAGACAAAGCTATATTAATAAATCAACTGATAACTTCAAAGTCTCGGGGTGAAGATCAAAAAAATATTTTATATAATATGAATATATCTAATTATCTGTTTGTAAATTCTAATACCATTATATTAGTCTTTAAAATCCAAATCCAAACAACACCACACACAGACACAACTTTTCCTTTTGTTATTATTTATACAACATTTATATATAATATTTACAATATACAGATCTCGTCTCCCGGCCCATCACTTCTCCAATGTCCATCAACCTGAATAATATCGATAAAAATAATAAAGATTGGGTTGGATATATATATATATATCTGAGTACTAAAGCCAATCTAAAACTTATATACTACTGTGATAGTGATATAACATGGTTTAAGTCTAAGTACAATATATTATGGACCCTCTATGCCACACTACAGAATGATATCATACTATCTAAGTTTGATCCGATACCGAATACCTACACTAAATGATTCCCTATACGAAATCTGGTCAGCCACCTACGGTAAAGGGTTTCATGTCTACAACTATTCGATCTCCCCACCTGCGACAAATGATAGTTGCGTATTGGACTTGTTAACACCACTCTTTATCACGGCCAAGCGACTTACATGACTCAACTACTTAAGAAGCTCTAATAACCGAGCAACCTAAAAGCACCTACAAATCAATGGGTTAGCGACCTAGAAGTTTAATGAAGATAGCGACTTAGCGAGTTAAGGCAGAGAAAACCCGCATGCACACTGCCTCTTCTATTAGGTAGCTCGCGACCTAATCAAGCCGAGATAACTCCTATACTACACGTACTAAGTCGCTCATAGCCCGTATCTCGTCCAGGATGGCTCCATTAAGTCGCTGGCGACTTGTACTCCTCGGGATGACTCTTAGGTCGCAACTCTTTAGGTCGCCCACGACCTACGCCACACGACCTAACTCCCAAGCTCCCCTATAAATACTCCACCTACTCCACATTGAAGAGGACTTTGGGTATACTTTTTGGAAGGCGGAGACTTAGCTGTTTTGACCTTTTCCTCAACACTCCAAACGCCAATTTGCCTTTAAAGAACCTCAAGAGAAGACCAAGTTCATTCAACATGGATTCAAAGAGCTTTTCTACATTCAAGTTCTAACTACTTGCTTTATTAGTGTTGTAATTGAAAAGTTATTGCAAGACTTGTAATCAAATCAGTAACGAGAAGAAATTAAGTGGACGTAGGCTTGACTTTGAGCCGAACCACTATAAAAATTGTCGTCTCTTCACTATTTTTTGCTATTCTCTGATTACTTTTAGTTCCCGTACCAACGGGTGGTGCTTTCACTATATTATAACTCATACCGGGGTGTTAGCACATATTTTTTACGTTAACATTTTTTGGTGCTTTCACTGAGAATTGAACTCAGGCAGTCTATCAATTAAGAGTTGGATCAGTGGGTTTGGAGATTGAGATGCGAAGAATTATGACAAGGCGATCAAGTAGAAGGCAGAGATCAGAGAGGAGTCAACACGAAGGAAGTCAAGAGGCTTCCTCAAGAGAAAACCAAACTTCAGTCTTCATCACCATGAGCGAGATGGAGACGATGATGAGAAGGCAAGAGGAGTTGATCCAGAATTTGTTTCAGCAGATTGGACAACTTGGAGCGCAGAATCAAGGAGCAACTGGAGCTCAGCCAGGAGAACAGGTTCCAGAATTCCCTCGCGAACTCGAGGGGCAGGCCGAAGGCAATGGACGAGGACTACAACTAGGAGGCAGCGACAGATTGGCGGAAATGGTCAAAAGAGCTATGAGAGGTGGTCTGGTAAACAAGGACTTGGAGGATGTGAATAGGAGTCCTTTTACCACAACAATCAGGCGAGCTAGGAACCCACCAGACTTTCGGCTACCATCGTTGGATATGTATAATGGAAGGACATACCCTACAGTTCATCTGACAAAATATATGAGGCATATGGAGGTGCTGGGGGAGTCAGAGGAAGTTATGGCCCGGTGCTTTCCATTATACTTGGCAGATATTGCGGCATTATGGTTTAGACAACTGGAGAGTGAATCTATCGGGACGTGGAATGATTTGACTGAAAGGTTTATGAGGCAATTCAGGGTCCACATTTCGAGACCCAAGAATGTAATGATTTTGGCAACACTGAAACAAAGAGCTGGGGAATCTTTGAGAAGTTTTTCGACGCGATTCAATGCAGCTGCAGCATCGGTGGATCGACCGGATCCATCCATGGTCTTGATGGCAGCTGTGTCGGGCATAGCTGACGCTACAGAATTCAAGAATTCGCTGACAAGAGATCCCCCTATGGACCTAGGGGAATTCTACCATGAGGCTGAAGTGTTTCTACGGTTAGAGGATGCAAATGCCGAAAGAGAAGAAGGAGAAGGAATCGACGTTTATGCGATCAAAGGTGGAAATCCCCTTGAGAAAGGTGTAGAAACTAGCAAAGGTAAACGAAAGGCTGAGGATAACAATGATAGATCAACACGATCACGAAAGGAACCAAGATTCACCTCATACACGGAATTGAATGAGACTTTGGAGCGGATTTACCAGGACACCAAGGGACAGGTTCCTTATCGAAAGCCGATGAGGAGAGATCCAACCAACATGAGAAAAGGTCGGACAAGTATTGCTCATTCCATGAGTTGAATGGTCATAGCACAAATGACTGCAGACACTTGAAAGACGAAGTTGAGGGGCACATCTGGAATGGTTTGCTATTACAATATGTGAGAAGGAGGACCGCGACGGTGGAACAAGAACGACCACCACCTGCACCAACTGAAGATGGCTCGGGATCAAGGAGTCAGCTTATTATCAATTGATTGAGATAATGACGAACGAGTGAAAAACTCTACATCGACACAATTAAGTTGTTCACACATGTACGGGACCATGAACGATTCCCAGGCATGCTCTGATACAACTATAAATCATATCGATGTAGGTGTTTGCACTCTGACGTCACTACTTTGCTTTTGTGTTTTACTTCTTGTGTTTGGATTTGACTTTGTCGGACATTTTTGCTTTAGAAACTCTTCAGTTGAATGAATATTGGATTTTTATAATTCTGAGATGGCTAAGCTACATACACATGTACGGGGTCGTGAACGGTCCTTAGGCATGCTCGGAGGTGGCAGTAAATTGCCTTGACAAACGATCCAGGAACTCACCCGAACGTGAACCTGGTATCGATAATATTAAGTCCCCCCGGGCACACTAATTCGCCTCGAACGGCAACTGACCTCGAACGGTCACAATTTGCCTCGAACGACAACTGACCTCGAACGGTCACAATTCCCCTCGAATGGCAGCCGACCTCGAACGGTCACAATTTGACTCGAACGACAACTCGCCTCGAACGGCAACCGACCTCGAACGGTCACAATTTGCCTCGAACGGCATGACCTCGAACGGTCACAATTTGCCTCGAATGGCAACTGAGCTCGAACGGTCACAATTTGCCTCGAACGGTAACTGATCTCGAACGGTCACAATTTGCCTCGAACGACAACTGACCTCGAATGGTCACAAGTTGCCTCGAACGGCATCCGACCTCGAACGATCACCATTCGCCTCGAATCGGCACGAGCAACCTGGCGACTTGGAAGGCGTGAGTTAATAGGTATCGAAGCACACGGCCTAACCCTTAGGCATATACTTCGAGGGGCAAGTGTTAACACCACTCTTTTTCACGGCCAAGCGACTCACATGACTCAACTACTTAAGAAGCTCTAATGACCGAGCGACCTAAAAGCACCTACAAATCAACGGGTAGCGACCTAGAAGTTTAATGAAGATAGCGACTTAGCGAGTTAAGGCAGAGAAAACCCGCATGCACACTGCCTCTTCTATTAGGTCGCTCGCGACCTAATCAAGCCGAGATAACTCCTATACTACACCTACTAAGTCGCTCATAGCCCGTATCTCGTCCTGGATGGCTCCATTAAGTCGTTGGCGACTTATAATCCTCGGGATGACTCTTAGGTCGCAACTCTTTAGGTCGCCCACGACCTACGCCACACGACCTAACTCCGAAGCTCCCGTATAAATACTCCACCTACTCCACATTGAAGAGGACTTTGGGGATACTTTTTGGAAGGCGGAGACTTAGCTGTTTTGACCTTTTCTTCAACACTCCAAACGCCAATTTGCCTTTAAAGAACCTCAAGAGAAGACCAAGTTCATTCAACATGGATTCAAAGAACTTTTCTACATTCAAGTTCTAAATACTTGCTTTATTAGTGTTGTAATTGAAAAGTTATTGCAATACTTGTAATCAAATCAGTAATGAGAAGAAATTAAGTGGACGTAGGCTTGACTTTGAGCCGAACCACTATAAAAATTGTCGTCTCTTTACTATTTTCTGCTATTCTCTGATTACTTTTAGTTCCCGCACCAACGGGTGGTGCTTTGACTATATTATAACTCACACCGGGGTGTTAGCGCATATTTTTTATGTTAACAGGACTCATGCCTAGTCCCGCTACATGTGCTACAGGTCGACTTTTATCCACAACAAAAATCTTGTGGAACAGCCTCGTTGCTCTACAGAAGAATGCTCGTCAACACTATGAATCAAGGACCCACTACGTGTGCTACAAGATTGGGGTATTTGATCCTCGTCTTGAAGCTATATATACATACATACCACATTGTTGAACTATATAATCCAAAGCTAATTATAACATTCATATTTCACAGTTATTGCCAAACGTTATATACCCCTTTAATCTATCCAGAACTACATACACCTCATTCGTACATCGTCGCCATCAAGCTACACCTCACACATGCTTCAAGTATCCTAATACCACTCTAAAACCATACATTCTACACCCATACATCATCACTATCATTGATCCATGCATCCAAACAATATCTATACCAGTCAAGTCATCACCATAGAGTTGTTAGAAAACACCACATAAAAAGTCGGATCCCCATATGTCGTATCGGCATTCAAAAATGCGAATATACATACCTGGGTTATTCACTAGTGGTCGTGTGCACCCACCGGTGCATGTCCCAAATATGCATTTTTCTTTTGTTTTAAAAGTTTTTATTTCCATATTTTGACTATTAACTCTGTATATTGTTTTGATGATTTTATATCATACATAAATACACACACACACACACACACACACACACACATATATATATATATATATTGTTTAGTGTGTTCTTAGGGTCACAACACATTTACAAGCATTAAATTCATTATTTCATTAGGTTTCAAGCTTGAATTAGTGTAAAACTAGGTTTTTAAAGCTTTTCTGAAAATAAAATAAATTCTTCTATTTCTTAGTCTCTAGGCATTTCAAATTCATATATATACTGAGATGGCTATCCTACATCTTTGGTACCCAATATACATGTATAATGCACTATGGTGTACCCACTCAATGCAGGACGGTAGCCATGGGTTTAAAGTAATAAAAATCCAAGCACAGAACTTACAGAACATCAAAAAAAATACAATATAATAACATAGATGTAAAATAGGAGAGACAGTAATATAATCAAATGAACCATAAAAATAAACATCAGAGGGCAATAGGTCCTCAGATTATACAAAAACTGAAATAGTAGAGTTTATACAACCCAAGTCTATAAAATAAACTTTAAACTATCTATAAGATAAGTATTGGTATAGCTCCACAGTACTGGATGGAAGAATATAGGCAATGGTAAACTCCAAGTATAGACATATGAAAGTGTTGCCTCCTAGCGTACTCCATATAGCTCCATGCACCATCCATACCTGTTATTCCTGAGCTACTCATTTAAAAGTACCCAAGATAATACAAAGAAAAGCATAAAATTCAAGTTAGAAAAAGTCTAGTGTGAGCGGTACATAATCTCAAAAATGCTAACAAATCGTATATAGTAAATAGGGGTACAGCGTAAGTATAGCCATACCTGATATGTCCCTACATCTTAAGAGTTAGCATATAAACAAGGCATATGCTAAACTACAATCACAATAGGAAAATATAGGGTATATGGGTATCACACAGCATATCGAGCACACAACAGACATAGCATCCATCAAACAACCTTGCATCTCCCACTCAAGTGCTTCACATGTACTATAACTCTTACAAATGTTAAACTTATTTCCCACGCAGATGGCTAAGGACCAGACATATGCAAATGGTTAAGAATATGGGTACATGTAGACTACCCTGGGTACACATAGATTACCATGTCCGAACAATGAGCATCATAACCTTAGAGTTATCCATTGATCCATTAGCGCGTGCACCGATAGTAGACTACTCCTCGATGCTCAGCTCATGCCCACGTAAAAGCCCAAGCACTCAACAGACGTAGATGTCTAAAATATGGTTCCACACAGACTACCCTATCCTACTCATGAGCATCGTGACCCCTTATTCTACTCTACGAGCTATCACGCAGAACTCGTCCTTTCGGTCCATCTCCCGATGCCATAGTCACTCTCTACATCGAGTTGTTATCTTTAGAACACATCTAGAAACCTATCTTAAGTCATAGAACCAACGTATCAAAGTTCTGAAGTCAATGGTGCCGTCATGTCGAAGCGCCATGCCGTCGCTTCACTATTCACCACACGAAACCCAAGGCCATCTCAAGTTTTTTGGAGTTGTCTACTCCACTCTACATCACCCTTAAGAACCTTGGTATATGGAATGAAGAAATACCCGAAGTATCATTGCGTCATGATGAAAATGCCTAACTTTTATTTTCTGTTCGGCTATACCTAATCCAAGCTCCATGCAAGCCCTCCCATGACGCCAAGTAGCCCATAAACTTGAATAGAAAACCTTGCTTTGGTGCCGACTAAATCGACTCACAAAAACACTGGGCATCATTCCAAGCACCAGATAGAAAATCATGTTCGGGTGCCAACCAATCTAACTCGATGCAAACTACCTCTAGACATCAAGCAACCATCAAAGAACAAAACTTGTTCGGTGACCGAATAGAGCACCACCAAACACCAAGCTGACTCGAAGAAAACAACCTTTGGAGGCTAAGGAACCATCAAACATCAAAACTTGTTCGGTCATTGAATAGAGCAACAGCGAACACCAAGCCGATCTAAAGAAAACTACCCTCGGACATCTAGCAACCGTCGAACAACAAAATTTGTTCGGTTACCATGCATAGCACCACCAGACACCAAGTCGACTCCGAGCAGACCATCACTGAACACCAATCACCATTCTCCAAACGCCAATTTCGCATCGATTTCATCGCTACGCTCCGTTCTTTAACCCGTATTCCTTCCATAAGCATCGATAAAAATCCTAACTTCCTCGAGCATATCCGTCGAAGTGTGATTTCATGGTTCCTATATTTAATTTGCTCCAATGAGCATTTTTAAGTTTATAAGCAACAAAACAAACACCATACATACACCAAACAACATTCCGACCTGCAAATCACGCAATCAATCACCAAAGTCATCCTACAAGATGGCTACAACATAGTTGTTGTGGGCATTTTTTTCCACTACATGGGGAATGCGAAAAGAAATCAAGGAGCATAGAAATGGCTGAAAGATGAATAATAAAGGCATCACCATATAATCACAAGGGCATGGCAAAGCGCTGTAGGAAAAATTGGATTAGTCAGAAAATATAGTCAAAGCACTTGTAAAATGTTCCTAAACCAAATATCAATCCAAGCTACGGATTGAAAGATATGATCATCCTAAAAATTTTCCACAACCAAACCAACCCAGGCTCCATCTTAGAGAGACACTACCCACTTTTAGAAAATGGAACATTCAAAGGCATTGGAATACTCTACTCAATTTTATGAAGCCAATGGTCCAAGTTCCATTCAATTCTTACTTGAAATGAAGTAGTTATGGCACAAAAACATGTGTAATTCAAGTGGTCGAGCATCAAACTTCCAACGGAGAGGTCAGAAGTTCGATTCCTGGCAAGTAATTTTATGGAATATAAGGAATGGTTCGGTAGGGAATCTGAGTGCCTAACCATTTCCAATGTAAGGAAGGAAAAGAGATAAGGCAAGAAGAAAAAGGAAAAGGAGTAGAAAGGAAGGACCCTAACCCTATTAAGTACCCAAGGTACCAAACAAGATCACTTATTTGGCTAGGGAAGTGGACCGTTCAAAGGCCAGACCCAGGCAACCTTCTGAAGACCGAACCAAAGCGAGGCATGGAGTACCGAACCAACGAGACAAAGACATGGCCATCCCCAGCACAGTGTCCACATACACTACACTGAACCAATCGACCCCGAACCAAACTTTTAGCCAAACCGAACCGGCAATATATGGAATGAAATCTACATATATTTGAAAATTATCAATCTATTCTTGATACCTAGGAATATTCCATTTGGGCGAGATATACATGGAAATTTTCAAACTTTTCGAGTTAATGACCCTACATCTCCACTTCTATAAGTACCCAAACTTCCAACAACAATGAGAGAAGAATTCGAGAGAGCCAAGCTTACAGTAGTAATGGTAGACAAGCCAGAGAAAGCTAGGAATACCATAGCTAGGAATAGCCTGCTACCTAGCAGGAACAGCCTAGTAGAAACTGCCTAGCAGGAATAGTCTAGTAGGAATAGCCTAGTAGAAACTGCCTAGTAGGAAATAGTCTAGCATGAGTAGCCTAGTAGAAACAGTCTAGTAGGAATAGCTTAATAGGAACTGTCTAACAGGAACTACCTAACAGAGACAGCCGAATAGGAATAGGCAGCCAAGAATGGCTAAACAGGAATAGCCAAATAGACTTCCTTAGGTTATATCTTACTCTTTATTGATCTTCAAATCATTGTATTTTTTAACTTAGACATTGTATCAAAGATCCGTAAGAAGAATAATGAAAATAGACAGTGGATGCAGGCACATTCTAGCCAAAACACTATAAATCTTTGTGTTTTTTTACTTTACTGCAATTTACTTTACGCATAACATATATGTGATTTGCTCCCTGAAAATCAATCATAATATAAATACAATAGCTATGTTATAGACCCCATATTCATAGCTCAACAAATCGATTGGTGGTGTTTGGCCATTTTTTTGCAAACATTTTTTGTGCTTTTACTAAGAGCTGATTCTTAACATGATTTCAAGGTTAAAGAACAAGGTTAGTGCTGTCATCGAGAATACAGGGAACACCAGCGTACCCA
The DNA here is from genome assembly GCA_030765085.1 of Allium cepa. Classification (NCBI taxonomy): domain Eukaryota; kingdom Viridiplantae; phylum Streptophyta; class Magnoliopsida; order Asparagales; family Amaryllidaceae; genus Allium; species Allium cepa. The sequence goes on along the minus strand of CM060931.1, from coordinate 1,024,150,883 downwards.
AATAGACTGGTAATCATGACTACCATTCCGCAAGCATTCCGGTGCTGGTAGATGTAATTACCAAAGGTAACCTGGATAGAGATATAGTCAAGCTAAATGAATGTTTCACTGCCCAACATAAAGCAATGGTGTACCAACTTATGACAAGCTTGGGACAGTCAAAAACTATTGGTCGCAATACTGGAATACAAGGTTGATCCCAATTTAAGGGATCCAAAAGGCAAAGGGGGTCACAGTAGATCATTGAAGGGATGAAACAAGCAAGAGTTAAGCCTGAAGCTAGACCAAGGAAGTGGTTCGATGCTAAACTAGATAGAATGATACCGGACCGGGGCAGCTGCAGCAAACTCTTCTTATTCCCTCATTGAATTGTGGGCAATGTAGGATAAAATGAGCATTGTGGCCAATCTAAGTGCCATAATCATGCCCGTAACTGAAGATCAAGTCATCATAAGGAAGAGAAAGAAATTGTTCTCCCTGAAGGGAAAGGCCGAGCTATCATTGACAGTCACCCAAACCAGAGGATAGGATGACTAGAATCATTAAACAATTCGTTCAAGTGTAAACAAGTGGATGAGGAATTGGTACTTAGCTTTATAGTACCTTCTCCCTGGAGATAGGACTACTAGGGACTCTAGAGTTTTTAGGATGCCTACTACAGAACCATATTAAAGGCTTACTGACCCTATAGTACATTTATGACTATACATCCAACACATGCTTATGAGTGGAGTATAAAGGAAGTCTTATGCAGGCGTTATCCTCAATTCTTGGCGTACTTAACTACTAAATAGTTGTATGGTTAACCCCAATGATCAATTCATTCTTGAGAGATGTCATAGAAGAAGTTTGTTATTTAATTCCGGGTGCATATTAAACAACAAAATGATATATACTCATTATCTGATGTGAAGAAAAGGAAAGATGGTTGCTATGATACTACCTATCCCAGTTTAATACCGCAATCATTGGAATTTGAAACACGGACGAAAGGTTCACTTTGATGAATTGTATAGTGAAGTGCACTCCGGAACGAAGTTTACTAAGAGATCGACAATGGGAAACTAGCCACATTAGAGGAATTCGTCTCTTAGTTGGCAAAGTACATAAGATTGTAATGTGTTGCATCAAGAGACTGTAGTGACAACTAATGAAAATGGAAAATATGGTAGCTTCTTTCCTAGCTAAGTATTTGGAGATAATGGAGCATTCCATAGATTCATGGAGCAAGCATCGCAAATGTGGGTCTAGAGAAACCAAGTTTGGAATTCTGTCTGCAAACCATTAGGAATGGACACAAGGGAACAACAAGGTAGGAAAGAGCCATGGAAATATAGACTTCTTCAAACCAAACCAACTAGGGCTCAAACCAAATTGGACCAATGCAGAACTGATTAGTACCGAAACAATGATATAACCTATGCCGAATCAAGGAAGGATATCCCACCATAAGTAAATGTTGATATTGGAACCACATTCTTGGCTAACAAAACAGGACCGCCAGAGTTAATACCGATTGGTTCTTTGATGGTTGACCCATTACACGGGGGGCATGACGTGGCTCACCAAGCAAACTAAGGAAACATTCCAGTGGCAAGAGCGAGTCGCTGGCTAATATCTCGAATGTTAGGCGAGCGGAGTAGGAGAACATTGCTTGACAAGATGAACCATAGTCGGTTTACTCCAAACATCAGATATGCAGTCAATCCCCAAATTTTAAGACATTGGTCATGGAACAATACATTGGAAAAGTCAACCCTTGAACACACTTTAGGCGCTACATTTGGCATATGGAAGCAGTTGGAACCACAAAGGGAGAGGATGTTCGTTGCTTTTCTTTATTCGTGTCATTCTCAGAGACTATTTATCTTAGTCATTTGGAGCACTAATCCATTAACACTAAGATATTAAGCAAAAGGATGGATAAACCTTAAAGAACAATCTTGCATGGTTCAGCGAGACAGTAGTCGCTGTGCATCAACTCAATAAGTAGATTGTCCCTATGGTTATTGCTTGAGGAATTAAAAGTTAAATAGAGTTATGTAGGAAACTTAAGAAGAATCCAATAGCCAAATTGGGGCACTTATACTACCTACCCTACACGTTTATGCTATTGGAGGGTTTTGATATCAAGGTAGGATTGAAAAATGTCAACATGGTCAAAGATAGTAAGCCTTAGGATAGGGAAATGCGAAAGATGGATAATAGGACTAGAGAAAGGAAACGCTTCAGATGATAGGACAAGTTTCAATGTTCATAGATAATAAGATTCCTGAAAGATTCTATCTCACTACTGGAGAAACAATGGAATACGATGAATCGAAAAGTAGATCGTTAACTATTGCATAAATGGAAACCGGTATGCTCGAGGTTAAAACCTACAATAACTTCAGTGAGAGTGGTAAAAACTATAGACGATAGTCCCTCAATCGAACTGAGTTCTTATGGAGGAAGTGTATAAACCATGCACTTGGGAACGGTGTTAGTTTCCCCATGGACATTTGAACATATCCTTCTACTAGATATCCAAAAATAAATATGCATGAAAATTGTGAAGAACAAAGTAATTAGACAGCAGAGAATAAACTTCCTAGTCCTAGAGAAAGGTTCGACCCCATTAAACTGGCGATTAGGTTCAACTCCTCCAAAGATAGTAGAACGTAATTCTGACCCATTCCCTAGGCAGGATAGGACATCTGTAGAGATGGTGGAGCACTATCTTTCCAAAAAGCCCCAAAGATAGAGTCAACTTCATATGAATATAAAGCATGATACTAAAGAGACTCAATACACTCATAGAATAAGAGGAGAAAAATGCAAATGTATGACTTACTTTAATGAATAAATTCCGAATGGTATTTAAAAATAATAATTAAGGCATAATAATGCAATACCACTTGACTATGGGAAATCCACGTAAGTGAGAGAAAATACTAATGAGTTAGCAAGAACGGATATTCTTGACCCTTATGGGTTAGATAGACCCTTTACCTTGTAGGCTACATCGAATGATAGACTATAATACACTAATAGCAAGATTAGTAATAGCAAAAGAAATGGGAATCAGGACACTATGTATCTAAAGCAACTTGCAAATGGATGTAAATCAAGCACTTTGGGAGTTTTAAGTTACAAGGGAATGGTAGGCATACTACTTTAAAAAAAGAGTGAAGGCTTTGAACGATATGTAAGAATGTTATGTGGTTATGCATCCCCCATGGGAGGACATTCAAGATGATAATAATTTGGAAAAATTCGCTTGCTTGGAAAATGCATCATTTTGTATTGGTTCTAGTAAAAACTTACTCTTAAACCAAAATGAAGCAAGGAAAGTATTGTGCAGGGCAATTTGGTACACTATTCAGGAGGGCATCCTATAAAAAAGGGTCTTCACTAACCCACTACTAAGTGCTTAGCTAGAAAAGAAGTTAAGGAAATATTGAATAATGTCCATCAAGGCAGTCGAGGAGACTACACTAGGGGCAGACCCTAGAAAAGGTAGCCTTACGAGCATCGATCTGAATGGAGAATTTGTAATAGCTATGGGTGGATATGAGTATGCAATAGTGACATGGATTACTTTATCCGAAATAGAGTTCCACAGCAGACGATCTTGGTCAATAAACATCAGTTTGATAGTTAGGAATTCGCCAACTTCTATCTTCAACATGGAATCAGGAAAATCTTTTCTAGTGCCTCACTCGTATGCCAATGGATAGGTTGCAGAATCGACTGGGTTCTCAAAACTCTCATAAAGGAGCATTTGGAAAATGATAAGGAAGTTTGGATGGATGAGCTGCCATTGGCACTTTATGCGCATTGCACTTCCTGCGGAACTACAATTGGACATACTCCTTTTTCTTTGGCCTAGGAATTATAGGTTATGCTTCCCATCAAAGCTATAGTCTAATCTCATAGGAGAATCCACTATGACTTAGAGGAGAACGAGAAATTGCTAAACATGTCCCAAGATCTGTTAAGGAGAAGAGGGACGAGGTTGTATTGGAAACCACATCGCTCTAGCAAAAAGCAGTGAAACAATACTCTAGGACAGAACATCATCTGCTCTAGAAAGGAAGCCTGCTTCTGGAGCGAATTTCCCCTTTGGCCTGGGCGCACCTTACCTGATTTGGGAAACATTATATTTGGCAGTAGGGATCTAGGGATGGAGCATACATTCTCATCACCATGGACAGAGTGGTATCAGGAAAACATGAAGTGTTCAGGACACTGTTTCATTTTGGCGCACTGACTATTGCAACCATATGGATTATCGATATGTGTATTGTCAATCATCACGGTCTTATCGAACCACAAGGATAGGGTGTGTGAAACCATGATAGACAATCAATGCTATCAAACCACCACAATAACAACCATCCCATGTCAAACAAAGTCCTCGATTTCTAGGACTATTTGGCAAAGCTATTACATGCTGGAGGTTACCAATCTGGAGCATAATAAAAAGATTGGAGAAAACTTTGGCCGGTAATTGAGAGCCAGATTAGCCCATGGTCAAGACACGATGGCCCAGTGAGTGCTCGTCATCGACGATCAGCCCCAAACCTTTAGCTGGTAATGGCAAGCTAGATCATCCCATGGTCCGAATATGACTAATAAACAGATACTTGCCCTTGATAATTGGGCCCAAACCTTTGGCCGGCAATGGCGAGACAGATCAACATATGGTCAGGACATCACCACCATATAGGTACTCGCCATTGACAACCGACCCTAAAATTTTGGCTAGTAATGGCGAGCCAGATCGGTGCATGGTTAGGACATGATTGCCAAATGGGTTCTCACCATTAATGATAGGCCCCAAACCTTGGTGTCGGCAATAGCAAGCTAGATTAGCCATTTTCAGGTCGACATAACCTCTAAATGGGTGCTCGCCATTGATGGTCAGCCCCAAACCGTTAGTTGGCAATGGCGAGCCAGATCATCCCATGGTCAGGATATTACCTCCAAATGGATGCTCAGCTTTGACGATCACCCTAATTCTTTACCCAGCATTGGTGAGCTAGATCAGCCCATTGGTAGGGCATAACCGCTAAATGGATGCTCACCATTGATGAACGACTCCAAAACTTTAGCCGACAATGGCAAGCCAGATCATCTCATGATCCAGACATGACCGCCAAATGGATGCTCGTTATTGATGATCGGCCCAAACCTTTTGCCGACAATGGTGAGCCATATCATCCTATGATCAGGACATGACCACCAAATGGATGTTTGTCATTGACAATTGACCCTAAATCTCTTGTTGGTAGTGGTGGACCAAAATCATCCCTTAACCAAGTATTCATCATTGATGATCTCAAGTACTCCTGAGAAGTGGTACTAGAGTGATCCCTTAACTGGGTGTCCCTCATTGATGATCGGCTCAAACTTCTTATCGGAAGTGGTGGACCAGAGTGATCTCTTAACCGTGTGTCCATCATTATTAATCGGCTCAAACTTCTCGTTAACAGTGGTGACCGGAGTGGTCCCTTAGCCAAGAGTTCATCATTGATGATTGGCTATAAGCTACTAGGATGGCTATGGAGAATCCGACTTACTAGTGATCAGAACATGACCCCCGCCTAGTTGATTCAATCCTTATGATCGACCTTAGATTTATGTCAATAACGGATAGTTGAGCTTGCCCATAGTAAAACGTGACTATCGGTTAGGAATTTTAGTGCAAGTAGTTAATACTAGACTTGCGGATAAGGACAACCAATAGACTGTCACTTGGAAAGCTTGTATAAAGTGCACGTGGAATATATGCATGAAAATAAACAAGGATACATAGGACTAGATTACAAAGACACTCCACCAGAGATCACTCACCTTAGAAAACCATATAGTGATTAATCCTATGCAAATATGCCGGGGGACAAGGAAGAGCTACTGGAAGAGCTAACAAAATAACACGTAACTACTTCACCAGTATGCTTACCATGTCGAACTTGCCAGTGATGAACCATGTACTAGTACGTGAGGAAGCAATAATAATTTGCTAACAAGCTAATGGCTAAGCAAGGATACTATAAAAACACAATGTAGTAACTAATCTTGATCAGCTAAGATAATTTCATTTGTAATTTTTGTAAGATACACATACGCTTGTGTAAGTGTTCAAATAGGAAATATAATACCTGGGCCAAGGGAAACATCAGACATAGAAACTTCTTACCCTATCGAGCTTGTTGGTGATTGATACCATACACATGCATGGTAGTGGTAAGAAAATTTGCAAATGGAGCAAGCAAACCAAGCAATCATGTGTAATAAACATTCATGATTACCAACAAGGAAAAGATAACATGGGTATGAATAAATATCAGATGAAACAATGCATAAACATCAATATAAGATTAGATTCATAACATGAGCGCATGATCAGCCCATGTTTAGAACTTCAGCAGAAACCACTTACCTAGCCAAATATTTTGGTGGTTGATCAATACAAGTATGAATGGTAGTGATAACAGAGTCACTTGTGGAATAAATTGGCAATCATGTAGGAAAATACATCGCAACCACAAGTCTCAGTTGGCGAAACTACAACCAATGCAACAAAATACACATGTGCACATATCATGGAACCACTGTATATTCCTTTCCCAATACCATATTGATATTCTCGGAACATTGATAAGAAAATGCACGGCCCTCAGGACCCAGGAGCATGGAGGTGAACTAGAGAGAGCAAAAGCCTATCAGATAGAGATGAGAAATAATGGAAAATTATGCTAGATGATTATACTAACGAGAAAGAATGAACTGCAAACACCAACTAATAAATGATGTCCTAGAACGATCAACAAGCTTTCCCCAAGTGAACAAGGCCCTACAACATAATAGTAGTGGAAAACTTACCCAAAGGATGGGAACGAGGATATGGATGTTCGAGGTTCTAGATAACCATCGCATGAGAAAGAAAGACAAGTTTGGATGAAACAAAGCACACTTTGTATCCTTTCATAGTATGCTTTATAGGGCAAGTGTTATGGGGATTTTTGCCCATAGCATCGTGAATACGAGAAAACTTCAAGGAGCATAGAAACGACATAAAGATGCATAATAAAGGCATCATCATGTAATCACAAGGGCAAGGTGAAGCTCTGGAGGAAAGTTTCAAATAGTCAAAAATATAGTCAAACCGCTTGTAAAATGTTCCTAAGGTCGGGACATGCACCTAGGTCAAAACTGCATTTCAATCCGAGCTACGGATTGAAAGATATGACCATCTTAAATTTTATCCACCACCTAACCGACCTGGGGCCCACCTTGGAGGGAAACAGCCTACTTTTAGCAAATAGAACATTCGAAGGCATTGGAATACTCTACCCAACAATACTAAGCCATTGGTCTAAATTTAATTTATTTCTGACTTGGAATGAAGGAGTTATGGCAGAAAACATGTGTAGCTCAAGTGATTGAGCATCAAGCTTCCAATGGAGTACCAAACCAACGGGTAGAGACATTAACTTCCCCAGCAAAGTGTACACATGCACTACACCAAACCAACCGACCCCGAACCAAGCTTTTAGCCGAACCAGACTGGCCATATATGGAATGGAATCTCTATATATTTGGAAATTATCAAGCATATCCTGATACTCGGGAATAATCCATCTGGCTAAAATATACATGGAAATTTCCTAATTTACGGAGTTAATGACGCCACATCTCCACTCCTATAAATACCAAAGCTTCCAACAATAATGAGAGAAGAATTCAGGAGAGCCAAGCTTACAACAGTAATGAAGGAAAAGCCAGAGAAAGCTAGGAACAGCCTAGCTAGGAATAGTGCCATAACCCGGATTTTTGGACAGCTATTAATTGGTTGTTAACTGGATTTAATTTTTAGAAATACTGATTTTATTTAGTTGAGCAAATAAAACTCTGATAATTAAAAAATATATCTGGATATATATAAATGGAATAGAAACTATAATAAATGTTGAATTATAAATATCTGGAAATGATAAATCTTACAATAAATTAATATATATATATATATATATATATATATATATGCAAACTTTATGATGTTGAAAATTTTAAGTGAATACATATACAAGCATATAAGTGTGAATATATATATATATAATATCAAAAACAAATAAAAATATGTTCTAATTATAATATATATATATATATATATATATATATTGTGATTAGGAAGCATTGTTTTTAATTTAATATAATAATTCTCAAAAGACATTTAAAGTTAAATTCTATATTTTAAAATACTAAAGATAAATCTTTATTAATTAAAGTATAATAGTTTAAGTTTTAAATAAGATTTAATAAAGGGTTAATATATTTTCTTTTAAAATTATACATGAATATAGTTTGTATATATAAAAGTATAAACAATAAAACATAAATTAATAAAAACAGAAGAAAATATAAAAAATATTGGTTTTGGACATTTGTAAGTTAGAGTACCATGCAAAATACAAGTGGCATATTTCTTTTCCTTTAAAATTGAATACTAATAATCATAAAATGTGAACTAGGCTGTACTTAGCTCAAAAACTTTTTCCTATACATTTCTCAATCTCTTCTTCTTTCATCTTCTAAAATTTAAAACCAAAGCCAAAGAGAAACTAAATCAAAACAACAATATCTTCAAGTTTTTTTTACCTGAGCAAAGCAAAGATTAAAGCAATTCAGATTCAAGCAAGTTCAAATCAACAATTAGTTCCAGATCAAAGAAAAATAAGCTGCTCTCTATTTTCAAAATACAGGTGAGTAAACTTTTTTTGAAAAAAAAATTAATCTATTATCTTGATGCATGAGATAAGTATTTGAAGTAATGATGGTAGATATGGTTGCATGGATGAATTAAAGTATTTGCATGTGTGTGTATATATATATATATATGAAGTATATGGTGCATGTCTGTATATGTGTATATACATATCTCTGTTTGTGTAACAGGCTCAAGAATTCTCTATATAAATTCATATCTTTTCATATAAACGATTGTAGGTTATGATATTTAAAAGAAATCTGTTTTTAATAGCTAAATTTGATTTTAAAAAATATTTTTAACTATAATTAACAAGTTTACGGGAATCAAGAAATCACAGTGAAAATTATTTCTAGTTAGAAAATCAAGTATTTAAATTCCATGTTTTGATTGTATTATTGGATTCGTGCTTAGAAACCATGAATTTTGATAACAGTATCATGATTTTTAAGTTTGTGGTTGTCGTGTTATTGTGAGTTGAACGAAAATCGATCTTTTGTCGATTTCTGGCGATCGGGGATGAGATGATCGTCGTGATAGTTGTTGGAGGAAGCTGGTAGTCTGAGGACCTAGGAAAAAATAGTGGATAGATTTATAGTTCGTCAAAGCGGCTCATCAACGTCGAAGTAGGGTTTAAGGACCTATTTTGGTCGATGGTGTTGTCGAGGCGATAGCGGCGACGTAGGTGTATCAGGATGGATCGGTGGTGGGGGAATCGAAGCACAGGACGATGACGCAGCCTTGTGTTGACCGACGTGGCTCCAGGAGGTCGTAGGCGGCGACATGAGAGGATTTTATCAATCAGGTTTGGGTTCCGGTATGCATCGACTTGCTCGATTTTGAATTCCAAGCGCGTTCGAAGTTCTGGGTAGTCGAATGGTTGGAGAGGGTCAGCGGTGACTCAAGGGTGTCAGCGATGATGGCCGGAGTGGTGCCGTTGTTATGTGCACGTGCACGTGGTTTCTTTCGTGTCTGTTATTGTTGTGTTGTGTTGAGCTCGGGGAAGAAGGGAAGTTGCTTCGGGTTTTGCTCGATGTTGAATGTGAGTTGTCTCGAGGAAGAGAGAAGAGAGTGTGACTCGGGGTTTAGCTCGGGTATTTTCAGCTTGGGCTTGGGTTTCCTTTGCAAATTTTAAAAGTCTAAAAGTAAAAGAAAATTGTAACAAGTTTTTCAAAGAAAATAGAAATGAACAAAGTTTCAAAGCAATAATTGAACAAGTTTTCAAAATATAAGTATTGAACAAGTTTTTCAAGCAAGTTTCAAATATTGAAATTCTAAAGTTAAATGTTTTTAAATTTGTTTTGATTTAAAATAATTATACATTAGGATAATTATTTGATTTAAATCCCTATGTGTTTTCAAAGAATTTAATGATGTAATTAAGTAAGTGTTTAAGATAAATGTATTGAACTTTAATTAATCAGAAGGTCTCAAGATGATTTTGTATAAATTAATTTCAAGCATTTAATTTAAATAAGATTTAATAATGTAATTTAGTAATTAATTTAGATAAATGGTTTATCTTAAATTATTAAGGTCTTAAGTAAATAAAGGGTAATTAATTAATATCAATAATTAATTGTAATAATAAATTGTTGTAATTGATTAATGATAATTAAGCAGTATTCAAAAGTAATTAATTTATTTTGTGTTAATTTAATTAATTAGAATGGTGTGACTAGTTATCTTGCTTATAAATGATCAAATTGTATTGAATGTTTGGGATTGACTAATATCTCTAGTCTGATAATTTGTGGTGCTTTGTGATATATGATTGCTTTAGTTGAACTGTGATAATGCAGTTTATCTACATGTGATGTATTGCTGTGAGAATATGTTATTCTAAATATAAACTGAATTGTTTAGTTTAAACAACATGGCTTAAAAATGGTATAGATTCGAAGAGACCGGGATCGGATATCAGCGATATCCGAAACCACTTCGATTAGTAACTACTATAATTCTTTGTAGATTTAATTATGGAATCAAATGGGTTGGAATGGAATAAATTAGGTAACATGGCCATTTAAACTAAGTAATGATACTTAGGTATTGTTCTAGAATGAGTGGTTGGATATAACAAGGTAAGAACTCGTATTGAGGTACGAGTTACCCTGGTTTTCAAAAAGTTTTATAACATAGTATTTCAAGTTAAATGAGTTTACTCACGCTGGTTTCCAGCCTGACCGGTTGTTACTTCAATGTAATGCTCGAGTCAGACCGAATATTACAGATTTTCAAGTTAGGATGTTCTGGAGCTCAGGAGGCGAGCTGGAAGACGGGAATGTATGAAGTATATTCCGTTGTGTATTTGAGATTGTATTGATTTTATTCTGGGATAAGTTGTCATTACTGTTTGGAATTATTATGAATGAATTGTACTCTGATATTTGTTTGTAAATCGACATTTACAGCTTCTCTTAGTATAAATGCTGTTATTTGATATTATATCTTGATCCGCTGCGTTTGTAAGATTCTGTGCCGTTGTTTCTGTTTTCTTCTTCTGCCTCTTTCTATTCTTTACCGTAACAATCTAGAATTTTCGGCATTCGATTGGTCGACACTTCTACAGTGAACGTATTAGTGTCAAATTTTTGGAGTCGAAAATTCCGGGTCATTACATTTGGTATCAAAGCTGAAGGTTAAGCGAGAACCTTGGCTCTAGTAGGGGTTACTCATTTGAATAGGGTCAGTAATACCCTAGAACGAGTTGAGTGTATTATATATCAGAGCTTACTTGTTATTTTCTTATATAATGATTTTAAAAATGGTTTTAAAAATGATTTTTATATAGCTTATATTTTGATATATAAAGCAATAATCTTTTTAATTATTATATATATATTAAGATAATTGGTCGTTAATTATTAAAGTTGAATAAGACCATAAGAATTAAGTGGCAATATATATATATATCCAAATAGGAATTGGATAATATGAATAAGATAAGTTTGAAATGGATTCAAACTAGAAAATAAAATCTTGAAATTTGTAGAAGTCTTTTCAGAATGCTGAATTAAATTACTCTGATTTTATTTTCCAACAAATTATGAGATAACATATAATGAATTGGTTTCTAGATATGATAATCATGATTCTTATCATAAAAGGATTTAAACCGTGAAGTTTTAAAATCTAAGTTCAGAAAATTTAAATTGTTTCAAAGTGTTAAAAGATATAATAACTAATATTTTTAAAATGTAGGAATCTTATCTTAAATCAAGAGTTGTTTTAAAATTTTAAAAGGATATTGACAAGAAGTTTAAAAATTGAAATGGAGAATTCAAATTGAGTATGGTTGACTGGATTAAATGAATTGAATATAACTTAGGGAAGTTAAATAGGTTGATTTGTAAAGGGAGTTATATAGGATCTCAAAATGGGTTGAGTTCTGGAAATGGGTAATGGATGTTATTGATTGAAGTTTTAAATAATTTGGATGTTTATTTACCTTGACTTATCCTGATGTTATCCTGTCGTTATAAATAATCTATGAAACTGTAAATTGGATTGTTTTAAACGAATTAAGAAGTGGATTGAGATAATATTCATTCATTTCTGAAATTGAATGGAAATAAAACTTTAATTTGAAATTATTTAAATGATTTTGATTTTCAAGATAAAGATTGAACTTATTAAAATGGAATCACTTTGAATTTAAGATTTGAATGTTTAAAATAAACTTGCAAACTGAAATTGTTCAGAATTGGTTTCAAAGTCAAAATTAGGTAATAAATTTGATTATGAAGATTTAAATTGTTTAAAAAGATTTGAACTCTTACTTAAACCTTGAAATAAATTAAGTAAAGGTAATTTAAAATGAATAATTAAAATTTGACTCTGAATTAAATTGTTTAAAGACTTAGGTTGTTAAATTAAAAGTAAGGGTTAATTTGATTTAAGGAATTAAATCAACATTTGAAGATTTAACTCGAATTTATATAATTCGAGATGGTTTAAAGTCGAGATTGGAATTGAAATAAATTCAAAGGGAAAGTTGAATTGAATTTAATTGGAAGTGAGGTTGCAGTTGAATAAGTTTAATTCAAATGGAAAATAATTTGAATTTGGGAAAAGGAATTGAAGTAAATTCAAATTGAATTGGAATTAAATCAATTTAAATGGAAGTGGAAATTGGAAAGTGATTGAAACTAGGAATTGGGAAATTGAACCAGTTTGACTCTGAAACTATTTTCAAATAAGCTGTTTTGATATAAACTGTTTAAAATCTATTTTTCTAGTTATTTACTATATAACCTTTCTTAAAAACCTAAACTATCTCATACTTATTTCACAACTATTTTGAAAACTAATTTCTATTTTGCAACAATTTTACATATGTTTTACAAACTAATTATTATTTTACAACTATTTTGCAACTATCTAACTATTATACAACTATTCAACTATTTTACGACTATTTTATAACTACTTAACTATTTTACAACTAATAACTATTTTACAACTACTTATCTATTTTAAACCTTTACAAGCTATTTTGTAAATTCAAGTTGGTCAGAGTGCAAACTGTTTAGAATTGAAGTGATAACCCAAATGGAAATTAAAGCAATCGTGAATAAGTGAATAGAAATCAGAAATGGGAATAAAAAGGAAATTGATTTAGCTGATAATCAATGAAGATAAATACATAGGATGTACGTATATTATTCTATTCGCATAATGATTTGATCCAAATTCGAGCACAGAATTTCAAGGTAGTATATCGATTGAGTTGGGATTTTTCACTCGATTTTCGACGGCGAACCCTAGATATTGATTTTTGATTGATTCTGGAAATTCTCTATCATACTTATGGCTATGCAAGGAGAATGACGGTTTCTGATCAAGAATCCAGATCTGAGTCCGCACTAGGAAGTCGGGTGGACGACACTAGTTCGGAAGTGAAATGGTGTGATCGAGTGAACGATCAAATTTGATATTGTGTACAGATGATATATGTGCATCGTACGTGCTTGGATGAAATAGATATTGAAAATTTTGAAAAGAGTGTAAAAATAATTTTTGAAATAGTAAAGAATATTTTGAGAAATATATAAGAGTGGAAACTGGATATCACTATAACTGAAATTCATTTTATAAAAGTAAGTAATGAGGTAAATAACTTTATAAAAGAAATCAAACTTGAATATTTGATTTGGCATAAATAAAGTATGTATATATATTTGTATATATAATAAACTCTCCTTGTTGAATCTATAACCAGAAGAAAGGATCTTTGAAAAATATTTTGTTCTAGTTAAAAGAATAAACTTATGTATATATCTATATATATAAATGATTTTATAAGAATGATTTTGGGGAAGAAAAAAGGTTTTGGAAACCAATGGATTTTGAAAGGCTTTTGGTTTTTGGGAAAAATCAATTTTGGCAATTTGGAAAGCAAGTTTGGAACTATTGATTTGAGATATCGATTTGTGTAAATGAGATTTATATGTGATTCATGTAAAGATTATGATTTTAAAGATACTATATGTGTATAGTATAATTTTTTTTTAGAATGGCTGTGGGGAAAAAGGCGATTCCGTTAGAGTGAAACTTCTAGTAGGATATCCAAGGGGTGGTTCTGCCTTGAGCCCTAAGGGGGGTTCTAAATTTGAACCTGGGAGGAAGTCTAGACTAACTGAAGTTCCTGAGGATTGTGGTTGGGTAGCGAAAGTCGAGGGCGCTGATGCCTATAGAGACATTGGGTTATGCTGTGACGACAGTGTTACTCGATGTAACTGCGATCTACTGCGCACCATAGCGGAAGTCAAGGGGAAGAGATTGCCTGCATTCTACGTTTGATTTCACTGGGAGAGCGACGTACCATCGGTGGACTGCGATCTATGAAGACATAGCGAAAGTCGTGTGGCAGTGAGTGCCAACAGGCAACATTGGGACTCGACTGATGTAGTCTGCGATCTATGTGGTTTGTGTGGAGGAGTTTCATTAGGCAGCGAAAATCGAGGGCGCAGATGCCTATAGTTACATGGGTTTTGTCGTGGTGGCGACGTAACCCTGGGTGTAGCTGCGATCTGTGGCAGGTTCCATGGTGTAATCGAGGGGCGCGGTGGCCTATAATTTTCTATGGCTTTGCCGGGATGGCGATGTAATCATCGAGTTAACTACGACCATGGAGGGGGTGATGATTTCCATAGCATTCTCACCAAAAATGTTTTCTATATTTTCACCAAAATATTTTTCAAGTATTTTCACTAGGTGTTGAAAACGGGTTTACCAAGTACTTACAGATTTTTAGTCCTACGCCTGACATGTATGACCGAATTTCTATGAGAACAAGGATGGACTTGTTGAGACATTGAGTTATAAAAGTACTTTTATAAAGCTATTTTGATAATATTATGTAAATTTTAAAGTGTTTCAAAATTTTTTAAATAAAAAGAGTTAAGAATTAAAGATGTTTAAGAGTAATTTAACTTATAGTAAACATCGTAATAAAATTCTTGCTTCGTCCTGTTCATGGACGAAAAGTTCTAAAAGGGGGAGGAATGTGATAACCCGGATTTTTGGACAGTGTTAATCGGTAATTAACTGGATTTAATTTTTATAAATACTGATTTTATTTAGTTGAGCAAATAAAATTCTGATAATTAAAAAAAATCTGGATATATATAAATGGATTAGAAACTATAATAAATGTTGAATTATAAATCTCTGGAAATGATAAATCTTACAATAGATTAATAAATATATATATATATATATATATATATATATATATAGATATATGCAAACTTTATGATGTTGAAAATTTTAAGTGTATAAATATACAAGCATATAAGTGTTAATATATATAATATCAATAACAAATAAAAACATGTTCTAATTATAATATATATATATTGTGATTAGGAAGCATTGTTTTGAATTTAATATAATAATTCTCAAAAGACATTTAAAGTTAAATTCTATATTTTAAAATACTAAAGATAAATCTTTATTAATTAAAGTATAATAGTTTAAGTTTTAAATAAGAATTAATAAAGGGTTAATATACTTTCTTTTAAAATTATACATGAATATAGTTTGTATATATAAAAGTATAAACAATAAAACATAAATTAATAAAAACATAAGAAAATATTTAAAATATTGGTTTTGGACATTTGTAAGTAAGAGTATCATGCAAAATACAAGTGGCATATTTCTTTAACTTTAAAATATAATATTAATAATCATAAAATATGAACCAGGCTGCATTCAGCTTAAAAACTTTTTCCTATACATTTCTCAATCTCTTCTTCTTTCATCTTCAAAATTTTAAAACCAAAACCAGAGAGAAACAAAAAAAAACAACTTCTTTAAGTTTTTTTACCTGAGCAAAGCAAAGATTAAAGCAATTCAGATTCAAGCAAGTTCAAATCAACAATTAGTTCCAGATCAAAGGAAAATAAGCTCTGGTCTCTATTTTCAAAATACAGGTGTGTAAACTTTAAAAAAATAATTAAACTGTTATCTTGATGCATGAGATAAGTATTTAAAGTAATGATGGTAGATATGGTTGCATGGATGAATCAAAGTATTTGCATGTACGTATATGAAGTATCTGGTGCATGCCTATATATATGTATATACATATCTCTGTTTGTGTAACAGGCTCAAGAATTCTCTATATAAATTCATATCTTTTCATATAAACAATTTTAAGTTATGATCTTGAAAAGAAATCTGTTTGTAATAGCTAAATTTATTTTTGAACAATATTTTTAAGTATAATTAACAAGCAAGTTTACAGGAATCAATAAATCAAAGTGAAAATTATTTCTAGTAAGAAAATCAAGTATTTAAATTCCAAGTTTTGATTGTATTTTTGGATTCGTGCTTAGAAACCATGAATTTTGATAATAGTATCATGATTTTTAAGTTTGTGGTTATCGTGATTGTTGTTGGAGGAAGTTGGAAGTCTGGGGATCTAGGGAAAAATAGTGGATGGATTTATAGTTCATCGAGGCGGCTTGTCGACGTCGAAGTAGGGTTTAACGACTTGTTTTTGTCGATGGTGTTGTCGATGCGATAGCGTCGATGTAGGTGCATCGGGATGGATCAATAGTGGGGGAATCGAAGCATGGGACGATGACGTAGCCCTGTGTTGACCGACGTGGCTCCAAGAGGTCGTAGGCGGCGGCGCGAGAGGATTTTATCGATCAGTTTGGGTTCTAGTATGCATCGACTTGCTCGATTTCGAATTCCAAGCGCGTTCAAAGTTCTGGGTAGTCGAATGGTTGGAGAGGGTCGGGGTGACTCAGGGGTGTCGGCGATGATGGCCGGAGTGGCACCGATGTCGTGTGCACGTGCACGAGGTTTCTTTCGTGTTTGTTGTTGCTGTGTTGTGTTAAGCTCGGGGAAGAAGGGAAGTTGCTTTGGGTTTTGCTCGAAGTCGAATGTGAGTTATCTCGAGGGAGAGAGAAGAGAGTGTGGCTTGGGGTTTAGCTCGAGTATTTTCAGCTTGGGCTCGGGTTTCTTTTGCAAATTTTAAAGGTTTAAAAGTAAAAGAAAATTGTAACAAGTTTTCAAAGCAAATAGAAATGAACAAAGTTTCAAAGCAATTATTAAACAAGTTTTCAAAACATAAGTATCGAACAAGTTTTTCAAGCAAGTTTCAAAGATTGAAATTCTAAAGTTAAATGTT
The DNA here is from genome assembly GCA_030765085.1 of Allium cepa. NCBI lineage: Eukaryota > Viridiplantae > Streptophyta > Magnoliopsida > Asparagales > Amaryllidaceae > Allium > Allium cepa. Next base: position 1,024,133,478 of record CM060931.1, on the reverse strand, counting down.
TTTAAATATTTTTGATTTATAATAATTATATATTAGGTTAATTATTTGATTTAAATCCCTAAGTGTTTTCAAAGAATTTAATGATGTAATTAAGTAAGTGTTTAAGATAAATGTATTGAATTTTAATTAATCAAAAGGTCTTAAGTGATTTTGTATAAATTAATTTCAAGAATTTAATTTAAATAAGATTTAATAATGTCATTTAGTAATTAATTTAGATAAATGGTTTATCTTAAATTAATTAAGGTCTTAAGAAAATACAGGATAATTAATTAGTGTCAATAATTAATTATAATAATAGATATTTGTAATTAATTAATGATAATTAAGCAGGATTCAAAAGTAATTAATTTATTTTGCGTTAAATTAATTAATTAGAATGGTGTGACCAGTTATCTTGCTTATAAATGATTAAATTGTATTGAATGTTTGGGATTGACTAATATCTCTAGTCTGATAATTTGTGATGCTCTTTGATATATGAATGCTTTAGTTGAACTGTGATAATGTGGTTTATCTACCTGTGATGTATTGCTGTGAGAATATGTTATTCTGAATATGAATTGAATTGTCTAATTTAAACAACTTGGCTTAAAAATGGTATTAGATTTGAAGAGACTGGGATCGGATATCAGCGATATCTGTAACCACTTTAATTAGTAACTACTATAATTTTTTGTAGATTTGATTACGGAATCAAATGGGCAGGAATGGAATAAATTAGGTAACATGGCCATTTAAACTAAGTAACGTTACTTAGGTATTGTTCTAGAATGAGTGGTTGGATATAACAAGGTAAGGACTCGTATTGAGGTACGAGTTACCCTGGTTTTCAAGAAGTTTTATAACATAGTATTTCAAGTTAAATGAGTTTACTCATGCTGGTTTCCAGCCTGACTCAGGTGTTACTTTAATGTAATGCTCGGGTCAGACCGAGTATTACAGATTTTTAAGGTTAGGACATTCTGGAGCTCAAGAGGCGAGCTGGAAGACAGGAACGTATAGAGTATATTCCATAGTGTATTTGAGATTGTATTGATTGTATTCTGGGATAAGTTGTCATAACTGTCCGGAATTATTATGAATGAATTGTACTCTGATATTTGTTTGTAAATCGACATTTACAGCTTGTCTTAGTATAAATGCTGTTATTTGATATTATATTTTGATTCGCTGCGTTGTAAGATTCCGTGTTGTTGTTTCTTTTTTCTTCTTCTAACTCCTTTTCTTCTTTATCCTAACAATTTGGAATTTCCGACATTCGATTGCTCGGCACTTCTACAGCGAACGTATTAGTGTAAAATTTTCGGAGTCGAAAATTCTAGGTCTTTACAAATAGCCTAGTAGGGACAACCTAGTAGGAACTGCCTAGTAGGATTAGTCTAGTAGGAATAGCCTAGCAGGAACTGCCTAGTAGGAATAATCTAGCAGGAAAAGTTTAGTATGAACAATCTAGCATGAGCAACCTAGCAGTAACTGCCTAAAGGATACAACCAGACAGGAATAGGCAGCCAAATAGGCAGCCAAATAGACTTCTTTGGCCTATATCTTACTTTTTATTAAGTCTTATATTTTTATCTTAGACATTGTATCAAAGATCTATAAGAAGAATAATGAAAATAGACAGTGAATGTAGGCACATTTTGGCCGAACCACTATAAATCTGTACGTTCTTTACTTTGCTGCAATTTACTTTCTACATAACCTATATGTGATCTGCTCTCCAAAAATTGACCATAATATAAATATAATAGCTATGTTATACACCAAGCATTCATAGCTCTACAACAAATCGATTGGAGATGTTTTCCAATTTTTGTGCAAATAATTTTCTACATATATCAGGGCAAACATATATCCAAATAACATGTCTAGAACACCAAAAAATAATTTTTTACGTTTTTACAACAAAAGGGTTTTTTAAAATAATTAAACATGATTCTAACTTCATAAATAGATCCAAAACATGTAAAAACTTATATATATATATATACACACATATATATATAATAAGTTGAGAGATGATAAACCGCTCACTAAACCTTTCAAATTCCAAGCTGCATGCAAACCGATGCACATCCGATAATGAACAGTAAAGATGTGATTTTCCTTCCTTAACAATATAGATTTGAAGATCTCTAATGATTCCCTTTGTTAATATATGCTTAATATATGATATAGACTTGATTAGGAGGAGAAAAGAGCAGGTTTTGAACGTAATGTAGGTTAATGGGAGCTTAGATCAATTTAAGAAGTGGTAAAAATGATTTTGGAAATTATGGTTCAACCTATTATGGCCTTCAAATCCGAAATTGATTAGTGGCCTTGCCCCAAACCTCGCTAGTTACGCACTAAGCTATTCCAAACCATCAATTTTTAAACAGCAATATCTCCTAGCTAGAAAGTCCAGATCGCTATTATGACCATTATACGAAAAGTGAAACCACCGTATCTTTTCAATGGAAGTGGTACCCTTCGCTAATTTATCTTCTATTAAAAGTTATATCCATTACAAGTGTTGATGGGTAAAATCGTCACGAAAATTTCTAAATATAGGAAATATCACTAGTAGACATTTTTCAAAGTTATAGAGTCAGACGACCTTATATGGATTTGAAAATAATATTTTACAATCCTCCGATACGTAAAATATAGATCGTTATATTCTCCTAGGAATTTTGCCTACGAAATCCCCTACATAACCAAGGTAAAATCAAACATAGCTACCCTACATGCCTAACATCCACAAGCAAACATATCAAACATCAACACGCATAAAGAAGCAGGAAATGATATTTATGCCTACCCAAGCATGCTGGGTACTAAACTAACCTATATGATATTGAAAGCGAAAGTAAATGCTATAAACAAAAGTCTTACCAAGTAAAGAACTTTGCATAGTGATCCACATGCTCTCCTAGGTCTCTTAAGTACAATCTTCCTCGCTCTCACACCACTAAACCTTCACCAGCTTCACCATCTTTTTCCTAAGCTGCTTCATATAATGTCCAACGATACAAACATGCTAATGAGGTCTCGAAGCTTTTGGTTCAATCTTCATCAAGCTGGTCTGATTGAACTGTTACGCCCAAGTCATGCACAAACTTATGGAAGTGAGATACGTGGAACATGTTATGCAAGCCCGCTATGTTCAAAGGTAAGTCAACTCTATATGCTAGATTCCAGATCCTTTCAAATAGTGGAAAAGGACCAATGAATCTCGACATCAACTTCCCTTTAGAACTGAATCGAACAACATTATTCAGCAGAGAGATCTTGACCAATACCATATCGTCGATGGAGAACTTTAAATCACATCTTCTCCGATCATCGTAGCTCTTCTGCCTATCCTGAGCAGCTTCCATTCGTTATCGAATGATCTCGATCTTCTTTGAAGTCTCTCTAATCATATCTGGACCAAGTATCAGTTTCTCACTTGCTTCCTACCAACATAAAAGAACATCACATGGTCCACCATATAATGCCCCCAAATAGTGGCATAGCGATGTTGGGCTAATAATTTTTGTTGCACATGAATTCTGTCAAGTGCAAATGATCGTCCCACGAGCCATCAAAATCGAGAACGCAAGCTCATAAGAGATCCTCCAAGATACGATTCATCCTCTTGGTATGCTCATCAGTTTGTAGATGATAAGCTTTACTAAGATATAGTTCCATCCCCAATGCCATTCATAAGCTCTAACAAAACCCGCTAGTGAACGAAGGGTCTCAATCGCTCACAATGCTCTTCAGCATACCATGGAATCACACAATCCATTTCACATACAATTTGGATATCGTTCTGCTAGACCTTACACATATAAATCTAATACTCTTCGTCAATTTGTCGACTATGACTCAGATGCTTTCATACCCTTCTTTGGTCCTCGATAATCCATCAATGAAATCCTTCAAAACTTGTTCCCGTTTCTACTCGGAATTTCGAGCGGTGGCAGCAAACCACTCGGCTTCTTCTACTCTGCCTTTACCAACTGATAGTTCATGCACTTCGAGATGAATGACCCAACATCCTTCTTCATCCCTTCTCTATAAAATATTTGCTTCATATCACAGTACATTTTATTTCCACCAGGAATATAGTCAATCTCGAATGATGGCACTCTCGTAGCACATCGTCCCATAAGCCATCAACAACAGAAACAAAAAATCTCTCATCCTTACTGAGTCAACCATCACGGTTGAAACCTTATGGGTTCATCTTGCTGGACTTCACTCCTTCCTCTATCTCTGCCATGATCACTAATAGTCTAGCTTCTTGCTTTTGACTATAACCGATCCGCTCAATTAAGGTAGGTATGAAAGTCAAGCTAGCCGATACTATCGACTCTAGCTCAAATTGGGTCTATAATCATAGCCGACAATAAACTCTAACTACTTCCACCCTAGAAACATCGCTCCCAAGCTAGTATGTCTACTACTCAAAGCATCAATGACCGCATTTCCCTTGCCAAGTGTATAGGGAATATCAAAGTCATAGGAGGCTGGGAACTCTAACCATCGCTGCCGACGAAGGTTAAGTTCCTTCTAGGAGAATAATTACTTCAACGACTTGTGGTCCATATAAACCTTGAACCTCTCCCCAAGAAAGTAATGCCTCCATATCTTCAAAGTTAATACTATCATCGCTCACTCCAAATCATGAGCTGGATACCTCTTCTCGTAGGTTTTCAGTTGTCGACTAGCGTAGATGACAACCTTTCACCTCTACGTTAATATCAAACCCAATCCAGTACTACATACATCTATGTATACTGTTAGCTCCTCGTTTCCACTCGAAATGACAAATACCGGTGCACCTGTCGACCTCTCCTTCAGACTTACTAACGTGCGCTCACCCTCACGTCCTAAATAAAAGTTTGATTCTTCTTTGTCAAGTTGGTTAACGGTACTGCTACCTTAGAGAAGTCCTTGATAAAACGTCTATAGTATCCCACCAATCAATGAAACTTCTCGCATCTTTAAGCTTCAAGTATATACATATTAAAGTGTAGCCTCCTTCTCGTACTCCATACAGCTCCATTCACTATCCAGACCTGTTATCTCAAATCTACTCATTTAACATTACCCAAGATAATAAGAAGAAAATCATTCAACCTTGGGTCAGACACAGTATAGTGTGAGAAACAAATCATCTCGAAAATATTATAAAAAACATATATAGTAAATAGATGCGTAGCTTATGAGCAGCCATACCTGTCCCGTCCCTGCATTAAAGAGTTAGCATATAAACACAACATATGCTAAACTGCTATCATAAGAGGAAAATATGGGGTATAAGAGTATCACACAATATATCAAGCAAACAATAGACATAGCATCCGTCACACAACTCTGCATATCTCACTCAAGTGTTTTAGATGTACGATAACTCTTACAGATTCTTAGCTCATTGTCCACGAAGATGGCTAGGGACTGAACACATATAGGCATCCAAATATATGGGTACACATAGACTACCCTGGGTACACGCAGACTACCCTATTCTAACAATTAGCATTATAACCCCATCAATCCCTTATCATATGCACTGGTAGTAGAACTACCTCATTGATGCTCAGATCATACCCACACAAATGGCTACGGACTACACACACGCAAACGTCTAAAATATGAGTACATACAGACTACCCTTGGTACATGCAGACTACACTATCCCACTAACGAGCATCATAGCCTCCTGTTTTTCTCTACGAGCTATCATGAAGAACTTGTCCTTTCATTCTATCTCCAGATGCCATAGTCAGTCTCCCCATCGAGTTATTATATTCAGAATGCCTCTAGACACCAATCATGAGTCATGGAGCCATCGTATCAAAGTTTCAAAGTCGTTGTCATCGTTGTCGTCGCCGTTGTGTCGAAGCGCCACACCTTCGCTTCGTTAGTCACTACACAAAACCTAAGGTCGTCCCTAGTTGCTTAAGATTGTCTACTCTACTCCACATCACCCCCAAAATCCCAGATTACGCCACAAAGAAATCTCCCAAATATCACCGCGCTATGATGGAAATCCCCAACTTTCATTTTAGGTTCGGCTATACTCGAGCCAAGCTCCAAGCAACTCCTCCCATGACTCTAAGCAACAAAAAAACCCAAACAGAAAATCTTGCTCGAGTGTCGACTAATCACGAAATCACTGGGTACGACTCCAAGCATTGGACATAAAATCTTATTTGGGTATCGACCAAGCTAACTCAAAGAAAACTATCCTCGGACATCAATCAACCACCGAACATCAAAACTTGTTCAGTCACTTGACAGAGTGCCACCGAACACCAAGCTGATCCGAAGTAAACTATCCCTAGAAGCCAAGCAACCATCGAATAGAAAAACTTGTTCGGTTACCAAATATAGCACCACCAAACACTAAGCTGACCCGAAGCAAACTATTCCTAGACACCAAGCAACCATCGAACAAAAAAACTTGTTTTATAAGCAAGAATAACACCATCGGACACTAAATCGACTCATAGCAGATCATCTCGGATACCAAGCACGACCAGAAATGTTGTAATTTATTCAAACTTCAATTTCATTGCTACACTCCATTCTTCGACCCGTGTGCCTTTCATAAGTATCATTAAGAATCCTTACCTCCTCAAGCCAATCCGTTGAAGTGTTGCTTTGTGATTCCTACCTCTAGTTCGCTTGGATGAGTGTTTTCAACCATACAAGCATATAAACAAACACCACACATGCACCACAACAACGTTCAAACATGCAAATCACATGATTAATCACAACAATCATCATCAAGATGTCTAAAACATATCCAAACATATACCAAGGCAAACACATATCCAAGTAACATGTATATAATAGCAAAATCCATTTATTCGCTATTTTACTATAAATAGAGTTTTAAAACAGTAATAAAACATAATTTTCACTTCATAAATGGATCCAAAACATGTTAAAATCTAAATCTACATATATAATAAGCTGAGAGATGTTAAACCACTCACCAAAACATCCAAATTTCAAGTTTTACATGTAAATCGATGCAATCCAAAAATGAACAACAAAGATGTGATTTTCATTCCCAAAAATGTAGCTTTGAAGATCTCTAATGAATCTCCTTGCTAATCTACCCTTAATCTATGATTTAGATCTAATTTGGAGGAGAAAAGAGAATGTTTTGAATGTAGAATAGGTTAGTGGGAGTTTAGATTTATTTGGGAAGTGGTAAAAGTAATTTAGGGATGGTGGTTCAGCCTATTGTAGCCACTGAACCCAGAACGGGTTAGTGGGCTGGCCCCTAAACCTCACTAATTATTCATTAACCTGCTCTAAAAACCTTGATCTTCAAACAACCATATTTCCAAGCTAGAAAGTCCAAATTGCTATTATGACCACCATATGGAAAGGGAAACTATCATATCTTTCGAATGAAAGTGGTCTCGAATGCTAATTCAGCTTCTATCAAAAGTTATAATCGTTACAAATTTTTATGGGTAAAATAGTTTAGAATTTTTTTAAATATAGGAAATGTATGTAGTAGGCATTTTACGAAGTTATAGAGTCATATAACCTCACATGAATTTAAAGATAACATTTTATGATCCTCCAATATGAAAAATACGGGTTGTTGTATATACCACATTTAAATCCTAATTTAGCCTTAAAAAATCCTATAGCTTTATCAAAGTACTATATAAGGATCGGAAAAGACGCACTCGCCAATTCCAATACAAAGAAACTCGAATTTGCCCGCTTTCTCAAATTTCCAAAAATCCAAATCTCTGAATTATCCCTTGATTCTTACTCCAGGTGATATAGAACTTCACTAGGAACTCAATGCAACTCATCTCGTCAATTTTCATTGAGATTTGTAAATTTGGCGTTGAGATGATTGGAGGAAGAAAAAGAGAGTTACAGTTTTCAGAAAAATGAGAAAATAAATGAGAAATTGAATATATATTTTCAAACAGGCTTTAGGAGGGAAAAAACTGAAATGGTATGTCATAAAGTATCAGCCTAGCCTGATGTCCACGCACAAATCCAGCCTACTCAAGTAAAATATCGATATCTCACTCATACGACTTCCAATTAAAACAAATGAATAATCCATCTTGACCAGAAAAATAAAAGCAACACAATGGCGTGACTCCCGTCGGTAAATTCTACTATCTGCAAAAATTACCATTTTGCCCTTTTATTGAAATTCACCAAAATACCCTCCAATTAAATTCAAAATTTATTTGTTATTTATTTTCATTATTATTTAAGTTATATAAAAAAATTCGAGTATTACATTCTCTCCCTTAAAAGAATTTCATCCCCGAAAGTCCAAAGAAACGAAAAATGTAATGGACGCTTACTCTTTCGTTTGCACACCCACACGACTCGTGCATGCATACAACTAATCGTACAAAGCAATCATTTGTATTAAAGCAACCATCATATTTAAACAAGGGTATATATACATACAATAACGTCCCAACATGATATAGGATGAACATGAGCATGATAACTAATATGAATCTAGCATATTGCAATATATATGACAAATGCTCCCTATATGAATGCAGAAGTATAACATAGTAGGCATGACGCATAGCAATCCTAATATAATAACTAGCGGTTCTATATGAATGCAAATTTAGTGACATAGAAAATAACATACAATATAGCATCCAATTCCTAGCGTCCAACATAAGCAATCGAAATCTATTTTTAAAATATCATGTCAATCGAAAAAACATACCAGTAAAGTGTTTAGGATTAGCAGCCTGTATCTTACCCTTGGTCTCCCATGTGCTCTCTATCGGTTGTCTCTTCATTGTACCTTTACCAGCTTGATTGCTTTATTCCTCAACTTTTAAGTCTCGTGCTCCACCATTCAAGCAAGTCTTTAGATGAACTCGCTTCAGCTTCTACTTCCACATCCTCCAATGGACTAAGCTCCACTACAGTTGATAAAGTCATGTACAAATTTCTGCAAATGTGATACATGTAATACATTATGGACTCCATCTGTTCTCTTTGATAGCTCCACCCTATAAGTCAATCCTCCAATATGCTCCAACACTTTAAATGGTCCAACAAACCGTCACACTAACCTTCCTAAATTTACAAACCTCGTCACATTCTTAAGGGGCGATATCTTCAAAAATACAAGGTCACCAACTACGAATTCCAACTCCTTTCACCTTTTATCAGCATACGATTTATATGCTGTGCCACCTTTATTCTTTTGCTTATCAACTCTGCTTTCTCCAATGTATCCCTTACCATCTATGTCCAAGTATCGCATTATATGTTAACTCCCACCAACACGAAGGTGCTTTACACATTCTTCCATATAATGCATCGATTGGTTCCATCCTAATATTTGCTTGAAAACTGTTTTTATATGTGAATTCTAGTAATGGAAAATGATTGTCCCAAGTGCCTGCAAAATCCAAAATGCATGCCCTCAACAAATCTTCATCCAAAATGCATGCCCTCAACAAATCTTCTAACACCGTATTTACCCTTTCGGTCTGTTCGTCTATCTACGAGGGGTATACCGTGCTCAAAATCAATTTCATACCTAAGCTATCTTACTGACTCCTCCAGAACTCATTCATGAAAAGTGGGTCTTGGTCACCCACGATATTCACTGATATACCATGCAGTCTCACCATTTCCTTAATATATAATGTGGCTAAAGATGCAGTCGTCGTCATACTCTTCATAGTAATGAAATGTGCACTCTTTATCAATCAATCCACCACTACCCAAATACTCTCATTACCTCTCCTACTTCTTGGCAACCCATATATAAAATCCATATAAACCCTCTCCCAATTCCACCGTGGGACTTCTAAAGGCATCAGTAACCCACTTGAAATCCCTCTGCTCCGCCTTAACTCTCTGACAAGTGAGACATCTTGTAACATATCTCGCCACATCTCTCTTCATCTCTGGCTAATAATAAACTCTATTCATATCCTATACATTTTTTCTTCGCCTCGATGAATGGTCATTCTTGAATGTCGACATACCTCTAACACCTCATCGATTAGTTCATTTAACTTTGGCACACACAACCTTTCGTCCCTCCTCGAGTATCATTTCCCATCTTTTGTCTATAACTCCAAATGTCTCGACTTTTCACCCTTCTCAAGTTGATCTATAATCACAACCAACTCTACAGCCTTGCTTTGATTCATACCAATTTATCCATTCTCTTAGATCTAACCTCTAGCGTTGTCAATAATCCAGGTGCAATATCTGTCAATGGTTGAAAATCTAATATAGAAATATATTCAAATCGCCTCATCTCTAACATCATAGCACTTAATATCGCATGTTTCCTAATCAACACATCTGCCACAACATTAGTAATAGTCAGGATTTTCGACCCTCGAAAATCGACACTAATACATTCATTGTATTACATGCCAAGCAATTGAATGCTGGAAAACCCAATTATTAGAGGAAAGAAGAAGGAAGGAAGAAAAGAACTAAACAACATAGAATCTCACAGCAGAACGAATAATATATAATATGAAACAGTTCTTTGCAAAGAAATAAAACTATAATATACATACGCCAATCAAAGTACACTAACATATTTCAGCTTGGACAGTTATAACAGTCTGTCCTTACAATTTGCTGATAATTACAACCAATAGACAACACACTGGAACACAAAGAAATATGTAGATACGCCTTAGACCACCAACTTGTCTTCTGGAAGCTCTAAATCATCCAAACTAATTCTGTAAATATGCTCGGTTTGACCTGAGCATTATAATAAAATAACACATGCGTCAGCATAGTAAACCAGCATGGGAAAACACACCTCAAATGGAATTTAAGCATTTATCAAAAACCTTTCAGTAAAGTTATCTCGTAATACCACGCCGCACATAAACATAGATGGGTTTTTACCTTACGATAACCAAAATATTTTCTCTAGAAAATCCATTGATATAATAATAATGTGTAGGGTCTAAGTAAAATATGAATATAGCTGAAATGCTTGCATCTCACATTTCATCATAGTCAGGCACAACTAAATATGCAAAGCTCGTATTAGAGAATGGATTCCACACTATCAATTATGGCAAGGTAAAAAAAATTACCTTCTGATGGTACATCTCTAGATGAAATGCACTAGGGCCTGACAAGAACATCTTGTACTCCTACCACACATGATTAGCCTACCACTTGACTAGTAGCATTGAATATGATCACCCCACTTTAGGCCCCGAAGCGTACATGAGTAGATAGTAGTCGATCTAGATTTAGGATGAGCATACCCTAATGGGAGCGACCCAATGGCCCTGTTGCATGCCTGATTTTTGTCCTTTCATGGTTGATGAGTCTTGAGGCTACATCTTTATCTTTTAGAATAGCAATCCTACTTGGAATATGAACATTGCCTTCTAAGTGATGGCGCAATGTCAGCATTCATCCATACAAGTCAGTCAGACGACGAACGAACTGAAGGCTCTACCTCCACTACACCTTCAATCACCCTCAGAGTTAGTAGCAAATAGCCCTTGCACTTCAAAACTCCATCTTCGATTCCATACTCTTCAAGACGTCTTCAGTTCGAAATGCTTGAGTTGAATCCAAGTGGTTTTCAGATAACATATCCAATCTCGGTCTCTTCGAAACAACCATCATTAATTGAAGAGCAGAGATCACCTCCTAACCGTAAGTGGATGGATTTTCTTATCATTTATCCTAGAAGAACGATACAAGATTTATACTCACAGTACAACATCGTTGGGGATGACTATGCTATATAACTCGCATGCTCCTAGATATTTCCAAATTTATGTTTTGGTCTAGGTTCGATAGTCGGTTATTTAACTATCAAATAAACAATCATTCAAACATTGATTTAATTCCATATGGGATCCACTAAGCCTTTATTAATTTAATCTTTAGTTAATAAAATCAATTTATAAAACTTGATCAAAAGATCTTACACAGTTTTATTTCCAAAACCCTTACCTCCCTTTTTTTACTAGGAAAATATTTATACTTATCTTAGGGATATAAGTATATTATCACAACATATGGAAAATACCTCCTTTCAAATTTCTTTTTGAAAACATTACTTACTATAAACTGAACCACTTATCCTTTATAAAAGTTCTCTTTTAAAAGCTCACTTCACATTTAAATACCTTTATAAATTCCAAAATCAATTTATAAAACACTTTTATAAGTCTACAAGTCAATTTACAAAACCTCTTTACAAAACTCTAAAATCATTTATAAAACATTTCCCCATTTAAAACTCTTTTAAAAAATCGTATTTAAGAAAAATCCTTTACAAAATATCTTTTGCAACTCATCCTTTTAAATCACTTTAAATAAACCCTTTTACTTAGTAAAACCCTTTTTATACACAAGTTAATATTTGTAAATACCTTTATAAAATAATAATATAACTTGAAAAATCATTTATAAACTTTAACCCCAAATTGATTAAAGAATTGAAATTAATTCAAAACTATACTTTATAAATTCAAAATGCGCTTAAAAATCCCAATGGTATTAATTTAATTTATCATTTAACATCAATTTCACTTTAAAGTCACTCGACCATTTATTTAGATAAGTCAACATTTATGTAAATGCAATTCATATCCAAATCAGGGAATAGCATATCAATACAACTCAACTAGCATATACATGTCGAAATAACATAAGTGCAGAATGGGGATTTATTCTATTATCAAATGCCCAAATAATCAAACAATCAAGATATAGCAGAACGAGGTTCTATTCTACTATGAGATGTCCAAACAATCAACAAATAGTATAACGTGGATTTATTCTACTATCAGATGTCCAAATAATCAACTTGTAGTAGAACATGGATTTGTTTCGCTAACACTGTCCATACAATTAAACCATTTACATAACTTATTCATAATTATTTGTCTACTTAATGGTATAGACATTTGAATCCCTTACGTACAAAACCATGTTTGGAAAAGAAGCTTTATTAAAACAAAGGATTTAAAACTTAAAACTCCCTTTTAAAATGATTAATCACAAGTTGATCTCTTTATTAAATCATAATTAGTCTTTATTAAATTTGAACATAATTTAATTATAAATTAATAAATAATTAAATCTTTAATAAATAATTTATTTATAAATTAAACCCTTATATAATTCTTTATTAATTATTAAATAATCATTTAAAATTTTATTAATAATTAACTATTAATTAATCTCAATTAATTAATTAATCTTTTAATTAAAACTCAAATAATAAATTAAATCTTTAATAAATAATTATTTTAAATTAAAATGTTAATTAATTTATCACTACAGTTAAAAATTAATTAAATAAATAAATAATTGAGCTTATATTTGATTAATAATTAATTAAATCTAAATCATACACTTAAGTCATAATTAATTAAAATTAATCTAACTTTTAAAGGATAATTAACTAGTACTAATCTTTATTAATTCCGATTAATGAACCTTGCTCAATACTTAGTTAATTATTAATTATCTAGCATAATAAATTAATAATTAAAAACTTAATTAACCTTCTAAAACATTTTTTAAGTTTATAAAACCTTTCCAAAATAATTTTAAAGTATGAAACCGAATTTTCAAAAAAGGATCTTTATCGAAGTTTCATCCATAATGATTATCGCTCTGGGTGTCATACTTGCAAATATTTCAGCTTTTCTATATGGAAACTTAATACTATAAAGCTTACTAACTTTTTAAAACACAAAATAATTAATTTGAAACCAAATTTTTAACTTTTAAAAGTCGATTTTGATTACAAACCAAAACCCGTACTCTTCGCAAAGGATTCTTCATCGATAACCAAATCTTGTTGTTAGTTTTTTTTATTTTTACATCATTCACAAAAATCTAGACTTTACATTCAAACGCACATTAACTTAACCACATGCATTCACATATACGAGCAACATATATATGCATCCAAACCACACAATAATCCAACCAACAACATTATATATATAACCATATAACCAACATATATATAAAAGAATATTCTTTTTCAAAAAGTTAACAATTTACTCACCAAAATTTTGGCAAAACCCTTTTGAAAACTTGAAATACTTTAAAACTTGCAAAGCATGGAAAACCACAAAATCAACTCGAAAATAGGTCAACTTCCCCTCAATGTTTGACCATACTGCTCTCGAAATTTTAAAAAGTGATCAAAAAAAGTTCTTGAAAACTATTTTCTCTATCATTTCAAAAAATGAATCACTCAATTTGGATTTTATTTTAGGGAGATATGATCAAAAGAAGGAGTGCTATTTTCGAGCTTGAAAATACAGGTCCAAAAATGAGTCGGAAAGAAATATATTTTTGGCCTAAAAATATTCGAAACTTGAAAAAGTGGTTCAAATGAAAATTGTAGTCACTAAAATTCTACATTGTTTGTAAAAAAGAAAACATAATTCGGTTAAGAGATGTGAAAGATATGATAAAAGGAAAAGGAGGAAAATTTTGAAGAAGGAAAGGGCTATTTATAAGCAAGAGAGAAGGTGAATTACCTTTGTCCTTTGCCCTCCACTTATTTATTCCACCTCACCACCTTGTACTCTAACTAACACTTCATGTTAAAACATGTCAAGGTACTTAGTATACTTTATTCTCCCCTGAAATGACATTATATCATTTTATTTTATTTTTTCTTAATTATATTTTAAACTTTATATACCTAAATGTATACACATGCATACAGATATTATACAAGCCTAACTTATTCATATGTTTGATCAACATGAAGAGTTCAAAATATTTCGATAATTTTTATTCGACGAAAAGCTGAAAATTCAAAAAATGAATTCTAGTTACATTTTCGATTTTTCTTCGAACTAAATATTTTTTTAAACAAATTTTGAAAACTATTTCACCATCCTTATTTATTATTTAAAAGAGTTTTATTTTCATTATAAAACCTATATATTAAATATCTAAATTAATTAAATATTTGCAAATCAATGTAGTGAAACCCCGGGTTGTTACAACATTACCCTTCCCAAGGGTATAAGCAACACCAAAATCATAAGAAGCTAAGAATTTCTTCCACCTCTACTGTCTCCAGTTCAAGTCCTTCTACGAGAATAAATATTTCAACGACTTACGGTCTATATATAGTTCAAATTTCTCTCCAAGTAAACTGTGTCTCCATGACCTCAAAGCAGATACAATCGCAACTAATTCTAAATCATGTGTAGGTTAGTTCTTCTCATGCGTCTTCAACTGCAGACTCACATATGTTACAACCCTACCTTCCAGCACCAAGACAACCCCAAGACCAATACCGCAAGCAACCGTGTAGATGGTAAATGATTTGGTACCATCTGAGTTAACCAAAACATGTGCACTCGTCAAAATCTCCTTCAACTGGATAAATGCCTCTTCGCACTCTGCATTTAAAACATAAACCAAATTATTTTTCACAAGCTTCGTCAATGGTTCAGATATCTTCCTAAAATCCTTTATGAACTTTCAAAAGAAAGGAGTTAATCCTAAGAAGCTACGTACTTAACTGAAGCATTCTCCAGAACCTTCCAACCATTAACAGCTGCCACTATTCCTGGGTCTACCGCAAATCTATTACAATATATAACATATCCTAGAAATCAGACCTCACTCCTTTAAAAATGGCACTTCAAAATTTAGCAATTAACCGATTCCTCCTTAGCATATCTATTACTTCTCTCAAGTGCAACTCATGCGTCTCCTAATCTACATAAAATACCAAGATATAAATACGAATATAAATTTATTCTACTGCTTCTGAAAGACCCTACTCATCAAATTAACAAAATAATATAGGGCATTAGTTAATGCAAATGACATCACAGCCCACTCAAACAACCGATCTAAAGTACTAAAAGCGATCTTGGGAATGTTGTCCTCAGTAACTCACAACTGATGAAATCTTGTAGCAAGGTCAAGCTGCATGAAAACCTTTGCCTCGACATGTTGATCAAAGAGGCCATCAATGCGAGGCAATGGAAAATGGTTTTTCTTTGTCATCTTATTCAATTCCCAATAATCGACTCAAAGCTTTAGGGAACTTTCTGCCTTAGTAGAGAAAACAACAGACGCTCCCCGTTCAGAATTACTTCACCCATAAACCTTTCTACAACAATTCTAAAACTTATTTATCCAAAACTCCCCTTTCCTTTAAAGATATATATTTCAAAGGCATCACCATGGGCCTAGCGTATTTCTCGAGGTCAATTCCGAACTCAATTTTTCTATATGGCGAAAGTTCAAAAACCTCAGCGAATATTGTTTGGAAAATCTTTAACTATAAGGGTAACTACCAACTCATCATGTGATAAGTCTAACAAATACAAATACAACTTCACCATGGAAATGTCATGCTCACACAATACTATCAAATCACGCTTCCCATGACAACTCAAACGAATAACCCTCCTATCATAGTCTAAAACTACTCCATATCAAGCCATCTAACCATTCCCAAGATCAATCCATATCCCGCAAAATTAAGCATATACGGATCAAAATTTAACTGTATAACATTTATAACTAACTTAAGATCATGGAAAATAGTAGACAAATGCGTCGATGCCCCAATATGATTCGACATGGTAACAATCTCATGCATAATATCATGGGTTATTCCTAATCTTTCCATTAATGCATTGGCTATGAATGAATTTGATGCACCGATCCAAATAAAACTCTGGTAGGTAAATCAGATAGTAATAATACACCTTCCATAATTGATTTCCCTTTCTCCTGGGCCATTGGTGCAATGCTGGTAGTGGGTACAGCTTCCAATGCATAAGCCTCAACAATCTGATCCTCTTTCTATAATGCTGGACACTCCTTCTTGTAATATCCCATCTGGTCACAACCATAACACTTGATTCCTTTCAATAGTTAATATTATCCCGGTTGTCCTTGTTGTTCTAATGGTATCGACGTACAATCTCTTGCCAAATGTCCCACCTAACTACACTGATCACATTTTGTTCCCTTTTTGAGGTGGACTCTATAATTCTATGCTACAAGTCTGATATTAATCCCACTAATGTTGGTCCATGTTCCAATTTAATATGAATTATTCATGCTTCGGTTATTTGTAAATGAGATTCATTAGCAACTCCTCAAAAGATAACTAGATAATTCGAGACTGGAATAGGATGCAGTGTATTTTCAAATATTAAATTTAGATCTTATAAAAAAGGCGGAACCCGACGCATGAGGCCCCCACGACAGCGTGCTCCAGGAAGTTGATAATGTACATAGCCTTTCTAGCGCATTACGAAGAGGCTGTTTGCGGGACTCGAACATGGGCGCCAAGATCACCATGTGGGTGACTACCTATTGCGCTACGGCTCCACCTCAAATTTAGCTCTTATATATTATATATCGTATAAAATACAAGTATGCTCTTTCAATACGTCCCTAATTCTATAATCTATGCTCTGATACCAAATGTAACAAACCTCCTTTTCCAAACCCTGTGACTATACAATGAAGTCCCAAAACAGCAAGTCGTTGGAAGATAATATTATGATATAAACAAAGAAAGCATAAGATAAAACTATATTAACAAAAATAAGCGATAACTTCAGTGGAAGGTTAAATAAATATTTTAAATAAGACGAATATATTGTTGGAATAGGCCAGCCCATAGCAAAAGAAATGAGCAAATTTTAGAATTTTTTGCCATATTGGATCTATATTGGGCCTGGGAAGTCTAAACTATTTATAACATTTTCTAATTTTCTTTTAAATAAAATAATTATTTTAATTTATAATATAGTATTATATTATGTAATTAATACTATATATGTAATTAATGTTATATTATAGATAAATACATGTGTATCGTATATACATATACGTGTGTGCGCATGTGTCATACATCAATCCGGGGGAGATATAACATGCATGTGTATAAATGTTGGGACTTACACCGCAATAAACATGTTAGCTCATCTAGTATAAAAATTTATCATCCAAATGTATGCTTATATATTCTAATTTATGTATACAAAATATTACAAATATATATGTATGTGTGCGTGTGTGTTTGCGTATGTATAAACTATATTTAATTTAAATAATTTATATAACTACACACACACACACACACACACATGGAATTCAAAAATTATATACACACACACACATACATATACAATCATATACTGTATATTTAAAACATTTAAATTATATGAAAATTTTAATTTTATTTTGTTGCAAAACCAAAAGAAAAATATATATAATTATTTATGAACATATATATTAAATACATATATACATACACATACATAATTTACTAATAAATATATATATACACACACATATTAATAGTTAAATAAAAGCAATGAAACATACAAATGTATACATATATATATCAAATATATATATATATATATATATATATTGTAACAACCCGCATATTTTACGATTAAATATCTAATGTTTTATTTAAATATAACGTCGTCAGTTGGATTAAATTCCAAAATGTGACTTTTTATAAATAGTCGAATCCGGATCGAGACCACTTCCATTGAGTTTAATACAACATTTACAACTTGTTTAAGTATAAACATCGATATGTTTGGAGCTGATTAGGATTTTGGTATTTTCAATTGGGCTTTGGGCTGGGTTCTAGCCCATTAACCCAATAAGAGACCCTAACTCTTTAACCTAACAGCTCCCACTCCTCTTCATTCATTCATTCCATTTTCTAAATTCATAGCACTCAAGCCCAAGGAAGAATGGTTACAAGAGGAAACTAAAATTCCTAATCCCCAGTTTCTCTTAGGAATTCAAGTACTAGTTCTAAAATCAAAGAGAAGCTTAGGTAAGCATCCTCTTCATCTTCTCCATCTCAATCCCTCTCCAATTTTCATAATTTCCTATAACCTAACTTAGGAAATATTTGCATATGATCATAGATTGAAGCTTTTAGAGTTGTGATTGAAGTGGAGTTGATCTTTCCTTGTTTTAGAGCTCCTCGGTTGTTGTTTTTGAGTTTAAAGGTGAGTTCTTGAACTCACATCTATGTCTATAGATTTCATTATTGTTAGGTATGAATACCTAACATCTATTTCATGTTCAATTGCTTTTGATTTGAATTGGTTTGGTGAATTTTTCAATTTTGGTTTTGAAGTCAAAATTTATGAAAATCCTACTATGCATGTTTGGACATGTTGTTTGGGGTGCATCGAAGGGCCTATAGGGATGGATTGTTGCTTGGCATAAATCCCTAGCCTCCATCGCTCATCCGGTCGCCTTTGAATTGATTTGGTCATCATTAGCCTAGGCAAATTTCTGTCCAACTCCGGCAACCAAATGTCTGGTTGAAATTTCCAGACATCTTGGTAGGGGCTTCTGAAGAAAAAAAATATGAATGAAAAATAAAATAAAATTCCAGACCCTAGGGTCAAACGTCTGGTTAAACCCACCGGACGTCTGGTCTTATTAAATTTTGCCTACTTGCCTATTTTTGACTGGATTTCCAATTTTTATCAATCTTTGACGATCCAAATAGCTATTGTAAATGAATACCGACTTTAATGACTTCTTTTCTAGATTTTTGGCGTTTCCATTTGATGGATTTGATATCTATTTTTTGATTCACGTTATTGAAATGTGGATTTTTTATGATAGATTGTTTTTATAATCGTTTCTATGATTTGTCACTTTAAAATACGAAGGTTTCTATACTAGTAGTAAATACTCAAACTCTTTCACAAAAATGATTTCAACATTACTTTTAATACAAAGCTCATTTTTAAAACCTTTTTCTGACCTATTAGTATATACAAACCTTTTCCTCATTCTTATGAGAAATCCAATTAAACAACTGAGCAAAACAAGTGGTATGAAACACTTGCATTTACCTTATCGGTTAATTCATGGACTTGTTCGATTGAAATCTCGTGATAATCTTCGAGTGGAAATCTACAATTTGTTCGTAAATATTTAATTTAAGCTAGTGGTTATGGGACATGAAGCTAAAATCATTTATTTACTTGCTCAGTGTAATTTACACTTCTTTTTTATCAATGATGATCATTTTGCGATTTAGACTTGTGATGAGCAATGTCTCTTTGTCCATGTGAGGGACTAAACCCCGTTTGTGCATATCTTCATCTAATTTTTATGGGCTAGCGACCCATGGTCATTTAACCATTTTATGGAGTTCGGTTCATCAGGCGTACCGTTGTACTACGTTGTTGTTCCAGCTTATTTGAGTTCGGTTCTTCGGCTGTACCGTTGTACTACATCATTGTTCTACCTTATTTGAGTTTCAGGTTCCTCAGGCGTACCATTGTACTATGTCATTGTTTCGGCTTATTTGAATTTCAGATTCCTCGAACGTACCATTGTACTACATCGTTTTTCCAGCTTATTTGAGTTTTAGGTTCCTTGGGCGTACCGTCGTACTACGTCGTTGTTCCGGCTTATTTGAGTTTCAGGTCCCTCGGGCGTACCGTTGTACTATGTCGTTGCATCGGCTCTATGGGTTATCGACCCACGGGATAGCGTCCCGTTTATGGTACACGTGTCGGTGAGTTTTCATGCTTACGTTTATGATAGGCCTCCCTTTTTTTATGATTTTTGGATATCTAATTGAAGATTTCTGAAATTTGTGTTTCACCAATATTTGTCATTTGCCTTTATAAGCTTTATCAATATTCGTGACTTAGTGAATAAAATAAAGAATATGACATTCTTTTTGGTGTTTGAGAAAATTTGAGATATTGTATGATTTTTGTTGTTATCAAATATATTTGTCATATCTCTTATCCTGTCTCATCTTACATGATAATTACAGCTAGACTGATCCACTTATTATTTTTCTTCTTAAATAATACTCAGGCCAGACCGAGGTGTTTCAGGTGCTTCCACTTGACTGCTTAGCAGGGACTAGCTTCTAACTTTTGGCTAACTACTACTTTATCATAGTAGCTTTTGTTTTTCATACATTCGAGATAGAGACTCTTTGATGTATACATATTCTTTTGAGAAGCACTTATACCTATTCTTTTGTGATGTAGCGGATCTTGCATGACCACTACTATGATGCTCACTTCTATGTCTTATATTCATATTTGTTTCCGCCAGAGTGATATGAATATATGTGCCTGGTTTAATGTTGTGTTTATTTTGTATTGATTTCGAAGGCCACATAGCCATTGTGTAGTAGATTTGAGTTTGGATTGGATATGTCAGATTTCCTCTTGAAATGAAATGCGTGACATACCATTTAACGTATCGGTTCTCGCTCAAATCAATTACACAGATGGTTGCTCCTCAACAGCCTTATTCTTCGCACTAGTCAACGGTATTACCCTGTAATGTCCTTGGCTAGTATGAGTATAGAGGTAGGGCGTCACATATACACCTAACAATGCTCACTTCAAAGAAATGTATTTTCTTAAATTTAAATATATATGTTAAAATTAATTTTTTGTACAATTTTTTTTGAAAATTAAATAAAAATTATTTTTCGAAATATATTTTTGAATTTTACAATTTCAGTAAAAATCTAAGTGATATTTAATATTTGAATATTTTATACATGATTTTATAATTTAAAATTCAATATTAATTTTAGCTAATTTCAAAAAAAAAATTTATATATAAAAAAATTCTACCAAAAGCATGTTAAGCACTAATTTATTTGAATTATTTGAATTAAATAATATTTAAATAAGATATATGTATGTATGTATGTATATTAAAATAATTTACTTTTTCAAAAAATATTTTAGGTATGAATCTATTTGTATAAAATTATAAAATCATATTTTGTATAGAATAAGATTTAGTATTTAAACCGTAAAGTTTATATATAATTAAATAATGTGTGTTAAAATTAATTAAAAAATAAAAATTGTTTTTTTTATTTTGTCCTATGCATATTAGAAGTTGGGATATGTCATAATTATTTTTTAAATATATATATATATATATATATAAGCATATAAACATACAACCATTCTAAATGTGATGGTATAACGATATACTTGAATCGTCACCTAACTAATATAGTAGAATATAATATATAAATAATAAATCAACAGTATGTATTTAGAGATTAGATCGTTACCTTATACCAATGCCAAAAACTCACACCTTGAAGCATTGAAATGAACTCTTGAATCAAATCCTAATTCTGAAGGTGCTATCTCCCGAATTGTAGACCACCGGCTATCGAATAGTGTTTAATTTTATTTTATTTGAGCTTGGAAAAATAATGGAGAGGGGATGATGAATTTGTCAAAACTAAGGGGATCAGAGGCTTCAAAAGTCCTCAAATGGGTGTGGGTTGAGATGCTTTTATAGAGGAGAGGTTAGAGGGATAAGTTAGGATCTAGATCATATTTTCTCTCTTACCAACTCTCTTTCTCTTATCAATCCAAACCATACCCATCTTGCCATCAATGACTACACCCTATCATGGTCTCGTCATGGATGAAACACACCAGCCTTATATTGGCTTCAAACACATTTAAAGCCCGAACAAATTATATTGCATTTAATTCTAATATAAATGTGTATCGATATCATATATCTACTAATATATTTATAACTGTTATAACATATTTATTAATATTTGTTCATCAAATCAAAATAAACTTATACAAGTAATATTTCATAAGTATTAATTAATTTAATTAATTTATAACAATTACAAAATATTCGAATACTATTCATAAAATTCAAAATTTGACATTAGGTGTGACTTTAGTCAGCGATTAATATTGAACTGTTCGAATATTGACATTCACGCGTCACTTAGCAGATGGTGTGACATTTTGGCCAAATTTATCGCATACTTGGTTTCGGTAAAATTCAATTTTACTTTGTTAAGCATTGCCTGGTTGTAATTATTATTTATACACCAATTTTCTTCGTCAAAACTATATCACTTTGGACTTATGGAATTTGGCAATGCTAAAAATTCCAATATTGTTTATATTCAAGTCTATAGTCCAAACACAGAGTCCTTGGTTCAATAATAACAATTATTATTAACCGAACTACTCTGGTCAGAGATTTTGACTTTGAGTTGACTGTGATACTAACCTCATATACCGAGGAGACAAATCCTCCCTTGAATAGTGTTTCACTGTTAATACTTACACTCGACCCAACTATAATCACTTTGTTCGAAGATTTGACTATAATCGAAGCGGAGCTTTCATATTAAAGGTCAACAATATTCTGAAGTCAAGAGAACTGTGTGTATTAGTCACATCGATATTTTCTGTTTAACTTTAGTTATATTAACCAATAGAAAACCATCGAGTGAGTCATTCCATGGTTATCCAATAACCATCAGTACATAACCACTTGGTGCCCCGGCAGTCATGAGTAATACACTGCTTAATATTTGGAGAGTGTTATGTACTCTAGGCGTATCCATTACATCCATATCCAGTCTTAATGCATTATGAATAGGAACATTAAAAATGATGTGTTTATTATGTTGTAACACAATACTCATGATTACAATTATTTGTGATTGCTATTAGAAACACACAACTTATGGATTTTCTGTTAAATATATTTTAGCTAAATATGTAATTATTCATAATACATTATGACAAATGTATAACATCAAAAAAATACCCTTATTACCAATGAGAATTGATTACAGAGTTAATTGATTTATAGTAAATTATAGAATTGCCCCTAGGGCATACCCTTAACTCTATCAATCTCCCACTTGCACTTGGGGCCAATTGTGAAATATCATTCTCATTCCTTCAATCAGCTTCTTAAGAGTCGAACAAGCTAGAACCGCAGTGAATGGATCTATTTTGTTGTCCTTGATATCTACCCTTTATTTCATGACCTCTTTCTTCTCAACGAATTCTCTAATGAGGTGGAACTTCTGAAGAATATGTCATGACTTCTTGTGTACTCTGGGTTCCTTTGTGATCTGAAGTGCCGCATTGTTATCACAGAACAATGCCATAGGATTCTCTGTATCAGGAATCACTCTGAGCTCAGTCAAAAACTTATGCATCCAGAATGCCTCTTTAGCTGCTTCATTGAGGGCGATGTACTCGGCCTCCATCATCGAATCGGCTACTATCTCTTGTTTTGAACCTTTTCAACTGACGGCTCTGCCATTAATTGCAAAAACATAACCAGATACTGACTTACTATCATCTAAATCACTTTGAAAGCTAGAGTATATACATCCCTTCTTTCATAAGGAGGTCTCCATTCCTGCATATGAGGAATAAGTTCTTAGTATTCTTTAAATACTTTAGTATAAATTTTACATTCGTCCAATGTTTTTCTCTCAGATTAGACTCGTATTGGCTTACGCATCCTAATGCATATGCCATATCCAGTGCAGTACATAGAATAGTGTACATTATGGATCCTATGGTTAAAGCATAGGGGATCCTCTTTATACGCGCTTTCTCCATAGTTGTATTTGGAGCATCCTTCTTAAAGGACGATTCAAGACTATGTTGGAACGTTTCCACATTTGGAATTCTCCATACTAAATATTTTCAGTATGGCATCTAAGGATTAGGACAATCCCAACAACTTTTTTGATTTATCTCTAGTATATAGGCTGCTTCTCCCAAATCCTTCATGAAGACTTTTTGGAAAACCAAGCTTTCATTGATTGCAATAACGAAATATCATTACTAATCAATTGTAGATCGTTGATATATAGTACTAAGAAAATAATAGCATTGCCCTATTCCTCTCTGTATATACACACTTCCTTTGTGTTCTGATAGAAACCAAACTGTTTGATTATCTTATCAAAATACTTGTTCCAACTCTTTGAAGCTTGTTTAAGTCCATAAATGGACTTTAAAAACTTGTAATATCTCCCCTTGCTCCCACTGACCACAAAACCCTCAGGCTGTGACATATAGACGATTTCTTCTAATTCACCATTTAGCAATGCTGCCTTTCCATCAATTTTCCATATTTCATCGTCATAGAATGCAGCAATTACTAGCATAACCCTAAGGGATTAAGCATGACTAAAGGTAAAAAAGTTCTGTCATAATTAACATATTAAATTTGACGAAATCACTTTTGTAACTAGCCTTACCTTATAAGTTTCTACTTCCCCATCCGCATTTAGCTTTTAATTTAAAATTCATTTGCATCCAATGGGTTTTGTCCCTTCAGGTTCATTTGAAAAAGTCTATACTTTATATTCGTACATGGAATCCATCTCAGATTTCATCGCTCCAAGCCAAAGTGCAGAGTCTTCACTCTGTAGTACTTGTTGGAAAGATAGAGGAGTTCCTTATCTAAGACACAGTCCTCCTTCTCGCCATCCAGAATAAAACCTAGTATCTCTTGGGTACATGGGATTCCTTACTAGACCTTCTAATAGGTTGTGTGCTTTAGTATATACATGAATTTGGTTCTCCTACTGGTTCAGCCTCAATTTTAACTTCTTAGATCTCATTTAAGTTTACAACCTCGCTGTTAATATCTGTTGACATAAATTCCTTTTCTAAAAAGATAGCGTCTCAAGAAATAATAACCTTTAGTTCCTCGATATTGTAGAAAGTTTATCTCATTGAGTTTTTGGGATATCCAAAATTTAATACAGTACCAATCTAGCCACTAGTTTGTTTGGACCAACGTTCTAATGTACGTCGGACAACCATACACCTTCAAACACTTGAGTTGGGGTTTCTTACCTTACCATATCTCACATGGCATTGTATGCACAAATTTAGTGGGCAACAAATTCAATATATGCACTGCGGTTTCTAGTGCATATCCTTAATAGGGCAGAGGTAACTCAGCCTTACTCATCATGGAACGAACCATATCTAATAGGTTTCAGTTTCTTCGCTTCAATACAATGATATGTTACAGAGTATAAGGTGGAGTAATCTAAGAGATAATCCCATTAAATTTTAAGTACTATAGGGATTCCCGTCCAACATACTCACCTTCTTGATCTGATCGAAGAATCTTAATCTTACGGCCCGTTTGGTTTTCTACTAGACTTTTATATTCAATTAATTTCTCATAGACATCGGTTTTGTTCTTCATAAGGTATATATATACTAGTCTCGAGAAATAATTAGTGAATGTAACAAAGTAAGAACTATTATCTTTAGTAGTTACGGGCATTGGGCCATATGCATCACTATGTATTAACCCTAAGATTTCTTCAATTCTTTCATTGCTCCCACTGAAGGGGAGTTTAGTCATATTACCTTTGAGACACGACTCACATGTGTCAAATGATTTAGAATCAAGTGGTGGAAGAAAATCTATAGTTTTCAGTTTGTGTAATTGTTTCTTACTAATATGACCTAACCGATAATGCCAAAGATAACTAACATTAATATTGTTAGAAGAATTATTTACATAACATACATAATTAGTATTGATCACATAAATTCCATTTTCAAGGACACAGTCACAGACTTTATTTCCATTCAAACTAATGTGCATATATTATTTGCACAATGAAATATATATCTGTAACGACACGGAAATTTCGATCCCGAAAATTCCAAATAGTTAGAAAAAAGAAGAAAAGAGATAGAAGAAGAAGAATAGAAAAGAAACACAGAATCTCACATTCACAGCGGATAAAATATAATATCAATAATAATAGTTATACCAAAGAAAACTGTATCTATCAATTTACATCAATATATCAGAGTTACAACAATTTTATACGAACATTGGACAGATACAATTCAACATGTCTCAGATATATACAATAATACAATACAGCGGAAGCACTCCATACGTTCCTGTCATTCAGCTTGCCTCCTAAGCTCCAGAACGTCCTTACTTGAAAATCTGTAATGCTCGGTCTGACCCGAGCATTACATCAAAGTAACACCCGGGTCAGGCTGGAAAACAACGTGAGTAAACCCATCAAACAAGGAACACAAAAGCATACAACTTATATAAACTTGGGTAACTTGTATCAAATTACAACTTCACGAGTCTTTATAGATATCACTTACATCCTACATCAATTTCTAAGTACCTAAAACTTAGATTAAACGGTCCAATTCACTTAAATCATTCCATTCCAGCGTATTGATTTCACATATCAATTTATAAAGAAACGAAGTGGTTTTGCGTATTTACTGATACCCGACTCCGGTCTCTTCGAGTCCCATGTCATCCTAACCCAATTTTTCAAATGAAATACAATTCAAACTTTAAATACAGGATATCACTTTCACATATCAATCATGATCAATAGATGATCCACATTATCACTGTCCACCCAAAAATCATATCACAAAACATTTCATATCAGGGATATCAACCAATTTAAGGCATTTAACATCATTCAATCATTCATAAGCAAGATTGATCATTTTCAAAATTAATTTAATTTATCTCTAACCAAATTAATTACTAATCTTTAATCACTTAGATTACCTTTACTCAACATTAATTAATTACAAACCAATTAATTAATTATCCTTTAATTATCCATCTTAATTAATCACCTCGATTAATTATCCTTTTTAATTACATTACGTAATTAGCCTCTAATTAATGACCCAAATTAATTCACATTAAACACATTTATCCATAATTAATTATTCAAATTAATTATCATGTAATCACTTACATTGATTTAATTAACCTTTAATTAATGAATTAACTAACCCTTAAAAAATTCCCTAAATTAATCAATCTTTTAATTGATTACACTAAGTAATTAATTCTTGACAAATAAAATTCTTAGTTGCTTACACAAAGTAATTATTATTTAATTAAATAATCTCTAATCACTTAATTAATTTATCCCTAATTATGAATTAATTAATCTCTAATTAATTAACTCAAAATAAATAAATGAACTACCCTTTCTCATTAATTAATTTATATAAACATTTAATTTATATCAAGTTCCTTTCTACAAGTTACTATAATAAGCAAATCTATGTTTGAAGCTCCAAAATTTAAAGACACCGAAGGTTTTTTTAAAAAAAAAAACCAAAGCCTAAGTTAATCTCAAGCCCGATATAAAAATAAAATAAAACAGAAGATAATTAATTCAATTGGGTCAAAGCCCAACATCCCAACATCCTTCTTCTCCTCCCAATACTTCCTTCCTTACCAAATCCTGATTCAACATCAGCATCCTGATCGCCTCTATCGATACCAGGAAAGAAAAAAATAGCTTCGACTCGAATTCGAATACTATTTTGTCAAACTCGAGATCAACAGACAAAACGCACGCAATAATAGACACTGGAACAATCGGCCAGAAAGTACTCGTGCACGGCGACACAAGTGCACGTGCATAACCCCATCTCAGACCATCTCTCCGCCGCGACACCATCCACAAGTCACACTCGTCCCCAACCTCAATTCCGCCGCATCACCGACCCAAACTACGCCTTCGATCGAAAATAGATCATCAGACACTCAAAGTCCGGAACACGATGCCATGCCACCCCCATAAATCGACCAATCCCATCGCCAGCCGGCCCTTTCTGCACACACCACCGGCCTCCAACGGAAGCCCACACAAGCAGCTATCACCGTGCCAAGCCCCCTTGACTTCCGGTCGTCTCCTCATTCCACAGAAACACCACAAACACATGTATTTATTTAGTTTATATATATGTATATGTTTTACCAATTTATATGCTAACACATGTGTGACGCCCCACCTCTATACCCACGCTAGCCAAGAACACTACGGTGTAATGCTGTCAACTAGCACGGAGAATAAGGCTGTTGAGGAGCGACCATCCGTGTAATTGCTTTGCGCGAGCACCGATACGTCAGATAGTATAACATGCATTTTATTTCGAGAGGAAATCCGACATACCGATACAAACACAAAGCTACTACAAAGTGGCTATAATAATCTTCGGAAACAAATATAGAAATAAGCATAACACAAATCAGTCACAGATAATTCATATCACAAAGGCGGAAGAAGATATGAATATATAACTAACACATGAAAGTGTATATCAGAGTAGTGGTCAAAAAGATCCACAATAATACAAAAGAGTAGCAACACGTGCCATACAAAAGAATACATCTATGAGTCCATATCTCAAGTGTATACAACAAAATAAACTACTAATCTAAGTAGTTAGCCAAAAGTCAGAGTAATAAATCCCTGGGGAGAAGTCAAGCAGAAGCACCTGTAACATCTCGGTCTGACCCAAGTATTATTTCATAAGAAAATAATAAACGGATCAGTCTAGCTATAAATATCAGACGACATGATATAGAATAAGAGATATGGTATAAACATATGATAACCATAATGGCATACTACTATAAGTATGCAATTGAAACTCAACATGAGATTAATCAATATCCCACAAATCTTCACAAAGACCCAAAAAGGGGTTTCATACCCAAAACTTGAATTCACAACAAGTCAATGACACACGAATTCACCAATGCATAAAAATTGATAAAGCATATCAATAGAAATCACAAAAATAGTTGAAGCATAAATTCCAGAATTCAACACACGAAATCCAGAAATCACACGAAAGGGAGGGAGGCCTATCACACGAACGGGAGCATTAAAGCTCACCTACATATGTATCACACGAACGAGAAGCTATCTCATGGTAGCTAGCCATTAATTTTTGGCACACGAATGGCCCGAAGACCATGGGGAGCTACCCCAAATCACACCGAAACAAAGAGACATCGCACAATTGCTAGTCTAAATCTTAAAATGATCGTCATGGTCAAAGAGAAGTGTCAATTATAGTAAGCTAGTAAATATATGAGTTTAGCTTCATGTCGCATAACCACTAGCTTAACTTAAATATTTACGAACAAATTGTAGATCTCCACTAGAAAATTGTCACAAGAGATTCAATCGAACAAGTCCAAGAATTAACCAACGAAGTAAACGCAAGCGTTTCATACCACTCGTTTTACTAAGTCGTTTAATTAGATTTCTCATACGAGTGAGGTAAAGGCTGGTATATACTAATAGATTGGAAAATGGTTTAAGAAAACGAGCTTTGTAATAAAATAGTGTTGAAATCATTTGAAGAAAGAGTTTTTATATTTACTACTAGTATAGAAAACCTTTATATTTTTAAAGTGACAAATCACAAAGAAGATTGAAGGAACAATCAATCACTAAAATTCACATTAGAAGACGTGAATAGAATCCAAAGAAATCGATACTGAATCCATCGAAATGGATATTCCAAGAATTCCCGAAGAAAATAAGTCATCAAAGTCAATAACAAATGATAACAACAAATAGGGAAATAACACAAATCGATTAAAGTTGGAAATTCAAACAATTAGGCGAAATATGCAAAATTGCATCAGGTCGGTCGGCCGGCTACAGAGCTCGGTCAACCGGACCATAAAACAGAAATGCTCGGGGTAGCAGGTCGGTCGGCCGAACCCTGTAGTCGGTCGACCGGACCATAAACAGAGAAGTGCCTCTGTACTTTGGAAGCAGGTCGGTCGACCGGCCCAGGGGTTCGGTCGGCCGAACCTGATGTTCTGCCAATTTGAACCTATTTCAAATGAGATGCAAATCTCGACCAAATTGCAATCGCACGAGCAACGACGCTAAGGGTTTATGCCAATCGACTACCCGGCCCTATATGCTCCTCGATACATCACCAAAAACATGTTCAAACATCAAAGTTAGGATTTTTTTTAAAGATTTGAACTCAAAACACTAAAAATTGGAATATTCACCAAATCAATCCAAACCAAAAGCAAATGCACACGAATAAGTGTTAGGAATTCATACCTAACAATCGAAGATAGTTATAGACTAAGATGTGAGATAAAAATCTCACCTTTGAACCCAAAAACAATGAATGAGAAGTTTGAAGACAAGGGAATATCAACCACACTTCAATCTCAACACTAGAAGCTTGAATCTAAGCTTAAAAGAAGAACATTCCCTAAGTTAGGTTTAGGAAATTTATGAAATCAAAGAGAGAATGAGTTGAGGAAGATGAAGAGAAGGCTTACCAATGGGTTCTCTTAAATTTGGAGCTAAAGCTTGGATTGAACTAGGGCTTAGGAATTCTAATTTCCAATCTTTTCCCCCATTATTCTCTTGAACTTGAGAGAGTTAGGAAATGAGGAGTGAATGAAGAGGAGAGGGGGTTGGGACTGAGTTAGTAAGTGGATAATGGGTTCAGCCCAAACCAAAGCCCTAAGTGAAAAAGTGGCAAAAATCAACTTTCTCCAAACATATCGAAGCTTATACTTAAAAAGGTCGCAAATGGCATTTTGAACTCAATGGAAGGGGTCACGAGTCCTAATTCGACCGTATGCAAAAAGTAGCTTTTCGGACTAACTTCCGAGTATCGATAAAATATTTAAATAAAATATTTAAATATACAATCGATAGATATGCGGGTTGTTACAACATGTATTTATGTATTTTCATTTATTTTTAAATTGATTTAAAAAGCTTTTATATAAATATCCAAATTAGTTAATATATTTCTAATTTAATAAATACTTTTGTAATAAATTTTCTAATTTATAAATACATATTATAATTTATATAAATAACTTCCTTTAAAAAAGAAAACAATTTATGACCTCAATAAAATCAAATAAAAATACATTTTTAAAACCAAAGTATAATTTAAGATATATATATATATATATATATATATATATATATATCTTTTGAATTTCAATTTAAATACCCAAATTCAAATTAAATTTCAAATCAATTTTACATATACATATATTTAAACAAATACAACTTCAACTTGTATATGATAATTCTATTTAAAATCTATGTATATATATACAACACAATTACAAATATAAATATTTATTTGACAAGATTCATTTGTTCAATCTATAAATTCAGTATTTCTATTAATTAACCCAACTATATTATTAATAACAATGTCCAGAAATCCGGGTTATTACAATATCCAATCTCAGAGAATCTAGAAACATAAATAATCCTATAAATAAAGTCTTTTACAAAAGAGCACTTATTTAATACCAAAACTACTTCATTAGGCAAATATAAATGATAATCTCCTACTACCTTTGCAACTATGATAGATTTATCATCTATGATTTTGCCATGCGGTGCCAGTTGCTAAGTCCTTATAACGAATTACATATATGGGTTCTAGACTAAGACCCAAGACATTTTATTGATTACCAAACAATTTTGAATCATAAATGTACCCAATGGAGCTGCAGAACCACTCTACTTTCTTCCCATAACAATCTTTAGGTAATCAGGACAGTTCCTTTTCTAGTGACCTTTCTTGTTGCAGTGGTGATGTTCACCTTTTTCATTGGTCTTTTTACTTTTCTTGTTCTTCTTTCCTTCTCTTTCCTGCTTCTTCGAACCTTTCGCAGATGATGCACCACCCTTCACAACAAGTATAGCCCCTTGATCTTTGGACATAGACCCGACAAACCTTAACATATTGAGGATCTCCATGAGGTTCACATTTAATTGTTTATATTATAATTCAGTATGAACTATTCATACTGAGGAGTAAGAGAACCTAGGATCAAATATACTTGCAATTCGTTGTTTATCTGTACATCCAATTGTGAAAGCCTATCAATATAGCCCTTCATCATCAGCATACAATCGTTAACTTTCCATCCTTTGGTCATTTTGGTATTGCATAGCTTCTTCGTAAGTTCGTACCATATGAAACGTGACTATTCACCGAATAAGGCCTTGAGACTATCAAATATCGAACATAGAAGTCTTTTGACTTCGCTAGTTGGTGTTATGACTCGTCCGTCTTGGAACTACAACCTTTAGTTTGTGCAACAAGTCATAGATCCACGAAGGATGGATAGTTCCTTATCGGTTGTATCATATACAACTCCTAACCTTAGGTACCTTATCATAATTTCACTTCGACATTGAGTTTTCTTAACAAAATGGAACGAAATTATTCACTCATTACTGCCATATCTCGACAACCTAAGTATAATATATGTACCTTAAGTTTGCTCAGCAAATACATATAATTATCTTACCTCGTCTACTCAATATATTAATAATACTACACATAACATCTCTAGTTTGAGTTTGCTCAACAACTAAGGAGTATGCAAGTAATTTATTTATATATATAAATGGTAGAGGATAAGATTATATATAATATTTAACATATTATATTGAGTGATATCGTCTTATGGAATAGTGTATTCCTTATGAAATACCCTCGCGATTCAAGTGTTGGACATATCGGAAATCATGGTATACGTACATTTACGTAAGTCTTTATTCCTTTAGTCTACATAGAGTTTCTTAATGTTCCACTTTTAATTTATGCATTCATATTACATAAGTGCTATTATTATATAACTTTTATATTTCATATTACTTTATAATAGTCTTATGTAGAATATTATATTAATTAAATCTTATATAATTCATTTTAATTAATAACATTTTAATTATTTTATATTATCTTAATGTAGCATTTATATTAAATATTTATTATATACTATAATGTTTATATTATAAACATGTATATCATATATATGTGTATATTATTTAATTAGTTAACCTTTTAATTAATTTATTTAATTAAACAATTTTAATTAAATTATGTTAATTTCAAAATTCATTTATATACATACATGTAAGCTTATGTTATTTTAACATTTTAAAACAGTATAACATGTATCATAATATATAATACATGTATTTATTTATTAAATAATTAACTTATTTGGTTAAAAAAATTTATTAACCTCGTTAATAAATTTTATAAATTTTGAAATTAATTTATATTAATTTTCAAACATTTGGAAATATTTTATTATATTATAACATTTATAATATATATATTATTTTAAATTTAACTATTAAATTTGAAATCTTACATTTTAATTTTAAGATAATTTTAAAAATTAACTCAATGCCTAATAAAAATTGGGCCTTTTCTATTAAGGACAACCTTTGGGCTCACATATTTGTTTGAGCTAGGCCGGTAACCAGGTAGGACAAAGTACTTAATTACTTAAACCTAACCCTTCGATACTACCTTTCTAGGCATCCTACTATCCGAGCTGTGAGCTTAAATAGTT
The DNA here is from genome assembly GCA_030765085.1 of Allium cepa. NCBI lineage: Eukaryota > Viridiplantae > Streptophyta > Magnoliopsida > Asparagales > Amaryllidaceae > Allium > Allium cepa. The sequence continues at coordinate 1,024,099,434 of CM060931.1, read as the reverse complement.
AACCCTAACATAACTAATAACATAGGCAATAGGCTTCGATACCATTGCTGGAACTGGGCTAGCCCACAGCGGAAGAAATGGATGAATCATGATTTTTTTATCATATTGAATCTTTATTGGGCCTATGAAGTATAAATTATTTAGAACATTTTCTAAATTTCTTTTAAATAAAATCATTATTTTATTTAAATTTATAATATAGTTTTATATTATGTAATTAATGTTATATTATAGATATATACATACATGTGTATCATTTACACACATATATGTGTGCATATGTCACATTGCAGTCCATGCAAGAAAAACATATTCGTATATAGGTGTTGGGGTTTACAGTGCAACGGACATGTTAGCTCATCTAGTATACAAAAAGATATTGTCCAAATGTATGCTTATATACTTTAATTTATGTTTACAAAATATTACAAATATATATATACATACAAACTATGTTTTATTTTACATAATGTATATACATACACACACTAAATTTATAAAATTATATATATATATATATATAATTATATAAATATATTTTAAAACGTTTATAATTATATTAAAATTTTAATTTTTTGCTGCAAACCCAAAAGCAAAATAAAAAACATAAACATATAAATTATATATATATACACATATGTATAAATAATTTAATAATATATATATATTAATACTTAAATAAAAAAAATACAAAATGTATATATACTTGATAGTTCTTAAGAAAAAGAATTGTTTTTTAATTTGAATATATATATATATATATATTAAAATTAAATTTCTATTCGAAAATCAGTGAAAATTAAATGAAAATTACATTTCAAAACATAAATTTAAAATTTAAAATTTCAGTAAAAATCCGAGTGATATTTTAATATTTGAATACTTAATATATGATTTTATAATTTATCAATTTTAAATTCTAAAATAATTATATATGTATATATATATATATATATATATATATATATATTTCTACTGAAAGCGTCTTAGGTACTAATTTTTTTGTAAAATATAAAACTTAATTTATATAGTATATATATTGATATAATTGATTTACATAATTAATTGATTAAAATAATATTTAAATAATATATATATATATGTACTAAAATTATTTTAACTTTTCCAAAATTATTTAATGTATGGAACTATTTATATAAAATTATAAAATCATATTTTGTATAGAACAAGATATAGTATATAAATTCTAAAGCTTATATATTATTAAATAATGTATATTAAAATTAATAAAATAAAAATAAAAATTGTATTTTGTGTCGTTCATATTACACGCGAGTATATGTCATAAATATATTTATATAAGCATATAATACAACCATTCTAAATGTGATGATATATCGGTATATTAGAATCGTCGCCTAATTAATATATATATAGGAAAGTCTATTTGAACACAATTTGATGACACAATTGGTGATATAATGGATCTCTACCATTGGATTGCCCTCGAAATTCCACCTTCCATATAAAGACAAAAAGATCCGATGGTCTAGAACTGGTGTGTCGCCATTTATGTTACCCGATTATGTCCAAATAGCCAACCCCACATATATATAATAAATCAATAGTGTATAATTATAGATCACATCATTACCTTGTACCAATGCCAAAAAATCACACATGAAACCGTTGAAATTAACTCCTGAATCAAATTCTAATTGTAAAGGTGTTATCTCCTAAATCGTAGACTATCAGCTATCGTTTAATTTTATTTTATTTGAGCTTAGAAAAATGGAGGAGAAGGGATGATGAATATGGCCAGAAGTAAAGGAATTGGAAGCTACAAAATTCCTCAAATGGGTGCGGGTTGAGATGCTTTTATAGAGGAAAGGTTAGAGAGATAAGCTAGGATCTAGATGATATTCTCTCTCTTACCAATTCTCTTTCTTTTATCCATTCAAACTGAAACCATCTTGCCATCATATGGTCGCACCCCATCATGGTCTCATCATGGTTGAAACATACCAGCTCTATATAGGCTTCAAACCCATTTAAAGTCCGAATAAACTATAATGCATTTACATCTAATGTAAATGTATATCGACATTGTATATTAATTAATATATTTATAATTATTATAAACATATTTATTTATACTTATTCATCAAATCAAAATAAAATTATATAACTAATATTTCATAAATATTAATCGATTTAATTAATTTATAACAATTATAAAATAATTAAATCATGTAGTCAAGGAGTATTCCATAACTCAGATGTGCGACTATTTAGGTGTAAATTTGGTCAGTGATTAATACCGAACTATTTGAGTATTAATGTTCACATGTCAATTAGCTAGTGGTGTGATATTCTGGCCAACTTTATCACTTACTTGATTTTGGTAAAATCCAATTTTACTTTGTTAAGCGCTATCCAATTGTGTGACTATTATTTACACTGATTCTCTTCGTCAAAACTATATCACTTTGGACATATGTAATTTGGTAATGGTTAAAATTCCAATATTGTCTATATTCAACTCTATATTCCAAACAGAAAGTCCATGGTTCAATAATAATAATTATTAACCGAACTATTCTGGCCAGAGATTTTGACTTTGAGTTGACTTAAGTTGACCGTGATACCAATCTCATATAAATAAGGAGGCGAATCCTCTTTTGAGTAGTGTTTTATTTTCATTACTTTCGCTCAACCCAACTTTAGCCACTCAATGGGCAACATGCCATGATTTTACTATAATCGAACCAAAGCTTTTTTTTGCAAGGCAAGCGGGGTTGGCTGGTCCCCTACCAATTTATTGAAGGCAAATAAAAGAAAATATGATTATGAACATGCTCAGAATCACATAAATAAACTATAAATACCACATAAAGGCAATGACTTGGAAAACGCACAGTGGAAAACCAAGATAGAAAGAAGAAATAAAAAAAACCATAAAGATGGACTAAAACTACACCCCAATTCCAGTAAGATGACGACTAAAATCAAAATGGCTAACATTCATTTCTTTGATGATTTCATGTTTGAATGTTGACCAAAGTTGATCCCTACTATTGCTTTTATTTTCAAAGCATCTCAAATTCCTTTCCTTCCAAACTAATTTCATGTATTTCTTTAAAATGAAGAAATAACAAATTCTTACATGCTTCCACCACCTTGTAACCTTGCTTATCATATCCCATTCAACTGCTAACACTCCATGCACATGGTTACTACTGATACTTTCACTAGTCTACCCTATAAGTTCATCAAGTCAGAGCACTCAAAGAAAATGTGGTCTACACTTTCTTCCTACTGCTTATAGAAAACACATAGGGGATCAACACTCATATCATAATATTTCATGTTACTCTTAGTCATTAGGGCATTCATTATAACTTTCCATATCAGTAAGTTATCCCTGGCTGGTGATAATCTGCACCACATAACTTTATGCCATACAAAACTAGGTCCGTTGCTAACATTTGATAAAAGACTATAGACAACTGAGATTGAATGAGGCTTTGCATTCAAAAGCAGTGTGTTACCAGGAGCAGTTGGGTAAGAGTTACCCCCAGTTGTATTCCAAACTGCCCTGATATCCTGATTACTAGTATATGTCAACAAAAGCTTGCCATCAGACAAGTGATCAATTGCTAGAGCTGCTTTACTAACTCCAAACTGGATTATCTGATGGGGAGCAAAAAAAATTCCAAGAATGAGGCCATAGTCCATTCATGCATCATCCCATAAGCTTTTAGCACTAGTTTGTGAGAGTGTAAATTTAATAAATGGTGAGAAGGTATTTCTTAAATCCAGCAACTTCCTCCATGTCCAGCTACTATTCTGGGGGACTTCCATAGTCCAGAATTTTCTACTACCCTTACTTTTTAGTCCATTCAATCCACAAGCTATCAGAACCGCAAAGCAAGGCATTAAAATGAAAAATAAAGGCTTCTTTTCTCCATAAGTGCAAGTTAAAAATTCCTAGCCCTCCTTTATTTTTTGCCATCTCAAATTTTGCAAATGAGCATGGGACAATTTAATCAGAGTGAATTAAGCCAATCCAAAAGAATCTTAACATAGCACTTCTAACCATTTTCAATAGCTTATTGGAAAGTATAAAAACTCTGGACCAATACACCATCATGGATGAAATAACAGATTTGATTAAAACAAGTCTTCCAGCTTGTGAAAGATATATGTTGGCCCAACAATTCATCAAGTTACAAATTCTAGTGTACAAAGGAAGGCAGTTCATAGTTCTAATTCTAAAGGTGCAAAGAGGAAGCCCAAGGTAGGTCATGCCATTATTCATAGGTTGCAATCCAGATAAAGCAATTAATTGTTGAGATGCTTCTTCAGAAATTCCTGCAGTTATCATTTGTGACTTTGTTGTATTTAGCCTCAAACTAGTTAGAAGGTAGAATTTATCAAGGGTTGCAATTATATTAACTATGGAGACCTATTTAGGCTTGGTAAATATCATTATATCATCAGCAAAAAGGAAGGAAGAAATATGAGGGGATTTATATTTCGAATGAAACCTTATTTCCCCCTCCATGTACCTCTTTTTCAACATGGTAGTTAAAACTTCCATCACAAATATAAAAATATAAGAAGAGATTGGATTACCTTGTCTGATTCCTTGTTTACTTCTGAAAAATCCTGAAGCAAATCCATTGTATTTTATTGAGAAAGAGGGGGTAGATATGCACCTGTAGATCCATGACACAAACTCTTTGGGAAATCTCATCACTGCCATAATTCTCACAATTGCTGACCATTGAATACTATCATAAACTTTCTTTAAATCCAGTTTGAGCAGGCATTATGGGTAATTTGGCCACGACCATACCCCTTGAGCAATTCATGGGCTATTATGAGATTGTCAAGGATATTTCTTTTAGGCAGAAAAGCTGATTGTTTTTGGAAATGATTCTGCTAAGAACTGAAACAAGTCTGGATGCTAAAATTTTAGAAATGCACTTATATATAACATTCTAGCATGAAATTGGCTTAAAAGAAGTTACAGAGGTGGGATGTTGGGTTTTTGGAATGAGAACAAGATTACTTGCATTCACTTCCCCTAGCAGTTTGAATTTGTCTAAAAAATTATGAACTGCTTTTAAAAAATCATACTTAGCTGTGTCCCAACTATGGTTAAAGAATTGAACATTGTATCCATCCAACCCTCCATTGGAATTCCTATTCATGGAGAAAAGTGTTTCTTTTATTTCCTGCTATGTGACTTTATTAACTAGCTTGGCAGCTTCATCCGGTTGCACTCTAAGTAGTTGTATGTGAAATAGTTCATCAAAACATAGGACGAAACCATCAGAATTTCCAAACATATTTTTGTAGTAGTTTCCAAACATGAAATCATCAAAGTTTCCAAACTTGGGATGAAATCTTCATACTTGATTGTGTCCCAATCGTGGATAAAAAATTGAACAATGAATCCATCTGGCCCTTTATTGGAATTCCTATTCATGGAGAAAAGTGTTCCTTTTATTTTCTGATCAGTGAATTTATTGACCAACTTGGCAGCTTCATCCGATTACACTCGAAGCAGTTGTATGTGAGATAGTTCATCAAAACTTAGGATGAAGCAAAGCTTTCATATTGAAGGTCAATAGTATTCTCAACTCAAGAGAACTAAAAAATTTAGTTGCATTCATACTTTCTGTTTGAACTTGGTTATATTAACCAATAGATAATTATCAAGTGAGTCATTTCATAGTTATCCAATAACCATTAATACGTAACCCCTTGGTGCCTTCAGCATTCATAAGTAATACACTATCTAATATTTGAAGAGGGTTAAGTACTCTAGCCTTAACAGATACATTAATATCCAGTCTCGATGCATATTGACTAGGAACATTTAAAATGATGTGTTTATTATATTATGATACGATACTCATGATTACAACTATTCGTAGTTACTATCAAAACACACCACTTATGGATTTTCTGTTAAATATTTTTTAATTAATTATTTAATTATTTATAACACTATAACAAATATATAATAGAAAGAAAAACACCTTTATTATGAACGAGAATTAATTACAGAGTTAATTAATTTACAATAAATTAAAAAATTGCCCCTAAGACATACCCCTTGTACTTAAGGCCAATTATAGAATCTTATTCTCATCCCTTCAATCAGCTTCTCGAGAGCCGACCAAGATAAACCCTTAGTGAATGGATCTGCTATGTCATCCTTAGTATCTTTCCTTTGTATCACGACCTCTTTCTTCTCAACGAATTCTCTTATGAGGTGGAATTTCCTAAGAATATGCCATAACTTCTTACGTACTCTGGGTTCTTTTGCAATCTGAATTGATGCTTTATTATCACAGAACAATGCCATTTGATTCTCCATATCAGTAATTGCTCCAAGCTCCCTTCAAAACTTGCGCATCCAGACTGCTTCTTTAGCTGCTTCATTGAGGATGATGTACTCGGCCTCCGTCGTCAAATCAGCTACCATCTCTTGTTTGGAAAATTTTCAACTAATGACTCCATCGTTAAGTGTAAAGACATAGCTAGACATTGACTTACTATCATCTATATCACTTTGAAACCTAGAGTCTATTTACCCCTTCATATGGAGGTCTTCATTCCCTCATATAAGGAATAAGTCCTTGGTATTTCTTAAGTACTTCGGTACACATTTTACGGTTGTCCAATGTTTTTCTCCGAGACTGGGCTGGTATCAGCTTATATATCCTAATGTGTATGCCACATCTGGTCTAGTACATGACATAATGTACAGTATGGATCCTATGGCTGAAGCATTAGTGATCCTCTTCATACGCTCTTTCTCCTCATCGGTATGAGGAGCATCCTAAATTAAACCCTAATTTAGCCTTAAAACATCCTATAACATTACCAAAGTACTATATATATATATCAGCGAAGCCACATGCACCACTTCCAAGCCAAAGAAACCCAAATTCGCCCGCTGTCCTATATTTCTAGAAATCCAAATCTTCGAATTAGCCCTGGATTCTTACTCTAAGTGATAAGAACTTCACTATGAACTCAAAGCAACTTGTCTCATCTTTGTTAAAAACTGTGAATTCGGAATTGAGATGATTGGATGAAGAGGAAGTAGGTTACGATTTTCCAAAAAATGAGAAACTGAATGTACGTATTTTTAAACAAGATTTAGGACTGAGAAATCTATAATAGTATCTCAAATCTGAATTCAAACTATGGGCCTGACCCAACTCGGCCCAACCTAGCCTGCTATTCATGCACAAATCTAGCCTACTTAAATAAAACTGGATATCTCACTCATACGACGCCCGATTTGGACAGATGAATACATCATATTGAATAGAAAAACAAGAGCTGCGCAATGGTGCGACTTCCATTAGCAAATTCAACTATTTGTAGGCCCTTCTATTGAAATTTACCAAAATACCCTCCTATTAAATTCAAAACTTATTATTAATTATAATTTTTATTTAAGTTATATATAAAATTTTGGGGTATTACAGCTTAAGTGTGAATGTATTTACCTTGAGGAATATTAAAAATATGTACGTATATCTTACATCATATATTCAATATATTGATAGTACTACGCATAATATTCTTAGCTTGAGAAATATCAACAACTAAGGAATTATAGGTTATCTATCAATATATGGATGGTAGAGGACAATTTTATATTAAAAATTCATAATCTTTAATATATTCAATTGAGTGATATTGACTTATGCAGTAATGCATTTTTTATATGATACTCTCGTGATTTAAGTGTTGGATGCATATAAAACCACGATATATGTACTATACATATGTATTTATCCCTCAAGTCTAATTAGGGCTTCTTATTGTTCAACCTTTTATTTTACAGCATATTTTTTTTTTGAGAGAAATGTGTAATCCTCTAATGTAAAGGCCTGCAAATCCGTACCCCTTTTGAGCTGGCAAAATCCCACAATAATTCAGCCCAAAGTGGAACAAATGTACGAGTCTTCGGGTTTAAAGAAGAAAGAGGTAGAAGAAGAAGAAAAGGAAACAATAATAGAATCTCACATATCGCAGCGGAACAAATATAATAGATAAATGAATATCTTTAAAACAAAGAACTGTATCAGTTATTACATTACATCACATTACATTATCAGAGTGTTACAACAACAAACAGCGGAAAATAATATAACATAATAGTGATACGCTTGGCCATCTAGCTTGCTCCTGATCTCCACAGCATCTCTTTTTCGACTTCGCTCCAGAATAATGATAACCTGACTCTAGGCTGCCGTGTGGAAAAATTATGGGCACCCAGAGTTTAGAAAAGGAACAATAAACTCCAGGTCAGTCGTGGGACTGGTGTGAGATCTTAAAAACAGTTATTTCCACAAAGAAAGGAAAAGAAATCCGCTATTCTTTTTGGAAAATGAAACTACCATAAGGCCTCCCGGCACACACACAATGCAATCGCAGACTTGGGGGAGATTTCTCCTTATGATAGTCAAACATGCTTGATATGCAAAATCCTTTTTAATATTATCATTAATGCATAGTGTGGAAAACATTTCGAAAGTATAATATTAATCTTAGCCAGCATAGGTACAATTATATTATGCCTGCTATAGCTACCTCCTGAGGAGGCAGGTTATAGAATTGCAATCGTAAAGGACTCGTATTGTTTCTTTGGATTTCCAACAAATGGTCAGGCTAAGGAACTTCCTATTGCCACATGGGTACGCCTCTGGAGGAACGTCTCGGGAACCTAACCGGATCTCTGCCAACACAAGGCCAGGTTACCTCTGTAACTAGATAACTACTACACGAGTTTGCCATCCCCCGGACGTTTGCGACCTTTATCCGAGGATCCTCAACACCAACAACCACAAAGTAATAAATTTGCAGCATCAACATAGGTAAAATATCTGGGCTCCATACCATGATCCTACCCTTTTCCAGAAGGAAATGACATATCCTCAGGGGGAGCTACCTCCAAATAACCTTGCCGCATCTTTCCTGTTTTGACCATTTCCGGGGTGTGAGGTCCGACGAGGTCTCGTCCACAAAGCTACACTTTTCACAAAGTCATGCTTTGATCAACAAATGATCAGCAGCACTACGTATGTCACATTACCAAATTGAGAATATATCACCAATATCCATCAACTACATAACCTCTGAGCTCGTACGTCTCAGAGAAGCGTGTTAAGCTAAGAGAATAAATTCTCCGCCACCAACAGAAATGTATATGATAAAAATCAGCTTTACATCTCAAAGTGTAACGTCAGACACACATCCATATAAGTCCGTTCGAAGATCGAACGGAACAAAAGGCACTTCTAAAGAAGCCCTTGCAAATCCGGATATTCACTAATCACGTCCGGAATCCCCATCACAAAATGTGATAAAATATCTACACCAGAGCAACCCGATGCAGAGACATTCGACAGGTAATCCTTTCATTTTCGAAAATACCCAGTCTTCAACACCATTTTCAAATGCAATCGCATTTCGTCGTATCGTTATTCGGAATGGGTTTTATGACACAAGGTCCTCTCCCGGCTAATCCGAATAACAAACGCTTATTTTAAAAATAAGTGTTACATTCAGATTTCAACAAATCACAAAAAAAATTCCACTTTGATCTTTTAAATAAAAGATCCATCACAATCACAAAGGTTCGATGTGGTTTTCGGATATCCACTTGGAATCCGACCCCCGGTCGCATCGAAATTCAAATTCCATTAAAAGGCTAGTATTGATAGTCGGTTATTTAACTATCAATCAATATTCACAAAAACACCAAGATTTAAATATTTTTTCCAATTATTTATTTTTCAAAAATATCTTCGCAAGATAAAATTTTAGCACTTCAACTATTTGAAAACAAATTTCAAATCACTTTTCGCAGTTCAATACTTTGAAAACAATTTCAAATCATTTTTTCCTTACGAGGAAAACATTTCCAAATATTTATTCATTTCCACTAAAAATCTGCCGAGTTCAAATACTTTAAAATAATTTAAAATGCTTATCAAAATATACTTAGAGATATTTAAAATAAAACTATTTTGAAACACTTTCTTAAATATTAGTTATGAAAATATTATACTAATGTCTCATATAAAAATTCAAGTCCAAAAATAATTTTAAAATAAAATTAGTAGATAGGATATAACTATTTATATATCCAATTTCTAAAATAAATATCAATTTAAAACTTTAAATAATCACTTCTATAATAGTTTAAAATAAATCTTTACTTTAAAGATTTTCAAAATAACCCAAGTAAATAATTTCTCCAAAATAATCTTTCTTTAAACCATCTTCACAGCTTCAATTTCATATTTATGGACTATATTGAAAACATACTCGGCTTTCCAGGGAAAGTACACCTTCCATTCTAAAATGGTTCATTCAAATCAATTTATAAATCCTTCTGGATTTACTTTAAGTTTACGTCCCAAATCTGTAAATTCCTTTCCAACTTTTTTTTAAAAATAAAACAATATTTATTTTTAAAACAAAATTCCCTTTCTTTTATAAAATTCCCATTGTGGATTTTAATCTTCAAATATCCATAGATATACAATCTTCAAATTGTTTTTCAAATATTCACTTTCAATACCAAATCAATTCTCAAATTTATTTCAATTGCCACATCCAATTCTAAATTGAATTCTAATCAATTTTCATATTGATTTCCCAATGTTTTTATTTTTAAAACGCCAAATTAATTTTCAAATTTAATTTCTAAATTTATTTCAACACCAAATCGATTTTCATGCAAACACTAAATCAATTTTCATATTGATTTCTCAAAGATTTATTCTTTTAACACCAAATCAATTTTCGAATTTATTTTTTAAATTAAATTCCTTTATCTTTTCCAAATTATTTAAAAACATTTTTTTTTAAATAAGTTCTTTGCATTTTCTTCAAAGTGTTTAAAGAATTTTAAGTTATTTGGAATTGATTTACAGAATGTTTCAAATGGAAATTTAATGATAAACATCAAAGGATAATTACTAGAGGTAAGTAATTTAAAGAATAATTAATAAATGAAGGTAATTAAGAAATAAGTTAATTACTGAATGTGACTAATTAGAATTAATTAATGACGTGATTAATTCAATTGATAATTACTTATAGTAAGCTATAATGAATAGTTAATGTTGGGATCATTAACTAGTGGTTAAGAAATGATTAGTTAATTTAGGTAATTAATTTAAGAGAATTAATTGGTTTAAATTAATTAAGGATAAACTTGGAATTGATTAAGGATTAGTTACTTAATGAGATTAATCAAGTGAATTACTTAGTGTAAGTAGTTAACGTGTAATTTCTAAATGTAATTAATTTAAGAGGGTAATTACTTTATGGAAGTAATTAATGGAAGTAATTAGGGATTAATTACTTGGAGAATTAATTAAGGATAATCAATTAATTTATGTAAATAATTAAACTTTATTAATTAATGGATAATAAATGAAAATGATAAATGAAGAGGTAGTTACTTAATGAAGTAACTAGAGGTAAATTAATAAAGTAATTTAAGGTTAATTAATGTGAATGGTGAAATAATTAATCTATGTGATTAATTAAATATTAATTATTTAATGAAATTAAAGAATAATTAATCAAGGAAGATTAATTAAGATGGATGATTATTGGATGATTCATTAATTGGTTTATAATTAATGAACAAGGAGGATTTAAAATAATTAGAGTAATTGATTTAATTCAATGTGGTTAATTAAATTAACTAGAGAGGGTATGGTTGATAAATCTTACTCATAAAAGATTGAATACGTTGGAATTATTGATATTTCTGATATGAAATATCAATGATATGATTTGGTTGAACGGTGATAAGGTGGTTACCTTTCTATGATGAATTGTTATGTAAAATGACATCCTGTATATAAAGTGAATTGTATATCACTTGAATAAATTGGATTAGAATGATATTGAATTCGAAGTGACCAGGGACGGGTATCAGTAATATCAGAGCCCACTTCGATTAGCAATCTAAATTCTCATAAGTGTGACGTGTGGAAACAAATAGGCTGGAATGGAATAAATTGCGAAATATGAATATTAACCTGAAACCATTGTGTGATAAATGCTGACTATGAGAACTCGTAATGGATACGAGTTACCCTAATATTCACATATGTTATAGCTTGGAATTTCATATTATATGGGTTTACCCACGTTGGTTTCCATCCTGACCCGGGTGTTACTTTGATGTAATGCGCGAGTCAGACCGAGTATTACAAACTTTCAGGTAGGGACGTTCTGGAGCTCAGGAGTCGAGCTGGATGGCAGGAACGTATAGAGTACTCCCGCTGTATTATATTATTGTAAACCTGAGACATGTTGATTCGTGTATATTCAGTGTTTGTATATATATGCAACTCTGATGTATTGAAATGTAATCGACAGATATAGTATTCTTTTGTAAACTGTTATTATTTACTATTATATTTTATCCGCTGCGAATGTGAGATGTTGGTGTTTTTGATCTTCTTCTTCTTCTATCTCTTTCTTCTTTTTCATAACTATCTGGGATTTTCGGGATCGAAAATCATGGGTCGTTATAATTTCCAGGTGTGAGGTCCGACGAGGTCTCGTCCACAAAGCTACACTTTTCATAAAGTCATGCTTTGATCAACAAATGATGAGTAGCACTTCGTATGTCACATTACCAAATTGGGAATATATCATTAATATCCATCAACTACATAACCTCTGAGCTCATACGTCTCAGAGAAGGGTGTTAAGCTAAGAGAATAAATTCTCCGCCATCAACAGAAATTTATTTGATAGAAATCAGCTTTACATCTCAAAGTGTAACGTCAGACACACATCCATACAAGTCTGTTCCGGGATCGAACGGAACTGAAGGCACTTCTAAAGAATCCCTTGCAAATCCGGATATTCACTAATCACGTCCGGAATCCCTATCATAAGGTGTGATAAAATCTCTATACCGGAGCAACCCGGTGTAGAGACATTCGACAGGTAATCCTTTCGTTTTCGAAAATACTCGGTCTTCAACACCATCTTCAAACGCAATCGCATTTCATCGTATCGTTATTCGGAATGGTTTTATGACACAAGGTCCTCTCCCGACTAATCCGAATAATGAGCGCTTATTTAAAAATAAGTGTTACATTCAAATTTCAACAAATCACAACAAAATTTCCACTTTGATCTTTTAAATAAAAGGTCCATCACAATCACAAAGGTTCGATGTGGTTTTCGGATATCCACTTGGAATCCGACCCCCGGTCGCATCGAAATTCAAATGCCATTAAAAGGCTAGTATTGATAGTCGGTTATTTAACTATCAATCAACATTCACAACAAACACCAAGATTTAAATATTTTTTCCAATTATTTATTTTTCAAAAATATCTTCGCAAGATAAAATTTTAGCACTTCAACTATTTGAAAACAAATTTCAAATCACTTTCGCAGTTCAATACTTTGAAAATAATTTCAAATCATTTTTTCCTTACGTGGAAAAAGTTTCCAAATATTTATTCATTTCCACTAAAAATCTGCCGAGTTCAAATACTTTAAAATAATTTAAAATGCTTATCAAAATATACTTAAAGATATTTAAAATAAAACTATTTTGAAACACTTGCTTAAATATTAGTTATGAAAATATTATACTAATGTCTCATATAAAAATTCAAGTCCAAAACTAATTTTAAAATAAAAATAGTAGATAGGATATAACTATTTAAATATCCAATTTCTAAAATAAATATCAATTTAAAACTTTAAATAATCACTTCTATAATAGTTTAAAATAAATCTTTACTTTAAAGATTTTCAAAATAACCCAAGTAAATAATTTCTCCAAAATAATATTTCTTTAACCATCTTCACAACTTCAATTTCACATTTATAGACTATATTGAAAACATACTCGGCTTTCCAGGGAAAGTACACCTTCCATTCTAAAATGGTTCATTCAAATCAATTTATAAATCCTTCTGGATTTACTTTAAATTTACGTCCCAAATCTGTAAATTCCTTTCCAACTTTTTTTTTAAAAATAAAACAATATTTATTTTTAAAACAAATTTCCCTTTCTTTTATAAAATTCCCATTGTGGATTTTTAATCTTCAAATATCCATAGATATACAATCTTCAAATTGTTTTCCAAATATTCACTTCAACACCAAATCAATTCTCAAATTTATTTCCAAATTTATTTCAATTACCGCATCTAATTCCAAATTGATTTCTAATCAATTTTCATATTGATTTCCCAAGGGTTTTATTTTTAAAACACCAAATTAATTTTTAAATTTAATTTCTAAATTTATTTCAACACCAAATCGATTTTCATGCAAACACTAAATTAATTTTCATATTGATTTCCCAAAGATTTATTCTTTTAACACCAAATCAATTTCCGAATTTATTTTTTAAATTAAATTCATTTATCTTTTCCAAATTATTTAAAACCATATTTTTTAAAATAAATTCTTCACCTTTTGAATATTATTACTTGAAATCCATTTATTAAACCTTTTGCCATATTTTGGAATTTTATTCAATAGGATTTCGCTATAGATTTTCTACTTAAATTTAAAGATCCAATTTTTATTTATTTCTGGTATCCTACGATACCAAAAATATATTCGGCTAAATTATAGCCCTCAACGATTTAAATCACAATATAATCACACACGGATTATAAATAAATAAACACACACATATGGAACAAAATCAAATGTTTGAGGAATCCAGTTGGATCCCTCCAACCTGTTTCCTTGCATCCACATACGTTAGCACAATAATTAAATACCAATTCCACTTCGAGGTGGAATATCGCGGTATATGGGATTTATAAAATATCATCTGCTATTATGTGGCGCATAGGGTCTCATCTGCTATATAATGCGGGAAATCAACAACTCCAATATATACTACATACTACTATATATATAATATCATCCAGTGAATAATTATTATAAATCAATCATCCAAGCAAATAGTCAATCAATTTTAAATCTAACTATTCAAAATTTAAATCAGAACAATATTGATCAAGTGAGAAGATCTCACCTTTTGCCTATGCATGCAAATTCATTTCCGTTCCAGCTTGTTGTCACGATTTTTTTAGACCTTGTATAAACAATTATACAATTTATTAATATTTGAAATAAAATCGAACAATTAAATTTCCATTTATTAATTTAATTAACTAAGAATTTGGGTTTAAACTAATAAATTTGATTTTAAACAAATTTTCCTTTTTCACCCATATATTAAAACAAATTTATCTTATTACAGTAAACTAAAAAAATTTAGGATCATTTTCATTATTATCATCCTATAAATCGAAAAATTTCCTATATAAAGTTTAATCAAACAAAACACATATTTTTTAAAAAAAAAAACAGAATAAATTTATAAATTTACTGTAATATTTTTGTTTTCCTGCATATATATATTCTTCTCATACAAAAATAAATTAAATAAACAGAAAATACCTACTCGTATCGATCGCTCGAACTCATCGACCCCTCCTGAGTTGCGACCTCCTTCACCTGCCTTCACCGAGTTCATCGACAACAACGTTTCCAAGCATGCGTGCGGTCCTCCCTATCGAACCCTCGGCCTTGCACAACCCTAACTACACCCCTTGCCTGAAACCCATCGTGAACCCGAGCCTTGACTTTGAGCACACACACCACCTCCAAATCGAACTTCCCCCTAACCAAAACGTCACCGCGAGCTCGCCTCCCCCTCGCTCCGCAACAAACTTGCGAATCTCAACCGGCATAGTCAATTGAATGGGATGAGACGTTTGATCTGAGTTTCCATATTTCGCGATTGAGGGGAGAGAAATATCGATTTTCATCTCATTTGGACTAGGCAAAGAAGAATTTATGCAAAGGGGTTTTGAATTGAGGACGTGAGGAACGAAGAGAAGCCCGAGTTTTATTTTAGTTTAACAACGGCCATTGATTCGAATCAAAAGGGAACTCGAAAACCCCTTTTTTTCGAATCTGATTTTTGAGGTGAAAAGTCACGTGGATATTAAAAGAACAGAGGGAGACAGGAAGCTCGATTTCAGGATAGTGCGTAGCGTAGGGAAGAAGGAAAGCTACAGTGATTTCAAAATGACAGGAAAGCGGCTGATGTGAGATGAAATATGACCAGTCAAAATTAGGTTATATTTAAATTAAATTTTCGACTTAACTTTCAGTGCGTTTACCTACCGTACGATCACACGACAACTCCGACCACTAAGAAATTTGAAATCCAATAATAATACAATATTACGAATCTAATGGAACTAGTTTCGTCGAATTCCGAGACTGTGCCTTGGAAGGCTATTTTTAAATATCGATTTAAACTATATAATTTCAAAACTAAATAAATTATTTCTAAATTCAATTCTGAGGCTTTCATTATCTTTAGTATTATCATATAAATTTTCTAAGCCATTGAAATATTTTTAAACGGCTTAAAACTGAAGATTCAAATTTTACCCAAATTCAATAAATTAAATTCAAAAATTTAAATGTCCAAACCTATAGTTAAAATTGAAATTCAAGTTTAAAATAACCCTCAAATATTTAAAATCAATCAAATATCTCAATTTCAAATGTTCAAAATTCTGGGTCATCACATCTAAAGTAGAAGAGAGCACACATATACATATATATACATAACACCAGTAACAAAGGAGATGCCAACACTCCTAGTAGGTGGCAATCATAACACAAAAAAAAAGAAAAAACAAACTCAGGGGACTTCTAGAATGAGCTCCGGTAAGGCCACCGTCCATTACACCTCAGTATCAAACTCCAGCAAAGCCACCACCTGATAATGAGGTGTTAGAAGAACCTAAACAAAATAGATGTACAACTCCACCAAAGAGAATACGCTCAATTCAGACGCGGATGAATCAACAAGAAGGCCTCACTGCATATGCAGATGATCTAGAATAACGTCTCTCTACAAACAGGGATGATCCATGGTATGGCCCAGCGCACTAGTAAGATCTACAAGCAGCTCTATCAGAGAAAGAATGCCTCACTGCAAACACCAATGAACCAAAAAGAATGACTCACTGCCAATGTGGAAAATCCAGAATGAACTCCTCACTAAAATCCTAGCGGCAACTTCCCTAAATACCTACAAATAGCAATCTAGCACCATGTCCGGCATAAATCTGTATCCGAAGATGATACTAAACAAAAATATAAGAATGATACATACATACATACATATATATATATATATAATTTGTACGCATATATATGTATTATTGAAGCAAAAGTAATAAAACTAAAGCTAAAATTATAAAACAGAAAAGAAACTAATATAAGAGACAAACTAAAAAGGATCCTAGCTCATTATGCAACATCTTAACCAACTTTGAAGATGAAAAATAGTGATTCGAAATCAAAGAGGCAAAAAATTAACAAAATATGAAATAAAAACTTTAAACTATAAAATCTAAAAAATTATCTCCTGCATTTTTAGATAATTAAATAATCAGATAATGATGAACAGTGAAAATAAGCATTTTTGGAATTGTCTAAATATGGCCTCGAAACTTATACCATTGCGTTCATGGTGATTTTCTGATCAATTTCCATATATAACTTGTCGAAATCCGAGTTAATATGAAGAAGTTACGAAACGAATAAGAAATCAAAATAATATATATATATATATATATATATATATATATATATATTTAAACGAAAAAACAGGACCCTACGGGTCGACTCGCAAATCCCTCAGGTCGACCCGCAGTTCCCTCTTAGACGTAAAAATGTCCAAGAGCGAGCCGATGGATCTAAAGTTGATTTTCGTGCAATCTGAAGCGTTGTTTTCTGGATCCAATGATTCACAGCGAGCCTGTGACGTGGTTGCACCAGATTTAATCTAAAAATCCAACGGCCTAAGATTCCCAAACTTTACTATAAATAGAACCCTAGGCCTAGCTACTTTCTCACAATCATATTTTCTCCTAATTGGGTTAATTGCCTGAGGCTGAACACTAAATAGAAAATATTTCTAGATAGTATCTTTTTAAACAAAATTAGACGCCTTAGAAGTAGATCCAGAAAGGCCATGAATGAAAGCTAAGGATGGCACGTGCGAGGATTTAAATTATATCTCTTTTATGTTTATGATATATAATATCATTAGATTCCGTTAAATATTTAGTTCAGCATTTGGACTAATTTCAGTAATTGGTTCTACAAGCCAGTTATGTTAAAACTATAAATTTTAGGAGAAAAGTGTACTTATATTTAAATGTTATTTATATGGAAAAAATAAGAAAAGAAACCCAATTAAATATAAGTAATATTAGGTTTATAAGTTGTAGAGAAAGGCATAAGTTTAGAAGTGAGAAATTTACAGTAAATTATGTTTAAACGGGAGAAATGAATAAAAAAGGGAAAAATCTAAAAACTTGATTCGAAAGTTAGTGATAGATTAGTTGGTTAGTTTAGAAAAGGGAATACATTTTTGTAGTTTAATATTGTTAAGAGTAACGATAAACGTAACTGCAAGAATTAAAGCAAAATAAAATGGAATTAGTGCAAAATAGAGACATTACTTTATTTTACATTACCCAACAAGTAAAGAAACAATAAAAGAAATATCTTGCAGTTACGAGTTATTGTTTATAGCATTATTTAATATTAAAATGTGTAAATGGATTTTTACCATAGTTTTTGTAACCAACCAAATAGAATAGAGTATTCTCATGTCCCGTTGAAGTCTCATCAAGAGAGTATGCTTTGACTGCTTTTGCATTGCAGGTCTAATGAAGCGGACCTTTGTAGGTGGTCAAAAGGTTGATGATGGAGTTGGATATTCGTATGTCACCATACTCTAGTTTAAGAATAGGTTATAGTGGACACGACTCATAAGGATAGTCACATGCGGATATCAGCCATCATCAGTTAGAGCGAGTTCAGGAAAGACTAGAGTTAAACCAACAAGCCAATAATTCTTTCACTATCGAGACATTGGATGAGGGGCACAGCCAATTGGATGTTTAGATTGTTTGAAGTATGACACGACCACTTTGCTCTTGAAAGGTCTTTCGATTAGTTGAGGGGGGCTGCGTGGGACTATAGCCACGATGAGAAAAGAGACAGACCAAGTAGAATATCTGTATTGCAGGCTTAACGAAGTGGACCTTTATGGATATAGAAAATCTCCGATTGAGTTTCGTACAAGGTAGACCTTGTTGGCGGAATTCATGGAGTAGACAGAACAATTACATGTAGTCCTCAAAGTACAGACTGGGTGGTACATTGTGGATGTCCAAGCACTAGTATAAGCTAGTGTGGATGCAGTTTCACGTTTTCACAATAGATGACAAAACATCGATATTGTAGGCCTCATGAAGCTACCCTTTACGGGTGTGGTTACAGTATGCTCTAGTAGCAAGACGATGGAGTCCTTTTCGAGAAGGATACAGACGGTACTATGGGTAGTACCTAGGACCGATGTGGTCTTTGGGCATGTAGCTATATATATATATATATATATATATATATATATATATATATATATATATATATATATTAGTTATTAGGTCCTAATCTATTAGGGAGTACATGGGTACGATTCACGCATAGAGACGAGAGTATTATAAATCTAATATAACAGAAAATGGAAATAGAACGATATATGTATAATTATGCTTAGAAGTGTATAATTTGTCCATTCAGCAGAACTTTAGTTTTGACCCCCTCCTCATATCATCCCACAGGTTAGGTAGATGATGGAGATATTCCAACTTTGTGACACTTGTTTAGAAAGTGTTATTAGCTTGTGAGTATTTACTTACTATTATATTTTAGTCGGTTCTGCTGTGAGATATTTATTTGTGTTCTGATATATTTATCTTTGCCTATCTATAGGATACCAAATACCAACTCGGACTTCAGTGGGCTTGGATTTTAGCATTTTTGCGAAAAATCCGGACCCACTGGAATTCGGGTTGTTACATTATCCTTATGTTCCTTCAATCAAAAGAACATTATGATAATCAGTACAATCATCATTTAAATTCGAGAGAATGTTAATGCTATAATTATTGGTGTTAAAAATATTGTTCTTTTGTTTAAATAGTTTAATGCTATTTCTAACCTTATTAAAATATTCTTTGAAATGATTATTTTCAGCTAATCTATATTTAGGATTTGAGATCCAATTAAAACAAAATGATGATATCATAAATATCAATCTATTAATATGACTATTATATTATTAAAAAATCTCTGGTTTCTTTCAAACCAAATATACCAACATATTATAATGAATAAAATATCTAGTAAAAATTTATTTTCCTTTTTGAACTTAAATCTTAATTTATTCCAGTAATAATCACGATTGGTAACTTTAGTTGTAAGAATAAAGTTAAAGGTTTTGAGAGTTTTATTAAGAATGTAGCAAGTATCCATACAATCATAATACACATGATTAATGTCTTCAAAATGCAATTTACAAAAAGTACATTTATTATCAATTTGCATATTCTTTCTTTTTAAAAATTCAATAGTATTAATTTACATACATATTATATAAGTTTTAATTAATATATAAATTTTATAATTTAATTAACTTATATAATAATCTTATATATAACATTATATTAATATTATTAATTAAATCTCGTTTAATATATATGTTTTGAAATTAACGATGGCATCTGCAAATATGTCTTCTTTCTCAAGATTAATATCTTCTTCCTTTGATTGAACTTCTCCTAATTTCTATTCGTAATTTATCCGATAGCCCCTCAATCTCATTCATATGTTAGCGTAGTCAACGTATCACATCAAATCTCTCGAACTAAATCGTATTCGTCTCATTAATCGTGGATTACAAAAACTAATTCTCTGTGCTTCAGATGTGGTGATGTGAATCATAAGCTAAGGATTGTAGAGAGTCCATTCGTTGCTTCTTCTGAGGTGTGTTTGGGCATAAGAAAAATTCATGTTCGAAGTTTTATAATCGTACCATTATCGGAACCTTTGAACACACAACATCATGATTATTTCTTCTACCTGGAATTTCTTCAATTAAGAAATTTTTTCTTGATGGTTTTGTAGGACATAAAGAAGAAGGATTGTATTTGTTCAAATAGGTTCTTTGGCACTTTGATGCTTTAATTGCTGCTATTAATTTTGCTTCAAATAAAACTACTCCTTATAGATTGGATATCTCTCTAAGGAATTTGAATAAAGTTAATGCAGGGAAGAAATATGTTGTTCTTAGAAATGAAATTATTTTCAAAACAAAGGATGCTAGTTTGGATTTTTTGGGATACGAAGTTAGATGAAATTACTTAAACTACATTTCAGATGTAATGCTTTTAGACCCTGTTGTGTTGAGTTTTATGCCGAATGATCGTTCCTCTATTGATAAAATTGGCCATATTGAAGTGAGTTTGGGAGTTAACATTAGCTATGTATGTATACAGTTTTCTAAAAGAGTTTCTAGTAAGAAAGCCATGTGTAACGCTATCAAGCTGAATAATAAATTTGAGATTCTAGGTTTATATGATGATAGTGATCTGAACAAGGAAGTTTCCGTTGTTTGGGTGAAGGTAATTCTGTTGACAAAAATGTAGCTTCAGACATTCCTATGGTAAACGAGTTTAAGGAGACGATGATTGGAAAAATCATTTTGATGAACAGGCGAGAGAAGGTGATGGCAGCAAGTAAAGGTTTAGCTATTTCTTGTGTGGATATTGATAGTGTGCACATCAATGATACCGAGGTTGATGTTTTCATGCATAATTTTGATAATATGCATAGCTCGGTATATACACAGAGTTTTTTTATGGTTCACCCAGTTTACATGTTCAAAGCAACATTTTAGCGGATGTTATAAATATTGCGGGCGTAATTTTGTTGAATTGGGGGATTCAAATTCTTTGTTTAAAAACTCTTTGGCAAAGGTTGGTTTAGGCTTTAAATATTAAAGCGGAGAGATGAGTAGGGTTATAACTAAGTGTAGTTTGGTAGAGGATCATGACCATGAACATGATTGTGGTTTTAGGGATACTCTGACGACTGAGAGAGACTACATAGCTTGATCTTGTATAATGATTCAAGGATACAAAATTATATACGAAGGAATGGGATTTTAATAAAGGTTGTTGTTAATCATTATCAGGGCAGCTGGATCTATTTTCGAAAACTGGAGCAGTGTTTTTGCAAAAAATTGAGTTTATATGGTGGGGCAATATTATCTTTTATATTAAGCCTATAAAATTTATTATCTACCATTGCCTAGCCTCTTTAAGAAAATCTGCACCACCTTCTATTCATGTTTGTGATTCTACTCATATTTCCAAATATGGTGAAAGAAAAGTAGGAGTAATCAACGGTTAATATTAGAAGAAGTCCTAGATAGTTAAAAATTAAAGCTTCTATTCGTATGCAATCTTATGCATGAGGGCCGATGGCAATAAAGGGGTGATATATAACTACAAATCAACGTAAGTCTGAATATATGGATTATGATAGAATGGGTCTGCTGTTGAAAAGGCAGAGTAGATGGATATTATTGAAAATGTGGCATATGTGCACAGTGATATTGTAAATGTGCACGGTGTTTCTAGTCCCAGATTTCATGTGCCGTGTAATATATTGTCAATGCAAAAGGCTTTGTAGTTGAGTCCACTGTTTATTTCAATAGAGAAGTTGAAATCCAATATTATATTTATAGTTGAAGGTAGGGTGAGTACGGATATTGTTGATAAAAGGATAGAGCTAGGCATGTTAATGGATACTTTTGACTGCGGATGGTGCCATATCCGCATCCACATTCGAAATAATTTTCGGATATCGGATATCCAAATCCGCGGATACGGACGGATATCGAATAATTATCCTATCCGCTAGCGATTGATAAATCAAGAAATATAAATATAAATTTTAAGTTCAACATATTTTTTTTTCAATCCAATTGATTATAAAAGTGTCAAATATGACGATAATAAATAGTTTTGAGTAGTTAATAAGAATTAAGTACATATAATATAAACTACTAACTTAATAAAACAATAAATAAATATCTTTCATTATACTAAAATACACATAACTTATACTATAATCTTAACAAAAACCGGACGGATAATTTTCGGATGCGGATGTCTTCGTATCCGCATCCGCATCCTTTTTTCGGATATCAGATATCTAATATTATCCGCTTTTCGGATACAGATGCGGATGATTTTTGAATTTTTTTGGTATCCGTTGACAGCCCTAGATAGGGCAGGATGTTGTTGAACCAATTTTAATTAGCAAGGAGCAAGGTATTTCCTTGATTCAAAGAAATTGTTCACAAAATTTGGGCCCACTTGTTATTAGGATGGAGCATGCTTTTATTAAACAAGTTGAATCGGCTATTGTTATATTCGTACACATAAAGTTAGTCTATTTCTATTGACACTTCAATTTCCTCTTCTGGCCACCACACTGAAGGTCACCCTAAAATTATATGCATTACTCTTCCTAACACCGCTTATTTTTCCCTCTAAATCAAGCGGCACCCCGATCGGCTACAAAGGACCAAAATAATGTTCGGCCACCTCCGACCGTTTTTCATGAATAAGGTATGGTTGCCAACGGTCGTGCGGTGTTAAACCACCAAAAAAGTGCTGATACAAACGATTGTTTATAACCGAGTGAAGGAATATGATACTGGTGGCCAGAAACACATACAAAAATTTCAATTCTATTAAAACTATAATGGTGGCCAGAAGAGAAAATCGGAGTACCAATAGCAGCACATTAAAGTTATTGATAATAGTGCCTGCTGCTATTTAAACACACAAGAATGTTTTATTTGTACGCATGGATTTGTAAAATCGTATATTAATATTAGAAGAACTAAAGAAAGTTTTGAACTTGCCAAGTGATGTGCTTGTATTAGCCGTGATTATTTCTTGTTTTATTCGTGATTCGGAAAGTACGGAGTATGGTTTTGGTGTAATTGCAGTGTGAAGTTGTTTTATCATTCACACATGCACAAGGTAAAGACATACATAAGAGGACGCAAGCACAAAGAGGGCATGGAAAATATGGCAGTGGATATCGACTCTGCGTTGCTTGGAGATGATTGAGATATAGATTCTTGTTCTCGCATATTAATGCGACTCTAGTTCACTACATTTTTTAGTGGATTTTTATACTTCTATTTTTATTTTTATTTGGATCTAATTTTCTAGGATTGGGGGGATTTTTATGATTTTTTATATTGTATGGGGTAGATATCGCCACCTGTCAAACATATTGATAGCTATATTTTTCGTATATGATAAAATTACTTGAATGCTTTTCTCTTCTAATAGAGGATCACTCATTTCTTTCAAAAAATCTTATTTAATTAATAAACATTTTAATTAATTATATATTATTCAATTAAATATTTTTTATATTACGTATATAATAACATATATCTTACATATATATCTTTATATGTATATATTATATTATTAATTAGTTTTTAATTTAGTTATTTGGTAAAATAATTTTAATTAATTATTTTCAATTACTAAAATTATATATACGCACATACTTACATCATCTTAAACAATTCAAGATAATTAAACATAAATCAATATATATTATATATAATTTTATTGAACAAGGAAGTTTCCGTTGTTTGGGTGAAGGTAATTCTGCTGACAAAAATGTAGCTTAAGACATTCCTGTGGTAAACGTGTTTAAGGAGACGATGATTGGAAAAATCATTTTGATGAACAGGCGAGGGAAGGTGATGGCAGCAAGTAAAGGTTTAGCTATTTATTGCGTGGATATTGATAAGTGCACATCAATGATACCAAGGTTGATGTTTTCATGCATGATTTTGATAATATGCATAGCTCAGTTTATACACAGAGTTTTTTTTATGGTTCACCCAATTTGTATGTTCAAAGCAACATTTTAGCGGATATTATAAATATTGCGGGCGTTAATTTTGTTGAATTGGGGGATTCAAATTCTTTGTTTAAAAACGCTTTGGTAAAGGTTGGTCTAGGCTTTAAATATGAAAGCGGAGAGATGAGTAGGGTTATAACTAAGTGTAGTCTGGGTAGAGGATTATGACCATGAACATGATTGTGGTTCTAGGGATACTCTGATGACTCAGAGAGACTACAGTGATAGCTTGATCTTGTATAATGATTCAAGGATATAAAATTATATACGGAGGAATGGTGTTTTAATAAAGGTTGTTGTTAATCATTATCAGGGCAGCTGGATCTATTTTCGAAAACTGGAGCGGTGTTTTTGCAAAAAACTGAGTTTATATGGTGTGGCAATATTATCTTTTATATTAAGCCTATAAAATTTATTGTGTACCGTTGCCTAGCTGCACCTCCTCCTATTCTTCTTTGTGATCCTACTCATATTTCCAAATCTGGTGGAAGAAAAAGTAGAA
This sequence comes from Allium cepa, assembly GCA_030765085.1. Lineage (NCBI taxonomy): Eukaryota > Viridiplantae > Streptophyta > Magnoliopsida > Asparagales > Amaryllidaceae > Allium > Allium cepa. The sequence continues at coordinate 1,024,074,005 of CM060931.1, read as the reverse complement.
GTAATCAAGAAGTCCTGGATAGTTAAAAATTAAAGCTTCTATTCGTATGCAATCCTATGCATGAAGGATGATGGCATAAATGGGTGATATCTAACCGCGAATCAATGTAAGTCTAAATATATGGATTATGATAGAATGGTTCTGCTTTTGAAAAGGCAAAATATATGGATATTATTGAAAATGTAGGATACGTGCATAGTGATATTGTAAACGTGCACAATGTTTTTAGTCCCAGATTTCATGTGTTGTGTAATATATTGTCAATGCAAAAGGCTTTGTGGTTGGGTCCACTGTTTATTTCAATAGAGAAGTTGAAATCGAATATTATATTTATAGTTGAAGGTAGGGTGAGTATGGATATTGTTGATAAAAGGACGTAGCTAGACCTGTCAACGGATACTTTCGGACGCAAATAATGCCATATCCGCATCCGCATCCAAAATGATTTTTGAAAATCGGAAATCCGCATCCGCGGATATGGATGAATATGGATAATTATCGTATCCATTTGATGATTGATAAATCAAGAAATATAAATATAAATTTTAAGTTTAACATACATTTTTTTCAATCCAATTGATTATAAAAGTGTTAAATATAAACAAATATGGCGATAATAAATAGTTTTGAGCAGTTAATAAGAATTAAGACCAACTTAATAAAAGAATAAACAAATATCTTTCATTATACTAAAATATATATAATTTATGCTATAATCTTAACAATGATCGGATGGATAATTTTTGGATGCGGATATCTTCGTATCCGCATCCGCATCCGTTTTTTCGGATATCGGATATTATCCACTTTTCGGATAAGGGTGCGGGCGAATTTCGGATTTTTCGGTATCCATTGATAGCCCTAGATAGAGCAGGATGCTGTTGAACGAATTTTAATTAGCCAGGAGCAAAGTATTTCCTTGATTCTGGGAAATTGTTCACAAGATTTGGGCCCACTTATTATTAGGTGGAGCATGCTTTTATTGAACAAGTTGAATCGGCTATTATTATATTTGTACACATAAAGTTAGTCTATTGCTATTGACACCCCAATTTCCTCTTCTGGCCACCTACACTGAAGGCCACCCTAAAATAATATGCACTACTCTTCCTAGCACTGCTTATTTTACTCTCTAAATCAAGCGGCACCCCCGATCGACTACAAAGGACCGAAATAATGTTTGGCCACCTCCGATCGTTTTCCATGAATAAGGTACGGTTGCCAACGGTCGTGCGGCATTAAACCACCAAAAAAACTACTGATACAAATGGTTGTTTGTAACCGAGTGAAGGAATACGATACTGGTGGCCAGAAGCACATATAAAAATTTCATTTCTATTAAAACTATAATGGTGACCGGAAGAGGAAATCGAAGTAACAATAGCAGCGCACTAAAGTTATTGGTAATAGTGCATGTTGCTATTTAAACTCACAAGAATGTTTTATTTGTACGCATGGATTTTTAAAATCGTATATTAATATTAGAAGAACTGAAGAAAGTTTTGAACTTGCCAAGTGATGTGCTTGTATTAGCCATGATTATTTCTTGTTTTAATCGTGATTCGGAAAGTACGGAGTATGGTTTTGGTGTAATTGCAGTGTGAAGTTGTTTTATCATTCACACATGCACAAGGTAAAGACATACATAAGAGGGCACAAGCACAAAGAGGGCATAGAAGATATGGCAGTGGTTATCGACTCTACATTGCTTGGAGATGATTGAGATATAGATTCTTGTTCTTGCATATTGATGTGACTCTAGTTCACTACATTTCTTTAGTGGATTTTTATACTTCTATTTTTATTTTTTATGGATCTTATTTTCTAGGATTGGTGGATTTTTATGATTTTTCATATTGTATGGGGCAAGTATCGCTACCTGTCAAACATGTCGATACTATATTTTTAGTATATGACAAAATTACTTGAGTGCTCTTCTCTTTTAATAGAGGATCACTCATTTCTTTCAAAAAATCTTGTTCAATTAATAAACGTTTTAATTAATTTTATATTATTCAATTAAGTATTTTGTATAGTATGTATATAATAATATATCTTACATATATATCTTTATATGTATATATTATATTATTAATTAGCTTTTAACTTAGTTATTTGGTAAAATAATTTTAATTAATTATTTTTAGTTACTAAAATTATATATGCACACATACTTACATCACTTAAACAATTCAAGATAATTTAACATAAATCAATATATGTTATATATAATTTAATTAATTAAATATTTAATTTGTTAATCAAATTAATAATTATTTCGATTTTTGAAATTTATTTGTAATTTCAAAACAATTTTGGAAATCATATTATAACATAATATACTTCTTACATAAAATATAACTTTGAATTTAAAATTTTATTTTTTTTATTTCAATAAAAATTTTAAATTTAGCCCAAAGCCTAAGTTCAAATTGGGATTTTTCTATTAGGATAACCTTTGGGCTCACTTCACCTTTCGGACTAGGATGGTAGCTAGGTAGAGCAGAATAATTGATTATCCAAACCCAGCCTGGATACTACTTTTCTAACACCCAACTAAATGGATAAGTTTAATTAGTTGGCCTAAACATGACTAATTTAGAGCATATATGTTATTGGGCTTTGATACCATTATTGGATTTGGACCAACATGCAACAGGTTAAATGAGTGAATTTCAAAATATTTTACCATTTGCATCATATTAGACCTGTGAAATCTAAATTGATTTTGGTATAATCCAAATAAATTTTAAATAAAATTATTATTTTACTGAATTTCTTAATAAAATGATTTGATTTAATATCATATATACTTTGTATAATGTGTACATGCGCACCATAGCACATGTATGTGTATGTGCACGTGCAATATATATAGTGTGCATGGGTTAACATGCACATATCTAAGTGTTTGGATTTACACCACAACAGATATGTTAGCCCCTCCATATACATAGTATTGTTTAATATATGTTATATAAGATAACGTGATATAAAATTATGTTCACATTAGTGTAAATATTTATATATGCTTATGGTACTGTAAAGTTAGCATTATTTATATATGTACATATATAAGTACATAAAATTATATTTATAAAGTGAATGTACATAATTTTAAGTTCAAATTTCAAATCTAGGTCCAGATATAAAATCTTTTAATTTCAAATTTGAAATGTTAATTTCGTAACAAACTATAATTTATTAATATGCGTATGTGTATATGCATATGTACGAAATTAAAAAATTAATTTTTTTGTAAACATATATATATTTGTTTATATATAAAAATATTAATATTTTAAAACGATTATAAAATTAAATGATAATATATAAAATATATATAAAAGTATATTATTTCGGCCCCCAACACACACACAAATACATACATACATACATGTGTGTGTATATATAACAATTTTTTTACGAGGATTGCCTTTACTATGTGTATATATGTGTATATTAGAATACATATATATAATATATATATATATGTATATGTATAATATATATATAATTGATTTAGTGTATTATATTTGTAATATATATATATATATATTCAGAACTTAAAATGAAATATATAAATATATTTTTTATTTTTGAAATTTTGATATGTATATGACTTAGTAAGAAATTTATATATATTATACGCATATGTTTAACATTTCTAAAAAGTCAACTTTTATTTTTAAAACCTTTTAAAATCATTTTAAATTCGGATTTTTTTATTATTGGCCAGAAGCACATACTTTCATTAATTTTTTATATGGCAATATACATATAGACACACACATACATATACGTATTCTAGGTTGGCAGCACATATATATAAAGATTCGCGACATCATCTTCCAATTTAACCATGTATGAATGAAGATAAATATCAAATAAATATATATAAATGTAAATTGACATGTTACCTTAAATATGGCCTAATAATTATACCTTGAATGCTGAATCTATAGAACCCCTTTATATCCAAATCCAGTCTCTACTAGAAAGTGCTACCTAACGTAAAGATCTATACAACTTTGCATTATTTTATTTAAATTTGTGTTTTTGATCTTGAAATGATGAATGTAGGCTAGGGGAACTTGCAGCTAGAAATGACTAGTGGTTAAAGCAAAAGAGAGAGTCTGAAAGTGATGGGTTGAAGGAATTTAAATAGTTGAGAAGGAATGTGCTAATTGTGGATCCGGATCTATAATTTTCTTTACCAATTAAAACCCCACTAGAATCAAATTCAACCTCCTCTCTGCATGTATAGCCAATCATACCATGCCCCTACATGGATCTCTATTCCACCAAGCCCGGTTGAATAATTTACATTTAAATTAAATTTAAACGTATATCGATATCGTATATCGATACATGTGTATACAACTTTTATGTACGTACTATTTTCAATACTGCTCAATACAAATCAAACAAAACTTTATAATTATTATTTTACAAATATTAATTAACTTAATTAATTTATAGCAATTATAATTTTGTTAAATCAAGTGATAGTTGGAGTTTTCAACATTTTGGTTATGTGACTCTTAAGTGTGAACTTGGTCAGCAATTAATACCGAATATTAACGTTCACATGTCAACTTTGCTAGTGGTATGACATTATTGACAAATTTATCACTTATATAGTTTCTGTAAAATCCGATTGTACTTATTAAGAGGTCCCCAGTTGTGACAATTATGTACAACAATTCTATTCATTGAAATATATCATATTAGGGCTTATGGAATTTGGAAATGGCCAATATTCCAATATCATCCATATTCAACATGTATAGTCCAAACACAAAGTCCTTAGTTCAATAATAATTATTATTATTAACCTAATGCTCTAGCCAGAGACTTTGACTTTGATTTGGCTTTAGTTAACTATGATACTAACCTCATATAACTAAAGAGACAAATTCTCTACTGAATAGTGTCACTTCCAATGCTTCTACTCAATTAAACTATAGTCGTCCGACGGATTTCATACCACGATTTAACTATAATCAAGGCAGAGTTTGCATATTGAAGGTCCACGGTATTCTAAAGTCGATAGTTGTGTAATATCATCACATCGATATTTCTGTTTGACCTTAGTTAACCAACCGAAAACCATCGAATGAGTCATCCATAATTATCCAATAACTAATAGTATGTAACCCCTTGATGCCTCCAGCAGTCATGAGTGATACGCTGCCCAATATTTAGAGTGTTATGTACTATAGTCTCAATGGATGTATCGATATCTGATCTCGATGCGTCTTGAGTAGAAATATTTAAAATGATGTGTTTATTATATTATGATAAATTGCTCATGATTATAACACACTGTAGTCACTTTCACAAAGCAAAATTTGTGGATTTTCTATTAAATATACTTAAATTAAATAATTAATATTGAGATTTTATTACAAGTATTATAATTTACAATAAATTACAGAATTGACCCTCTATTATCCCTTAACTCTATCAAAAGGGAACATGGCCTAATTATTGTCGCATGTTCTTCGTCCTATCGCCCTTCCAGCATCACTTCAACTGGCCATACTGTATTCTCGTTGTCCTATGGGTATGAAGCCATGCTACTCATAAAACTAGATGTCCCCTAACCTTTACGTCTAACCCTCAAGTCCAAGCAAAAGATGAGCGAGTCAAGTTTGAAAGTTTGTAGGACCGTGTAATATGGATATCTTATAATGCAGAGATAATGATAATAATAATATAGTAAATAGTGCAGAATATAAAAGCAGTAAGTAAAATGACACCAGATATTTTATATTGGTTTGGAGCATCGTCCTACGTCCAGTCCCAGACTCCTTCTGGAATTTCACTAAAACAACAATCCTCACTTAACTCGAAAGAAAAGGTGTACACATCTTGAGCAGCAGAACAGACACCTGAGCAGAAGAACAGGATTTTTGCCTCAGCAGCAGAAGAGGACTTCACTAATACAAAAGAATATATGACACTGTGTGTTCTTGATAACACCGATTTGCCTCTAATATTACAAACCTCCTACAATCAAATCCTCAAGTATATGAAGTGTATGTTAAGATATGAAAAGAAGATAATGATAAGAATCGAAGATTATGAAAGTTTATATGGAGATTCAAAGCAGTAAAATGCTTTTTTGTTGTTTGAATGCAAGTATGAGAGCACAAGAAGAATATAAGATAGATAGAAAGATTTTTGATGAATATGAAGTGTTTAGGATCATGTATTTATAGTAGACAGAGGACCAAGACATAACTTTTACCAAAAGTTTTTTATGTTGCTGCCATTGGTGAAGAGTTTTGACCAAAAGAAGCAACCATTTCCGTTCAGAGAAGGATTGCAACCTTTCACAGAATGGAAATGTCTTTTCAAAATATGACAGTTGGGTTCGGGTAAATCGACTGGTCGATTTGGGTCCGTCGACTGATCATTTAACACTTTTTAAAAAGAAAAGCAGTGCTTATTCGTGCAAGTACACCAGTCAGTCGACTGGTTGTTTATAGCCAGTCGACTGGCTATAGTGTATTTGCATTGGTAGCTCTGTTTAGTTTAAACAATAAGAACAATGAAATGTGGACTACTTGAGGATAGATTTTAACAATTTCTAAGACTCGAACACAAGTATCAAACAGTGAAAACGTAGATTCAAAGTCTTGATGTCACCATAATCCTTTGACTGTCCTTTTTTGTTGTGATTGATCGTGCATTCTTTTTTCTTTTAAATTGCTTTATCATGAATCAAAACTAGTGATTCAACATTCTCTCCCTTTTTGATTGATGACAATTTGTATATAATTTACCTAGAGAACGTAAAAAAACTCCCCTTGAATATATGACACTTCTTGTACCTGCATCAAAATGGTTAGAACATATACTTTTTCTCTCCCTTTGTCATCGACAAAAAGGAGACATATCATAGCAATAATTTCAATATCAAGTGCAGAAACAAATATCCATAGTAAGACTATTTAGTACAAGTCGTTAAAAATGTTCATAGAGTTAAACTAAAAAATTAAAAGTACCAACCAACAAATAACAAGAACATCTACCAAACTTACCAACCTACCAACAGTAGCTCATTCGTCAAAATCCCAGTTATATTCTTCTTCCGGTGTAATCTCCTTCCCGGGTCTTGAAGTGCCTTGAGCACCATTGCCTGCTCCACTAGTGTCGCTACTAGTATGCTCCTCTGATGTATACCATGTAAAAACGAGGTCCTGGATGCTTGCCTTGAGCGACGGAGGTAGAAATGGAGGAAGAACATGATAAGGAATCCCATAAAGTAGAGAAGAAGCCTTTGATTTTATCAAGCTTCTTATCCACTTTCTTGAGTCTTGAATCCAGGATAAGTTTATTTCGGGAAAGGATTTCAATGGATTCACGGGTGTTGGAGGAGGTAGCTAAACAGATTTCTCCTTCTTCTTGATGTGGTTTTGGCTCTCTATTCATAGGACCTCCATATTGTTATTGAGCCTGTTGGCGCTTCCAGTCTTCATATGCAGTAATAGGTAGAGGTCTGGTTGGTAGCTTCATAGGGATTATGGTCCGGATATTGATCATTCCGATGGTAGAGAATTCTGAATCGGGTTGATGAACACCAACATCTAGAAGAAGTCGCATTATATACTTGCCAAAGTAAATAACATGCATATTCCCATGGGGGAGGTAAGAAATTCATCCAAAATACGTCGTGACCAATTTACGCGTATATTTCCCCATATCACGTAGAGAGCTTTGAAATTCTCTGGATATATCAATTTATACGATACGAATCTTGGGAGAATAAAACGCATAAGAGTCTTGTGCAATATTCGAGCTTTAGGCTGTAGAAGCTTGGATCGCAATTCAGACATATCAGCACCCATGAATATGTGACTAACTATATCTCTCTATCTTATATGGCACTCAACATCATTCAAGTCGATACCTTCATTTGGAGATTGAAGGATATGTGTCATTCTATCAAGCGAAAAGAAAACTGGTTGACCACATATCAAATTCCATACATAATTATTCGGATTAGACGGTTGTTGGTGGCTAAGATTAAGATTAGCATAAAAAGCATTACCATGAGATGGTTAATATTGTGGGGATTGGAATTGTAGTCAAGCAGCGATTCTAATCCGTATCCCCGCATCAATTCTTGAAGTGAATAAGCTCCAAAATCAGAGTACACCATAAAAGAACCTTCAAAAATCCTTGAAAATTTCATCTTTTCCCATCTTTCAATTGCGGTAGCATCATATAGCCAATGGGAGACATGGGTATCGACGAAAGATGAAGAATCTTGCTTTGATCGTTTTGATCTAGGAGGAGCCACTAATTTTATGTCTTTAAGAGAGAATTGGAAAAAAATGGGGATTAGGTTTCAAGAGATTTGCTGGAAGGTGAAAAAATATGAAGAAGGTAAAGTAAAAAGTAAGGGGTAAATGGAATAAAAAGGAAAAATCACAGTTAATTTGTACAGCCAGTCGACTGGTCATGGTATGTCAGTCGACTGGTTGCAAACTCGAGAGCATTTGTACTCTGTAAACAGTCGATTGACTTATTTATTTCAGTTGATTGGCTGTAGCTAAAAAGCCAGTAAATTTTAAAATGGCTTCTTTCAATCTTTATTCAAAAATTTATGGAATAAAACCATATATAAATAAGGTAAGCATGAATATGGAACAAAATACACATGGAAATGACTATTTTGGAGTTGAAGGAGGGCATTCATCTAGTTCAATCTTTGCGACTTCAACATGAGGTTGTAGAGGTGACCAATAGTTTTGTTGTTCCCAAGAGTTGGGAGACACCGGAGCTTGTTGTGGAATTTTCTCCCATGGATTTTAGCCAGATGTATGTGGTTGACGAGATGATGAGTGTTCAATAACGTCTTTCTTTGGTGATTTGCCGTAAAAATTTAAGGCAATTGATTCTATTAAGCTAAGACGTCGAGAATTTATTTGTTGTTCACAGTGCATCCCTCTTTGCAAGTTGATTTGCTCCCTTTGATAGTGGTGCATGTCGTCTAATTTCTCTTTAGTTTTTGGAGAAATAAAAAGTGATATCCTTGGCTTCTTGCTATTTGGTGTATATCCAGTATAATATTGTCCCCAATCATGAGCTAGTTCATTTTTAGGTGTAGGAGTGGCCAAAGAAGGAGTTGAGCTATTTGATGATGGTTTGGAATACGATAGCTTAGAGTTGGAGGAATCATATGAATCATGAGGAGTCATTAAAAATATATTGAGGAGATTGAGAATGAAATGGTAATGGTGATTGCTGTAATATGAAAAATATATATAGGGGAGATGGACACGAATTTGATGGCCAGAGATTGGAATGAATAAGAGCCAGAGGAAATAATGTATGGAGGGAATGGATGAGAATAAATTTAAAAATGAATGTTTACGGGCTGATGTGGTATAAGTTAAACCGAAGTGTGTAGCTTAGCAAGAAAAATAATATAGCATAATTGGTAAAGCATACACTTACAAACTATGAGACCGGAGTTCAAACCCCGGCGGTTACATTATTTTTTTGTAACCCAAAATTGAAGAATATTTATAATCATACTTCTAGTTAAGACAAGAAACACATACAGCTCAAATGGCAAGAAACAATTGTAAGTCTATAACCAAGAGATCATGAGTTCAAGTCCCTTTAGTGTCAAAAAAAATATTTTTGCCAAAAAAAATTTACATGAAAACTTTTTGCATATGAATATTTTATCAAATTGTGCTATGAAATTTGCACATATAAAAAACAATGTATTTGAAAATTTTGTATGAAAAATTTATAAATCTTTAAAAGGGACGATTCCAAGTTCTCGTCTTAATTTGATGAAAGTATTTTCATTTAAAGGTTTTGTAAAGATATCCGCCAATTGTTTATTAGAGGAAACAAATTCTAGATTTATCAAATTTTTTTCAGTACTATCACGAAGAAAATGATGACGAATGTCAATATGTTTTGTTCATGAGTGATTGACAGGATTTTTAGATAAATTTATAGCACTAAAATTATCACAATAAATAGTTGATTTGGATAAGTTAAAACCAAAATCTTGTGGTGTTTGTTGCATATAGATAACTTGAGCATATGCCAAAGCTGTAGAAATATATTCTGCTTCACATGTTGATAATGAAACACAATTTTGTTTCTTACTAAACCAAGATACAATAGACCGTCAAATGTAGTGACAAGTCCCACTTGTACTCTTTCTAACTGTCCGGCTTCCTCCAAAATCAGCGTCACTATAGGACACTAATTCAAAAGGACATTCCTTTGGATTGAATAGTCCAAGGTCTTTTGTTTTATTAAGATACCGTAATATGTATTTCACTGCTCGCAAATGTGATTCTTTGGGATCTGTCTGAAATCGTGCACACAAACAAACACTCATCATTATGTCAGGTCTACTAGCTGCTAAATATAGTAACGATCCAATCATACGTCGATATAATTTTTGGTCAACAGTTTTGCCACTTTCATCTTCATCAAGATGTGTAGTTGTACTCATAGGAGTTGGTTTGGTAGAAGTATTTTCCATACCAAAGCGTTTAATTATATTGTTACAATATTTTCTTGATTTATAAAAGTAACATTTTCAATTTATTTTATTTGTAAACCAAGAAAGTAATTTAATTCACCCATATGTGACATTTCAAATTCTTTGGTCATTATTTTAGAAAATTCCTGACATAATTTTTCATTTATGGACCCAAAAATGATATCATCAACATAAATTTGAACAATTAAAATTTCTTGCTTGTTTCTTTTAATAAAAGAGTTTGATCAACCTTTCCAATTTCGAAACCAGAATCTATTAAATACCTTTTAAGATGATCGTACCAAGCACGGGGTGCTTGTTTCAAACCGTATAAGGCCTTTTTAAGTTTATAAACATGGTCTGGAAACTGGCTATAAACAACCAGTCGACTGACTGGTGTAAATGCATGAATAAAGGAGGTTGTTAGACAAAAACTTTTTCCTTTATAAAACCATTTAGGAAAGCACTTTTAACATCCATTTGATATAATTTAAAGTTATAAAAACATGCAAATGCTAGTAAGATTCGTATTGCTTCTAGTCTAGCGACTGGAGCAAATGTTTCTTCATAGTCAATCTCTTCTTCTTGATTATATCCCTGTGTAACTAATCTAGCTTTATTCCTAGTAATATTTCCTTCTTCGTCTACTTTATTTTTGAAGACCCACTTTGTATCAATAATTGATTGATCACTAGGCCTTGGAACTAAATCCCAAACGTCATTTCTTTTGAATTGGTTTAGTATTCTTGCATAGCGATTAACCAATTTTCAACGATGGATGCTTCTTTAATATTTTTAGGTCCAATATGAGAAAGGAAAGATACATGGCCCATTTGATTCAATTGACTTCTTGTTCTAACTGATGAATTGAGTTCTCTAATGACATTAATGGGAGGATGATTCCTTAATAATCTAGGTGGAGATCTTAATTCATTTATTGTGAACAATGTTTTCATTATTTTCAAAATTTGAAATTTCCGTATTTGTGATATTGTCAGGGGATTCTTCATCATCTCTTATGCTTGGCATTTGACTAAAATTTTCATCGAAGGATATATGAAGTGTTTCTTTGATGATATTAGTTCTTTTATTAAAAATTCGATAAGCTTTGCTTCGGTCTGAATTTCCTACAAAGATTCCTTCATCGGATTTTGGATCGAATTTGTCAAGTAAATCTTTGTGTTTAAAATGAAACAATTTGAACCAAAAGCTTTAAAATAAGAAATATTTGGTTTTCGACCATTAAAAAGTTCATAAGGAGTATTCTTTTCAGTGGTTGAATGAAAACACGATTCAAAGCATAACATGCTGTTGCAACTGGTTCAGCCCAGAAATGTTTTGGTAACGTACTTCCATTTAACAAAGTCCTTGCACTTCTTGTAAGGTTCTATTTTTACGTTCTACAACTCCATTTTGTTGTGGAGTTCTAAGTAACGAAAAATTATGGAATATTCCCTTCTTCTTACAAAAAAGTTCAAAGGCTTCATTTTCGAATTCGCCTCCAGGATCACTCCTAATTTTTTTTACTTTCAATCCCTTGAAATTTTGAATTCTTTTGACAAACATTTTGAAATTATCAAAAGTATCACTTTTATTTTTCATAAAATTAGTCCAAGTATATCTACAAAAATCATCAACAATTACAAACACATATCTACTATGATTAATGGATTGTACTTATGTTGGTCCAAATAAATCCATATGCAATAATTCAAGTGGTTATAAAGTTGAAATAACCTATTTAGATTTAAAAGATGACTTAATTAATTTTCCTAACTGACATGCATCACAAATATGGTCAATTTTAAAACTCATTTTTGGTAGTCCTTTTACTAAATCATTTTTAGAAAGCTCATTTATAGCTTTGAAGTTAATGTGACAGAATCGTTTGTGCCATAACCAAGGGTCGTTTTCTCTGGCTATTAAGCACATATCTGAATTATGGTTTATTTTCATATTCATAACATAGATATTTTTGTCTCTATTTCCTTTAAAGATAAGATTTTGATTTTGATAAAAAATACTACATTTATTTTCAGAAAATGTGATTTTGAATCCTTTGTCACATAGTTGGCTGATACCGAGTAAATTATGTTTCAAACTTTTGACTAGTAAAATATTTGAAATAAAAGGTAAATTTGAAATACCGTTATTGCACACATCGCCTTTGCCGATGATATAGCCTTTGGAATTGTCTCCAAATGTGACGGAGCCTCCATCTGAGTAAGTAACGTTTGATAGCATATCTTTGTCTCCTGTCATATGTTTTGAGCAACCACTGTCGAGTATCCATTTTCCTCTCTTTTTAAGTGGGACTTGCAAAAGTAAGAAATTATATTGGTACCCACCTTCTGTTAGGGTCCTAAGAGTTAGATCTTAGGAAACCAAACCCAAGAGGGTTACGTATTCCTTTTGAAAATATAATCTTTATTCTTATGAACTGTCTCCAAAAAGGTGTTAATATATTTCTTCCTAATCAAATTGTTGTTTGTTTTAGGAACCCAAATTTTTATGTTTTTAGAGTACGTATTCCTTTTTGACTGTTTTGTAGTAGGCTTAATATTTCTCCTAATTTCCTTTTTAGGTGGAGCTTTTGATTTCTTAGCATATCCTAATCCTTTCCTACTTGAAACAGATTGAGAACTATCAATAGTTTTAGATAGAGTTTCTCTTCCTTTATTAAAGTTTGAGACATTTTTTAGTGATGCTTTCTAACTTAGTTTTGAGACTATTATTATCTAATTCTATCAATTTTACTTTTGTCTTTAATTCGTGATTTTCAGAAACAAGAGCGTCATTCTTCTCTTTTTGAGTTTCAATTTCTTGACTCAATAGAGTGAGTTGAGAATTCATATTAGTTAATGATTCTTGTAAATTTTCAAGTTCTTCCTCTATTATTTCTTTTCGTCTTTAAACATATCTCTTTCAAATTCTGCTTTGTTCTGATGTTCACGAGTTTCCTTATATTTTCTTCTGAGATTTTTGAGAGTGTCAACTAGTTCAGAATTTATCTTTATCATATCATCAAAGGTAAAATCACTAACCTCGTTTTTAGTAGCCATGAAGTAAACATTAGCTTGCTCGTTTTCACTGTCACTGCCACTATCTGATGAAGAGGTATCTTAGTCATCCCATGTCACAGAAAATGCTTTCTTTTTCTAATCTTTTCTGCCCTTGTTGAAGAATTTTTTATTTATTTCTGGACAGTCTTTCTGGATATGACCTCTATTATGGCAATTAAAATATTTTAGTACTGAAGATGATGGTTTTCTTGGAAAGTTCCTTTTTCCATTGTTTCTGTTGTTTTTTCGGAATTTCAAAAACTTCTTGAAATTTTTGGCAATAAATGCTAAATCTTCTTCATCTGAATCTTCATCCTCTTCATCTTCTGCATGGAAAGCTATGTTCTTTTTGTCATATGTTTGTACTCGTTTTGCCTGCAAATTCACTTCAAGGACATTAGATTTCCTATTAACTCCTCTGATTTTATGGTAGAGATGTCATTAGCTTCTTCAATAGCCAAGACTTTTCTTTCCCATTCATCCATTAAAGAGTTTAGGATTTTTGATACAACATCAAAATCATTGAACTTTTCTCTTAATCCTAATAGTAAATGATATATATCTTGAAATCTGGAGTACATACCATTGATGGATTCATCTTGCTTCATTCCAAAATTTTGAAACTGATTTTTGAGCACGAAGATTTTACTATGTTTGATTTTCTTAGTTCCTTCAGGTTGATTTTAAGTGTTCGCCATATTTTATAAGCAGTTTGACACATTCTAACATGATTAAATTCATTTCTATCTAGTGCACAAAATAACATGCTCATAGCTTTAGCATTGGCAAAAGCATCTAATTTTTGTGTATTTGTCCATGTGAAGTATTCTCCTGTAGGAAGAGTGTATTCATTTTGTGTGATATTTCATGATTCAAAACTATTTGATTGCATATAGATTCTCATGTGAGTAGCCCAATAATTATAGTCCAAACCATTGAAAAATGGAGGTCATGCAGTGGATTGACCTTCTATAAAACTTGTGGTAGTGCTTATAGTGCTAGTGCTAGTGCTTATAGTCTTAGTGCTAGTGTTACTATCCATATTAGCAAAGAATCAAATAACTATGTTACGATTAGATGACTGATACCAAATGAAAGTTTGTAGGACTGTGTAATATGGATATATTATAATGCAGAGATAATGATAATAGTAATACATTAAATAGTGTGGAATATAAAAGCAGTAAGTAAAATGACACCAGATATTTTTATACTGGTTCAGAGCACCGTCCTACGTCCAGTCCCAGACTCCTTCTGGAATTTCACTAAAACAACAATCCTCACTTAACCCGAAGGAACAGGTATACATAGCCTGAGTAGCAAAACAGACACCTGAGCACCAGAACATCATTTTTTCCTCAGCAGCAAAAGAGGACTTCAATAATACAAAAGAATATATGACACTGTGTGTTCTTGATAACACTTATTTGTCTCTGGTAGTACAAACCTCCTATAATCAAATCCTTAAGTATATGAAGTGTATGTGAGACATGAAAAGAAGGTAATGTAAGAATCGAAGATTATGAAAGTTTATATGGAGATTCAAAGCAGTAAAATGCTTGTTTGCTGTTTGAATGCAAGTATGAGAGCACAAGAAGAATATAAGATAGTTAGAAAGATTTTCAGTGAATATGAAATGTTTGGGATCATGTATTTATAGTAGACAGAGGGTTGTTACCATTGGTGAAGAGTTCTGACCAAAAGAAGCAACCTTTTTCGTTCAAAGAAGGATCACAACCTTTCGCGGAATCGAAATGTCTTTTCAATATATGACAGTGGGTTCAGGTCAGTCGACTGGTCGATTTGGGTCAGTCGACTGATCATTCAAGACATCTAAAAAAGAAAAGCAGTATTTATTCGTGCATGTACACTAGTCAGTCAACTGGTTGTTTGTCTCCATTCGACTGGCTGTAGTGTATTTGAACTGGTAGCTCTGTTTAGTTTAAAAAATAAGAACAATGAAGTGTGGACTACTTAAGGATAGATTTTAACAATTTCTAAGACTCAAACAGAAGTATTAAACAGTGAAAACATAGATTCAAAGTCTTGATATCACCATAGTCCTTTGATTGTCTCTTTTTGTTGTGATGGATCGTGCATTCTTTTTTTCTTCTAAATTGCTTTGTCACGAATCAAAACTAGTGATTCAACAAAGTTTGGACTCAACACTACATAAGAATGTAGAGAAAAAGTTGAACATTTCTCTAAAGCCTTCAAAAGGAAAATTGCCAAGCACTACAATTAAAGAGTAAAGCTCCAGTAATTCATTATCGACGACCTAGCTCTGCGTCGAGTGTTCACAAATAAATAGACCTAACCGAAGGAGTGCTTGGCCCAAATTTTTAGTGATCTTATGTCATAAGTGCCACTTAACAAATGGTTCCTACTGCCTCTCTCACCCAGATGGAACCTACATTTCATGCCCTTGAAATCCAACGCACTTCTGGGCATATTACATATAAGGGCCAACCACAATTATTAGTCCGTGTAATACATTTTTTGTGAAGAACGCATCGAAGACTCCAGAGCCAACATTGATCAACACATTCACCAAGGCTATCCAATGGAGGATGAGTTTTTATATGCTAATTACCTTATTAAGGATTGTCGACCTTTGCTTCCAAGTGCAAAGCAAGATATGCTCCGCTCTTGCTAGCTGACCATCCACGAGGATGAATAACCTTGCATTCACTTCCTATTGGGGACTCGACTTAGTGTTCAGGTTCTTGTCGGTTCCAATGGTCACTCTCAACTAGCATCATGTCACTCTGGAGAACCTTAGAGTAGCCCAGACTATCCAACAAACGATGAGTTTTTATGTACTCATTTTCCTTATTAGGGACTGCCAACCTACCAAGAGTGTAGTGTGCCATGATCCTCGCTTTTCGGCAGACTATGCATAAGGGTGAATTACCATGCATTCACTTCCTTGTTAGAGACTGCCACCTAGCATTCAGGTTCATGTCGGGCCCGACTGCTACTCTCAAATAGCATTGAGTCATCTTGGAGCACCTTCGAGTAGCCCAGGCTACCCAACAAAGGATGACTTTTGATGTGCTCATTTACCTTATTGGGGATTATCGACCATTGGCGCGAAATGCGCAGCGAACTATACTCTCATCTTGTCGGCTGACTATCCATGAGGGTAAATTACTATGGATTCACTTACTTGTCAAGGACCACCACTCTTTCTTGCAATGCGTCAACCAGGAGAACCTTTAAGCCATTTAGTGCTTAGGTTCATGGTGGGACTGCCTGCTATCCACACTTGTCGTGTGTCACCTAGAAGAATCTTCAAGCCAATCGACGCTTAGTTCGTGCCGGGACCAACCAACCAAAGGATAGCACAAATAAGCCCGACTATTATATGTCAACCTTGGCGCTTAGCAAGCAATTGGGTTACATGGTCAAGCTTGCATTCAAATCTATTGATTGTCCTAGCCTATTAACTAACATAAGTTGGTCAAATCGGTAAAAGCTTAACGAGAATGGGCCGCCTCGTCGGCCGTCACTTACCTAAGCTAATCAATTTTGTGAAAAACACAAAATGCAAATAGATGGGGGCTATCTGTTACTCAAAGTACGATACCTTACCAACAAAGCACAAACAGACAAAAAGTACTAAGACAAATTTTAATAAAAAGGAAATCTATTCAAATCCCCAAAGTGCAGGGGTGAAGTGTAGGGATACATAGCTCGCCCTAGTAAGCTTGCAAATGAGGAAAAGTAAAATATCTACAAATCTAACCCTTTAGGCCATCGGGTTAAGTAGTCTACCTGCTTCTGGATCAGCATAACCAGCACCATAATGCCTTCATCTTGCATCTGTTCTACCACCTCCGCCCAATCCCTCGTAAAATCTATGGCATAAAATGTACTGATAGAAATTGGGAACTGATAATTCTCTCTAATTGAGGTCCTTACCATGTTCTTCAGTAGATTTTTCCACTTGGCCTTCTCTTATATAGCAGCAACAATATCCTCATCTATCCTACCTTGAAAAACATGCTTTGTTAGGCTGGCTTTGTTCTCCAACTTCATAAATCTCACGCTTAGGTTCTCCTTTTCCTCCTCTGCCTTCTTGGATATCCCCCAAAGAACTTCCTCCACCTTCTCTGCCTTCTCATCCTTCCTTAGGGCCTTGGCCACTTCCCAGGCTGACTTTTGGCCTTTTTGGCCGCCTCCTTCTCCTCCCAGACTGTAGTAACCCTTACCTCCATAGCCTGTCAAGCCTGCCTCTTGGCCTTTATATTGCTTTGGAGCTTCTCCACATCACCCCGAATGCACATGCAGCATTACTCGGCTGGAAGAAAAGCAAGTGTTAAAACAATTAAGTAAGAAACAAGAAAGTTCGAATTCAAAAACATAAAATAAGGAGTTTCGGATCTTAAATCGTATGACATCTTCCAAGGAGAGACAGTTCAGCACGAACTAGATATAGTGTGGTAAGTAGCACCTCCATCGACATTAGTTGGTAGGCCAAAACCATTCAGTCTTAGTCAGTAGGGTTCTCGATGTGGTAAAGGTCCAAGGTGACCTGCCCCAGTGGCTTAGCTTCCATGTCAATAAGACGCTCCTCCATGTAATAAATGTTGAGGAACTTCTTGAAAATGCGGTGTGTATACAATTATATGTGCTAATATAGTATACACGGATCGTGTAATATGGATTACAATAAAAATGCGGAAATAGATGATAATAGCATAGTAAATAAAAAATAGAAAAATCACACCAGAGATTTTTATACTGGTTCGGAGCACCGTCCTACGTCCAGTCCCAGACTTCTATCTGGATTTTCACTATCAACTACCTCGCTTCACCCGGAGGAACAGGTTTACAACACCCGAACAACCGAACGGGATTTCACGCCTCTAATACACTGAGGACTTCAACACTTGCCTCTTACAACACAGAGGACTTCAACAAAAGAACAAATACAATTGTTGTTGACAACTTGTGTTCTTGAAAACACGGATTTGTCACTAGCAGTACACCCTTCCTATAATCTTATCCTCAAAGTATGCGATATGATGTTTTGAAAAGATTAAGGAAAGTATATTATTGAATCAAAGGATATGAAATAGTTTCAAAGATTCAATAAATAATTTAGAGCTTTTATAATGCAGAATTAAGATTAGAGATTAGATTAAAAGAATATATGAAATCGTTATTAAAACTTGTGTTTGAATCAATGATTTAGATGAGTATATATAGAGAAAAATAGTTGTAACTCTTTGTGAACAGTTGCCATTAAGAGTTATGATCATTGATGGAAGATTAAGAGATGCAACCTTTGGAGAAGAGAAGTGTCTTTTGAAAAAGTTGCTTTCTGTTTAAAAACGGTCGACAGGCTAAAAAGTGACCGGTAGACAGGAATTCAAAATATATATATGTTATGTGCATGTGTGCATGTTCACTGTGCAATTTACACAGGAACGGTCGACCGGACCTATATTGACCGGTCGACCGGTGCCAGTTAAATTGCACATTGAATTGTGCAACTGCATGCAACTTATAAATTATTCGTATATATATTGATTCCCTTGATATGCATGATTATTTGAGGATAGATTTTAACAAATTTATTACTATTACAACAACAAATAATCAACCTATAATCTAGAGTACCATATATAGCTCTATTGACCTTGTTTTTGTCGATCGCCTTGTTTGTTAGAAATCAATCGCCTTATTTGTCAGAAATCAAAACTTTCATAAAGCTTGTGACTCAACATTCTCCCCCTTTTTGATTGATGACAATATATATATCTGCAAATCTGAATCTCCCCCTGAGTATGTAATTTCTTTCCTGCAAGCAATTGTTAGCCCTTTCTCCCCCTTTGTCATCGACAAAAAGGAGTAACAGATTACTAGAATATGATATGCGTAGAATGAATATGATAAGCATAGAAAAATAAATCATTAACACATCAAAGACATAACAGAGTTTGCTACAGAACATAATGTTAATTGAAAAGCATAAATAACGACACTATTTAGTACAAGTGTCGAAGAATGTTTTTAAAGAGCTAAAACATAATAGAATCTAGGATGAAGCAGATCGAATCTCCTCTTCATCATCGTCATCGTCGTCGTCATCATCATCTTCATCTTCTTCCTCTTCCTCCTCATCATTGTTCCCTCTAGACGATTCGCCCTCGTCAGATGATGTCCATGTGAAAACTGGAGCAGCATGACGTTTTCCTGGATCTTGTGCTTGAACAGAGGTGGATGAGGAACATGATATAGCGTCCCATAGCATACCGAAGAACGACTTGACCTTATTGAAGCGCTTATCAATTTTAGAGTCCATACGCTTGAGACGAGATTCAAGCAGAAATTGATTACGCGCAATGGTTTCAAGAGATTCTTTTGTTGATGACTTTGATCTTAAAAGTTTCACCTCATCGGGACGAGGTCGAGAGGAAGTTGCTCTTTGTTTTCTCGGTCCTCGTTGTTGCCATTCTTCAAAAGGCATAATCTCAAGATAAGGTGGAGGAAGCTTCATTCTTTTGATGGTTATGGAATCAATGCATTTTGGTGTTGAAGTTGCAGAATCAGGAGGATTGACCCCACAAGCTAACAAAAGTCTCATGATATATTCATTATAGAAGAAATGAGGCCGGGTTGAATTATTTACCTTGAGAATTTCATCAAAAAGCATGTGAACCCAATTGATTTGGATTTCACCATAGATAGCATAGAGTGCCTTGAAGTTTTCTTTGTACACTGCATCATAATTTCCAAGTCTAGGAAAAAGAGAATGCATCAAGACCCGATGAAGTAACCTTGCTGTCGGTCGAAGTCCAATAGACTTAGTGCCATCACTATTGTCTTCTATAAACTGATGACTTGTACTATTTCGAGTGAAAACTTCGCAGAAGGTAGATGAAAATTCTTCGCCTCGATTTGGTATGCCAAGTATAGAGGCAATTCTAGCATGAGTAAGAAAAATTTGTTTTCCACAGACCATAGACCAGATGACGCCGTTTGGATTATCAGGTTGATATTCATCAAGATTCACGTTGGCGTAAAATAATTTAATCATTAAATGATTTATCTCCACACTATTTGCCGAAAAATCTATCAATGGAGTAATGTTGGCATTATCGGCTAACCTCCGAACTCCGTAAGCCGTGAAATCATCAAATTTGATGAAAGATCCTGGATGAAACTTATAATTTGTCATTTGATTCCATCGTGTTACAGCAATTGGAGTTTGAAGCCATTTTTTGACGGAGATGGTAAGAGATGAAGTTTCAGAGGTTGCTCCTTTCTTTGATTTCTTTTGAGGAGGAGCCATTGTTGGAGGATTTGTGATTTGGGAATTGAAGAATGGGAACTAGGGTTTGTGATTTGGGGATAGAGAATAGTTTGAGTAGAGAGTGAATGAGGGTAGAGGGTAAAGTAACGTATAGGGTTATATATAAAAAACTGAAAAATGCGTAACCGGTCGACCTACAACTTTTGGCCGGTCGACCGTTTTCAACCAGAGAGCAAACGGTCGACCGGCAATAATATGGGCGGTCGACCGGTCCTGGTCTGTTGTGCATATAGGTTTCTTTTTCAAGTTTTTTTTATTATATATCAACCTATATATATATATATATATATATATTATATTTTATACATAATACAAAATATAACCATCATTACACAAGAGATAGATAAATATATAACAACTATATATAAATCTAATGAGAAAGTTCGTCATTAGAATTATCGTTGTTTCCTTCAATACGATTCGACCATGGACTCCATTGTTTCTGAGCTCCTTCATTCTTTTCATAGTTCCGATCCCATGAGTTAGGACTTTTCGATGTTGATGGCCTAGACGGCATTGGTTCATGCACGTCATGTTTGTTGGAACCGCAGAAAAATGTTGCCAACTTTTCTAAAACAGACAATCGTGCCGATGTCCGTTGTTGCTCGTGATAAAGTTGACTTTGCCCGTAATGGAGTTGTCTCTGAAGGTCTATCTGATGTTTTTGGTAGTGGTGTATCTCATCAATTTGAGCTTTGGTTCGAGGAGAATAGAATAGTGTCCTTTTAACTCGTTTTGAATTTGGAGTTTTATCAGACATATAAGAGCATTGATGATGACAGCTTGATTTTTGTTTTGGAGTAGTAGGAGAATAATATTCGTCCGACTCAGAGCTTGTAATAGAAATGTGAGATTCTTGCGCACATTTGTCACAAATATGAGCCATAGTGTAAGTTGAATATAGTATTATGGTTAGATAAGAAGTAAAGATGAACAAAATAAAATTTTTTTGCAAGCTTATATATATAAGTTTCTTATATATACTCTTATGGATGTGAGTTAATGATAACTTTTAACCATGAAAATATAAGCAGAAATTTTATTGTAAATCTAAAAATAGCTTTGTTTTTAAAACTGAATTTATAAAATGAGTAAATGGAATTTAACCATTAAATAAAGCAATGGCTAATATTTAATATAAAAAATAGGTTAAGTAAAAGATACGGTTACTAGGAGAATAAACATTAGTTTAGTTTAAAAAAAATTATAATTAAAGAGAATAACCAAAAGAGAAGGTGTACATTAGTAATTGCTTAGTCAAGATTTTTTCTTGAAATTAAACCAAGCTCTCTTCGTAATCTAATAAAATTAGATTCGAGCAGCGGCTTAGTAAAAATGTCCGCTAATTGATTGTCAGTATGGACATATTCAAGACATATATTTCTTTTTTCAATATTATCTCGAAGAAAATGATGACGGATATCAATGTGTTTAGTTCGAGAGTGATTCACTGGATTTTTAGAAAGATTTATAGCACTTGTGTTATCACAGTATATAATAGAATTTGATAAATGAATATCAAAATCTTGAAGTGTTTGTTGCATATATAGTACTTGAGTACAAGCGAGAGCTGCTGATATATATTCAGCTTCACATGTTGATAGTGAAACACAATTCTGTTTCTTACTAAACCAAGAGACAAGTGATTTTCCAATAAAATGGCATGTACCACTTGTACTTTTTCTATCTGTTCGTGAGCCACCGAAATCAGCATCACTATATGATACTAATTCAAATGGACATTCTTTTGGATAGAAAAGACCAAAATCTTTAGTATTATTAAGATAACGAATTATACGTTTCACTGCTCGTAAATGTGATTCCTTTGGATCGGCTTGAAAACGAGCACATAAACAAACACTCATTAATATATCTGGACGACTAGCTGTAAGATAAAGAAGAGAACCAATCATGCTTCGATATAATTTCTGGTCAACATTCTTACCACTTTCATCTTTTTCAAGATGTGTAGTTGTACTCATAGGAGTTGGTTTACCAGATGTATTTTGTAATCCGAAGCGTTTGATAAGATTTTCACAGTATTTTTCTTGATTGATAAAAATACCGTTTGAAAGTTGTTTGATTTGAAGTCCAAGAAAATAAGATAGTTCTCCCATATGAGACATTTCGAATTCTTTGGTCATAATACTTGCAAATTCCTTGCAGAGTTTATCGTTTGTTGAACCAAAGATGATATCGTCTACATATATTTGGATAACCAGAATATCTTTTCGAGAATGTTTAATAAACAAAGTTTGATCGACTTTGCCTATTTCAAATCCTGAATTAATAAGATAGCTACGTAATCGTTCATACCAAGCACGAGGTGCTTGTTTTAAACCATACAGAGCTTTCTTAAGTTTGAACACATGGTCAGGATATTTTTCATGTACGAATAAAGGAGGTTGTTCGACATAGACATTCTCTTTGATAAATCCATTGAGAAAAGCACTTTTGACATCCATCTGATAAAGTTTGAAATTATGATGACAAGCAAAAGATAATAGAATTCTAATAGCTTCTAGTCGAGCGACTGGTGCAAAAGTTTCTTCATAATCGATACCTTCTTCCTGATTGTATCCTTGTGCTACTAATCTTGCTTTATTTTTGGTGATATTTCCTTGTTCGTCAGCCTTATTTTTATAGACCCATTTAGTACCAATTACTGACTGATCAGTTGGTCTCGGAACAAGTTCCCAAACGTCATTGCGCTCAAACTGATTTAGTTCTTCCTGCATGGCAATGATCCAGTAATCATCTGTAGCAGCTTCTTTTGGATTCTTGGGTTCGATATTTGAGAGAAAAGCGACATGACCCATTTGATTGAGTTGACTCCTTGTTCTGACATGTGATGTTATTTCACCTATTATATTTTGGGCCGGATGGTCTCTTAATATTCTTGGTGGTGATTGTAATTCACATATTTGAGGAGTATTCTCAATAATTACTTCTGAGTCAGAATCAGTATTTGAGATGATTGGATTATCAATGACTATTGATTCGTCATCGTCTGATATTGTGTGAGGATGCTGATAGATTTCATCAAAAGAGACATGAAGTGATTCTTCAATAGTTTTGGTTCGTTTATTAAATATCCGATAGGCCTTACTTCGTTCCGAATAACCGACAAATATTCCTTCATCGGCTTTTGGATCGAATTTTCCAAGCTGGTCTTTCGTATTTAAAATAAAGCACTTGGAACCAAAAACTTTGAAGTATGAGATTTTGGGCTTTCTTTTGTTAAACAATTCATAAGGAGTATTCTTGGTAAGAGGTCTTATGGACACACGATTTAAAACATAACAGGCAGTTGCGACAGCTTCTGCCCAGAAATGTTTTGGTAAGGTGGTTCCATTCAATAATGTTCTTGCACATTCTTGTAAAGTTCGGTTCTTTCGTTCTACTACTCCGTTCTGTTGTGGAGTTCTGGGAAACGAAAAATTATGATATATACCTTTCTTTGTACAAAAATGTTCAAATTCATTATTTTCGAACTCTCCGCCATGATCACTTCTTATATTTTTAACTTTAATCCCTTTTGATTTTTGAATTCTTTTGACGAAAGATTTGAAATGATCGAAAGTATCACTTTTATTTTTTAAGAAAATTATCCATGTATAACGAGAGAAATCATCAACAATTACAAGCACATATTGACTGTGATTTATTGATTGAACTCTAGTAGGTCCAAATAAATCCATGTGCAGTAACTCAAGTGGTTGTAATGTTGATATGACTTTCTTGGATTTAAAAGATGATTTGGTCAATTTTCCTAATTGACATGCATCACAAATGTTGTTAACTTTAAAACTCATTTTGGGTAGTCCTCTAACTAGATTGTTTTTGGCTAGCTTGTCAATAGTTCTGAAGTTTATATGACAGAAACGTTTGTGCCATAGCCATGGATCATTGTCATTAGCCACAAGATACATATCTGAATTATGATTAATATTCATATTTAGAATATATATATTTCTGTCTCTATAACCTTCAAAAACCAAATTATGGTCTTTATCTAAAATACTACACTTATTATTTGAAAAGGAAATTATAAAACCCTTGCCACATAACTGACTAATACTAAGTAAATTGTGTTTTAAATTTCTAACTAGCATGACATTAGTAATAAGAGGTAAGTTAGATGTACCGCAATTGCTCACATCGCCTTTGCCGATGATATAACCTTTTGAATTGTCTCCAAAAGTGACTGAGCCACCATCTGAGTATTTAATATTTGTTAATAAGCTCTTGTCTCCCGTCATATGCTTTGAGCAACCACTGTCCAATATCCACTTTCCTCTTTTCTTCAGTGGGACCTGCAAAAAATAGAATTAAGTTCATGGTACCCACTTTTTATAGGGTCCTAAGAGTTAGGTCTTAGGAGTCCAAACCCATTTGGGTCCGGTATCCCCTTTATATATATAATTGTTATTAAAATGTACATTATTCATGAATTGCTGAATGTATTTGTTCCTAATCAAATTATTATTTGTTTTAGGAACCCATATTTTGATAGTCTTGACATTTCTCTTTTGAAATTTCACAACTGGTTTTGGTTTGAAATATAATAAACTAAGATTTTTCTTAGCTTCAGTTTTTTGTACTTTCTTCTTCCTTTTATTTCTAAGATGTTTCTTAGTTTCATGTTTGTTATATCCCAAACCTTGTTTATCTGAAATAGATTGTGAACTTTCAATGATTTTAGTCAAATTTTCTCGACCTTTGTTAAAGTTAGAAACATTTTGAGTAATGTCATCAAACTTTGTTTGTAAACTAGCTTTTTCTAGGTCTAGAATTTTGACTTTTGCTTTAAGTTCATGATTTTCAGTAGTGAGAGCATTATTTTTCTCTTTTTGAGCTTCTATTTCTTGACTCAAAAGAGATATTTGAGAGTCAACATTAGATGATGATTCTTGAATATTTTCAAGTTCTTCTTCTAATATTTTCTTCTCATCTTTTAACATATCTCGTTCAAACTCTGCTCTACTTAAATCTGCTTTGACTACTTTTAATTGACGTTTTAAGTCTTTATATTTGACTATCAATTCAGCATTAATATCAAGTAATTCATCAAATGTAGGAATTTGTACCTCATCTTCTGTTGCCATAAAGCAAACATTAGCTTGTTCATTCTCCGAATCACTTTCACTTTCTGATGAAGATGACTCTGAATCATCCCATGTTACTGAAAAGGCTCGTTTCTTTGATTTGTCCTTCTTATATTTGAATTTGTCATTTTCTGACTTTTTCTTTTGTTCTGGACAATCCTTCTGCATGTGTCCCTTTTTATGGCAGTTGAAACATTCTATAGCAGATGAAGATGGTTTATTTGATCCAGGTTTCCTTTTATTGTAGCGACTGGCTTTTCGATATTTTAGGAATTTTTTGAAACCTTTAGCAATGAACGCCAAATCTTCATCTTCAGAATCTGATTCATTTTCATCTTTCTCAACATGAAATGCTACATTTTTCTTTTCTTCTTTCTGTTCTTTTCTAGCCTGCAAATTTGCTTCATAGGACATTAAATTTCCTATCAATTCATCTGGCTTCATGACGGAAAGGTCATTAGCTTCTTCAATTGCTAATACTTTTCCTTCCCATTCATTAGTCAGAGAATGTAGGACTGTTGAAACAACATCAAAATCAGAATACTTTTGTCCTAACCCAATAAGTGCATGGTGAATAGTTTGAAACCGTGAATACATGTCATTGATTGTTTCATTTGGTTTCATTTTGAAATTTTGAAATTGACTTTTCAGCATGGCTATTTTGGCTTTTTTAACCTTGTTAGTACCTTCATGAGTGATTTTTAGCGTTTGCCAAATTTGATATGCAGTAGTGCAGATACTAACACGGTTATATTCATTTTGGTCTAATGCACAGAACAACATATTTATTGCTCTTGCATTTACGGCTGCTGCCGTTTTCTCAGCCACAGTCCATTCTGAATAATCAGTTGTTGGATTCACTATTTCTCTTTGAGTAGCATTCCAAGCATCATAGCTACTTGATTGCATAAAGAATGACATACGTGTTGCCCAATAACTATAGTTAAGACCATTGAAAAATGGAGGTCTTTGTGTCGATTGCCCTTCTGTGTAAGTGGTGTTTTGAGTGCTAGTACTTGCGTTATTTGCCATATTACAAGAATATATCAAATAACTGTGTTACGGTTATATGATGACCGTGCTCTGATACCAAATGAAAATGCGGTGTGTATACAATTATATGTGCTAATATAGTATACACGGATCGTGTAATATGGATTACAATACAAATGCGGAAATAGATGATAATAGCATAGTAAATAAAAAATAGAAAAATCACACCAGAGATTTTTATACTGGTTCGGAGCACCGTCCTACGTCCAGTCCCAGACTTCTATCTGGATTTTCACTATCAACTACCTCGCTTCACCCGGAGGAACAGGTTTACAACACCCGAACAACCGAACGGGATTTCACGCCTCTAATACACTGAGGACTTCAACACTTGCCTCTTACAACATAGAGGACTTCAACAAAAGAACAAATACAATTGTTGTTGACAACTTGTGTTCTTGAAAACACAGATTTGTCACTAGCAGTACACCCTTCCTATAATCTTATCCTCAAAGTATGCGATATGATGTTTTGAAAAGATTAAGGAAAGTATATTATTGAATCAAAGGATATGAAATAGTTTCAAAGATTCAATAAATAATTTAGAGCTTTTATAATGCAGAATTAAGATTAGAGATTAGATTAAAAGAATATATGAAATCGTTGTTAAAACTTGTGTTTGAATCAATGATTTAGATGAGTATATATAGAGAAAAATAGTTGTAACTCTTTGTGAACAGTTGCCATTAAGAGTTATGATCATTGATGGAAGATTAAGAGATGCAACCTTTGGAGAAGAGAAGTGTCTTTTGAAAAAGTTGCTTTCTGTTTAAAAACGGTCGACAGGCTAAAAAGTGACCGGTAGACAGGAATTCAAAATATATATACGTTATGTGCATGTGTGCACGTTCACTGTGCAATTTACACAGGAACGGTCGACCGCACCTATATTGACCGGTCGACCGGTGCCAGTTAAATTGCACATTAAATTGTGCAACTACATGCAACTTATAAATTATTCGTATATATATTGATTCCCTTGATATGCATGATTATTTGAGGATAGATTTTAACAAATTTATTACTATTACAACAACAAATAATCAACCTATAATCTAGAGTACCATATATAGCTCTATTGACCTTGTTTTTGTCGATCGCCTTGTTTGTCAGAAATCAATCGCCTTATTTGTCAGAAATCAAAACTTTCATAAAGCTTGTGACTCAACATTTCTTATATGGCCTAACGGCATCAACTCACGAAGATGGCAAACCACGTCCCTCTTCCTCATTAGATAGCGGGAGTAGTGAGTGGGGTAAGAAGGCAATTTGACAGCCACTTAAATATGTACGGGAATGTTAGGGTCCATGGGCCCATGAG
This sequence comes from Allium cepa, assembly GCA_030765085.1. Lineage (NCBI taxonomy): Eukaryota > Viridiplantae > Streptophyta > Magnoliopsida > Asparagales > Amaryllidaceae > Allium > Allium cepa. Next base: position 1,024,045,606 of record CM060931.1, on the reverse strand, counting down.
GTAGGGAAGATGCAACAGTCGTACTAGAAACAATGGTGGAGGTGATAACTTAAGTCACGGCATCCTTGACCACCCCTTCATCAAATGCATTAAATCCCAGTTCTTGGCCATTTCAACAACAAAGAACAAAAAGGTTAGTTAAAATTCTGTGTAAAATGAAGACAAGTGCAAAGTGAACTACCATTATACCCACCTGGCTCCTATTACTAGCAAGAGGCCAACATGATGATGTCGAGCTACCCACACTAGTTGAATCTGTCCGTACGTGAGGCTCGCCCATAGATCCCTCTTCGTATCCATGATACAAAGGCTTGTATTCAAGAAATTGCCCGAAGGAGCCACCTGCATCGCAGGAGACACTTGATTTTTGTCCCTCTCCCGCAAAACTGATTTCCCAGTGCTCATATCAGTATCCCACTCTTTGAGCAGTGGCTCATGGCGAGAGATTGGGACATCAACTAGCTATTGTGGTCAAATTATTCCCACTATAGTTTCGACACAACATCAGTTAACTTGTTAGGTCGACCTATTACCACTCCTCATTCTCCTCACCTATAATAATGTTGTCATATCCTTGGTTGGCATCTATGATCAGGTGGCATCTAGGTTCAAGAATTAGACTTTGGAACAATCCTGCTTAACTTTGATTGGCTTCTTCACTACAACAACCTTCTTTGTCAACTTCCTCCTTTATTTCTCGCCATCCAATATTTGACATCCCCTCATCAACCCAACTTGGTGGAGGTTGGTGTTAGTCACTAGAAGTCATAAGTCTCGGTGGTTGGGGGAAGCTATCTTCAACAAGTTCAGGTCTCCTTTAATATGCAAAATCTAACGCTAAGGAACTCAAGCTTTTATCCTATCAATAAAATAGTTAGGCAAAGGAAAGCAGCAAAAAATATGGAAGGAAAGAGAGAGGGGTGAAGACTTACAAGCGGTTCAGATGGTGATGTTCAATATAGTTAAGGGTATGTCCTAGGGAGAATTATGTAATTTGTTACATATATCCAACTCAATAACAATCTTGTTCGAAATAAAAGATGTTTTATTTCTACTATATATTTAATATCATATGTTATATTAATTAATTTAATTAACAAATAAATTTAATAGAAAATTCATAAATGGAATGTTCTATGATAGTAGTTACAATGTGTTGTAACCATGAGAGATTTATCACAATAAAATAAACATATCGTTTTAAATATATTGGTCAAGATGTATCAAGACTGGATATCAATGCATTTATTGAGACTAGAGTACGTCACGCTCTCTAAGTGTTGAGCGGTGTATTACTTATGGCTGCCGAAGGCACCAAAGGGTACATACTGATATTTATTGCATAACTATGGAATAAATCGCTTGATATTTTTCTATTAGTTAACATAAATAAGGTCAAATAAAAAATATTGATGTGATAATATTATACAATTCCATCGACTTGAGAATACCATTGAGCTTCAATGCAGAAACTTCGCTTTGACTTATATCGTGGCACGATGTTCATCGAACAACTATAGTTAGGTCGAGTAGAAGCATTGAAAATAAAAAACTATTCAAGAGAGGATTCGTCTCCTCAGTTAAATGAAATTAGTATCACGGTAAACTGAAGTCAACTCAAAGTCAAAGTCTCTTACTAGAGTAGTTCGGCTAATAAAAATTGTTGTTATTGAACAAAGGAATTTTGTTTTGGACTATAGAGTTGAATATTGATGATTTTGGAATTTTGACCATTATGAAATTCGTTAAGTCCAAAGCAATGCAGTTTTGACGAAGATAATTGACATAAATAATTGTCATCACCGGATAACGTTTAACAAAATAAAATTTGATTTAACCAAAACCAAGTAAGCGATAAATTTGGCCAAAATGTCACAGCATCGACTAAGTGACGTGTGAACATTAATATTTTAATTGTTCGATATTAATCACTGATCAAATTTACATCTAAAAGTCACACAATCGAAACGATGGATACTCCTTTATCACATAATTTAATTAATTTACAGTTGTTATAAATAGATTAAATTAGTTAATATTCATGAAATATTAATTAATTTTTTTGTATTTGATGTGTCGAACAATGTTAAACAATGCATTTATTATAGTTATAGATATATTAATCGACAATGATATCGGTATGTGTTTAAATTCAAATTTAAATGCAAGGATATTATTCAAGCTAGAATTAGCTTCGAGGCCTATGTAGTGCGTGCAAATTTCAGGCAAAATAGGTTGGATAAGCCAGCGAAATGTTGGCAAGAGAGGAAGGCACTTGAATGGTTTGAACGGGTGGAATTGGTCAGAGATTATAGCACCCTGTAAATTTAAATTGATAATTTAACAATTAATTATACTCCAAAAATTAAATTCGAGCAAACGGTGGAATTTGGCGACGAAACATGCATTATTGTGTTTGTGGAAACTTTCTAAGCAACTTTTATATTTGGAGTTACGGGCGTTTAAAGAAATAAAAATGAAAATAATTAAATAATAAATTATGGCAATAAATATATAATTAAACCAGGACCCCGCTAGTCGACCCCTCCTATGGGATGGTCAACCGCTCATAGGGGAGTAATCGATCGGCTGAATAATTTCGGTTGTGGTTCGAAGCTCAGCCAATGGTTCAGGTTTAATAATTTTAATCTAACATATAAGACTGATTCGAGAGCCAATAAATACGACCCAACCCCTCATTTCTCTTCTTATAATTTCTGATTAAGGGCAGCAAAAGCTCTGCCATCTTCTTCTCCACTATTCCTCCTAGCTTTAAAATAATTTGTATTAATACAAATTGGAGAAGAGAAAAAATAAATAGAAGAAGAGAAGGAGCGAATCGGCATTGCACAATAAAAAGATAAATTTCAATATTATAAATCTATATTCTTCTTTTTCCTAAGTCTCTTCTTAGATTCGTAATCTTAATGGTATATGTATGCACTTTCTTATGCATTTCTTAGGATTAGAAAGGAAATGGAGTTGATTCTAGAAATCAGATTCAAATCTGGAGATTAGGAAAAAATTTAAAGGTGAGTGGAAAATTTTGTGATTTACTTATAGCATTGGAATTTATTTCGTTGGAATTTTATTTGAAGTATACACCTGAATAAAGATCTAAAGAGTTGTAGGCTTGAATTAAAAGCACAAAACACTGCCTACATATTTTGTAAATAAATAGGAATGTTGTTTACACCCAGATCTAAAAATCAATCCTAAGTTATTAAAATTGAATATGGATAAAATGAAGAATTTGTTCCAGGTCTACAGTTGGATTGTAGAAATATTAGTATGATTTAGATTTTTTCATTCAATTGGAATGTGAATTTTGTATTTTGATTTGTTAGAAGTATTGTCCATTTAACCTCCAAGGATTTGTCTAATATTTTAATTTCATAGAAAAATTGCAATGTTTGATTTGACAATGAATATATATCAAAAGAGGAAAGAGAAGTATAAAGTATGAATTTCCTTTCCGTAGTTTACAATGTCTATTTCAATAAAGAGGAAATAAATTATTCCTTATAATTCAAACTAAGCAACCCTAATTTAGGTTAATCTATGGTAGGTTATAACGGGAAACCTTTTTGGAAGAATAATTCTAACATATTAAAATACAAAATGAAATATTATAGTTAAAGAATTAATAATTAAAAATGTAAAAATAAATTTATAAACGTATATATTCGCACTAAAACATTCAAAATAAAAAAACATAATTAATATATTTTACTGTACATTAATGTTCGTGTTAACTATAAATTGAAAATTAGAATAGATTGTGTAATAAATGATAGAATTGGAAAATAAAGATGGAGGGATTGTAATCCCAAAAATGAGTAGGCAATAAATATGCAATAAATTGGGAGTTACAATAATTTGAATAAGTTATATATGAATGAAATGAGACCGGTTAATGAAATTGGTAGGTTAATCATGGAAAAGGCAAGGAAGAAATAATGGTAAGGTTTGAATAAGTAAATAACTGTCTTTGGGAAATGTTCGTTAAATTAATAATCATTTATTATGAACAAAAGAGACATTTATAGAGATAATCAATAAAACATGCTAAATGGTAATTAAATATCATAAGGCAATATGATTTTATCTATAGAAAACTATGTAGCCTTAAATATGAAAATAGAGATTAGTGACCTTTGTCCAACAATAAAGCTTATAATAATTAATTGGACTTAATATGTTGGGATGCGAGGTCAGTAGAGTTGCACATCAAAAGTCTGCCCTTCACTCAAAATCCACCAGTAGTTGTGTACACTTACTACTAATGTGAGACATCTCTAACCATAGAACCCTTGAGAAAAGGGATACGTGAAGGATGTATGATCTGCTTTTGAATCGAAGGTATTAAGTGGTTGATTGTGGGCCCGTCTTCTCCCTATTTAGGAAGTATTAAATGGTTAGGATTAGTGCTTAGGAACAGTAAAGGATATTTCAGAAAGGTTCGCTTCAGTAGGAAGTATTAAGTGGAAAAGAGATTTTCGTGCAATGTCAGCTAAATAGGTACCGATGAGGGGTCCGCCTTTGGATTAGGTACTAAATGACGGAGACCTGCCTTAAATAAGGTATTAAATTGTCATCGTCTGCCTAATTCCATTAAAAAGGTATTAAGTGGCTTGGGTACTATCTCTCACATGGCTAGGACATTATTAACCATAGATAGTACAAATTTATAATATAAAGCTGTATATAGAAGTCATCGGTCACTGTAGCTAGGACCGATAGACCATTGACTACATGAGGGGTTTGCTTCGGGGATTAATGTATTATATGGTTATTGGTCTGCTACCTCCCTATTCAAGAAGTATTAAGTGGTCAATTTTTGGGTACTATATGCACAGTAGGCGTATCTCAATATTATAGACCTTGGAGAAGATTCGGTAGACATATCATATGTGCATTTAACAGATTAACCGTAGTAATAAGACATAACATTTCATGGAAACTAATCGGTATAAATTTGTGTTATGGATAAAGTATGCAATATTCGAATCAGCAGAATGTTGTTCTAACTCCCTCCTTATTATAACCCACATGATAGATTTAGAAAAACGGATCACTAGAGAAAAACAGAACTATTGATGGAGAAGCCTTCTTATTCATGCTTGGCACTGAGAAGGCAATTGGATGTCCAAGAAATATCATTGATTCCGAAGTAGTAGCCTCAGTCAGTATTTATGTCATATTATGTTCTCTATTCCTCTATGAGTTTAGTTTAATCGATCTCTGATACACTTATGTTTATTACAGGTTGCCAAAATCAACGATCCACACCGTAAAGGACTAGGATTCGATTTTTGTTGAAATTCAAGCCTATTATTGCGCGAGTTGTTACATTCAGTATCAAATCCAAGGTTAGTCGATCATTTGGATCAGGAAATACCGAGAGTACATATTTGTATTTTTGTATCTGTCTATACTGAGCTCTATAAATTCAGACCGTAGAATATTTGCAACCATATTCCGAAAGGATGGACGAGGCAATTATGAGTTGGAAAATTTTATAGAGCTAGGAAATACACGCCTACCTCGATTATCCCATGGAGCGTTGGTTGTAAATAAGTGTTAACTTTGAAGAGCATGAGCATGACATATGGAAGGATCCTAGAGGTTGGATGGTGTTTGACTTGATTATTGAGACTTCGCTACCATGTGATTATGGATTACGATGGGTTATCGATTGAAGATGCACATTTTTATCCAAAAAAGCGAGAATTATCTATATGAAATTGATATCCGAAGGTAAGTTCTCGCAAGTGAATGTTCATCAATCACCTCAAGATGACGAATCGGATTTTTACTAAAGAGAAGTAAATCTCATTTCATAGTCCGACCTCATATGAAAATACCTTAAAGTATTTAAATGAGATTTTCAAAGATATATATATATATATATATATATATATGTATATATATAATGTTTCTCTTGTGCTCCATCTGGAAACTATTGCTTGGAAAGTAAGAGAATCCTGAGAATTTATTTTTATAAGAAATATACAAACCAAAGAATTTGATTGCGTAAAATAGCTTCGGTTCAAAATGAAAAATTTGAAATTCTTAGATATATAATGAAATAAAAGTTGATTTTGGTTTAAAAAGCTTTTGGGTGGAAAAGAGTTTTCCATTTTGGAAACAAATTAAAAATGAAAGCGGGCGTATGTATAGCTCAACGATCTTTCCTTTTAAAAGAATTGAAAAGCTTTTACAAAAAAATTTCTCTTAGAAACATGAATGAACTATAATGAAGTCATAATCAAAACATGAATGAACACTTACACTTACAACATGCAAATGCATCAAAACAATGTCGAAGTTATTCCAGCAACATGACAGCAAACAGAAGTGCACCAGTACAAAACAAGTCAATGCAACATGAACCAACTCCAAATGTATCAGTAGCATATACTACAGGGATGAACACAGGAGAATGGAATGCACATGTCAGAGATACAACAATGGAACCATCACAACAGTTCACATTGCAGTAATATCATATCACTACAGAAGTTCAAATCAAAACAATCAAATGGAGACCAGAGAAGATGGCCAGAGACGAAGACTACAAGATGAACGAAGTTCAACAGTACAGAGAAATTCACGAAATCAAAAATTCACGTAATCAAAACATGGCCGAAGTCAAGTCGAATCAAACCGTGATGACCAAGGCAACTAGTTCAAACCAAAAATGCCAGCAAAAATCGAAGTTGAACAAGTCAGAATTTAATACCGTGGTGGCCAAGCAAAGCCGTGACCATCAATATACGTTTTTGAACAAGTCAGAAAACATCTCAATCATCAAAACAAAATCAAGTGGCCGAGATGAATAATATGACAAATTCAAATGATTTTATATGAACGCAAAAATAGGAATTCGAGTCCTATATAAACCCTAGGATCATCATCAGCAAATCCATTCGAGTTCGAGCTTAACAAAGAACAAATCATCCAACTCGAATCACGATTGAGTTCAAGCATCAACCCAGAAAAGCAAAAGGATAAAATTACATACCAAAGCAAGGAGTCGAACTCGATCGAACAACGAAGCAGCCGAAGAGAGCAACGAGAGAAGATCAAAGCTACTCACGCATTATCCACAAGATTGATCAAACATAAAGTCGGCAGCTTCATCAAACCCTAATTTGGATTAGGGACGAAGCCCTAAATTTGCAAGAGGAACGGCCGCCATCACGAACAAAGAAATAAAAGAGACGGGTCGTATTACAAAGGGGCCGACCTATTTTCTAAAAGAGTTTTAATTAAGGGCTTTAAAATTTTTAATTAGGGTTATTTGTTTATTTTTCTTTTAATTGTTGTTTTTCAAATCAAAGAATTTGTAAATCACCACCTAGGTTTAGGTAGTGTCAGATTGTCTAGTTAGAATTAGTTCAGTGAGCGGGGTGTGCGAGTTTTCAGAGCTCTATAGGCGGGAGCAGAGTTTGCGAGTAAGCAAAGCTCTATAGGCAGGAGCAGAGTTTGCGAGTAACCAAAGTTCTATAGGCGGGAGCATAGTTTGCGAGTAAACGAAACTCTATAGGCGGGAGCAGGGTGTGCGAGTCTAGTAGAGTGTTTGTGAGCGGGAGCAAATGTTTGCGAGTCTAGTAGAATGTTTGTGAGCGGAAGCAAATGTTTGCGAGTCTAGTAGAGTGTTTGTGAGCGGGAGCAAAAGGGTCTGCGAGTCTAGTAGAGTGTTTGTAAGCGTGATACTGTTTAATTCTAATAGAAATCTGGAAATGCAGCAGTAGGCAGGGGTTGCCGAAGCTGGGTAAATTTTGTGTGTGATTTACCTTTTCAGCATATTTATTTCTGCAGTTTTCTGTGTTTATATCGAAAAAATTTGCTATAACCCTATTCACCCCGCCTCCCTCTAGGGTTAATCTAGATCCTACAAGTGGTATCAAAGCCCGGTATTTTTTTAACTCTAGAGTCATGAATCCACCAAATAATATTTTTGTTGAGGGTCGTTTCAATATTATTCCTTCTATTTTCGATGGAACAGATTTTTTGAATTGGAAATTGAAAATGGAATTTTATTTAAAATCTGTTAATATTAAATGTTGGGATATTATTGAAAATGGGTGTGATATAGCAAATAAGGAAATTATCTCGATTAATGCTCTTGCTATGCATATATTATATTCTCATATTAATCGTGATAATTTTTATTTCGTCTCTCATTGTGAAAATGCACAGAAAATTTAGAAAACTCTCGATGCAATATATGGTGCAAAATTCAACAGCAATGAGAAGTCCTCTACAACCGACTCAGTTAAAGAAATATGCTTAACAGGATTGGTAAATAGCAGTTGTGATGAGGATGATGATGATGGAGCAGCCGAGCTGGCATTACTAATGAAGAATTCAAAAAGGAAAATTGCAGCCATGTGGAATAAAAGAGATAGCAGTGAAAGTGAGAAAGCAGATATGTGCCTTCATGGGAATATAACCGATAGCGACGGCGACGAGCCAAGCGAGGTATCAAAATTTACTCACTCTGAATTACTTATTTATTTCCATGAAGTAAATGGCTGTTTTGAACGACTTAGGGAAAAATACGCTAAACTTGAATCACAAAAAGACACTTTGATAGAATTAAATGAACAACTTGACCAATTAGTTAAAACCTATCAAAGTAGGATCCCTAAGTGTGATAAGTGTCCAACATTTGAAGAAGAAATTAAAAAATCAGAAATTAAAATGAAATCACTTGAAAATGAAATTCTGATTTTAAAAATTGAAAATACTAGAAGAGAGAATTCTATTAAAAAGTGCATACAATTGTTAAACGAAAATGAATCTCTCAAAATACAAGTCCAACAATTGTCAACGACTTTAGATAAATTTTCAAAAAGCAAAAAATCGTTGAATATGCTATTAGGAAAGCAAACTGTTAACATGGTTAGAAAAGGACTTGGATATAATCAATCTAAAATTGTTGAAAACAAGATTAATCAAGAAAGTTCAATGTGCACGATTTGTAGAAAATTTGGACATAATCTAAATAATTGTTGGTATAGACCCAAACACGTGAAAATTATACCAATTTGGGTTCCAAAAGGCACAAATATAAAATCTTTGAAAGTCAAACAATTTGGATGCCGGAAGGAACATATATAAATAGTTTTGGGTCTCCACAAACATATTTTTCATATTCTGCCACTAACAACCATGGACCTATAAAAACAAATAGGTCACATAAATCTTTTATCGTGTAGGTGTGGTGGCAGGCTAAGGAACAACAACAGTGTTCTCTGGATTTTGGCTGTCCCAGAAACACAATGAGCGACAAAGCAAAGTTTCTTAGCCTAGTACAAAGGTGACAGAATCACAATGGGCAATCACGAAAAATTATCGTAAAGGTAAAACAGGTAAATTTGTTTCTGAACGATATATCAAATGTGATAATCTGCAACGTAATCTTAAATAAATCAGCCAGTAATGTGATGATGAAACGAATGATGTCTTTAATTCTGACTTATTCTTAATTGATATGATTTTTTGACTTGTTCTTAATTATGATGTTGATTAATTGTTGATTTCTCATGAATATAACTGTTTATCCTACGGTTTCTGAAATTAACACTATGATATTTGTTTGAGTGTTAACATGGCTTCATTCTGAGATAGCTTGTTAAAATTTCACAAATCTGGTCTTTGTCATCCAACGAGTAAATATTGAGTGAAATTTAAATTCAGATGCAGATTACACTGGTAATATAGTTGATAGAAAAATTATTAGTGTAACGTGATTAATTTTTTTGAAACATTCATTTGCTGCATCGTTTTTCAAAGAAAATATCTGCATATATCTCACTTGAAATAATTTTCAAATAGCAGAAAATTTTCTTATAAAACCCCCTCGAGAAAATCATGTTTGACCATATTTTCAGATTAGTCATTTTTGAAAAATTGATTTTATAATTTTTGAATTTGATTTTGAATGACTATTTTGACTAATCTGGCTCCATTTGATTATCGAAAAGATGAATAGTGATTGAAAAAGTGATGAGTGTTGATATTTATCATATATTATAACTCGAGAAAATATATTTAGAAAACTTTCTTTAGAATTTCATAACAAGAGTTATAAAAACTTTTGTTGGGTAAAAATTCCATGATCATTTCTAGTTCTATCATCTTTCTATCGACCATCACTCATCAAAATTACACATAGTATGTAAATTTGTGGTAGTTTACAAAGGAAATCATTCATTCTTCAATATCTTTAAATTTGTGAAGGAAATTATTTGTGCTTCAATTTATTATATTTGGCAATAAAAATAAATATCCAAAGTATTCACTCTCATTTAAAAGTCCTCATGGTTATGCATGGGTGAATTACTTGGATTTTTGATTATGTGCTTCCATGCTCATTTAAAAGTCCTTACGGTTATGCATGTATGGAACGCATATCAAAATTAATTGATTTAAATAGACAAGTTGATTCTAATCCCATTTAAAAGTCCTCACGGTCATGCGTGATTAGAAGATACTTGAATTCATTTTAAAAATTAAATTTGAATACTACTAATCTCATTTAAAAGTCCTAACGGTTATGCATGGTTAGTAGATATTCAAATTTCCCGAAATAAATATACCACAAATAGACAGAACTGTATGATTTTTATGATTTTATTCCCATCACTTCTGAAAGTGGAATATGCGCTTGACAAGGGTAATTATGATTTTTGTTTGAGTTTAATTGAAATTTGATATTTATATTCAATTGAGTTAAATGTTTGATTCATGTCTGTCACTTCATCCCTATTTTTATAACACTGTTATTCTTTTGCTGATAACAAAAGGGGGAGAGAAAAGTTAAGATTTTGTCAAATAGAATCAAGCAAAGGTCAAATAATTTTCCATTTGCATATAGGCTCATTTACATATTTTTATTTGTATGCATATATGTAGGGGGAGTATCATGTAGAGAGGAAGCATTTAAATAGGGGGAGCAAAGTGAACGATCAGATACATTTAATTCATTCAAAATCTTAAATATATGTTTGTTATCATCAAAAGGGGGAGATTGTTGAATATGCGCTTATATGTTTTTTGTTTGATGATAATAAACATATATACATTCGTTTAAATGTATTTGTTAATATACTATTCTATTTTTCACAGTTTAAATAAATATTTGTTGAATAAAATAAATTACACAGAATTTGAATTCAAACGAATATTTTATTCAAACAAATATTTATTACAATTTTGAATAGTACAATTTCAAGCTCTCACTATAACAATACAACTTTGATTACAATTACATTACATTTTTCACATTTACATCAGCACCTCACTACATATCACTCACACTCATATTTTTATCTTCGACTGCATTCCAGTTTGAATCCATCATCTGAGCAATCTGCAAAAATATAAACTAACGCAGTAAAATTGAAAAAGAAATATTTTTGCAATATAAAATGAAACATGACTTTTGAAAATATAATTTGCCTCAGTCATTTGGCTTGTTCGTCATAATTTACATTTGAATTCATCATACACGAACAACTTGTGACACACACAGTGTATCACTGTATATGCCACAAGGCCGTGCACACCGATATATACACCTGATAATGCTACAGGGACAGGTGAGCACAGGTCAAACCCAAATGAAAAGCCGGGTTCAACTCACGTGCAATAACATGAATGTCACCAGCATGCAAACAGGATCTCAATATCCAAGCATGAAGGTCACAGTGGAAATTACTCAACTCAGATACAATAGGTAAAATGACCAAGTGCAACTGGAAATAACATTATGCAAGCTATCAAGACTCAATTCACTTATGCGAACTGACTTGAAGATTGCCACCAACATAAGCAAACAACTCAACAGAACATGGACTGCAACAATTAAGAAAATATAGAGAACAAGCTACATGAAAGCAAAAATGAAAGTAATGGAACTGCAACAACTCAACTGGACAATGCAAGGCTAGCACAACTGGAAGTATACATGAAGCATGGACATGTGAGGACAGTGAAAAACAAGTGACTCGAGCAAATACACATCTAATCAGGTGATGCAGTCAACATCTACTCAAGGCAACAGTGCAGTGCAGCTACACAACTACAATTCGAGTAATATCACAGGTGAAGTTCACAGTGAAGCCAAAGTGTACAACTACAAGATCAGGGAAGCAACCAGAATGGAGCAGAGACAAGTAATGCAACATGTATGCACCAGTAAACCGAGCTAAATGCAAAACAGTGACAACTACCTAATGCTCAACTGGAACTATAATGAAGTCATAATCAAAACATGAATGAACACTTACACTTACAACATGCAAATGCATCAAAACAATGTCGAAGTTATTCCAGCAACATGACAGCAAACAGAAGTGCACCAGTACAAAACAAGTCAATGCAGCATGAACCAATTCCAAATGTATCAGTAGCATATACTACAGGGATGAACACAGGAGAATGGAATGCACAGGTCAGAGATACAACAATGGAACCATCACAACAGTTCACATTGCAGTAATATCGTATCACTACAGAAGTTCAAATCAAAACAATCAAATGGAGACCAGAGAAGATGGCCAGAGACGAAGACTACAAGATGAACGAAGTTCAACAGTACAGAGAAATTCACGAAATCAAAAATTCACGTAATCAAAACATGGCCGAAGTCAAGTCAAATCAAACCGTGATGACCAAGGCAACTAGTTCAAACCAAAAATGCCAGCAAAAATCAAAGTTGAACAAGTCAGAATTTAATACCGTGGTGGCCAAGCAAAGCCGTGACCATCAATATACGTTTTTGAACAAGTCAGAAAACATCTCAATCATCGAAACAAAATCAAGTGGCCGAGATGAATAATATGACAAATTCAAATGATTTTATATGAACGCAAAAATAGGAATTCGAGTCCTATATAAACCCTAGGATCATCATCGGCAAATCCATTCGAGTTCGAGCTTAACAAAGAACAAATCATCCAACTCGAATCACGATTGTGTTCAAGCATCAACCCAGAAAAGCAAAAGGATAAAATTACATACCGAAGGAAGGAGTCGAACTCGATCGAACAACGAAGCAGCCGAAGAGAGCAACGAGAGAAGATCAAAGCTACTCGCGCATTATCCACAAGACTGATCAAACATAAAGTCGGCAGCTTCATCAAACCCTAATTTGGATCAGGGACGAAGCCCTAAATTTGCAAGAGGAACGGCCGCCATCACGAACAAAGAAATAAAAGAGACGGGTCGAATTACAAAGGGGCCGGCCTATTTTCTAGAAGAGTTTTAATTAAGGGCTTTAAATTTTTTAATTAGGGTTATTTGTTTATTTGTCATTTAATTGTTGTTTTCAAATCAAAGAATTTGTAAATCACCACCTAGGTTTAGGTAGTGTCAGATTGTCTAGTTAGAATTAGTTCAGTGAGCAGGGTGTGCGAGTTTGCAGGGCTCTATAGGCAGGAGCAGAGTTTGCGAGTAAGCAAAGCTCTATAGGCGGGAGCAGAGTTTGCGGGTAATCAAAGTTCTATAGGCGGGAGCAGAGTTTGCGAGTAAACGAAACTCTATAGGCGGGAGCAGGGTGTGCGAGTCTAGTAGAGTGTTTGTGAGCGGGAGCAAATGTTTGCGAGTCTAGTAGAATGTTTGTGAGCGGGAGCAAATGTTTGCGAGTCTAGTAGAGTGTTTGTGAGCGGGAGCAAAAGGGTCTGCGAGTCTAGTAGAGTGTTTGTAAGCGTGATACTGTTTAATTCTAATAGAAATCTGGAAATGCAGCAGTAGGCAGGGGTTGCCGAAGCTGGGTAAATTTTATGTGTGATTTACCTTTTCAGCATATTTATTTCTGCAGTTTTCTGTGTTTATATCGAGAAAATTTGCTATAACCCTATTCACCCCCCCTTTAGGGTTAATCTAGATCCTACAAACTATTGTTATTATTATTAATTAACCTAGCCCAGATAGGGTCCAGGTGCAACCTACGCCTGAAAATCGACAGTGGTTCAATCTCTAGTTGTCGACCAGTAGCAGTTGACTGGTTGCCCTAGGAGCGGTCGATCATTTAAAGTGTTTAGGGAGTACCAAGAACCTGGAACACGATTTTATAAGTTTCACGTCCGTTCTGCCGCCTCTCTCCGATTGTTCCCTTCTCTTCCTTATAGACGAACCCAAAAACCATCCTTCTTGAATCAAGGTCACAGCTCCTCCTCTCCCTCCCTACGACAATGAACGATGCTGCCTTCCTCTCCACTATAGTTGGCCCTACTCCTACAACAACTTCCTCTTCCATATGTCAATTTTTGCGCTCCATATCTATCCCCGCCGCCTCTTCAGATCTGAACCCAATCTCCTATCTCTGACCTCTGCTCGACCCGTGGCACCACCTCGAACCGTCGGTTCTTCCTTATGCCATCCCAGCCTTACCATTTGAGAGAATGGCTCGATTGGAGCAACCACAAAATCTCTATTTACTCGGCCTCAACAAATTTCATCTTTCTTTAGGGATGGCCAGTCAAATTTAGAGATTTCATCGCCTTTGGAGTCAAGAAATTGTTCACGACAGCAGGATTAGCACCGATCCTTCACTATGACACTTTTGAGTAGTAACGCTACACACATTACAAGCGTCTATTTGAAGGGAATCTGGCATATGACTTTGATAAAGTCATCAGCAATCTCTAGTCGAAAGTGGAGGGAGTCGAGATCTATTTGTCTAACGATGATTTGAGCGATATTTTGGGGATAGCCGCCAAGGGAGCGGATTTGGATGATGTTGAGATGACTAATCTGTGATTTTACAGTGGATCTTTTCTAGATATCGGTGTCCGGGAGGTCAGACAATTTGCGACCTACAGCCTGCCTCATCATTCGCATAGTTCAACAATACATCATTTCAAAAGTAGGAAGCTTCGATCACATTTACCCGCTTGTACAGAAGGTCAAATAGGCCATGCATAGTATAGCTATCAATTGTGCTCGTGCTATTGTGAGCCATTGTATTAGTCCTGGAGTTGGTACTCATCGGAGCTGCTTTTCATATTGTCATCTCTTCAATCATTTCTTTAGGAAATACAGAGTGAACCTCTTTGAAAATCCCGTCTAGAAGAAGGTCCCTCTCGCATTTGATATTCCAAGAGGATGGGAATCCTTAAGCTGCCAAATAGGGTAGCAGCGGCTACAATAGAAGAGCAGTCGCTATAAGGGGCAGAGCAAGGTCAAGATGCTAGAGGATGCCAGAGCACCAAGCTAGTCGCTTTGTGAAAAGTTCAAGTAGAGGTCCGAGAGATTCGAGCTGAGCAATATCAATAGAGCCATAAGATCGGGTGCATAGCCTCTATGCTACGCACATTCCGAGATCGCGACAATAGCTTGAGCTCCCATAGAGGACGAGACCAACCCATAGTTTGCAGGTACTAATATTTTGGGTTTAATAGCATTGTGTTGTCATTTCCCTTCCAGTATTTTTCCTTTTCTTTCTTTATGTTTTTGGATTGTAATTGTTGGTTGTCTTTTGTATAAAAGACGCATATGGTGTGTTATAAGGTGTTCTCCTATTTATTCATTGTACCGTTGTTTCTAGAAATGTAGACTGCTCTTATGTGTATTTTGGGAAGAAACGGTGTAAATATGGAAACCTCATAAAGACACTTAACTAATGGTTAATGCAATATAATACTGAGAGTTTATAAAATAATAAATTTTAATAGGCAAAAGACAGACTAAGGTTGTTGTGGAATCATGAGTCATTATTTATGTTCCTTAGGAAGCTAAAGTTTATAAATTGATTATTGAGTCACTACATTAAAATAAAAGAATAAGTTTAAAGGCCTTGAATTAGTTATAAAAGGCTAGGATTGAACATTTGCGTTAACTCATAACTAATTTCCAACTACGTTGAAATTTGACTTGATTTATTCAAAAGGAAAAGTCGAATATTTTGAAAACTTGCTTCCAAAAAAAAGAATAAGAAATTTTAGCATTTAGATTATTTTTGGCATTTAAATTATTTTTTGACGCTTTTGTCCAAATGTTTTAAAAGAAAGTGGATCTTAATTATTCTAGAGGTTTGAATTTTCAAACAGTGTGCAAATTTGATTGAAAAGTGGAAAAGACTTTTACAGAAAATTTTCGGTATGCTATGCCACATACTAATTGTAGAAAAGATAAATGGGTTAATAAGTATGAAATGAGTTGTACATTAAGGTTGACGTTAGGATAAATGTAACACCCTCACCTCCATACCCATACTATTCAAGAATACTATAGATTAATACTATCGAATAATATGGAGAATAGGGTGATATATGGTACATACGTGAATATTCCCTTGGACTAACATTAGTACGTATTAAAACAACAAATATAACTCACTAACAATCATACTCAATATCAGCACAAAGCAATAAACATATGTGCCTCTAGAACAGAACAATGCACAATATACAGTAAATATCAAAGATCATAGAGTCAATTGAAAGTGACTAAGGATCGTAATATGGAATATTAACTAAGTATTATACTAGCACGGAATATAAATATAAAAGTAAATAATAAAGTAAATGAAATTAGGGATTTTTATACTGATTCGAACTTCCCATTCTACGTCCAGTCCCAGACTCCTTCTATAATTTAACTATCAATCCTTACTTAACCCAAAGCAACAAGTATTACGCCGCATTAGCAACCGAACAAGAATTCAACCGCCTGAGCAACATAATAGGTCTTCAACCGCTTGAGCAACCGAATAGGACATCTAATACAAACAGTAAAAATTGCTTCTAACTGGGTATGCTCTTGAATAACACTGATAAGTCAATAATGCACACCCTTCCTATAATCTTCTCCTCTGTGGTATTTCGTGTAGTTTGTGAAGATAGGAAGTTACTTCAATTACAAATGAAATTTCTCTTGAATGTGCAAGTGATTAGAACGAGAGTTTGAAAGCAAATGACAAGAGTTTAGACAATAAGAATATGAGTAGAATCAGAAAATTAGGTGATTAAAACAAATGAATTCTAGGCTATATATAGTGTTAAAGTGTTGTAACTGATCGTGAAAAGCAGTGATCAAAAGGTACAGAAACAACTCTTGAATCAAGGGTTGTTTCTATTCGATGAAGCGAAGCGACTTTTCAAAAATATAGCCGTTATGAAATTTCAGTCGACTAAACAAAAGAATTCAGCCAATTGAAATGTTGAAACTTTGAACCAGAGAGTAAAAAATTCAAAAAATACCTTATTCAGTCGATTAAAATGGGTAGTTCATTCTACTAAATATTCATATCAAATTGTGCATGTGCACAGGTATTCAGTGACTGGACTATGTATTTTAGTCGACTAAAATACATGTTTTCTATCATATTGAAGTATTTTCAAAAATTCTTTTGTACGTGAACAAATTTACTAAAATTTGTGATATATAAACTATGATTTGAAAGATTTTTTAGTACGTGTGCATGCATATACTACTTTGGAGAGATTTTAACAAAAATTAACTACTAGACTTAAACCATAGACAATATCGAAGCTTTTATTCGGAATCTGGTCTGCAATCTATTGTCGAGTAGAAATGCATCTTCTCCTGCAAATATTGTTAATTCACATAATATTTACTTATATAGTTGTCACAATCAAAACATCAAAAGTAGGTTTTAACATTCTCCCCCTTTCTGTTAATCACAACTATATAAGTTTGAAAGTTTATAAAAGCAATTTACTCCCCTTGAATGAATATTCTTCCTATCAAACAATTTCACCCCCTTTGTCATCAAAAAAAGGAAAAAATAAATAATATGAGAAATATAGACATATAAGCACAGAAATAAAACGTATAACGTAGGGAAAGTAAATAAACTTAGCATCATAGATAGCACACAAATAAACATGACAAGTACATATGAGAATTAAAGAACAATATCACATAAGAACATCAAAACACAACAAGCATACATAATATAATGTCTTAAACAATATGATAAGATGAATGAAAAAACAAAACTAGCAATCCTCACTATCATGAGCTTCTTCCTCCTCTTCTACTTCAGATGTCGACCAAGTAAATGATGTGAGGTTTTCAACAACACCTGTCGAGGTAGAACCGGTACATGACACTTTTTTCCAGATTTTGTCTAAAAAACCTTTTATGGAATTTAGCTTTTTATTTATTTTGGTAACATTTTTATCGA
This sequence comes from Allium cepa, assembly GCA_030765085.1. Classification (NCBI taxonomy): domain Eukaryota; kingdom Viridiplantae; phylum Streptophyta; class Magnoliopsida; order Asparagales; family Amaryllidaceae; genus Allium; species Allium cepa. The sequence continues at coordinate 1,024,027,437 of CM060931.1, read as the reverse complement.
TGGTAGCCAAATGTTGTCCAAGCTTACTATAATTGCGAGAGAGCGTAATAAGTGCTTGTTTTGGAGTAATGTCACCATGGAGCGCATGAATCTCATCATCGTCTTCTTCTTCTTTTTGGCATGGAGGTTGCGAGGATGAAGACGCGACATTTGTATTCCTTGGTTGAGGAATCCCTTGATCATGATTTGCGGCCCATTGTTGGGAGCTTATTATCTGTTGAGATTCCGAGCGTTTTGGAAGCCCCATAAGACTTAGAGTTTTTGAGTTGAGCTCTCCAATGGTCATTTAATCCGCATCGGGTAAAGGAACTTCAAAGTTTCGAAGAATACGCATGATGTAGGCTCCATAGGGGATGGTTTTGTTATTTATTTTCTGATTAATAGTGAGAAACTCTTCCAAAATAATATTTGCCCAATTTACTCTTTGGGATGAGAAAATAGCATAGAGGGCTAGGAAATCCCTCTTGTAGACTTTCTCATAGTTACCAGTATGAGGTTGTAGTGATAGAATGAGGGCTCGGTGAAGAATCATGCCTTCGGACATAAGGCACCGGATTTCAAGATTGTCAAATCATCCAATAGAAAATGATGAGAAAATTCATCTTGGTTATGCATGCCTACTTCGACATTATCGATATCCAATCCTTCGGATGGACATCGCAATATGTGGTCAAGTCGTTAGAGAGGAAGATAAATTTTGACTCCTCAAATCAAGGTCCAAATACAATCATACTTATTACGTGGATCTTGGTGGTCTAGATTCATGTTAGCAAAGAATAACTTGATCAAGAGAGGATAAATTTTGACATTATTTGAGTCATACCCCATGAGATGGTCGATACCACTAGCTTCGGTAAGCTCTTGTATAGCATAGTCATTAAAATCAGCAAATTTGACGAAAACTCCTTCAAAAATCCAAGAATTTTTCATTAAATTGAATTGAGTTACCGCTGCCTTGTTGTGAAGCCGGGAACAGATTTGGCTCTCAGATGGGCCAGCAGTAGATTCACGAGCACGTTTGGATCGAGGTGCCATTGATTTCAATAGGTTTTTGAAAAAAAAAAATTTGATGTGGAGCTAGGGTTTCCATTGGAGTAAAAATGGCTTTGGTGAGTGGAATATGAAGAAGAGAGGTGAGTTGAGTAGTGTTAGGGTGAAAGGTTACATTGGAATGAGTGTATTGGTATTTAAAAAATTGAAAATATATAGGGCAGTCGGTTGAAAGGGGTTGATCAATCGACTGGTCTGTAGGGTTTTTCCATACCGCAAGTTTATAATGTAAAATATCGAAATTCAATCGACAGTATATAGGGTGGTAATCGATTGGTTTTCGAGTGGAAATTCAAAAATATTGAAGATTCGATCGACTATATTGGGGAGGTCAGTCGACTGGTTTACAGGAAAAAGTAACCCGCATGTATATAGTTCGTTTTTAGGAGGATTCAGTCGACTGATTGGAGTGATCCAATCGATTGTTCTCAGTATAAAAATTTAGATTAGTTTGAATATTCAGTCGACTTAATGCCTTCTCCAGTCGACCGAATCTATTGTTTATTATGTAATAAGCCTTTCTTCTAGCTTTTCCTTAATTTATTTATACAATATATATTTATGTGTTTTTTAGTTTTCATTTAATGTTAACCATAAATATATAATTATTATTCCATAAAACATATAACTTATTCAAATTATAATATATAAACAAGAAGACTTAGTTCCTGGAATTTTTCGAATTATCTAAGTGCGATTCAACCTTAGTGATTTCTTGTAATGGATGGATAAGAGACCATGCATTACTTTGAGCACCACATTCTCAAGAGTTTGGAGACACTTAAGGACGTTATGGAGGTGGTTGGTGCACAACATTGTTTGAAGATGATCCGCAAAACTTCCGATCAAATTGTTCTAGGAAGCTTAATCGATTTGCATTGACGTTTTGTTCGTAGTACATCTCATGTTTAAGTTCTAATGTTTCCCGTTGATAGTGGTGGATATCCTTAATATTTTCTTTTTTTGACAGAGAGCCAAAACCCAAGTTTTTTTTAGCTTTCTTTCCTTTTGGTGTATACCCAGTGTGATGATTTTGTGAAGGCGTAATTTTAACTGGAATATATACCGGAGTTGAATTGTTTGAGGAATCGGAGGTTGGAGTGCTAAATACAATTAAGGATTGATTTGAGCTTTCTTGTGACGACATCATATTGTTTATATATTATTTGTACATTAAGTTGTTTGAACACTTTGTAATGCTTAAGAAAATATGAAAGTTGATTAAATATACATATACCGAGCTACATACTATTACCGGTTTTTGTGTTGTAGGTGAAAAGCGTTTGGAAAATCTCAGTCAAGTATAATGTGAGGTTAGGGAAAGTAAGAAATCATGATCGTAAGTTAAATTAAAGAGATGTAAGGTCTGAATTCAAGAATCAAATAAGAATGTTGGAACATCATGCAACTTCCTCCTAAGAGACCAAATTTCGAGTGCCATCAGCTCCATTTTTTATTCTAAAATTTTATTTATTTATTTTACACTTGTGAAATTTTTTATAAAATAATGTCGAATTATAATTCATTTATCGACTCGATTCCTAGTTTTCCTCTTAATTTTATAAAAATATTTTCATTTAAGGATTTAATAAATATATTGGCTATTTGATTTTTCGATGGTACAAAATCTAGTGATATATTTTCTTTTTCTATATTATCGCGAATAAAATGATGTTTAATATCAATGTGTTTAGTTCTAGAGTGTTTTATAGGATTTTTCGATAAATTTATAGTGCTTGTGTTATCACAGTTAATTGTAGATTTAGAAACTTTTATTCCAAAATCTTGTATTGTTTGCTGCATTAGATTACTTGAGCACATGCCAAAGCAACAGAAATATATTCTACTTCACACATCGAGAGTGAAATACAATATTATTTCTTACTAAACCAAGATACTAAAGTTCGTCCAATGAAATAGCAAGTACCACTTGTACTCTTTCGATCCGTTCGACATCCTCCAAAATCAGCATCACTATATGACACTAAATCAAAAGGACATTCTTTTGGATAAAAGACACCGTAGGCTTCAGTCTTTCATAAGTATCGTAAAATTTATTTCACCGCCTGCTTTTGGGTCAACACTTTTCCCATTTTCATCTTTATCGAGACGTACCGTAGTACTCATAGGAGTCGGTTTAGCAGAAGTGTTTTCCATACCAAATTGTTTTATAAGATTATTACAAAAAAATTTTTTTAATAAATACTCCTTACTTAATTGTTTAGTTTGTAAACCAAGAAAATATGAAAATTCTCCTATGTGATACATTTCAAGCTATCTTGTCATAATATCTGAAAATTCTTGACAGTTTTTCGTTTGTGGAACCAAAAATAATATCACATACATAAATCTTTATTATTAAAATATCATTTTTATCTTGTTTTATAAATAAAGTTTGATCTACCTTTCCAATTTTAAAACCTCAATTAATTAAATAATTTTTAAGACGGTCATACTAAGCACGAGGTACCTGTCTTAACCTATGTAAAGCCTTTTTTAAGTTATAAACATGACCTGATATGTTTCATGTACAAATAATGGTGGTTGTTCTACCTATATATTTCCTTTTATAAAACCATATAAAAATGCACTTTTACATCCAATTGATATAGTTTAAAGTTATTAAAACACGCATAAGCTAATAAAATATGTATAACTTCAAGACGAGCTACAGGAGCAAATGTTTCATCATAGTCTATTCCATCTTCTTGATTATAACTTAGCAACTAGCCTAGCTTATTTTCGAATAATATTTTCTTGCTCATCAGCTTTATTTTTGTAAACCCATTTGGTACCGATAACCTCTTGATTACTTGGTCTATGAACTAAGTCTCCAACATTATTAGGTGCAAATTAATTTAGTTCTCCTTGCATGGCTACAATTCAGTAATAATTAGTTGAGGCTTCTTTAGCATTTTTAGGTTCAATGTTTGAAAGAAAAGCTGCATGACCCATTTGAATTTGTTGGTTTCGAGTTCTTACGTTAGTATTTACTTGTCCAATGATATTTTCAATAGGATGATTTCTTAGAATCTCGGTGGAGTTCAAATTTCACTATTATTTGGTAAATTATTATTATTTTCAATACTTGCAAACTCATCTTCTACATCTTCATTTTTATGATTAATTTTGTAATTTTCATCGAATGACACATGAAGTGTTTCTTCGATTACTTTAGTTCTTTCATTATAAATTCTATAGGCATTGCTTAGTTTCGAATATCCAATGAATATTCCTTCGTCGGATTTTGGATTGAATTTACCAACTTTATCTTTTGTATTTAATAGAAAAAATTTTGAACCAAAAACTTTAAAATATGATATGTTGGGTTTTCTTCCATTAAAATTTCGTATGGGGCATGTTTTGTTAATGGTCTACTGGAAACTCTATTTAAAACATAACAAACAGTTGCTACACCTTCTGCCCAGAAGTGTTTTGGTAGAGTACTTCCATTTAATAAATTCCTAGCACTTTCTTGAAGTGTTCTATTTTTCCTTTCTACAACTCCATTTTGTTGCGAGTTCTAGGAAATGAAAAATTGCGAACAACCTTTCTTATCACAATATTTTTCAAAAGATTCATTTTCAAATTCACCACTGTGATCACTCCGAATATTTTTTACTTTTAAATTTTTAATATTTTGAATTCTTTTAGCAAATATTTTAAAATTTTCAAAATATCGCTTTTATTTTTAAAAAATATTGTCCAAGTAAATCAAGAAAAATCATCTACAATTGCGAAAACATATTTATTATGCTATATAGATTGAACTTGAGTTTGTCCAAAAATAATCTAAATGCAAAAACTCAAGTGGTTGTGATGTAGAAATTATTTTCTGTGATTTAAAAGTAGATTTTGTTAATTTTCCTAACTGACAAGCATCACAAATACTCTTTACTTTTAAATTCATTTTTGGTAAACCTTTAACTAAATTATTCTTAGATAATTTGCTTAATGCTTTAAAATTTATATGACAAAATCGCTTGTGCCATAATCAGGGATCATTTTCTTTGGCTACTAGACACATATTTCTATTATGATTAACTTTCATATTTAATACGTAAGTATTTCGTTCTCTAGTTCCTTCAAAAAATAAGATTATTATTTTGATCAAATATGTTGCATTTTTTTCCAAAAAAGTCATATTCAAACCTTTATTGCGTAGTTGACTTATGCTAACCAAATTATGTTTTAAATTTTTAACTAGTAAGACATTTGTAATAAGAGGTAAGTTAGATGTATCGTCATTGCTCACATCGTCTTTGCCAACGATATTTCCTTTGGAATTATCTGCAAATGTGACAGATCCTCCATCTGAGTAGATAATGTAAGTCAGCATACCTTTGTTACTTGTTATATGTTTTGAGAAACCACTATCAAGTATCCACTTTTCTCTTTTCTGTCAAGTATCAACTTTTCTCTTTTCTAAGTTGGTACTTGCAAAAAATATTAGATGATGTTAGTACCCACCTTTATTAATGTCCTAAGAGTTAGATCTTAGAAAACCAAACGAAAGGGCTTAGAATTTCCTTTATGAGTAAAATCTTTATTTTATGAACTGAATTTATAAAAGATTTAATATACTTATTTTAGATTGAATTATTATTAGTTTTTGGTACCTAAATCTTTATGGTACTTGTGTTGCCAATTTCTTTCTTCTGAATGAAACCTTTGGTTTTGGTTTTACTTTTACACAAAATTTATTAAAATTACATTTTTTATACGATGGGTTATTCTTCTTTGAATCAGTCTTTGAAGAATTCGTATATCCTTACCCTTTCTTATTAAAAGTAGTTTGAGAATTACTAATAATCTTAGAAAGATTTTCTCTTCCGTTATTAAAATTAGATACATTTTAAGTGATACTATCTAACCAATTTTTGGGACTGGTATTGTTTAATTCAAGAATTTTGACAATTGATTTTAAATCATGATTTTCTAAAGTTAATGTCATATTCTTTTATTTTTGCACTTCAATTTCATTTGATAGCATAGTGAGTTGAGAAGAAGTGTTAGACAAAAATTCTTGTGTTTTAACAAGTTCTTCTTCCAAAACTTTCTTTTCATCTCTGAGCATATCAACTTCTATTTCACTTCTATTTAATTTTTCTAGAGCATCTTTATACTTTCTTTTGAATTCTTTTGGCTTATCTGAAAGCTCAGAATTTATATCTATTAAATCATCAAAAGTTAGATCACTAACATCGTTGGTCGAAGCTACAAAACAGACATTGGGTTGTTCAAAATCACTGTCAGTGTCACTATCTGATGATGAAGAAGATTCTGAATCGTCCCATGTAATAGAAAATGCTTGCTTCTTTTTGTACTTGTCATTTTCATGCTTGTATCTGTCTTTCTTTCGACCAGGACAGTCCTTCTTTATGTGACCCTTCTTATGACATTCATAACACTCGAGATTTGATGTTGATGGCGTATTGGTATTGTCTCTTATGTTGTTACTGAATTTCTTGTTCTTTCTAAATTCCAAAAAAAATTGAAGTTCTTTGCTATAAATGTCATGTCATCTTCATCTGAGTCCGAGTCTTCTTGTTTAGCTGAAAAGCTATATTCTTTCTATCTTGGGATTGATCTTGTTTTGCTTGCAAATTTACTTTATATGAGATGAGATTTCCTATCAACTCTTCAGTTTGATAGTAAAAATGTTGTTACCTAAGATTTTTCTTTCTCATTCGTCCGTTAAAGAGTTTAGGATTTTCGAGGCAATATCAAAATCTGTGTATTTTCACCTAATGCCAATAGTGAATGATATATGTCTTGGAATCTAGAATGCATACCATTTATAGTTTCATCTGGTTTCATTCTGAAATTTTGGAACTGATTTTTAAGCATAGAAATCTTGCTTTGTTTCACTTTGTTTTTTCCTTCACGTGCAACTTTAAGAGTTCGCCAGATTTCATAAGCAGTTTTACACATACTAACTCTATTAAATTCATTCTTATATAAAGCACAAAATAACATATTCATGGCTTTTGCATTTGAAGTAGCATCTATTTTTTGTGTTTGACCATTGTGCATATGGTGTGGTAGGTATAGTGTATTCATTCTGAGTGATATTCCAAGTGTCATATCCATTTGCTTGTATATAAATACTCATGCAAGTTGACCAAGGGTTGTAATTCAATCCGTTAAATAGTGGTGATCGTGTAGTGGATTGACCTTAAATACAACTCGTGCTAGTGTTATTTTCCATATTAACTGAATATTAAATAACCATGTTATGGTTATATGACGATCTGCTCTGATACCAAGTGAAAGTGACTAAGGATTGCAATATAGAACATTAATATATATTCTACTAGTGTGGAATATAAATATAAAAGTAAATAGTAAAGTAAATGACACCAGGGATTTTTATACTGGTCCGAACTTCCCGTTATACATCCAGTCCCAGACTACTTCTGGAATTTAAATATCAACCCTCTCCTAACTTGAAGGAATAGATATTACACCGCCTGAGCAACCGAACAGGACTTCAACTGCCTAAAAATTGCTTATGATTGAGTATGCTCTTGAATAGCACTGATAAGTCAATAACGTACACCCTTTCTATAATCATCTCCTTTGTGATATTTCGTGTAGTTTGGGAAGATAGAAAGTTAATTCAGTCACAAACGAAATTGCTTTTGAATGTGCAAGTGATTAGAACGAGAGTTAGAATGCAAATGACAAGAGTTTAGACAATAAGAATATGAGATAGAATCAGAAAATTAGTTGCTTAAAACAATTGACTTCCAATCTATATATAGTGTTAAAGTGTCGTAACTTATTGTGAAAAATTTGTGGTCAAAAGATACGGAAAAAACTCTTGAATCAAGGGTTGTTTCTGTTCGATGAAGTGAAGTGACTTTTCAGAAATATAGCCGTTATGCAATTTCATTCGATTGAACAAAAGAATTCACCCAGCTGAAATGTTGAAAATTATAAATAGAGAGAAAACAGTTCAAAAAACACCTTATTTAGTCGACTAAAATGGGTAATTCAATCGACTGAACATTCATATCAAATTGTGCATGTGCATAAATATTCGGTCGATTGGACTATGTATTTCAGTCGACTGAAATACATGTTTTCTGTCATATTGAAGGGTTTTCAAAAATTCTTTTGTACGTGAACAAGTTTACTAAAATATTTGATATATGAACTATGATTTGAAAAGATTTTTAAGTACATGTGCATGCATAAACCACTTTGGATAGATTTCAAAAAAATTAACTACTAGACTTAACCATAGACAAACTATAGACAATTTTGAAGCATCTATCCGGAATCTTGTCTGCAATCTATTGTCGAGTAGAATTGTATTTTCTCCTACACATATTGTTCGTTCACATAATATTTACTTATACAGTTGTCACTATCAAAATATCAAAAGTAGGTTCTAACATCAATCACAATGATAAAATACAATATACAATATATAATGAATGTCGAGAATATACATCGTGAAGTACATCATATTTAAAACAACATAAAACTAGACTGTATAACTAGCCTCCACTATACCCAATAAATAAGCTAGTCTCATCGTCTTTATACTTGAAGTGTCTCGGACTAATCCAAGTATTATATAAACAATAAATGGGTCAGGCTATATCTAAATCAAGGGTTGTACATAAATATAGATATAGAATATGCATAGTATAATGGTGATGACATATAAACAATAGTATAATGAAGTAGCAACAACCACATAACCCAATACAAAGATATCATCACCCATATAAATCACATCAAATATTATCTCATTGAAACAATAACAAATGGATAAATCATCCATATCTGAAATCATCATCATATCCAGAAATCATCAGTAATGAGATATCCTCAAGTAAAATAAAACAATGGCGAAGCCATGCCCATAATATCTCTCAACCTCATATTATAAATTACCATTATCAAATCACTTAAATCAATAAGAAAGATTTGAGCCAGCATATAACATTGTCCGAATATAATCAATAATAAGTAGGCTATCTGCCAAAGAAGGATACAATGTTGACCATGCTCTGGACACAGTTTTAGGTATAATCTCATCTTATATATGTCTATATACCGCATGCAAACCGATACCAGATGGAAGACTGATGGCCATATGCCCACTTCAGGAACCCAGGGTCTACAATGTCGTATGCTATATAGTCGGATCTGTTCCTACAGCCTTAGTTGCCTCGACGGACATCGTGATACATATCCACCAGTGGTTCATCAACGTGTAGCCTTGGTAACGACCCTGCTTTTCCCCTATAAGTAACAGATTATTGGCCTAAGAGACACAAGGGGCTGTAAGGCACCTACCTCTCAAAAAGAAGAACATATGTGTTATACAACTCCCGGCAAAATGACCTATTTTGAGGCTAAATTTTTTTCTTCCCATTTTCTTAATAATCCAACTGTATCGATTGGATAAACACATTACCGAGCATATATGGTTTGAACTTGGTCTCGATCCAAGATCATTTGGTCTTCAAACGAAGTGCATTTAGTTCGAATGTCTACGAACGGCTGTAAATTTAAAACTCAAGATCGACGCCGTGCGGTTGTTTATTTTTTCATCATCTTTTGGAAATAGGTCGAATATACTTTAGATAGACATATAATCCAATAAATTTGTTTTCTAATAATTATTTTATTTTATAATTTTTTAATGCTAAATACAATTAAAAGTTCATAATTAATCACCTAACGTATTAAAAATATATTTTGATTCGAAAAAATGTTACACAAAATCAAGTTTATCGAAGTTGCGTAACGGACCGTCTAAAAGTCGCATAGATTAATCGTGGGAGTTAGATTTCCAATAACGTTAAATATTCGAATTACGCTAAGAAAGATCATCGAAAATATAAATTTAACCGAGCAGAACAGTTGTTACGTTGAATAGTTGTACAAAATTATTTTGTTTATTTTTCAGGAATTAAATTACTATATTTAAACATTTTTAAAAGCGCAATGATAATTAAACAAATTAATTCTTTAATTTGATAATTAAAAAAATGGCGAGTCTTCATTAGCAGTCGAAAATATTATCGACGGCCATCGCCCCCGCACCGACGCTATTGACAATGCTCCTTGTAGTGGTCAGCCTACTGTGATGATGGTCTAATAACGACGTATTTCCATTTTCAGCTCATGTTATGATCATTTAGTGCTCTTTCTTTTGATACCAAGCTGTGAGGCCCTACCTTGTGACCCACATTAACAAAGAGTATTTCAGAGTAATACTGTTTGCTAGTGCAGAGAATAGGGCTGGTTAAGAGCGACCATCTATAGATTTGTCTTAAACATCTATTAAATATGTCGATTAATGATCTAATTTTTTTCTGTCTCATATGGATCGACATATCTAATAAATGCTTAATATAAAACTATAGGTAGCCAACGGATCTATCAGAACAAAATACAACAACTAAAATGCACATCATTAATGAAATAGCAAACAGCAAATATATACATATACATAGATACCTCCCTAGTAAGATAAGTGATAATATGAAGTATAAGGAAAAAGGGAAGGGTATCCTCTCGAATAAGAAGAAACAATAATAAGAGCATGTCACTACTTAAATGAGTTAATTCACTAAGCATGTATAGTCTCGATAGAGATAACTCAACATTAAAACAACTAAGTATAGACATGTCTCATATCAACGGCATAATCCCAAAAATAACAATGATTTAGAGAAACCATAACTCCTAAATAGGAGAAATCCTAAAAATCAAAACTTGACAAAATGGAAATCATAAAATATATTCTCAAAATAGAGAAATCTTAAATCTCGAAAATACGCCATAACGACAATCACGTATATCTAAAAAAAAGAGTATAAATATCAAATCAACATAACAAAGTTTCCAAAACTTTATTTTCACATTTTATTTCCAAAATTTCATTCAAAATAAAAAAAACTAATTCTCAATCCCATAAATAATTAATTTACAATCAAAATTTCTTAAAGTTTTAAAACTCATAGTTGTGACGTCCCAGCCCGAGACCCGCATTAACAAATAGTATTACTATGAGATATTATCTGCTAATGCGGAGAATAGAGCTGGTTATGAGCGACCATCTATAGCTATGTCTTAAACATCTATTGAATACATCGATAAATTCTCTAAAAAAAATTACCTCTATCTCAAGTAGATCGACAAATCCAATAAATGTTTAATACAAAACTATAGGTGGCTATGGATCTATCATAACAAAACAAAACAACTAATGCATATCACATCACAGAACAACAAACAGCAGAAATACAAACATATATACAGATACATCATGAAACAATACACAATCATACATCATAGTGGTTCGAAGACCACAATATATACAACGAGCCAAAATTATACATATATCAGAGTTCTCAGAAGACTACAATAAAAAAGGCTAAGTCCAAAACAGGTAGCTAACCTAAAACAACCCGGTTTGACCCTAAATTTTAGAAATTCTATAATAAGATAGAAATGTTTATTCACTTTTAAATCGTGAATCCAATTTTGATGATCTTTATATAGCTATAAAGCTAAGACACACCAAAATATGATTAGCTTTATATGTAGTTATCATAGAAAGAAATAATTCATTAGTTGGAAAAATCTTCATTACTTTCCAAAATCTAACTTCAAAATGAGTTTTCTAATTTAAATATTTTAAAGTTAGATTTTGGAAAGTAATAAAGATTTTTCCAACTAATGAATTATTTCTTTCCATGATTATTGTACCTAAAGTTGATTATATTTTGGTATGTCTTGGCTGGCGGTAAGTTTTGTACAATTCATTTACACACATTTCAATTTTCTCACCGTTGTTTCCTACAGTTAAAGCTTGTCAAGATCCTTCCTTTCTTTTTTTAACATTGGAATCATATATATCATATAACTTGGAATAGAGCTAGTTTGGATTTTTTGATCAATAATTCACTTAAAATTTCCTGAAGCCTACAAAGTTTGAAAAGGAAAGGAATATATTATACACATGTCATATATCTATCATCCAATATGCAAGAGATCAAACAAAAAGTTAATTTCTTAATGCTCAAAACCTTGTACCTACTACAAATTTGTCTAGGCATGGACTTCCCAATACTACACACTCTACGTGTGAGCCATGCAACAATTCACTCATTCTTATGCAAAGCATGCCTTTTAGATTCATATACCCAGCTCCTTCAAATTATATGACACTAATCTGATACTTTTACAAAAAAAGATATTTAGTTAAATCCCCGTACAGTTCGACCAGCAATCTCAGGCACAATGTGTTTGTACTTTTTTTACGTGTTTTCAAGCCTTAGTTTCAAAATAGTAATTCAAACTGTATTTCCCAGCCAAATCTACATAACCTTGAATTCTAATTCAGTGGTATGTAATGGTTGGGTTCATTCTTCTAATTCAGTGGTATGTAGCTACTACCAAGTCTCTCGATTTTCATCAGTCTCTTCTAAAGGTTTATCAATTGATGATTTTTCGTTAGAATTTCTTTTTCTAAGTGCCAAGTCTTTTGAACCAATTGGTCTTCCATGTTTTTGTCTTGCTTTAGATTCATTATCATTATTCTCATTATGGTAATGACTTTAATTTGTTTCAGTAGCTACTGCAAATGAGAATACATCATCAATTATTATTTTACTTCGATCCCACATTTCTCCTTAGTTTGCATATAATATTGAGATCTCATTATTGTTAGGTACCATTTTATTTTTGAAAGCTTTTATTATTTCTCCTGGGACAATAGTTTCTTTGGAATTTTTAGGAGAATTGGGATTTTCATTTAAGTCATATTTAGGTCATTTATAACCTATTGGTTTAACATTTTCTGATGTTTTCTTTATTGGTCTAAACACACCATATTTTTGAAGTGAATCTAGCTAACTTGGATAGCATCTTTCCATTTTGGCCAATCATGTCTTTTTCGACATACATTTATGCTTGTTGGTTTTTGATAGATGCTTGCACGCCTTTATTTCTTAATTGCTGTATATGTTGATTGCCGATGAATTATCTTTCATTTGTAATTTTTAGCCTAGCCCTCTATGTTGGTATATGAAATTCTAAGTGATGTTTACTTTATTTTGGTAACCCTGTCAAGTCATAATATTATATATATATATATATAAACAAAATTTATGGCAAACATAGCTAAACTTGAATCCAAAGCTTTGGACATATCTAGAGATAATTATTTGTCATGGATGCTGAGATCCACTTGCAATCTCAATACTTGGAAAATGCCATTAAAAATGGTAATAATATGTCTCAGCAGAACAAAGTAAAGGTTCTAATATTTTTAAGACGCCACATCCACGATGATCTAAAAACGTAATATTCAATGGAAAAGGATCCTCTCCACTTTGCGGAACTCCCTGAAGGAGCATTATGACCACCAAAAGACGGTCATACTTCCAGATACTAGGCAAGAATGGTAGAACCTGAGGTTTGATTTCAAATCAGTAAGGGAATATAAGTTTGCTATGTTTAGAATTACTTTTGAACTGAAATTATGTGGATAAAAGGTAGATGTGCACAAAAGCTTGAAAAGACATTTTCAACGTTTCATGCCTCGAATAGACTCCTACAATAGCAATATCGAGAGCGTCATTTTACAAAATATTCTGAACTCATAGAATGTTTATTAATTGCTGAGCAAAATAATGAATTGCTTATTGAAAATCACTCCTCAAGACCAACTAGTTCGGTTGCGTTATCAAAAGTTAATGCTAATTTTGCTCACTCTGATAGAGGTAGAGGTCGAGATAGAGGACGTGGTTGTGGTCGTGGATATAACCCCTATAGAGGCGATTATGGTGGTTTTAAAGGCAACAAAACTACCAATTTTAAAAAGCAACAAGAGAAAAATGAGCATTCAAAAGTATGCTATAATGTACTCTTTTTTCTTCACTAATATTCTCCACTGGGTTTTTGTTAGTAAGGTTTTAATGAGGCATTATATTGTTCTAGAAGCATCAACCCTCATAATGCCATAAGCTTTTAGTGAGGCAATTATTATTATCAGATGCATATTCAAGGAGGAGTGTTATAGTATATTTAAACAATATGGGTGAATATGCTAAATGGTCAGGGACAGTATTTAATTTCCATTAGATTCGGAGTCTATAAATATAGAGCTCTTCTGTATTATAAAGGTATCTTATGTGAATAATAAAATGTTTTCTCCCTTTAATGTCTTCTGTTCTCTTTATTTTTTAACTAGCTTATATTTATGAGTTTTGAATGGTCTAGTTACTGCTTAGAACCATCATTCATAGTTTTTTTTTCTTGCATACAGTTTATTAAAACTCTTTCATCTTCATCTACCTCGGCTTTATCTGCAGTTGTTACGCATCTCCTAGGCTATGTTGACCCTTATGCTTTTCGTCTCAAAACCGGGTATATTGATTTTACTTTCTTTCCTTGATTTTATTTTTTAAATATATAACTCACAGTTCTAATTCACTACAACAAATCTATCCTTTTGCAACGTGTATTTTACAACGAGCTGGAAAAAACCGTTATAATAGATACCTTTTAAAACGGTTTTCTTAAGCCTCTTGTGATAGGTGCAATTTTTCATCTTCATTATACCTTTTACAATGTTGTCAACTGAACCGTTGTAATGTGGTCCTACGACAATGAATTTTGGCTGTTGTAATAGATTTCAATTCTCAGCTCTATTACAAGGATTTTGGCCAGTTGAAACATAGGTCTATTCCAACGATTTTCGGTCTGTTGTACTATATATTAATTTTCAGCTCTATCCGCCTGCCGTAATTAGGGCTGTCAACGAGTACAAAAAAATCAGAAATATATCTTTATCTGTATCTGAAAAGAAAAATATATCTGATATTCGAAACGCAGATATAGATATCCGATATGCGAAATCATTTTCGATATGAATGCGAATATAACACTAACCGTATTCAAAAAATATCCATCCGCTATGCAACTAAATATCCATTTTTATTTTAAAATTATATTTAATTCTTAAAATTTAAATAATTATAAACCAAATTAAATAATCATAAATTCGTTGACTATTTTCCGCAATTAGATTTGTAACTTCAACAACATATCCTTCTTTATAGAAAATCATAAATTTAATAACCCATAGTTCAATTGCTGCCTCATTTCATAATTCATCAGACCTAATTCACAAAAAAAAGAACGCTTCATTCTCCAAAACCCTATCTACCAACGTTCTTTCAATTTCTACTTCGATTTCAACCCACTTCAATTTGAAGCCAGTAGAGAATTTCCACTGCAATTCAATTTCAATTTCAAGGGGACGATTCAAGTTTCTTCGATTTCGAGGGACTATTTGAGTGACAATTCCGGATCTTCAGCCTTCTTCTTATATACATGCATCAAGTTTAAGCAAAATCGACGAGTTGATCGACTTCAATCTACGACGACATCTATTTCTACGTTGAGCTAGTGGTATGAATTAACAGCTATTGTTTGATTATTTGGTTAAAATTATGCTTTAAGATTAATCGGCTTTCTTTAGTAATTTAGAAATTTTGAGTAAATATTTAAAATTATTTTGGTAATACGTGTTTCTATAAATGTTTATGAGGAAAAAAAGAGCTGCAATAATGTTTAATCAACTTTCCTAGGAACAAACTAAACTCCGTATTTAGGGAACCATGTAGTTACTTTTATTACAATTATGTAAATATCTTTTTTTTAAATGTAGCATTTACTTATTTTAAGCCATAATTTTTTGTTTCTTGGAGTACTATTATACATTCTAGCATTTTGATATCATTATTGTCCTTCT
This sequence comes from Allium cepa, assembly GCA_030765085.1. Classification (NCBI taxonomy): domain Eukaryota; kingdom Viridiplantae; phylum Streptophyta; class Magnoliopsida; order Asparagales; family Amaryllidaceae; genus Allium; species Allium cepa. Next base: position 1,024,011,593 of record CM060931.1, on the reverse strand, counting down.
AGATAACATTATACATCGCTTATCTTTATAGTTTTTCTCAAAATATAACAAAAAAATCAGTTAAGACAAGTTAATTTTGTATATGTGCCTTTGTTTCCATATTGCAAACCAAGGTTGCCTTTGATACCTGATTTAAACATAAGTTAATTCAAGGATATTCGTTTTAATTGTTATGGTTGGAACCGATAAATTTGGAACACGCGTGGATGACATTTCTGCGTAACTTGTTTTATGACTGAAAATGAGAGATGGTACATTACTCTGCTCACATTACTCTACTCACTTATTTTGATTGAATAGCAGTGAGGATAAATATCATTATATAGGCCTTAAAGCAAATTACTTTATTAGTTCCACGTTATCGCACTGTTTCCGTTGGCAAAAACTCACCAAATTACAATAAATAATCACCAACAGAACTTCCACTCAGATCAACCAAAAAGATGTTAATATATATTGTGTAGGTTTTGTATTAATTGGTTCATTGTATATACTTTATGATGTTTGTTATTACTTATTTGATACGATGATACATATTAAAAGCTTTAAGAAAGTATATGTTGCAAAATAAAGCTTATTGTATGAGTGCCCATGATTCCTTAAACAAATGATATATTGATTGTATATTTTTAATGCAGATATTTGCAGTATCACAGTTCACAAATTGTAAGCTTTTTTTAATCCTCTGTAGGGTCCAATTAGACACGAAAACGACAAAAAGGCCAAATATATGGCCATGAATAAATAATCATCATATTCATATTGTGAATAGACCTGGATACGTCATAAAAAATGATAGGTTAGTTTACATGTAATACCACCCGGTCCGGCCTTAGCCCAAGGCCACAAAGGCGATGGCATAGGGTCTCTGAATTTAATAGGCTTCGATTTTTTGAAATACATTATATATACAACGATATTCAGTTATTATTTGTGCCGAGTTTAGTGGAATAGTCATTTGACTTTGAAAAGGTGATGAAAGTATTTTGTTGTATGAAAAGAGTATGTACAAGTAGAGAGTGAGTTTTACCTTTTCATTTTGATTAACTTAGCAATTTTAGGGGTGAAACTATTTTAACTTATTTTGGGATGCACTCGGCAAATTTAATGGTTTAAATAGAATTTGATTTCTTTTTTAAAAAAATGTTAGGAAACCTTATGTACATGAATTAATTCGCAATAATTACTAAATTACAACCTTGCGTCACATTCACATATGTCCTAAGTCGTCTAACCCACTATAAATATTTTGTGGCACAAAGCGATGAATTTTTTTGATTACAACAAATTAAAGAAAATATAAATAATATAAGGAATCAGTTTGCATAATCTGAACCAAAGTTTGCAAAAGAAATCCGTGATAAGCTCTAAATAATTAATTCGAGGAAATTCTTCACCAAATCAAAACCTCCTTCCATGCCCTATTAAACATAACTTTGAATTTTGATTGGGTTGGAAGGAAACTAAAGGATTTGGATCGATATCATCATGACCAAAATTGAGAACGAACCAATATCAAAATCTAATTTATTGAATATAACTGACATGGACCGAGAAACTGGCGGCTTTCGAGGTGCAGCAAGTTGCAATGCTCCTGCACCGGCACCGACAGTACACAATAACACTCAATTTCATAAGAACGTGAAAATCGGTTAATAATTGATAAATGCATTGTTGTTATTTTTGTTACCTTGGTGGTAATAATAGTTCACTAAGAGTACCATTCATATAAACATATGTAACGACCCGTAAATTTCGACAATTTAATTTATTAATTTAATAGGATTTTGTAATTAAATTTTAGTAGAAATAATAAAGGTGATAAATTAATATTAGAATGAACGCTAAATTAAAATATAGAAATGGTAATTAAACCCTATTTATAGTAATTTGCATAAATTCAAATGAATTGAGTAGTGAAAAGATTTTGTCACCTGGATATAAATTGAATATGAGAAATTTAAGGAAAGTATTAGATTGATTTAATGTAATAAAGGATTGTTGACAGTAATTGGAACAAATTAGGGAATTATGTTAATGCAAGTTAATAATTTATAAACTTGAATGAAAATTTCAATTTAATAAATAAATTCAAATGTAGGACAGTTATAAGTGTAAATTTATGGGTATGATAACAAATTTGTATAAATTACCAAAATAATTGGTCAATTAATTTATTTGAAATCAAACTCATTTAAATGGTAAGTAATTATAATGTGTTATTGATATAAACGTTACTAATTATTAATATAGTAACGGAAGTGTAAATGAAATGCAACCGTAGAAATTTAAGCTAAGTATTAACAATTGAAATGAAATGTCGAATGGAGTACTATAAATTGTCATACTAAGCTAAGAATTGAATATAAGGAAACAAAGGCAAATAGTAAATCAATCAATGAATTTACATGGATTGTAAAGTTATAACAATAAATAGTAATTGGATGTCTTGTACGAAGTTATAATATTGTGTGAATTATTAATAAAGAATAACTAGAATGAGATTCAAATTTGTATAATAATGGAAAGTGTTAATTGTTGCTGTTGAATATGCGACTATATGGTTTTTGTTTGATGATAATAAACATATATACATTCGTTTAAATGTATTTGTTAATGTACTATTTTATTTTTCATAGATTAAATAAATATTTGCTGAATAAAATTAAATAACATAAAATTAAATACAACTCCAGAATGCATCAGTGTGCAAAGAGCTCGAGCACAAGATATGACAACTACACAATGCAAAGCCCAGTGATCAAACATGAACACTACAAGTCAGTAGAGAACCCATACTACATGAAATACATGGAGACAAAGCCAAGCATGATACAGGTATGAACAGTGCATAGAACAACAGTGCACAAGGCAGATCAATGTTAACCAAATCAGTGATGAAGTCGCATTCTCAAAACCACGACCATGCTACTGTTCAAAACTGCAAATACCCATGTCCAGACTCAATGCAACATTCAATACAGTTTATAATGTACAGAAGCAACAACAACCAGAGAACAAAAGTTCCTATGACAGCATAGTGATCTGGAGTCAGCATCACAGTCAACCCAGATAAAAATAAAGCATGAAGCAAACATATAGAACAGTGGACAGTGCACTGCAGATAGGACAACTAGGTCCAACAAAATCACAAAGCAAGTGCACCACCACACAAGTATACACAAGCAACATGTATGCACCAGTAAACCAAGAACCAGTGGCCATAAACAGAGTGCATGCTACAACAACAAAGACCAAGGCTACAAATGTGCAAATGCTCAAACTCAGGTGGACAGTACGACTTAGTTAATATAATCAAGGAAAACTAAAAACAATACCCAATACACATGAATGCACAAATGCACCAAATAAGCGACACAGTGAACTGCAAGTGTCGACTAGGTAGCAAGCAAGATCAACACAGCAACAATGGTCAGGCAATATGCATCAGGCATTAAATCAAGTGAAGCCAAATGAAAATCAAGACATCGTGTATATATATAATGTCAACCAAAGCAGTGAAACTGCAACAACTCAAATGAACGCAGTGAAATACACAAAGACAGAGCAACATCACAAGTCCAGGTAAATGAAGACGGAGTTGAATTCACAAATCAACGTCAAGGTTGATCAAGTAAAAAATCAAGTTAGTCAATGACCGAAGTCAAATGAAAATCAAACTATAATGTCCAAGGAGATCAAAAATCAACAAGCCATGGATATGATGAACAACTCAAAATTGACCTAGTTAAACACTGAAGCCGTGGCAATCAAGGAGTCGAACAAGTCAAGCCGTGATCAAAATCAAAGTCGTAAGAAGCAAGCAACGGAAATATACGCACATGAAAAGGTCAGAAAACATCTCAATCATCGAAGCATAATCAAGCGGCCGATCACACAAAAATGACGAATTCAAATATATTTGTTAGAACGAAAATCCAGGGAATCAAACTCATATAAAAACCCCAAAATCATCATCGGCATATGCATCGAGTTCAAACAAGCCAAAACCAGAAAAGCAAAAGGAATAAAGTACTTACTGAAATCATAGATGAACTCGATCAAATAGAAGCGGCCAAGATGAATAAAATCATCACGCAATTAGATTGATCGAACAATCGGCAGCTTCATCAAACCCTAAATTGGATCGAAGGGACGAAGCCCTAATTTAGCTTCAAAGAGGAACGGCCGCCATCTCCAAATAAACGAACGAAGAAACTAAGAGAGAACGGGCCGAATAATAAACAAAAGGGGCCGGCTATTTTAATAAGGGCTTTTAATTGTTTAAATAGGGTTATTTTATTTTAAATTGTTTTTAATTTTTAATTTTATTTTTAAACGTTGTATTTACTAGTCGTGTGACTAGGGGACAAGCTACGTGGCGTAGCTTGAGAATTCGCAACTCGGTGGCTGAATTGTGGCAGGGTTTTGAGCGTAGAGTTAGGTTTATTCGATAGCGGGTGTCGCGAGTTTACGTGTGTAAGCGTCTGACTAACTAATTTCTAGTAGAAACCTTGGGGGTAGCACGTAGGCAGGGTTTTGCCGAAGCTGGGTAAATTCTGTGTCGTTCTATTTCTGCTTATTATTCTGCTATTTGTCTGTGCTGCTATTATTCTGTGATTTGTGTTGAAATTAATTTTATAAGCTTCCGCAATTAATTATTATAATTAACACTATCACCCTATTCACCCCCCCCCTCTAGGGTGAAATCGATCCTACAAGTGGTATCAGAGCTAGGAATAGAAGTCAATTTTTGTTTTAAAAATTCGTGTTTCAAAAATCAATTTTTGTTTTTAAAATTTGAATTTTTAAAATGGCTTCTTTTAATAATGCTTTTTCTGAGGGTCAGTCCATAGTTAGACCACCAATGTTCAATGGTGAATATGCTTACTGGAAAAATAGGATGGAAATTTTTCTAAAAACCATTGACGCTTGGGATATTGTTGAGACAGGGGATAAAGCACCAACTATAATTGAAAATAATCAGGAAATAAAAAAACCAAAGGAACAATGGACAGAACTAGAAAATAAATTACAAAATACTAATGCTAAAGCTATGAATTCTATTATCTGTTCATTAGATCAATTTGAATTTAATCGTGTCTCACATTTTCTAACTGCGCAGGAAATATGGCACACACTAGAAGTGACTCACGAAGGAACATCTCAAGTCAAAGAATCTCGCCTTGCCATGCTAAGCTGCGAATACGAGAACTTCACAATGGCGAAGGAAGAAAATGTCAAAGAGATGCATGTACTACTTTCCAATATCGTATACAAATCAAAAGCTCTTGGAAAATCATATACAGAATTAGAGATAGTCCGAAAAATCCTTAGAGTCCTTCCATGAAGTTTTGAAGCCAAAGTGACTGCCATTCAAGAATCAAAAGATTTGGAACAAATGAAAGTCGAAGAACTTATCGGAAATCTCACCACTTATGAGCTAGAAATGAAATTCAAGGAAGAGCGTGAAGGAGGAGATGCTCGAAAGAAATCAATAGCTCTCAAAGGAACAACTGAAAGTAATGATGATGACGATGATGATGCAGCAGCAGAATTGGAGCTATTAATAAAGAAATTCAAAAAGTGGAATTACAAATATGGAAATTCAGCTTGAATTCAAAATGCAAAAAGTAGAATAGCCAAAGCACTAGACTACTCTGAAGAATAGAAGATCATCTGTCACAAGTGCAACCAACCCGGACACATCAAGCCCAATTGTCCTCAAAATCAACGCGATTTTAAAAAGAAATCAAAAAGGAAAAGTTTTGCAGCCACGTGGAATACAAGTGATGAAGATAATCAAAGTTCTAGCAGTGAGAGTGAGAAAGCAGATATGTGCCTTCATGGAAATATAACCGATAGCGACGATGACGAACCAAGCGAGGTATCAAAACTTACTCACTCTGAATTACTTATTTATTTCCACGAAGTAAATGGCTGTTTTGAACGACTTAGGAAAAAATACGCTAAACATGAATCACAAAAAGACACTTTGATAGAATTATATGAACAACTTGACCAATTAGTTGAAAACTATCAAAGAAGGATCCCTAAGTGTGATAAGTGTCCAACATTCGAAGATGAAATTAAAAAATCAGAAATCAATATAAAATCACTTGAAAATGGAATTCTGATTTTAAAAGAGAATGAAAATACTAGGAGAGAGAATTATATTAAAAAGTGCACACAATTGTTAAACGAAAATGAATCTCTCAAAACACAAGTCCAACAATTGTCAACGACTTTAGATAAATTTTCAAAAAGTGAAAAATCGTTGAATATGCTATTAGGAAAGCAAACTGTTAATACGGTTAGACAAGGACTTGGATATAATAAATCGAAAATTGTTGAAAGCGTTATTAATCGAGTTAATCCTATGTGCATAATTTGTAGAAAATATGGACACAATCACAATAATTGTTGGTATAGACCCAAACATGTGAAAACTATACCAATTTGGGTTCCAAAAGGCATAAATATAAAATCTCTCAAAGTTAAACAAATTTGGGTGCCGAAGGGAACAATTATAAATAGTTTTGGGTCTCCACAAAATTATTTTTCTAAATATTCTGCCACTAACAACCATGGACCTATAAAAACAAATAGGTCACATAAATCTTTTCCCGTGTAGGCGTGGTGGCAGGCTAAGGAACAACAACAGTGTTCTCTGGATTTTTGGCTGTTCCAGAAACACAACGGGCGACAAAGCAAAGTTCCTTAGCCTAGTATAAAGGTGACGGAATCACAATGGACAACGACGAAAAATATCGTAAAGGTAAAAACAGGTAAAGGTATATTTATTTGAACGATATATTAAATGTGATAATCTGCACCATATTCTGAATTAAAATCAGCCAATATTGAGATGATGAAAAGATGATGATTTTGACTCTGACTTATTCAACATAGTTGGCCAATTATATTCTTATGCCAAAAACACTATAAAATTCTTTAGATTCTTTGAATTACTTCATATATAAATTTGGATTAAAAATAGTGTTTTGTTGGATAATAATACATTTGGTTATAAGTCGGCTAACACTATATTCACGGTTTTGGATTATTAACAAGGCTTCAATTCAAATTCAAAAGAATATCATTTAAATTGCTGTTAAAATTGAGTTTGAAATTTTTGGTGCACACTTCATGTTTTGGTCTATCAAATTCAATTGATGATAATTTTGAGTGAAAGAGAAATTCAGATGCAGATTACACTGGTAATCTAGTTGATAGAAAAATTACTAGTGAAACGTGATTTTTGTTGAGACATTTAGTAACTGCATCGTTTTTCAAAGAAAATATCTGCATATTTTTCATTTCAAATAATTTTCAAATAGCAGAAAATTTTCTTATAAAACCCCCTCGAGAAAATCATTTTTGACCATATTTTCAGATTAGTCATTTGGAAAAATTGATTTCATAATTATTTTTGAATTTGATTTTAATTGACTATTTTGACTAATCTGACTCCCTAATGATTATCGAAAAGAAAAATAATGATTGAAAAAGTGATGAGTGTTGATATTTATTATATATTATGACTCGAGACGGTATAATTAGTAAATTTCTTTAGAAATTTAAACAAGAGTTATAAAACTTTTTGTTGGTAAAAATTCCATGACCATCTCTATCTCTATCTTTTTTCTAACAATCATCACTCATCAAAATTCTATATAGTTTGTCGATATGTGGTACTTTAAATAGGAATCGTTCGTTTTTCATTTTTACATTTTTTTTAAAAAAAATAAAAAAAATAATAAAAATAATAAATACCAAAGTATTCACTCTCATTTAAAAGTCCTCACGGTTATGCATGTGTGAATTACTTGGAATTTGTTATGTGCTTCCATGGTCATTTAAAAGTCCTCACGGTTATGCATGTATGGAACGCATATCAAAAGTTGATTTTTAAAATAAACAAGTTGATTCTAATCCCATTTAAAAGTCCTCACGGTTATGCGTGGTTAGAAGACACTTGAGTTCATTTTTTTAAAATAAAATTGGAATACTACTAATCTTATTTAAAAGTCCTAACGGTTATGCGTGGTTAGTAGATATTCAAATTCCTGATATAAATATACCACAAATAGACACAACTGTATGGTTTTATATGATGACATAATTCCCATCATTCTAAAAGTGGAATATGCGTCTAACAGAATATTTATGATTTTTGTTTGATTTTTTATTGAAATTTAATATTTATATTCAATTGAGTTTTAATGTTGAATTAATATCAATCTCTTTATCTCTATTTTCTCTTACACTATTATTCTTTTGCTGATAACAAAAGGGGGAGAGAAAAGTTAAGATTTTGTCAAATAAAATCAAGAAAAGGTCAAATAATTTTCTATTTGCATTTAGGCTCATTTGCATATTTTTATGCATATATGTCGGGGGAGCTTTGTGTAGAGAGGAAGCATTTAAATAGGGGGAGCAATTAGAGCATATGAATGATCAAATACATTTAACATATTCAAAATCTTAAATATATGTTTGTTATCATCAAAAGGGGGAGATTGTTGAATATGCGATTATATGATTTTTGTTTGATGATAATAAACATATATACATTCGTTTAAATGTATTTGTTAATGTACTATTTTATTTTTCATAGATTAAATAAATATTTGCTAAATAAAATTAAATAACACAAAATTTGAATTCAAACAGAAATTTTATTCAAACAAATATTTATTACATTTTTGAATAGTACAAATTCAAGCTCTCACTATACATATACAATTTTGATTACAAATACATCACAATTTCATATTTACATTTAACCTCACTACACATCACTCATTCACTCAATTCGTATTTTATCTTCAACTTCATTCCAGTTAGAATCCAGCATCTGAGCAATCTGCAAAAATATACACTAACGCGGTAAAATTGAAAACGAAGTATTTTTGCAATATAAAATAAAATATGTTTTTTTTTGAAAATATTATTTGCCTCAGTTATTTGGGTTGTTCGTCATCATTTAAATTTGAATTCATCATACACGAACAGCTTGTGACATACACAGTGTATCACTGTATATGCCACAAGGCCTTGCACATCGAAATATACACTTGATTGATTTATAGGGATAGGTGAGCACAGGCCAAACCCAAATGAAAAGCCGGGTTCAACTCAAATGCAATATAAATAAAATCACAACACGCGCACAAGGTCAAACCCGAGCTATTAGCTAGATTCAACACAGGGCAGTTGTACAGGCTACGACTTCAAGCATGACTGGAGATGTACAAGTTCGTCACAGCCAATATCAATGCACATGAAGTTCAAATGATCTGGCTTCACAATAAATAATAAGACATGAACAGATAAGAGACAAAGTGCATACACAACATGAAGCACATGAATCCGGACTGAAACAAATGATACCAAATTCAATTCAAACTACAATGAACTATACTCAAGTACTACAAATCAAAAACAAGGAACCAGACCATAATGGCACTGTCAAAATATGCTATAGTGATGATACAAGCACTTGCAACAGAAAGTGGTGCAAATACAACTCCAGAATGCATCAGTGTGCAAAGAGCTCGAGCACAAGATATGACAACTACACAATGCAAAGCCCAGTGATCAAACATGAACACTGCAAGTCAGTAGAGAACCCATACATGAAATACATGGAGACAAAGCCAAGCATGATACAGGTATGAACGGTGCATAGAACTACAGTGCACAAGGGCAGATCAATGTTAACCAAATCAGTGATGAAGTCGCATTCTCAAAACCACGACCATGCTACTATTCAAAACTGCAAATACCCATGTCCAGACTCAATGCAACATTCAATACAGTTTATAATGTACAGAAGCAACAACAATCAGAGAACAAAAGTTCCTATGACAGCATAGTGATCTGGAGTCAGCATCACAGTCAACCCAGATAAAAATAAAGCATGAAGCAAACATATAGAGCAGTGGACAGTGCACTGCAGATAGGACAACTAGGTCCAACAAAATCACAAAGCAAGTGCACCACCACACAAGTATACACAAGCAACATGTATGCACCAGTAAACTAAGAACCAGTGGCCATAAACAGAGTGCATGCTACAACAACAAAGACCAAGGCTACAAATGTGCAAATGCTCAAACTCAGGTGGACAGTACGACTTAGTTAATATAATCAAGGAAAACTAAAAACAATACCCAATACATATGAATGCACAAATGCACCAAATAAGTGACACAGTGAACTGCAAGTGTCGACCAGGTAGCAAGCAAGATCAACACAGCAACAATGGTCAGGCAATATGCATTAGGCATTAAATCAAGTGAAGCCAAATGAAAATCAAGACATCGCGTATATATATAATGTCAACCAAAGCAGTGAAACTGCAACAACTCAAATGAACGCAGTAAAATACACAAAGACAGAGCAACATCACAAGTCCAGGTAAATGAAGGCGGAGTTGAATTCACAAATCAACATCAAGGTTGATCAAGTAAAAAATCAAGTTAGTCAATGAACGAAGTCAAATGAAAATCAAACTGTAATGTCCAAGGAGATCAAAAATCAACAAGCCATGGATATGATGAACAAGTCAAAATTGACCTAGTTAAACATCGAAGTCGTGGCAATCAAGGAGTCGAACAAGTCAAGCCGTAATCAAAATCAAAGTCGTGAGAAGCAAGCAACGAAAATATACGCACTTGAAAAGGTCAAAAAACATCTCAATCATCGAAGCATAATCAAGCGGCCGATCACACAAAAATGACGAATTCAAATATATTTGTTAGAACGAAAATCCAGGGACTCAAACTCATATAAAAACCCCAAAATCATCATCGGCATATGCATCGAGTTCAAACAAGCCAAAACCATAAAAGCAAAAGGAATAAAGTACTTACTGAAATCATAGATGAACTCGATCAAATAGAAGCGGCCAAGACAAACAAAATCATCACGCAATTAGATTGATCGAACAATCGGCAGCTTCATCAAACCCTAAATTGGATCGAAGGGACGAAGCCCTAATTTAGCTTCAAAGAGGAACGACCGCCATCTCCAAATAAACGAACGAAGAAACTAAAAGAGAACGGGCCGAATAATAAACAAAAGGGGCCAGCTATTTTAATAAGGGCTTTTAATTGTTTAAATGGGTTATTTTATTTTATTTTTTTTTAATTTGTAATTTTATTTTTAAACCGTTGTATTTACTAGTCGTGTGACTAGGGACAAGCTATGTGGCCTAGCTTGAGAATTCGCAACTCGGTGGATGAGTTGTGGCAGGCTTTTGAGCGTAGAGTTAGGTTTAGTCGATAGCGGGTGTCGCGAGTTTACGTGTGTAAGCGTCTGACTAACTAATTTCTAGTAGAAACCTTAGGGGCAGCACGTAGGCAAGGTTTTGCCGAAGCTGGGTAAATTCTGTGTCATTCTATTTCTGCTTATTATTCTGTTATTTGTCTGTGCTGCTATTATTCTGTAATTTGTGTTGAAATTAATTTTATATGCTTCCGCAATTAATTTTTATAATTAACACTATCACCCTATTCACCCCCCCTCTAGGGTGAAATCGATCCTACAGTTGCTCTTGAGCAAAAAAATTTAAAAAAAATAATAATTTTAAAGCAAACATTTAATTAACAATGCAATAAGATTTTCTAATAGTAACTGTGTAAATTAAGGTAGTAGTGTAAATGGCAGTTGATGGATAACCAAATTCAGTACAATCCAATTGATTGAAACGACTATTAGGTTATAACTGAATATAAATTAAAATAGAAACGTAAACTTAATAAAAGATAGAAATTTGGGAAATAAAAAGTATGAAACCAAGAAATAAGTTACAGAGAATATTTAATTGAAATTAATGTATCTATTTGGCAAAAATATAATAAGTGTAGTACAATCCAAATTAATGTAAGCAAATTGTGAAGTTCTAATTTATTGAAATTGGTAGAATTGAGAATGGATTAAAGGTTATATAAATTGATGTAATAACACGTAACGAATTATAGATGATAGGTACATGAAAGGAATTTAATTTAAATGTTATAAAGTGGATTTATTTAGGAAATATTAAATGTGCCTAGATATAGACTTTGCTAATTAAAGTCAATAATTAATAAAGTGAATGAAAGGCTAATTTATGAAATATAGAATTTGAATTTTAAATAGTGAGTTAATTTATTTAATTTATAATAATTGGATTTATTGCAAATGAATGAAATCAAATATTAACTATTACGTTAATTTAAAATTTTAGTTGAAATTTGGAAATATTTATGTAATAATTTTAAATCCAATGGTAAACCCTTCTATTTGATATTATGAATGGAATAATTATGGTTTAATTCAATTTAATGGAAATGTTGGAAGTTTATCTATAATTTTGAATTTTATGAAATTGAAGATTCATATTGATTAATCTTTAATAAATTGACATTTAAAAATTGTTAAATCATTGTAAATGTTTAAGAAGTATAAAGTGATAAAGATTGCAAATTTTAGAATTTAAATTTGAAATTTGATTTAATTATTTTATTTTAAATTAAATTAATTAATGTAAAAATAGCCATTTTGGCCACTAACTCGGATTTCGACGAAACAAGTTTCATCGGATCTGTAACAGTGAATTATTATAGGATTTCAAGTTTCGTATCGATCGGACTTGTCGTTTGATCGTATGGGCTTGAAACGCCTTGAAATCAATTTAATTGAAATCAATTTGAAAATATTGATTTCAGCATAACTTCTGCATACGATGGAATTTGGACGTGAAACTTTTTCCATCGCATTCAGAATATTTTAAAACATCGATTTTGATATATGGGTTGACCCAATTTCGTTCCGAAGTCAAAACGGGCTTTCGGGCCATATATCGTTTAGCGCGTACATCCATCTTATCTGATCCATCCTATTTCAACTTTGTCTATAAATATATCATTATAAACCCTAATTCTCCTCATTTTCATTTGGCTGTACATATATCTCAACTCTCTCCTCCTCAATGGCAGACAACATAATTTCAGATCCAATCCCAAATAAAATTCAAAGCTGAAAATCCAAACTCCTCAGAAATATTCACAAAAATTATATGTTGAAGCTCTCGACTAGAGTAATTCACTGGTGGTGTTCGTTTTTCGATTCAATTTGTCGTTTGACAGGAAAACTTCAAAGAAGTTTCGGCCGTTCGTTTTGGGTTATTGGTTTCGATGGCGAATCTTCAATTTTAGGACGATCAGGAGTTTGTCGTACGTAGAGGGCAACCTGAGCTTCGCATCTGAGGTGTCAGTTCATCGAATCGGCTATCGATTTTGCCTCGTTTTCGAATTTGAAGCAGGCGACGGCGGGTCGTTTATGGACACCGGAGGTGGGCGCGTCCTAAGGGGAGGTGCCGCGTGAGGAGGGCGAGCCAGGGGTGAGGGCTGATCGAGTTAAGGTTCGTCAAAGAAGCGTCGAAAATTGGGTGAACGGTGGCGGCTTTCATCTAGGGTTCGGTTTCTAACGTGTGCGAACGACTTTGAGAAGGAGTTACTGTGTAGATGACGTAGCGCTCTGATGACGTGGTGAGAGATGTTTTGTGATTCATTTTTTTATTTTTTTTGTTTTTTTGAATTTCAAATGTTTTATTCGAATAACTTCTTCATACGAACTCCATTTCACGTGCAATTTTTTTTGTTAGGATCGTAATAAAATTTCGGACATTTTGGCGCTGGTTTGGGCAGATTTGGAGACTGTCAAATTTTTGGATTTAAATCGGATTTAAATTCGATTTAAATTCAAAAAGGTGAGTGTTTTAACCCACTCACAATTTCTAAAATTTCTTGTGTTTGTTAAATTGATTTATGATGTGTTTAGAAATTTATTTATAGCTGTTTGGCATATATTTCATCATTATCTCAGTTAATTTGCATTCGTATAATTTACTTGTTATCTAATTCATTTTTGCATATAAACAGCTAGTTAAAATTTTAGTTAAATTTATTATTGCATATAAACTGCTAGTTAAATTTATTTATTATTGCATATAAACTACAGTTAAACAATTATTTAATTCATTATTGGAAAATTAACTGTCAGTAATTAATTATTATTTATTGATGTGATTGTTTGGATTGGATGATAAATTGATAAATGGTTGATGATTGATATGATGGACGAATGAATGCTGTATTTATATTGTATAAACTGCAAATTATTATGCATTTTCATTTTATTCGGGATTGCGGTTTGAAATGATATGCAACCGCATTTTTATTTTTAAATTGCGGATTGAAATGATAAATATCCATATCACTTGACCATAGGATAGAAAATTATATACAGGCACCGCGGTATATATATAAAATTATTTTTGAAATGATTTTCTATGGTTTGGGAGAGAATACGGTTTAATAAATATTAAATTTTGATATATATATATATATAGTAAAATTCTTGAATTTAGCTATGTATAAATTTGTTTCGAATTTTAAAATAAGCTAAATAATGAAGTTGATTTCATTTATATAATATGGTCAAGAATATATTTGAAATTCTATTGTATATAGAGTTTTTAATAACTCAAATAAAAGTAAGGTTGAAGATAAATGTGAATATGATTTGAATTAAAGTATTTAAGAATTATCTTCGAAAAATTTATTTTGAAATGTAAATAAATTAAGATTTAAAGGGTATGATTTTATAACTTGATTTTGATTTGAGAATTTAAATGAATATCCAATTAATTTAAAGAATATTATCAAGTTAATTTAATTAAAAAGAATATCCTGTTATTGAAGTTTAAGGGTTTTACTTAAATAATATTTGTTTTATTAAGTAAATATTTCAAATTTAAATAATAAGAATTTGGATTTGATATATATTAAATTATCAAAGAATCCTTTTTTTTGAAATTGTGGAATATTTAAAGACTGAAATATATGAACTATAAAGTTTTGAAATATAGAATATTTAAGCTTTGAAATATATGGGAATTAAAATGGTTTATTTGGAGGTTCAAATTTATATTGGGAATTTATTGTGAAATCTAAAGAAGCTGTTTATTTTATAAAGTAATATAGTATTTGAACCATTAAGTATTAAAAGTTATGTTTCAAAGCTATGGTTTCAAGGTATATATATTTAAAAATATTATGATTTTGGGAAAGGGATATTTATAAAATAAAAATGATATCATATTGATTTGGGGTTTTAAAAATATAAATGATATCGTATTTATATGGTTGAAAGAGATATTATATTCTAGTTTTAAAGTATAAATTATTTTGAAATAACCGCGGTGTTATAATAACGTTTGGTTGTTGAATAAACCGGGATCGGAAGTTGTCATACTCTCTGCCAACTCCGAAAACCACTTTAACAACCGTGTACGCGGTGGCGATTCCAGAATGAAGTAGGATAATGACGACGTTTCCTTTGAGGTAAATACGTGGACCCAACTCCCGTGAGTTGGCATAAGGTGGCTAAAACAGGAGCGATTCTCGGGGCAAGGGGGTTAGCGCCCTTTATCGGATACTCCTCTTCGATACTATACTCTGACTTTGGATTGATTCGGTGGCCACTTTTGATTTTTGATTTTAGAGGGGAGTTTGTTCGAGGTGCGCGGTAGCTGCGGCTACGCATTACCACCAGCCCGGATGCGTAATTGGTATATCTAGCCTGGCATTGCCTAGTTGTGTCGTGTCACCTACCCTAGCGCGCCTTCTACGAGTTTCTATTTGTGTCGTACCTATGGAGTATCCTCTGGTAGCCTCCCGATCAGGAGGTATTACGGTACTGTATAGACTATTGGCATTTTACGTGTTAAGGTGGAAAATGTAAAGCCTTAACGCTATTTAAAAGTAAGTTTATTTTACAATTAGACACTATAATAATAGAGAAATATACTACATAGTAAATAATTTAACGGATCCTTAGGAGATGTAAATCATGAGCATCTCTTAAGTTACTGCATTCATATTGATTTCTGTTAATTTAACTTACATAAGATCTTTTAGTTCTGACTCGAGTGTTTTGTCTTTTCAATTCGCTCGGGTCAGTCCGAGCGTTTCAGGATTTCGAAGACCTTAGCTCTGGAGGACGGAGATTTATATTATTATTATTATTTTTAGTCCACCATACTCATACTGTTCCGCTGCATTGTTATTGGTATGTGTAACTCTGATAAATGTTGTAAGTATAATCGAATATTTTGTAAAACAGCTTTATAAACTGTATATTTGATTGTTATATTTTATCCTTCCGCTGTGAGATTTTATTTTGTTTTATTTCTTCTTGTTTTTTTTCCTGATTTACCCTATAACAATCCGCCCTTTCGTATGGTTTGAATTGGCACGTGTGTCGATTTAAACCGTATAAAAAGGCTGGATGTTACAATGTGGTATCAGAGCTTTGGTTTAGCGATAAACCTTAGCTTTGTGGGGTTTGACTCTTTGTTAATAGGGTAGTAAAACCCTATGGGAGTCGCTGAGTGAATATATATGAGAGAGCGTATTTGTTAGTGTCATAAAAAGGTTTTAATATTGTGTTAATCTGTTCCGTTTTGTATTTATAAATTCTGGTTGGTGCATGAGACGTTGTGACATCAATAGGGATTTCTAAACACTTAATAGGACAGACCGACACAATATTTGTTTTAAGATAGGTGAATGAAATAATTTTGCCAATTATATTTTCTATATATAAAATAAATTTTTAAATGATATATATATATATATTTGGTTGCAATATATTGGTTGTTAGGTAAGGAAATTTATAAATAACAGTGAAATAAGATTGAAAATAAAATAAATCAAATTGGAAATTTTAGATCTTAAGTTCCGGGGTTTAGAAAATTTTCTTTCAAATGATTTTGGAATATATTAATAATATTTACGAAGTATTTTCTGATATAAGTATTTCAATAATTTGAAAGAAATGTTTTTAAAAGAAATTTTGGGAAAGATAAAGTTGTACTCCCCTCTCTGTTGCTGGAAAATAATTTTGGTGATGAGTGCATGCATCATCGACATTCAATTTCGAGTTTCGAAGTGGGAAGGCCAATGTAGTAGTTTTACTACAGATTTATTTCAATAACCAAATATAAATTTTAAATTTTTTTAAATATAGTTTGATATATAAAGTGTAAGTATATACATTTATCTGTTACTTTAAAATGATTTTGAATAAAACCCGGTATTTAATTCTTAAGTTTCCATTAATTAATAGCTCAATTACTGTAGTGAATTGGAACGGAGGTAATTAATAAATTGAAACCTCTAAAGGAAATAAGAGATTTAATGCTAGGTTATAAATGGTATTAAATGAAATTTGAAATTGTAACCTATGAAATAAAGGATACAATTATGGAACATTAAATTAATTAGAAAAAATATAATAAAACTTGTATAACTTTCAAACTACATTCTTAAAAAGCATATATATGACTTACCAAATATTAAAAGCTGAAATGTTAATAAGAGAATGTAATAGATATTATACAAGAAATAAACTTGAGGTAATTAAAGTAATTAATGAAATTCTTTAATATACAAGGATTTGATGTTGTAATTGTTGTAAACTTAGGTTACAATTGGAATTTTACTATATTTAAATATAATAGATGATTATAAACTTAAGTAAATAAAATGAAATACTACTATAATAAAATATGATGCAATAAAGAAGAAACTTACATGACATTAAAATGGAAAATGAATATTGTAAGTAATAAATGAAAATAAATGAATGAATCACTGAATGAATGAAAGAAAGGAAATCAAACAACTAATGTATGAAATAAAATTAATAATAAATAAATTTGATTTGACTTTTGGAATTGTTGTTGGTTGGTTTATGGTTGTTTGGGTGAGGATACTTTAAGATTGTTTGGATGTATAAATAATCTATTTAGTTTCACCTAAGACTGTTGAGTGGAGGGTACACTTAGTAGTTTTTCTTCATTCCGTACAATATAAAGTTTGAACCCGAAAAACTATTTGTTTTGTTTGATGAATGAATGATTGATTTGAGTTGTTTCATTTTGATGGTTGTATACCTGGTTGCAAGTGATTGTTATATGTATTGATTGGTTGTTGGTATTTGAAAACAACGCTAAATATTGCATTTTATATAATTATTAACTCTCTTGGATTTTATAAGTGAAATACAGGTTATGGAAGCAATTGCTACTGCATTTGATTTCATAATATAAGCGTTATTGCCTGACAAATAGGTACGTTTTCGGATTACGGTTTATAGCGCTATTATATTTATATTTTTCCCATGATGGGATATATATTATTTTGGGAAATATATGTTATATATTGTTATTTTTGATATTATATTTTCTACCGAGCCTCTCCGTACAAAGGAGACTCTGCCAAATGTTTTCGAAAATTTTGGACTTAGAAAATATTTTGAAAATGTTTTCCAAACTTCAATCATTTATGTATAAAAAGATATAATGATTGTAAATTTGTATATTCTAATTAAAGTAACAAATGTTGTAAATTTAATTGTTTATAAAGTTAATGTTTTGAATAAGATATATAGATTTCTTAATTCTTCTTTCCCTTTCTTTTTCCTTTTTAGGGATGAAAAGTTTTGAGTGGGGGAGTGTAACGACCCGTAAATTTCAACAATTTAATTTGTTATTTTAATAGGATTTTGTAATTAAATTTTAGTAGAAATAATAAATATGATAAATTAATATTGGAATGAACGCTAAATTAAAATATAGCAATGGTAATTAAAACCTATTTATAGTAATTTGCATAAATTCAAATGAATTGAGTAGTGAAAAGATTTTTTTACCTGGATATAAATTGAATATGAGAAATTTAAGGAAAGTATTAGATTGATTTAATGTAATAAAGGATTGTTGACAGTAATTGGAACAGATTAGGGAATTATGTTAATGCAAGTTAATAATTTATAAACTTGAATGAACATTTCAATTTAATAAATAAATTCAAATGTAGGACTTAGTTGTAAGTGTAAATTTATGGGTATGATAACAAATTTGTATAAATTACCTAATTAATTGGTCAATTAATTTATTTGAAATCAAACTCATTTAAATGGTAAGTAATTATAATGTGTTATTGATATAAACGTTACTAATTATTAATATAGTAACGGAAGTGTAAATGAAATGCAACCGTAGAAATTTAAGCTAAATATTAACAATTGAAATGAAATGTCGATTAAATGGAGTACTATAAATTGTCATACTAAGCTAAGAATTGAATATAAGGAAACAAAGACAAATAGTAAAACAATCAATGAATTTATATAGATTATAAAGTTATAATAATAAATAGTAATTGGATGTCTTGTACGAAGTTATAATATTGTGTGAATTATTAATAAAGAATAACTAGAATGGGATTCAAATTTGTATAATAATGGAAAGTGTTAATTGTTGCTCTTGAGCATAAAAATTTTAAAAAAATAATAATTTTAAAGAAAACATTTAATTAACCAATGCAATAAGATTTTCTAGTAGTAACTGTGTAAATTAAGGTAGTAGTGCAAATGGCAGTTGATGGATAACCAAATTCAGTACAATCCAATTGATTGAAACGACTGTTAGGTTATAATTGAATATAAATTAAAATAGAAACGTAAACTTAATACAAGATAGAAATTTAGGAAATAAAAAGTATGAAACCAAGAAATAAGTTACAGAGAATATTTAATTGAAATTAATGTATCTATTTGGCAAAAATATAATAAGTGTAGTACAATCCAAATTAATGTAAGAAAATTGTGAAGTTCTAATTTATTGAAATTGGTAGAATTGGGAATGGATTAAAGGTTATATAAATTGATGTAATAATATGCAACGAATTATAGATGACAGGTACATGAAAGGAATTTAATTTAAATGTTATAAAGTGGATTTATTTGGGAAATATTAAATGTGCCTAGATATAGACTTTGCTAATTAAAGTCAATAATTAATAAAGTGAATGAAATGCCAATTTACGAATTATAGAATTTGAATTTTAAATATTGAGTTAATTTATTTAATTTATAATAATTGGATTTATTGCAAATGAATGAAATCAAATATTTAACTATTACGTTAATTTAAAAATTTAGTTGAAATTTGGAAATATTTATGTAATAATTTTAAATCCAATGGTAAACCCTTCTATTTGAAATTATGAATGGAATAATTATGGGTTAATTCAGTTTAATAGAAATGTTGGAAATTTATCTATAATTTTGAATTTTATGAAATTGAAGAATCATATTGATTAATCTTTAATAAATTGATATTTAAAAATTGTTAAATCATTGTAAATGTTTGAGAAGTATAAAGTGATAAAGATTGCAAATTTCAGAATTTAAATTTGAAATTTGATTTAATTATTTTATTTTAGTAATTTAATTAATGTAAAAATAGCCATTTTGGCCACTGACTCAGATTTCGATGAAACAAGTTTCATCGGATCCATAACAGTGAGCTATTATAGGATTTCAAGTTTCGTATCGATCGGACTTGTCGTTTGGTCATATGGGCTTGAAACGCCTTGAAATCTATTTAATTGAAATCAATTGAAATCAATTTGAAAATATTGATTTCAGCATAACTTCTACATATGATGGAATTTGGACGTGAATTTTTTTCCATCGCGTTCAGAATATTTTAAAACATCTATTTTGGTATATAGGTTGACCCAATTTCGTTCTGGAGTCGAAACGGGCTTTTCGGGCCATATATCGTTTAGCGCGTACATTCATCTTATCCGATCCATCCTATTTCAACTTTGTCTATAAATATATCGTTATAAACCCTAATTCTCCTCATTTTCATTTGGTTGTACGTATATCTCAGCTCTCTCCTCCTCAATGGCAGACAACATAATTTCAGATCCAATCCCAAATAAAATCCAAAGCTGAAAATCCAAACTCCTCAGAAAAATTCACAAAAATTATATGTTGAAGCTCTTGACTAGAGTAATTCACTGGTGGTGTTCGTTTTTCGATTCAGTTTGTCGTTTGACTGGAAAAATTCAAAGAAGTTTCGACCGTTCATTTTGGGTTATTGGTTTCGATGGCGGATCTTCAATTTTAGGACGATTAGGAGTTTGCCGTACGTAGAGGGTAACCTGAGCTTCGCATCTGAGGTGTTAGTTCATCGAATCGGCTATCGATTTTTCCTCGTTTTCGAATTTGAAGCAGGCGGCGGTGTGTCGTTTATGGACACCGGAGGTGGGCGCGTCCTAGGGGGAGGTGCCGCGTGAGGAGGTCGAGCTAGTGGTGAGGGCCAATCGAGTTAAGGTTCGTCAAAGAAGCGTCGAAAATTGGGTGAAGGGTGGCGGTTTTCATCTAGGGCTTGGTTTCTAACGCATGTGAATGGCTTTGAGAAGGAGTTACTGTGTAGATGACGTGGGCGCTCCGATGACATGGTGAGAGATGTTTTTTGATTTATTTTATTTTATTTTTTATTTTATTTTTGAATTTCAAACGTTTTATTCGAATAACTTCTTCATACGAACTCCATTTCACGCGTAATTTTTTTGTTAGGATCGTAATAAAATTCCGGACATTTTGGCACTTGTTTGGGCAGATTTGGAGACTGTCAAATTTTTGGATTTAAATCGGATTTAAATTCGATTTAAATTCAAAAAGGTGAGTGTTTTAACCCACTCACAATTTCTAAAATTTCTTGTGTTTGTTAAATTGATTTATGATGTATTTAGAAATTTATCTATAGCGCTTTGGCATATATTTCATCATTATCTCAGTTAATTTGCATTCATATAATTTACTTGTTATTTAATTCATTTTTGCATATAAATTGCCAGTTAAAATTTTAGTTAAATTTATTATTGCATATAAACTGCTACTTAAATTTGTTTATTATTGCATATAAACTACAGTTAAACAGTTATTTAATTCATTATTGGAAAATTAACTGTCAGTAATTAATTATTATTTATTGATGTGATTGTTTGGATTGGATGATAAATTGACAAATGGTTGATGATTGATATGATGGATGAATGAATGCTATATTTATATTGTATAAACTGCAAATTATTATGCATCTTCATTTTATTCGGGATTGCGGTTTGAAATGATATACAATCGCATTTTTATTTTTAAATTGCGGATTGAAATGACAAATATCTGTATCATTTGACCATAGGATAGAAAATTATATACAGGCACTGCGGTATATATATATAATTATTTTTGAAATGATTTTCTATGGTTTTGGAGAGAATACGGTTTAATAAATATTAAATTTTGATATATATATATAGTAAAATTCTTGAATTTTGCTATGTATAAATTTGTTTCGAATTTTAAAATAAGCTAAATAATGAAGTTGGTTTCGTTATATAAAATGGTCAAGAATATATTTGAAATTCTGTTGTATATAGAGTTTTTAATAACTCAAATAAAAGTAAGGTTGAAGATAAATGTGAATATGATTTGAATTAAAGTATTTAAGAATTATCTTCGAAAAATTTATTTTGAAATGTAAATAAATTAAGATTTAAAGGGTATGATTTTATAACTTGATTTTGATTTGAGAATTTAAATGAATATCCAATTAATTTAAAGAATATTATCGAGTTAATTTAATTAAAAAGAATATCCTGTTATTGAAGTTTAAGGGTTTTACTTAAATAATATTTGTTTTATTAAGTAAATATTTCAAATTTAAATAATATGAATTTGGATCTGATATATATTAAATTATCAAAGAATCCTTTTTTTTGAAATAGTGGAATATTTAAAGATTAAAATATATAAACTATAAAGTTTTGAAATATATGAAATATATGGGAATTAAAATGGTTTATTTGGAGGTTCAAATTTATATTGGGAATTTATTATGAAATCTAAAGAAGCTGTTTATTTTATAAAGTAATATAGTATTTGAACCATTAAGTATTAAAAGTTATGTTTCAAAGCTATGGTTTAAAGGTATATATATTTGAAAATATTATGATTTTGGGAAAGGGATATTTATAAAATAAAAATTATATCATATTGATTTGGGGTTTTAAAAATATTAATGATATCGTATTTATATGGTTTGAAGGAGATATTATATTCTGGTTTTAAAGTATAAATTATTTTGAAATAACCACGGTGTTATAATAACGTTTGATTGTTGAAGAGACCGGGATCGGAAGTTGTCATACTCTCCGCCAACTCCGAAAACCACTTTAGCAACCGTGTACGCGGTGGAGATTGCAGAATGAAGTAGGATGGTGGCGGCGTTTCCTTTGAGGTAAATACGTGGACCCAACTCCCATGAGTTGGCATAAGGTGGCTAAAACAGGAGCGATTCTCGGGCCAAGGGGGTTAGCACCTTTATCGGATACTCCTCTTCGATACTGTACTCTGACTTTGGATTGATTCGGTGGCCACTTTTGATTTTAGATTTTATGGGGGAGTTTGTTCGAGATGGGCGGTAGCTGCGGCTACGTGTTACCACCAGCCCTGATGCGTAATTGGTATATCTACCCTGACATTGCCTAGTTGTGTCGTGTCACCTACCCTAGCGCGCCTTCTACGAGTTTCTATTTGTGTCGTACCTATGGAGTATCCTCTGGTAGCCTCCCGATCAGGTGGTATTATGGTACTGTATAGACTATTGGCATTTTACATGTTAAGGTGGAAAATGTAAAGCCTTAACGTTATTTAAAAGTAAGTTTATTTTACGATTAGACAATATTATAATAGCGAATTATACTACATAGTAAATAGTTTAACGGATCCTTAGGAGATGTAAATCCCGAGCATCTCTTGAGTTACTGCACTCATATTTATTTCTGTTAATTTAACTTACATAAGATCTTTTAGTTCTGACTTGAGTGTTTTGTCTTTTCAATTCGCTCGGGTCAGTCTGAGCGTTTCAGGATTTCGAAGACCTTAGCTCTGGAGGACGAAGACGGAAATTTATATTATTATTATTGTTAGTCCACCATACTCATACTGTTCCGCTGCATTGTTATTGGTATGTGTAACTCTGATAAATGTTGTAAGTATAATCGAATATTTTGTAAAACAGCTTTATAAACTGTATATTTGATTATTATATTTTATCCTTCCGCTGTGAGATTCTATTTTGTTTTATTTCTTCTTGTTTTTTTTTTGATTTACCCCATAACAATCCGCCCTTTCTTATGGTTTGAATTGGCACGTGTGTCGATTCAAACCGTATAAAAAGGCGGGATGTTACAACATATGCTTGGAGGAATACCTAAAGAGATATTTCATCATATGAAAGACTCATATTTTTGTTGGGCATAACGTCTTTTCATTAGGTTGTAACATTAGAGGATTATCAAGATGAACAAAGCCTGGATCCACCTACCAAAGTTTCGTCAATTTTGATTATTAGTTTCATGCTTTTTATTATTCAGGATGGATTATTGATCTTTTCATGTTTCATAAAATGACAGAAGAATGGAGGCAAGCCATTCGGAACTTTGTATATGGGCATGCAGAAAGGAAGGGAAATCCCAAAAAAAAATTACCCTTGCTTAGAATGTAGGAATCTTATCCGCCAATTGCCAAGGGATGTTGTATCACACTTGATTTGTTCTAGAATTGACCCAACATACGACGTATGGATTTTTTCACGGGGAAGCACACCCTTTATAAAATGAAGGCGATGAAGTGACGGATACATATAGAATGTACTTAGACATATAAATATATAATAAAGAGATGGAAGATCATGCTAATGTAAGACATGGGATTAGGATTTAGGAGATAATGAGAATGCAGAAATTCCGTTATACCCTGGTTATGCAACCCACACAAAGTTGTCAGCTACAATACTTCTTTACCAGCATAAAGTTTGAAATGGTGTGTCTGACACAACATTTATGGAACATCTTCAACTTCTCAAGGATATGCTGCCTATGAAAAATACGCTTCTTGATTTGACATATGTAACAAAGATGCTGATTAAATCATTTGGTTTAGGCTATAAACAAATACATGCATTTGTACATGATTTTTGCCTATTTAGAAAAGAGCTTGCGCGTAGTGATTTTTGTCCAAAATGTGGCAAATCTCGTTGGAAAAAGAACAAGACAAAGGAAGATGGAAAGCAAGTCAAAATACCTGCAAAGGTCTTGAGATACTTTCCAATAATACAAAGACTGAAAAGAATGTTTACGTCCTCGGAAACATCAGAGCAATTAAGATGGCATAGCAATCGTAAGAGCAATATAGTAAATTACGTCATCCAGTAGATTCTTCTCAATAGGGTACAATTGATAGAATGTATCCTTCCTTTGCATCTAATCCTTTCGAGTGATGGCTTTAATCCCTTTGGTGATTGGAACTGTGCAAATAGTTGTTAACCAGTGTTTCTTGTTGCTTACAATTTCCCTTTGTGGCTTTGTATGGACAAAGATAATATGATCTTATCTTTATTAATTCCTAGGCCACGACAAATAGGGAATGATATCGATATGTATCTACAACCACTTATCGAAGATTTGAAAAAACTGTGGGATAAAGGGGTGAAGGTGTATGATGCATACACTCGCAGAGAATTCAGATTAAATGCTATTCTAATGTGGATGACAAATAATTTTCCAGCTTATGGAAATTTAGCAGGTTGGGCTATAAAGGATAAGAGGGCATGTCATGTTTGTGGCATTAATACATGCTCAATGTGGCTACCATTTAGTAAGAAGTATGCATACTTGGCTATAGGAAATTCCTTGAACCAGACCATGAATATTGTCAACGAAAAAACTTGTTGGATGGAACCATAGAGAATAGACGATGGCCTCCAGTACAAAACGGTTCTCAAATCTTTGATATTGTTAAAGATATTTGTAATGAATGGAGAAAAACCAACTGAGGAAGATAAAGAGAAACAAAAAGAGAAAAGGAAAAGGAAGTGGGAAGATGGGAAGAAAAAAGGAAGTTAAATGTGGAAAAAGAAATCTATTTTCTTTGATTTGCCATATTAGCAGGTAAAATTTATTTAGAAACAAAATTGCCTATTCTTTTCTAACTATGTAATCGATACTTTATTATTAATTAGTTCTACTCCATTTTTTATTTTCTTAGGTGCTTCCTTTTCATCACAACCTAGATGTAATGTATGTTGAAAGTATTCTTATTACGTTACTCGATATTAAAGGAAAATCAAAAGATGGCATTAATTCATGTAAAGATATAAAAGTATTGGGTATTAGGAAAAAGTTACATCCTATAGATATGGGAAGCAAAGCATTACTTCCAGTCGTGCCATGCACCTTAACTGACCAAGAAAAGGAGATCTTTTACAATAGAATGAGGAATTTGAAAGTACATGATGGGTATAGCTCGAATATTGGGAATTGTTTTGCAAAACAAAACAAAAATTCAAGTCTTAAGTCCCATGATTATCATGTTTAAAGCAATAACTGTTGTCTGTATCACTGAGAGGACTTCTACCTAAAGGGACAAGTAATGCATTACGATGGCTATGTTTGTTTTACAACAACATTTGTCAAAGGGTGATTGATAAAGATAAATTAAAATCCATCAAGAATCGGGTTGCATTAACACTATGCGATCTTGAGAGATTCTTTCCTCCTTCCTTTTTTGACATCATGATTCACTTGACGATGCATTTAGGAAGGGAAGCAAGAATTTGTAGGCCGGTACAATATGGATGGGTGTATCCATTTGAGAGGTAAAAATTGGCATGAGCACTTAATAGTATATGTGCATATGAAAGTAATTTATGTATGTATCTCAATTATAGATATATGAAAACACTGAATGTGTATGTTAAAAATCAAGCATGGGCTGAAGGGTGCATAGCTGAATGTTATTCTACTGATGAATGCGTGAAGTATTATGCTGGATATGTTAAAGATGCATTAGAAATTAGGCAAAGAAAAAATATAAATGAAGTGGAAAAAGTGAGGGGCGTCCTATTTCCAAAGGAAAACCTATGGTGGTCTTTAATGAGGTGATTCATGTTGCTCATCGATATGTGTTGTTTAATACCGCGGTAGTGGAGCCTTATATAAATTAAGTATAAGTTCAATTCAACTATTATGCATGAAATAAATTAGATTTTGTCTTGTACATTTGAGTATATAGGATGTGCAACGAGGAGCTGAAACGTTTGTATCTCCACCTTTCACGAGATGATGTGGAACTTTCAAAGCTACATTCGGAGACTTGTAGTCATAGGTTTAAAGAAAGGTTGATTGCGTTATATCTTCTTTTAAAATAAATTAGTTTGATATGGAAGTCTACACAAACTAGTCATCAATCTTTATATATAATATTATGCTTTTCCAGGTTAAAGATGATAGAAAAACATCTGATGTTAGCAAACTAATAAGTTGGCTTGCATATGGACCTCGCCGTCAAGTAATTTCTTATACTATTTATATTATTAATGTCTAGTGTTTTCTTATAAAAGACTAGAAGAAGTCTACACAAAATAATGGTGTTTCCATTGAGGCAAGTACTATTCGTGTAGATGGGTCCATTGAGAAATTAATATATTATGGAGTTTTGCATGAGATTTTGTTGTTAGACTACCGTCAGTTTCAAATTACCTTGTTTAAGTGTGATTGGGCTAATATTGATCGTGGAGCAAAGTTTGAAAATGGATTTACATTAGTTAATTTACATCAATTCCAAATCAATTTACAAGCAACCTTTTCATTTTAGCAATGCAAGTTGTACAAGTGTTTTTTTTAAGAGAAAATAGTTCTTCAAATTGATATGTTGTGCTAAGAGAACTCTCTAGAGGTTTTCAAGAGTTGGAAAACTATGACGAGGAGGATGAATCATCTAATAAACCAATAGATGAGTCACTACTTGATGATAGAGATGTCGACTATGGGGATGAAAGTTATATAAGGCAGGATAGTTATGGTATTTTGGCATGATATAAGCATCCTTCATTGATATTTGTTTTATACATTATTATATTTTTAAAGAGTATAAATATACCTAGTTTTTTGCTTATTTATATCAATTAACCATCAATTTTGAATATTAAAATTGAGAAAAAAATAATAATCATTCTTTTGCAAAGTAGTACCATTTTATATTAGGACTTTTATATTCACTATAATGACTATTTAGTATGATGTTCTAATTATTTATATATTATGTTTTTTTCCAGGTTTCTCACTTAGCAGAAGACAGTTGAACTTGAAGCATCAATGAGTAAAAAGCAGCAAGATCAAGGTGAGGTAAAATATAACTATCCCAATACTAAAATATTTCACCACTTTTTACTATTTACTGTTTAATACTTGAAGTGAAAATAGTTTCATCATGTTTACAGTTTTAGAATTTTATTTTCCATTGTTAATAACATCCGCTACATATTAGAAAGTGAAGCATATTAAATTTCCATGAACGTTTATTTGGAACATTAGAGAACACCATAGGATTGAGCATCTATGTAATATTGAGTGGGTTCTTAATTTACTGTGAATTATTTGTAATACATTTCCTATACCTCATTTCTTATTGTAGTGAATGTCTTTTAGGTAAAGTTTTTATTTGACGTAAATTAATTGAAGATCTCTTCAAATTTTTGAAATGAAATGTATTCTATCTAGCTTCTATTTTTGATTGACTATTAGATTGGTAGGTTTGCTTGGTTAACCTGCATATTCCTCTCTTCTAATTTTATTCCAGCTGCTATTATAAACCCACGGTTAGATTTATTTTTGAAATTGTTGTTGTTAGATTAAATTTAATGTTATATATTTACTTGCCTGTTTTTTATATAATTATCATGTCGGGTTATGAAACTTGTATATTTAGTAGCTTAAATATGAATCTTCTATTCAGGTTATTATACATAGTTAGGATGTTTCAGTTTTTACTAATGCGAACTCTACCCGTTCAACTGTAAATTTATAAAAAGAAATTTCATTTGTATTACAAATATATATTATCTAATGAAACAAGCATTATCCATGTGTATTGTCTATGCATGCATGCATCTATCGATACTATCCCTTTCTTATACATGTAGGCATATCTTAACAATGATAACAAATATAGAAAATGAGCAAGATTCTAATGGATATACATAGCTTGACTTCAATTAAATAGAACCAATTTGGAATATCATCAGTTTTATGAAAACGATTCAACAAATATATTCAATATATTCTAATGTATATATGTATTCAAGCTACATATATCTATCGATTCTATCCCTTAAAATTAAAGTCGGGTTTGCAAGATATTCTTGTTGCTTATTTGGGAGTCAATACCACACAATATGTTGTCCATTACCCAATAAAAAGAACAAAAGCCAACTGGTTTTGCTAGAGATTTTCATCATCATATAATAAATCAAATCACCCAAAAGATAATACATTCAGATTTATTTTTGAAATTTTTGTTGTTAGATTAAATTTAATGCTATTATAAACATGCAGTTAGATTTAATGAATTTCATTTCAAAAAATGATTTGGATTTTACATAACATTTTCGCATTGAAAATATTCACCATCAAGTAGAATTAGTTTCATATTTCCACTAATAAGTTCCTGTAATTGGTATCGGTCTGCAAAATAATCCTAATCTTAAGATTGAAGGATTTTGAAGATGTTTAATTATTTTATTATGGAATGTCTATGTTCCATCATGTTTTACTTTGTTTTCATATGTTTGCATCTATGGATTGTATGTTATATATTTGGAAATGGAATATATTTCCATATCCAGTTTATATTCTACTTAACTGTTGTGTATAAATAGGTTACCCAAGATAACATAGGACATCAATTAATTTTAATTTAGTATTTTCTTTGTACATCTATGTTATTGAAATATTTTTACTTTAAACCCGGTCGAATGAAATATGTTTGCTCTAGCATTGAGACGCACGTCATTTCAACTATCAACAAAATTGATGAAATATATCCTAATTATTCATCACTTTTTACTGATTTGATGCATGTTGATCGCCTGATCTATACACATCTAGCTAGAATTCAAGGATACATGCTTCTATTTCATGTTGAAACATTATGGTAATATAACATGAGAACTTTATATTTCTACGATTTAATAATACAAGCATACATGCTTCTATTTCATGCTGAACCATCAAGCAAATATAACATGAGAACTTTAACTAATTTCATCGACAATTGTTTGCTAATTTTAGATATCAAAGCCAGCAACGAGACACTCAAAGAGGCAATCTTTAGCTACACTTACAACTATATGTGCAAAAGATAAGGTTAGCAGTGTACAAAACAATGAAACGAGAGATACTGAAGTTGAAGTCGCTCGTACTCTTTAGTATTTAATCCCTACTGTTAGAAGATCTTCTCGAAAGCGTACTCCATAGAGTTTAAATGCTACTGAAATGTTGCCTCCACTAGACAAAAATCATCCTTCAAATGTCGTTCACTCTCCAAATATTGCTCCCTTCAACTCAGACTCACTAAACACCATGGATGCCCTGAACAACTCTTCATTCATGCCTAGTGATGATTTTTGACTAGAGCTAGTAAAGGAAAAAAGAGGAAAGATTATGATGTTTTCTTCGATGCCGAATGAGAAGGCTGAAGTTGAATTCAACGATCGAGGTCAACCAATAGGTTCCAATTCTAAACACTTATTTTCTTATCTTGGTACCTTAGCAAGGGAGATGGTACCTGTGACTATTCATAAGTGGAAAAAGTCGACAAGAGGTTAAAGAAAGATTTATGGACTTGTATTCAGGTATGGATATCAATATATCAACATAAATAATATATGTGTTTTATTCAAAACACCATCTTTTTGGGAAAATCCCTTCAGATGATCAGTCTAAGGGAATAAAAACTCCATTGCAACGGAAAACAACTGGATCGTGATTGTAGTGAGAGGAAAACAAACAGAGATAAACACTCGAACAGACAATCACAGATCAAAACAGTGAAGAAAAATGAATAACACCAGTATTCATAGTGGTTCCACTACCACGAGATAGTGTACGTCCAATTAGGGATAGGAGATTTTATTAATCACCGAAAGATTAGATTTACAATGTTGATTCAATTTTAGAGGCTATACATAAGAAGAATTAACAATACAGACAAAATTATACGGAGTTTCAACTCTCTAAGATGGCTACCATTGTTGACCAGTAGCTCCATTATTTATATAGTGAAGATATGAGAATGGGTAGCTGCTATATAACAACCCTTGGGTTTGGCTCGGCAGTCCTGATTCGGCATGTTTGGTCCAGCAAACGGCATACATGGTTTGGTCCGGTATGATTTGGATCGGCATGCTCTAACACCAAACCAAATATTTGGTTTGGCCTTCAGCATCTCAAATCTGGACCGGCACTACTTGTTTCGGCAATCAACAGCTCGTTTGGACTGATATGCCTACTCCTTATCGAATGAGAATACTGGTTCAGCATCAACACCGAGCGAGTAATTTGGTTCAGCATTCCTCATGAACTAAAATTTTGGAGCGGCATGAATGAGTCAACATCCGTGAACCAAAACAGCCTCCCACGTATACTTCTTCCCGAACGAGACTTGAAGTTCAACACCGAACGAAATCATTTCTCTCTATTGCAACCTACCATCACCGCTCCAAGTGGAGCGGAAATCATGGCTAGCACCGGATGAGAAATCTCGTCCGGCATCCTCCTCCATCGGACCAATTGGTCCGGCCTACTGCCTCACCGAGCGAAGTATTTGGTTTGGCAAAACCTAGCTCTGATTCCAAGGCTTCTTCCTCCTCCTTTACCGAAGACATGCTTCTACCTCCTCTATCTGCTACTGGGACATGGAATTAAGGTACCAATTTTTAACAGCCTCCACCTTGATGCCGAATTCCATACAAGCCATCCTGCTTCATCTAAACCTTCATGCTCTAAGAAATAGATACTTATCCAATGAGCTTCGGCAAAGCCATCACCCGTTACATTCTGTCAATGAACTCTGACAAGGCCACCGTCCATCAATAAAGTGTTCGAAGTACCCAGTCGGTGTAGAACCTATCAATCTCCACCATGAAAAAAAACCTCTCCATGAACCCTTCCGTGCAACCCCATGGCACTAGCACTTCATTAAGCGAATCAAGTTCGAGTAATGCTCGAACTTGGCAACATGCAAAAACTTGGTAAACATGTCTACTCATTCTCCTTTATGTGAATTTTCTGAAGAAGAACTTGCTTCTCATCGCTCATCGAGAAAAGGAACCACTCTCTCACCTCAATATGCTTCATCCTCGAGCTGAATGCTACATTTTAGCTAAATGAATTGCACTCTGACTATCACAGTACACATCCACGCCTTCATATACGAAGCCCAAATCACACAACAAGCGCCTCAAATAAAGCGCCTCCTTAGCTGCTTCAACCGTAGCTATGAACTCTTCCTCTGTAGTAAACAAAACCTCAATCATCTACAACCTCGCTCTCCAACTAATAATTGTCCCACCAATGGTGAAAACAAATCCGGAGGTTGACTTCCTTCGATCTCTATCACCGGCATAGTTGGAATCATAAAATCCAACCAAACTGAAATATCTTCCTTTGCGGCCAAAGACAAGTCCATGGTTTGGAGTTCTCTAAGGTATCTGAAGATACACTTCACTGCTTCCCAATGCCTCTTTCTTGGATTCACCATGAATCTACTCACCAATCCAACAGCCTATGCAATGTCAGGCTTAGTGTAGACAATGGCATACATCATGCTGCCAATTGCACTTACATATGTGACCTTCATCATATAAGCCATGTTCATTTTCGAGATCGGAGAGCCTTTACTAGATAGCTGTATGTGCAAAGGCATGGGTGTATTGATTTCCTTTTCCCCTTCCATGCTAAGCCAAGAAAGCACCTTTCGAATGTACTCATTTTGAGTGAGGCTCAAAAGTCTTAGATTTCTATCCCTTTGGATTTTCATATCCAAAATTTTCTTTGCTTCTCCAAGGTATTTTATTTCAAATTCTGCTTTTATCTTTAGCTTCAAACTATCAATTTCAGCCTTATTCTTGGAAGTAATAAACATATCGTCCACGTACAAGAGTAGATACACCCATCTACCATTCTTTAAATGCTTGAAGTGAACACAAGCATCTTTGATGCTATGATCAAAACCAAGTGAAAGCATAAAAGAGTCAAACCTCTTGTACCATTGTCTAGGCGACTGCTGAAGTCCATACAATGACTTCTTCAATTTGCAAACCCAATTTTCTTTTCCATCTACAACAAATCCTTTCGGCTACTTCATATATATGCTTTCATCCAATTCTCTGTGCAAGAAAATGGTTTTCACATCCAGTTGCTCCAGCTCCAAGTCATAAGTTGCGACGATCGCGAGCAAAATGCGGATGGACGTATGCCTCACTACTGGAGAGAATATCTCATCATACTCCAACCCCTTTCTTTATAAAAAAACCCTTTAGCAACTACTCTAGCCATGTATCTCCCATCATCCTTTACCTTGAACACCCATTTGCAACCTATGGCTCGGCTTCCTTAAGGAGATGGTACCAAATCCCAAGTCCTGTTCTTCTTCAACGACTCTAACTCCTCTTCAATAGCGGACATCCACTTTGTACAATCACATGACTTCAAAGCTTCATCAAGGTCAAGCGGATCCTCATGAACCACATGTAGGGCATAGTCAAACTGATCACCAAGGATAAGGTTTGCAAACTGCCAATCACTATACCTTTCAGGTGGCCTAATAGTCCTACGACTGACCCGGGTAGGTACAACTTTGCCTAAACTCCTTTCAGCTCCACCTTGCACTGAACTTCCTCTAGATTCATGCACATCACCAGCACTACTAGAAGGTACCTGTGGACTATCCTGTGATGTTTCATCAACTGCGTTTTCCTCAACAACATCAACAACAACTCTATTATTTGGCTGGAACACGGGAACTTCTTCCACCTCCTTAGGCATATCAGAATCTTCTGATGTGGTAGGTAGCTTCTCGCTTGGATTGAACATAGTAGATTCATCAAACGTAACATGTCTGGAATGAACAAACTTCCAATCAACAGGGTTCTAAATTCAATACCCTTTGATACCATTGGTGTATCCCATTAATATGCTCTTGTATGCTTTAGCCTCCAACTTGTCATCACCTATATGTTGTACGTACACGGGACAACCAAAAATTCAAAAGTAAGCAAGATACACTGCTTTACCTCTCTACTTCTCCTCTAGAATCTTCCCATCTGTGGCTGAGCACGGAATTCAATTTATGATATGCGCCGCAGTTGATAATGCCTTAGCCCAAAAGCCTCTAAACATGCTCGCCGTTAATCTCAAGCAACGACCCTTCTCCAGTAGAGTCGTGTTCATCCTTTTTGCAACCCCAATGGATTGCGGATCTTCGGATGTAGTGAAATTTCTCTGAATGCCGTGTTGTCTATAGAAATCGAGGAACTCTCTAGAGATAAATTCACCATCATTATCCGATCTTAGCACCTTCAACCTAGAATTAGATTGGTTCTGAATAAGCGCTTTCCAGTCTTTGAACCTCTCAGAACTTTCGGATTTGGCCTTCATCACATACACCTATACTTTTCGATAAAAGTCGTCAATGAAAGAGATAAAATTCTTTTCTCCTCCAAAAGAAGGAGTAGCAACTAGCCCCCAAACATCTATATGCACGTACTCAAGTACTCATCTCGATCTATGGAGTCCAACTCCAAAAGATACTTTAGTTTTCTTGCCTAACACACACTCCTGGCAAAGTCCATGTTGTTAAAGGTTTCTCCTTTCATCATCTTCAATTTTCGAAGCAACTTTAAGCCCTTCTCTGACATATGACCCAACCAGAGATGCCAAAGCTTTGTGGCATCAAATGCACGAGAGCTATCTACTCCAACACACGACTCTCCAAGAACTATGGTTCCTTTTAACAAATACAGATTTCGAAACACATCTCCCTTCATAAGAACTAGTGCACCTCTCGAAACCTTCAGACTATCCTTCTCGATGGTTATCTAGCTTCCCAAAGATGCCAATTGTCCTAAAGAAATTAAGGGCTTGCGAAGACCTGGAACATACCGGACACCGATCAAAGTGCATATCACTCCATTAAACATTCCAATCCTCACTGTACCTTCATCCATTGCTCTACAGCTGACATCATTATCCATAAGAAAAAAATTTCCCTCTCGTCCAACAAAATAACTGAAGTAATCCATATTAGGCATCATATGGAAAGACGCCCCCGAGTCCGGCACCCAATGGTCTGGTACATCTAATACTGTTGTAGACACCACATTGTCAGGTACAGACTTCTCCACCACAAATGATGAAGATCCGTCTCCTTCCTTCTTCTTCAAATCTGGACAATCCTTTTTCCAATGACCAGGTTTCTTGTATATAAAACACTTACTGTCCTTAAACATTCCTCTCCTACCATTACCAGGCTTCCTGGACTTGGAACGCCCTCTAGAATGCTAATTCTTCCTATCTTCTCTTCCTCTTTTAACAAACAGGTCGTGATTACTACTTCCACGTCTACTTCCTTCACTTATCTCCATCATCTGATCTCTCAAACCCTCAGTTAGAAGGCCCGACTTCACATCTTCCGCTGTCAATGTGTCTCTAGCGAAGATAAGGCTGTTAGCAAAACCTGTGTAACGCTCTAAAAGAGAAGACAAAAGAATCATTGTCATTTGCTCCTCATCCATCTTCAAGTCAATAGTCTTCATCTGCATCATGAGATCATCAAAGAAATTAAGATGTTCCTTCACTGAAGTATCCCCTCTCATCCACATGGTGAAAAATGTCTTCAATAATATTAGATGGTTAGTCAGAGATTTTTTTCAAGTGGATATTTTCTGGCTTGGTCCAAATGCCCCTAGCAGTGGTCCCATTGCTAACCTCTGAGATAACATTCTCCCCCATAGCTAGTTGTAAAGTAGTAAACGCTCAGTTCTCCATCTCCTTCCTTTCCGCGACTGAGATGTCAACCGTCAACTCCTTAGGGGAAAACACTATTGGATGGACTTCATTCCTTATTAGAACAGCCTTCATCCTCCATTGCCACTTCTCGAAGTCTTTATCCATATTCCATTTCTCAATTGCCAATATGATCCTGACGCAATATATATGTAACGACCGTAAATTTTACTAGTTTTATTTATTTAATCATTGAAATTCTATGAAATTTTAAATAATAAAATTTGGAAATATAAATTTGATATTTGGAATACGTCTAAGTTAACATAGCAACTTAAATTTTTATCTGATAATACCGAGGTTTATTTTTTGGTGTAATTCTATTTCAATTTAAATCGGTTAATATTGGATGATAACAAAATGATTTTCAAACCTGAATATTTTTATATAGAAAATTTGTAAATCATCTTCTGAGTGAGACGTCATATTTCGTTTCTTCAAATTTTGACTGTTATTGCTCGGTCGATCTTATTTTTGGCAAAATAGCAGCATTTTCGTTACCGAATATCGACTTTTGATAGTTCGGTCGTACCGCAGATATTTGTATACCATTTTGATCGTCTCGTCGTGCTGATCTCTATGGTATATTCGATTGTCAATTTTGGAGTCCGATGTGTGGTGCAAGTCAGTAAAACGATTTCCATATCGGTATCCATATTTGTGCCGTTTGATTTCCGTCTGTCCTTTTATTACATCCGTGAGAAAGCTGTTAGCCAAAAGCAATTAATGATGGTTGAATTCAACATCTGTCTCCTACCATTCTCATTGATTGATATATAACGTGGTCCATATTCTTTTGTTTCGGTCCATACTTTTATTCTGTCCATTTTATTTATAAGACACGTCCTTCCTCCTCCTGGTCATCTTGTTTATCACAACAGCATGTCATTATCTCTCCTTCCTTGCTTTCTCTTGGCTTCTCTTATTCCACCAAATGCAACACTCCCCTTCTACCGAGCCTACATGTGTTCTCCATCCCTTCTTCTCCACGACCACAAGTGCCGACCCTTTGCGTCACTTCCTACAAACTGCGCTCGGCCTCGTCTTCCCATTCCTATGTCGCAACCTCTCTCCTCCGGCCTTACCCGTGCCTAAAGCATAACACAGACCGAAACCTATCACTCTCCACTCCACCTGGCCGAGTTTCCCTTCGCCGCTGCTCTTACCATTGTCTCGAGCATCTGTCCACTCACCACCTACCGTGAGTCCGCCTTCATCTCACGTCGTGGCCGACCTTGTTGCTTCGCTCTCCCTCTCTCTTTGCCTTCCCTTAGTGACAAATCGTGCTCTGCCTTGCGGATGGTCACATTTGTGTCTTCTTTTATGTATGAAATGGTATATATATATCTCATTTATTTTATTATTATATATAATACGCATAGGTTAGATTTTAAAAAGTAAGTATGGGCATATATATTATATATTGATTTTCAAATTTTATAATAGTATATTGTATAAGTTTAGATATGTTGTTTACGTTTATATATGTTTATATAGTATACAAGTTCTTTTGTGATCTGTGGTCATAAATATAGGCCCATGCAAGCTAGTATGATTTATTCAAAATATGGATATAATAACATGGTAGGTGTTTGGTCATAGAGATACTTATAAAATAAGTTGTAACAGTTATATTTTGTAAGCGGTTTCAATTTTAGCATGTGTACAATATACTTTGGATAACTATCTGTTATATATATACACTAGTAGGTACATGAGATATTATATATTTTTTGATTTATTTGATTTCATGTATATATATAGTACCGTATGCTCTGTTGATAAAAAAAATTGAGTGAGTATATGTTTGGCTTAAATCATAACATATATATGTATGTTTGTAGACTGACTTAAATTTTTTAAAGAAACAAAAGAGTGTAAATTTATATCCTAGTCTTACATGTATAATGTTATACAGTTTTTCGGCATATAAGTTAGAAATGATTTATTCAGTTTATATATAGCGTTTGTTGTCTAGTTGCATAATATATATTAGTTTTATATTTATTTAAGTGTATGTTTATTTACATATATATCCTACGTCAGTTATATATAGTTTTGTAGTATGTTTTAGTTAAGTTTTCTTTGGTATAATAGTCACGGTTAGTTATATATGTTAGTTACTTTAATTATGCAAGTTGTTCTATATTTGTCTTATATTTGAATTGTTGAAATAACTTTGTATATATATGATAGTATAGATATATAAATTGTACAGTATTGTATATATTAAAGTTATTCATAAGTATATGAGTTTGTTTACAGATAAGCTGTTTACACACACACATATATATGTATAAAATGTTTATAAGGTATACACGTTTTTACAATCTAACATATATATATATATATGTATGTATGTATGTATGTATGTATATATAGTTATATACGTTGCTCGATACATAAGTAATATAAGCCATATTTTTAACCTGTATATAATTATAGTTAGTTCACAAATATCAACATATATAAAGTGATGGTTTCTATGTATTGGAATAAAGCAAAGTTATTGGATTTTTAAATTGTAATTTATATTGTGACTTTGTAGCTTACGTATATAAGCTTATTTATGTATTAAAGATTAATTCTGAATTATTTTTTTGTATTTTAGCGTATTTGTCTTAAATTAAAATATCGACATATATATATATAATATATTAATAATGCATATATCTTGTTTATATCAAACTAATTCGTTTTGATCATCGATCTCTGTTATCAGCTTTTCTCGTCAAATTCATGTCCATCTAGCGTTGCTTTGGAATTCGTAGCTCATTTCTTTGTCAAATCTATCTACCTCGAAAGGTGAGTAAACACTCAGATTAACGTTCTTATATTTATTAAATTTGATTTCAATTGAATAACAATTGAAATATGATGTTGTTAGTTATTTATATTGTTATATATGTTGTTATCTTTATCTGTTCACCTGAGACATCTGACGCCATTATCTATTATTTATATGATGATATATGCTATATGCATGTTTTATTATTATCATATCTGCTATCACTCTGCAAGTACCATGTTAGCATAGAATTCACTATGGGTTGAAATGATACATACCCGAACGGACTTTAGAATAGGAGAAAATCGCTAGGGCTTGAAATGATAAACCCAAGCGGTTTTCAATTGAATTGAATTTGGGATTGCATGTTGAAATGATATATACCCGTGTGTATATATATATTTATTTAAATTGCGGATTTAAATGATAAATATCTGTATCACTTGACCATGGGATAGAAAATTATATACAGACACTGTTGGTCTATATATAAATATTTTGAAACTGATTTCTATAGTTTTTAGAAAGAAATATATGGTTTTATATAAATACTGATTTCTAGATATTATATGAATGTTATTTAATATATATAGTCAAATTCTTGATTTAATCTATGTATAAATTGGTTTAATATAAACAAGTTTAATAATAAAGTTGATTTTATTAAAATATGATATGGATAAGTACTTATTTAAGTTATATTTTAATATAGAGTTTATAATGATTTTATAAATTAAGGTTGGAAGGTAAATTTGAAATTTGAAATTATTTAAGAATTAAACTCAAATAAGTTTGATTTGAAATTTATTAAATTTGAAATTTTAAAGGATATGATTTTTATAACTTGATCTTGGTTTAAGATGATTTAAATGAATATATCGAGTTTAAATAAATTGAAGGAATATTCAGTTATTTGAAGTTTAAAGTTTTATTTAAAGGATATTGGATTTATTAAGCAAATATTTCAAGATTAAATAATAGTAAATTGTATTTGATTGACATATGAAATTATCAAATTTAGTTTTGAAATTATAGAATATTTAAAGCTTGGAAATATATAATTTGAAAGGGTTTATTTGTGGTTCAAATCTATATTTGAAATCGATATATATTTTGAATGGTTTATTTAGAAGCCAAATTGGAATTAATGATTTGAAAATTTGTTAATTTGAAATTCGAAATTCGATTGATGTGTAATTAATTTAGGAAATTTGAGGAAAACAAGTTTATTATATATACTATTTTAATATTTAAATCGGTTAAGTGGGAAGTATTATGATTTCAGAGTATTATGTTTCGAAAATGTTTTAATTTCAAGTGTTTAGTTTCGAAAGGTGTTATAACTTTGAAAATACTATGATTTTGGAAAAGGATATATGTTTGAAATAGAAATGATATCGTATTTGGTTTTGAAATGGAAAAAGATATCGTATTTATATGTTTTTGAAATGGCAATGATAATTTTGGTTTCGAACTATAAACTATTTTGAAATGACCGTGGTGTTATAATAACGTTTGGTTATTGAAGAGACCGGGATTGGAAGTTGTCATACTCTCTGCCAACTCCGAAAATCACTTTAACAATCGTGTACGCGGTGGAGATTCTAGAATGAAGTAGGATGGTGGCAATGCCTTTTGAGGTATATACGTTGACCCAACTCCCATGAGTTGGCATAAGGTGGCTAAAACAAGAGCAATTGATAGGCTAATGAGGTCGCTCCTCTGGTCGGGCACGCTCCTTTGCTATTATATTCTGACTTGGAGATTTATTTGGTGGCCACTTTTGGTTCTTTTGATTTGGGGTGTGGCTCAAGGTGGACGGTAGTAGCTGCTACGCGTTACCACCGGCCCGAAAGTGTAATTGGTATATCTACCCTGGCATTGCCTAGTTGTGCCGTGTCACCTATCATTGCACGCCTTGTATGAGTTTGATTTGTGTCGTACCTATGGAGTATCCTCTGATAGCCTCCCGATCAGGGGTATTACGGTACTGTATGGACTACTAGCACTATAAAATGTGTTAAGGGGAATATATGTAACGCCTTAACGCTATTTTTAAATATATTATACTTTACTTTAGGCCTTATTATAATAGCGTATATTCCTACATAGTGATAGTTTAATGGATCCTAGAGGATGGTTATCATAAACATCCTTTGAGTTACTTGTATTTCTGTTGTTATTTCACTTGAGTTGGATTTATTAACATAAGAATGTTAATCTTGACTCGACTGTTTTTTTTTTTATGCTCGGGTCAGACTGAGTGATACAGCTATTGAGACTCGCCTTTGGAGTAGGAGCTTCGCTTGGAGATCCAGCTATTTATCCAGCTTTTAGATATTCAGTTGATTCCACTGATGTATTTTGATCTTTTATTTGACTATTGTATTTGAGACTTCTGTTGTATCCTGTTTAACTCTGTTGTATATATATGGTAGCTTCATGTACTACTATCCTTTATTTCCGCTGCATATTGTATATTACTCTATGTCTGTGATTCTGTGATATATTTATTTACTATAGATGCTGAGTTTTGCCAAAAATAAATTAAAAATTCGGTATTTTGAACAGTTCAAGTCTGACATGTGCGGATGCAAATGGTTGAAAATATCGGGCTGTTAAAGTTGGTATCAAAGCTTTGGCTCTAGGCAAACTTAGCATGTATGGTAAATTTAATTTCGGAATCACTCTTCGAGCTTGAATTCTTTCCTCTTTGATTTGAATTTCCTTCGAATTTTGGAACGTTCCCTCGATTTTGAAATTTATTCTTGTCCCTCACTATTCGTATTCTACTGAATTCTGGAGCATCCCATAGCTCTACTATATGATTTGTAAAGGGGTAAAACTCCTTTATAATAGGCATTGATTTACCGGAGATTTCGGTATCCTCAGTTTACGATGCTATCTACCTCCTGCTATGCCTGAATTCTATCCCTTGAGATCTGATGCTGATTTGCCTTAGAATTCTACATCGATCTTATTTTTAAAAAGTCACGGTTGATCCAGTTAAGGTTGCCCATGATTTATATAAGTCTATCCATTCTTTTCTCTCTTTGAAAACTGTTTATCTCCCTATCGAGTCTATCTTCTAGTTGAATTTTTTTGATTAGGATCCCCCTTAATTTGAATCCCTATCTTTGTTTTGAAATCCATGTTGTATTATCGAGTGAGGGATTGTATTTGTAATTAATATTAAAATGTTTTACATATTGTGTTGTTTGAGTTGTTGATGTTGATTTGGGTTTCTGATCGATTCGTCTGATCAGCGCTATCGATAGGATCTCCAAAACACTTGAACAGAGCAAACTATCACAGTATCGTTTTCAAATTTAGTAAGTGAAATTTATTTATATGATCATATACTGTAACGTCTGGGGATTTTCGTTCTTCGAAAATTCGACATCGACACTCACTTTATCGACTGCCGAGAAATCAAAGGCGAAAAACCGAGATGTTATGGGTTTTAAAAAGAATTTAAGAAAAGAAGAAGAGAGAAAAAGAAAATAGAGAGAAAAGAAAATAGAAAAATAGAGGGAAAAGAAGATAGACAATTTTTAAAAAAACAGAGAATTAGAAAAACAGAGAATTTGAAAAATAGAAGATAGAAGCAATTTAAAAACAGAACGGGAAGAAAGGAAACAAAAAGAACAACATCAGAATCTCACAATTCGCAGCGGAACAACATATAATAATAAATGAATAATCTTTAAACAAAGAACTATATCAGTTATTACATTACATTTCATTACATCATATCATCAGAGTGTACAACAACATACAACAATAAACAATGCAGCGGAAAAGAAATACTATATAAACTAGTAATACGCCATGCCATCCAGCTTGCCTCCAGCAACTCCAGAATATCCAGAATATCCTGATAAACCTAACTCTTGACTGCCCGTGTGGAAATTGGTGGGCACCCAGAGTTTAGGAAGGAAAACAATAAACTCCAAGTCAGTCATGTGACTGGTGTGAGAACTCAAAACAGTTTATTTATCTTTAAAATCAAAATAGAGGAATATTTTTAATCAATTCGCAATGCTTTTAAAAAAATGAGACTACCATAAGGCCTCCCGCACACACACACAATGCAAACGCAGAATCGGAGGAGATTTCTCCTTATGATAGTCAAAGATGCTTGATACGCATTTAAAATAACATTTTATATTATTACTAGTGCATAGTGTAGGAAATCATTTCAAAATTAGAATATAAATCTTAGCCAACATAGACATTTCGAACTATGCCTACTATAGCTACCATCCAAACAGTGGTGACCACCATAAGTGAATGGCAGGTTCTACAACTAATACCGTACAAGTTTCGTATTGGGAATTGGATTTCCAACAAATGATCAGGCCAAGGAACTTCCCATTGCCACTGAGAATGCCTCTGGATGGACATCCCCGAGAACCAAACCGGATCTCAACCAACACAAGGCCGGGTTACTCCTAACTGAGCAACAACTGACCGAATATGCCATCCCCCGGTCCTTTGGGACCTTTTTCCGAGAGCGCTCTCTAATCAATTCACACAATCATAACAAAGTGTTTTCAACATGAGTAAGTATCTGGGCTCCATACCATGATACCACCCTTTTCCAGAAGGAAATGGACACATCCTAAAGGGTGCTACCCCTCATAACCTTGCTGCTTCTTTCCTGTTTTGACCATTTCCGGGATGTGAGGCTCGACGAATTCACGTCCACAAAAACATACTTTATACAAAAGCCATGCTTTGGGTCAACAAATGATCAACACAATGATCACTAAGATAGACGATCAAATAAATGATCCTATCACAATAATCAACACAATGATCATTTCAGCATCACTCAGCATGTCACATTACCAAACTGGGAATATATCGCTGATAACTTCAACTATATAACCTTTGAGCTCGTACGTCTCAAAGAAGGGTGTTAAGCAAAGAATAAATTCTCCGCCACCAACAGAAATATATTTGAAAGAAATCGGCTTTATATCTCAAATTGTAATGTCAGGCATACAATCCATACAAGTCTGTTCCGGGA
Source organism: Allium cepa (assembly GCA_030765085.1). Classification (NCBI taxonomy): domain Eukaryota; kingdom Viridiplantae; phylum Streptophyta; class Magnoliopsida; order Asparagales; family Amaryllidaceae; genus Allium; species Allium cepa. The sequence continues at coordinate 1,023,967,885 of CM060931.1, read as the reverse complement.
TCGAACAGAACCGAAGGCACTTACAAAGAAGTCCTTGCAATCCGGATATTCACAATCCTGATCGGATTTCCCATCACTTAGGGAGTTTCTATACCGGCGCGACTCGGTGCAGAAACAATCGATAGGTCATCCTATCGCTCTTGCAAATACCGGTCTTCAACACCGATCTTCAATGCAATTCACAACGACGTATCACATATTCGGAATGGGTTATACGACCCCATGGTCCTTTCCCGGTTAACCCGAATAGTGAGCGCTTATTCAAAAATAAGTGTGCATTCAAATTCAAACAAATCACATCAAATACCCATTCAAAGGGAAATATTGATAGTCGGTTATTGAACTATCACTGGATATGCATACATCACCAGATTCCAAATAATTTTCCAAATTATTTATTTTCCAAAATATCTTTACTAGATATATAGTTCCAACACTTCAAAATATAAATCAATATTTATTTTTAACCAATTTCACTTTTCACATATAAATTCTATAATGAATTTGTATTTCAAAATATTCGTGCATATACGATTTCAATAATTCATTTCAATTTATCTTTAAAAAGATAAATTCTAATTTTTCACTTCATATTGGAAAACATTTCCATACTTATTAAAAATAAGTAATTCACAAATCTTTTTATTTTCCACACTTAGAAAATATTCAATATACTTAAATCGAATTAAGTATATATTTCATTCTATTAAGGAAATCATTCACTTAAACCTATTTATTTGGGCCAAAACGAATGTTACGTAAAACATCGTTACGACAACCCAAAATCACTAGTATAGGGATTCGAAATTAAATAGATATATAAATCCCAATACTATACAAAACATTTCCTTTCGGAAATCATTTACTATAACAACAGTGTTATAGTCCACTATTTCCTTTTATTTCTCGAAAACGTCTATTTCAACAATAAATGTTGAAATCTATGGTTTCGAATCTCAACACATTTAAAACATCGTTAGATCGTTTTAATTCTATTTACAACACCAAATCCAAAACATTTCCTTTAACGTGTTATTCACTATTCAAAAACGTGAATAAACTCCGTTAACAAATTTCATCCTTTTATTCATTTTAATTCAAAGGATTATTCACTATTAAAAAAAATGTGAATATAACTCCATTTCTAAGTTATAACAATTAACTTGTCAAAATAAGTCATTTGCGAATTTATAAAACAACGTTTATAAATTCCATTTCTATTTATTTATAAAAACTTCCTTTTTTATAAATCTTCTTTATTTACCTATTCAGTTTATAATTCAATTATAGACTAAAAGTTCATATTATAAGTTAACTACTTATAAAACGATTATTTTACAAAATCGTTCATTTAACTTCCCAATTTACTAATCTTAACTTATAAGATTGTTTATTTATCCAAAATTCATTCTTTCGATAACTTTATAAATTTTATAAACCTATTGCTTATAAAATTTCATTTATAACTTCACAGTTTATAATTTCATAAATTTCATTCTATTATGAAATTCATTTTCACTTAATTCAAACACTTATAAAAACTCGTTTTATAAGTCAATATTTCAATTTATAAATATCCATTTATAAATCTCTTAATATAAATCAATTAATATTATTCTTTAAAACATCTTTAATTTCCTTTATAATTTCACCATTCTGATTTATAAAATAATCAAATTTTATAAATCTTACATTCAAACTTTTATAATAAATTCAAAAATCCAATTTAACTATTTTATAAAATCATTGGTTCATATTTCTCAAAAATCAGTTTTTCTAACAATATTACTCAAAAATTATAATTTTATAACTTCTAAAATTATAACGTTTATTTATTTAATATGGATCAACTCCAAAAATAAAGTATATTTTCAAAAATCACTTTAAAAACATTTCAAAATCCCAAATCTGGGTCCAATGATGCTACACACCAAATAGTCAATCACGACTAACAACGATATCATATATCGATATGATAATCCATCAAATATCAAAATATCTGAAATAAAATAAATACTGTTGAGGAATCCAGTTAGATCCCTCCAACCTGTTTTCCTGCATCCAAAAACATTAGCACAATACCAATTTCGCTCCAGTACGAAATTATCGCGGTATATGTTCTTAATAAAAATTATCCGCTTACTAACGGCGTAATAGGGTCTCATCCGCTAAACAAAAAATGCGGGAAATCAATCAACTGCAATATATACATATGCCAATATATATATATTGATATTATATATAATACCAATTTCACTGTTTATGAAATATTCGCGGTATATGTTTTTAATAAATAACATCCGCTTACTAACGGCGCATAATGTCTATTTTAACAATCAATAATTTACAGTCATCATTCAAACATGCATTCAAATATTTTAAATCTAACTATTTAAAATAAAATCGAAATCTATTCGATTGAGTGAGAAGTTCTCACCTTGATTTTAAATTCCGTTTAAGCTTTTATTTCGAATAAAATTAAACGCGCGTTTAATTTTACCCGAAATTCTCACTAACTCCAAACGACTCCAAACCAACTCCATCGCGTAGTGCTCGTCCATACGATTCCAACGCAACTGAGTTTGCATTTTTTCGACCTCGTATGAAAAAGTTATGATTTTTCAAAGTTTGTACACGTTTTTAATAACTTAAATCACACATAACTAACTAATTTATAACCTAAAGCAATCCAGGCCCTCAGATCTTGCTCCAAGCCATCTCCACCGTCCTTTGTTTCATCTTCCACTCTCGTTCAAGCTACAGGCCATAGAAAATGAGGCCGAACCCATCATGATAAATTAGGGTTGATAAATGCTCTCTCCACACTCGACGATATCTCGATCAGGATGCGCCGTTGCGAAGCCCCACCTCTCCACTACACTCGGCCCCAAGGACCTGTAGCTCGGCCTGCCCTCTGGCCTTGGAAGTCGTGCCAAACCTGTAGAGAACGGCCACACATCACTCTCCCTCCGTTGCACCAAAATCCATCATCACCGTATGGAATTAAAGCTCTCTCCATGCTCTTCAATCTTCGTGTTGAACACTTCGCGTGAATGTGAATGGATTTGGAGAGATTGATGAATGAAAGTTGCGAATTTCTGGCCCTCCATTCAAAAGTGGCGGCTGTAGTTATGGGCTAGGGTTTTGTTTTTTGTTTTTTTTTTATTTGTGTGTGTGGTGTATTTATAGAAAACCAAGCGTAAACACTATTCATCCCGGAAATTCCGAACTCCGATTTAGACGCCGTAACCAGCGTACCTAGGGTTTATCCCGCGTTCCGGACACAATGGAACAGGTTTCGGAAGCTAATTCGGAAGTATGTGCGAGTTATGGCTGAAAACGTTCAATTTAAATTAAACCGATTTAAATCGATTTCTAGGCGTTTTAATTTGTACCGGACAAACGGTAAATCCAATTGACTTGAAATTTGAAACCTTACAATAATATCACATTACGGATCCGATGAAACTGGTTTCGTCGAATTCCGAGACTTTTTGAAAAATGGCTATTTTGACTCGTCAAATTTAAATTAAAAATAAATCGATGCGTTTCGAGCTGCCACGATCAAACGATAGCTCCGATTGACACGAAAATTGAAATCCGGTAATAACTAACTATTACGGATCCAATGGAACTGGTTTCGTTCAATTCTGAGACTGTTCAAAAATTGGCTATTTTACAGTCGATTATTAAATATTAAAATATTCAAATTTCACAGATTAACTTTTAATTCGATTTTAAAAGTTCTAAAATATCGTTCTAACTTCAATATGATTAAATAAAATTTTACAAATCATTTTCAATCATATTTAACTCAATTTTTAATTATTTCCATAATTTAACATATTAAATTATTGTTTTAATTATCTAATTAAATCCAATAATTCAAATAAAAATTTATTTGACTTAAAAATTCACTTATTAATATTTAAAATTAATTAAATATTAAATTTTTAATTAATAAAAATTCTGGGTCGTTACAATCTTTCCCTCTTAAAAGAATTTCGTCCTCGAAATTACAAGTAAGAAAAGTTACAGAATCTATTAATTTTCCCAAAATTCATAATTAAACTTCTTACAATACTTTACTAAGTTTTGAAATCATACTTAGTTATCTTTTTCAAAAACAACTACTATTGTTTAACTTTCAATTCTAAATCAAAGTTAATAGTTTTCAAAATTTTCCCAATTTTCTCAAAATTTTTCTAACGCCTTAAATTTTCGGAAAAATTCGCCATAGTCTCCTTTGCGCGGCTCGATCCGAAAAAAAAATGACAGTATATATATCACAAATATACATCTCATCAAGTAATGAGGCATCCCGAAGGGAAAAAAGTGTAAAAGTACGATATTTAATCCGAGATATGTACCTTATATTTTATTAGCAAGCATATACGGCTAATATAGCGCTAAAGCGAACTCCAAATGCGAAGCAAACGCGATCCGCACCTACTAACACTCAACAAACAACATGAGAACATGCACATATGTAAATAGTCTCAATATACAACATATAGCAACATAACAACTACATAATATAGCAAATGCAATATACAACAAATGCAAACATCAACCAACTAGCATCCAACAAATTCATTCATATTCTCATTAATATTAAATGAAATGGTTTTCAATTTAAATCACATTTGATTCATTAACATTGGATTTTGTCAACATTCATTCTCAATTCAATTAGTTTACATTTACTAATTAAATCCAATTCACTTTCAATTCTATTCAAATTTATTTACTTTCCATTTGAATTCAATTTCATAGCTTTAAATTTCACTAATTCAATTTCATTAACACTTAATGAATTTTATACAATCAATCAACAATCATATAACAACCGAAGTATATTAATTCCAACCAAATTCCTTTGCTTATATTCATTCTCATTCAACTTGGTTTAACACCATCACTTTACAATTGGTTTAATTAAATTGATATTCATTCAATTATTCAACCTCTAATAACATTAGCTTTTAATGAATTAACACTTATATTCATTATTCCATATCAACTTTATTTAACATTCAATTTGATTAACATTTAATCCATCCATTTAATTCAATTACATAAGTTGAATTTCATTCATACAACTCAAGTTCATATTTATCACTTTTATTTACAACTCACATTCATATAGTTTCACTTCTTATATATATAAGTTTATTTCACAATTGTAATTCACTTTAATTATAACTTAATTCTTATAATTCCTTTGCTTATACAATTATTCTTTATTTAGATTATTCAAACAACCTAACAATCAACTTATATACACTTTAATAATTCTGAAAAATTATTCCTTCATATATAAAATATAATCAAGGTAAAATTATTTCATTTACTCAATTTAAAATCAATATTGTGCCGAATTGTTCTATTCAAGCGTTTAGAAACCCCTTCGGCATAGTCTTGCGGACCACGCTGACGAAAGTTCATATGCCACTCAATAAACCAATCATCACAATATAAAACAATTTTTTTTATATTCACTAACAAATACGCTCTCATAGCTATTATTACACTCAAATTCATTCTAGAGTACTACTGACTCTATCTCTAATGAATAATACCCAACAGAACCATGGTTGTCGCTTAACCATAAGCTCTGATACCAAATGTAACGTCTGGGGATTTTCGTTCTTCGAAAATTCGACATCGACACTCACTTTATCGACTGCCGAGAAATCAAAGGCGAAAAACCGAGATGTTATGGGTTTTAAAAAGAATTTAAGAAAAGAAGAAGAGAGAAAAAGAAAATAGAGAGAAAAGAAAATAGAAAAATAGAGGGAAAAGAAGATAGACAATTTTTAAAAAAACAGAGAATTAGAAAAACAGAGAATTTGAAAAATAGAAGATAGAAGCAATTTAAAAACAGAACGGGAAGAAAGGAAACAAAAAGAACAACATCAGAATCTCACAATTCGCAGCGGAACAACATATAATAATAAATGAATAATCTTTAAACAAAGAACTATATCAGTTATTACATTACATTTCATTACATCATATCATCAGAGTGTATAACAACATACAACAATAAACAGTGCAGCGGAAAAGAAATACTATATAAACTAGTAATACGCCATGCCATCCAGCTTGCCTCCAGCAACTCCAGAATATCCAGAATATCCTGATAAACCTAACTCTTGACTGCCCGTGTGGAAATTGGTGGGCACCCAGAGTTTAGGAAGGAAAACAATAAACTCCAAGTCAGTCATGTGACTGGTGAGAACTCAAAACAGTTTATTTATCTTTAAAATCAAAATAGAGGAATATTTTTAATCAATTCGCAATGCTTTTAAAAAAATGAGACTACCATAAGGCCTCCCGCACACACACACAATGCAAACGCAGAATCGGAGGAGATTTCTCCTTATGATAGTCAAAGATGCTTGATACGCATTTAAAATAACATTTTATATTATTACTAGTGCATAGTGTAGGAAATCATTTCAAAATTAGAATATAAATCTTAGCCAACATAGACATTTCGAACTATGCCTACTATAGCTACCATCCAAACAGTGGTGACCACCATAAGTGAATGGCAGGTTCTACAACTAATACCGTACAAGTTTCGTATTGGGAATTGGATTTCCAACAAATGATCAGGCCAAGGAACTTCCCATTGCCACTGAGAATGCCTCTGGATGGACATCCCCGAGAACCAAACCGGATCTCAACCAACACAAGGCCGGGTTACTCCTAACTGAGCAACAACTGACCGAATATGCCATCCCCCGGTCCTTTGGGACCTTTTTCCGAGAGCGCTCTCTAATCAATTCACACAATCATAACAAAGTGTTTTCAACATGAGTAAGTATCTGGGCTCCATACCATGATACCACCCTTTTCCAGAAGGAAATGGACACATCCTAAAGGGTGCTACCCCTCATAACCTTGCTGCTTCTTTCCTGTTTTGACCATTTCCGGGATGTGAGGCTCGACGAATTCACGTCCACAAAAACATACTTTATACAAAAGCCATGCTTTGGGTCAACAAATGATCAACACAATGATCACTAAGATAGACGATCAAATAAATGATCCTATCACAATAATCAACACAATGATCATTTCAGCATCACTCAGCATGTCACATTACCAAACTGGGAATATATCGCTGATAACTTCAACTATATAACCTTTGAGCTCGTACGTCTCAAAGAAGGGTGTTAAGCAAAGAATAAATTCTCCGCCACCAACAGAAATATATTTGAAAGAAATCGGCTTTATATCTCAAATTGTAATGTCAGGCATACAATCCATACAAGTCTGTTCCGGGATCGAACAGAACCGAAGGCACTTACAAAGAAGTCCTTGCAATCCGGATATTCACAATCCTGATCGGATTTCCCATCACTTAGGGAGTTTCTATACCGGCGCGACTCGGTGCAGAAACAATCGATAGGTCATCCTATCGCTCTTGCAAATACCGGTCTTCAACACCGATCTTCAATGCAATTCACAACGACGTATCACATATTCGGAATGGGTTATACGACCCCATGGTCCTTTCCCGGTTAACCCGAATAGTGAGCGCTTATTCAAAAATAAGTGTGCATTCAAATTCAAACAAATCACATCAAATACCCATTCAAAGGGAAATATTGATAGTCGGTTATTGAACTATCACTGGATATGCATACATCACCAGATTCCAAATAATTTTCCAAATTATTTATTTTCCAAAATATCTTTACTAGTTATATAGTTCCAACACTTCAAAATATAAATCAATATTTATTTTTAACCAATTTCACTTTTCACATATAAATTCTATAATGAATTTGTATTTCAAAATATTCGTGCATATACGATTTCAATAATTCATTTCAATTTATCTTTAAAAAGATAAATTCTAATTTTTCACTTCATATTGGAAAACATTTCCATACTTATTAAAAATAAGTAATTCACAAATCTTTTTATTTTCCACACTTAGAAAATATTCAATATACTTAAATCGAATTAAGTATATATTTCATTCTATTAAGGAAATCATTCACTTAAACCTATTTATTTGGGCCAAAACGAATGTTACGTAAAACATCGTTACGACAACCCAAAATCACTAGTATAGGGATTCGAAATTAAATAGATATATAAATCCCAATACTATACAAAACATTTCCTTTCGGAAATCATTTACTATAACAACAGTGTTATAGTCCACTATTTCCTTTTATTTCTCGAAAACGTCTATTTCAACAATAAATGTTGAAATCTATGGTTTCGAATCTCAACACATTTAAAACATCGTTAGATCGTTTTAATTCTATTTACAACACCAAATCCAAAACATTTCCTTTAACGTGTTATTCACTATTCAAAAACGTGAATAAACTCCGTTAACAAATTTCATCCTTTTATTCATTTTAATTCAAAGGATTATTCACTATTAAAAAAAATGTGAATATAACTCCATTTCTAAGTTATAACAATTAACTTGTCAAAATAAGTCATTTGCGAATTTATAAAACAACGTTTATAAATTCCATTTCTATTTATTTATAAAAACTTCCTTTTTTATAAATCTTCTTTATTTACCTATTCAGTTTATAATTCAATTATAGACTAAAAGTTCATATTATAAGTTAACTACTTATAAAACGATTATTTTACAAAATCGTTCATTTAACTTCCCAATTTACTAATCTTAACTTATAAGATTGTTTATTTATCCAAAATTCATTCTTTCGATAACTTTATAAATTTTATAAACCTATTGCTTATAAAATTTCATTTATAACTTCACAGTTTATAATTTCATAAATTTCATTCTATTATGAAATTCATTTTCACTTAATTCAAACACTTATAAAAACTCGTTTTATAAGTCAATATTTCAATTTATAAATATCCATTTATAAATCTCTTAATATAAATCAATTAATATTATTCTTTAAAACATCTTTAATTTCCTTTATAATTTCACCATTCTGATTTATAAAATAATCAAATTTTATAAATCTTACATTCAAACTTTTATAATAAATTCAAAAATCCAATTTAACTATTTTATAAAATCATTGGTTCATATTTCTCAAAAATCAGTTTTTCTAACAATATTACTCAAAAATTATAATTTTATAACTTCTAAAATTATAACGTTTATTTATTTAATATGGATCAACTCCAAAAATAAAGTATATTTTCAAAAATCACTTTAAAAACATTTCAAAATCCCAAATCTGGGTCCAATGATGCTACACACCAAATAGTCAATCACGACTAACAACGATATCATATATCGATATGATAATCCATCAAATATCAAAATATCTGAAATAAAATAAATACTGTTGAGGAATCCAGTTAGATCCCTCCAACCTGTTTTCCTGCATCCAAAAACATTAGCACAATACCAATTTCGCTCCAGTACGAAATTATCGCGGTATATGTTCTTAATAAATATTATCCGCTTACTAACGGCGTAATAGGGTCTCATCCGCTAAACAAAAAATGCGGGAAATCAATCAACTGCAATATATACATATGCCAATATATATATATTGATATTATATATAATACCAATTTCACTGTTTATGAAATATTCGCGGTATATGTTTTTAATAAATAACATCCGCTTACTAACGGCGCATAATGTCTATTTTAACAATCAATAATTTACAGTCATCATTCAAACATGCATTCAAATATTTTAAATCTAACTATTTAAAATAAAATCGAAATCTATTCGATTGAGTGAGAAGTTCTCACCTTGATTTTAAATTCCGTTTAAGCTTTTATTTCGAATAAAATTAAACGCGCGTTTAATTTTACCCGAAATTCTCACTAACTCCAAACGACTCCAAACCAACTCCATCGCGTAGTGCTCGTCCATACGATTCCAACGCAACTGAGTTTGCATTTTTTCGACCTCGTATGAAAAAGTTATGATTTTTCAAAGTTTGTACACGTTTTTAATAACTTAAATCACACATAACTAACTAATTTATAACCTAAAGCAATCCAGGCCCTCAGATCTTGCTCCAAGCCATCTCCACCGTCCTTTGTTTCATCTTCCACTCTCGTTCAAGCTACAGGCCATAGAAAATGAGGCCGAACCCATCATGATAAATTAGGGTTGATAAATGCTCTCTCCACACTCGACGATATCTCGATCAGGATGCGCCGTTGCGAAGCCCCACCTCTCCACTACACTCGGCCCCAAGGACCTGTAGCTCGGCCTGCCCTCTGGCCTTGGAAGTCGTGCCAAACCTGTAGAGAACGGCCACACATCACTCTCCCTCCGTTGCACCAAAATCCATCATCACCGTATGGAATTAAAGCTCTCTCCATGCTCTTCAATCTTCGTGTTGAACACTTCGCGTGAATGTGAATGGATTTGGAGAGATTGATGAATGAAAGTTGCGAATTTCTGGCCCTCCATTCAAAAGTGGCGGCTGTAGTTATGGGCTAGGGTTTTGTTTTTTTTTTTTTTTTATTTGTGTGTGTGGTGTATTTATAGAAAACCAAGCGTAAACACTATTCATCCCGGAAATTCCGAACTCCGATTTAGACGCCGTAACCAGCGTACCTAGGGTTTATCCCGCGTTCCGGACACAATGGAACAGGTTTCGGAAGCTAATTCGGAAGTATGTGCGAGTTATGGCTGAAAACGTTCAATTTAAATTAAACCGATTTAAATCGATTTCTAGGCGTTTTAATTTGTACCGGACAAACGGTAAATCCAATTGACTTGAAATTTGAAACCTTACAATAATATCACATTACGGATCCGATGAAACTGGTTTCGTCGAATTCCTAGACTTTTTGAAAAATGGCTATTTTGACTCGTCAAATTTAAATTAAAAATAAATCGATGCGTTTCGAGCTGCCACGATCAAACGATAGCTCCGATTGACACGAAAATTGAAATCCGGTAATAACTAACTATTACGGATCCAATGGAACTGGTTTCGTTCAATTCTGAGACTGTTCAAAAATTGGCTATTTTACAGTCGATTATTAAATATTAAAATATTCAAATTTCACAGATTAACTTTTAATTCGATTTTAAAAGTTCTAAAATATCGTTCTAACTTCAATATGATTAAATAAAATTTTACAAATCATTTTCAATCATATTTAACTCAATTTTTAATTATTTCCATAATTTAACATATTAAATTATTGTTTTAATTATCTAATTAAATCCAATAATTCAAATAAAAATTTATTTGACTTAAAAATTCACTTATTAATATTTAAAATTAATTAAATATTAAATTTTTAATTAATAAAAATTCTGGGTCGTTACATATACATAAGTATAATTTTCCGAAATTAAATAGTTAAATAAATTGGATGTTTGAAATGATAATATTTGATTTTCATCTATTGTTTTATAAAACATTGACCATTGAATATAAATAAATGAATTTATAAAATTTGGTTATAATTTGATTTAGATTTTGAAATGAATTTAAATTAAGAATTTGAGAATTTAATTTCTGATGATTCCAAAATTTGGTTTTTAAAGTTCTAAAATGTATATTATTTAAAGTATTTTCTAATAGAAACCATTTTTAAAGAATTTTAAAGGTAAATAAGTGCTCTCCTCTTTGTCATTGGAAAATAATTTCGATGATGGCGGCCGCATCATCGACATACATTTTCGAGTTTCGAAGAGGAGATGTCATTCTGAGCTTTGCTGCACTACTATGTTGGAAATTAAGTTGATTTAAATTTCTAAAATATGGCTTGATTTATAATATATATTTTATATGTAGGTATATAATTATAGATTTGATATATATAGTATATTTTTATATTTATCTCTAAATGGTTTGAAGTGAATCGGGAATATAATTCTTAAATTTCATCTTAAAGGATGATTTCAATTGTAAAATAAAGAAATTTGAATAAATATTTAAACTTGAAATAACTGAATTGGAAATTTTATTTATATAATACTCAATTCTATTCTAATATAACTTACCTAAATCATTCAGAAGTTAACTATGTAATTGAATAATATATAATATAAAATGATGTTAAAAAATTTTTAAATAAATTTGAGCAGTTATAATAAGTGTAAATATACTTAATATATGAGATAAGATATATTAAGTGGAATAATTTTAATAATAATTTGGAATAAAGAAGAATTAAATTTGTTGAATAAAATATGATTATAATAAATGTCTATTCAAATTTATGATTTTAGAAAATTATTAATAGAGGATAATTGGATAATAAGATAATGAATAAATAAAACTGAAATTAGGACTAGTTAAGATTGAGTTATAAGAAAATATACTTAAGTAAAAAAATCAAATGGATCTAATAAATGAGATAAACAACAAAATAAATTTTGTTCTGAAAGAAATTTTGTAACAAATATTAATATAAACTGGAACAAATCAACTTAATGAAATATGTTGAATTTTAAAAGTAATTATTGAATATTAATAAATTTAAATTGAAATACATATGGTTTTCAATTAATTGTTTTTCAATCTATTTTTTTTCTAGTTGTTCTATTCTCCTACCTTCTTTCTTTACGAGGACGAAAAGTTTTGAGTGGGGGAGAGTGTAACGACCCGTAAATTTTACTGGTTTTATTTATTTAATTAATTGAAATTTTGTGGAATTTTAGGTAATAAAATTTTGAAATATAAATTTGATATTTGGAATACTCTAATTTAACATAGCAACTGGTAAATTTTTATCTGATAATACCGAGGTTTATTTTCTGGTGTAATTCTATTTCAATTTAAATCAGTTAATATTGGATGATAACAAAATGTTTTTCAAACCTGAATATTTTTATAGGGAAAATTTGTAAATCATCTTCCGAGTGAGATGTCATATTTTGTTTCTTCAAATTTTGACTGTTTGTTCGGTCGATCTTATTTTCGGCAAAATAGCAGCATTTTCGTTACCGAATATCGACTTTTGATAGTTCGGTCATTCCATAGATATTTGTATACCGTTCTGATTGTCTCATCGTGCTGATCTCTATGGTATATTCGATTGTCAATTTCCGAGTCTGATGTGTGGTGCAAGTCTGTAAAACGATTTTCGTATCGGTATCCATATTTGTACCGTTTGATTTCCATCTGCCCTTTCATTACATCCGTGAGAAAGTCGTTAGCCAGTAGCAATTAATAATTCTTAAATTCAACATCTGACTCCTACTATTCTCATTGATTGATATATAATGTGGTCCATATTCTTTAGTTTCGTTCCATACTTTTATTCTGTCCATTTTATTTATGTGACACATCCTTCATCCTCCTGTTCACCTTCTTTATCACAACTGCATGTGATTTTCTCTCCTTGCTTGCTTTCTCTTGGCTTCTCTTCTTCCACCAAATGCAACACTCCCCTTCTACCGTGCCTACTTGTGTTCTCCAGCCCTTCTTCTCCACGACCACAAGTGCTGACCCTCGGCATCACTTCCTTCAAACGGCGCTCGGCCTCGTCTTCCCGTGCCTATGCCGCAACCTCTCTCCTCCGTCCCTACCCACGCCTAAAGCACAACACTGACCGAAACCTATCACTCCCCACTCCACCTGGCCGAGTTTCCCTTCACCACTGCTCTCACCATTGTCTCCAACATCCATCCATTCACCACCTACCGTGAGTCCGCCTTCATCTCATGTCATGGCCGACCTTGCTGCTCCACTTCACCTCTCTCTTTGCCTTCCCTCAGTGACAAATCATGCTCTGCCTTGGCAATGGTCACAGCCGTGTCTTCTTTTATGTATGAAATGTTATATATATATATATATATATATCTCATTTATTTTATTATTATATATAATACGCATAGGTTAGATTTTGAAAAGTAAGTATGGGCATATATATTATATATTGATTTTCAAATTTTATAATAGTATACTGTATAAGTTTAGATATGTTGTTTACGTTTATATATGTTTATATAGTATACAAGTTCTTTTGTGATCTGTGGTCGTAAATATAGGCTCATGCAAGCTAGTATGATTTGTTTAAAATATGGATATAATAGAAGGGTAGGTGTTTGGTCATAGAGATACTTATGAAATAAGTTGTATCAGTTATACTTTGTAAGCGGTTTTGATTTCAGCATGTGTACAATATACTTTGGATAACTATCTGTTATACATATATTAGTAGGTACATGAGATATTATGTATATTTTGATTTATTTGATTTCACGTATATATAGTACTGTATGCTCTGTTGATTTTTCTTTTTTGAGCGAGTATATGTTTGCCTTAAATCATAATATATGTATGTATGTATGTTTGTAGACTGACCTGGAAATTTTTAAAGAAACAAAAGAGTGTAAATTTATATCCTAGTCTTATATGTATAATGTTATATAGTTTTTTTGCATATAAGTTAGAAATGATTTATTCAGTTTATATATAACGTCTATTGTGTAGTTACATAATATACATTAGTTTTCTATTTATTTAAGTGTATGTTTATTTACATATATATCCTACGTCAGTTATATATAGTTTTGTAGTATGTTTTAGCTAAGTTTACTTTGGTATCGATCAACATGGATTCGACATGATGGTTTCGTATCGGTCATGATGGAAAGAGGTGGCATATCTCGAATCGATGCTCTCGTATCGATAATAGAAGGATTTGGCACTTTCGTATCCATGGGAGGCTATCGGAGTTCGTATCCATCAGGTAAAGCTTTGTTCATACCCATCAGGTAAGGCTTCATTCGTATCCATCATTGTGTCTAGTTTCGTACCCATCTGTTGGCCCTTCGTGCTCTTTTCGTATCGATCAATAATTCACCATTTCGTATCGATCAGCTCATAGATCAATACGAAACACATTCATGGAATCGATACGAGAAAGAACATGAAATATCGATGCGAGCAATTGAGTACGAACGTAATGGTGAAGCAGTGGACACGAACGAGCGTGAAGCGTGGATGCGCACAAAGATCGACCATGATTCGAGGGAAGAAACACTCAACTCGGCACGAAATTAGGATCAGGCCTGGGAAGTAGCGCCACATCAGCAGATAAGCGCATGCTAGATCGATTCGAAATGAAGCGATACGAAACAATGGATGCGAAATCGATAGCCTTTGGTAAATACGAGATTTCATCGATCATATCTCCTAAACCACAGGTCCAAATGCTACGAAATTTTCACAGGAGCTTACGTACGAGATAAAGAATGATCCTGCCATTTTTCATCTCGATTGGACCAATTCTTGATCGATATGAAATCAATTCATATCGATCACAGATCGAGTAGAAACTTGGTGGGATCGATCGCATGGGCCCACTCACGTGCCTGAAGAAGTCTCCCGAAGTTTGAGCGCGATATCAGCCTCCGACACCTATAAATAGTCCCTGAAGCCTACAGAAAAAGGATCTTTGGCTATTCAACGTCCAGACTCTTCCGGATTAAATTCTACACCTTGCCATTGTTGTTGTACTCAAATTATTTCATTGTAATCGTTGTAATCATCTGTAACCAGCAAGGATAATCAATAAAAGATAAAACTTTGAAGTGCACGTAGGCCGGAGATAGCCGAACCACTATAAATCTCGTGTTTCTGTTTGTTATTTTTGGATTGTTGTTTGTTGTTTGCTTAGATTTGAGATTTGTGTTTGAATATTGCTGATCTGTATTCATACACCGGTGCTTTCACGATACTTGGGGTTTGTGACCATTTTTGACGTGAACACTTTGGTGCTTTCACTGAGAAGGACTAGCACCCGCTACATCGGATTGAAGTTCAAATTTGAAAAGCGTGAAGAGTTCAGATTTGAAAGACAATGACTCGACAAACAAGAAGAAGACAGAGAGCTGAGAGAAGCCAATAGGAAGGAAGTCAAGGAGCATCCTCCGGAGCTGGAGAAGGACAAGCTTCGATCTACATCACCAGGGATGAAGTGGAGGCTATGGCCAATTCATTGCATAAGAAATTGTTGAAGAGTCAATAGGACATGATGCAGACTTTCTTTGAACAGATGAGAGCTGCAGGAACACAAAACCTTAGATCGACTATAGTGACTGCGAATGTGGAACAAGGAACTAGGGTCGCAGAACCCAATGGAGGATAGAATACAGAACCAGAGGGAAATCAACAAAGGCTTGGGGGCAGGCCCGTAGGATCTGACACTAGAAGGCCTTTGGATGGAGCTCAATAGGCTAGAGCGAGCGCTAACATTAACGAACCACATGAGGAGTATGTACCGGAATTCCCTCGGGGGCATGGGGGCAACCTTTGACAGATAATGCTGGATTAGCTGGGATTATTAGGAGAACTATGCATGGAGGTCTGACCGGTAGAGATTTGGAAGGAGTGAACAAGAGTCCGTTTACACGGAAAATCAGGATAGCTCGAAATCTGCCTGATTTCAAGCTACCTAGCGTGGAAGTATACAATGGCAAAGCTGATCCAATAGATCATCTGATGAGATACACTAGACACATGGAAGTGTTGGGGGCATCGGAGGAAGTTATGGCCCGATGTTTCCCTCTGTACTTGATAGATATAGCCGCGATGTGGTTTAGGCAACTAGAGGAAGTATCTATCAGAACATGGACGGAGTTGGTGGATAGGTTTTTGAGGCAATTTCGGGTTCGTATCAAGAGGCCGAAGAACGTGACGACGCTAACATCAATAAAGCAGAGAGTGGATGAGTCACTTAGAGCTTTCTTGACTCGGTTCAATGCGGCGATTGTTTCGGTGGATTGGTCGGGTCCATCGATGGTTTTGATGGCAGCAGTTTCAGGAGTCAAAGATGATTCAGATTTCAAAGTATCTCTGATATGAGACCTCCCACTGGATCTCGGAGAATTCTTTCATGAAGCTGAGAGATTCCTTCGACGAGAGGATGCATGTGCAGATTTGAAGTTAAAGGAGGTGAATGCAGCTGAAGATGGAGGACCATCCTGTGGCAGCTCGGATAAAGATAAAGGAAAAAGGAAGCTGGATGACGATTCAGGAAAAGCCAGGAAGCGATGGAAGGATTCAAAGTTTTCCACATACACAGGATTAAACGAGACACTAGAGCGGATATACATGGAAACCCGGAATCGCCTTCCCTACCGAAGGCCAGCTAGGAGAGAACCTTCTGAACGTGAAAGGGCATCAGGAAGGCACTGCCTCTTCCATGATTTAGATGGGCACGATACCAACAGCTGCAGGCACTTGAAGGATATAATCGAGGAGCATGTAAAGAATGGACAGTTGCGACAATATTTCGGAACTCGGAATGCAGCGATGGAGCAGGAGCAACCACCGCCTACCTCGAGCAATGATGGTGTGAGGCCCAGGAATGATGGTCGATTGGTTATCAATTGACCGGGATAATATGAAATAAGTTGTAGGCTACTGGCAAACGACCAAGTCATTTACTCATGTACGGGGACGGAGATAGCCTCTAGGCATGCTCTGAATGATGATAAACCGCGATGATATGGTTTGTGAAATCTGTCTTTTGTTTTCGGATTGGGCACTTTTTTTTGGTTTGGTTTTGGAGTTTGGTTTGAACTCCTGGTTTTGTTTGCTTTCTGGTTTGGATTCTTGTGTGGATGATTGTTTTCTGTTTTGGATGTTGGTTTGGATTTCTGATTTTCTGAGTTGATTTGGATTTCGGATTGGATTGTGATTGGGTTTTTAAATGGTTTTTGGTAAATGGTCATCAGGTATGGATTATATCTGGCAAGGGGTAAGTCTCTTCGTCCGCATGTGGCGAATTGGCTTATTCAGGTCGTTGAGTATGGACTATGCTCAACAAGGGTCCGGAGTGACCAGGATTCGGCCTAGGACTTAGGCCCCATATTATCGATTATTGTTTCAGGTCGCTGAGTATGGACTATGCTCAGCAAGGGTCCGGAGAGACCAGGATTCGGCCTAGGACTTAGGTCCTACATTATTAGCTACTGTTTCAGGTCGTTGAGGATGGACTATGCTCAACAAGGGTCCGGAGTGACCAGGATTCGGCTTAGGACTTAAGCCATGGCATTGCACAACGTCCAGGGACACTGTACCACGGTCGTCAAGTGTAGATCGCGCTTGGCAAGAACCCAGAGAGGTTACGAATTTGGATATCAACCCGGAGAGGTCCTGAATTCGATTATTGGCTATTGGATAAGGATGGATTAGGACTCGGTTGTCGAGTTTGAGTGGATATGGAATTGGCTAAGGCTTTGGTTATTGGATTTGGAATTGGACATCGACTCGGAGCAGTCAAGGATGATGTACACTGATGATATGGCTATGGACTTCGGATATCGGATTTGGAACCATTCAAAACACGCCTTATTATCACAAGGCATGTTTTGGGGGGCAAATGTTATCCCGCCTTTTTGGTCAAGGCCGAAATATCAACAAAGTGGCAAGAAAGGATGGATATCAGGATTGGAGATCGATTGGAAACCAAGGTTGCAATCGACGTCGTTAAAATTTGGCCGAGCTCCGATTAGGACGGAATCGATTAGAAGTGATGAACTGGGTTAGGAGAGGCTACGTTTCAAATTTCAGGTCAATCGGAGTTCGTATGCTTGAGATATGGATGGATCAAGGTATGTGAATGTTGGTTCGAGTCGATACATTTCGTATCGATCGTCAAGCAACGTTTCGAATCGATACCGTTTGTATCGATCGGCAGTGGTTCGAATCAATGGCTTTCGTATCGATCAACATGGATTCGACATGATGGTTTCATATCGGTCAGGATGGAAAGAGGTGGCATATCTCGAATCGATGCTCTCGTATCGATAATAGAAGGATTTGGCACTTTCGTATCCATGGGAGGCTATCGGAGTTCGTATCCATCAGGTAAAGCTTTGTTCGTATCCATCAGTTAAGGCTTCATTCGTATCCATCATTGTGTCTAGTTTCGTACCCATCTGTTGGCCCTTCGTGTGCTTTTCGTATCGATCAATAATTCACCATTTCGTATCGATCAGCTCATAGATCAATACGAAACACATTCCTGGAATCGATACGAGAAAGAACATGAAATATCGATGCGAGCAATTGAGTACGAACGTAATGGCGAAGCAGTGGACACGAACGAGCGTGAAGCGTGGATGCGCGTAAAGATCGACCATGATTCGAGGGAAGAAACACTCAACTCGGCATGAAATTAGGATCAGGCCTGGGAAGTAGCGCCACGTCAGCAGATAAGCGCATGCTAGATCGATTCGAAATGAAGCGATACGAAACAATGGATGCGAAATCGACAGCCTTCGGTAAATACGAGATTGCATCGATCATATCTCCTAAACCACAGGTCCAGATGCTACGAAATTTTCACAGGAGCTTACCTACGAATTAAAGAATGATCCTGCCATGTTTCGGCTCGATTGGGCCAATTCTTGATCGATACGAAATCAATTCGTATCGATCACAGATCGAGTCGAAACTTGGTGGGATCGATCGCGTGGACCCACTCACGTGCCTGAAGAAGTCTCCCGAAGTTTGAGCACAATATCAGCCTCCGACGCCTATAAATAGCCCCCTGAAGCCTATAGAAAAAGGATCTTTGGCTATTCAACGTCCAGACTCTGCCGGATTCAATTCTACACCTTACCATCGTTGTTGTACTCAAATTACTTCATTGTAATCCCTATAATCATCTGTAACCAGCAAGGATAATCAATAAAAGATAAAACTTTGAAGTGGACGTAGGCCGGAGATAGCCGAACCACTATAAATCTCGTGTTTCTGTTTGTTATTTCTGGATTGTTGTTTGCTTAGATCTGAGATTTGTGTTTGAATATTGCTGATTTGTATTCATACACCAGTGCTTTCACGATACTTGGGGTTTATGACGATTTTTGGCACAAACATATACGTTGCTAGGTACATATGTAATATAAGCCATATTTTTAACCCGTATGTAATTATAGTTAGTTCACAAGTATCAGTATATATAAAGTGATAGTTTTTATGTATTGGAAAAAAGCAAAGTTATACGATTTTTAAGTTGTAATTTATATTGTGACTTTGTATCTTACGTATATAAGCTTATTTATGTACTAAAAATTAATTTTGAAAAAATATATTGTGTTTTAGTGTATTTGTCTTAAATTGAAATATCGAAATATATATATATATAATATATTAATAATGCATATATCTTGTTTATATCAAAACTAATTCGTTTTGATTATGGATCTCTGTTATCAGCTTTGCTCGTCAAATTCGTGTCCATCTAGCGTTGCTTTGGAATTCCCAGCTCATTTCTTTGTCAAATCTATCTAACCTCGAAAGGTGAGTAATCACTCAGATTAATGCTCTTATATTTGTTAAATTTGATTTCAATTGAACGACAATTGAAATATACTGCTGTTAGTTATTTACATTGTTATATATGATGTCATCTGTATCTGTTCACCTGTGACATCTGACATCACTATCTGTTATTTATATTGATGATATATGCTATATGCATGTTTTATTATTATCATATATGCTATCACTCTGCAAGTTTTCTGTTAGCATAGAATTCACTATGGGTTGAAACTATACACACCCGAACGGACTTTAGAATAGGAGAAAATCGTTATGGGTTGAAATGATAAACCCAAGCGATTTTCAATTGAATTGAATTTGGGATTGTGGGTTGAAATGATATATACCCGTGTGTGTGTGTGTATATATATATATATATATTTAAATTGCGGATTTAAATGATATTAATATCCGTATCACTTGACCATAGGATAGAAAATTATATACAGACACCGCTGCTCTATATATAAATATTTTGAAACTGATTTCTATGGTTTTTAGAAAGAAATATATGGTTTTATATAAATATTGATTTCTAGATATTATACGAATGCTATTTTATATATATAGTCAAATTCTTGATTTAAGCTAGGTATAAATTGGTATGATATAAATAAGTTTAATAATAAAGTTGATTTTATTAAAATATGATATGGATAAGTATTTATTTAAATTATATTTTATCATAGAGTTTATAATGATTTTATAAATTAAGGTTGGAAGGTAAATTTGAAATTGATTTGAAATTTGAATTTATTTAAGAATTAAACTCAAATAAGTTTGATTTGAAATTTATTAAATTTGAGATTTTAAAGGATATGATTTTTATAACTTGATCTTGGTTTAAGATGATTTAAGTGAATATATCGAGTTTAAATAAATTGAAGGAATATTCAATTATTTGAAGTTTAAAGTTTTATTTAAAGGATATTGGATTTATTAAGAAAATATTACAAGATTAAATAATAGTAAATTGGATATGATAGACATATAAATTATAAAATTTAGTTTTGAAATAATAGAATATTTAAAGCTTGGAAATATATAATTTGAAAGGGTTTATTTGTGGTTCAAATCTATATTTGAAATCGATATAAATTTTGAATGGTTTATTTAGAAGCTAAATTGGAATTAATGATTTGAAAATTTATTAATTTGAAATTCGGAATTCGAGTTGATGTGGAATTAATTTAGGAAATTTGAGGAAAACAAGTTTATTATGTATACTATTTTAATATTTAAATCGGTTAAGTGGGAAATATTATGATTTCAAAGTATTATGTTTCGAAAGTGTTTTAATTTCAAGTGTTTAGTTTCAAAAGAAATGTTATAACTTTGAAAATACTATGATTTTGGAAAAGGATATATGTTTGAAATAGAAATGATATCGTATTTGGTTTTGAAATGGAAAAGGATATCATATTTATATGATTTTGAAATGAAAATGATAATTTGGGTTTTGGACTATAAACTATTTTGAAATGACCGCGGTGTTATAATAACATTTGGTTGTTAAAGAGACCAGGATCGAAAGTTGTCATGCTCTCTGCCAACACCGAATACCACTTTAACAATCGTGTGTGTGGTGGAGATTCCAGAATGAAGTAGGATGGTGACGACATCTTTTGAGGTATATGCGTGGACCCATATCCCATGAGTTGGCATAAGGTGGCTAAAACAGGAGCAATTGATGGGCTAATGAGGTCGCTTCTCTGATCGGACACACTCTTTCGCTATTATATTCTGACTTGGAGATTTATTTGGTTGCTACTTTTGATTCTTTTGATTTGGGGGTGTGGCTCGAGGTGGGCGGTAGTAGCTGCAACGCGTTACAACCGGCCCAGAAGTGTAGTTGGTATACCTACCCTGGCATTGCCTAGTTGTGCCGTTTCACCTACCCAAGCACGCCTTGTACGAGTTTGATTTGTGTCGTACCTATGGAGTATCCTCTGGTAGCCTTCCAATTAGGTGGTATTATGGTACTGTATAGACTACTGGCGCTATAAAATGTGTTAAGGGGGATATGGGTAATGCCTTAACGCTATTTTTAAATATATTATACTTTATTTTAGACAATATTATAATAGCGTATACTGCTACATAGTAGATAGTTTAACGGATCCTTAGAGGATGGTTATCCTAAACATCCTCTGAGTTACTTGTATTTCTACTGTTATTTCACTTGAGTTGGATTTATTGACATAAGAATGTAAATCCTGATTCGAGTGTTTCGTGTTTGCTTTACGCTCGGGTCAGACTGAGTGATACGGCTTTTGAGACTCACCTTTGGTGTTGGAGCTTCACTTGGAGATCCAGCTATTTATCCAGCTTTCAGATATTCAGTTGATTCCAGTGATGTATTCTGATATTGTATTTGACTATTGTATTCGAGACTTCTGTTGTATCCTGTTTAACTCTGTTGTATATATATATAGTAGCTTCATGAACTACTGTCCTTTATTTCTGCTGGATATTGTATATTATTTTGTATCTGTGATTCTGTGATGTATTTATTTACTGTAGATGCTGAGTTTTGCCAAATATAAATTAACAATTCGGTATTTTGAGCAATTCAAGTCTGACATGTGCGGATGCGAATGGTTGAAAATATCGGGTTGTTACAATACATCCCTCTAGTATAGGGTCCTATAACAACTAGAGTTGTTTCATCTTCTACCATAGCGAATAACACTCCTCAATCTAGCTCTGATACCATACTGTTGGGGAAATCCCTTCGGATGATCGGTCTAAAGGGATTAAAAACTCAATGCAGCGGAAATAATTGGATCGTGATTGTAGTGAGAAGAAACAAATAGAGATAAATACCAGAACAGATTGTCATAGATCAATGTAGTGCAGAAAAATAAATAACATCGGTATTTATAGTGGTACCACTAACGCGAGGTAATGTACGTCCACTTGGGGTGAGTAGATTTTATTAATCATTGAAAGATTAGAGTTACAAGATTGATTCACTTTTGGAAGCTATACATAAGAAGAATTTACAATACAGAAAAAATTCTATAGATTTTCAGCATTCTAGGATGGCTACCATTGTTGTCCAGAAGCTCCACTATTTATATAGTGAAGTTATGAGGAAGGGTAGCTGCTATATAGCAGTCTTGGGGTTTGGTTCAGTAGTCCTGGTCTGGCATGTTTGGTCCGGCAAACAGCACAAATAGTTTGGTCCGATATTATTTGCACCAGCATGCTCTAACACCGAACCAAATATTTGGTTTGGTCTTCAACGTCTCAAATCTGGACCGGCACTACTTGGTTCGGCAATCAGCAGCTCATTTGGAATGGTATGCCTACTCTTCACCAAACAAGAATATTGGTTCGGCATCAACACCGAGCGAGTAATTTGGTCCAGCATTCCTCATGAACTAAAATTCTGGAGCGGCATGAATAAGCCAACATCCCCGAACCAAAACAGCTTCCCACACATACTTCTTCCTGAACGAGACTTGAAATTCAACACCGAATGCAATCATTTCTCTCTATTGCAACCTACCATCACCGCTCCATGCGGAGCGGCAATCATGGCTAGCACCGGATGAGAAATCTCTTCCGGCATCCTCCTCTACCAGAATAAATAGTTCGGCCTACTGCCCTACCGAACCAAGTATTTGGTTCGACAAAACCTGGCTCCGATTTTTGGGCTTCTTCCTCCACCTTCACCAGAGACAAGCTTCTGCCTCCTCTGTCTGCTACTGCGACATGGAATTGAGGTACCAATTTCTAACACAATCTTCATTAAACAATATATCAATATAAATCATCCCTTGAAAAATGAGTGTGAAATTTTAGCAATGAATAGGTAAGATTGGTTGTAAAAATTAATGCTTTTAAAAGTGTAACGACCCGGGATTTCCGATCCCGAAAATCCCAGATAGCTAAGAAAAAGAAGAAAGAGATAGAAGAAAAAGAAGAAACAGAAACACCAAAACAAAGATTCTCACATTCGCAGCGGATCAAAATATAATATCAAATAAAATAACAGTTATACAAAGGAAAACTGTATTCGTTAATTTTACATTATTGCATCAGAGTTACAACATTTCACAATCACTGGATAGTTAAAATCAACATGACCCAGATAACTACAATATAATACAGCGGAATATACTCCATACTTTCCTTCCATCCAGCTCGCCTCCTGAATTCCAAAACGTCCTTTCCTGAAAATCTGTAATACTCGGTCTGACCCCGAGCATTACATCAAAGTAACACCCAGGTCAGGCTAGAAACCAGCATGAGTAAAATCCATCTAACAAGAAAATACAAATTCAATATACTTATTTAAAACCCGGGGTAACTCATATCAATTTACAAATTCACAATTTGTTATAGACAACACTTATTTCACACATCAATCTCTGAGTATCAAACTTAAATTAAATGGTCTAATTCACTTAAATCATTCCATTACAGCCTATTGTTTTCACATATCAAATTTATATAGAATTTTATAGATTACAAATCGAAGTGGTTTCGGATATGTACCGATACCCGACCTCAGTCTCTTCGAGTTAAATACCATCTTAACCCAAATTATTCAAGTGAAATACAATTCAACTTTAAATAAAAGATGTCACTTTTCCCACAGCAATTCATCATCGATAAATAACCACATTACCATTGTCCATTCGGATACATATCACAAACATTTCATATCAGAAATATCCAATAAGCCAAGGTATTCAATATCATTCAATCATTCATAAGCAAGATTAATTAGTCACTCCATTTCTAATTAATTTAAATTAATTAAATTAATTACTTTAATCACCTTTAAATCCTGCTTACTTAACATTAATTAATTACAAATCATTAATTAATCATCCTTTAATTATTTTCATTAATTATATAATTAATGATCCTCTAATTTATTCTTCTAATTACACTTAATAATTTGTCTATAACATAATTACATTCATTAATCAACCTTGATTAACCTCACTCGGTAATTAACTATCCTTAATTACTTATAATAATAATTAACTTCTTAATTAATTAATTAATCCTTTAATTAATTACACTGAGTAATTAACACTTAATTACTTCTCTAAGTAATTATTCATTAATTACTTTCCATCAAGTAATTCCCTTTAATTAATTACGTTCTGTAATTACCCATTAATTACTTTTACTAAGTAATTACACTTCGTTAATTACATTAAGTAATTATACTTAACCAATCATCAAGTGGTTATCTTAAACTAATTAATTAACTTAAACTAACCACATTTAATTAATTACATTGAGTAATTAATTCCTTCAATTACTTTATTAAGTAATTACTCTTAATAATCCTCTTAATATTCAGTAATTAACCTCTAATAACATTCATTACTTAATTATTCCTCAATTAAATACTCAACTATCTTTTAATTAAGTAATTATTATATATATATATATATATATATATTTACTTTTCCTTAATTAATCAGTCTATTAACTTATCTTTTAATTAACCATCTTAATTATTTAAAGATAAATTTCTAAATCTTAATTAATCACTTAATTATATCATTTGAATCTTATTAAATTAAATACAAGAAATCACTTAAAACCTTTAGTTTACTTATCTTAATTAATCAACTAATATGTAAATATTTTCAAAATAAACATTTTAAATTCAAATCATTGTTTGAAAACTTATTTTAATAGATTGTTTGGGAAACTCGGTTAACATCCCTTTTGAAAAACTTTAAAACTTGATTATATTTTCATTTAACAGCCTGGTTAAGAAAATTGTTTAAAGTATAACCTGTTTACTTAACAAATCAAAACTGATATTACAGTAATACCCTAACGAGCCAAAACTACATAAACCCCTACGTCAAAACCGAGCAAATCTCTCAATGCTCCCTTCGAGTCAACACGCGATCGAAAACAAACTAGACGCGGGCCAAACTGATCTTCACCTCTGCTCCTTATTTTCTTCTTCCCCGTAAAAAATCTTCCTGCCACATATGCACGCATCCCACGTCAACGTACACATGAGGTAGGAGCTTCGCCGATCACCGTTGGTCACGTCGCCAAGTCGCCGTCATCACCTATGCCCTTTCCGAACCCTCAAACCAACTCGATTTCGCTCGAAACCCAAATCGAGCCGTTACCTTTTCCAGAGAAATCCCAATACCCCTTATTCGCCTCGCCGACGTCGACCTCTGAAATCCTAACACTTCCTCCTGGAAACTCGCCTGGCTTCCCTTCACCTATCCCCATTGCACCGACACCCTCCGAAGCCGTCACGACACCGGGCCATGCGAAAAACCCACCTCAATTCAGAGCAAATCTAAACCTCATTCTTCCCTTTGACGATCACTCAAATGATTGGAAAATTCGTTATTGATTTTTCCCAAGTTCCCTATCTAAGCAACCACCCCTTGACCAAAAGCCGACCCCAGTCCTCAGCCACCTCGCCAGAAATCGACTCAGTTCCATTTCCCGATCAATTTGCAATTCCCATTCAAAAACAATCTTAAAATTTTTAATTTTATTATCAAAATTCCTTAGTTCCTACGACTAATTTGTTTATGAATTCAATTTTTAGAATTTCAAACATTGGTTTTTGACACATTTATGTTCATTGCTGTAAATTCCTAATTTTTAAAATATTTACTAAATAAATATTCTTGTAATCATTTTTAAAATTGGTATTACATCATTATAATCACTTCCCGTTTAAAGATCGAATTCTAAATCCAAATAGATGTGATGATCTGATTTTTTGTAGAACAGGTTTCAAATCCTGTTATTATATCAACAGATATATATATATATATATATATATATATATATGCATGTATGCACACAGTCAAAGATGTATATACATATTCATACTTGTTTAAACATATTTCATAACTTCACTCACATTAACCACATGCAAACCAGATTACATATAAACAGGTCAAAGAGTTTGCTCACCTGAGAGATTTGAAACAGAGCAGCCACCTAATTTGATTTATGATCTGATCTTTGAATTTTATCTAGAATCTTTCTCACTTGAATTTGCTTGAATCCTTAATTTGGTTACTTAGTTGAACTGAGTTTCTTTGATCTGCTTGTTATTTGAAAATCTAGAATTGCTTGATTCTATTTCTTTGATTTCCAGGTTTGAACTCAAGTTGTTTCCCTGATTTAATTTTTATTTGTTCCTAGGTTGAAGGTTGAATTTGTTTTGATGTTGAGATGATTTTTACTTTGATCTGGTTTTCAGTTTTGAAAATTTGGACGAGATTCTTTTCTATTTTCCCAGGATTGCAGATGAAGAATTTTTTCCTGGTTTTGCTTTTAATCGTCTTAGGTTTATACAGCTTTTGTTTTACTTTATAGGAAAAAGAAAATGGAAGAGATGAGACATATGTAAATATAGATTTAATTATGAACATTAAAAAGGAAAAAAAGAAAATAATTTGGTGACACATGTTATATTGCATGATAATATTGTTACATTTGTTTTAATGTATGTTAAGATTTGTTACACTTGTTCATTTCATGATAGGATGATTACACTTGCCTTTATTCATGATTAATAATTTTTTAAAATGATTTTAAAAGCTTTTGTATTTATTTTCTTAATTAAATAAGTGCTTCTATAAATTTATAAATGCTTTTCTTAATTATAAATTAACCTTTAAAAGAAAGTAAAATAAAAACCAATTATATTCATAATAAAATTATATAAAATATATTTAATTCATTTTTAAATGTAAACATAAACTTTTTGTATTTATTTCACTATTAAATAAATACTTTCATAATTTATATAAATAAATTCTTTAAGAAAAACAATATGAAATAAATTTTATTTTAAATAAAAACCTTATTCATATATTTTTATATCCAAAATATTTTTAAGATAAATATTCTTTAAATTCAAATTTAAATCCAACTTCAAATTTCAATTTAAAAAAGATCCAATTTAAAATCAACTCAAATATATATTAATTTAAACAAACACATTATTAAATTTATGTTGAAGATAATAAGTTTTGTCCATCTTAAACAATCATATTAAGAGATTATCGAACATTTTTTTTCAGATATGAATATTAATTTTTAGATTTGGTTCATCCTTAATAATCAGTATTTAATAGTTAAAATCAGTATTTCTATTAATTAACCTAGTTAATTATCAATTAACAGATATTTCAAAAATCGGATTATCACATACCTCCCCCCTTAGAATCTTTCGTCCTCGAAAAGGAATGAAGCCACAATTATAAAAATGCTTATTATCAAAAAAAAATATTCTTTTGATCAATCTTAAAACACTTTTATAAATCTATATAATATATTACTAAAATGGTTTTATAAAAAAATACTTTTTATAACTCGATGTCCCAACAAGTCCATCCTCGTTCTCACAGAAATTCGGTTATACGTTGATTAGGCGTAGGACTGAAAATCTATAAGTACTTGGTATACCCGTTTTCAACAACCAGTAAAAATACTTGAAAATAATTTTATTGAAAATATGGAAAATATTTTTTTTTTGAAAATAGAGGAAACATCTTTTGTGAGAATGCTCTGGAAATCATCACCCCCATACATGGTCGCAGTTACATCCTGGGTTGCGTTGCCATCACAGCAAAAGTCCATGTATCTTTAGGTACTCCGCGTCCCTCGATTACGCCATGTAACCCGCCACAGATCGCAGTTACATCCTGGGTACGTTGCCATCACAGCAAAAGTCCATGTAACTATAGGCATCAGCGCCCTCGATTTTCGCTGCCAAATGAAACTTCACCACTCCTACATAGGTCGCAAACCACATCAGTCAAATCCCAATGCAGTCTTAGTCTCTCACGGCCTCTCGACTTTCGCTATGTCACCATAGGTCGCAGTCTACCGATGTAAAATCAAACATAGACTGTTGGCTCTCAGCGGCACACGGAACTTTCGCTATGGTCTACAGTAGATCGCAGTGACATCGAGTTACACTGTCGTCACAGCATAACCCAAATATCTCTGTAGGCATCAGTTCCCTCGACTTTCGCTATACGCTACACAAAATCCTCATGAACTTCAGTTTGTCCGGACTTCCTCACAGGATCAACTTTAGAACCCCCCCTTAGGGTTCAAGGCAGTACCACCCCGTGGCACTCCAAATGAAGTTCATTTCAGGGGAGCGTCTTTTTCCTCAGAGCCAAATATCAAAACACTTTATACTATACACATATAGTATCTTCCAAATCATACACCTAGTATGAATCTCATATAAATCTCCTTTTCACAAAATCAATTATCCCAAAATCGATAATTCTCAACTAGGCTTTAAATCAAAAGCTTTTCCAAATCCATAGGTTCCAAAAACCTTTCCTCAAAATCATTCTCATAAGATCCTTTATATATGTAGATATATATAACCTTAAAAAAATCTTTGGATCACTTCAAACTTGTATAAATTTCCTTTTATACTTCAAATACATTCAAAAACCCTTTTCTTCTAGCAATAGATTCAACAAGGGGAGTTCATCAATTATATATACATCCCATTGTTTATTCCAAACCAGTATTCAAGTTTGATTACTCTACAAAATCACTTACCATATTACTCACTTCCATAAAGTAAATTTTTACCATAGAAATATCCAATTTCTACTTTATTTCATCATATATTTCACAATATATATCTTTCCATTTCAAAAATCATCTTCCAGTTCTTATCCACAATTTCCAGTATAATTTCATTCAAACCGTACATGTACACATATCATCTGTACGCTATATCCATCTGATCGCTCACTCGATTACACAATTCTACTTTCGAACTAGTATCATCCACCTGACTTCATAGTGCGGACTCAGATCTGGTTTCTTGATCAGAAACCGTCATTCTCCTTGCATAGCCATACTATGATAGAGAATATTCAGAACCAATCAACAATCCATATCTAGGTTCACCGTCGAAAATCAAGTGAAAAATCCTAACCCTGATCGATATACTATCTCAAAATTCTGTGCTCGAATCTGGATCAAATAACTATGCGAATAGAATAATATACGCACATCCTACATATTTATCTTCATTGATTATTAGCCAAATCAATTTTTTTTCTATTCACATTCATCTTGATTTTCATTCACTTATACACAATTGCCTCAATCCCTCTTTGGATTATCACCTCAATTCTTATCTCAAATGGATATTTAACATAAACAGTTTGAACTCTGTCTAGCTTAAATTAAAAAAAAATAGCTTGAAAAGTTAAAAATAGATAAGTAGTTGAAAAATAATTATTATTTTGTAAAATAGTTAAAGTAGTGATAAAATGGTTATAAAATAGTTAAATACTTGTAGAAATTTTAAATAATTGCAAAATAGTTGTAAAACAGTAATTAGTTATAAACTAGTTGAAAACGGTAATTAATTTATAAACATTTGAAATATTGTTAAATAGTTCCAAAAATAATTGTAAAACAAATATAAGATAGTTTTAGGTTAAAAAGAAAAGTTGTATAATAAATAGTTTGGAAAAATAGATTTATATTAAAACAATTTATTTTGAAAATAGTCCAGAGTCAAACTGTTCAATTCCCAACCTCCATTTCCAATCAATTCAATTTAAATTTCCACTTCCATTCAAATTGACTCAATTCCAACTTAAATAATTTCAATTTCCATTTAAATTGATTTAACCCCAATTCAAGTTGAATTAATCCTCAATTCCCATTTGAATTTGAACTCATTAAACTTCAATTTCATTTCATATTAATCCAATTCAAATTTTCCAATTGAATTTTTAAAGTTATCCATCTTCAATCACAATTCCAATTAATTCAAATCAAATTCAATTTGAACTAATTCAATCTAAATTTTAAATTTAAACCATCCCGAATTATATAAATTCGAGTTAAATTTTTAAATGTTGATTTAATCCTTTAAATCAAATCAACTTATATCTTTAAACCATTTAATTCTGAATCCAAATTCCATTTTTAACCTATTTCATAGTTTAAATAATAATTCAAATCCTTTTTAAATAACTAAATCTTTGAAATTCAATTCATCACCAAATATCAATTTTGAAACCAAACCTTTAAAGTTTTGTCTTGAACATTCAAATCTTAAGTCCAAAATGATTCCATTTATCTTAACCAGTATGTTTGGCACGTCCGTTGGACGTGTGCAAAGAAAACAGTGATTTAAATGTGGTTTAATGTAACATACAAAACATGACTATATTGTTGAAATCCGACGATGTGAATGAAGAAAAATGTCACCATTTGTTTGTAAAAAAATTTCTCTCCTCCTTTACCCGGGCTTGAGACCGGCATCAGTAGGTAATAGGTGATGGCGGAGTTAAAAACTTTTGTGGTGGGGATCATTCTATGTAATAAATGTTCGTATACTGATTTGTAAAATTTAGAGTTATTGTTGTTATATACTGTGATGTAAATGAAAGTTTCAAAGTTGAGCATAAGTTAATACATGGTTAAGAAAAGTAACTGAAATATAAGTGAAATAATGAAGTCCCTTTGGTAATTGTAGAATGACAGTAGTCAGTGATATTATGAAGATGAATATGTATGTTTAAAAAGTTTGGTAGAAAAGATATTGTTTATTATAATTAGTTTAAGTTTTGATTACACGACAATAAAACATCTTTGTAGACAACATTTCTAGTGTGAGTTCCCCTGTTACGTGGTAATTTTCCTTTGTGTACTAAAACTTTTGTTGAGTTTCGTGCTACTCCTCTGGACAAAGCCACATAAAGTTGACCATGACTAAAAACGTGATCTGGAAGATAAATTCCAACATGAGGAATGGTTTGTCCTTGTAATTTATTAATTGTTAAAGCAAATGATAATTTAATTGGGAATTGTTTGCGAATTAAATTAAAAGGCATGTTAATATTTTCAAAAGGCTTTAGGGGGATATGTGGAATAAATACTCTTGTACAACGATAATGACCAACTGTAATTTCTGCATCAATGAGATTTCTATGGAATATACGACATATTAATCTTGTTCCATTACATAATCCAATTTTTGGGTCTATGTTTCTAAGTAACATTATTGGTGATCGTACTTTAAGTGTTAGTTTGTGCGGTGGCAAGCCACTTAAAGCAAGCGAATTTAGAAATTCCGACTGGTATAAATTAGTACTATCATCTTCAACTCTATCAAAAGAATAATAAACATGTTCATCTCCTGGAAACATATGTATGATTGTATTATTTATTTCATCTTTCATTTCATTTCTTGGTGTTAATATTGCTCTATTCATTATATAATCAGTGTTGCAAAAATTTTCATGGAGTGTAGGAAAGACTTCTTCAACTAAACGACATAGAGAACTTGCATTGGTGTTGGGTATAACAATGTCATCTGGGAGTTTAATAAGATCATCTTGTACATAAGGTTCTGTTCCATTTCCAATACGTAAAAGTAATTCGGCGTATGATTGATCGTTTATCGCTCGCATATTTTGTGTTAAATGAATTACATGTACACTTGTCCACAAATATGATCGGGCTATACATGAGTCGACTATTTGAGCTCTAGTACCTTTTACGACAATGGGTAGTACTTGTCGAAAATCACCACCTAATATAATAATCTTCCCACCAAATGGTGTATTTATACCTGTTAGATCCCTTAACGTTCTGTCTAAAGCTTCAAATGCGTAATGATGAGCCATTGTTGCTTCATCCCATAGTAAAACAGTGGACAAACACAATAGTTTTGCATTATCAGATTGTTTAGGAATGTGACATGTTGATGAAGAATCCAATTTGATAGGAATTTTAAATCTAGAGTGCGCAGTTCGACCTCCAGGCAACGCTAAAGAAGCAATTCCAGAGGTAGCAACCGCAATAGCAATAAGGCCTTGCGTTCGTATATGGGCTAAAATCGCTTTATAAAGATAAGTTTTTCCTGTACCTCCTGGACCATCTATGAAAAATATTGAGTGTTTTTGTTGTTTTACTGAATGCATGATCAGTTGAAATGCTTCATTTTGTTCTGTGTTTAAGTTATTTATTTATAGAGTCTATATCAGTTTGTGGTATCTCTATAGATTGTTCTTCTAAAATAATGGTTGAACTATTGTAGTGGCTGCAAAAATTGAAATTGTTATGAGGGATGTCATAGTCGAAAATAGTTTTGTTATATTGTTTTAGGAGATTATTGACGTCAAAAAGACATCGGTTTATTAAGTGTATATTATTTTGGTTAATGGTTTGCGTAGAAGGATAATCTTCAATTAAATATGGTAAAAACTCATCCCATAGTTCTCGCACCATGGAAGGGGCACAATACACTAAAATTGTGACGAACAATCTTCTTAAAGCGGTGGGCATGTGTGTGTTTGAAGCGTCTTGTAAACATTCCTTTATACTGTTTTCATTTTCTAGCAAACCTCTATGTTCTGCGGCTTCTTTAAAGGTGTTATACTGAGTTTGATTAACAGTTAGTAGGTGTGTAAAAGATGTAGGACCTCTAACATGGTTTAAAAGTAATCGTAAATAAAATTGATCTCCTTCTGTAGGAGATACGTTATAAATTCGACCAATTACCTTACGATTATTTCGTCTACGTATCCATTCTTTTTGTTTATATTCCCACCAATATTTTTCAGGAAATTCGTAGAATAAGTATTGACGTGCATTTACATCGTTAATATTCTTAGTGAAAAATTCAGTAAGCATTGTTTTAGATCAATGTTCATCACTCAAAATAGTTTGTAGGTCTTCGTTTGCATTAAATTGTACTTGTTGTGAATTTGGAAGATGTATTTGTAGTCCTATAACAGAAGGAGAAATAGAAGTTAGTGGAAATTTAAACATTCGTCATATTGACTCTGGTGCACAAATCCATCTAGCGTTAACAAACTGAGAAATTTCATCCTCATCATTAGTGTTAGAAGATACGTTTACAGAAACACGATCCGAACCTTTATAAACATATTTATATAAATATTTCACAGATGTAATACTTGAGCATATTTCAACATTTATATGACAATCATATTTTAATAGTAAATAAGGATTATAAGGAACGACCCAGCGATTGTCAATTATTTGTCCACATTTTTGTACTTTTATTCCATTATCACGTCTTCTATAAATTGGATACGAATCACTACCTTGTAAAGTTATGGGTGCAAAAGACTTTGGAAATCCTTTCTTACACTGATTATTTTTCATGCAAGTGGCATTAGCGTTGAAACGACCGCATGGAGTATGAACCATTTGTTTTACAACGGCAGCATGTAATTCCGGTTCTAAATCTTTATCTGGGATTTCAACCCTCACTAAAGCGTCATAATCGTCAGGGTTGTCAATCTTATCATTTTCATGTAGAATAATTAATATATGTGAATGAGGTAGACCTCTCTTTTGAAACTCAATGACGTGCACATGCGCTATGACTTTACCTAATACTCCTTTTTCATATAAGTCGTGTTTTAGTTGTTCTAATTTTGCACGAAATATCCTTCTTGTTAAATCGGGTCTACCTTGTGCTTGTTGACCGGGTAGTAGTTCTTGTGTAATCTCTAACCACTTAGCATTACATGTGATAGTAATAAATAAATCAGGTTTTCCATACCTTCGCACTATTGCCATTGCATCTTGATATCGATTATGCATATCTCGAGGGCTGCCGGTGTGAGATGATGGAAGAATTTTTCGAACACCAACATTTCCTAAAGTGTATAGTAAAATGGAAAAAGGTAAAATAAATTTTTTTTGCATACGAAGTTTAAAAACAACATAATAAATAAATTGCTTATGAAGTATTACTAACCGGCGGTCGTCTGTCCAGAAGTTAGAGCATCCTGTAAACCTTGATACAATTCAGCTCTAATAGTATCTTGATTATTACGGAGGTACCTTAGTCTCATAGTTTTTATTTTGACATAATTGTCAACCACGTACTGCTGCAATAGGCGACCGCCATGCAAAATTAGTGACATCTCCGTTGGTCGTATCTAAACACATAAACAAATCAGTAATGATTATAAAAATAAAAGTAAGTTAAGCTAAATGGTATGTTATTCACCTGCAAAAGATGAGAATAATAAGCTCTACAACTTATTGTTGTGGCTCCATTGTCATGTATGTGTATATCCCATCCATGTTCACCATATGGTAATAAAAGTGGATATTGTAATGGATCATAAAACCCTGCAGTATCCTAAACCCTTTGTAAATTTCCACTTCTTGTTTGAACTATAATGTCCCTATTATTCAAATTGGAATCTTCTTCATCTCCTACAATTATACCTGCTACTTGTGACGCGGTTGGTAACTCATGAATGTGTCTATTTACGGCAAGCTCTTTTATTCTTATTCTACAATTTTGTATATCATTCCTTTGGCTCAAATGTCGAAATACTTGTACAAAAGGATTGTGGATATCTAAAATATCTTTTAATGTCAAAAGTAGGTTTGGCCTCATTGATTCATTATCGTGTTGTCTATTTTCAATCTCATGGTCAGTGTCGTAAATATATAACTACAAATATCTTGGTCTCATTCCATCCATAGGTAAAGAACTACCGATGATATGATATATGGAGCCTTGTACACGATATGAATAAACTCTATTTGTTGCATTTGCTAAGCTATGATCAATGTTAGCACCCATCGATGTAAAAGCAAAAGCATTATTATAAGACCTTATGTTACTTCTAAAATGCGTACCAACTTCGGTTCGATCAATATACAAATCAAGTAGCTGTTGAGGTGTTGTTGGTCTTTGAATAGTAATTTTACCATTCTTACAGCAAATCTCCAATGTCTCATGAAAGAATTTCTTTGATCCGCAGAATGGACAGTAGGTAGGAGTAGGTAGCATGTGGTTGTGAAAATACTGTGTAGCAATAAAATTTCGACCACAATTATAGCTTGTCATGAAAGCGGATCGAGTAATCATGTGTTCTTCATCTTCAGATGAGCCTAAATGATTACCATCGTTGTGATGATTAGAATGACAAAAATACAATGTAAATAAAAACGTAAGTAGTTAAGTTAAAAAAAATTACCGTGAAAATCAGAAGGTAGAATCGTTGGCCTTCTACGTGTTTGAGTTGATTGTCCTCTTTGTTCGATGGATGATTGTCCTAAAAGAAATAATAGATGTTTTATATAGTTTGAATCATGTTTTTTTATATGATATATGCAGTTGAATCAGTAAATGAAAAGGGATACTTCTGAAAATCGTAAAAATTCTTCACTATGACCAAATTGATCTGGTATATGCTTTACATATACAGTATGTTAGCCACATTCAATGGACATGTGCAAAGAAAATTGAATGCAAATACATTTTATTATGTAGTAAAGGTCATATGCATAGATAGTAGCCGATACAAAGAATTGTACGATCTATGTTTTTTGTATCGTGAATAGTATGAACAAATAAGCACAAAACTCGATGTTACGGTTTTTGATATCAATTTGGTTTTCGTATGAGTATTAAATAAGAAAATATGAGCTAAATTTCATAATGTATAGATTTTCATACAAATGTCCATAAGCTTGAAATACATATAAGCTTGATATATGTCGCATGAAATATTTCATGTCACAATCAATCTTATATAATATGTGTGATGATTTTTTATCGTTGAATATGATGTATTGATTATGATAGCATTTATTGGCACAATTATAAGATAAAGTTTCAGTAAAAACGTTGTTGATCTTTGTACATGCAGGTGGTATGACATGGGAATGGAGACCTAGTGTCAAAGTCTTAACTTCATTGAATTACTCTTGTGTACTCACGTGTCTCATGATAGGAAAAAAGTAAATAATAATGTATAGTATCCAATAAACTTGCCTGGTTATTTATTTAACAAAACTGTACACACTATCCCTTCACCTTAAACATTGGACTTCGAACAACTTTTACTATTTTATTATTTTATAGTCTTTAACAATATGTAGTAGGGTTATTATACTTTCAATGAGCTGTAAAGTAGATAATGTACTGAACATCAACAGACATAAAATATAGAATTCATGTATATTCTGGAAAGCTGATTCCAACTTTGTTGGGTGGTGTGCACGAAAAAGTGTTTTGCAAATTTAATACCTCTGTGGTTAACTAAAAAACTTGCATGATTACTTGTAAAAAACTACACGTATTCCATGTTGGAGCGTCCTCGATTGTCGTCGTAAGAAGGAAAATTTAGCCATTTAGCTGACGTAGACAAAGTATAATAAAAACAATTATGTGTCAAAGATTGAAAAATGACAGTGATATTTATTTTATTTCTTCGCGAGCAAATAAGAAGATTGAAAAATGACAGTGCAGTTCTTGAGAATTCAATTCATTGGTAGATATGCAATTTGTATTGTTTTGTTATTTAGATTTAGTTGATTACTGTGTTAAATTTTGCAGTTGAAATGTTTTCTCCTTCCGCTAATTAATAGGTGATAAACAACCAAAACAGTTGAGAAAGAGTTGGAATCTGCATAGCAGAATGTGTTACTTGAGTTTACAAAACTTAAAGTTATTATCGCTAATGCTTACGTCGTTATCAGTAGCACTATAATTCGTCTATGCCCAATATAATAGTTACTATAACATAAATAGTCATGATGGGAAGAATAAAAAATGGTATTGTTTAAAAATTTATGTATGTGTTCTCTGCTTATGTAAAAGAAATTTATGCATGTTTTGTCTGAATTGTAGAAATTTTTATACTTTTATATTGAAATGATGATATGTATGCGCTGGCTACTGTTACGTGATCTCGTGCTCCCATATTTTGCGCATGCATGATTGCTCATCTCCATGACTATGTTCGTATACTTGCCTTACGATGATAAATGGATTTTACGTAACATTCAAAATTGCACGGCAATGCAGATATGGATCTAAATTTGGATATGAAAATAAAATTTGGATTCCATCTATATGTTTTCATTATACAAACAGTATGAAGAAAAAGCCTATAAATCATAAACTCCCAGTTATATGATCACCGCCAGCACATTAGTAATAAGCAATTTCATCTTGTTTTTTATGAGAAATTTTCATATGCCATATTATGAAATACGTCTTTTATATGTCACGTATAAACCGTAAGTTAAAATAAATATTTAGAAGATGTGAAGTTTTCTTCGTCTGACATTTAATATTTTATAGTTTACATCCATCTGAAGCTGTAGTTGTCTTATACAGATAACGTACAGCAGTAATGAAACAAAGGGTTGAGTGTTTAACTCCAACAGAAAGAGTAGTTTGCAAAAATGGTAGTGATTGATCGTGGAATGGCCATAAAATTCAAGTGTGTAACACGTTTGGATTTAGCTGTTGGTAAAATTGTAATAATAAAATACATACCTGGTTGACTCAAATGAGAGCTTTCAGTTGATTGGGATCTTCTATTTGAAATAGTTAGCTCTCTTGCATGTTCATGTCTAGACCGTTGGCTCTCACGTCGTCTTTCTCTTTGTATGTCAGCCATAGTAATAAATAGAACAGTATGAAAGCAAGTCAGTAAAGTTAAATATGAGGTTGTTTGGTTAGCTTAGAAAACAATTGTACTGTGAACATATAAAACTGCACAGTTTACTTATATATAGAACGACAACGTATGAGTAACAGTAACATAATGAGTAACAGTAACATATGGTTTGAATGGGTAAGAGATGGAAAGTATAGCCGGTATTATTGGAGTGCGTCAAAAATATGCTGTGTACCGTTAGTACTAGATCACATCAACCATTTCAATTCAACGGTAAGTTTGTACACAGCAGCCTAGTTGTATTAATGTAGGTATGGTTGACATTTTCATCTTTATGTACAACGTGTACAACAATCACATATTAGTCATGTCAATATCCATCAAACATGACATGTTCACAGTAATAAAATGCAAGTATTTGACTATGAGGTAATATGTGTACCCAGTTATTGTGTGGGCACATTTGTGCAATATGTACCGTTATAGCTTGACGCCAACTGCAGAATAAAACAAACGTGTTTTTATGTGTTAAAAAAGGTTACAATTTTTCAGATTGAAGTGAATTGGTGAATAAATATAAGATGGTTTGATGTGTTAAAAAAGGCTACAATTTTTTGTTATAAAAATAGACCACATTTTAGCCTCACTTTCAGTCAACGTAAAGTACTGGCAATGAGGATAGTTTGTGGCAATAGTGAAATGAAGTGAATGTGCAGGGGTGATGATGTTTGACTGAGGAAGTTTGTATGTTGAAGTTTGTACACTGTCTGACATGCTTGATGATATGTTTAAGTAGGACGGAGGCATATGGTTGGACGTATTGTAGTTGTTGCTGCTTTGCTCTATTTTTCTTGTGCAGTAATTTTTTGCTTCATTTCTTTGATTACTTACATGTTTCATCTACATGTGTGTTATTGCTACACTCCATTTCATTTTCTATAGATCCTTCTCTGTCGTTGGAAATTTGTTGGAAGTTTTTGTCGTTGAGAATGAAGGTAAAAAAGGGGGTATGGGTTTAGATTTGGGTATTTATAAACTAAATATTTTGGGAGAGCAGAGGTGGTACCGATAAAGACTGTGACACTTCGAGCTGGCTGGATTTCATTTCACTTATTTTTGTCCTTTTAGAACCGTACAAGCAGGTTTTGAACAGATAAGTTGTGTTATGTATTTAATTATTTTAAATGGTTATTATATGTCTATTTAATAGAAGTAAACACGGAGATAAAATATTAAGTTATTAATGTTTCAAGCGTAACATGGACTGAAGCGCAGTTTAGCATGCAAAATGTGTTATATGCATTGATCAGTACAATTCAATACATAACTTATGGACAAAGCTTTTGTTTTATTACAAAGGTTAACAATGAAAAAGTCATATGAAATGAAAAGGAAAAAACTTACAAAGCTAACTTTATTGTGCAATAATGCCTAAGGGATTGCAGTACATACATAAGTAAATAAAAATGCATGAAAACAAAAACATCGAGCATAAATCGTTGAAAGCTACGTTATAACATCGATCTTCACTTGTCAAACTTCTTGATAAATTCAATCTGTAAAAGATAGAATCGTGAAAAAATGTATGTTATATGGATAATTAAGTTGAAATGTGAGTTTGTTATTTACCACAGCATTTGCAAATGGTTCATCCCAGTCATCGACAATGGATGGTTGGTCCATAATTAATTTGGATTCTTGAACATTCATGGTTCCTTCTGATTCGTGCACAACAGTAGTTTCTTGAAGATTCATGGTTCCTTCTGATTTGTGCACAACAGTAGTTTCACTAAAAGCTCTGTCTTCGTTTTCCACTTTAACTGCAGCAGGCAAGGAAATTTCTGATGACTGATTGAATGGTTCTATTTTAACCGAGAAGGCATTTGAATGTTGTACCAACTCTTCACAGTGTTGCTTTCCTGCTCGCTTTAGCTGCTGCTTTCGAGTGCATATTGAATTATCAGTTTTGTTACTTGTATATTTACCCTATAGTACAACATATAAGAACTAAATTTAAAAAGAGAGAAAAGCGTTATGACGAACAAAAATAAAATAATTATCAATTACCTTCGGCATGATAACAAATGAAAAATATATAGCTTAATAATTTGTGTACAATGGAGAAGAGATAGTGGTTGCTTTATACATACGTAGGTAGTTAAAGTATAGAAAGTGGAAGTTTGTAAGTAAAAGTGGACTGAAATCTGCAAAAATAACGGGTCATATGATATATGTTATGAATGGTTTCCTACTTACATGCCTAGATAGTAGAACACCTTGAATAAGTAGATATTGCAGTGTTTAAATGTGATAGGCTGTTGCATGGCTTGTATGTACACGTCATCTGTTATCTTAATTTTCTGATCGTCGGATCTATACCGAAACACTTACATTTAGTGCTGAGAAATACATGGTCGAACATCTTTATGTCCATTGAATAAGTGTAACACGCAAAAATAGAAACTATTTTATATTTTCATGCGTCCAAGAAATGAAGAAGATATAAATTATTTAGTTGGCGTATAAATATAATTATCATGCGCACTAAAAACTGGAAGGCTCAAAAGCTTCAAGTACAAACAGACACCAATCCTTCCCTTCGATAACATTACAATTTGAAAACTACATATATCATCTGAAACACCTTATATAAGTCAATAAGTAAAATTGAATAAGCATTCTACAAATAAAAAGAATAAATATGTGCACATATATTGAGAATGTTATAACACAAAACAACCAATAAAGTACTCAACCTATAGCCTTATTGGCATTAGCTATAAGTACCATCAACAATTCTGAAGCAAATTCAGGTTCTTCTCTTGTTCTTAACAGCTTCTAAAGTGAAAGCATTGTCTAGCCTTTTGTTTTGAGACAGAAGCCATTCTCAATGGTTCCAAAAACTGAAGAAAAAAAAAGAAAGCAAATCACATTAGTATGTTAAGAATTGATAGGAACATATGAATGTATTCCAGTTTCTTCATAATAACTTGCCAAAGACAAAAACGCATGTATAAAGTTTGAATTATATGTAAATTCAAAATGTTGTTGTTGGGTGTATAATATTCATGGTATTTTTGTTATTTAATTAGGTGCTTTTAATATTATAAAGATTTTGAAGTAATTTCTACTGAGTATTACCTTTTTTTTCTCTTAAATTTACAGCGAGTATACTCCTCTCTTTTCTTCTCTAGTTTAAATCAATTCAAAATCGTTGGCTCAGTTCATGTTCCTCTAGTATGTTTTTAGTAACTCTTCCTATTATATCTACGATTTTTTTGACTGACAACACAGTAGCTTTGAAACACTGAGTTAGCTGAATTTATTATAGTGACATAATTCTATGACAGAAAGTAATGGTTTAAGTAAAGATCGCAAAATATATTATTTACCATATTTAAGAATATGAAATTTAGTACCATAGACAAAACTTAGGCAAACTTGCTAAGTTTGGCTTGCAGTCTCTTAGTAGAAATTCACATTATGTAGAATTTCCAATATGTTTAAGAACTTTCTCTTCCTATTTTTAAGTTGAAGCAGAATGTCAAGCAAAAACACAATTTACTACGTATACCATTCATAGTTTTACGACGTTCCCATACCTTTTGTTTCTCCAACGACAAAAGTTACCATTATCATTTATCATAATTTGCATAATCTTCACTCTTTAGTAATTATATTCATTGATAATATTGTTATTACGTTTCATGAATACCAATATTGGTGAAGCTAGTACAGTATAAACTCACTTGAGCAAATATTTCCCAAAATTGTTGTGTTGCTCATGATACATTAAGTGCAAGTTTCATAAATTATTATGCATAATTAAGTTTGGAACTTACACGCCATCCAACTTGTAATCCATTGCAATTGCTTAGTGAACTATCTAGTACATTTGCAACACTTATAGAAGTTTTGCTCATTGGATGTGTGCCTGCATCAGGCAATCTGTATACATTTAGTGTTGCCTTCAAACCATGGTAATTGGTAGTTCCATTAAGTGATACCCAAGCGGATTGTTGTGTGTTAGATAAATCAGGAGCAAACATAATGATACCCAACATCATCTACAAATTTGTTCTTTTCATATGAAACAACACAACAACATATGAATGTATTTTGTTTATCAAAATGATCCAACCAATGACAGTCGTATGGAATCACAATTTTAATAGCATATAACATTCATTTTCCTATATCAACTCACACTTTTAGTCAATTTGCTTCATTATATAATCTTTATAAAACTCCCCATTAGTTTTACCTTCACGTGCACTTGTAGAAACATTAGTATTTGGTCTAACTAAATCGACTTGAACAGTCATAATATGAAGGAGATTAGTGATAGATAAGATTTAGGGTACAACATATCAAAAGTAGAAAACGTACTACATGATTTTATCTTATGTGAACAGCTTATACAAATAATATATTGGTTCTTTATCATTTTAAAAAAAGGCAAGCAGTAATGTGAGAACACATTTGCATCAACCTTAAAATTCGTATCAGATTGCCGAATTGTAGTAGCTATCAACATGCAAAGTAATATGATAGTAATTTGATTTAGACTAAACATGCTAGAAGAATAATAATTGAATAAAGGTTGTTGACATGTAAGGTATTCACTTTGTAATATAACACACACACAAGTATTACAGAATTTCATATTATTGAAAAGAAGTTTTCAAATTAATTATTTAGTTCGACCTCTAGTTGATGTCCAAAATAATAAACCTTATCTATTAATTCAATTAATTAACTATGCATTTTTTAAATATATCCGGATTTTCTTCACTATCAGATCCTCTTTAAAGTTCTAAGATTTTGCAATGCACATGCAAATAAAAAAAATATTCATCTCGTTTTTCCTTTAAAAAAGGGGTTTTGTTAAAAAAATAGTGAAATTTGTATGAACACAATTCTGGCCATGTGTACCATATTTTCAAATCCAAACGTAGGCTAGCTAGCTTGAAATTTAGATTCTATTTTCAACTAATCCAGCAATAACAAAAAGGAAGAAAAAGATCTCACTTTTTTAATCATATGCGTTGAATGTGAGAAGCCATTTTACACATTAACACAAATCACCTTTCAATTGTTTGCCTTTGTATTTATTCTCTGTCCTTCTTCGCTTCCAGTTTGTCAAAAATATATGAAATATATTTATTGTTTATTGGATGAAATATATTAAATGGTGGTAGCTATAAGCACATAAGCTAGAGAGACACAATCAAATGTAAATAGTTGATCAAGGTGAATTTTCCTTCATTGTCAAGTCTGTATATTGGGTTCTTACGTGAAAAGTACATCAACATTAAAGGTAAATACTTGTATACACTTTATCCTATATATCTTCGTCCTTTT
Organism: Allium cepa; assembly: GCA_030765085.1. NCBI lineage: Eukaryota > Viridiplantae > Streptophyta > Magnoliopsida > Asparagales > Amaryllidaceae > Allium > Allium cepa. The sequence goes on along the minus strand of CM060931.1, from coordinate 1,023,923,835 downwards.
AAGTGTTGACTGATCCCAAATAACATAAAATTTTGCACTCTCCTTTTCGACTTGCTAGATAAATTTCAACACTACAATTTCGAACCTTCAAAGTACTTGCTTTCGGTTTAGCAAGGTGGACAAAGTTTTTATTGCATATAATTTAATAGAAGGAAGCATGGGTGGCTTGACATCTTATAATTGCAACTCTTAAAATAAATATTTTCATGATGGTGACCATATATTGAATATTTGCATGAATGATCACTTTAGGTTAGAAGAGTGATACAAACAACTTGATTACTGCCTTCAAAACTGAGCGGTTAGTTTGGCTCATTTAAAACTTTTGATCCTATGTTTTATCAATTTTTTTAACCAAAAAGATATAGATGGCAGAGTTAAAAATATTGTTTGAAACTAATGTTGAGTTTAATGTACCTTTGTAAGTCAACGCGTGTTAGTCTTTGCACACGTCAAATATTTTCTTCAGCCAGCCTCTCATCATTGCATGAATTGCTTGTCAAGCATTGTGCCTACCGTTATTTGTTTGTTTTTGTCTACAACACCGCACCAAAATCCAGTATTACAATCTGTATGAATTACACGTACATAAATGACAAATAAAATTAAAGTGATAAATCTACCAAAACTACCAAAACAAAATTACAACCCAAAGGAGCTACAATTGGCAGATTAATCTAAAATCGAAATAAAAGGCATATGTTGACACATTTCATTGTTGACAGTCTAATTATGTTGTTTCTTAAAAGGTAAATAATCATAGCCTTCAAAATCCATGATACTCAAAATAAATTAGCAATGAAAAAGATAAAGTGGTGAAAAATGAAAGTTTTTGATTTCCAAAAGATTAAGTTTGAAAATTTCTTTTAGATACCTTGAATATCAGTGGAAAAAAAGGTAAAACTAAAGATTCAATATTCAAGCAGTCCGCACATAAATTACACGTATTACAATCTCTATAAATTACACGTACATAAATGACAAATAAAATTAAAGTGATAAATGTATGAAAACAAAATTACAACCCAAAGTAGCTAAAATTGGCAGATTAATGTAAAATAGAAATAAAAGGAGTAATTTCCAAAATGTTCATAAATTAGAAATAAAATTATAGGGATACATCTAACAAAATCAGTGTAGTCTGTTTATATATTAAGGTTACAAAATTAAATTAACTGCAAAAATACAACCCAAATTAGGTAAAATTGGCAGAGGTAAATAATCATAGCCTTCAAAATCCATGATACTCAAAATAAATTAGCAATGAAAAAGATAAAGCGGTGAAAAATGAAAGTTTTTGATTTCCAAAAGATTAAGTTTGAAAATTTCTTTTAGGTACCTTGAAAATCAGTGGAAAAAAAGGTAAAACTAAAGATTCAATATTCAAGCAGTCCGCACATAAATTACACGTATGACAATCTCTATAAATTACACGTACATAAATGACAAATAAAATTAAAGTGATAAATGTACGAAAACAAAATTACAAAAGTAGCTAAAATTGGCAGATTAATGTAAAATAGAAATAAAAGGCGTAATTTCCAAAATGTGCATAAATTAGAAATAAAATTATAGGGATACATCTAACAAAATCAGTGTAGTTTGTTTATATATTAAGGTTATAAAATTAAATTAACTGAAAAAGTACAACCCAAATTAGGTAAAATTGGCAAATTAATCTAAAATCAAAATGAAAGGAGGAACCTATATTACCAAATTTATATTATTTCATTTAGGGCTTCAGTTGAATTATGTACAAATACCATCTGATATGTGCACAAATTATAAATAAAATTACAGTGAAAAATCTAACAATCAATACCTGTGTTAACCATTTAGGGCTTCAGCTCATTTGGGCGATTCTGCAATGATTTATAAAATTAAAATAAGTGAAAAAGTAGCATCAAAATGGAAATAAAAGGAGGAACCCGTGGTACGCATTTACGGCATCAGCTCATTCAAGGCTTCACAGTTCGATTGTGCAATAAATTTAGGGCTTCAGCTCATTTGGGCGATTCTGCAATATTTTGTAAAATTAAATTAACTGAAAAAGTAGCATAAAATCGAAATAAAAGGAGGAACCTGTGTAAATCATTTACGGCTTCAGCACATCGAAGCCTTCACAGTTCGATTGCGCAATAAATCTAGGGCTTCAGCTGATTTGGGGAAGGTTATACGAATTGAGGATGAGGTTCAAGCTGATTTGGGGAAGGTTATACGAATTGAGGATGAGGTTCAAATGTTCCTTCTCGGCTTCATACAATTTATGGTTTGTTAAGAAGCCGATTGAGGTGGTGATGGAGGAGTGGGATCGGTTAGTAGAAGAGACGTGCGTATTCCATATGGAGCAGGCAAGATGTAAAAACGTGACAAAATAGTAATGACAACAATATCCTTACCACAAAGTACAAATTTTAAAGGGTGTTATGGACATTTCAAAAGCTTCAAAATGGGGTATTCCCATTATATATAGATAATGGATATATTACCACACCTCATTTCTTCATTCATTTAAACAAATCCAATTTCAGCTTAAAGATTATTAATAACAATAGGATGGTATCATTCAAATTATTTTTTAAAATATCCATCCATTTCCAATTTCCGGATCTCAAACCTATTTTGAGATCACACAAACTCTCAATTCAAATTAACCATTTAGTTAAATCCCAATTTTATCTTGAAATTTCCATTTCAGGTTGCTTGTTAAATTATTTAACTTTCCCAAAGTTAAATTCAATTTACTTAATCCAGCCAACCTTACCCAATTCGAATTCCCATTTCAAATTTTAAACTTCACATTAATAATCTTCCCACTTATATGTTCAAAAAAACTTATCACTTTGGGTATCACATCTCATTCCAAATTTAAAACTCAGCGTTTAGAGTTTATTTCAGACCATCTTTGATATTAAATATATTCCTCATATATACATATTATTTATTATTTCTTTATCACTTTTGAAACAATTTTCAAATTTCTGGACCTAGATTTAAAACTTCACAATTTAGATCATCTTCTGTTCCAATTTATAAGTCATACTTGCCTAAATGTTTTACTTCCCTAAAACATTTTATTTTTCTTACTCATTAATACACATTTTATTATTAATCACAACAATCATTTATGATAATAACCAAGATTATCATATCTGGAAACCAATTCATTATTATCTTATTATAAAACACTTCCCCAACTTCAAGATTTTAATTTCAGTTTGAATCCATTTCAAACTTATCTTTATTTAATTTCAATTTGGTTGTATTTCTATTACCACTTAATTTAATTACAATAATTTAACAACCAATTACCATATATTTATTAGAAAGAAATATTACTTTATATATCAAAATATAATCTTATATAAAAATCATTTATTTTCAAAAATCATTTAAAATCTTTATATAAGAAAATGACAAGTACGCTGTCATACACATACACACACACACACACACTCAACTCATTCTAGGGTACCATTGACCCAATCCTTAATGAGTACACTCACTAGAGCCAAGGTTCTCGCTTAACCTTCTGCTCCGATACCAAAATGTAACGACCCAGGATTTTCGAACCCGAAAATTCCAAATAGTTAAGAAAAAGAAGAAAGAGATAGAAGAAAGAGATAGAAGAAAAAGTAGAAACAGAAACACCAAAACACAGATTCTCACATTCGCAGCGGATCAAAATATAATATCAAATAAAATAACAGTTATACAAAGGAAAACTGTATTAGTTAATTTTACATTATTGCATCAGATTCACAACATTTCACAATCACTGGATAGTTAAAATCCACATGACTTAGATAACTACAATATAATTCAACGGAATACACTCCATACATTCCTGCCATCCAGCTCGCCTCCTGAGCTCCAAAACATCCTTTTCTGAAAATCTGTAACACTCGGTCTGACCTGGGCATTACATCAAAGTAACACCCAGTTTAGGTCGGAAACCAGCGTGAGTACAATCCATCTAACAAGAAAATACAAATGTAATATACTTATTTAAAACCCGGGGTAAGTCGTGTCAATTTACAAATTCACAATTTGTTATAAACAACACTTATTTCACACATCAATCTCTAAGTAGCAAACTTAAATTAAATGGTCAAATTCACTTAAATCATTTCATTCCAGCCTATTGTTTTCACATATCAAATCTATATAGAATTTTATAGATTACAAATCGAAATGGTTTCGGATATGTACCAATACCCGACCCCGGTCTCTTCGAGTTGAATACCATCTTAACCCAAATTATTCAAGTGAAATACAATTCAACTTTAAATAAAAGATGTCACTTTTCCCACAGCAATTCATCATCGATATATAACCACATTATCATTGTCCATCCGGATATATATCACAAACATTTCATATCAGAAATATCCAATAAACCAAGGTACTCAATACCATTCAATCATTCATAAGCAAGATTAATTAGTCACTCCATTTCTAATTAATTTAAATAAATTAGATTAATTACTTTAATCTCCTTTAAATCCTGCTTACTTAATATTAATTAATTACAAATCATTAATTAACCATCCTTTAATTATTTCATTAATTATATTAATTAATGAACCTCTAATTTATTCTTCTAATTACATTTAATAATTTGTCCATAACATAATTACATTCATTAATCAACCTTGATTAACCTCACTCAGTAATTAACTATCCTTAATTACTTATAATAATAATTAACTTCTTAATTAATTAATCCTTTAATTAATCACACTGAGTAATTAACACTTAATTACTTCTCTAAGTAATTATTCTTTAATTACTTTCCATTAAGTAATTCCCTTTAATTAATTATGTTCTGTAATTACCCATTAATTACTTTTACTAAGTAATTACACTTCATTAATTACATTAAGTAATTATACTTAACCAATCATCAAGTGGTTATCTTAAAATAATTAATTAATTAAATTAACCACATTTAATTAATTACATTGAGTAATTAATTCCTTCAATTACTTCATTAAGTAATTACTCTTAATAATCCTCTTAATATTCAGTAATTAACCTCCAATTACATTCATTACTTAATTATTCCTCAATTAAATACTTAATTATCTTTTAATTAAGTAATTATTATTATTATATATATATATTTACTTTTCCTTAATTAATTGGTCTATTAACTTATCTTTTAATTAACCATCTTAATTATTTAAAGATAAATTTCTAAATCTTAATTAATTACTTAATTATATCATTTGAATCTTATTAAATTAAATACAAGAAATCATTTAAAACCTTTAATTTACTTATCTTAATTAATCAACTAATATGTAAATATTTTCAAAATAAACATTTTAAATTCAAATCATTGTTTGAAAACTTATTTTAATAGATTGTTTGGGAAACTCGGTTAACATCGCTTTTGAAAACCTTTAAAACTTGATTATATTTTCATTTAACAGCCTGGTTAAGAAAATTGTTTAAAGTATAACATGTTTACTTAACAAATAAAAATTGATATTACAGCAATACCCTAACGAGCCAAAACTGCATAAACCCCTGCGTCAAAATCGAGCAAATCTCTCAATGCTCCCTTCGAGTCAACACGCGATCGAAAATAAACCAGACCCGAGACAAACTGATCTTTACCTCTGCTCCTTATCTTCTTCTTCCCCGTAAAAATATTCCTGTCGCCATATGCACGCATCCTACGTGCACGTGCACATGAGGTAGGAGCTTCGCCGATCACCGTTGGTCACGTCGCCAAGTCGACTTCATCACCCATGCCCTTTCCGACCCCTCAGACCAACTCGATTTCGCTCGAAACCCAAATCGAGCTGTTACCTTTTCCAGAGAAATCCCAGTTCCCCTTATTCGCCTCGCCTCGCCGACGTCGACCTCTGAAACCCTAACACATCCTCCTGGAAACTCGCCTGGCTTCCCTTCACCTATCCCCATTGCACTGACACCCTCCAACGCCATCACAACACCGGGCCATGCAAAAAACCCACCTCGACTCAAAGAAAATCTAAACCTTATTCCTCTTTCCGATGATCACTCAGATGATCGGAAAAATCGTTATTTATTTTTCTCGAGTTCCCTATCTAAGCAACCACACCTTGACTAAAAGCCGACCCCAGTCATCAGCCACCTCTCCAGAAATCGATTTTGTTCCATTTTTCAATCAATTCGCAATTCCCATTCAAAAACAATCTTAAAAATTTTAATTTTATTATCAAAATTCCGCAATTCCTACGACTAATTTGTTTATGAATTCAATTTTTGGAATTTCGAACATTGGTTTTTGACACATTTATGTTCAGTGGTGTAAATTCCCAATTTTTAAATTATTTACTAAATAAATATTCTTGTAATCATTTTTAAAATTGGTATTACATCATTATAATCACTTCCCGTTTAAAGATCGAATTCTAAATCCAAATAGATGTGATGATCTGATTTTTTTCTAGAACAGGTTTCAAATCCTGTTATTATATCAATAGAGATATATATATATATATATATATATATATATATATATATATATATGCCTGTATGCACACAGTCACATATGTATATACATATTCATGCCTATTTGAACATATTTCACAACTTCACTCACATTAACTACATGCAAACCAGATTACATATAAACAGGTCGAAGAGTTTGCTCACCTAAGAGATTTGAAACAGAGGAGCCTTCCTAATTTGATTTATGATCTGATCTTTGAATTTTAACTGGAATCTTGCTCACTTGAATTTGCTTGAATCATTAATCTGGTTACTTAGTTGAACTGAGTTGCTTTGATCTGCTTGTTATTTGAAAATCTAGAATTGCTTGATTCTATTTCTTTGATTTCCAGGTTTGAACTCAAGTTGTTTCCCTGATTTGATTTTTATTTGTTCCCAGGTTGAAGATTGAATTAGTTTTTATGTTGAGATGATTTTTACTTTTATCAGGTTTTTAGTTTTGAAATTTTGGACGAGATTCTTTTCTGTTTTCCTAGGATTATAGATGAAGAATTTTTTTTTCCTAGTTTTGCTTTTAATTGTCTCAGGTTTATACAGCTTTGGTTTTACTTTGTTTTGAAAAGAAATTAGGAAAAAGAAAACGAAAGAGATGAGACATATGTAAATATAGATTTAATTGTGAATGTTAAAAAGAAAAAAATTTGGCGACACATGTTATATTGCATGATAATATTGTTACATTTATTTTAATGTATGTTAAGATTTGTTCCACTTTTTCATTTCATGATAGGATGATTACACTTGCCTTTATTCATGACTAATAAATTTTTAAAATGATTTTAAAAGCTTTGTATTTATTTTCCTAATTAAATAAGTACTTTTATAAATTTATAAATGCTTTTATTAATTATAAATAAACCTTTAAAAGAAAGTAAAATAAAAACCAATTATATTCATAATAAAATTATACTAAATATATTTAGTTCATTTTTAAATGTAAATATAAAACTTTTTGTGTTTATTTCACTATTAAATAAATACTTTCATAATTTATATAAATAAATTCTTTAAGGAAAATAATATAAAATAAATTTTATTTTAAATAAAAACCTTATTCATATATTTTTATATCCAAAATATTTTTAAGATAAATGTTCTTTAAATTCAAATTTAAATCCAACTTCAATTTTAAATTTAAAAATATCCAATTTAAAATCAACTCAAATATATATTAATTTAAACAAACACATTATTAAATTTATGTTGAGGATAATAAGTTTTGCCCATCTTAAATAATCATATTATGAGATTACCAAATAATTTTTTTTTTTCAAACATGAATATTAATTTTTAGATTTATTTATTTCATCCTTAATAATCAGTATTTTATAGTTAAAATCAGTATTTCTAATAATTAACCTAGTTAATTATCAATTAACAGATATTCCAAAATTCGGGTTAGCATAAAAAGATTCCAACCAGAACAAGACCGAATACTAAGGTTTGGGGCCAAAAAAGTGCTCACGTCCATTAACATTAGTGAGCAAAAAAGATATTAGTGTCATTGAATTTTCAAATTTTACTTATTCATATTGCTCTCTTGTTATAACCACTTAAACAATAGTAGACAATGGACCCCTACAGTTACATCCTTACTTTAGAAAATTTCTATATGTATGTAGCAAGCCTTACTTTAAATCTCTCACCATGTAGCCTTAATGCATGCAATGCATTTCCTTATCTCTGATCTACTAGATAGATCATTAGCAAAAAGTAAAGTTGTAGTGCACTAATTTTTGTGTGCCTTATACTGCCCTTTTTTTTAAAGAACATATATATGTGTGAAATGAAATAAAATATGATTTGGTATAATGGCATGTTTGTGAGCTTGTATAGCCTTATATGTATACAACACATATAACTATTTATAAATGCTATATAACTACTTACTTGTATCTTAGTAATATTTTGGTGTTACTCAATCCTATCTAATATCGCTCTATGCTCAAAGTTGGTTGATTATAGTAATATTCACTTGAAAAATACTACTAAGATAATAGCCGAGTCTTAAGGGAAACTTTTTCTTTATAATTCACTTGAAAAATGTAATCTAATTGACTTTAAATCTGCCATTATAGCTGACCTCTACACTGTGTATAACTGCCACTTTGTATACTTTGTGTAGTCAAGATTCATGGTGGATGAAGCATACAATTTTTTTTACTTAAGATGGTGGGAGTACGATGGAGAGAATCGAAGTCAAAATTGGTTTCCACCATTAAAGTAGCGTCTATTTGTCCGAACTCTTCCTCTAGATTAGCCATGCTAAGACCAGACAATGTAGAAAATGTTCGAGAGTGGAATGACTTTGTGAAAGAAAAACTATCGGAGAAATTTATGGTAATAAATTATATTTTATTCATTATATATTAGAAGGTAAATTATAATTTGTTAATGAATTTCTCCTATGTAGGAAACTAGCAAAAAAATACAGAGAATTGAGAGAGAAGATTAATATTCCACACACAATGAATAAGAAGGGTTACGCAAGACTAGCGGAAGATATGGTTATAAATGCATGTCTATTTACATCGATTATATTTTTTTTTTCTTTGGTTCTTCTTCTTCTTATTATTATTTGCAGAAAAAGGAAAGTGTAACATCGGATATTAGCAAAGACGAGCAGTGGGTTAGAGCACACAGCAAAAAAAAGGAGATATGCTGAATTCTGTCGTTGCCGCTTGCATTGTAAGGGTTTTTTATTTCTTGATTAGCCGGTTAATACTTGTATTGTCAACGCATTGTGAAAGACTGAAATTTACGGTGCTGATCCACTTGCTACTAAACATAAAAAATCGTCAAAAAATCCACTTGCTACCAGTAGCGCAGCTTTAACATGGATGGTGTACCAAAATTAATTATTTTCATGGTTGGATGACGCAGCGGATTATTAACAAAACGATATGGATCGATGAAAGTAGCAATCGGTGGATTGATGAATACCAAAATGCCCAAATTCGTTGATCCGAAGATACTGAATTCTAGCTATCTCTAACACGTTGATCGCGCACGATACCGTGAAAGAAGATCTTCAATTCTTCAAGCGTTGATCAAGCGCACTTGATTCCGTGAATCGGCTTCAACAATCGTTGATTCGAGCGCACTCGAATAACCGAAAGTGGAGATAGGAGATTACACTCAACTACCAATTTAAGATGAAATCACACAGCAATCAACAAGAAATTTTATTCAAAAATCAACCCCCTTGAAATGTACAACTCACTCCCTATTTATAGCCCTTTTACAACCGGCTCCATAAGTCGTTGCCGACTCATGACTTACGACTCATCATAAGTCGTTAGCGACTCAACGGTACACACTACCCACGACTCATAAGTTGGCAGCGACTCAATCATCATGCGACTCAGTATATGTCAACAACGACCTAACACAAACATGTACAGACGACTCAAGAGACATACAAACACACTACAACGTCACACAACACAGACGAGTCAACAAGATACGACTCAACAAAACAACACAGGTTACACGACTCACGACATAGTATAAACAAGACTAACTCGCGACCTACGACTCAGCTTAAATCGGCATCGACTTAAAGAAGGCCTTCAGAAAACTCCATACGACTTAACTCCGAACGACTCATCTCCGAGCGACTCATACCTGAACGACTCATCTCCAGATGACTTAACTCCGTTCCTTCATTATGTCGTATAACCATAGGTCGTAGCTCGTTCCTGTTAGGTCGCGGAAACGACTTATCGTAATATGGCACTACCTCGTTATCTCGTAAGTTGATGAGTCGGGCTTCCTTTAGGTCGTAACCCGTAGACTCGTTAGGTCATAAACTTAAAGCCACTTCCCTCTCTGGTTCCTTGTTAAGTCGTGAACGACTTAGGACTTCTTCGTTAGGTCGTGAAAACACCAAGAATGTACCCCGCGTTACCTCGTTAAGTCGCTCGCGACTTAAGCTTAATCCTTCCTCATCCTTAAGTCGTTGAAACGACTCATTGGTATGCTTAGGTCGGTCACGACCTAAGTCTTTATTCAGATGGCCTGCATCATCCTCCCCGGGTTGAGAAAAATTCGTCCTCGAATTTGTAAGTTCTTCCACATCGGATTGTTCATCCCCATAATATGGTACGAGATGTTTAACATTGAACACGTCAGAAGTGTACACATCCTCTAGCAGCTTCAATTGGTAAACATTTTCATTAATCTGTTTCACAACTTCCACAGGACCAATTTTCCTGGCTTTCAACTTGTTATAAGCGCCTACTGGAAAACGATCCTTCGTTAACACAGCATATACCATATCTCCTTCATTAAATTCAACATTTCGTCGCTTCAAATCAGCTGTTCGCTTATATTTCTCATTTGTCTTTATCAATCGTTCCTGAACGCTTTTATGACATTCAGTTAATTCACCAACAAAATCAACAGCTTGTTTAACCGTTCCCTTCGGTTGTGGTACTACTGCTAAATCCAACGGCCCCCTTGGTAAATTTGAATATACAATCTGAAATGGACTGAATCCCGTACTACGATTCACGGCATGATTATGAGCAAACTCTGCCTGGCATAACCTCATGTCCCAACTCTTCAGATTGTCCTTCACAAGACATCGCAACAAATTTCCCAACGATCTGTTAACAACTTCTGTCTGTCCATCTGTTTGCGGATGATAAGCACTACTAAAATTCAGCTTCGTTCCCACCATCTTCCACAAACTAAGCCAAAAATGACTCAAAAATCTAGTATCCCGATCAGAAACAATAGATCCTGGTAAACCATGCAATCGATACACCTCCTTACAGAATAATTGTGCCACTCGAACTGCATCCGCTGTCTTCTTACAAGCAATAAAATGTGCCATTTTCGAAAATCTATCCACCACAACAAATATAGAATCATTTCCCCTTTGAGTTCTAGGCAAACCTAAAACAAAATCCATGCTGATATCAACCCACGGTTTAGATGGTACTGGTAACGGCATATACAATCCCACATTTGTCGCTGTTCCCTTCGAAACCTGACATATATGACATCTCTCCACAAACTTTTCAACCTCTTTACTCATCGATGGCCAAAAATAAGATTGAGAAATTAACTGCAAAGTACGATCTTTACCCACATGGCCTTCTTCGTGCAACTCTTTGATAATCTTCAATCTCAAACTGCTCTCTGGAATACATAACTGATTTCCTTTAAACAGAAAACCATCAACCAACACAAATTCATCAGTACTTCCATCCTTGACTTTCTCAACGAACTTTGCAAAGTAAGGATCTTCGTCAATCAACTCTGGCAATAATTCAAACCCCATCACCTCAACTTTCATTGTAGTCAACAAATGACTCCTCCTACTCAAAGCATCAGCTACACGATTTGTTACTCCAGACTTGTGCTTCACAACAAAAGTAAACTGCTGTAAATAGGCAATCCACGATGCATGTCTCGCTGAAATCTTATCCTGCCCCTGCAAATGCTTCAAAGCTTCATGATCAGTGTAAAGAACAAACTCTTTCTGGAATAGATAATGCCTCCAGTGTTTCACGGCTTGAACAATGGCACAAAACTCAACATTGTATGTACTATATCTCATCTTTGCCCCTGATAACTTCTCACTAAAGTATGCAATTGGACGTCCCCTCTGACTCAACACTCCTCCAATCCCAACCTTTGATGCATCAGTGTGTAGCTCAAACAACAACTGAAAATCTGGTAATACAAGAATTGGTGCTGTCGTCAAAAGTTCCTTGAACTTCTCAAAAGCAATCCCAGCTTCCTCTGTCCAAGAAAATTGTTTCCCCTTCATGCAATCAGTAACTAGTGCCATCACGCTACTGAAGTGTGGAATGAATCTTCGGTAGAATGATGCCAATCCATGAAAACTTCTAACTTCAGTGATAATTCTCGGCTGTGGCCAATTTCTAATAGCTTCAACTTTACTCTGGTCCACCTGGATTCCCTTCTCAGATACAACATATCCCAAAAATAATACACTTCGGGTCATGAACACACATTTCTTCGTAGCTGCATAAAATTGTTCCTCACGAAGAATAATTAACACCTTTCTCAAATGCTCTACATGCTCCTCTGTGCTCGCACTATAAATCAGAATATCATCAAAGTAAACTACCACGAACTTCCCAATGAATGGTCTAAAGATTTGATTCATCACCCGCATGAATGTACTAGGTGCATTTGATAAACCAAATGGCATAACCAACCATTCGTACAACCCCTCTCTCGTCTTGAATGCGGTCTTCCATTCGTCACTCGGTCTAATTCGAATTTGATGATATCCACTCTTTAAATCAATCTTCGAAAAGATAGTAGCCCCACTCAACTGATCTAGCAAGTCATCCAACCTTGGCATAGGAAATCTGTAGCGAACAGTAATCTTGTTCAAAGCTCTACTATCGGTACACATTCTCCATGTTCCATCCTTCTTCGGCACCAACAATGCTGGTACTGCACAAGGACTCAAGCTTTCCTGAACACGTCCCTGTTCTAACAACTCTTCCACTTGCCTTCGTAACTCTTCATGTTCCTTTGGACTCATTCGATAATGTGGTCTATGCGGTAACACTGCTCCCGGAACAAGATCGATTTGATGTTGAATGTCTCTCAGTGGCGGTAACTCTTTAGGCAACTCTTCTGGAAATACGTCTTCAAATTCTTTCAAAACTGGCTTCGCTTCTTCTGGAATTTCAACCTCTTCACTACACTCTCGTCCAATCAACAAAAAGACTTCAGACTCTTCTTCTACTTCTTTAACAAACTCCTTCAAAGATAGCAAAGTTTTCAGTTCTTCGATCTCTTCTAGCTTGCTTTCCTTCTGTTGTTGCTTCTTAGGAACTAAAGTGATTTTAGTTCCTTCGAACATGAAACTATAGCTATTAGCACGACCATCATATTGCACTGCCCTATCAAACTGCCACGATCTGCCCAATAACAGATGACACACATCCATGTCTACAACGTTACACCAAATTTCATCTTTGTACTTCTTCCCAATAGAAAAATTAACACAAGCCCTTCGACACACCTTCACTTCACCTCCCTTCCTTAACCATGCTAGCTTGTACGGTTTAGGATGCTTCTCAGTTTTCAAGTTCAACTTCCTTACTGCTTCTGTAGAGATAATATTATCACAACTCCCAGCATCAATAACGAACTTGCAAACTTTTCCCAAAATAGTGCATGTCGACTGAAAAATATTGCTTCTCAACCAACTAATATCCTCCTCTTGCTTTGGTGTAAGACATGACCTCCTCATCATAAGATTACAACCTTCATCCCCAGACAATTCTTCTTCCTCCTCGACATAAGGTGCATTTGAACATTCTGCCTCCTCACCATCATTCTCAATCTCAGCAACCATTGCTCTCTTCTTAGGCTTCGGACACTCACTGCTTTTGTGACCCAACTCCTGGCAATTATAACATTTGAAACCACTGTTAACCTTTGCCTTCTCAGCCTCTTTCACCACTGGTTTTGTAACAGGTTTAGGAACATTAGAACTTCCACTAACACCCTTCGCTTGATTATTGGAATTAGTAAACACACCACCTCCACGCCTTCCTTGCTTCTCCCAAGCCAACGCCTTCTGATGTGCTTCTGCAACTGATCTAGGATCAAACATATTAACCATATCCTGGATCTGCATTCTCAATCCCCCAATGAATCTAGCAGTTAGCTGTTCTTCCGTTTCCATAATATCATTCCTGGCAATGAGTTGGTAAAATTCATCAGCTTAATCACTAACAGACTTCGCCCCTTGCCTCAGATTCTGCAACCTCTGGTACATAAGTGATTGATAGTTGTAAGGTAAGAAAGTAGCTCTCATCAACTTCTTCATCTTCTCCCATGATTCAATCTTTGACTTTCCCATTCTCTCCCTTGTAAGTTTAGTTTGCTGCCACCATGCCAAAGCTCTCCCCCTCAACCTAGTAGCAACCAACTTCACTCTTCTATGCTCAGGAACCTCCTTGAAATCAAAGATCTCTTCAACATTTGACAACCAATCTAAGAATTCTTCAGCTACCATTCCACCCTTGAACTCTGGAATTTCCATCTTCATACCCGATTCCCATCGACGATCATCTTCAACATTTCGATAAGAATTTCGAACTGGGTCTCGATCTCGATAATGAATGCAAGCTCTATCACCCTCTTCATCAAAATCAAATGTACGTCTATATCGATCTCGACCATCAACATCCCTTCGTTCATGCATGCTTCTTCGACTATGTCTCTCTTCATCTCTATATGGTTCATTTTCAAATTCACGTCGACTTCTTCTCTCTTCATGTCCATAGTCATGATGATCTCTCCGTGATGAAATTGATGTTTCTCTTCGATCTCTAAAAGAATGCGGTGATACTCTCCTCGCTTCCGTAACCGATGGCGAAACTCGGTTTCCTCCATGGTTCGAGTTTGGTGATCTCCTCCTTTGAGTTTGATTCAATTCATTCATCAACTTCTCTAACTTTCCAATGCCTTCATCAAATTTCTCATTAATATGTTGTTCCATAAGCTCGGCTTCTTCTCTTCTATACAACGCGTCAACATTTTGATGACGGTTAGCTCTCCTTGGTGGCATAGTTCAAATCTTCACAAACTCTTCAAAACTTCTCAAATACTTCAACAACTTGAACACAAAACTTCAACACAAGACCAACAAGTCACGGCCTCCACTTCAACTTAATGTACTTCAACACAAACTATGCTCGGTTCAAGGTCTCCAAGCAACTTCAAATTCAAACACTTCTCCAACTCTAGATCCAAAATGAAATGGATCAAAACCTTCAAGCTCGTTGCAACTTCAAGATGAACACGATGAACAACAACTTCAAACTTCAACTTCAAAAATTGGCTCCAAGTCTTGGCTTAGCTATGATTGGCTAAGTCTAGCTCTGATACCAAAAACTGACGCAGCGGATTATTAACAAAACGATATGGATCGATGAAAGTAGCAATCGGTGGATTGATGAATACCAAAATGCCCAAATTCGTTGATCCGAAGATACCGAATTCTAGCTATCTCTAACACGTTGATCGCGCACGATACCGTGAAAGAAGATCTTCAATTCTTCAAGCGTTGATCAAGCGCACTTGATTCCGCGAATCGGCTTCAACAATCGTTGATTCGAGCGCACTCGAATAACCGAAAGTGGAGATAGGAGATTACACTCAACTACCAATTTAAGATGAAAGCACACAGCAATCAACAAGAAATTTTATTCAAAAATCAACCCCCTTGAAATGTACAACTCACTCCCTATTTATAGCCCTTTTACAACCGGCTCCATAAGTCGTTGCCGACTCATGACTTACGACTCATCATAAGTCGTTAGCGACTCAACGGTACACACTACCCACGACTCATAAGTTGGCAGCGACTCAATCATCATGCGACTCAGTATATGTCAACAACGACCTAACACAAACATGTACAGACGACTCAAGAGACATACAAACACACTACAACGTCACACAACACAGACGACTCAACAAGATACGACTCAACAAAACAACACAGGTTACACGACTCACGACATAGTATAAACAAGACTGACTCACGACCTACGACTCAGCTTAAATCGGCATCGACTTAAAGAAGGCCTTCAGAAAACTCCATACGACTTAACTCCGAACGACTCATCTCCGAGCGACTCATCCCTGAACGACTCATCTCCAGGTGACTTAACTCCGTTCCTTCATTATGTCGTATAACCATAGGTTGTAGCTCGTTCCTGTTAGGTTGCGGAAACGACTTATCGTAATATGGCACTACCTCGTTATCTCGTAAGTTGATGAGTCGGGCTTCCTTTAGGTCGTAACCCGTAGACTCGTTAGGTCGTAAACTTAATGTCACTTCCCTCTCTGGTTCCTTGTCAAGTCGTGAACGACTTAGGACTTCTTCGTTAGGTCGTGAAAACACCAAGAATGTACCCGCGTTACCTCGCTAAGTCGCTCGCGACTTAAGCTTAATCCGTTCTCATCCTTAAGTCGTTGAAACGACTCATTGGTATGCTTAGGTCGGTCTCGACCTAAGTCTTTATTCAGATGGCCTGCATCATTGGACCAAATCAAAATAAAGGGTGCGTTACAGTTCGGTGCCTTTGCTGTCTGTATACCGTCATAGTTTTTTCTTTTTTGAAGTTGTTGTTAACAGAATTTGTATACAGAGATTGTAATCTGGCAGTATATTGTCTGTATACCGTCATAGTCCGAGAACTAATATTTGAACAAGTATCAAAAATTGTAATTTGGCAAAGTATTCATGTATATTGTCCGTATCCCATTTTTTATTTCTTAACATTAGATCTATTTTAATTTGTAGACCGAGATCAAAGAACACGATAGTAATGCTCAGAATCCTAGGGAACAACATCGATAAGTGGAGATGAAGTGTCAACGTTTTTTGACAACGAACATAAGGGAAGAGTGAGAGGATTAGGCTTTGGTATTGCACCATATCAAATTGTTATTTATTCAAGTAATTCAAAAAGGTGAATGCATTGGAAAACCAAGCAACTCGCGTAGAGGCTAGACTCGATGAGGTGACTAAACTGCTGATGACAGTAAGTTTATATTTAATTAGATATTGTCTAATAGCTTGATTTTGAGAAAATATAAGTGTCAATAGTTGCTTGAGTTTAAATGCCAGTAGCACAAATATATGTGCAAATATAGCGATACATGCTTATGAACTACTAAGTGCACGTCTTGTACTTTTTATAGAGATTGAATGGAAAGGAAAACGATAATGTGGCAGATTTGGAGACTGCTCGTGCTCATACGCCTCAGGTTAGAACAAATTTTCTAGATTCATAAATGACATCCATATGGTACAGTAGTTGTATATTTGATCTAATACTAAGGCCATTTTGGAAACAACGTATTGAAAAAAGGTGGTAAATAAAAGAGTGGTGGTTCATTACATTTTAAGAAAATTGGGTTGGTGGAATCATCTGATACCATTTACCTTTTTTCTTTCTTAAAGTAAGTGAGCATACAATAGACTATTAAGCATAAATTAAAATTTTCTTATAATAATTATTATCCGCCGACACCAAATATCCATCAACATGAATAGCTCCAAATAGTGGTTTGGTGACTATGATTTTTCTCTTTAATGATAGTTATTCTATTCAACATCAACATGTCGGGAAAAGCTTGTTTAGTTTGCTAAGTTATTCTCATTCTTATTTTCTGTAATTCACAACCTATAAAAGTGTAGAAAATGATTTTTTTAAGAAAGAACAAAATCAAAGGCAAGTGGAATCTTTTTATATAAAATGATAAAACAAAAGCAAGGGCAAACGAAAGCCATTTTTTTTTAAGGAATTTACACTTTAAACAAAATCAGAATTTACATTTTAAAAAATAAACGTTTAAAAACATCCCAACAAACCCCAAAACCAATTACCCAAATCAAAACGAATTTTTTTTTCTTCAAAAGAAAGCCAAAATGAAGCAACACAACTAGATTATAGAAGTAAACTCAACTTTGGAAAGCCAATGCAAATAAAAATTCCTTTTGTTTTTCCAAACAAAAGAAAACTCAACTCAAATTTAAAAATAACCAAAACAAAACAACCAAGCCGACTTACCAGTCCACCACTATGCAAGTTAAAAAAAAAAAAAAAAACCCATTACAAAAAAAGGAAATCAAAATACCCTAATCCTGTCTTTCCTCTTCTCTGTTATGCCGAATAAAGAAGGAAATGCGGCAGAACCGAGAGGAAGACGAAAAACAATTTGTTTATAATTTGCGATTGTTTGGCTGCTGGTTAAGAAAAGGACGCACGAAGGTGCATGTTGGTCCGATGACTGTGGAGGAGGGATTGATGATGCGATTTGCAGATTGTTTGTGGGATTGAGGGTTTGGATTCAGGAATTAAGTTGATTTGACTTGGTAGATTTGATGGTGAAGTTGCGGTGAATTTTCAGGTGGTGGATTGGGGGAGGTGGTTTGAGTACGGAATTTGATACCAGGTGGGGATGGTGGCAGTTTGTTGTTACAGACAGAGTTTGATGGGTATTGATTGGGATGTTTGTTTGTGGTTTGTTGATTTGGCATGTTTTAGCAAGGGAATGTCATATGGTAGAAGAGGTGAAGTTCTATGGAGGACATAGCGTAAAATGGTTTTGGTTTGTGAATTTGAAGATTGGGATGGAGTTTGTGTTCGCTTGATTTGAAGAAGATGGTGAAGTCGGGTTGTGGGCTGCAGCGATAAGGGATGGTCATAGTCGGTGGTTGCTGGTTGCAGAGAGGTTGCGGATGTTTTAGTTGCTTGCAGGTCGGAGCAGGTTGAAGGAAGGTGGTTTTGATTGGGAAGGAAGTAGGTTGTAAGAGGCTGCAGTTTGTATGAAGATTTGCTGGTGATGGAATTGGTCAGTTGCAGTGGTGGGGAAGTGGTAGCAGTTGCTATGAATGAAGATTCTGGTTGCTGTTTTGGAGCACTGGCAAAGAATAAGGTGAAAAAACAAATGGCGAATAAACAATGAGATTAAATGCAAACCAAATGCAATGTATCAAATGCATAGAAAACAGCAAAAGAACAACAAATTGCACAAGAGCAGTAATAAATCGTTTTCAACAGTTTAATATATTTATTTTTATAATTGGAAATGGACTAAATTTTTATAGATATGTAATATATACCATTCAATATTATTTTCACAAAATGAGTTTAGTCGGATAATATTCAAATGGATGGTTAACTTCAGCCAGTAATGTTTATTTCATTTCATATTATACTACTCCATAAAATATTGAGGCGTGGTTTAGAAGTATAGCTCTAATGAAGTGGTGAATAATTTATCTAAACAAGTTCTAAGATAGTCATGTCATAGAAGCCATAACTAAATAAAATATGAATACATACACATGAGTATACTCTCCATCTTTGTTGCTTTTTCGAATGGAAACGGTCCCAAACTGTGTAGTAAAGTGGTCATTTAGAGCCAAAGCAAGGACCATAAAGATGATAAATTCGAATGTGTAAGAACGGTTAGTGGCATTGACATGAATTTTTATGTTTTTCATGGAGTCATGAGATGAGGATCACAGTGGAATGCATGATGAAACAACTTTTAATTTTATTCTTTTCTGGGTACACGCTATTTTTGGGTGCATTGTATAGTTCGCTTTGATCTTCATGGTTTACTAGTTTTTCTCTGTTGCTGCTTGGTCTCTACATTACCTTTTTTTATAAATTGATGTGTATTCTAGGGTGTGTATAGTCTTTTGCAAACTTCATCTGGCTTCAAACACCTCTTTCGCTAAGTAGTTTGAGATTTACGATACTAAGCACTACTGCCTATGCCATATCATAAGTGTTAACTGTTTTTTGTTTGCTTGCAGTCACACCGCGATAGTAACAATTTTTAGAGTCATGATCATGATACTTCAGAAAATTTGGTTCAAAGAAAGTGCAATTTATGGAGTTGCCAGAAAAACGTAGTTGCAGAAGAAACCATAGCAAGCGTTGATTCCATTTCTTCGGTACGCTTCGTAAAGCTTGGACCTGATGCATGGAAGGTATGTGTGAATATAGTAGTGGAACCGAAAGCTTTTTTATTTAGAACAAATTCAGAGATGTCCACTATTAAAGAGGTTGTTGGATCAACTGTCGCATGACCCAAAGATTTCATCTCCTTGGCCTAGTATGTATGTGCATTTTGGTTTTATGGGTTATGTACGTAGTACTTAGAACTTGATATGTATTTTGTAACTAGTTATTATGTATTTTGTAACTAGTTATGTGTTGGACCATTGTGAATGTAAAAACTTATATACTCCAATTTGGAATGTGTTGAAACTTTGTGAATGCAGCCTTTTAATATTATATGTGATTTTGGTTGTTTTATGATAATATTTATTAATTATTAAATATTGCTACAGGTGTACTGTATGGACCTCGCAATTAATTATTATTTTTATTTTGTATTTATTTTGCAATAGGTCAAAATAGTTGCAAAGGATATAAATGACAACGGGCTGTGGATGTTGTAGATGAGACCAATTACAACTAGCAATGGAAGTTGTAGGTGTGGCCTATAACAACGAACCATTGATGTTGTAGTTAAAATCTATTATAATGGGTTGAGTCCGTTGTAATATACTATACTACAGCGGTCCATGCTGGTTGCAATATCATATTTTCAAAACAAATTGACTCATTTGACTACGGGCAATGCATGTTGTAGTTGAGACCTATTACATCGGGTTGGGTCCGTTATATTATACTCTGCTTCAACGGTTCACAGCAATGTTTATGTCCATTGTAAAGTCTTACATATTTATTACAACGTTGCATAATAAGACGGGTGTTGGCCCGCTGCGAAAGACCTATTACAACAGGTTTTGCCCGTTGTAAAAAGATTATTTTGTTGTAGGTAACATGGTCTTCTTCCGCTTTTCGACTACCATAAGTTATTACCTAATATTAATGTTCATTACATGTATGATTGTTATTATTTTTAAAATAATTTCACATTTACAGTTTACTCCATTTTATTTATTTTTATGTGACATGATTCACAGTTTCAATGGGAACTTCCTATTCTTTTAGATTATCAATAAGTCATTATCCTAAACTTTTTACTTCAATTGTATTTGCACCATTGTTTCTTTCTAAAACAAGTATCCTGCCTTTTTAAATATCCACCTTATAACTTTTACAAAAAAATTAGTTACACTGAGTTATTTAAAATAAATGGGCGATCGAGATCAAGAGAGATAGGAATACATGACATTTTTAGACTAATAGTACATGATATTTTTATTGATATAGCCCTGACAAAAATTTATGTAGTGCCTCCACGAGTTTGATATGCTAAACATTTGCTTCCAAAAGCTGATCTATCATACATCAATGTTTTTAAACAAAGATTCATTATTTTGTAGTACAATACCATTTGATATTCCCTTCCCTCTTTTGAAAGTGGAGTTTCACCCTTAAAAAGAAAGCATCCAATTCATTTCACTTAGATTTGGGTTATACTGGAATAAAAAAATGTAAACATTGACATGTTATTATGTATTTTACAATCTGATAGCAAACTCTTTCAAAATCATGGATAGTATGTAAACGTGAACAAGGTGAATGATGTAGAATTTCTCTATTATTTCATACGTTCAAAAAGAAACCCCAGAGAAGATTAAACATGGTTCAGTTTTAATATAAACTTCATATTATTTTCATTATAAATTTATTCTTATATCATTTGTTTTTTCAAATCAGATTAAATAACCCCAACTCGTTTATCATCGTATATTTATCTCTGCATGCTATAATTTATTTTACTTTTCTACTTTACGAAGTATCCTTTTCAAAACATCGTATATAATATTTCTCAAATATTATTGCATTTTCTAGAATATTATACTATTTCAAAACATTGTATATTATTATTATTTTCCTCTTAAACATAGTATTGTTCCAAAACATTGTATTCACTTTTAATTTATTATTTTCTTTTACAATTATTGTACCGAAATGTCTAGTGCTAGTGTTTAGGAAACCTTACGGAAAATGTTTGGTCAGGCCCATCGATCATAATTCTTAAAGCACTTAACAGACAAATTAACACTAGAATAAACTACTAAAATATTCTCAATCACTTTATAAAATCAATTTCCTATTTTATTAAATCTTATCTTGCTTGTATGAAACTATTTATTTTTAAAACTCGTATATACACTCAACTTAATAATGATAAATAACAATACAATCATCACACAATAAACAACAAAACAAGAAAACATCCTCAGTAGGAAACTAATTATTAGCATCTGCTATGAACTCTAATCACTACTAGATTACTATAATCATATTCAAGCCATGCATAGGTTTACTCATCATCATCAATACCTACACTACTCGTCGGACTAAATAATCTCTACTTCATTACCTTCATCAACAACTTCAATTCCACACAGAGTTTAACACACAAAAGTGATAGAGATAAAATAATATAGACAATAAGAAAAATAAAAAGTACGTCTTCAGATGATTACCTCAGTAACCATCGTGTATTCATAATATATTTTTTATAGGATAACTACCCAGCACACCTAAGGGGACAGAGACTCTATGTCTTTCTGAGGTCTTGACTCAATTTTCTTATATATGTGTAATATATTATTCTAAACCTGCTCTGATACCATTATGTAACACCTTCACCTTTATACTCATACTATTCAAGAGTACCATAGAGTAATACTATCCAATTAATACGAAAAATGAGGCGATATAGGATACACACATGAATATTCTCTTGGTCTAACACTAGTACGTATTAAAATAACAAATACAACTCATCAACAAACGTACATATTATTAGCACAAAGCAATAAACACATGTTCCTCCAGGACATAATAACACACAAATACAGTAAATATCAAAGATCACAGAGTCATTCACAATGATAAAATATAATATACAATATATAATGCATGTCTAGAATACATCTCAAGAATATAAATCATGAAGCACATCATATTTATTATAACATACAACTAGACTATATAACCAACCTCCACTATACCCAGTAAACAAGCAGGTCTCATAATCATTGTACCTGAAATGCCTCGGACTGATCCGAACATTATATAAATAATAAACGGATCAGACTATATGCAAATCAAGGATTGTACATAATATAGATATAGAATATGCATAGTATAATTGTTATGACATACAAACAATAATATAACAAAATAACAACAACCACATAACTTAATATAAAGATGTCATCACCTACATAAATCACATCAAATATTATCTCATCGAAACAATAACAAACAGGTGAATCATCCATATCTGAAATCACCATCAAATCCAAAAATCATCAATGATGAGAAATCTTCAAGTAACGTCGGACAATGACGAAGCAATTCTCATAATATCTCTTAATCTCATATTATAAAATACCATTACCAAATAACTAAAATCAATAAGAAAGATTTGAGTCAGCTCATAACAGTGTCTGTCTGAATATAATCAATAATAAGTAGATTGTCTACCAAAGAAGTATACTAGGTTGACCATACTCTAGGCACAGTCTCAGGTATAGTCTCATCTCATATATGCCTATCTATCACATGCAAACCGAAATCAGACGGGAGACTGATAGCCGTATGCCTGCTCCAGGAACCCAAGGTCTATTATGTTGTATGCTACGTAGCCGGATCTGTTCCTAGAGCCTAAGTTACCTCGACGGACATCGTGACACATATCCATCAGTGGGTCGTCAACGCCTAGCCTTGATCACGACCCTACTTTGCCTATAGGTAATAGATTATTAGCCTAAGCGACAAAAGGGGCTGTAGAGCACCTATCATACGGGTCATCTAACCCAAACCTCATGACGTGTATCGAATACAAAAAACAACAATAGTGTCGCGGATCTAGGGAATGACCACAAGATCAGACCGCTAGGGTGGATAGTGGTCAATCTGGTTTACTCTCGAACCATAAAGGGAGTTAAACAAAGTTAGACGAACATATAGAATATATACAACAGCCGCCATGCGACTCTACATGTAAGTCACCATGTGACATTCAAATACTCAACGCAACGAGTATCACATATAACATACACCATATTGGGTGTCATTCATAAGCAAAATAATAATCAAATAAATAACACAATAGTGTCTCATACACTGTGTGAGACTAGTCCGTTTATTCAGTGCTCAAGCATCACACTTGCCCTTCTTTATTTTATATAACAAGTCCAATGAATAATGGAAAAAGTGTCACCAAAAGTCTCATACCAAACGGTATCACTTAATATCACTTATCCGTTTATTCAGATTTCTTGTCACACGGAATAAAACAACACCAATTAATCAGAAAGATGTCTCCACCGTATCATTTTAAAACATAACTCAAATCAACGTCAATGGTGAATCATTTATACCAAAATCAATGCAGCAGAAATAAAAAATAATAATAAAATGTCATTTAATCTAATATATATAATAAACATCTTATTTAATTATTTATATTGATTATAAATAATTCATAAAACGTTAAAACGTTGGATAAGACTTTTGATATAGAATACGTATAAGAAAATGAGAACTGCATATAATTCAATTCAATATAACAGAAAAGAGAAATCAGAAAAATATAATAAAATAAAATGAATCAAATATACATATATATATATATATATATGTATACATACATACATATTAAACATTCAGTCAACATTTAATAATATATCGGTCATATCCAACTACCTATATACATATTCTAAAAACTTCCAAAATCACTTTACAAGTCAATAATAATTATAGAAAATATTTTATAATTTTTCTAAAACATAATACTTTAAAATACATTTATGAATCTCAAAAATAATACTTCTTATTTCAAATAATAGTTTATAATTCAAAGCTTTCACTTTATATTTTAACAGTTAGAAACAAATTATTTTCAAAACAACTTTATACCCAAAGTAATTTCTAAGAAATCAGATTATTTTTCAATCAATTATTATTTATTTACAAACATACTTCAATTTAATTCTAAAATACTAAAATAATTTATCGAAGCGTTTAAAAATAATACAAAACCAGAAAATCAATCGAGCATCCAAAAATATGAATTATGGAATAAAATCCTCCAAAATCAAAAACAAATCATCAATAAATTTTACCATATGGCCGAGTCAAATACCATCGAAATTCGATCATCGATTCAATGTACATGCAATATAAACAAAATCACATAAATTGAAATGCAAACGCATAA
This sequence comes from Allium cepa, assembly GCA_030765085.1. Lineage (NCBI taxonomy): Eukaryota > Viridiplantae > Streptophyta > Magnoliopsida > Asparagales > Amaryllidaceae > Allium > Allium cepa. The sequence goes on along the minus strand of CM060931.1, from coordinate 1,023,898,575 downwards.
TATCTCCTTTGAATTTCAAACATCCAAGGAATACAAACTCTCAACATCAATTCCCAATTTCATACACAATAACACAAAACCAATCTAATATCCCAAACACATTTCAATATATGTTCGCAATCAAATCATTTAAGCAGTGTAATCTAATTGGGACATGTAACTATATAATTAGTCAGATATGTAATTATCTAATTACCAGACAATGAAATAAATATGGATATGAGTGAGAAAACTTAGCGAATTTCCAAGTGAAAATACTACCTTCGCCTTATTTCTTCATCTCCATTTTTCAACTGTCGTGCACAAGAGTTTACATACACCTTACCACCCATGGCTGCCATCACCAATGCTCACTTTCCTATCAATTTTAAGTTGCATCTCTCCACAATGTCACCATCAACAAGAAGAATGGCGGCAGCACCTCATGCCCTGTCACACCCACTCTTTCTCCATCGATGGCATAAGATGCACCAACCGCATCAACACTGTCGTCTTTAGCCTCCCCTTCCACACAATCGCTCGTGCCCATGTCTTGCAACCTCAACACCAAAAGTCACGGTCGCACTGCCATGCCTTGACGTCAATGGCGTTGACAATATCTCCTCCTAGGTTGCGATTAATTAGATTGAGTTTTTTTTTTCCCTTTCGTTTATGAATGCCGAATTCGATTTTGAAAGAGAATTAGGGCACGATTTCATAATTGAATGGGTTGAGTCCAGAATTGTGAAGAAAGTTTGCAACTTGTAATAACATGGACTTGGGCCTTAATTATATTTGGGCCAATTTAAATTATTTAATTAAAATTTTCTTCTCTTCTCTTTAAACAATATTTTTTATTTGTTTGCAAATTTATCTCAATCCAATTCAAATTAATTTACACTTAAAAAATATTTCATATTCAATTTAAAATATTTTATTTAATTCAATAAGTTATTCGAAAAGAATTTTATTAATTTATTTCAATTTATGAAAACAATATCTTTTATTAAATGGACTCTAAATGAATAAGATTTTATTTTCAAAATAATACTTATCAAAAAAAGTCAAGTTAAACAATTATTTAATTCAAGTTTAATTAATTTACAGCATAGAAAGCAGGGTTGTTACAATAAATGTGCACGAGAACATGGAAAAAACTATTTTAGTCTTGGAATTTCTATTTTCATACATTATCAACGACGTACGAGAAACTATTTTTGGATTTAATTCTGTTTTAGTGGTTGAAAACAAGCCTCCTTATACGTATTGTACAAGGAAAAATTTAAAGAAAATCCGAGATGACGAGGAAATTTCCAATGTACAACAGGATTGGTATCAAATAGAGTGGTAAGATTGTAAAATTCTCTACCTAAGTTCATTTTCCCGACATAGGAGTAAACATCTAGGATACAAAATATGACGCGTTAGATTTTTAGATGGTAGGAATTGGATGGAAAATTGGTTGAACCATGCTACTATTTGTAGAAGTATGGAATTTTTATGTGAAAAGGATCTTTCAAAACCTGCGCATATACATAGAACTACCAGTATATGTAGGTTGTTTGTATCACATTTCCAAAAATGTTTTTAAAGAAAATACATTCATATTGGGGGGCCTGATTTAGAATCATCCTACATACAAGTTTTCTATGTTCTAATACACTACACACTTATGCACATTTGGCTGCATGGTTGGTTGTACACTAATTGTTTGGATAGTTTAGGATGGTTACTGCACTACCCGTATAGGGGAAAGAATGTAACACCCCTTAAATTTATGTTATAATTTAATAATTAATTATGCTCCGAAAATGAAATTTAAGCAAACAGTGGAATTTATCTATGAAACTTACGTCATTGCATTTGTGGCGATTTTTCATGCAGCATTCATATTTGGGGTTTTTCTATAAGAGTTCAAATGAAGAAGTTATAGGCGTTTAAAGAAATCAAAACGAAAATAATTAAATAATAAATTCTGGTAATAAATATATAAACCGAGGCACCACCGGTCGACCCCTGCACGGATGGCCGCTCATAGGGGGCGGTTGACCGGTCGAGACATTTTGGCTATGACTTGAACTTCGGCCAACAGTCTAAATTCATTAATTTTAATCTAACGAATACGACTGGTTCGAGAGCCTATATATACAGGCCTAATTCCTCCCTCCTCTTCTCGTATTTCTGATCAAGGGTAGCGAAGCACTGTCATTTCCTCTTCTCCACTATTCCTCCTAACTTTAAAATAATTTGTATTTATACAAATTGGAGAAGAGCGGAAAATAAATAGAAGAAGAGAAGGAGCGAATCAGCATTGCATAATAAAAAGGTAAATTTTAATATTATAAATCTATATTTTTCTTTTTTCAAAATCTCTTCTCAGATCTGTAATTTTAATGGTATGTGTACACTTTTCTATATATTTCTTGGGATTAGAAAGGAAATGGAGTTGATTCAAGAAATTAGATTCAGATCTGGGGATTTCCAAAGCTTTTAAAGGTGAGTGGAAAATTATGTAATTTAGTAATAACATTAGAATTTGTTTCGTTGGAATTTTATTTGATGTCTATGCCTAAATAAAGATCTAAAGACTGTAGGCTCAAATTAAGTGCATAAAACATTGCCTACATATTCTATGAATGAATAGGAATGTTGTTTACACCCAGATCTAGACATAGTCTCCAAGTTATTAAAAGTTGAATATGGATAAAATATAGAATTTGTTCCAGATCTGCAGTTGGGCAGTAGAAATATTAATTTATATTTGTTCTGATTCTATTAGAATGTAAATTATGTATTTTAATTTGTAAGAAGTATTATCCGATTAACGTTCATGAATTTATCAAATATCTTAATTTCACAGAAAAAGTGCAACGTTTGATTTGACAATAAATATACATAAAAAGAAGAAAGAGATGTGTAAAGTATAGATTTTCTTTCCATAGTTTACACTGTCTATTTCAATAAAGAGGAAATAAATGATTCCTTGCAATTTCAAACTAAGCAAACTTAATTTAGGTTAATTTATGGAAGGTTATAACGAAAAACCTTTTTGGAAGGATAATTCTAACATATTAAAATATATAATGAAATATTCTAGTTAAAGGATTAATAACTGGAAATGTAAAATAAATTTATAAACATATATAACTGCGCTAAAACATCCAAGATAAAAAATATAATTAATACATCGTATTATGCGTTAATGTTCGCATTAAATGTAAATTGAACGTTAAAATAGATCGTGTAATAAATGGAAGAATTGGAAAATAAAGATGGAAGGATTATAACCCCAAAAATGATTGGACAATAAATATTAATAAGTTATGAGTTACAATAATTTGAATAAGTTACAAATGGATGAAATGAGAATGGTTAATGAAATTAGTGGGTTAATCATGGAAAAGATAAGGAAGAAATGATGGTAAGATTTGAATAAGTAAATAAATGTCTTTGGGAAACATTCGTTAAACTAATAATCGTTTATTATGGACAAAAGAGGCATTTATAAAGATAATCAATAAAACGTGTTAAGTGGTAATTAAATATCATAAGGTAGGATAATTGTCATTATACAAAATTATGCAACTTTAAATATGCAAATAGAGATTAGTGGGCTTTATCTAATAATAAATCTTAGAATAATTAATTTGACTTGGTGGGTTGGACGTAAGGTCAATAGATTTGCACAACAGAAGTCTACCCTTCACTTAGAGCCTACCAGTAGTTGTGTGCGCTTACTACTGATCCGAGACAACTCCAACCATAGGACTGGTGAGAAAAGGGATATGTAAAGGACCTTCTTTTGGGTCGGAGGTATTAAGTGGTTGTTTGAGGGCGTGCCTCTTCCCTATTTAGGAAGTATTAAATGGTCAGGGTTAGCGGTTAGGCACGGTAAGGATATCTCGGAAAGGTCCACTTCAATAAGAAGTATTAAGTGGCTGAAGAGATTTCCATGCAAAGTTAGCTAGATAGGTACCGATGAAGGTTCCATCTTTGGATTAGCTATTAACTGATGGGAACCTATCTTAAATAAGGTATTAAATGATTAGAGTCTGCTTAATTCCATTAAGAAGATATTAAGTGGCTTGGGTACTATCTCTTACGTAGATAGGACGTTATTAACGATAAATGCAACAATTATATATTATAAAGTCGGATATAGAAGTCATCGGTATCTATAGCTAGAACTGATAGACCAATGTTGACGATGCACGGGGCTTGCTTCGGGGACTGAGGTATTAAATAGCCGTTGGGTATGCCTCCTCCATATTCAAGAAGCATTAAGTGGCCAGGTTTTGGGTAGAGTGTGCACAATAGGCATATGTCAGTATTATATACCTTAAAGAAGTTTCAGTAGACATTTGTATGTGCTTTTAACGAATTCGTAAGTAATAAGACATAACATTTAAATGGAAACCAATCGGTATAAGTTTGTGTTATGGATTAAGTATGTAATTTTCCAATCACCAAAATGTTGTTCTAACCCCCTCCTTATTACAACTCATATGACAGAATTAGAGGAACAATCATTGGAGCGAGATGGAATGATTGATGGAGAAGCTTTCTTATTCATGCTCGGTACTAACAAGGCAACTAGATGTCCATGGAATATCATTGGTTCCAAGGTAGTAGCCTCAATCGGTATATATATCCTATTATATTTTCTATTCTGCTATGAGTTTAGTTTGATCGATCTATGATATACTTATACCCTAACGGACTTGGATTCAATTTTTGCCGAAATTCTGACCTATTAAGGTACGGGTTTTACAAACAGAGAAAAGGATAAGATCTACTTTTCTCTCCATTTGACTTCCTTTTTATATGCTACTCTCTATAAGATTCTTTTTGATACTTTTTCTCTCGTCTCCCTCTGCAAATTTCGACCAGGAAACCATGTTTAAACCCAAAATAAATCCAATCCCAAATCACATCAAATTTCTTCGATTCATAGTCGGTGGTACACCAATTCAGAAATCAACAACTCTAGAACTTGGAATTTGATTCAGGAAGCCATTTCATCATTTCAAAATGAGATTCTAGCCCTTGGTGAAAGGTATTTAACTTGTTTACTAATTTATTTAATATTATTATTTATTAGTAATATACTTTAGGTTATTAGATTATGTTATAAATCTAGTATATTGATGTTCTGTCACAAATTACATGGTTGAATATATTGGCGTGTCTATACATTTAAAAAAAATGTTTTGTATGTTTGGTACAATTAAACTCGCATCCTTAAAAATAAAAAATAACAAGAAAAACAATTTTTAAAATAAATAATATTATATATGATTTTGTCAATTAATAAATTATATCCTAAAGATTAAAAACGCATAATAATTATATAAAAATTTCTAAAATATTGGTTTTGCAAAACAATAATTTGGCAGCAAATTTTACTTTATTTTAATATATATTTATATTTATTATATATTTAAATATTAATATAACCATTTATTTAACTAGAAATTGATATTATATATATTAATATAAATTAAAATTAATTATAAATTTTACTTAATTACATCACATAATTTATAGAATTCGACAATAATTTTAATAATTAATTTCGATCATTTTTTAAATAGTTTTATAACTGTTTATTTAAATATTAATTTATAAATCCAAAAAAATTATTTTTTTTGTGTCGTGAGCTAGAACCCAGTTAGCATCAATTTTATAATATATATGTATATGTGTGTGTATGTTTGAACGTATATGCACATGTGTTTGTTTATTTATAATTATTTATTAACTAAGACAAAAAAATATTTTGTTCTTTGATTTGCAATATTAATTTAAAAAATTAAAAATTATTTTATATTAATTATTAAATGATTTTTATATTTAATATGAATGAAAATTTGTATAAATACATCTTAAATATTTTATATAAATTATTACAATTATTATTTCCATATATTTATATATAAATATATGACTGTATTTTATAAATGGATAAATTTATGTGTGTGTGTGTGTGTATATATATAACATTTGATGCTTATATATATATATATATACATACATATATATATATATATATATTCATTTAGACATCACATAGAATATTAGAGGGGTAACATGTCCATTGTAGTGTAAATCTCAGCATCTATACATGGGCATGTCAAACTATGCACGCTTTATTATGTTGCACGTGCATGTACACACATATGTATATATGATACATATATTAAAACATAATAAAAAAATAAAGTAAAACTTTGTTTATAAAATAAAATAAAATAATGATTTTATTTAAAAGAACTTTAAAAAAGGTTATAAACGAATTAGACTTCATAAGCCTAATAAAGATCCAAAATGATAAAAAAAATTGAAATTTACTCACTTCTTCTATCGCGGGCTGGCCCAGTTCCTGTTGCATATGCGCTTATATGTTTTTGTTTGATGATAATAAACATATATATTCATTTAAATGTAATTTGTAATGTACTATTTTTTTTCATAGATTAAATAAATATTTGTTGAATAAAATAAATTACGCGGAATTTGAATTCAAACAGAATAAGTTACACAGAATTTGAATTCAAACAGAAATTTTATTCAAACAAATATTTATTACAATCTTGAATAGTACAAATTCAAGCTCTCACTATACATATACAATTTTAATTACATTACATCACAATTATTTTTACATTAATAACCTCACTACATATCACTCACACTCGTATTTTGTCTTCAACTGCATTCCAGTTTGAATCTAACATCTGAGCAATCTGCAAAAATATTCACTAACGCAGTAAAATTGAAAAAGAAATATTTTCGCAATATAAAATGAAATATGATTTTTGAAAATATTATGTGCCTAAGTTATTTGGGTTGTTCGTCATCATTCACATTTGAATTCATCATACACGAACAATGTGACATGCACAGTGTATCACTGTACATGCCACAAGGCCGTGCACATCGATATACACTTGATAACGTTACAGGGACAGGTGTGCACAAGGTCAAACCCAAATATACAGACAGGTTCAACTCAGGTGCAATATATTCAAAATCTCGTCGGCAGCACAAGGTCAAACCCGAGTTTTTAAAACTGGGTTCAACACAAGGCAACATGAAGTATGCAAGCTCGACTAACAGATTCAACTCAAGTGATAAAACAATTGTCCAGACAATCAGACAAGTGCATCCAGAAGTACAAAATGACCAGAACACAAAGAAGTACAAAATGAAGACTGCAAGAACATGAACACCAAAAGATCAGAGACCAAGTTCATATGAACTATATGGCAATGCACAAACCAGAAAATCAAGTTCAGTAAGGCAATGCACCAATGCAAGTAACTCAAGCAACATGTCCAGTTACAACAACAGAGACCAAGTTCATATGCACAGATTCATTCAAAGTCCAAACCATTTGCAACATGGATGTCACAAGCAAAGACCAAGTGCACAACTAAACCAACATGAATGCAACATAAAACAACAGAGCAACAAAGCACATGTATGCAGACCCAGTGGCAAAATGATCAGAATACACATAGCCAAAAATGTACTCCAGACCAAAGTATGGTGACCAAAGTATGGTGTGTGCAAGTGCAAACTCAAATGAGCAAGTGCAACAGAGGACAGCAACAAGTACACATGGGGAAGTGCATTTATCAAGGATATCATGAAGCAATACCACAATATTAAGTTCAAGACTACAGTTACAAGATATGACATCACAGCAACCAGGCAGCATGAACAACATAATGCAAACTACAGACACAGCAATATGTTAAAAACATATGAACCAGCAAAGGCCAAAGTCTAACAAAGGCAAATACACCAGAGAATCATATGTGCAGAGGACCAGTGATACAAGTAATATGAGCAGACCCAAACAATACATACACCAGTCTCAGCACAGTGAAGATACCAAATACAAAATTCATACAGCAAGCTACAAGGATCAACGAATTGGATGAACAAAACTCAAGTGCAACAGTGAAGCCATAACAAACGGAATGCAACAACAATTCACAATGAAGTCGAAATCATGGAAGGATGCTAAATTCAAGTCAGAGAAATTCACGAAAACAAACATAAAGTCAAGTGCCAAAGTCCAAGTGAAATGAAGTTGATGCCAGAGAATTCGAATTCATGACAGTGTACTGTCAAAAATCAAATTCCTATATTTGAAAAAGTCACAAAGTAAAAGAGGAAAATTTTTGCCGTATCAATCAACTAAAAATCAAACGTTTGAAAATCAAGGCCGTGAGTAACAAGTTAAAAATATATCAGGAAAGCCGTGTGCATCAGGAAATCGAAAATTTGGAAAGTATCGAATTGATACGAACAAACTCAAGTGTCGAATTCATATAAATACCAAACCTCAAATTCATTATAGGCATCGAGTTCAAGCAAGCAATTAACCAGCAACGAAAGAGAATACATACCAATCTATCGAACTCGATTAAAGGAGCAGCTGCGAAACGAAGCGCAAGTAAAGCAACCAGAATCGATCATCAGAGAACGGGCGAGCAAAAGCAACACAAACCAGACAATCGATTATCGGAGAAGCAGTGAGCAGAGAGCATCACAAACCAGAGAAAGCCCTAATTCTCACAAGAGCCGAAGCCCTAATTCGAGAAAGAAGAATGAAGCCGCCATAGCAAAAGAGAAAAGAGAATGGGCTAGAGACTAAAACATTTGGGCCGGCCTTATTTGTTAAAAGGGGATTTATTTTATTTCAAATAGGGTTTTAAAGTTTTAAACTGTTTTTTCTAGTTTGTTTTAAATTTTCTTTAAGGTTCAATTCTTGGTAAATCACCACCTAGGTTGTAGGTAGTGTCAGATTGTCTAGTTAGAATTAGTTCAGTGAGCAGGGTGTGCGAGTTTGCAAAACTCTATAGGTGGGAGCAGAGTTTGCGAGTTTGCAAAATTCTATAGGCGGGAGCAGGGGTTGCGAGTCTATTAGAGTGTTTGTAAGCGGGAGCAAAGGTTTGCGGGTCTGTTAGAGCGTTTGTAAGCGGGAGACTGTTTAATTCTAATAGAAATTTGGGAATGCAGCAGTAGGCAGGGGTTGCCGAAGCGGGGTAAATTTTGTGCGTGATTTACTTTTCAGCATATTTATTTCTGCACTTTGTTTCTGTGTTTAAATCGAGAAAATTTGCTATAACCCTATTCACCCCCCCTCTAGGGTTAATCTAGATCCTACAAGTGGTATTAGAGCCCGGTATTTTTCTTTAACTCTAGAGTCACGAATCCATCAAATAATGCTTTTTCTGAGGGGCAATCTATTGTTAGGCCACCCATGTTTGATGGGAATGATTATGCTTATTAGATAGTTAGGATGGGTATTTATCTTAGTTTTGTTGATTATGATGTTTGGGATATTATTGAAACCGGCTATAAATATCCCACTATAACTATTGGTGATACTGAGATTCCTAAACCTAAGAATAGGTGGGATGCTAACGATAAGAGATTAAAAACTACAAATGCTAAAGCCATGAATGCTTTGATCTGTGCTATTGATAAGAATGAATTTAATAGAATCTCTCATTGTAAAACTGCACAGGAAATTTGGCATACCTTGGAGGTGACACATGAAGGAACTTCTCAAGTCAAGGAGTCTCGTCTAGCCTTATTCAGCAATGAATACGAGAACTTTGTGATGGACAAAGGCGAGAGCATAAAGGACATGTTTGGACGCTTTTCAACTTTGGTGTACAACGCTAGAGCACTTGGGAAGGTATTCACTGAGGTAGAACTCGTGAGGAAGGTGCTACGAGTCTTACCGATGAACTTTGAGGCAAAAGTCACGGCAATACAAGAATCGAAAGATCTGAGTAAACTAAGCATGGAGGAGTTGATCAGCAACTTGATGACATATAAGCTTGAGCTAAAAGCAAAGGAGGAACGCAACAACTCCGAATCGAAGAAGAAGACGATTGCCTTAAAGAGCAAAGAAGATAGCGATAAAGAAGAAGAAGATCCAATTGAAGAGCTTGCAATGGCTGTCAATAATCTTAGAAAATGGTCAAGATTCAAGCCACGCAAGAAGAAAACAAGTGGTCATAGGCCAAAAGATTCCGACAAATCCGATAATGAACTGACGTGCTTTAACTGCAACAAGCCTGGCCACATCAAAGAACAATGCCCACTTCTTAAAAACAACAAAGGAAAGAAAAAGAAAAAGAAGGCCTTCGCAGCGACTTGGGATGATGAAGAAGGAGAGGAAGTTTCGAATAATAGCTCAGATGAGACTAACTTGTGTCTTGTGGCAAAATCAGATTCAGAAGCAAGCTCAGAGGAATCTAACGAGGGAGGTGACTATTCTTATAAAGAACTTGTTTTTATGTGTCTTGATCTTACTAAAGAAGTTGATACTCTTGAATCTAAAATTGAAAAACTGAAATCTGATAGGAGAGAACTTGCTCGTGAAAATTTTAGGTTAGAAACTGAACTTGAAAATATTCAAAACCTAGAATGTAAAAAATGTAAAATTTTAGATTCAGAATTATCAAGACTTAAGAATAGCTATGAGAATCTTGAAAAAGAAAACGTGAATCTTAAGGAAATCATTGACTCTAGGAAAAAGGATTTTGTAAATAGATGCACCTCACTAAAAACCAAAGCCCAAAATCTTGAGAAATCTCTGAATAACTTTTCAAGAGGCGAAAAATCTTTCAACATGCTATTGGGAAATCAAATTTTTGCTAACAACAGAAAAGGACTAGGCTTTGGGAAAACACAAGTTGAGGATAATGCAAAAGGTAAGAGTGTCTTTGATAGACGTGAAATAATTGGACATCGTGTTGAAAATTGTAGTCATAGGAACAAGAACACAAAATTTATACAAGTTTGGGTTCCTAAGAATTCTACAAACAAATTTCATGTCTATTGGAACAAGAATGAAAGGACAAATCAAGTTTGGATTCCAATGGGTTTATTTATTCACAATGCTTCAGCCACTAACAATCATGGACCTATAAAAACAAATAGGTCACAAAAATCTTTCATCATGTAGGTATGGTGGCAGGCTAAGGAACAACAACAGTGTTCTTTGGATTTTGGCTGTTCCAGAAACACAACGGGCAACAAAGCAAAGTCCCTTAGCCTAGTACAAAGGTGACATAATCACAATGGGCAACCATGAAAAATTATCGTAAAGGTAAAACAGGTGAAGGTATATTTATTTGATCGATATGTTAAATGTGATAATCTGCACCGTATTCTGAATGAAATCAGCCAATATTGAGATGCTGTAAAGATGATGATTTTGATTCTGACTTGTTCAACATAGTTGGCCAATTATATTCTCTAGATTCTTGGATTTACTTCATATATATTTGTTTGAATAAAATTCAAGAGAATGGCATTTAAAATGCTGTGAGAAATTGAGTTTGAATTTTTATGCACACTTCATGATCTGGTCTATCAAATTTAGGTAGTGATATTTTTGAGTGAAAGAAATTCAGATGCAGATTACACCGATAATCTAGTTGATAGAAAAATTACCAGTTGAACGTGATTTTTGAGACATTTAGTAACTGCATCGTTTTCGAAGAAAATATCTGCATATTTTTCATTACAAATAATTTTCAAATAGCAAAAAAATTTCTCATATAGCCCCTTCAAGAAAATCATTATTGACCATATTTTCAGATTAGTCATTTTTATTTGATTTTAAATGATAAATTTTGAATAATCCGACTCCCTACTAATTATCAAAAAGAAAAGTAGTGATTGAAAAGGTGATAAGTGTTGATATTTAACATACATTACTCAAGAGAGTATATTTGGAAAATTTCTTTAGGAATTCAAACAAGAGTTATAAAACTTTTTGTTGGGTAAAGATTCCATGACCATTTCTATATCTATCATATTTCTATCGACCATTGTTTATCAAATCTTAAATATAGTTTGTCGATATGTGGTACTATAATCAGGGATCATTTGTTTTTTCATTTCATATTTTTTCATAAAAATAAATAAATATCCAAAGTATTCACTCTCATTTAAAAGTCCTCGTGGTTATGCATGGGTGAATTACTTGGATTTTTGATTATGTGCTTCCATGCTCATTTAAAAGTCCTCACGGTTATGCATGTACGGAACGCATATCAAAATTAATTGATTAAATTGACAAGTTGATTCTAATCCCATTTAAAAGTCCTCACGGTCATGCGTGGTTAGAAGATACTTGATTTCATTTTTTAAAATTAAATTGGAATACTACTAATCTCATTTAAAAGTCCTAACGGTTATACATGATTAGTAAATATTCAAATTCCTGATATAAATGTACCACAAGTTGATACAGTTGTATGATTTTATATTAGAACATCATTTCCATTCTTTCGAAAAGTGGAATATGCGCCTAGCAAGGGTAGTTATGATTTTTGTTTGATTTTTATTGAAGTTTAATATTTATATTCAATTTGAGTTTAATGTTGGATTAATATTGATCACTTTATCTCTATTTTCTCTAACACTATTATTCTTTTGCTGATAACAAAAGGGTGAGAGAAAAGTTAAGATTTTGTCAAATAGAATCAAGCAAAGGTCAAATAATTTTCCATTTGCATCTAAGCTTATTTATATATTTCTATTTATATGCATATATGTAGGGGGAGCATCATGTAGAGAGGAAGCATTTAAATAGGGGGAGCAACTAGTGTATATCATTGATCAAATACATTTAACACAGTCAAAATCTTAAATATATGTTTGTTATCATCGAAAGGGGGAGATTGTTGAATATGCGCTTATATGTTTTTGTTTGATGATAATAAACATATATATTCATTTAAATGTATTTGATAATGTACTATTTTGTTTTTCATAGATTAAATAAATATTTGTTGAATAAAATAAATTACGCGGAATTTGAATTCAAACAAAATAAGTTACACAGAATTTGAATTCAAACAGAAATTTTATTCAAACAAATATTTATTACAATCTTGAATAGTACAAATTCAAGCTCTCACTATACATATACAATTTTGATTACATTACATCACAATTATTTTTACATTAATAACCTCACTACATATCACTCACACTCGTATTTTGTCTTCAACTGCATTCCAGTTTGAATCCAGCATCTGAGCAATCTGCAAAAATATTCACTAATGCAGTAAAATTGAAAAAGAAATATTTTCGCAATATAAAATGAAATATGATTTTTGAAAATATTATTTGCCTCAGTTATTTAGGTTGTTCGTCATCATTCACTTTTGAATTCATCATACACGAACAATGTGACATGCACAGTGTATCACTGTACATGCCACAAGGCCGTGCACATCGATATACACTTGATAACGTTATAGGGACAGGTGTGCACAAGCTCAAACCCAAATATACAGACAGGTTCAACTCAGGTGCAATATATTCAAATTCTCGTCAGCATCACAAGGTCAAACCCGATTTTTTAAAACTGGTTTCAACACAAGGCAACATGAAGTATGCAAGCTCGACTAACAGATTCAGCTCAAGTGATAAAACAATTGTCCAGACAATCAGACAAGTGCATCCAGAAGTACAAAATGACCAGAACAAAAAGAAGTACAAAATGAAGACTGCAAGAACATGAACACAGAAACACCAAAAGATCAAAAACCAAGTTCATATGTACTATATGGCAATGTACCAACCAGAAAATCAAGTTCAGTAAGGCAATGCACCAATGCAAGTAACTCAAGCAACATGTCCAGTTACAATAACAGAGACCAAGTTCATATGCACAGATTCATTCAAAGTCCAAACCAGTTGCAACATGGATGTCACAAGCAAAGACCAAGTGCACAACTAAACCAACATGAATGCAACAGAAAACAACAGAGCATCAAAGCACATGTATGCAGACCCAGTGGCAAAATGATCAGAATACGCATAGCCAAAAATGTACTCCAGACCAAAGTATGGTGACCAAAGTATGGTGTGTGCAAGTGCAAACTCAAATGAGCAAGTGCAACAGAGGACAGCAACATGTACACATGGGGAAGTGCATTTATCAAGGATATCATGAAGCAATACCACAATATTAAGTTCAAGACTACAGTTACAAGATATGACATCACAGCAACCAGGCAGCATGAACAACATAATGCAAACTACAAACACAGCAATATGTTAAAAACATATGAACCAGCAAAGGCCAAAGTCTAACAAAGGCAAATGCACCAGAGAATCATATGTGCAGAGGACCAGTGATACAAGTAATATGAGCAGACCCAAACAATACATACACCAGTCTCAACACAGTGAAGATACCAAATACAAAATTCATACAGCAAGCTACAAGGATCAACGAATTGGATGAACAAAACTCGAGTGCAACAGTGAAGCCAGAACAAACGGAATGCAACAATAATTCACAGTGAAGTCGAAATCATGGAAGGATGCTAAATTCAAGTCAGAGAAATTCACGAAAACAAACATAAAGTCAAGTGCCAAAGTCCAAGTGAAATGAAGTTGATGCCAGAGAATTCGAATTCATGACAGTGTACTGTCAAAAATCAAATTCGTATATTTGAAAAAGTCACAAAGTAAAAGAGGAAAGTTTTTGCCGTATCAATCAACTAAAAATCGAACGTTTGAAAATCAAGGCCGTGAGTAACAAGTTAAAAATATATCAGGAAAGCCGTGCGCATCAGGAAATCGAAAATTTGGAAAGTATCGAATTGATACGAACAAACTCAAGTTTCGAATTCATATAAATACCAAACCTCAAATTCATTATAGGCATCGAGTTCAAGCAAGCAATTAAACCAGCAACGAAAGAGAATACATACCAATCTATCGAACTCGATGAAAGGAGCAGCTGCGAAACGAAGCGCAAGTAAAGCAACCAGAATCGATCATCAGAGAACGGCGAGCAAGAGCAACACAAACCAGACAATCGATTATCGAAGAAGCAGTGAGCAGAGAGCATCACAAACCAGAGAAAGCCCTAATTCTCACAAGAGCCGAAGCCCTAATTCGAGAAAGAAGAACGAAGCCGCCATAGCAAAAGAGAAAAGAGAATGGGCTAGAGACTAAAACATTTGGGCCGGCCTTATTTGTTAAAAGGGGATTTATTTTATTTCAAATAGGGTTTTAAAGTTTTAAACTATTTTTTCTAGTTTGTTTTAAATTTTCTTTAAGGTTCAATTCTTGGTAAATCACCACCTAGGTTGTAGGTAGTGTCAGATTGTCTAGTTAGAATTAGTTCAGTGAGCAGGGTGTGCGAGTTTGCAAAACTCTATAGGCGGGAGCAGAGTTTGCGAGTTTGCAAAACTCTATAGGCGGGAGCAGGGGTTGCGAGTCTATTACAGTGTTTGTAAGCGGGAGCAAGGGTTTGCTAGTCTGTTAGAGTGTTTGTAAGCGGGAGACTGTTTAATTCTAATAGAAATTTGGGAATGCTGCAGTGGGCAGGGGTTGCCGAAGCTGGGTAAATTTTGTGCGTGATTTACTTTTCAGCATATTTATTTCTGCAGTTTGTTTCTGTGTTTAATTCGAGAAAATTTGTTATAACCCTATTCACCCCCCCTCTAGGGTTAATCTAGATCCTACAAGTGGTATCAGAGCCCCGTATTTTTCTTTAACTCTAGAGTCATGAATCCATCAAATAATGCTTTTTCTGAGGGGCAATCTATTGTTAGGCCACCCATGTTTGATGGGAATGATTATGCTTATTGGAAAGTTAGGATGGGTATTTATCTTAGTTTTGTTGATTATGATGTTTGGGATATTATTGAAACCGGCTATAAATCTCCCACTATAACTATTGGTGATACTGAGATTCCTAAACCTAAGGATAGGTGGGATGCTAACGATAAGAGATTAAAAACTACAAATGCTAAATCCATGAATGCTTTGATCTGTGCTCTTGATAAGAATGAATTTAATAGAATCTCTCATTGTAAAACTGCACAGGAAATTTGGCATACCTTGGAGGTGACACATGAAGGAACTTCTCAAGTCAAGGAGTCTCGTCTAGCCTTATTCAGCAATGAATACGAGAACTTTGTAATGGACAAAGGCGAGAGCATAAAGGACATGTTTGGACGCTTTTCAACTTTGGTGTACAACGCTAGAGCACTTGGAAAGGTATTCACTGAGGTAGAACTTGTGAGGAAGGTGCTACGAGTCTTACCGATGAACTTTGAGGCAAAAGTCACGGCAATACAAGAAGCGAAAGATCTGAGTAAACTAAGCATGGAGGAGTTGATCGGCAACTTGATGACATATGAGCTTGAGCTAAAAGCAAAGGAGGAACGCAACAACTCCGAATCGAAGAAGAAGACGATTGCCTTAAAGGGCAAAGAAGATAGCGATGAAGAAGAAGAAGATCCAATTGAAGAGCTTGCAATGGCAGTCAATAATCTTAGAAAATGGTCAAGATTCAAGCCACGCAAGAAGAAAACAAGTGGTCATAGGCCAAAAGATTCTGACAAATCCGATAATGAACTGACGTGCTTTAACTGCAACAAGCCTGGCCACTTTAAAGAACAATGCCCACTTCTTAAAAACAACAAAGGAAAGAAAAAGAAGAAGAAGGCCTTCGCAACGACTTGGGATGATGAAGAAGGAGAGGAAGTTTTGAATAATAGCTCAGATGAGACTAACTTGTGTCTTATGGCAAAATCAGATTCAGAAGCAAGCTCAGAGGAATCTAATGAGGGAGGTGACTATTCTTATAAAGAACTTGTTTTTATGTGTCTTGATCTTACTTAAGAAGTCGATACTCTTGAATCTAAAATTGAAAAACTGAAATCTGATAGAAGAGAACTTGCTCGTGAAAATTTTAGGTTAGAAACTGAACTTGAAAATATTCAAAACCTAGAATGTAAAAAATGTAAAATTTTAGATTCAGAATTATCAAGACTTAAGAATAGCTCTGAGAATCTTGAAAAAGAAAACGTGAGTCTTAAGGAAATCATTGACACTAGGAAAAAGGATTTTGTAAATAGATGCACCTCACTTGTAACTGAAAACACAACACTAAAAACCAAAGTCCAAAATCTTGAGAAATCTCTGAATAACTTTTCAAGAGGCGAAAAATCTTTCAACGTGCTATTGGGAAATCAAATTTTTGCTAACAACAGAAAATGACTAGGCTTTGGAAAACACAAGTTGAGGATAATGCAAAAGGTAAGAGTGTCTTTGATAGATGTGAAATAATTAGACATCGTGTTGAAAATTGTAGTCATAGGAACAAGAACACAAAATTTATACAAGTTTGGGATCCTAAGAATTCTACAAACAAATTTCATGTCTATTGGAACAAGAATGAAAGGACAAATCAAGTTCGGATTCCAAAGGGTTTGTTTATTCACAATGCTTCAACCACTAACAATCATGGACCTATAAAAACAAATAGGTCACAAAAATCTTTCGTCGTGTAGGTATGGTGGCAGGCTAAGGAACAACAACAGTGTTCTCTGGATTTTGGCTATTCCAGAAACACAACGGGCAACAAAGCAAAGTTCCTTAGCCTGGTACAAAGGTGACAGAATCACAATGGGCAACCACGAAAAATTATCGTAAAGGTAAAACAGGTGAAGGTATATTTATTTGATCGATATATTAAATGTGATAATCTGCACCGTATTCTGAATGAAATCAGCCAATATTGAGATGCTGTAAATATGATGATTTTGATTCTGACTTGTTCAACATAGTTGGACAATTATATTCTCTAGATTCTTGGATTTACTTCATATATATTTGTTTGAATAAAATTCAAGAGAATGGCATTTAAAATGCTGTGAGAAATTGAGTTTGAATTTTTATGCACACTTCATGATCTGGTCTATCAAATTTAGGTAGTGATATTTTTGAGTGAAAAAAAAATTCAGATGCAGATCACACTGATAATCTAGTTGATAGAAAAATTACCAGTTGAACGTGATTTTTGAGACATTTAGTAACTGCATCGTTTTCAAAGAAAATATTTGCATATTTTTCATTACAAATAATTTTCAAATAGCAGAAATTTTTCTCATATAACCCCTTCAAGAAAATCATTATTGAGCATATTTTCAGATTAGTCATTTTTATTTGATTTTAAATGACAAATTTCGACTAATCCGACTCCCTACTAATTATCAAAAAGATAAGTAGTGATTGAAAAGGTGATAAGTGTTGATATTTAACATACATTACTCAAGAGAGTATATTTGGAAAATTTCTTTAGGAATTCAAACAAGAGTTATAAAACTTTTTGTTGGGTAAAGATTCCATGACCATTTCTATATCTATCATATTTCTATCGACCATTGTTTATCAAATCTTAAATATAGTTTGTCGATATGTGGTACTATAATCAGGGATCATTTGTTTTTTCATTTTATATTTTTTATAAAAATAAATAAATATCCAAAGTATTCACTCTCATTTAAAAGTCCTCACGGTTATGCATGGGTGAATTACTTGGATTTTTGATTATGTGCTTCCATGCTCATTTAAAAGTCCTCACAGTTATGCATGTACGGAACGCATATCAAAATTAATTGATTAAATTGACAAGTTGATTCTAATCCCATTTAAAAGTCCTCACGGTCATGCGTGGTTAGAAGATACTTGATTTCATTTTTTAAAATTAAATTGGAATACTACTAATCTCATTTAAAAGTCCTAACGGTTATGCATGATTAGTAGATATTCAAATTCCTGATATAAATGTACCACAAGTTGATACAGTTGTATGATTTTATATTAAAACATCATTTCCATTCTTTCGAAAAGTGGAATATGCGCCTAACAAGGGTAGTTATGATTTTTGTTTGATTTTTATTGAAGTTTAATATTTATATTCAATTTGAGTTTAATGTTGGATTAATATTGATCACTTTATCTCTATTTTCTCTAACACTATTATTCTTTTGCTGATAACAAAAGGGGGAGAGAAAAGTTAAGATTTTGTCAAATAGAATCAAGCAAAGGTCAAATAATTTTCCATTTGCATCTAGGCTTATTTATATATTTCTATTTATATGCATATATGTAGGGGGAGCATCATGTAGAGAGGAAGCATTTAAATAGGGGGAGCAATTAGTGTATATCATTGATCAAATACATTTAACACAGTCAAAATCTTAAATATATGTTTGTTATCATCAAAAGGGGGAGATTGTTGAATATGCGCTTATATGTTTTTGTTTGATGATAATGAACATATATATTCATTTAAATGTATTTGGTAATGTACTATTTTGTTTTTCATAGATTAAATAAATATTTGTTGAATAAAATAAATTACGCAGAATTTGAATTCAAACAGAATAAGTTACACAGAATTTGAATTCAAACAGAAATTTTATTCAAACAAATATTTATTACAATCTTGAATAGTACAAATTCAAGCTCTCACTATACATATACGATTTTGATTATATTACATCACAATTATTTTTACATTAATAACCTCACTACATATCACTCATACTTGTATTTTGTCTTCAACTGCATTCCAGTTTGAATCCAGCATCTGAGCAATCTGCAAAAATATTCACTAACGCAGTAAAATTGAAAAAGAAATATTTTCGCAATATAAAATGAAATATGATTTTTGAAAATATTATTTGCCTCAGTTATTTGGGTTGTTCGTCATCATTCACATTTGAATTCATCATACACGAACAATGTGACATGCACAGTGTATCACTGTACATGCCACAAGGCCGTGCACATCGATATACACTTGATAACGTTACGGGGACAGGTGTGCACAAGGTCAAACCCAAATATACAGACAGGTTCAACTCAGGTGCAATATATTCAAAATCTCATCAGCAGCACAAGGTCAAACCCGAGTTTTTAAAACTGGGTTCAACACAAGGCAACATGAAGTATGCAAGCTCGATTAACAGATTCAACTCAAGTGATAAAACAATTGTCCAGACAATCAGACAAGTGCATCCAGAAGTACAAAATGACCAGAACACAAAGAAGTACAAAATGAAGACTGCAAGAACATGAACACAGAAACACCAAAAGATCAAAGACCAAGTTCATATGTACTATATGGCAATGCACCAACCAGAAAATCAAGTTCAGTAAGGCAATGCACCAATGCAAGTAACTCAAGCAGCATGTCCAGTTTCAACAACAGAGACCAAGTTCATATGCACAGATTCATTCAAAGTCCAAACCAGTTGCAACATGGATGTCACAAGCAAAGACCAAGTGCACAACTAAACCAACATGAATGCAACAGAAAACAACAGAGCATCAAAGCACATGTATGCAGACCCAGTGGCAAAATGATCAGAATACACATAGCCAAAAATGTACTCCAGACCAAAGTATGGTGACCAAAGTATGGTGTGTGCAAGTGCAAACTCAAATGAGCAAATGCAACAGAGGACAGCAGCATGTACACATGGGGAAGTGCATTTATCAAGGATATCATGAAGCAATACCACAATATTAAGTTCAAAACTACAGTTACAAGCTATGACATCACAGCAACCAGGCAGCATGAACAACATAATGCAAACTACAAACACAGCAATATGTTAAAAACATATGAACCAGCAAAGGCCAAAGTCTAATAAAGGCAAATGCACCAGAGAATCATATGTGCAGAGGACCAGTGATACAAGTAATATGAGCAGACCCAAACAATACATACACCAGTCTCAACACAGTGAAGATACCAAATACAAAATTCATACAGCAAGCTACAAGGATCAACGAATTGGATGAACAAAACTCGAGTGCAACAGTGAACCCATAACAAATGGAATGCAACAACAATTCACAGTGAAGTCGAAATCATGGAAGGATGCTAAAGTCAAGTCAGTGAAATTCACGAAAACAAACTTAAAGTCAAGTGCCAAAGTCCAAGTGAAATGAAGTTGATGCCAGAGAATTCGAATTCATGACAGTGTACTGTCAAAAATCAAATTCGTATATTTGAAAAAGTCACAAAGTAAAAGAGGAATTTTTTTGCCATATCAATCAAGTAAAAATCGAACGTTTAAAAATCAAGGCCGTGAGCAACAAGTTAAAAATATATCAGGAAAGCCGTGCGCATCAGGAAATCGAAAATTTGGAAAGTATCGAATTGATACGAACAAACTCAAGTGTCGAATTCATATAAATACCAAACCTCAAATTCATCATAGGCATCGAGTTCAAGCAAGCAATTAAACCAGCAACGAAAGAGAATACATACCAATCTATCGAACTCGATCAAAGGAGCAGCTGCGAAATAAAGCGCAAGTAAAGCAACCAGAATCGATCATCAAAGAACGAGCGAGCAAGAGCAACACAAACCAGACAATCGATTATCGGAGAAGCAGTGAGCAGAGAGCATCACATGCCAGAGAAATCCCTAATTCTCACAAGAGCCGAAGCCCTAATTCGTGAAAGAAGAACGAAGTCGCCATAGCAAAAGAGAAAAGAGAGCGGGCTAGAGACCAAAACATTTGGGCCGGCCTTATTTGTTAAAAGGGGATTTATTTTATTTCAAATAGGGTTTTAAAGTTTTAAACTGTTTTTTCTAGTTTGTTTTAAATTTTCTTTAAGGTTCAATTCTTGGTAAATCACCACCTAGGTTGTAGGTAGTGTCAGATTGTCTAGTTAGAATTAGTTCAGTGAGCAGGGTGTGCGAGTTTGCAAAACTCTATAGGCGGGAGCAGAGTTTGCGAGTTTGCAAAACTCTATAGGCGGGAGCAGGGGTTGCGAGTCTATTAGAGTGTTTGTAAGCGGGAGCAAGGTTTTGCGAGTCTATTAGAGTGTTTGTAAGCGGGAGACTGTTTAATTCTAATAGAAATCTGGGATTGCAGCAGTAGGCAGGGGTTGCCGAAGCTGGGTAAATTTTGTGTGTGATTTACTTTTCAGCATATTTATTTCTACAGTTTTTTTCTGTGTTTAAATCGAGAAAATTTGCTATAACCCTATTCACCCTCCCCTCTAGGGTTAATCTAGATCCTACAGTTCCAACGATGGTATCATAGCCAAATATCCTATACAGTCAAATTAGTCATATTAAGGCTAATAAATTAAGCTTACAACCTAGTTGGTAGGGCGTCTAAGAATGGTAGTGTCTAGGCTAGATTGTTGGGTAATCAAGTACCTATCCTACCTGGCTATTGGCTTGGCCCGAATAGTTATGTGAGCCAAAACATTGGCTCGAATAGAAAAGACCCGATTTGAATTGGATATTGGGTTAGTTTTATAAAAAAAATTGTAAAGAGTCCATTATCATATTGTTGTAAGGATTCCTTTTAATTATTTGACCATTTGGAAAGGAAATCAAATGTATGAGAGTGGATGTAACCAAACATACAGTTGGGATGAAGAGAGTGAATGATCGCTTCTACTTCATAAAGGAACATTCGAAACAAGAATTGTAAAATAATAATTGATACGTAAAATTGGGCTGAGAATTAAAAAAAATTCAAACGCGTTTTCGCATAGAAAATTGTTTTCTCTAAGGATAATTCATTGAGTTTAAGATATTTGATCCGAAAGTTCTCAATGTAATCGGTTACAGCGAATGAAATATATAGTCTTTATTAAGTGGTTAAATGGAGCTTCATACTCATATGCTATTATAGTAACGACGAAAATAGTGGGAGCATGCAATAAGGCACTTGCTGACCGCATCAAAATATGAAAATTGTTTTCGTAAAATGTACCAAGCATTATGTATGAAATAATGATTGTTTTTAGTATGAACTGAAAAATAAACATAGTTTTATTTCACCATGAGTATTATGAATATTCGGTATAAAATAAAACTATAATAGTGGTATTTGAGATGCATTAAAAATACAAAAGTATCTAAATTTATGTGGAATTATTTGGAATTATAGACTAAGCCCCAGTTTGGAGAATCAATTCTTGGATTATATAATTATGAATCATATGATATTAGTTAATTATATCTCAAAAAATTAAGCATAAAGCACCCATTCGGTGCGAGCATGATGTGGCGACCGCCCTATATTTGTATAATGCATCATGGTGTTACTCGACCAATGCGGGACGGTGGATAAGGGTATAAAGTAATAAAGTCCAAAACAAAGAACTTATAGAACATCTCATAGAGCACAGACAAAATATAATATAATAACATAGATGTAAAAAAGATGAGATAGTGATATAGTCGATGAACCATAAATAAGAACATCAAAATACAATAGATTCACAGATTATACAAAAAACTGAAATAGTAGAGTCTATACATCTCAAATATCCAAAGTAAACTTCAAAACTATCTCTAAATCAATAAAATTATCAATGTAGCTCCACATTACTGCACAACGGAATATAAGCGATAGTAAGCTCCTAGTATGACATATGAATGTGTAGCCAACTACTTATACTCTTTATAGCTCCATTGGCTATGTAGACTAATTATCGCTAATCTACTCATTTAAGAGTACCCGAGATAACAAGAAGCAAAGCATAAATCCTTGGGTCAGACAATAGTCTGGTGTGAGCGATACATCATCCCAGAAATACTATAAAAATTATATATAGTAAATAGGGATATAAGGTGTGCAGAACCATACCTGACATGTCCCTACATCTAGAGAGTTATCACATAACTATCAATATATGCTAACCTACTATCATTGCCATGTAAGTGCACTACAGTCAAAGTACAATATACAATGTCTAGGTATATGGTCGAAGATACCTACATTGTATGGCACCCTAAAGTAGTAAACAATTACAACAAAAATAGCATCCCTCAAATAATACTCACCATATCTTGGGTATGTTGGATATGCGGCAACTCGTGTGGTACAATCGCAAACCAAGGCTTCAATCGAAATCCCAACTTTATTGGTACTTGAATCCATGCCACTTCGTAGGCTAAGAACTAGGCTTACAATCATAAATAAAAGCCGAGGGTACTCTACCATCGCAAGATCTAGACACAATCATAAATCCAAGGGGAGCTACCCACATATCCCTTTTTTACGTTCACACTAGAAACCTCCAAATTGTCAATGTTCCCTTTGCATTTGTCTCCTAGTGGAACTCAATCGTTATTCCATCACGGTTATCTCCACAGCAAAACACAGTCACAAATCCTACTTACAAGCCCTCATCGTTGAACTTGTCTTTATGGATCACCATCAAAACTCCTATCGTAAGTCATCAGCTTCAAAATGCCTCTAGACACCCATCGTAAGTCGTAGAACAATCGTACCAAAATTCCAAAGTTATCACCATCGTCGTGTCAAAGCACTAACTATCACTTCACCTGTCTCCACACGAAATCCAAGATCATCCTAAGTCATTTGGAGTTGCCAACTTCACTCCTCATCACCCCAAAGCACCCCAGAACATGCCATGAATAGATCCCCGAAGTATTGTCACATGATGAAAAATTCCTAACTTTCATTCGCTGTCCAACTATACCCAAGCCAAGCCCCAAGTAACCCTTCCCACGACACCAAGCAGCACAAATCCCAAACAGAAAATATTGCTTGGGTGTCAAACCGAATTGACCCACCAAAACATCGGGCGTAATTCAAAGCACCGGACAGAAAATCTTGATCGGGTACCAAATCGAGCTAATCCACAACAACACTGAGCACGACTCCAAGCACCCGACAAGAATTCTTGTTCAGGCTCGAACCAAGTCACTTCACAAAAAACATCGAGCATACCATCATCGGACAACAAACACCAAACAGAAAATCTTACGCGTTACCAAACCGAGATGGCTCACAATACTATCGAGCACGACACCAAGTAATCCCGAAAACCCACTAAGTAGAAAATATTGTACGGTCACCAAATATTGAACCAATGGACACCAAGTTGACCGTGAGCAGACTTACACCACGCCCAAGCGCGACTCTAAGCACCTACCACTAAACAAGTGCCACCGAACTGAAATGTTATAGTTTCTCCAAACTCCAATTTTGCACCAATTTACAGTGCTCCATTCTTCGACCTATATGCCTTCCGTATGTATCATTACAACTCCTAACTTCCTCTAGCAGTTCCTACCTCTAGTTCACTTTAATGATCATTTTCAACCTACAAGCATACAAGTAAACACCATATATACGCCCAAAAAATTCCAACATGCAAACCACAAAATCATTCATAACAATCATCATACAAGGCATCTACAACACATCCTAACATATATCAATGCGAGCACATATCCAAATAACATGTCTAGAACTCCAAAATTCATTTATATATGTTTTTACTATAGATATGGTTTTAAAATAGCAATAAACTTAAATTTTAACTTCACAAATGGACCTAAAACATGTTAAAAATTGATATATACATATATATTAATGCGAGAGATGATAAATCACTCACAAAACACATAAAAAGTAGAGATTTGCACGTAAATCAAGGCAAATCCAAAAATGAACAGCATAGATCTAATTTTCCTTCTCCAAAATTGTAGATTTGAAGATCTCTAATGAATTCTCTCTTTGATCTACACTTAATCTACGATTTAGATTTGATTTGGAGGAGAAAAGAGAAAATTTTGGATGTAGAATAGGTCAGTGGGAGCTTAGATCTACTTAAGAAGTGGTAAAAATGATTTGGGGTGATGATTCAGCCTATTATACCCTCCAAACTTGAAATGGGTTAGTGGGCTTGCTCCAAAACTCACTAATTACCCAACAAGCTGCTCCAAAATTGCCAATTTCCTAACAACCATGTCTTCTAGCCAGAACGTCCAAATCGCTATTATGATCGCTCTACTGAAAGGGAAACCATCGATCTTTGCAATTGAAGTGCTCTTGGATGTTATTTCAGTTGCTATCAAAAATTATAGCCGTTACAAGTTTTAAGGGTAAAACCCCCAGGAAGATTTTAGTATAGGAAATGCCACTAGTATTTATTTTCCAATGTCATAAAGTCATACGACCTCATATGAATTTGAAAATAATATTTTACGATCCTCCGATACGTAAAATACAAGTCGTTACACTCCCTCTTTTATAAATTTCTCCTCTGAAATCCCCAACATAAACAAATAAAATCAAGCATAACTAACCCGCATGCCTAACATCCACGATCAAACATATCAAACATGCATACAGAAGTAGGGAATGATATCTACACCTATCTTGGCATGAAGGATGCTAAACTACCCTATATGATATTGAAAGTGAAAGTAAATGCGATAAAAGGAAGTCTTACCCAGTAAAGAGCTTTGGATAAGCAGTCTTCATGCTCTCCTTGATCTCCCAAGTGCAACCGTCTTCGCTCTAACTCCATTGAACCTTCACCAGCTCTAGGGTCTTTCTCCTAAGCTGCTTCGTATCAAATCCGACGATGCGAATAGGCATACGAGATCTCGATGCTTTGGGTTCATTCTCGATATCATCTAGCTGATCTGATTGAACTATCATGTCTGAGCCATTCACAACTTCCTTAGGTGAGAGACATGGAACACGTTGTGCATGCTTGCCATCTTCTAAGGTAAGTCGACTCTGCAAGCTAGGTTCCCAATCCTCTCAAGTATTGGAAAAGGACTAACAAATTTCTACGCCAACTTTCCCCTAGTAGCGATTCGAATAACAATCAACGGCGGATAGATCTTGACAAACACCATATCACCGAGGGAGAACTCTAAATCACATCTTCTTCTATCAATATAACTGTTCTATCTACCTTAAGCAGCTTTCAATCATTGTCGAATGGTCTCGATCTTCTCTAAATTCTCTCTAATCACATTTGGCTCATGTATCACTTTCTCACTGGTTTCACACCAACATGAAGGAGCGTTGTATGGTCATCTATGTAACACTGAAAACGGTGTCATGCTGATGTTAGACTAATAATTATCATTATATGCAAATTCTATTAAGTGGAGTTGATTGTCCTACGAGCCATCGAAATCAAGAATGCGAGAAAGCAAGAGATCTTCCTAGATAAGATTCATACTCTAGGTATACCCATCAGTTTGTGGGTGATAAGTTGTATTAAGATGCATCTCCATCCCTAACACCTCTTATAAGCTCTTCTAAAACCCACTAGTGGACAAAAGGCCTCGATCGCTCACAACTCGCTTTAATGCACCAGGGAATCGCACAACCCACTTTACGTGCAACTCAGCCAATTTGGATGTTGTCCAAATAGACTTAATAGGTATGAATCAAGCACTCTTCATCAATCTATTGACTATGACCCGAATGCTATCGTACACTCCTCAGTTCCTAAGTAATTCAACGATGAGGTCCATCGAAACTTGTTCCCATTTCCACTCGGCAATCTCTGGTGGTTGCAACAAACCACTTAGCTTCTTCTGCTTTGCTTTTACTAATTGACAGTTCATGCACTTTGAGATGGTTGCCCAATGTCCTTCTTCATTCATTCCCAATAAAATGTTTGTCTAATATCACAGTATATTTTGTTGCCGTCGGGATGTATGGTCAATCTCGAATGATGCCACTCGCGTAGCACCTCATCCCTCAACTCATCAACATTAGGAACAAACAATCACCCGTCCTTACTGAGCCAGCCATCATGGTCTAGTCCATACAGCTTCATCTCCTCAAACCCTACTCATTCCTCTATCTTCACCATGATCTCGGCTAGTGTAGCATCTCGCTTCTGACTAGTACCGATCCGCTCAATCAAATAGTTATGATTGTTGGGTTAGCCAACACTTCCGGCTCTAACTCACATCGAGGTCTAAAATCATAGTCAGTGATAAACTCCAACCGCTTCCACTGTAGGAGCATTACTCCCAAGCTAGCATGACTCCTACAAAAAGCATTAGCAACAGCATTTCCCTTACCAGTTGTATTGGAAATGTCAAAGTCGTAGGAGAAGGTTAAGATCCTTCTAGGAGAAGAGATACTTCAATGATTAATGGTTCATATACAACTCGAACCTTTTCCTAAGCAAATAATGCCTTCATATCTTCAAAGAAGATACTATCGCTGCCAACTACGAATCGTAAGTTGAATACTTCTTCTCCTACGGTTTCAGTTGTCAACTAGCATAGGTGACAACCTTTCCCCTTTATATCAACACCGCACCTAATCCAATACCACAGGCGTCTTTGTATACCGTCAGTTCTTCATTTCCACTTAGAATGACTAACACCGGTGCACTGGTCCATCTCTCCTTCAGACTCATGAGCACTTGCTCGTGCTTCATATCTCAAATAAAAGTGATTACGTTTCATCAGGTTGGTTAATGGCGCTGCTAACTTAGAGAAGTCCTTGATAAAATGTCTATAGTATCTTGTATTTCCAAGGAAACTTCTCATATTTGTGGCGGTCTTGGGTCGATCCCAGTCCTGTACTACTATCACATTCGTAGGATCTATAGCAATAACCTACTCAGAAACAACCTGACCCAAAATCAGACTTCCATCCTCTAAAAGTGACACTTTAAAAACTTTGCCTTCAATCGGTGCTTCCTAAACACCTCGAGCACAATGCTCAAATGCTCCTTGCGCTTTTCCTCCATCCTCAAATAAACAAGAATATAATCCACAAACATAATTACAAAATTATTTAGTTGACCCTTGAAAACACGGTTCTTAAGATAAAAAAAGTATGCAAGTGCATTGCTTAGCCTAAATGGCATAACTAACCTATCATAGATTCCAGACGACATACGAAATGTTATGATCGTCACACTCTCCTTTGCAACCCTCAATTGATGAAACCCTGTTGCAAGGTCTAATTGAGAGAACACCCTGGCACCATAGAGCCAATCGAATAAGTCATCAGTACATAGGATTGGATGCATGTTCTTTTCTCACCTTATTCAGCTTATGGTAATCTACACACGATCTCAAAGAGGCGTTCGCCTTAGTGGAGAACGCTACAAGTGCTCCCCACTCAAATATACTTCATCGAATAAACACTAGTCGTAATAGATCATTCACTTGAATCTCTAGTTCCTTCAGCTCTTTCGATGCCATACGCCTCAATGGCATAACAGTCGGTCTAGCATCCTTCACCAAATCTATACGGAACTCGATCTCCCTATATAGTGGTAATCCGGCCACTTTCTAAAATATATCTGGATACTCCCTTGCGATAGGCACAGATGAAAACTCATCGTGCGGGATCTCAAGCGAGTACAAAAAGCTAACCGCACCTCATCATCACAAAGGCAGCCTATCTCCAATCTAAGCTTGTCGTACATCCCCGTTATCTTTAACAGCCTCTTATAGTCCACCACTACTTCGTACCTTCTTAGCTAGTTCATCCCCAGAATAATGTTGACCCCACGAAACCCAAAACAAAGCAATCATAAATAAACAAACATCCATGACCAAATAAAGCTAAGCCTCGATAAACCATGCAGAGGTTGGCTGAGTCCCCAATAGTGTTCGTCGTAATTAAAAGGTCAGTGAACTATCTCGTGTTTCAGTCCCAAACTAACTACCAAATCACTAGATATGAAGAATATGAAGTCCCAATATCAAATAAAACACATATAGGTGTATAGAGAATAAAGAACATACCTTGTATAATGATGCTCTCCCTCTTCTCCTTTGTCGATGGAGCACTCGATGAAGTTGGATTAGCACTCAAAGTGTAAGCAGACTCATTTTGCATGTTCCCAGGTGGTTCTAAACAATCCTTCTTGATATGCCCAGGTTTGTTGTAGTTGCAGTACTTCTTGCCTTCCGCCTAACAGTCTTAAGCAATATGGCTATAACAACCAACCTTAATGGGCCTGAGTTTCAACTAGATCAAAATCCGTCCATTAGGAACAAAATTGTTGGGTTATCATAATAGAAACAAGTATACCAGAGTGAGATAAACATATACTCACAGCAAAATTGAAAATTATAACAAAACATATGCATTGACTAAGGCTGCTACCTTGGAATATAAATCCTTGGATAATTAGTCGCCTTGTCTATGTTGAGTATGAAAGAGAAAATTTCACCATCTATTGTTCCAATCTTACACTAATAGCATGTCCTTCTAAACCTAACTTGTTGTTTGTTATGAGAAGAGGGGTTGAAACAACGTTCTAGTGATTGGAAACTTACATACTTTACTCATGTCATTAATTTATGCCGATTGATTTCCATTTAAATGTTATTTTTATTATCTATGGCTAATCTATTAAATCATATATGTGTATACGATATGCCTAACCTTACCTTCTCCTCCAAGGTATCATTATATGTATGTATACATGTGTGTATGTATCCTTTTATATATATATATATATATATAAACTTACAAATTTACACCTATCTACCCAAAACCCTGACCAATTAATACTTTCTAAATAAAAAGTGGGCCATTCGCATCGTCAACGCTAGTCTATCGGTTTTAGCTATAAAGACCGACGAATCCTATATACGACTTATAATATAATGTACAATTGAATTGTCATGCTACTACAGCAAATCAAAGACCCATCTAAGGGTTAATTAGCTCACCTCTACTAAACCAAATTTTCACTAACCATATATATGAGGCATTTTGTGTATCCATACGGATTCTACACTAGAAGGAAGAGAAATCTGGCAGGGCATAACCAAGCCTTTACTACCGATCGTTTGGGATCGTTGAGTGTCAAAGCCTATATCCCGAACATAATACTAAATACTAGTATCAGCTACTAACATAGCTCGTTGACCCTCCACGGCCGACATCCCTATTTAGACTAACCTAAGTAAGTCAAGGTAATATTCCCTTTGGTTACTTACTACCTCTTATTGGACATGAAGCAGACCCCATATCCCAAAAGGTATTGGGTCACTTAAAACTTCAAACCCGAGGCGAACCCTCAAAATATTTTCCCCCTTCTTATCTGCAATGTATATCCCTTCCCACGAGTCCTACGGTTGGTGATGTCCCAGAATAGTAGTAAGTATACATTACTACCGGTAGCCTCTAAGCGAAGGGCAGACTTTTGTTATGTGGCTCTACTGACCTCAAATCCCAACCTACTAAATCAATTCTACCACCCAAAGCCTAAGTATTGGGCTAAGCTCTCTAATTTACATTGTATCGAAACGTAAAATTTAAGCGATATAATTCCATGCTATATAAATTATATTGCTTTCTATGTGTAATTAATAGTATTAATGCATATTTGTTCGCTACGTTAGTATTCCTAATTCATGCTTAGGTTTTGGTTTCCTTTTAATGTCTAATAAATATCTATTACCCGTATAAATTAGTCATTAATGTCTAAATTGGACTATCTCTCATCAATCCTCATTTGATTCCTCTAAACTACTTACTAATTTCAAATCGTCATAAATATCATACTAATCTCATTAATCAATCCTTATAAATGCATACCAATCTCTCTAATCAATCTTCATAAATGTGTATTAATCTCATTAATCAGTCCATTAGTCCATTTATAACCTATTTAAATTCTTGTAACTCTCTACCATTGCACATTTATTACCTTATTGAGTTTATGGTTACAATCTTTCCATCTTTATTTCCTAATTCTATCATTGTCATGCAATTATTCTACTAATTATATGTAATGCGGATATTAATATGTATTATGCTATATTAATTATATTTTTATTTTGAGTGTTTAGCATGGCTATACATACTTACATATTTATTATTATATTTCTAGTTATCAATCCTTAACTGTAATTTTCCCTTTTACATTTTAATCCATTAGAATTACCCTTTCAAAATGGTTCCCCATCATAACTTTCCACGAGTTAACCTAAATTAAGAGGTTTGTTTCGTTTGAAATTACAAGGAATCATTTATTTCATTTTTACTGGAATAGACAGTGTAAACTACGAAAAGAAAATCCGCACTTTACAAATCTCTTTCCTCTTTTTATATATTCCTGGTCAGATCCAATGTTGCACTTATTCCATGTAAATAAGAAATAAGACAAATTTTTGAGAGGTTAAGCAGATAATATTTCCAACAAATTAAAACATAAAAATTAACATTCAAATAGAATTAGGGAAAATCCTAACTATACTAACATTTTTACAACTCAATTGTAGATCTGGATCAAATTCCACATCTTTGTCCATATTCAACTTTTTTATAACCTAGGGGCTGATTTCCAAACCTGGGTGTAAATAATATTCATGTTCAATCTTCCAAATTGCAGAATATGCATGCAATGTTTATCGCATAAGATTTGAGCCCACAACTCTTAGATATTTTTTAGGCATAAAAATTAAATGGAAATCCAACAAAATAAATTCCAGTATTATAAAAAAATTGCATAACTTCCCACCCACCTTTTTGAAGCTTTCCAAATCTCCATATCTGAATCTAAATCCTCTAATGACTCCTCTTCTTCCATTCTAATACAAAATAATATGTATAACAAAACATATACATATTACACACTACAATAACAAATATAATATTACAACGCCATTTTTACAACGGTCTTTAAATGCCCGTTGTAATAGAAACCTATTACAATGGTTTTTTTAAGCCTGTTGTGATAAATCCCACTTTTCAACAACTCTTTTCCTCTGTATGTTTTTTTTTTGAAATGGTACTTTATATACAACAAATCATTGAGACAACATATCGCATGTCAATAAACGTTCGAAAGCAAGTTTCGAACTTGTGACCTCTTGCACCAAAGCCGATCAATTAACCACTTGGACAATGGTGCTTGTCTTTCCTCTGTATGTTGTAATAGACACCTATTACAACGTCTTTAATTTGCCCATTGTAATATATGTCTATTACAACTGTTTTTAGCTCGTTGAAATAGATACAAGATTACATCCATATTTGCCCATTGTAATAAATGCTTGTTACAACCATTTTCTTTTGTCCGTTGCAATATATGTCATTTTTACAATGGTCACAAAATGCCTGTTACAATAAATGCTCGTTGCCAATTTTTGATAATTAATATTTAGTAAGTAATAATAACTGTTCTTTCTTCAAAAATATTAATAATTATTATCTATTAATATTAAATAATTAATTATTAATAATATTAATATTAATCATAGGTTAAAACTTTTTGAGGAAACGTTAACTATAGGAGAAGACCGAATTACGTTAACTTTTCGAATATATTTACTATTGCTGTAAATATTATAATAATTAATAATTTGTAATTCGTAAATTACATTTTTATATTTAATAATTTATTGTATTTAATAATTTATTATAGTTAATTATTAATAATTAGTAAATTACATTTAATATATTAATTACATTTAATAATTAATAAATTTAATTAAAATTTAGTATTAAACAATTAATATTACTAATAAATAATAAATAATTAACAATTAACTTTAAATAATTTTTTAGCAAAGGCTAGCGAAGTTAACCGGGCTTCTACCTGATTTTATTACAAACAACAATAAAATAAAAATGCTCAAAACAAACTTCAAGCATCAATACACACTGGGAAAAACTGGGAAAAGACAACAAGCACACAGAGTAGACATAGAAGACAGTAGAAGGAAGAGACACAAATATAACTCGAAGACAAACTAAACTGTCTCCAAGCAGTAACCCAAGCAGTGGAGAGAATCGACAACCTCAGCATTGTTTCCAGAATTTCCCTTTTCAATATTTTCCATAGAACTTCACCATCTCTTCTTATTTTTTCAAAACAAATAAGATTTCGTTCACGCTAAACCAAAGATAAGCATTTCTTCAAACATAGTGTTAGGATTCGAGATTTCGTAGTTCGTCATCTTGTTGATTTGTAAATCAAGTTCAAGTCAATATTAGATGGGGAATATGACAACATGCTACTTCCAGCTAACAACATCATTCATCTCTATAAAGGTAGATTAACATCACAACCAAAAAAGATGTGTTCACATGTTTCATTACTGTCAAAACAGAAATAGCACAGGTTTCCGAGGTTGAGACCCATTCCCAACAAGACATTTCTAGTTAGCAAGACTTGGTGTAAGACCTTCCATAGCATCATATTTTCTTTTGGTGTGGTATCAGCATTCCAGATTATCTTCATCCACTTGTATTTTGGTATACTATCAAGCCTAAATAGTAAACAATATACAAGAGAGATAGAGTGTTGCCTATCCTTCTAGACCACTTGATCAGCACTCACAGTTTGAATATAACTATCCTGAAGTTGTGCCCAAACTGATCTGATAATCTGGTTAGAAGTGTAAGGAAGATGTAGATGGCCATGAAAAATATAGTCAAAAGCCTTAGCTTTCATTGGTATACCAGTTTGTAGAATTTTCTGGTGAGTCTATAAGTTGGAAAGTATCAAACCAGGGGCTACCCAAGGATCATGCCAGAACTTAACTTGAGAAAATGCAGCCATCTCATGACAATCAAAGGCAAGAAAGATTTTCTCAACCCAAGTAATCTTCTCCAAGTCCAAATATAGTTTTGTGGGGCTTGCAATCTCTGGAAGTCCTTGCTGCCTATTCTGTGACTCCATACCCAGTTCACCCAAACACTGCCCTGCCTAGATAAGATAGAGTTAAAGTGTGAACTGAAAGCTGCCACATTCCAATTCAATATGTTAATAACTCTTAACCCTCCTTTGTCCCTTGGCTTTTCAAACAGACTAAAGGAGCAAGGCATGAGCTTCTTCTTATGGATAAATCCACACCAGTAGAACATCATCATAGCACTTTTAATCATTTTCAAAAGTTTATTAGGCAAGATAAAGGCTTTAGCCCAATAAACAACCATGGAGAAGCTCATAGGTTTGATGAGAATGAGATGACCATCCTGAGATAAAAATCTATTAGCCCACGCGTCCAATGAACAAGTGATTCTATTGTAAAGGAGAAGGCAGTCACATAAAGAAAGCTTGGAAGGAATGAGTGGAAGTCCCAAATAAGACACGATTGAGTCCATCAGTTGAAGACCATAAGCTTGCAATAGACGAGTAGATAGTGGTAAGTCAGTGCCATAGAATATGATGCTAGATTTGGATTGATTAAGTCTAAGACCAGTCATTAAGTAGAAGGATTTCAAGGTGGTTAAAATACACTGGATGGATGAGAGGTGAGGTTTCGTGAAGATCATGATGTCATCGGCAAATATCAGGGTAGTTACTCCATGGAATTTACCCTTCGGGTGGTAGCTAATCAGGATTGCACTATACTTTAGGGAGACAAATCTAGTGAGCTCCTCCATCACAAGAATGAATATATAAGAGGAGATATGATAACCTTATCGAATCCCTCGCTTGCTTTTGAAGAAACCGACTGATCGACCATTAAGAATGAGGGAGAAGCTTGGAGAGGAGATACATTCATACACCCAACCAACATAAGGTTTAGGAAATCTCATTAAGGCCATGATGCGAACTATTGAAGTCCAGTGGATAGAGTCATACGCCTTCATTAAGTTAAGTTTCATCATGGCAGCGGGGGTAGCATTTGCTCTTCCATACCCTTTAGGAAGCTCCCGAGCAAGAAGAATATTATCTTAGATGCTCCTTTTTCGGCAAGAAGGCCACCTGATTTTGAGAAATGATACGTGGAAGAACTCGAACAAGTCTAGTTGCAAGAATTTTTTATATACAATTATAAACTACATTGTAGCAAGAGATCGGTCCAAATGAGGAGACGTGCTTGCACCAGTAGACTTTGGGATCAATACTAGGTTAATAGTTAATACTAAAAGTTTAATATTTAATTATTTTACTATTTTAATAATAATTATTTAGTAATTTACTATAGTTTAATAATTAACAATTAGTAATTAGTAATCAATAACTATTTATTAATTTACTATTTACTAATTAATAATTAACGATTAATAATGACTATTAGTAGTTAATAATATGCATATATATAATAACTAGTATTTAATTATTAATATTCAGTTATAATTATCAAGTAATAGGTAACAACTGATAATTAATAATTAACAGGTATTAAGTAATGTTTAATAATTAATTTTAATAATTAAAAATTACTATAAAATAATTTTTTTATATAATTTATGATTAATATTTAATTAAGACTAATATGTAATAATTAACAATTAATACACAATTAATATTTAGTAATTAAGAAATAAAATTTATTATTTAATATTAATTTAAAATCTTATAAATACTCAAATTTCAAAAAAATTGAAAATGTTAGAAACATTTCAAAATTCAACAAACATATATAGTACATTACAGATTATTACTTCAATATGAATCTCGGGTTTTCCTTCGTAACTATCTTTTTAATATACACAACTTTTTATTTACTTTAATGAATAATACAATTTTTGACTTTAGTATTGAACTTTTCCTTTCAATTTTAAAATGTTGGCACCAATTCTAAAATTTTGGCTCTTATTCACTTCCTTGGGTATCAACTCCAGATCGCAACTCATAGCAAGATCTGATTGTTTCTTCAACCACCAATTGGTATTTGGCTTTTTCTCCTTTTCCATCTCTCCACCTCGTATATGCCCTAACTTTCCATGTTATTGTGAGTCTACGTTTTTATTTGCGTCCCTTCGCCTCCTTCCTTGCTCCAGATCCGGCTGTTCAACCTTCGCCTCCATTCCCGATTCAGATTCGAAGTTGCCAATGATTATTTTACCATGTTTTCGCTCAGTCATCTAAAATCCTTCTATCGAATAAAGACTCGACTTTTGAAGAGTCATCAGCTCTTCGACGTCTTCCTGAATCGATAATGAGTTTTTTCTCGGTGGTTTACTGTTTGAGCTTTAAGTTGGTGATTATATCTAGTGATTTGTTGCTTTGCTTACAGGAATTGCCTACTATTTCAGGGGATGTAAAAAAAGAGATTTATGATAGCACGGAAAGCGGTAGAGAATGGAGGCTTGGCGAACGTGAGGGCTTAGTGTGGTGTTGCTTTGCTTTATCGGTATGATTGCTGGTATGCTCTTAAGTATGCTAGTGAGACGAATCAGGTACTTCTTTTTTTGATTAATTGTTAATTCGAACTTAAATTCATATATTCTTCTGTTTTATCGAATACTCAATTATACATTTGTTTGGCTTCATCTAAATTTGAATTTACACATAATGAGGTTTGAAAATTGATAACTAATTCACAAGCACATGTAATGAACCTAGGTGCACTATATCTTAGACATTGGCCATATGAATCAATCACTCTACATCTTTGATACTCGCCAAAACGATTTTACAATCAACCTAAGAGCACTGGGAGCAAAAGTAGTACTGAAACAATACATGCCAAACAATACATGCCACAGGTCGCGTCTCAGATTTCCTAGACAATAAAAATAATAAAAACTCATCAAATTAGAGCGACAATCTACAACATCTACCATAAGTCGCATCTCTGATTTCCTAGATAATAGAAGTATCCAAAAACTCATCGAGTTAGAGTGACAGTCTACAACATCTACCACTTATTGTTCAATTCTAACAAATCTTCTTCCTTCATACAATAACAGGAGTTGTATTATATGGGAGCAAGAACATTATGGTAATGAATCTTAGACCTATTGGCTGATATCCAGTATTTATTACTTGACTTCCTCACAACACGTCTGATGTCGACAGCAATGGTTGCTTGATTTTATGCAACAATGTAGTGGTCGCGTACAAAAAAATGTTAAAAAGAAAGGCTTGATCATGTTATATGTTAACTGTCTACATCAACTACTTCTGGTTATATTATATATATAAACACTAATTCCATCAAAATCGATCTCCATCAGCACCACAAAAATCATAGTTAGTCAAATTTAACTTCTTGTTACATTGCAATATTAACCTCGTTATAACAAATTCAATAAATGAATCCTGGTTTAATTTTAATCCAGACAAGATAATCTAGTTTTTCTAAAACTAAGTCGAAAATATGCACACAATATGTGTGTTTTAGGTATGATAAAACAATACGGGCGCATTTAAATTATGCAAAAGTGAATTACGTATGAATTAATATAAATAATAATAATATCTTGATAAACTTATTCAATCGTAGCTTGTAATGTGTTATAGAAATGAATTATTAACACACACACACATAGTGTCTAGCAGCATTCATTGACGTTAATTCAATAGTTTAGCGTTTTTGAGTTTAACTAATTTGTGTTGTACAGTTACTGAAAGCATTGGATTGGAAACTTATGCTTGAAAATTATAAAGAAACAGTTCAAGTTTGAACATTATCTTTATATTAAGTTTAAACTACTAACCTTTATTTTTATCACATGAAGCCCTTTTTTGATATCAGAACTAATTGTATGATACTTAGTTGAATGACTTATAAAGTATTAAACACTTGGAGTGATGTTTCAATTTGTTAAATAGGACTGGCAAACCTTAAACTAGAATTCTGCTACAACTGGAATTCTGCTACAAATAAAGAAAATGGATTCTTTCTTATGTAGGAAATAAAAGCTTTTAAGTTGTTCGGTTGTTGTTATTCATGTCTATAAATTGCAAATAAATTGAAACTTATCATAAGAATTTGGTCATGCATAAACTGATAAGTTAAACACCATTTGTATGAATTCGGGCCATTCAAAATCAAAGAGAAGTAGAATCACTTCGAAATAATTTGGCGCTCTGCCTATATGCAAAAGAAAAACCGGAGAGGAAATGGAGTAAACTGATGGACTTGGTGTACCAAATTTGCTCCATCCAACACCGTTACTAGTTTCAAGTTTTAAGTTTATTGGTGTAAATTCTAGCTTCAAATCGAAATATTCGGTTTAAGTTTACTGGTGTAACAAGTACAAATAATACTGAAATATTCATTGTGAACATATTTAAATTACATGTTGTTACATATAATCGTTCATATATGTTTGTATTGTGTGTATTGTTTGTATTCAGCTTCTTTTATATTAATTTTGGCTTGAACGATAATGACTTTTAATTATATGAAGACTTTATAGATGATATGAATGTATAATTTGTTTTGACTTTTTAGAAATTGTGAGTACGATCTTTATGCATGTTGCACCAATGGTTTATTTTTTTGCATCTTTTTTAACAATGAGCAAATACAATTGTAAAAGGCTTTTATTACAATGGTCAATGCTTGTTGTGGTTAGGGCATATTGCAATAGTCCATATCCATTGTAAAAGATTCTATTGCAACGACATTGGACTATTGTGAAAATGTTTATTACAAAGGTTTTAAACCACTGTAAAATCTATTAGGTCTATTACAACATCGCGTAATAAGACTGTAACAACCCGATATTTTCAGCAATTCGCATCCGTACATGTCGGACTTGAATTGCTCAAAATACTGCATTGTAATAAAATTTGGAGCAAATGAACACAATTACAGAATCACAGAACAGAAATATCAGAATAACTCACAACGGAAATTAAAATTCTATAGTAGTTCATGAAGCTACTATTACAAAGTCTTAAAACAAAATACATTATCAATTTGAAAACAAATACAATAGAAATCCCAAATACCTAGGAGTTCAATAATACAAGAGCTGAGATAGAACAACTGAACTGAAAGATATAGATAACTAGATAAGCAGAATCTACAGCGATTCCTAGCTCCAGAAAGAGAAATCCAAAGCTAAGTTGCGAATACTCAGACTGACCCGAGCGTAAAGCAAAATACAAGACACTCGAGTCAGGACATACATACTTATACAATGTAAACCAACTCAAGTGAACTGTAATAAAATACAAGTAACTTAAAGGATGCTCGGGACCGCCCATCCTCTAAGAATCCGTTAAACTATTTACTATGTAGTAATATTGCGCTATTATAATAATGTCTAAAGTAATATGAACTTACTTTAAAATAACGTTGAAGGGTTACCCATATAGCCCCAACACGTAATAGTCCCAGCAGTCCATCCAGTATCAGCGTACCTCTAGATCAGGAGGCTACCCTAAATACTCCACCGGCCATGAGAGAAAAACAAACTCGTAGTAAGGCTCGCTATGGTAGGTGACACTGCACAACTAGGCAATGACAGGGTAGATATACCAATTACGCTTTCGGGCTGTGGTAACGCATAGCAGCCACTACCGTCCACCTCGGAACACACTCGCAATTAAAATCGGAGGATGGCCATCAAATCAACCACAAGAAAGAGTATAGAATCGAAGAAGTGCGTTCGATAGGAGGAGCTGCCTCACTTGGCCCGTCGATCGCTCTTGTTTTAGCCACCTTATGCCAACTCACGGGAGTCAGGTCCACGTTCATAGCTCAAAAGGATCGTCGCCACTATCCTACTTCGTTCTGGAATCTCCACCGCGTACACAGTTATTAAAGTGGTTTCGGTATCGACAGAGAGTATGTCCATATCCGATCCCGGTCTCTTTAACAACCAATTGTTTTTATAGCCGGTGGTTATACATTTCAAAAATAGTATATATACTTCAAAATCAAATATCATTTCAAATTCAAATATCATTTCAAATTCAAACTATATTCAAATCAAATAGTGTATCATTTTCATTTCAAACATATATTCACCTTTCAAAAATTCATATACTTCAAAGTTATAACTTTTTCGAAACCAAAATACTTGAAATCATTACACTTTGAAAATCATAACATTTCGAAATCA
The DNA here is from genome assembly GCA_030765085.1 of Allium cepa. Lineage (NCBI taxonomy): Eukaryota > Viridiplantae > Streptophyta > Magnoliopsida > Asparagales > Amaryllidaceae > Allium > Allium cepa. Next base: position 1,023,858,220 of record CM060931.1, on the reverse strand, counting down.
TACATTTGAAATCATGGAACATTCCTTACATTTTACAAATTTATTCAATTAAACCCAAATTTTCAAATTTTCAGTTTAGTTAAATTTAAACCATCAGTTTCAATTCAGTTTCCCAACAAACCATTTCAAAATCCAAATATCATACTCTTTTGAAAACTCATTCATTTTATTTTATATACCATTCCAAATCACATTTCAAAATGGTTTATATTTCAGATCATAATACTTCATTTAAACCAGTTAAATGTGAAGTTATTATACTTAATAATATAATATTCAATTCCCAAAAATTTACTCTTTTCTGAGTTTATTTATTTAGTTAAAAACAACAAAATATTTAAATTTCAGCATTCCACGGCACTTAGAAAATGCCGCGGTAAGTTACATTTGAAAACAATTCATTTCAGCAAAGACAGCATTTAAAAACTGCTGTAATAATTCAATTATATTCAAAAATCTTATTTCAGACAACTGCAGCACATATCAAGTGCAACAATAGCCCTTTAATTGATTTCAGGTTCAAATTTAGTTTCTGCAACTACAACACTTAACAAGTGCTATAGTAGTTCTAAGTTAAAATTTAGCCTTAGTTCGTTTGTATCAACCACAACACTTACAAAGTGCTGTAATATCCTTTACAACAAATTTTAAGTTAACTTCAGAAATGATAGCATTTCTGAAGTGCTATAATTAAATTTCTAGATCTCCAATACAATTTCAGAAACAATTAGATTTTGATTTAGACCATTTAAACTTATAAAAATCATATTTTTTTTACATTCAAAATGTTCATTTAAATACCCGTTAACTATGACTTTTATAAAGAAAAATTTTATACACAAAAATCAAATTATTAATAATTCACTTATTAATTTCAAGTGCAAAATTTTCTTTTCTTTACATTTTAAGAATTAACTTAACAATTAAGTTTTAATTACTATTTCAAAATATAAACTAAATTTCCATTTTATTTTCTTAACTTAACTTTTATTTTTAAACCAAATTTTAAATTTAAATATTAATTTATATTTCAAATTTCACTTTTAAGCATTCATTTATTTAACCTTTTTAATTCATAGAAAAATCAATAACACTTTATTAATTCGTTCAAATTCAAATTTAAATCAAATTATCATATTTTATCTACTTAACTTAAACTCTATTTTTAAGCAAAATCACAAATTTCAAAATTAATTTATATTTCAAATTTCAAATTTCAACTTAACCATTCATTATTTCACTTATTTAACTTGTAAAAAATCACCAATCCTTTATAAAAATCAATTTAAATTCAATTTAAATCAAAATATCATAAATTTACATTTTTAAATACTTAAAAATTAACAGAAAATCTATATATAAAATAACCACGGGTCTGTATAATATTTTCTAACCTAAGTCAAGTGATATGAATAATCTATCATTTCAATCCGTAATTTACAAAGCAAAATCCGGGTTCTATTATTCCAAACCCGCAATCCCAAGTAAAATAAAATAAATAAAAATCGTTCAGGCCTATCATTTCAGTCCACAATGATTTTTCCTTATTCTAAAGTCTGTTCGGGTATGTATCATTTCAACCCATAGTGATTCTATTCTATAGGGAACTTACAGTGTGACAAACATAATAAAATAATCAGTATAACAACATATGGCAGTAACAGATGATATGACAGGTTTATAAACAAGGTTAACATCATATAATTCATATCACAGGCACTTATAACATAATATAACAATTCTACAGATTCACATGCTATCAATTTACAATTCTATAAGTATAAATGGCAAGTGTGAATACTCACTTTTAAGCTGGAGATGGCAATTCAAACACACAGAAAAGATTCCAGAAAGCACGATAGCACGACATAGCACGACATATGATTCAAGTGAGTGGAGAGAGAGAGAGAGAGCCAAGATATGATCTTGTAAACAACCAATAAAACAAAGCAACATACATATGAATATTCAACCAAAACAATATAGAAACCAATGGAAATACAAAGCAACAAAGACAAGACCTTGCCTACCATTTAATTGCTTGGCCATAAGGGATCATATGCATGGGTATGATGTGCTTTGGCTCAGGTATGGTATCATGAAGGCATGGCAACAAGTGGATGAAGATGATAGAAATTACAACACGAAGCATATAAAGGGTCAAGGTAAAAAAAGCAAGCTTGGATGCAACAATTTGGCTCGGCCTAGGGGTCAATTGGGCTCGGCTCAAGCTTGTACAGGTCTGGACATGTCTGGAGCAGCGGCTAGAGGTGGAGTAGTTGCTGGTGGTGGCGGCTAAGGGGGTGGTCGGAGTGATGTATGGAGGGGTAGGTGATGTTATGCTTGGCTATGCATGCTTTGGAGTGGAGTTCGTGCAAATTTTTGTGATGAAATCTTCATATAGTGGCACAGCCAGTATTGATTAGAGAAAAGGGGAAGGAGCTGCTGGTGGATGATGGTGTGGAGTAGAGGCCGAACAAGCTAGAGGAAGTGAGACACAAAATCAATGAAAAGTATAAGGGAAAATGATAAAAGGAGCCATTAGAAAACTTACAAAAATTTCTCAAGAGATAGCATGGTCGTGAGTTTTGATGTGAGAAGTATTTTCGCGTGAAAAGTGAAGAGGAAACACACGACTACAGCGAAAGAAATGGTCGGCTACAAGGAAAAATGAAAAGGCAATTGAAATTGAAAAGACAAGGTCATTTGAAAAGTCAATGGAAAATGAAAGGTTTTGTCTCTTTGATTTTCAATTTCTTTTATTCAAATTAAACAAATAAAATTTCAGTAAATAAAATAAAAATCTAAAAAAAATAAAGTGAAAAAGAAAATAAATAATTATTTTAAGGAAAAATAGAAAATAACTAAAGAAAATAGCTTAAATTGAAACTAGAATTTAAAAATTGTAAACAAAATACAATTAACATTTAAAAATTATAAAAACACTTATAAAATGTTTTAAAAATAAAATAAATACATAACATGTCATATTACACATATTAGAACATGATATGAAAAATAAAAATGTTATTTATATAAATTAAAATAAACAATTTCGTTAAATAAAACAATTTACATACAATATTATAAAAAGCATAACTTGCACAACATAAATCAGATTTCAACGAAATAAAAAGCAGTATTCTTGAAATTTATTCTTTTTTCATAATAAAAAATAAAATTCAAAAAATTCAAGTATTTAAATTTTAAATTCAAAAGTCAAAGTTTGACCATATTGACCAAAATTCACATTTTTGGAAAATATTCTATTTTTTCATGTTTGAAATACTAATTCGCATAAAAATCAAAATATATATTTAAAATAACAAAATTTATTCATTTTAATAAAATAAAGTTTTTAAATCAAAAATTCAAATCAAATAATTCAAAATATACAATTAAAATAATCAAAAAATGCAGGGTTGTTACACTCTCCCTCACTCAAAACTTTTCGTCCCCGAAAAGGAATGAGGTACGGGAAAAAACAAAAAAATAGAATGAAATAGGATTAAGACATGATGACAAAAATATTGAAATTTATACCTGATAACTGTTTTTATAGGTAAGTTCGACAAGGTGGAGATTATCACAAACACGAAAAAGATCCTCGAGAAATCTAATTCACTCTTTCCGTTTGACCGACGGTCAGTGGTTGGTAAGCAATGCTCAGATTCAGACGAGTACCTAAAGATTCCTGAAAAGCTTTCCAAAACTGACAGGTAAAGATAGGATCACGATCACAAATAATACTGAGAGAAACAACATGGAGACGAACAATCTCTCTCATATAGATCTCAGACAAGCTAGAAGCAGAACGGGTAGACTTGACCGGAATGAAATGAGCGGACTTGGTTAGTCTATCCACCATGACCCAGATAAACTCATTCTTATGAGTTAAAACAGTGAGAGGTGCAGCAATCCGAGCAAAATTCTCAATGAATCTCCGGTATAACCGGCAAGGCCTAGAAAACTACAAATCTCGAAAGGAGTCTTAGGAGTTTCCCAATCCTGAAACAGAATAGGGAGAAATAGGAACAACAGAAAAGATAGAATAATTGAATGACGAAGGAAAAGAGAAAGAAAGAAAAACTACATTGATCGCAGCGATCTTGACTGGATCAACAGAAACTCCATTATTAGAAACAATTTTCCCAAGGAATCGGACTTCATCCTTCCAGAAATGGCATTTAGAAAATTTAGCCTTCAATTGATGATTTCCTGAGAGTCTCCAGAACATATTTCAAATGCGACTCATGTCTTTCTTGGTCTTAGAAAAGACAAGGATATCATTAACAAAGACTAGAACAAATTTATTAAGCACAATACAAAAGACACAATTCAACAAATCAACGAAGAAAACAGGAGCATTAGTCAAACCAAAAGGCATGACTAACCATTCACAAAATCCATTCTCAGTACGGAAAGTAGTCTTGGGAATACTTTCCTCAGCAACACTGAGCTGCTGAACTTGAGGCAAGATCAATTTAAGAGAAAACAGTGGCACAATAAAGCTGATCAAACAAATCATTGATACGAGGCAATGGATATCTGCTTTTCATAGTGAGCTTGTTCAGCTCCCTATAATCAACATACATGCTCAAAGATTCATCGGACTTGGTGATAAAAATCACCGTTGCTCCCCATTCTGAATGGCTAGGTCTGATCATACATTTGGAGAACAAGTCCTAAATTTGCTTTCCTAACTCAACCTTCTGGCGGAGTGCCATTCTTCTAGGAAGAAGAACTACAGGTCAAGATCCAGGAATAAGATCAATACATAAATCAATTTTCCGCTTAGGAGGTAAAGCAGTGACTTCACCAAATACATCAGGATAGAATCTGACCACACGGGTCGAATGAAAATCACCAGGAGAAGAATCCAAAGAATAATCAAGGATTTCCTTGATCATCAACAAGATGAAAAGACCGGGCTTTCAAGAGATATGGGTATCATACCCACCAAACCAATCTGTTCCAAGCAATAGATCAAAAGCATCGAAGCCAAGAACATAGAAATCACCACTAAAGCGATGATCAGAATAGAGAAGTTTCACTTGTTTACAAATCCGATTAAGGTTTGCGGGACCCCCAATTGGATTTGAAACACATAAAGGAACAGAAACATATTCAAGAGAAAGGAGATGTAGAGGTGATAACAACTATACCGGAAGGATCAAAAGGATTGCCATACCCAGCAGAAGGGTAAGCCTTACTGAAATGAACAGGCCGAAGATAGATAAATTCACTTGGATGAATATCCGAATGAAAGAAAATACTAACAAGGTAGATATGAGAGGAAGGAAGTTTAGAAAAAAAAATTCTTTAAAACAAGAAAATTTTATATCAAAATAATCTTTGAAAAATTCTTTAAAAATCATTTTATACTTTGAAAATACATTCTCTCACAAAGAAAATGATTCTGAGGTTGATTTACTCATTCTAGGGTATTTCTACCCTATCTCTAATGAGTTTTTGCTCCACAGGCTATGGTTTGCCTAAAACCAAAGCTCTGATACCAACTGTAACAACCCGATATTTTCAGCCATTCGCATCCGCACATGTCGGACTTGAATTGCTCAAAATACCGCATTTAATAAAATTTGGACCAAATGAACGCAATCACAGAATCACAGACACAGAAATATCAAAATAACTCGGAGTGGAATCTAAAATACCATAGTAGTTCATGAAGCTACTATTATAAAGTCTCAAAACAAAATACATAATATCAGTCTGAAAACAAATACAATAGAAATTCCAAATACATAGGAGTTCAATAATACAAGAGCTAAGATAAAACAACTGAACTGAAAGATATAGATAACTAGATAAGCAGAATCTCCAGCGATTCCTAGCTCCAGAAAGAGAAATCCAAAGCTAAGCTATGAATACTCAGGTTGACCCGAGCATAAAGAAAAATACAAAACACTCGAGTCAGGACATACATACTTATACAATATAAACCAACTCAAGTGAACTGTAATAAAGTACAAGTAACTTAAAGGATGCTTGAGACCTCCCATCCTCTAAGGATCCGCTAAACTATTTACTATGTAGTAATAATGCGCTATTATAATGATGTCTACAGTAAAATAAACTTACTTTAAAATAGCGTTGAAGGGTTATCCATATAGCCCCCAACACGTAATAGTCCCAGTAGTCCATCCAGTATCAGCGTACCTCCAGATCAGGAGGCTACCCTAAATACTCCACGGGCCACGGGAGAATAACAAACTCGTGGTAAGGCTCGCTATGGTAGGTGACACGACACAACTAGGCAATGACAGGGTACATATACCAATTACACTTCCGGCTGGTGGTAGCGCATAGCAGCCACTGCCGCCCACCTTGGAACACACTCCTAATCAAAATCGAAGGATGACCATCAAATCAACCATAAGAAAGAGTATAGAATCGAAGAAGTGCGTCCGATATGAGGACTTACCTCACTTGGCCCGTCGATCGCTCCTGTTTTAGTCACCTTATGCCAACTTACAGGAGTCGGGTCCACGTTCATACCTCAATAGGATCGTTGCCACCATCCTACTTCGTTCTGGAATCTCCACCGCGTATACAATTTTAAAGTGGTTTTCGGTATCGACAGAGAGTATGTCCATATCTGATCCCGGTTTCTTTAACAACCAATCGTTATTATAACCGGTGGTTATACATTTCAAAAATAGTATATATACTTCAAAATCAAATATCATTTCAAATTCAAACTATATTCAAATCAAATAGTATCTCATTTTCATTTCAAACATATATTCTCCTTTCAAAAAAAATCACATACTTCAAAGTTATAACTTTTCGAAACCAAAATATTTGAAATCATTACACTTTGAAAATCATAACATTTCGAAATCATACATTTGAAATCATGGAACATTCCTTTAATTCTTTACATTTCACAAATTTATTCAATTAAACCAAATTTTCAAATTTCCAATCTAATTAAATTTAAACCATCAGTTTCAATTCAATTCAGTTTCCCAACAAACCATTTTTAAATCCAAATATCATATTTTTTTAAAAAACTCATTCATTTTATTTTATATACCATTCCAAATCACATTTCAAAATGGTTTATATTTCAAATCAAAATACTTCATTTAAACAATTTAAATGTGAAGTTATTGTACTTAATAATAAAATATTCAATTCCCAAAAATTTACTCTTTTCTTAGTTCATTTATTTAGTTAAAAACAACAAAATATTTAAATTTCAGCTTTCCACAGCACTTAGAAAATGCTGCGGTAAGTTACATTTGAAAACAATTTATTTCAGTAAAGACAGCATTTGAAAACTGCTATAATAGTTCAATTATATTCATAAATCTTATTTCAGCCAACACTTATCAAGTGCTACAATAGCCCTTTACAAATTTAGTTTCTGCAACTACAGCACTTAACAAATGCTATAGTAGATCTAAGTTAAAATTTAGCCTTAGTTCATTTGTATCAACCACAGCACTTACAAAGTGCTGTAATATCCTTTACAACAGATTTTAAGTTAACTTGAGAAATGATAGCATTTCTGAAGTGCTGTAATTAAATTTCTAGATTTTCAATACAATTTCAGAAACAATTAGATTTTGATTTAAACCATTTAAACTTATAAAAATCATATTTTTTACATTCAAAATGTTCATTTAAATACCCTTTAACTTATAAGTTTTATAAAGAAAAATTTTATGCATAAAAATCAAATTATTAATAATTCACTTATTAATTTCAAGTGCAAAATTTTCTATTCTTTACATTTTAAGAATTAATTTAACAATTAAGTTTTAATTACCATTTCAAAATATAAATTAAATTTCCATTTTATTTTCTTAACTTAACTTTTATTTTTAAACCAGATTTCAAATTTAAATATTAATTTATATTTCAAATTTCACTTTTAAGCATTCATTTATTTAACCATTTTAATTCATAGAAAAATCAATAACACTTTATTAATTCGTTTAAATCCAAATTAAAATCAAATTATCATATTTTATTTACTTAAGTTAAACTCTATTTTTAAACAAAATCACAAATTTCAAAATTAATTTATATTTCAAATTTCAACTTAACCATTCATTATTTCACTTATTTAACTTGTAGAAAATCACTAATCCTTTATAAAAATCATTTTAGATTCAATTTAAATCAAAATATCATAAATTTACATTTCTAAAATACTTAAAAATTTACAGAAAAACTATGTATAAAATAACCATGGGTCTGTATAATATTTTCTAACCTAGGTCAAGTGATACGGATAATATATCATTTCAATCCGTAATTTACAAAGAAAACCCGGGTTCTATCATTTCAAACCCACAATCCCAAGTAAAATAAAATAAATAAAAATCGCTCAGGCCTATCATTTCAGCCCATAACGATTTTTCCTTATTCTAAAGTCCGTTCGGGTATGTATCATTTCAACCCATAGTGATTCTATTTTGCAGGGAACTTGCAGTGTGAGAAACAGAACAAAATAAACAGTATGACAACATATGGCAGTAACAGATGATATGACAGGTTTATAAACAGGGTTAACATCATATAATTCATATCACATGTAGATATAACATAATATAACAATTCTACAGATTCACTTGCTATCAATTTACAATTCTATAAGTATAAATGCCAAGTGTGAATACTCACCTTTAAGCCGGAGATAGCAATTCAAACATGCAGAAAAGATTCCAGAAAGCATGATAGCACGACACAGCACGACATATGATTCAAGTGAGTGAAGTGAGAGCCAAGATATGATCTTGTAAACAACCAATAAAACAAAGCAACATGCATATGAATATTCAACCAAAATAATATAGAAACCAATGGAAATACAAAGCAACAAAGACTAGACCTTGCCTTTACCATTCAATTGCTTGGCCATAAGGGATCATATGCACAGCTATGATGTGCTTTGGCTCGGGTTTGGTATCATGAAGGCAGGGCAACAAGTGGATGAAGATGATAGAAATTACAACATGAAGCATATAAAGGGTCAAGATAAAAAGGCAAGCTTGGATGCAACATTTTGGCTCGGCCTAGGGGTCAATTGGGCTCGGCTCAAGCTTGTACAGGTCTGGACATGCCTGGAGCAGCGGCTAGAGGCGGGGTAGCTGCTGGTGGTAGCTAAGGGGGTGGCCAGAGTGATGTATGGAGAGGTAGGTGATGTTATGCTCAGCTATGCATGCTTTGGAGTGGAGTTTGTGCAAATTTTTGTGATGAAACCTTCATATAGTGGCACGGCCAGTATTGATTAGAGAAAAGGGGGAGGAGCTGTTGGTGGATGATGATGATGTGGTCGGTGGTGATGGTGTGGAGTAGAGGCCAAACAGGCTAGAGGAAGTGAGACACAAAATCAATGAAAAGTATAAGGGAAAATGATAAAAGGAGCCATTAGAAAACTTATAAAAATTTCTCCAGAGATAGCATGGTCGTGAGTTTTGATATGAGAAGTATTTTCACATGAAATGTGAAGAGGAAACACACGGCTACAGCGAAAGAAATGGACGCTACAAGGAAAAATGAAAAGGCAATTGAAATTGAAAAGACAAGGTCATTTGAAAAGTCAATGGAAAATGAAATGTTTTGTCTCTTTGATTTCCAATTTCTTTTATTCAAATTAAACAAATAAAATTTCAGTAAATAAAATAAAAATCTGAAAACAAAATAAAGTGAAAAAGAAAATAAATAATTATTTTAAGGAAAAATAGAAAACAAATAAAGAAAATAGCTTAAATTGAAACTAGAATTTAAAAATTGTAAACAAAATACAATTGACATTAAAAAATTATAACAACACTTATAGAATGTTTTAAAAATAAAATAAATACATAACATGTCATATTACACATAGTAGAACATGATATGACAAATAAAAATATTATTTATATAAATTAAAATAAACAATTTCGTTAAATAAAACAATTTACATACAATATTGTAAAAATCATAACTTTCACAATATAATCAGATTTCAATGAAATGAAAAGCAGTATTCTTAAAATTTAATCTATTTTCATAATAAAAGATAAAATTCAAAAAATTCAAATATTTAATTTTTAAATTCAAAAGTCAAAGTTTAACCATATTGACCAAAATTTACATTTTTAAAAAATATCCTATTTATTCATGTTTGAAATACTAATTCACATAAAAGTCAAAATATATATTTAAAATAACAAATTTATTCATTTTTATAAAATTAAGTTTTTAAATCAAAAAATCAAATCAAATAATTCAAAATATACAATTAAAATAATCACAAAATACAGGGTTGTTACAATGACGCTGGTCTATTGCGAAGCCCCTATTACAATGTGTATTGTCCGTTTTAAAAAGGGTATTTTATTCTAGTGATATGAATTACATATCTGAGAAGGGATTGAAGGTTAAGGGGGAATATATATTGAAATTTACCTTTTGTGCAATATTGATTCGCTACTTCTCTTCTTCTCTTTTACTTTACGCTCTTCTCCAAAAAAAATTGTATGTTGTTATATTTTATAATTTAGAAAAATAGTGGAGAAGAGAAAGTGGTAAATTTTCACTGCTTAGAATGGAATGTATGAGAAGATAAGTGAGAGGTTAGGCCTTTAATTATAGGCACCCGAATCAATCATATTTGTCCAATTAAAAATATTAAACCCGGGTAGTTGGGCAAGGTTCAAACCCAAGCCGCTATGCCCCTACCGGTCGGTCGCTAGCAATTGACCCACCCATAGCGGGGGTCGACTCGTGGGTCCTGATTATTTATTTTATTTAATACCACTTTTGTTATTCTAATTGTTTTCACTCTCGAAACTTCAAACATTAATAACTTTTTCATTTGAGCTCCGATCGCAACACTCCAAATACAGAAGTTGCTTCGAAAATCTCCATGAACGTAATAATGCAAGTTTAGTGACCAAATTCCATTATTTGCTCAAATTTCATTTTTTCAGCCTTATTAATTATTTATCATTGCAAATTTTAATGGGTGTTACAATTGCCCTTCTCTCCAAAATCATAGAAAATAGGCTTCCATTTGCTCTTCCTCGGACCATTCTTCATTTGGGGTTGCTCCTTCCTAACAGGGTCTAGACAATCTACCTTAACAAGCCCAATCTTACCATTATTGAAGCACTTACTCTCACCTGGGTCCTTATTATCCTTACTAATATGACCTCACTCATAACAATTAAAGCACCTTGGCTCCCACTTGCCTTTCTTTTGGCCACCTTTATTCCGGGACTGTTTCCCACCTTCGTTGTTCCTCATTCTCTTGCTACTTCTGCTTAATTGTGGTTTAGATGCTTCTTGAAGAACAACAACCTGTTGTGCTTGCACTTGAGCACCACTGCCCATAATCCTTATAGCCCCACTTTAGGCTACTCGCATTACACTCACCAACATATGGATGAACGTTGCCTGCACTTCCAGATCATTGGCCATCTAGGTTACCCTTTCATCCTTAGCTTATGGGGTAGAATCCTCAGTATGCCTATCCATTCTTACCAACTGTAATAAGAATGATCAATCTCTCATAGAGGAGAACTACATCAATGGCACTCAAATATGCAATGTGACTTACTATCATACACTACTATATAGTTTTGAAAGCCGGAATATAACAAGTATGCACTCTCATATATCGCTCGATCCATTCTAAGGAGATAACTCCTTCCTTACTCTAATGGATTCGAGTATCAACTTAGGTCATCCATGCAACCTAAGCTCGATACTAAATGTGATGACCATCCTACACCTCTAGTACTCGATATTCCTGTTTAATGCAACGTGGAGTTACCCTGTCAATGCGAAACAGTATCTAATGGTATAAAGTAACAATATCTAAAACAAAGAACCCGTAGAATATCTCATGGTGCATGGATAAAATATAATATAATAATCTAGATGTAACACAAGCGAGACGGTGATATAATCAAATAAACTGCAAAAAAGAACATCACCGTGCAATGGTTCACAAATCATACAAAAACAAAAATAGTAGAGTCTGTACATCCCAAATATCCAAAATAAACTCCAAAACTGTCTCTAAAGTAATATAAGTATTGGTATAGCTCCACGGCACTGCACAGTGGAATATAAGCGATAGTAAGCTCCAAGTATGATATATAAAAGTGTAGCCTCCTACTCGTACTCCATACAGATCCACGCACTATCCAGACCAGTTATCCCTAATCTGCTCATTTAAGAGTACTCGAGATAATAAGAAGGAAAACATAAAATCTCGGGGCAGACAATAGTCTAGTATGAGCGATACATCATCTTAAAAATACTATAAAATATGTACATGGTATATAAGGTATAGGGTATGAATAACCATACCTAACATATCCCTACATCCAAAGAGTTAGCACATAACATTCAATACATACTAATCCACTATCATTGCTATATAAGTGCACTACAGTCAAAGTACAATGTATAATGTCTAGGTATACGGTCGAAGTTAACTGCATCGTTTGACACCTTAGAGTGCTAAACAATTATGCCGAACATAGCATCCATCAAAAAATACATACCATCACTTGGGTGCATTGGATATATTTAACTCATATGGCACAATCACAAACCAGGGATTCAATCGAAATCCCAGCTTTATTGGTTCTTGAATCCATGCCACTGTGTAAGGTTAAGAACCAGATTCACAACCGTAAAAAGCCAAGGTACAAGATTTGAACACGATCGTAAATCCAGGTGGTAGATACCCGTAGACCCCTTCTTTATAAGCACATTAGAAACCTTCGAGTTATAAATGTTCCCTTTGCACTCGTCTTCATAGTGGAACTCAATGGTTATTCTATTATAGCTATCTCCAAAGTAGAACATAGTCACAAATTGTAACGACCCGTAAATTTTGTGGATTTAATTTGGTTGAATTAACGAGTTTTGTAATTAAATTTAGTAGAAATAAAAACTTTATAAACAAATATTAAAATGAACGCTAAATTAAAATATATAAATAGTGACTTAAAACCTATTTGCTAGCAATTTGAATAAATTACAATAAATGAAATGGGGTAAGTATTATACCTGAGTATAAATTTCATTTAAAGGGAATTAACTAATATGTTAATGTAAATTAAGAAAATATTGGAATAAATGATAATTCCATTCATACTTGTAAGCAGTTATTATAAGTTGCATGTTGAAATGGTTGATTGAATTGGAATTTAAAATTTAATTTAAATGAAAAAAATATAAAGGTTTACAATAACAGAAACTTAGGAAATAAGGTTAGAACAAGTTGATAAGTAATAACCAAAATAAGGGAATAATACTAATGTAAATAAAGTTGAAACAAATTGGATATAGAGAAATAAATGTAAGCATTTAATAAATTAAGTAATGTGGATTTCAATAAATGGTAATTGAATAAAAGTCAATGTTCCCTAAGTAATCATATTACTTGCTGGAAAGTAATACGTAATTGATTGGATGTGATTATGAAATATAAAATTTGGGTATACACGGGATTTTCAACGGTGATTGTTAAGTAATAAACCTATAAAGGCTTGTAAAGGAAATAGGTAACAATCTATATGTTATTTATTTCATTTAGTATGTTAAACTAAAATCTGGGAATCAGATCTCAATTAAGGGAAATTAAGTTGTACGTTAATTTGAAATAAAATCTAATAAATATTACATTGATATGGAATGTAGTACAAATGATTAGGGATTGTCAAATTTGGTGAAAAGGGATTGGACTTTGGAAATTTTGTTAATTTAGTTTAAAACCTTGATTTATACGCGTAATTAACAAGATTCACATTTTTAGATATAATCGTTGATACAAATCTAAGATGCATACAGAAGTATCAGTGTAATGAAATGTAAACAAATGTTAAATATGCTTATAGGATAACGTTTTTTTGAATAAAAAGAATGGGAATCAACATTTAATTATTTATTTGAATTTAAATCACAATAATATGATTTGTTGCAATTAAATGGATTTAATATTTAAAAAAATTACATAAACATTTATTTACATGAAATTGAAATTATTTATGTAATGAGTATGAATCTAATGTTAATTTTACTTATAAAATGACAGTTGATATTGAATGGAAAGAATGCAAATTTAAGTCGGGTCAATATATTGGAAATTTGTGTATAATAATAGGTTTTATTGGAATTAAATGAAATCAAATATCTAATTATTACGTTAATAGAAAGTTAAATGGAATGTAAGAATATTATGGTAATAGTTGTAAATCCAATATTTCATCCGTTTAATGATAGTGTATTAAATAATAGAATGGAAGTGAATTTAATAGAATTTTTGGAGATTATATTTATAAATTTGGAATTTAATGAAACTTAGGTTAATATTGGAATTGATAAATTTATCCTCTCTAATTTGACCTTTAAATTTTTGTTTAAATCATTGTAAATGTTTGAGAAATAAAAAGGTGTTAAAATTTACAAATTTTAGAATTGGAATTTAAAATTTGATTTAAATCAATTAATTGTAAATTTTTTTAATTAATATAAAAATAGCCATTTTGGCCACTGACTCGTATTTCGACGAAACCAGTTTCATTGGATCCGTAACGGTAAATTATAATAAGGTTGCAAGTTTCGTAGCGATCGGACTTGTCGTTCGATCGTACGGACACGAAACGCCTTGAAATTTATGCATTTGAAATCAATTTTGAAAATATCGATTTCAACATAACTTCTTCATACGATGGAATTTGGACGTGAAACTTTTTCCATCGCGTTTAAAATATTTCAAAACACCTATTTTGATATATGGGTTTACCCAATTTCGTTCCGGGGTCAGAACGGGCTTTTTGGGCCATGTTAGCGTTAGCACGTACATCTATCAACCCGATCCATATATTTATTTCAATTTGCCTATAAATACCATGATAAACCCTAGCCTCCGCCTATTCTTATTTATCTGCGCGTAAAAATTTCATCAACTCTTCCTCTTCCTCAATGGATGCAAACCCTAAATCCAAACACAATTGCAAATCAAATCAAAAGCTAAAATTCATAGTCCTCAGAAAAAATTGATAAAAATATATGTTGAAGCTCTCGACTAGAGTAATTCACTGGTGGTGTCTGTTTTTCGATTCAGTTTGTCGTTTGACCGCTAAAAATCAGAGAATTTTCAACCGTTCATCATCGTCAAAATCAAAGTCGTCGGATCGGCGAACCCTTTCTGGGTTTTGGAGAGGAAGCCAAGGGGAGTTGATCTATGGCGTTCGTTCGTGGAGTTGACGGTCAGATTTGCGGCAATCTTCAATTAGGGTTACGGATATTATAGAGGCGGCTGTTGATTTTGGGCGAACGCGACGTGCTCGCGTGGTGGCCGGAGCATGGGGAGGGACGGCGAGGCAAAGGAGTTGACGCGGCAGTGAATGGCGGCTGCGTATATTCACGTTCGGCTAGGGTGTCGTCCAGTTCGTATGTAGATGGGTTCAAGCGCGTACGTTATGGGAAGTTGAGCACGTAAGTGGCTGATGCAGGTGACGTGGCAAGAGAAGTAATTGTGTTCTCTTTTTTTTAGAAATTCAATCGCAATTTTCGCTACATATTTCACATACGAACTTCGTTTTACACGCGGTTTCTTTTGTTAGGATCGTATTGAAATTCCGGACTTGATGACGCTGGTTTGGACGAATTCTGAGGCGGTCAAATTTTTGGGTTTAAATTCAAAAGGTGAGTGTTTTAACCCACTCACAACTTTTAAGATTTCTTATGTTGGTTAAATTGATTTATGATGTGTTTAAAATTTTATTTATAGTTGTTTGGCGTATATTTCATTATTTTCTCACTTAAATTGCATTCATTTAATTTACGCGTTATTTAATTCATTATTAAGTTTAAAACTGCCAGTTAAAATTTTAGTTAAATTTATTACTGCATATAATCTGTTAGTTAAATTTATTTATTATTGCATATAAACTATAGTTAAACAGTTATTTAATTCATTATTGAAAAATTAACCGTTAGTAATTAATTATTATTTATTGATGTGATTGTTTGAATTGGATGATAAATTAATGAATGTTTGATGATTGATATGATGGACGAATGGATGTTGTATTTATATTGTATAAACTGCAAGTTATTATGCATTTTCATTTCATTCGAGATTGCGGTTTGAAATGATATACAACCGGATTTTTATTTTTAAACTGCGGATTGAAATGATAAATATCCGTATCACTTGACTATAGGATAGAAAATTATATACAGGCACCGCGGTATATATATAAAATTATTTTTGAAATGATTTTCTATGGTTTGGATAGGATACGGTTTAATAAATATTAAATTTTGATATTTTATAAATATTATTTTATATATACACATATAGTTAAATTTTTGAATTTAAGCTATGTATAAATCCGTTAAATAAAATATATAAGTTGAATAATGGAGTTTGATAATTTATAATATATGGTCAAGTATAGGTTTAAGATATGGTATATATATAGAGTTTTAATGATTTAAACCAATTAAGATTGGAAGATAAATTGGAAATTTATTTGGAATTGAGCTTATTTAAAAATCTCCATAAGTGATGTAAACTTATTAAAATTGGAAATTTTAAAGGTATGATATTTATAACTGGATTTTTATTCAAGATAAATTAAATGAAATTTCTAGTATAAATAAATTGAAGGAAATATTTAATTGTTAAAAATTTGAGTTTTATTTTATGGATTTATTTTGTGAATATTTCAAACTAAATAATAGGACAATAAATTGTTGAATAGAATTTCCAACCTTAGTTTTGAAATTGTTAAATACTCAAAGTTTGAATATATTGAAATCGAAGTGGTTTATTGAAACTCAAAGTGAATCTAAATTTATGGGGTTTAGAACTAAAATTTTAAATGAATAAAATTGTGAAGTCGCGGAAATTATTTTATAAAGTAACTTTAAATTCAAACTATTTTATTCTATATACCGTTGAATATCCAAACCATTCAAGTTTTAGAAGTTATGGTTTTAAAGCTATGAATTTCGAAGTATTATGTTTTGAAAGTTATAATTCAAATGTTTGGTTTTCAGATATTATAAATTTTAAAGCAGTATGATTTTGGAAAAGAAATATATTTGAAATAAAAATGATATTATTGATTTGGGTTTTATAAAAATAATATCAAAATGAGTTGTTTTGGAAATGAAAATGATATCGTTTTTATGGGTTTTGAAATGGATAATTATATTCTGGTTTTAACGTATAAACTATTTTAAGACCGCGGTGTTATAATAACGTTTGGTTGTTGAAGAGACCGGGATCGGAAGTTGTCATACTCTCTGCCAACTCCGAAAACCACTTTAACAGCCGTGTACGCGATGGAAATTCCAGAATGAAGTAGGTTGCTGGTGGCGTTTCCTGTAAGGTAAATACGTGGACCCAACTCCCGTGAGTTGGCATAAGGTGGCTAAAACATGAGCGATCGACGGGTTAATGAGGTAACACCTCTGATCGGACACTTCCCTTCGATACTATACTCTGAATTTGGATTGATTCGGTGGCCACCTTCACTTTTGATTTCTTTGATTTGGGGAAGTTTGTCTGAGGTGGGCGGTAGCTGCGCGCTACGCGATACCACCGACCCGGAAGCGTAATTGGTATATCTACCCTGACATTGCCTAGTTGTGCCGTGTCACCTATCCTATCGCGCCTTGTACGAGTTTGGATTTCTCCCATAACCCGTGTGGTATCCTCTGGTGGCTTCCCGATCAGGAGGGACTATGATATTGGATGGACTACTGGGACTATTACGTGTTAAGGTGGAAAATGTAAAGCCTTAACGCTATTTAAAAGTATGTTTATTTTACTATAGACACTATTATAATAGCGAAATATGCTACATAGTAAATAGTTTAATGGATCCTCAGGAGATGTAAATCTCGAGCATCTCTTGAGTTATTGCACTCATATTTATTTCTGTTGATTTAACTTACATAAGATCTTTTAGTTCCGACTCGAGTGTTTTTGTCTTTTCAAATTCGCTCGGGTCAGTTCGAGCATTTCAGGATCGAAGACTTTAGCTAGAGGACGAAGACGGAGATTTCTATTATTATTATTTATTATATTCCACTACACTCATATTGTTCCGCTGCATTGTTATTGTTATGTGTAACTCTGATATGTATTTTATAAATATAATCAAATGTTTTTTGTAAACAGCTTTATAAACTATATATTTGATTATTATATTTTATCCTTACGTTGTGAGATTCTGTTTTGTTTTATTTCTTTCTCGTTTTTCTTATTTACCCCATAGCAAT
The DNA here is from genome assembly GCA_030765085.1 of Allium cepa. NCBI lineage: Eukaryota > Viridiplantae > Streptophyta > Magnoliopsida > Asparagales > Amaryllidaceae > Allium > Allium cepa. Next base: position 1,023,839,938 of record CM060931.1, on the reverse strand, counting down.
CCGTCCTTCCGAACGGTTTGAATTGGCACGTGTGTTGATTTAAAGCGCGCGAAAAGGCGGGACGTTACACAAATCCTACTCATAAGCCCTCATCGTTGAACTTGTCATTATGGATCACCATAATAACTCCTATTGTTAAGTCGTCATCTTCAAAACTCCTATAGACACCCATCGTAAGTCATAGAACCATCATACCAAAAATTCTAAAGTCATCACCATCGTCATCAATGTCATCGTGTCAAAGGGTTGTGCCATCGCTTGATCGGTTACCACTTTAAATCCATGGTTATCCCAAGTCATTTGGAGTTTCTAAATTCACTCCCCATCACCCTCATGAACCCTGGAACACGTTACAGAGAAATCCTCAAAGAATCCCCGCACCATGATGAAAAATACTCAACTTTCATTCTCCATCCGAGCCAAGCCCCAAGCAATCCTTACCATGGCTTTAAGCAGCACAAAAACCCTAATAAAAAAAATTGCTCATGCCAAACCGAGCGGACCCATAAAAACACCGGACATGACTCCAAGCACCGGACAAAAAATCTTACTTGGATGTCGAACCGAGCTGATCTATAAAAACACCAGGCACGACTCCAAGCACCAGACAAAAAATCTTGCTTAGGCTCAAACTAAGTCACCCCACCAAAAACACAAAGCAAACCATCACGGAACACTAAGCAACGAAGAGAAAATCTTGCTCGGCACTAATCCAAGTCACCTCACAAAACCACTGAGCACGACACTAAGCAACCCTCAAAATCTACCGAGCATCAAATATTGTGTAGTCGTTGAACATGGCACCACTGGACACCAAGTTGACCCTAAGCAGACCTTACACCGTCCCCAAGCGCAACTCGAAGAATCCACCGTCGACCAGATGCTACCGAACAAAAATGCTGCAGTTTCTCTAAACTCAAATTTCATATTGATTTCGTTGCTATGCTCCATTCTTCGACCTACTATGCCTTCCATACACATCAATACAACTCCTAACAACCTTGAGCCTATTCGTCGAAGTTCACTTTCATGGTTCCTAGCTCTAGTTCTCTCTAATGACCATTTTCAACCATACAAGCATACAAACAAACATCATACATGCACCAGACAACATTTGAACATGCAAATCACACAATCATTCATAGCGATCATCATATAAGGCATCTACAACACAGTCTAACATATATCAAGGCAACAAATCATAATAATATGTCTAGAATACCAAAAATCCATTTATTCACGTTTTTACTATAAATAGGGTTTTAAAACTATAGTAAAACATAATTTTAACTTCAAAAATGAATTCAAAGCATGTTAAAAACTAAATATACATATATAATAAGGTAGGTTGATAAATCACTCACTAAACATCCAAAAAGTGGAGATTTGCATGTAAATCGAGGCAAATCCAAAAAAGAACAGCATATGTCTAATTTTCCTCCACCAAAAATGTAGATTTGAAGATCTCTAATGAATCCCGTTGCTAGTCTATCCTTAATCTATAATTTAGACTTGATTCGGAGGAGAATGAGATATAAAGATTAAATCCTCTCTATGATATATAGTGATGTATTGATAAGGAGTAGATGAACTTTGTTGAATAAAGCACGATTAACTATGAGTGAATTTGAGTTAACTTAACATCGTACTTAAGAGTAGTACACAAGGTTGAAATTAATTACAGCTTAAGAATAGTTTAGGGTTGATAGGAAACCCCAATATATCCTTGGCTAAGGAGTTAGTAGGTTGTGTGAGTCAAAAGACTGCACGTAATAATTGTTTATGAGGGATCTTGTATGAATCACCCTAAAAGTAGTTTGGGAATGACTGCCATTGAATGATCAATTTATGAACATAAGTATCATAATGTAAAACTGAATGATTTTTATACGTAAGGCAATTTATAAAATGCTTATGATTACCTATTCCATTGCTCTAAGAAGCAATTATTGTTTAAAGAAATATCAACTTCATAGTTAAGGAATTTCGTTTAGAAATTATTGGTAGTGAAATGGATCTAGATACGATCCAAGGATAAAACTGAATACAAGGGATGAATTGAAATTAACCAAACCAAAATGAACATAACACATTAGAATTTTTAATAGGTATTCTCGCACGTTGAAGAGAAACTATGAGTTTCTTATTAATATCAAGAGTAGATAATCCTCAGTTGTCAATTAATCCATTAAGGGTATTGACTCTACGATATGGTATGATGCACAAATCTGAAAAGGATTCCAAGTACATTATCAAAATATGATTTTGATAGTTACACCTGAAGGGATATGATCCATCGGTCGTGAATCTTTCTTCAAGAGAATGACTAATGCGGTTGGAATATAATGAGCAATATTGATAAGAATAAGATCGTAAATGTCAATGGGTGAAATTTGCATCATAGATTCGTCATTGAATGTGCTTAAGTTATTTCAGATTTACTCACATAATTATTTTTTAGTCTGGCTTTGTGTTTTGGTAAATATGCACTGAAATGGAAAATTCTAAATAATGATTTAGAATTGACTGTTTACACATAACAACCAAAGTATCTCGAAGTCAGTGGAAGCGATATTAATTTTGTAGGATTTTGTGTATAATCCAAGAAATGATTCGAAACTATCATTTTATAACCATCAAAATTGAATTTTAAATGATATCGAATAGTTTGATTTTTAGTCAAAATGCAGAGAAAGCGTGTGTCCATAAGAAAGAATCGCTAGAAGTTACATAAATATTCCTAGACTATAAACAAACAACATGATGCTGATTATTAACGATGTACTTATGTTAAAATCAGTAATAGTTTGGTTGTTTAATACTCGATATTGGATTTGCAAATACTTTTATAATAATTACAAAGGACGTTGAGAATGCCCCAAACATATGTAAAGACATCATTTTAAAATGTTTAGAATGGAACATTTAAGATAGATTTCTTATATATTGAGAATATGAGTTATCATACATGTTAAATTGTTTATAATATCACAATTTTCTTATGTATTTGATGCATGAAGCAAATATCAAATCTGAATAAATATCACTAAGTGGTAGTTTAAAGTGTATAGAAACAACAAACTCGAAAGAGTGTTCAGACTAGAACTTAATAAGCTTTATCGAGTATAATATGTCGATATTAAATTCATGCTCAAACCTTCGTTAAGAAGTTTTAAATTGCAAAAGTTTCAAATGAAAGGTTGTAGCTAGTTCAACGAAAGGCTAAGTACATCGCCTTAGTAGCGACCCAATAAAAGCACCGTGTATAAATATGAATGCATAAAGTTATAACTAGGCCAGAGATGATTCTAAATATTAAAAATACAACATCATTGTTATATGATAATAATGTAATAATAAGAGCTCATTAGAAGTCGAGAAACATACTCCGAATAGTTTAACATGATAAAGGTAGTTTACTAACATCGAATAGAGTTGATTGACAAAGCAGTTAATTAAACCAATATAGCATATCCATTCATGAGGGGTTCAACTCGGTCAGTTCTCATCAAACCGGTTGAAAATTTAGGAAAGAGATTCCATAATTGATCCTAAATGTAAGTGGAAGATTGATAGAGTTAGGGGTATGCCCTAGGGACAATTATGTAATTTGTTACATATATTGACACGATAACCAATCTTGTTCAAAATAAAAGGTGTTTGTTTTCTATTATATACTTGATATAATATATTATACCAATTAATTTAATTAAAAGTATATTTAATAGAAAATTCATAAATTGTATGTTTTATGATAGTAGTTATAATGTGTTGTAACCATGAGTGATTTATCACAATAAAATAAATATATCATTTTAAATATTCCTAGTCAAGATGTTTCGAGACTGGATATTGATTCATCCGTTGAGACAAGAGTACGTAGCGCTATCCAAATGTTAGGCAGTGTATTACTAAGGACTATTAGGAGCACCAAGGAGTTACATACTGATAATTATTGGAAAACTATTGATAAACTCACACTATAGTTTTATGTTGGTTGATATAACTAAGGTCAAAATATAAAACATTGATGCAATAATATTACAAGATTCCATCGACTTGAGAACACCATCGAGCTTCAATGTGGAAATTTCACTTTGGTAGTAATTAAATCGTGGCTGGCATCCATCGAACAACTATTGGTGGGTTGAGTGGAAGCATTGGAAGTGAAATACTATTTAAGAGAGGATTCATCTCCTCGGTTATATGAGGTTAGTGTCACAGGCAACTGAAGTCAACTCAAAGTCAAAGTCTCTGGCCAGAATGGTCCGGCTAATAATAATTTTTATTATTGAACCAAGTACATTGTGTTTGCACTATAGAGTTGAATATATATGATATTGGAATTTTGATCACTACCAAATTCCGTAGGCCTAAAGTGATACATATTTGATGAAGATAATCAGTATAAATAATCATAACTATCGGATAACGCTTAATAAAGTAAAATTGGATTTTACCAAAACCAAGTAAACAACAAATTTGGCCAAAATGTCCCACCACCTCCCAAGCGATGTGTGAATGTTAATATTCGAACTGTTCAATATTAATCGCTGACCAAATTTACACCTAAGATTCACACAATCGAAATGATGAATACTCCTTTTATCACCCGATTTAATTAACGTGTAATTGTTATAAACCGATTAAATTAATTAATATTTATGAAATATTAATTACAAAATTTTTATTTGATATGTTGAACAATGCTAAACAACGCGCTTATAATAATTATAAATATATTAATCAATATACTTAATGGTACGCATTTAAATTTGGATTTAAATGCAATAGACACTGTTCGGGTTGGAATTGGCTTTGAGGCCCATATGGGCATGCAAATTTCGTCCAAAATAGCTTGGAAATACTAGCAAAAGAGGGAGGCTTTGAATGGTTTAAAAGAATGGAATTGGTGAGAGAGCAATAAGGATAAAATCCACTTTTCTCTCCATTTGACTTCCTATGTATATATCACTCACCACGCAATTCTTTTTTATATTTTTCTCTCCTCTCCCTTTGAAAATTTTAACTAGTAAACCTAATTTAAAACCAAAATAAATCCAAGCTCAAATTAAATAATTATTTTTGATTCGATCGTCGGTGGTAAAGCGGTTTGGGAGCCAACAACTTTAGAACTTGGAATTTGATTCAAGGAGTCATTTCATCATTTTAGAGCGAGATCTCTAGGCCTTGGTGAAGGTATTCAATATTTTGCTAATTTATTTAATATTATTATCTATTATTATGATATACAGTAGGTTATTATAATATATTACGAATCTAGTGTATCAATGTTTTGTCACATACTGGATGGTTGAATATATTGGTGCACCTATATATATAAACTTTTTTTATAAGTTCGTAGGTATTAAACTCACGTCCTAAAAATAAAAAATAAATAGAAAACATTTTTTAATTAAATAATATTATGCATAATTTTATCAATTAATAAATTATACCTTAAAGATTAAAATCATATATTAATTATTTTAAAATCTATAAAATTTTGGTTTTGCAGAAAAATAATTCGACAATTTTTTTATATTATTTTATTCCATATTTATAATTAATATATATTTAAATATTAACATAACTATATATTCAACTAGAAATTGATTATATATAAATGTATATATTTATATAATTTAAAATTATTTAAGAATTTTACTTATCAGCATTACATAATTTTCAGACTTCGAAAATAATTTTTTAATAAACTTAACAATTAGTTTCGATTGTTTTTAAATTATTTTTAATTTTTTATTATAAAATTACTTTTTAAATCTGAAAATATATATTTTTTGGCCCCGTGATCTCTATGTCAGCTAGCATCAATTGTATAATATATATGTGTGTGTATGTGTGTGCATATGTGTTTATATGTTTATAATTATTATTAATTAAAATAAAAAATAATTTTGTTCTAGGGTTTGCTGTAGCAAATCAAAAATATTAAAAATTATTTTATGTTAATTGTTAAATGATTTTGTTATTTAATATAAACGAACTTTTCTACAAATAAATCTTTAAATATTTTAGATTATTAAAATTATTATTTCCACATATTTATATAAAAATATATGATTGTATTCTGTAAATGTATAATATTATATATGTGTGTGTATTCATTTAGACAGCGCATAAAATATTAAAGGGGCTAGCATATCGGTTGTAGTGTAAATCCTAACGCCTATACACGGGTATGTCAAACCATGCACATTTTATTATGGTGTACGTGCACATACGCACATATGTGTATATAATACATGTATTCAAACATAATACAAAATAATATAAAGTAAAACTTTATTTATAAGATTAAATAAAACAATGATTTTATTTAAAAGAAATTTAGAAAGTTCTACAATAAAGATCTAAAATGGTACAAAAAAATTGAAATTCATTCATTTCTTCCATTACGGGATTGCCCAGTTCCAACAATGTTCTCGAGCCTGGGGTTGACACCATGCGGGACAAAGAAGTACCTATCATCCAACCAGTGGAAGCCTTATTAGGAAAATCTGAAAACATCATAGGCTTTATGTTAGCCTGGAAGCGATAGTACGTGTTAACCAGGGGCCAGACCTCCTTTTGAAGAAGGAAGACCATCTTTACAAGATTAGCATTTGGCTCCAGAAGGCCTAGTGCAAGGCAAGCGACATAAACACTACACAAAAGCCGATAGCTGTTAGGAGTCAGTTGACCAATGGCAAGCCGATAGGCGTTGAGAACGGGAACAAAGTAGGGATAGAGGGGCAATATAATCCCACCTTGAAGTAGCCAGTGGAGAAGGCAAAGAAGCCTGTAGGAGGTCTATACAGATAGTTGGTGGGGTTGGTACCTTAAGCATTATTTTTGATGATAACAACCATATGACATCATATAGAATATAGATACTAATGTTTTTATCAAGTTATATGTACTATATAGTGCAGGATATTAGACAGGTGTTGATTAAGAAGGTTGTACAGTACCAAGAGTAGATTCTAGAGGTTGATATAGTGATTCAAGGGTTAAAGATCAAAGACTCATGAGTATTGAAGATTCAAGATATCCGAATAAGTTATAGAGTCATATATTATTTCTAAAACCCAAATAGCACATATTCTCTGATTTTAAATGATTTTCAAATATTCTAATTAGTTACAAAAATAATTTTAAAGAATCCCTATTTTCAAAATGATCTTTCAAAATGGCCTTCAAATGATTTCTAACTTTTAGTTCTATTTACTAGATAATTATTGTAACGACCCGATATTTCGAACCATTTGCATCCACACATGTCAGACTTGAATTGCTCAAAACAACAGATTGTTAATTTATATTCGACAAAACTTAGCATAACAGTAAATAAATCAATCACAAAATCACAGACACAAAGTATGACAACAATAAGCAGTGGAATAGATAAATAGTAGTTCATGAAGCTACTATAAAACATCGGAGTCTAAAATAAAATATAACAGAATCTCAAATACAAACGAATCTATAATATATAAACAACCGACGAGTCTGAATATAAATGGCTGGAATAAACTGAAATAACCGAAATCTGGATAGATGGATCTTCAAACAAAGCTCCAATCTCCAAAGGTGGGTCTCAAATGGTGTGAAACTCAGTCTGACACAAGCATAAAGCAAAACACAAAACAATCGATTCAGGATTAACATTCTTATATTAATAAATTCAACTGAAGTGAAATGTCAACTGAAATACAAGTAACTTAAAGGATAGTTGTAATTTTCATCCTCTAAGGATCCATGGAACTATCTACTATGTAGTAATATACGCTATTATAATATGTCTATAGTAAAGTAAAATACTAAAATAACGTTACGGCGTTACACATATCCCCCTTAATACATTTTTATATATTCCCATAGTCTATATAGTATCGCATTTCATCCATAAACTGGTGGGCTATCAGAGGGCACTCCATATGTATGGTACAAAACAAACTTGTAGAAAGGTGCAATAGGGCATGTGACAAGGCGCGTGAGGCAATGCCAGGGTAGAAATACCGTTTGCACTCTCGGACTGATGGTAATGCTTAGCAGCTACTACCGCCCACCTCAAGACACACTCCTAAATCAAACGTGCACTCAATCAAATCACAAAAGCAATAGAATAGTATCGATGAAATATGCCCGACAGGGGAAATGACCCCACTTAGCCCGGTATAGCTCCTGTTTTAGCCACATCAAGCTGACTCACGGGAGTCAGGACTGTGCTAAAACCTCGTATAGAATCGTCACCAAACCATCCTACTTCGTTCTGGAATCTCCACCACGTACACAGTTGTTGAAGTGGTTTTCAGTATTGGCAGAGAGTGACAATATCTGATCCCGGTCTCTTTAACAACCAAACGCTTATTTCACACCATGGTTTTTTCATTTCAAATAGTTCATACTTCATATCAAAATATCATATTCATTTCAAAACCATATCAATTCGATATCATTATTCACTTTAAATAATATTCATTTGCAGAATCGTAACACTTTCAAAATTATAACACTTACGAAATCATAACACTTTCGAGATTATAACAGTTTTGAAATCAAAACACTTTTAAAATCATAACACTTCCAACTTAAATAGTTTAGATATTGAAATTAGTATATACGTATTAATATAGTTATAATTTGAAATAGTTTATATGTTAATATAATTTATATATTAAAATAGTTTATATATATTAAGATTACTTTATATAATAAAAATAGTTTCCTCCAACTCCACAAATCAATTCGAACCAGCTTAAATCCCAAAATTCAATTTAAATCAATCCCCATTCAATACTTTCAATATAAAAGTTAAAGATTCAACTCAAATTCTCAATAAACATTTCAATTTTATCGATTTCAAATCCAGGTTTGAACTATCATTTCGATTCTAATAAGATTAAAGGTTTAAATATTCAAACAATTTCAATATAAGTTTCATTTATATTTCAGCATTTAACTTTAAATTTTATTTAAATTGGAAAATATTCACTTAATCATTTTAGTAACAATTAAATAAAATCTCAATTTATAAATTTGAACAATATTAAATATTCAATCTCAATTTTATTTAAAGTTGAAAAATATTCATTTAGTTACTTTTTATCAAATCAAGTTATAAATCATATCTTTCAAAACCTCAAATTCAATAAGTTCAAATCAATTCTTATTTAAATTCAATTATTAACCAAATTAATTTCCAAGTCAACATTAATTTATCTTTCTGGTCTTTTATTACATTAAGTTATAAAAATTTATTTTAAAATATTAATATAAATATAAATAAATACCTAAACATATTATGTACTGATTAAATTAAATCTTATTATTAAATTTATTTTATATTAAATCTACTTTATATATTTAAAAAAATTATAAGAAAAATCTTAAAATTTATATTTTCCAAAACTAACTTATAAATTAAAATTTCCAAACAAATTATTTTGAAAAATCTAGATTTTATACATATATAAAAATAGCATTTAGATATTTCATTTTAAAATCAACATTCATTAAAACCATATATTTCCCTTCAAACTTTAGAAATCATTTTCAAAATATAGACCAACGGTGTCCATATATAATTTTCTATCTTATGGTCAAGTGATACGAATATTTATCATTTCAATTTGCAAATTAAATATTTACGGGTGTATATCATTTCAACCCGCAATCCCAAAATTTGAATTCAATGAAAATCACTTGGGTTTATCATTTCAACCTATAACGATTTTTCTCGTAATCCATAATATCGTTCGGGTATATATCATTTCAATGCATAAGGATTTCTAACTAACAAGAAACTTGCAGAGGGAGAACAAATATGATAATAATATAACATATCAACAACATACATATATCATCAGAAACAAATTTAAATATAATATATACAACAAGTTATAGTGTCATATATCAATTAATCACAGGCTAACAATTTTAAATGATGACAAATTATATCTAACAATTTTTTTTTTTGAGAAAAATGTGTTATCCTCTACGCATAGAGGAGAGCACACATGTGAATATATAAAATTATATCCAACAAATTAATTAACTAACAATTCTAATCTAACAACATATTTCAATCATCATTTCAAGTGAATTAAATTTACTTAATATAAGAACATTAATCGTGAGTGATTGCTTACCTTTCGAGGCTAGAGAGATTAGACAACACAATAGGCTACGAATTGAATCACGAACTCTACGAGCAAGGTAAAGCTAGGCTGAGATTTGATAATCGACGGAAACAAAATATATAAATTTTAAAATCAAAAATTTACTCATATAGAAATGTTTATACCATAAATATATTTCTTTAAAATACATATTCGATTTGAAACACATATCAAGATAATTTCTATACACACACACACACTCTCTCTCTCTCTCTCAAATCAATATTATTAAACATGCTTAAAAATCAATATTATTATGACATATATAAATATATACCTTTAATATTTTATTATAAACATATGTATATAAACACTATGCGAAAATAATTTTGAATCACACACATACACACACACACACACACACACAAAATAAACACGAACACACACACACACACACACTAGCAAATATATGAATAAGCACATAACATTTTATATACACCTACTATATATATCTTTTCTTACTTTATATATACGAATAAAATCAAAGAAGCTGCTTGGCACGAGTCTAGCAACAAGCTGCAGGGAGGCATAATGTTCAGCGAAGAGACAACAGCTACGCGTGGCGAGCAAAAGGCTGAAGGAATGAGGCAGAGCGGGTTTGGGTGTTAGAGTATGTGATGTGGAGAGAGGGAGAGAGAAGCAGGCGGTTGTCGGTTGCTGGTTCTTGGGTGTTGGCTATGGCAGGGCGGTGGTCAGAGGTTGAAGTTCGGCATTTGTGGAATGGGGGAAGGACTGTCAAGTCAGGGTATATGGTAGAGGCTAAGGTGCTTGAGTTTGTGGGTGATGGCGGAGAAGCGGGCTGTCAGTGGGTCGCTGGTGCTCCGTGGTGGGTGAATCGTCATGGCGGTGGATGCCGTGTGTTGGCAGAGCATGGGAAAGGTGGAGGATTATTGAGGCGTAGGGATGATGGGAAGGATGGCACGGCAGTGGTGTGGCATGGGAACGTGGAGGGAACAGAGGTGGTAGTTTTGGAGGGAGGAGGCTCGGTGGTTGTGTGGCGAAGTGGAGGGTTGTCAGCAAGCAAAGGGACAGATCTGGTTGGAAGAGTGTTGCTGCGAGGTCAGGGAGGCTGGACGATGGATGGAGCGCGGCAGTTGTGGGAGAAGAAAAGGTGTCGTGGACGTGGGTGTGTCAGGCGAGTGAGCGTAAGGATGGGAACAGACATGGGTTTGGTTCAAGCGAAAGAGGACGAGCGGCCATTTAAAGGGATGAAGGAAGACGAGCAAAAATAATTTAGCAAAGGAGCAGGTTCCTAAACAATTTATACGAACCATTATATTGTCATATGTATAATTTTTTCCCAAAAGAATGGAGGCAGAACAATGAAAAGGAAGATAGAAAGGAATACAAACTCCGAGAAATAAAATGAACCCGTAAATATAAATCCAAGCTAGGGAATAGTGATGGTCAAAACTGAATTTCAGCAATTATAAATGTAAACGGCTATTTGAATTGCATGGTGGACAACCAAAGGACACAAGGAAAACCATAAGTTTAAAATTGTATTGATACGGTTAACCGTTTCTCGAATTTCGCCGCATACCGGACTCCGAAATACACAAAAGAATATACTGCGGAGATCAACAGGACGAGACGAACATAATGGTAAACAGATGTCAGCGATATGATCATCCTATCAAAAGTCGATATTTGCTGTCAAAATATTTTTAAAACATTGAAAATAAGATAAACGGAGCTAGAGAAATCCAAATCAAGCAAAACAAAATATGACATCTCACTCAGAAATTATAAACAAATTTATTATATAAAATATTCAGATTTTGAAAACATTTTATTTCCGTCAAATATTAACTTATTTAGATATAAATAAAATTACACGAAAATATAAACTTTTATAATTTCCAATAAAAAATTTCATTTGTTATGTTTTAATAGACGCATCTTAAATATCAAATTTTCATTGCAAAATTTTATACTTTGAAGTTTCACAAAATTCAGTTCATTTCGTTATTTAAACTGTTAAAATTTTCGGGTTGTTGCAATTATATTTTGAGTAATTAGGTTTTTAAGTATTTTATATTTTAAATATACTTTTAAATCTATTATATTTTGTTATAGTTTTAGTTTTATGCTTTTTAAATGTTTATAAGTATATTATAACATTTATTATAACTTTGGTTTTAAATATATATTCACTTATACTTTATATTATTTTCAAAAGAAAATCATATTTAATCCTTTACATATTCAAAATATTTTAGAATAATTTTATAAAATTTTCTTAAGTTTTGATATGATTAAAATATATATAAACTATGTTTGGATGAGTGGGGGAAGTTTCAAAATATTTTACAAAGCAAAATAGTTTAGAAACAATTTTTATAAAGTGTTTTTCAAACATTTAAAGTGAATGTCGACATACTCCTATAGCATATGTCGACATGGAAACCGAGAATTTCAAAACTAAAATTTGAATGGAAGTGTCTTTCATCGTATCTGTTCGCGAATGGACATGACCGTTGTTTCTCTATAAATAGGTGGTTTATAGCAAATTTTTAACTAATTTCTCATTCTTTCTCTCCTCTTTTACTCTCTTAATTTCTAAAAGAAAATATACTTAAAATATTCTCAAATTAAGTCAGAATCAAATTCAAACTCTATTAATATGATTTTCTATTAATTACTCTATGATCTCTCTCGTCTTTATCACTCAAAACAAGATCAAAGTGCTATTTAGGAGGATATAGGATCATTTGCACTCAAGATTAAGAAACCGAGTTTGTAACTATATCAAACCATACTCTTGTACTCTTGGGTTGCTTGGTCTCCTTGAAATCTAAGTGGGTGTGCTTGTGCTCCGTCTGAATTAAGTGGGTGTGTTTGGCGTTCTGTTTGAATCCAAGTGGGTATACTGGTGTCCTGTCTGAATCTAGTGACTATACCTAGAGCTTGGAAAATCTGAAGGGTGTGTCTCATAGCCTTGAAATCTAGATTGTATGAATTTTGATATTTGAAAAGAAATCTATACAAGAAATTGTACGGGACTGGATATAGGGTAATTCCAAACTAGTATAAAAATTCCTGGTGTGATCTCTCCAACTCTTTACTTTTACTTTTACTTTTACTACATTTACATATGTTTGTGTTTGCATCTATGATTGTTGATTCTGCATTGTTTGATTATAATCTTAAAAGAATTTAAAAAGATTCACAAAAATCAGTAAATACTATTCAACCCCTCTTTAGTGTTAAATTAGCCTTTAGATCCATCTTCTTCAATTAACACTTGGTATTAGAACATTGGTTTTCAAAGTATTCATAATGTTGATGTTTGAAAAGTTTAAATGGCTAACAACATTGTTCATAATACTATCGGTAACACTATTGGTCCACTTGTTAGTAACTCCTTTATTGAAGGACAATCTACTGCTAGACCTCCTCTTTTTAGTGGCAGTAACTACACATGTTGGTTATATAGAGTGAAAATCTATTTATAGTCCATTGGTCTAGACATTTGGAATATCACACAGAATGAGCACATTGAGCCCCATACTAACTTTTTGCAATGGACTGCTGACCAAAAGATTGTTGCACAAAGTAACTCTAAAGCCATGAATATTTTGTTTATTCATTAGATAGGAATGAATTCAATAGAGATTCTGTTTGTAACTCTACACATGAAATATGGATAACACTGCAGGTTACACATGAGGGTATTGGTAAAGTGAAATAGAACAAAAAAAATTATGTTAACTAATCGGTTTCAATTATTTAAAATCAGCCCAAACAAGTCCATTTCGGACATGTATAATAGATTTTAAGACATGGTACATTCACTAATTGCATTGGGTACAGAATTATGAAGAGGAAAAAGTTAGAAAAATTCTCAATTCACGTATTCCTAAATGGGACGAAAAGACTCTTGCGATTGAAGAGGTTAATAACATTAGCACTCTGAAAATTGAAGAGTTAATTGGCAATTTAATGTCATCTGAAGCACAAATGTAGGGCAGGAGAGAAACAATGTAATAGAGAAAAATTCCATCGCTTTCAATGCCATAATAGATGATCGAGATTCCTACAACGACGATGATGAGGAAATTGCCTTCGTGACCAGAAATTTCAAAAAGAAATTGAAATACAGAAGATGAATAATATTAGAAAAAATGGTAACAAAAATCTAGAAGGTAGAAATGGTGTTTGATGTTTTAACTACAGTGAACTTGTCCATATGCAAAGAGACCGTCCACATCTAGAGAAACTGAAAAACTCACCAAATATTGATTCATCCAGAAAATGAAGTAGCGCTTATACCGCAACACTAGATAATTTAGATACTTCCTTAGGTGATAATGAACCAGATACGGAAAATGTCAATATGTGCTTCATCACAATAATAAATTTAGAAAAGACCGAAGAAATGGATCAAAAATAGGTACGCATTTGAAATTTAGATATTGAATTTTTGAACGGAATTTTTCGTTGCTTTTGATTGTTAGGAATAACTTGTAGATTAATAATAATATTGGATGAATATAGTATGTATGTGTAATATTTTATATTTTTATACGAACATAATATTGAAATAAAATAATATAATATATATTTAAAATAATTTTTTAAATTATTTACCAAGTATATTTGTATATTACTAATATTTGTAGGATATTTATATACATACATATATAGGTAAACAAGAATAATTTGCCCAAATCCATTTATTGAAATTCTTTATGTCGACATACCAATTATGTACAGGTCAACATATGCACTCCGAATTTGAATTTCTCTCCACATTTTCACCAAACCCTAATGTCCTTAAAAGGTATCTCTTGAACAGAGAACATATCCATTGATTCTTTATTTAATTATACTATCATCATTCATTCATTTCACTCTCATTTTCAAATTCAAAAATCCATTATCTCCTTTATCACTTCAAACTATTCTTTAATGATTTCCTCGAGCAACACTCCATCAACCATGAGGCATTCTAAGAAAACAAAAAGCTAACCTTTTTATGACAAAGAAGCCATACAAGCCTATATGAAATATATGTCTTCTGGAAAAGTCTCTCTCGAAAGTTTCGCCATTTTCGACGACTTTTCGACATATGATCTTCGTATGCAAAATAGAATTCATGGCTCAATTAATGCTTTCCAAAATGATTTCGTATGTTTTCCAAATTTAGTAAAAATGTTTTATTCTAATTTGAAAGGAAAGTTTTATGAAGGTGAAGTTTGAAGTAGTCAAAGACACTCATAGTGTTCTAAATTATGAAATTTTTTGTAACATTCTCGGATGCAAATTTAATGGAATTGACCTTTAAAATTTTAAAATTGATATTCAAAATCATGAAGTTCTTCATGATATTTTTAAATGTGATGATGATTATGAGTTCAAAACAAAAATTTGCATCCTAAAGCAAAAAAATTAAGTCTTCTTTTGCAACAAAGCATAACTCCAAGGGGGAGAAATTATAATAACCCGACTCAAAAAGTTTTCAAAGCACTTTTTGTTTATGGTCATTACGATATAAATTGGTCACAGATTATTTTGGACGAATTCTTTCCTAAGAATCTCTTTAGGCACGAGAACACACTCTTTCATGGTGTGTATCTTACTAGAGTATTCATATATTTTGGGGAGGACCTAAAAGAAGAGGAAAACATTCCTCGAAAACTTTTCGACAAGACCAACATCTCTCCCATGCAAATTTCACTCATATTCGAGCCTTTTGAAACACTTGCAGAAAAGGAAGAAAGTTGGCTTAGGAGGAGGAGCATGAGATTAGAGAAGAGAAAGAGGAGGAGGAAGGAGAAGAAATGGAAGAGGAGGAAGAAGAATAAGTAGAGGAGGAAGATACTTTGTTGAAAAGTATTGAAATGTCATCTCATCCATCTAACAAAGGTCTTCTTAAAAATCAAGAGAAGATTGTTTTCATCCAAAAGAAACTTAAGAGATCATTTTCTAATAAATTTACTTCTCTTTCTAACAAAGCAAACATGCACTTTGAAAGGATCATTCGAAAGATTAGTGGAAAAGCTTCATCTTCATTTACTTCTTCTTAGTTGTATTTCTATGCTTTTCTAGTTCTAAGTTTGGATTGTTCTAGTTTTTAATCAATGTTCATTTATGTCTAAATTCCATGTACTCTTCCTTTTTTAATAATGAAATCATATTCCCTGCCGTTATACATTGTTATTGGCCTCTGGAAAGTCAAACAAGTGCAATAGTATAGGCCAATTAAAATAGTATATCAAAATAAGATGTTTCTGAAAATTATGATACATATTGACATATGTGTACCCTATATGTCGACGTACAATTGGCAGGTTTCAATTTTTCTAAAGTTCAAAATAAAATAACTACCAAACACCTGTTCATTTCAAATGACTTCACCCCTATATAAACCTATTCACTCTGGAAAAACATCATTTCTATTATCTTTCTTCTCCTTTTGCACTTTTAAAACTTATCTTTTCAAAAATGTTTACTCTACATCAAAAATAGTGTGAAAATTTTGAATGGACTCTACAATCATTAAGAATATCATTACTTTTATCCTTAGAAATAAAAAACATTAGAAATGAGTCGAATGTAGATGATAAAAGAATAAGAATAGCAATTTGACGTCATTCGATGGATGGTTTCTTCCCTTATCGAAGACGAACCAATTAATAATCCTGATTATGCCATCAACAAAGACGATGAAGATTGAAATGCCATCAAAGAGGATCCAATTTTCGGTTATGATTGTTAGGTAGAAGTTCCTAGGAAAGTCTAAAACTGATTGGTTAGTCTTAATATATATATAGGATTAATATAAACTTGTACATAAAATATCTTACAAATATGGATTTGTGTGTATAAACTTATTTGATTGGATTGATTTGTCTAGATTTGTTAAAATTGATTGATTTGTATTGAATTTGGTTTTGATTAACAATATGTACGCAATGAATTTGTGCGATTAATAAAATTGGGTTATTACTTCCTATTTACATATCACTCTCGTGTATATCATATAGTACCTTAGTTATGTGGAGTTTTGATTATATTTTCGATGATGACAAAGGGGGAGAAATATATAAAATATCTAAGCATAGAATAAGAGGGAATTTCGTAGCCCACGGGGAGTTATATCATATTTTATAAACATTGTTGTCATCATCAAAAAGGGGAGATTGTTAGTACCTTAGGCATTATTTTTTATGACAACAATATAAAATACAGATGCTAATGTTTTTATCAAGTTATATATAATATATAGTGCAGGATATTAGACAGGTATTGATTAGGCAGATTGTGTAGTATAAAGAGCAGATTCAAGAGACTGATATAGAGATTCGAGGGTAAATGATTGAAGACTCATGAGTATTGAAGATTCAAGATATCTAGATAAGTTATAGAATCACAGAGTACTGTTAAAACCCTGATAGCACTTCTTTGATTTCTTTCTTCATTTTCAAAAAGATTTTAAAATCTATTCTCTTATTTTAAATGGTTTTCAAATATTCCGAATTTCTAAAATAATTTAAAGAATTCTTGTTTTCAAAATAATCTTTCAAAATGGCCTTCAAATTATTTCTAACTTTAAATATTATTTACACAAGATTATTATATTTTGAGTAATTAAGTTTGTAAGTATTTTATATTTTAAATATACTTTTAAATCTATTATACTTTGTTATAGTGTTAGTTTTATGCTTTCTAAATGTTAGTAAGTGTATTGTAACACTTATTATAACTTTTATTTTAAATATATATTCACTTATACTTTATATATTATCTTCAAAAGAAATTCATATTTAAATCCTTTATATATTTAAAAATATTTCAAAATAATTCTATAAAGTTTTCTTAAGTTTTGATATGATTAAAATACAGGAAAATGGATAAAGGGAAGAAGTTGCAAGAAATTTTAGTCTTGGGGACAAGTTTGTTTTTTAACCTGAATGACACTTTTTAGTGTGAACATGATAAGATAGTTGCACCCATCATTCTATGATCTACATTAAAAAGCGTCTTTCAGCTTAAAAAGCAAACTTCTTGTCCATGAAACTAAATTTTTCTCTAACTTTTTCCGTAAGCCTAGAAACCCCATTAAAATATGTATACACTATATTTAGATGAGTGTACAAAGTTTAAAAATATTTTACAAAGCTTAATATGTTCAAAACAATTTTTATAAAGTGTTTTTCACAAATACAAAGGGTATCTAGACATACTTCTATAGCATATGTCGATATATAAGTCGAGAATTTCAAAATTCAAATTTGAATGAAAGCGTCTTTTCGTTGTATCTCTTCAAGAATGGACATCATCGTTGTTTCTCTATAAAAGAAGGTTTCATCAACAATTTTTTTAACCAATTTCTCATTCTTTCTCTCCACTTTTACTCTCTTGATTTCTAAAAGAAAATCTACTTAAAATATTCCCAAATTCAATAAGAATTTAATTTAAACTCTATTGATTTTATTCTCTATCAATTACTCTTTGATCTCTCTCATCTCAATCACTCAAAACAAGATCAAAGTGTTAATCAAGAGGTTATAGGACCATTTGTACTCAAGATTAAGAAATTGAGTCTTTAACTATATCAAATCATACCCTTATGCCCTTGAGGGTGCGTGGTGTCCCTAAAATCTAAGTGGGTGTGCTTGTGTCCTGTCTGAATCGAGTAGGTGTGCTTTATATCCCATTTGAATCCAAGTGGGTGGCTGTTGTCCCGTTCGAATCAAGAGAGTATCCAGAGCTCAGAAAATCTGGAGGGTGTGTCTCGCAGCCTTGAAACCGAGACTGTATAAACTTTAATGTTGAAAAGAAATATGTATAAGAAATTATATGGGATTAAATGCAAGGTAACTCCAAACCAGTAGAAAAATTCCTGGTGTGATCTCTCCAACACTTTACTTTTTACTTTTACTGCATTTATATCTGTCTGTATTTGCATATGTGATTCTTGACTCTGCATTGTTTAATTATAATCTTAAAAGAATTTAAAAGATTCACAAAAATCAATAAATACTATTCACCTCCATTTAGTGTCAAATTAGCCTTAAGATCCATCTTCCGTAAACCAACAGGTGGGAGTTGGGTAGCCGATTGTTATGGAAACTGGACCAGCATGCAGCGGAGTAAATGGGTAAACTACACAAATTTTACTATTTGGATATTTATTGGGCCTAAGAAGTCTAAATTTATTGGTAAAATGTTGCTTAAACACTATGAAGTATATGTTAGGCATGAGAGATGTAACAACCCACCTTGAAACTGGCCTAATTTTCAACCCAGAAAAGGCTCATCAAACCTTAGATCAATTCCAAAGCAAACTGTTGGTTGGTAAAATTGATTTAAAGAACAATACACAGAGCTATCTATCTACACCTTCAGAATCTTACAACAGAGGAATAAAATACAATATCAAAACAATAGCCACTTATTTAAGAATTCAAATGTTAAAAATGAACAATATAATCTCACATAACAACGTGAAACATTTTTGGTACAATATCTCAAAATATATCATGTCCGAATGGGTACATTAGAAATATAAAAATAACATAGATAGCTAAATATCTGTTACAAATTTGCGTCTCCACCACCATCTCTAAAAATCTGGATTATCATCTCTACCTGTATTGTAATGAGGAAGAAGTCAGAACAACAACGCCTAGTGAATAAAAATCTCGAGCCTTTCTATAATAGTATTTTTGCAGTATAATTTAGATAAAAATATGTCTTACGTAGCCTAACTGTATTGTAAGTTTTCCAACTATAAGCCCTAAGGCTTTCGTAGTCCAATTCCATGACCATTATTCTTTCAACCCAATAATCCACACCTATCATCAATAATATCCTAATAATGTAAGAGATAACATCCAATCCACTTAATACCTTTTTAATGAGAACAAGGCAGGCTCTGACCATTTAATATCTCATTCAAGGTCGGTCCCTGTCATTTAATACCTATCCTAAGGTGGAATACTCTCTGGTACTATCTAGCTGCAATTGCATGAAATCTCTTCAAGCCACTTAATACTTCTTTTGCGGGAGAGGCAGACCCCACAACAGTTACTTAATACCTCAAATTGAAGCGGACCCTTCCTGAGATACCCTCTATCATGGCTAACTGCTAACTCTGATCATTTTATACTTCCTGCATAGGAAAGAGGCAGACCCTCAATCAACCACTTAATACCTTCAATCCTGAAGCAGGTCCTCGTATTATGACCCGTAACTCAAATTGTGACGTCTCACATTAGCTTGACTATTCATATGTACTGATAGTCAGATTAGCTGGGCAGGTTTACCCTACAAAATTTGGGACCAAACTCGCATCCTCTGTGGGTGCTTACTATAGGCAATGTCTCACATCAACCCTAAAGTCACACAGTTAGTAGCCAAATTAGCTGGGCAGACATCCCTACGCTTTACCTCGTATTCCTATAACTTAGTCATAATTTACTACACTCCCTTAACATATTATTGCATATCTCACCGCATTCCATACTAAGGCCTTATAAGAAAACTATTATTTCCCCTTTATAAGTAACTTCTTTCTTAAAGGGAATATAATGATAATTAATAGCCTATTAACTACGTAATTAATACGCTATAATTATATGTTATTTACACTAATACACGCACATATACATACATACATACATACACACGCGCCTAAAATATTTCTAAGCATGAAGATTGCACCCTAAACTAATGTTTAAACGTCAAAACTTCAAATTTATACAAGTCTAATTCCATATCAACAAATATACCAGATATCTAAAATTCACAATTCAATCAACAGAATTGTATAAAATAGAATGCATACCAAACTTATTTTATACTAAAATAGCAAAATCAATATTAATAAAAACTTACTATTCAAATACTTTTATGCTCTATTCAACTTCTTTATATAAAATTGAACAAGGTAATTTATATTTAAATTGTAGAAATAGGTAGTGCAAATTACAAATATAAGAATGCATATGTTACACATTGTTTCCTAACTTATTTATTTTCAAATACCCTTAATTAAATCCAAGGAAAAAAGAAGAATTTGAATAGAATTTAAAATATTAAAATTGCAATAACCACATGATTTCACTATTTCAATGAGTGTATATGCACGTTCAGATGGGCCTGCAACTAATCAGTGTGCATGCATTAATTCAACAACATGCTTTTGTATGAGGTGTAGAGCAAACATAGAGAGTTACATTTTGGGTTGCAGAAATTTTTGTTTAGAGGTATTCCATGTTATCAAAGCCTCAACTCAAATATGCTTTCTAACAGCATGATTTATTTATTTCTATAATACATATGCAGATAAAACTAAGCTTACAACATATTAACTTACAATTATATGAAAACAAATCATTTATTTCGGGGACAATTTCAGGCTTTCAGTTTTAGTCTACATATGATTTGTCATGTTATCCATAAAATCAGACTCTTTGAAGAAGATTTCACTTGACTCATCAAAACGTTGTGACTTTTCTTCTTCATTTAAATGCCTAACAGTGCTGCTCTTAGGTACATCTGGTACTCTTTCATTTGCTAACACTGAAAATTTACTTTCTGTCTTCTGTATAGTTTTTTTTACCTTTATTGACAGTAGTTTTGTTATCCTTTTTCTTACTACAGTTAACCTTTTTAATTGTTTTTCGACTTATTGCAGTGTTGTTTAGTCCTTTCTCTAAAGATGGATTTGTAGATGGTTCTTGTTCACTAAGTTCTTGAGCGGTCAGAGTAGATATATTGTACTATCGCTTCAAACTTCAGCAGAAATATTTTGGTTGTTTTCTCATTTGAGAGTAATATGATATGATGATAATGTAAAGCAACATGTTTTTAACGGTCATGGGCTAAAGTCACAACATGGGCTATTGAAATTTTGCTCACATTTTTGCATGCTTGTCTACTCTTAATTTTTGAACGTATTACTGTTGTAACCTCAAAAGGTGTATTTAATATTTAGTAGCTTAGTAATCTCTACATAATTAACATTTTATGCACAATTTCCCTCTACAGCCTTGTTAATGTTAGCCCGATTGATGTTGCTCGAAACATTATAGGATTAAATCTTGAGACTACTTTGGGTAATTATTTCATTCATCTTAGCAATTCATGTGTATGTACAATCATGGAATTAAGTTTCTTCTTTATTTCATATATTTTCATGTGCCATTTCTTATAATCAAATTCCACGTAGTTATGGCGGTTTCAAAGACGTTCACAACAGCTAAACCATTTGTCGAAATTTATAAAATTAACTAAGTTTGATAAAAAATAAATAAGATTATAAAAATTACTACGTTTTTAAAATTAGTTAAGTTTAAAAAAAGTTACTGAGTCAATAATTTCGATAAAAAATAAATAAGTTTATAAAAATTACTAAGTTTATAAATTAACTAAGTTTAAAAAAAAATAACCAAGGTTATAAAATTAATCAAGTTTATCAAAGTTAAATAAGTTTTATAAAATGACTAAGTTTTATAAAAATTAAATAAATTCATAAAAATTAACTAAGTTGACTAAGTTTCATAAAAAATATATAAGCTAACTATGTTTTATAAAAAATTAACTTAGTTGACTAACTTTTACAGAAGTTAATAAAATTTGTAAAAATTAACTAAGTTAAATATGTTTTATAAAAATTAAATAAGTTTATAAAAATAACCAAGTTTATAAAAATTAATTAAGTTTTAAATTTTTTTAACTAAGTTTATAAAAATTAACTAAGATAATTAAGTTTAAAAAATAAATAAATCAATTAAGTTTTAAAAAATTAACGAAGTTGACCAAGTTTTATTTAAAATAACTTAGTTTAGAAAATTTAATTAGGTCTATTAAAATTTAACCGAGTTGGCTAAATTTATAAATTAATTAATTTTTAGAAAATTTAACTAAGTTAATAAAGTTTTTATCAAAATTAACTAAGTCAACCAAGTTTTAGAAAAATTAAATAAGTTTTATAAAATTAGAATCAACTTTGTACAAATTATTTTAAGCTAACTAAATTTTATAAAAATTAATCGAGTTAATTAAATATTATAAAAATTAAATAAATTTACAAAAATCGACAAGTTTTATAAATATTAAACCAAGTTAAATGAGTTTTGATATTTCAAAATGAGAAATAGAGTTGAAGTGAAAAATAAAGTTGTATGGAATTTGTTATCCCGCTTTTTGGGCAAAAGCCGTGATACCAAAAGATTGGTCAAAAACAGAAAATAGTTCGCCTCAGAGATTGGTCGTATTTCACCTCACTATGGATATCGATGAATTCTGTCCGAGCCCGGATCGGGCCACAATTAATAAGGCATGACAAGAAAGACCATAGAAGCCAGCATTTCAAATTTCAAGTCAATCCGAGGTCATATGGTCAAGTTATGATGGATTCAAGTTAAGAAGGTACACATTGCTCGGTTCGAACCCATCATGTTCGAACCCATCATATTCGAACCCATCGTGTTCGAAACCATCGTGTTCGAAACCATCTGTTTCGAACCCATCATATTCGAACCCATAGGAAGAGGCGACGTTCGAATCCATCAGCCAACGTCTCCCTTCGAATCCATCAGCCAACGTCTCCCTTCGAATCCATCAAGCCAATTCATGCTTCGACTCCATCACTACTTCGAATCCATCACCACTTCGAATCCATCCATCAACTTCGTATCCATCACCACTTCGAATCCATCAATCAACTTCGTATCCATCACTACTTCGAATCCATCCATCAACTTCGTATCCATCACTACTTCGAATCCGTCCATCAACTTCGTATCCATCACCACTTCGTGTCTACCTCAAGCTTCGAACCCATCACAAGCTTCGAGTCCATGCTGTCTTCGAACCCTACACGTTAAAAACAACTTCGAATCGATCCAGAGCCATCGATTCGAAGCGTCGCTGCCCCCTCATGCAACAGGTTCGATTCGAACCTATGGTTTCGAACCATATGGATTCGAACCTATGGGTTCGAACCATATGGATTCGAAACATATGGGTTCGAACGACCCATAGGATCGGTTCGAAGTTGCCAGCGTACCGAAATGCATCACCTTGAATCGATCATATCTCTCAATCCCTTGATCCAAATGCCATGAAATTTTCACAGAAGCTTGATTACATGATGAAGAACGTCCACGCCAAGTTTCATCGCAATTGGACAATTTTTTGATCGATTCGAAGTTCACTTCGAATCGATGCCAAACTGGGCACGCAGTCCAAGAACGCGGGCCTATGGGCCCCCCGTCACGTGCCAAGCAGCCTCTCCAGGTTTTGGGCGGGATTTTGGCCTTCCACGCCTATAAATAGAGCCCCTGGTCATTCAGAAAAGGAGAGGAGATTCAGAAGAGAGAAAGCAAATCCAGACTCTGCTGAATTCAATCCTATTCGTCACTATTGCTGTTGAGTTCAGAGTTCAAAGCTATAATCCGTTGTAATCAATTAAGATTATCAAGTTCAAAGCTACAACCCGTTGTAATTGAATAAGATCATCAAGTGAAGCAATAAAGAGAAAACCTTCAAAGTGGACGTAGGCACGAACGCCGAACCACTATAAATCCTGTGTTTGTGATTATTGTCTGTGGATTATTGTGATTAGTTGCTTAGATCTGAATTCTATATTGATTGTTGCTGAGAACTGTGTTGATTATTATCAAGCTGAATACGTAAACGGGTGCTTTCGCGGTATTGGGTGTCTGTGACCAATTTTGGCGCAAACAGAATTTAAAATTTTGCTATTTGAAAATGCGATAGAAAAGTAGCGATAGCTTTTGGTATTGTGAATGAATTCAAGTGATCCTTTTTACAGTTGGAAGATTTTTTATAACAAACATTATGTTCGGCACTTTGCCAAATTCTAAAACTAATAGTTTAAGCTTGTTTTCTAAAAGCCACAAATCTATATAGTAATGAGAAAAGATGAACTTCTATATCAGTTTGTTTAGATCATAACTTTTGATTCTTGATCTGATTACCATGTTTTTAGATCCATTGGAAAGATAATTTTGTATAGAAGAATTTTTTTGTGCTAATTCAACAAATTTTAACGTTTACTGGGTTGAAAAGATGAACGTTAGCCGATGGGTGTCACTATCTTGCACAACAAAACTGAAGTGACATATTTCATTATTTTTCTTATAGCTTTTGTAGCTTTGATCCAATTTGAGTGTTCTTATACTTGTTAGAAAGATAAGAGGATGAGAAATAACTTTTGTTTTCACCGGTTTCTAAAATTTTGAGTTTTAATAGATCGAAACATTGTTGCAAAACAGCGTATGTTGTCCCGAAATTTGAATTGATGTTTTGCTAAATTAAAAGTAAAACAACTATTATTTCTTTTTATAAATTTTAATTATATTGTATATATCGGCTTATATGATTTGTGAAGTTAAGTATAGGTACTCGAGGCCATTTGGATGGTGGTTCGGAGGGATTGGTTGCTTTAAAATTAAGTACACTTGCTTAAAATTGCAAAATAAGGTACGCCCATTGTTATTAACAATATATATATATATATATATATATATATATATATATATATATAGTTTCATAGTTTTTTAAAATGCTCTCCGTATAATGGAGACTTTGATGAAATTTTATAGAAATTCGACACATAGAAATATTTTTGTAAATTTTTTTGAAATGTTAAATTTTGAGATGTAAAATAGACTTTGAAATGACATAATTATAAGATGGGTATGTATTCTCTAAATAAAGCGAGGATATATAAATTATGTATATTGGTTCTGATTGTTTATCTTCGTGATTGCCTTCTTACATGTCTACTTAGTTTCTAAGTCCACCGTAATATTCTAATTTTGTTGATTATATTGATTGTTCTAATTTAATTTATTTTCTTGTAAGGTTGGGACTTTTGAAGAATGTGAGTTTGGACTATCCACGCTTTATATTTTGCTTTTCTTAATAAGCTCTTTTTGAAAAAAATTGTTAATATAATGTTTGCTTTGAATATTGTTTACTAAATGTTATATATGTTGTCTATTTAGCACATGAAATTGGTGTAACTTTGATTATATCTAATATGTAATGTGCTAAGATTATCATATTATATATGTTTGTGTTGCTTAAACTGAGTGATGTTTTTGAATATATATTTTATGGTATTTGGACAAAAATTCATCAAGAGTACACCGTGGTTTTAAAAAACTGTAGAAATAGAGACATTGATAAAACACAATGCGATAAGTTAAAACACTGCGACAAGACAAAAAACTCTGCAACAAGAAAAAACACTGTAATAATACAAAAACATTGTGATAAGTCAAAAACGCTGCAATAAGACAAAAACGCTTTAATATTACAAAAACGCTACGAAATTATTAACAAGATGTCGAACAAGTCGCTGTGAAATATTTAACATAACAACATACTAAACGCTGCCATAGACTGCAAAAATGTTGTAGTAAATATATAACAGCATTTGGAAAACGATGAAATAAACCAACAGTGAAGGCTACAGAAGGAAAAATAGTGAGAAAAAATGTTGTAATACACATAACACAACGACCTGAAAAACGCCAATATAAAACATAAACTAAAACGCTGTAAAATGTTAGTTCCCTGCGGTCTTTTTTAAATTGCTATTACATGTTTAACTACTATTATAGCTAGTCGTTAGATGGTTCTCCTCGTAATGCCGTGAAAAGATTTCATAATCATTTAATCATTTGAGATATGATTAACTAGCATCTATGATCATAATCATATAATAAAATTATTTCTCAAAACTACAACATGGTCTATAATTCTAAAATAACAGTAAATAATTTCATATAATTCTATATTTTCAAATGCACCACATTTGCTATGAAAACAAATACTACATTATAGTTTTATTTTATAACAATTCGCAATCTTCATACTGAAATGAAACTATGATCTGTTTTTCAATTAATACTGAAAGACGGTTTTTATTCCATAAATAACGTTTGATATTTTTGCAAAAATAATTTTTGTAACTTTATGCGATTAATAGGTGTTATATGGTATGCTTCCACTATTTCTGCCATTAATATAATAGCGTATGAAATATAAAGCTCCATTCAACTACATAATATATGCTATTTTTTTATTTACTGTAACTGGTTTACAGTCGAGAATTTTCAGATCTTATCTTAAATTCAAAGAAATAAATATCATAGAAAATAATTTTCTATTTGAAAATACTTTTGGAATAGATATCATATTTTTTATTCCTTGTTATGTATCTATTATTATTTTACAATTCTTATTTCTAATGTCTCTTTATGTAATAGAAGAGACTATTCACTCTCTTCACCTCAACTGTGCCTTAAGTTACATCTACTTTTATGCGTTCGCTTTCCTTTCTAAATGGTCGAACCATTCAAAGGAACTTTTACTATAATATCGTAAAGAATTCTTTACAAAAAATGCATTTGGTCATCCTTAACATTTAAGAAAATCAAATATGTCGTACTTTACGTAAACTTACATTTCAGTGACCAAATTCTTGTACTTATCTTGTAGCCTTTGGTCGCTTGGTACATTTAACAAAAGAAGATCAAGATTTTAATCAATCATATTGGAAATACGATCTAACACTATGGACTATTTTCTTATTTCGACTGAACCAATTTCATTAAGGTTTCATACATTACGAATTACAGCCACTCATCATATATCATTTATATCTGATCGAATACGAATCAGGCATCCATATTCAATTATTATTTCTAGAGTTCAAAACTCATAAAGGATAATACACAATCTGGGGAAAATAAACATGGAAATGATAAACTACGAACGTACTCTGCAAATGTAAAATTTGGCATTTGCATGGGTATTGAAATAGTAACATGCAAATAATATATACTAGTAAGTATATTTTACATTTCTATTTGTCAATATTAATTTAGTTTATTGTATATTTTTAACGATAAACATTTTATTAATTATATTAAGTGTACAAATTTACCAGAATAGATTGTTACAACTTTATGTAGTAGATGTTCTTATAATATTAGAAAAGTTAAATGTTAACTTTTTATTTTCCTAATAATGCTCCCACCATTCTTTTATGTTTCTCCAAACTCTAAGACGGAACATACAAGTCATTCAACTTCACTAGTGAGTGTTAGGACTCGCCTGTCTTGAGATTTTGAACTTGAATTTGTTCAGTAAGTCACAGCACCACAAATGATGGATAATTTTTTTATCGGTTGTATCATATACAATTCCTAACCCATTGTTTCTTGTCCTAATCTCATTTCGACCAATACTTTGCTCAGCAAATTGAAACAAATTATCCACTCATACCTACCATTTTATGATGGCCTGAGTATAGTATATGTACCTTGAATTTGCTCAACAAATACATTGAGTTATCTTACCTCGCATATGTCATATATTAACAATACTACACATTATGCCTCTAGCTTGAGTTTGCTTAACAATCAGAAGCAAATAATTTATTAATATATAAATGGTAGAGGACAACACTTATGTCAAAGATTCATAATCTTCAATATATTGAAATGAGTGCAATCAATTTATGGAATAATGTATTTCTTATGAAATACCCATGTGATTAAAGTGTTCAACATATTAGAAATCACGATATACACACACTTGCGTATCTATTTATTCCTTAAGTCTACTTAGGGTTTCTTTAATGTTCCGCCTTTGATATATACATTTATATTATATAAGTTTTATTATCAGTTTTATACTTTATTTGACTTATATAATATTTTATGTATAACATTATATTTATTAAATCTTTATCTAATTAATTTAATTAGTTAACACATTAAATAATTATTATATTATTCAATTATACCATATTATATTGAATACACATACACCATAACCTTTATAGTAACACGCATATATCTTATGTTATCAATTTAATTTATTAACTAACTTTTAATTTATTGAACTAAGCAATTAATTAAAATTTAATAATTTTAATAATTCTTTTGTACTCACATGTAGGCCTGTCAAAGGGTCGGGTTTGATCCGGGTATCTTAAAACCTGGATCCGAGCCCAATTACAACAATTAAATTCCAAGCCCAGTTGGAACCCGTCGAGTATTTCAAAATCAATAACCGAGCCCGACCTGTCGGTCTTTTTAAGCCTGTTGGTTAATACACGTATACCTAATTCATAATATTATATTAAAACAATACTTTAAACTTACAATTTTGAAATAATTATATACAAACAATGTTAAAATACAAGTTGGATGGTGATGTAACTAAGTTCATAATAAAAGTATGCAAAAATATCTACATGTAAACAAACAAAATGATAAACAAATAACACACACACACTCATGTTTTGATACGACGGAAAACTTATAATTGAGTCGGGCCTTAACCAGGTCAGATTTTGATAAAGTCACACCCAATCCTAATAGTAACTGGGTTGGGTTTGGGTCAAGCCTTTGTAGTTAAGGCAAATCCCATACCTATACTAATAGGATGGGCTCAGACCGAAACCCGTTCCATTGACAGGCTTACACACATGTATACTCATACTACCTTAAAAAAATTCAAGACAACAAACATCATTATATATATTATACGTGTATCTATATACAATTAATTCGTTTATTTTATTAATCTTTATTAATAAATAATATTTTTGAAATTAATTTTATAACATTTTGAAAAATTATATTATAGCTTTTATAATAAATGTTTTGTTTTAAATTTAACTTTTAAAATTAAAGCTTTTATTTTAATTTTAAAACCATTTATGAAATAAGCCCAATGCCTAATTCAAATTAGGCCTTTTCTATTAGGGATAACCTTAGAGCTTACCTCATCATTTCAGGCTATGTCAATAGCCAAGTAGGGCGGAATACTTATTTACTTAAACCTAACATTCGACGCTACTTTTTTAGACACCTTACTATATGTGTAAGATTTAATAAGTTAGCCCTAACTTGACTAATTTAAACTGCATAGGCTATTGCGCTCCGATATTATTATTGAAACTGGACTAGCACACTACGTGGTAATGGGTAAATTACAATTACCATTTGGATCTTTATTGAGTTAATGATGTCTAAATTTATCTAAATCTTATATAAAATTTATTTAAATAAGGTCAATATTCTGTTTATTTTATAAATAAGGTTTTATATTTTGTAGGATTTGTATTGCATAATATGTTTGTGTATCATATACATATATGTGTGTATGTGCACAAGCTATATAGTAAAGTGTACATGGTTTGATATGCCCGTATATAGCTGTCAGAATTTATACCGCAATAGACATGTTAGTCCCTTTGTATACATGTCTGTCATCAATGTATATATATATATGTGCATATGAATGATATATATATATATATATATATATATATATATATATATATATATATGCATATGTGTCTGAATATAATTTTGTATAATATGAAATGTAGCTTATAAATAAAATTCATATAATACATTTGTATAAATAAAAATAAGTATAATTACATTTATCAAATTATTTTGAAATATAGTTTAATAAACTAATTTTTAACAAACATTAGTATAATGATATATATACACATACACACACACATACACACACACACATACATACATACATACATGTATGTATGTATGTATGTATGTATGTAGGCACACACATATATATCGAAATCAAAATGTTTTATTACCACACACACACATATATTTAAATAACTTTAAAGCTATTATTCATAAAATATATAAGTATATATATCCTTGTAAATATATATTACAATATAAATAATAATTAAAACAAAATTACACACAGCCTTTCAGGCTCATGACCAAAAACTAAATTGTTATTTCGGCTTAATGTTTATTTAACAATTTTTTAAAAATTCCGTACGGAAATCCTTTTAAATATATATATTTTTCTAATTTTCGAAAGAAAAATTATTAATATACTTTCATATCAAAATTCAAACATTTTGTGTTAGTTATACATATACATATATATTATAATTGCATGATTAAATTTAAATTAAAAAATACATGAAATATATAATTATATATAATATATATATATACATGATTTTTTAAATCTCATTCAAAAATACTATAAGTGTAAACAAACTTTTTGTAAATTTAAATCTTACATTATTTATTATTATTTGAAATCAATACTTAGTTATTAAATCATTTATTAATTAAAATAATTTTGAAAACTCATTTTCATGAGCATTTAAGCATGCAAAGATAATTTTTTGAAATTTATATACACATTTGTACAACTCATCCAATGTGACAACACCAACATATAATGATATGTTATACAAGTGACTAAATAATTAACTATATCGTACGATAAATATAACAAACATTTATATATGATTATGAATAATTAATTGTACCTTTCACCAAAGCCAAATTGTTACATCATGAAATGAAGAACAAAACTCCTTGAATCGAACCTTGTATTCAGAACTTGCAAGCTTCTCGAATACAACTACCACTGACAATTGAATTATGTTTAATTTTATGTTTTAAAGCTTAATAATTTAAGGTATGAAGAGAGAGGAGTGGCGGTCTAATATGATCAAGAGGAGAGGTAAAAAGTATGAAGATAAAAATGAGGTTTAGGGTGATTTAAATAAAGAAGATCCTTAGGAGTCAAATAAGGATCTAGATCCTTGTTTATCTCTTACCTAATCTCCTCTCTTTAATTCAAAATCCAACCCACCCTTAGCCATCATATAGTCAACCTCCCCTAGGCTAATCATGGTCGCTTCTATTAAGCCTCGTATGGGCTTTATAATCATTTCAAGCCTGATTAATAACTAACACATTTAAATCTAATTTAAACGCGTATCGATATCGTATATCGATTAGTGTATTTATAACCATTATATACACACATTTAATATTGATCAATAAACATCAAATAAAATTTTATAATTAATATTGCATAAATATTAATTAATTTATAAAAACTACAATTTAATTAAATCGATTGGTAACAGGAGTGTTCAACGTTTCAGTTGTGTGACTCTTAGATGTAAATTCGACAAGCAGTTAATATTGAACAATTCAAATATTAACATTCACATGTCACTTAGCAGGTGGTGCGACATTATGACCAAATCTGTCGCTTACTCGATTTCAGCAAAATCCAATTTTACTTTATTAAGTGTTACCTAATACCGACAATTGTTTACATAGTTCCTCTTCTTCAAAACTATATCACATTAGGACTTATGAAAATTGATAACTGTCAAAATTCCATTATTGTCCACGTTCAACTTTATAGTCCAGATACAAAGTCCTTAGTTCAATAGTAACAATTATTATTAACCGAACTAGTTTAGCCAAAGATTTTGACTTTGAGTTGACTTCGGTTGACTGTGATACGAGCCTCATATCTTTAATAATAGTTGTAATAGCTTTGGTGTCACGCTACTTTGGTATCAACGTGAACTACCAAAAATGCCACTATGTATATTATCAAATCTTAATCACTTAAAAATAGGATCTAATATTAAACTTCTTTTATAAATTCAAACGTCCTTAAAAGTAGGATTTAACAATTAAACATGCTTTACAAATTCAAAATGTTTCTAAATAGGATAAAAAATTAAACTTCATTTACAAATTCAAAATACTTCTTTACAAATATACAAATCTTAATATCACTTAAAATACAAAATCATTTTTTTGACTGATTTAAGCATATACAATTTATAAAGAAAACAATTCACGTGCAAAGCGCGTGCCTTAACACTCGTAACTAAGAAAAAAATCTTCTCTTAAATAGTGTTTCACTTCCAATTCATCCACTTGACCCAATTATAGTCATTTGATGGATGTTGTGCCATGATTTAACTAAAATCAAAGCGGAGCTTCCACATTAAAGATCAACAGTATTCCCAAGTCAAGAGAACCATGTAATTTTGTCACATCAATATTTTCTGTTCTATATTAGTTATATAATGAACAGAAAACTACCAAGTAAGTCATTCACGTTTATCCAATAAATATCAATACGTAGCCCCTTGGTGCCTTCAATAGTCATGAGTAGTACACTACCTAACATTCAGAGAGTGTTACGTACTTTAGATTCAACGAATGTATAGTTCTTTTGTCTCGACACATCTTGACTAGGAATATTTAAAACAATATATTTATTTTATTACGATAAATCATTCTTGGTTATAACATGTTTTAACTACTACCACATAACATACCATTTAAGGATTTTATATTAAATATACTTTTAACTAAATTAATTAATTAATATAACATATTATATCAAGTATATAATAGAAATAAAACATCTTTAATTTCGACAAAGATTGTTTTTCGAGTCGGATATATATAACAATTAAATAATTGTCCCTATGGCATACCCCTAACTCTATCAACCATCCCTATGTTAACTCCATGGTTGGCCAACAACTTGGCCAAGCCAATCTTTCCATCCTCTAGTTTAGAGGGCTTGAGACCAACAACCCCATTGATGTCAACCGGCCAGTGGATCCTAAAGCTTCCATCTCAAATACAATGGCTCAATTATACAACAACATAATGACCAAATCTAGTAAACCCTGGAAGCAAGCCCCCAACATGAAATGAGAGCACAACGGCCATCATTATGGCATGCCTAAGTCGGACACTCCATGAAGGCCACCTCAAGACTTGAATCCTAAATTAAGTATTAGGCCTTATAACCCATATTCGATTCCTATTTTTATTTAAAGCCCATGCTTAGAAAATTAGGTCCGACCCATGACCCATTATCTAAACAAATACTAATATCCTTATTAAAAGCTTATAGGTCCACTAAGTTTGTCAACGTCGATTGACCACGGTTGATATGGCAGTGATGAACGATCAATGTCGAAAGATGGGCAGAGAAGATGGATTCCGATGAAGACATGAAAAATAAAAACATCACAACATTACAAAAGAAGAAGCAAAATCGAAAGAAAATAAAAGGAGAAAGCATGGAAAAACAACCAAAAAACCAGGGCCTCGCCATGGTGGTAATGCCTGCTACGACGCAAGTTAAACCGTAGTATTACTCAATTTTAATGTTGAAGAGATTTTGAGAAAGTCGAAGTTTTGAGGGAGCTAAAGCTTTTAATGGCGATAATAGCTTTTGTTTGTTGTAAAAAATGATAAAGAGAAGAATATCGACTTTTATAAACCTACGGTCCCAGTCTCTACTGCAAGATTCAAATCCTTTTATAATCTCGACCGTCTAGGTATAATAAATGCAACTATCTCTTCACTCATGTCGAAAACATGAGCTTTTGCCATGTTTGAAAAAGCGGACCGTCATAGCCATTAACGTAACACTACGTGGAGCATGCATTAAATGCATTGCATATGTCTAAATGGTAATATCTTTATGAAATATAAAAGCCTGCCTTTCTCATAGAGATGGGCTTAGAGGGAAAAATGTTGCTTAATTTTCTTGCAAGTAATTAGCAAGTTGATTAAGGCACGGTCAGGTCCAATCGAAGCCGCTCCAACTGTTCCACAATCGGCCTACATATGCGGTCCAAACTTAGGTTGATCTCAGACCAAGCCTATTTATTCAGGTAGCACATGAAGCCGGCAACCAGCCGTCTCATTTAAGGCAGCTTCCATAATCAACTCCTTTGACGAGGACAAAGCTAGGTAAAGCCCAGCCCTATCCATACCAGCCCAACTCAATTACGGCTGGCTCTCTCCTTCCAACCCACCTCTAGCCTAAATCTAGATCAGCCCGTCTTCTCAACATCACTTTAGTTGTAGGCCGACATGGGTCCAAATAGCCCAAATATTCGACAATACTAACTCAAGCGTGGTCCGTCTTCAGCCCGACTTCATTATAGCCACCTTTGATCGATCCCAAACAGCCTATCTTGTCATCTCGTGGCTGACCTGATATTTTTATTGTAACATGGTTCTTATCCCCAGTCAACTCTCAGTAAAGGCATTGAGCGACCGGCCTG
The DNA here is from genome assembly GCA_030765085.1 of Allium cepa. Classification (NCBI taxonomy): domain Eukaryota; kingdom Viridiplantae; phylum Streptophyta; class Magnoliopsida; order Asparagales; family Amaryllidaceae; genus Allium; species Allium cepa. Next base: position 1,023,804,826 of record CM060931.1, on the reverse strand, counting down.
CTCATGACGATCTAAATCCAACCTGGTTTCATGCTAGCCCATCAAGACTAGCTCCCTAGCTGATCGAGACTCTCAGGACAACTTCAAACAACACTCATCTATCAAGATCGGCTTAAGTATTGTCCGTCTTTGGTCTTACATCATCACGACCACCTTCGACTAGTCCTAAGTAGCCCATCCATTCTCCCCATAGTCGGCCCGACACCTCCCTCACCACCTGGTCCTTAATAGCATTCAACTTTCTTCATATCTTTGGTAGTCAACTGGCCAGCTCAGCTAGCCTTGCCATATCGACATGCAAGAGTAAATGACAAACAATACTCCTATAGCAAGCCGTTGTCATTTAATGCGCATTAAATGCAAAGTTTATGCCTATCACAAAAGGATAAGTGGCTTCTCAACCACATATTCTAAACCGCCTTTACAGTTGTCTCCTATCAGCCCATGCAACTAGATCAATGGCTAGGCATGCTTCTTGCTTTTACTACTGCATAATCTCAGTTACCATCATCCATTTCATGCACTGTAAAATGTGAACGATTTAAAATTGAATATTTATTTGAATTTGAGGAAAATTTGAAATTTAAAATAATTAATTGGGTGCTTCTAAATAATTAATCTGATCAAATTTAATTAAATGAACAATTTTGGAAAAAGTCAAATTATGGTCAAAAACTTAGTCAAATTTGAATTTTTGGTAAAAATTTAAAAGTTTCGAATTTTGAATTTTATTATTGAAAAAAAAATCTAGACAAAGTTTTAAGAGGAGCTATGCTTTTTGTTTCGTTGAAATTGGAGTTCTAAAACTCTAAGTATGTAGTTTTCACTGAAAAACTCGAGTAATTTGTTAGTGTTTTCTTTGTGCATTTACATATGTTTTCTCCTCCTTTCTATGTTTCTAATGGGCTTTCTTATTTAGTTATTAGGCTTCTAGGAATTTAAGGAGTCATTAGAATGCAAATAGACTAATAGACTAATGAACTTTGGGAAATTAAAGAGACTGTACCTTTTCATTTCTTCTGAATAGGTACGTACGGAACATCTCTTTCTCACATTTCTTCTCTCTGAAAAAAATTATCCATATCTTCTTCTTTCTCTCCAATCCCTAGATCTTAAAAAAAAAAAATCAAAATCTAAAACCAAATCAATCTCCTTCCTTTGTCCTTTGCCTCCATATTCCCTTACCTTTGCCTCTCCCCCTCTCCCTCACCCATGCCACCACTTTTTCCCCCACCTTGCTACCGCCACCCACCTCCATCACCACCCACAACCCATGGCCAAAGTCCCACCTTCCCTCTCCTCTTATTTCTCCCTTTTCCCTTCTTTTCTCTTCCCTTTTTTTCCTCTTTCTTCCCCTTATTTTCATGGCTTCTATATTCCACTAAATTACTTCAATTCACACAATTCTTTTTTGAAACCATGTATAATTTCAATGGAAATAACTTTTTTGTTGAACCCTTCTTCCCATTCTGAATATTTCTAATCAAAAACTATATTTTTCAAGTCCTTTCTCGGGTCCAGTTTTGGCCGAAAATACCATATATTGTATTAATCATATCCACTTTAGAAATGAATCAAATTATGCGATTCTTTTCTTTAAACCATTTATTTTCCTAGTATCTTCGACTTTCTTTTAGATCAGTTCTTCAAATTCCTTAATTTGCTATGCCAAAAACTCAAATCTTTTTGAAGTATTTTTTAACTCTGATTTTCAACTCAGAAAACACCTCTGTTTGTTTTGACCATAACTTCCTCAAGGAGGAAGTTTTTTAGGTGATTCTTTTTTTGAAAGTGGAGAGAAAAGAATTTGCAACAACTTTATAGTTAGTCACTTTTATAGGTTCATTAATATTCTGGTTCGAATATTTTCTTAAAATGACTTAGTTTCAAGTTTTTTCGTAGTTTGGATCTTGTTTGGGAGTTGGAAGTAGTTGAAACTTGTTTATTAATTCGTGTTCGTGTCTAAGCTTTGTTGGATTTGCTTTGCATTTGTATCTTTGCTAGGAATCTCCATATTGCTCCATTTTTATCATCACTTTCGTAGCCACGAAAGGTGGGCAACCACTCATGACTGATATTTTTATGTTAGCGAATTGATAGCATGTGAGAAGTTATTGAAATGTTGTCTTAGTTAGGATTTTATTTAGTTAAATTCGTATGATATAAATTAATTTATATGTCCATTTTGACATATAAAATGACACATATTGGACATGAAAAAATGACCTGCCTATTATATGCAAGTTGATATGATTTGTAAATGGTTTCCATGTAATTTGTCGTGACAAATGCCATGTTATTTTATTGTAAATCACCTTGCAAATTTCTTGTATATATGTCATGTTATATATTTATATGTTATGTTAGTATATGAAATGTTAGAATTTGAAAATATTCATTTATGTTGTTTATGATATGTGACACATGTGATATGTTAGTTAGGCATGTATGTGTACATATATTAAATTGTTAATTATGCACGTATGTTGCTTATTGACATGTTATGCTATTTATGTTATTATTTTATTGTTCTCACACTGCAAGTTCCATGATAATTAGGAAATCACTTTTGGTTGAAATGATATATACCCGATATAATACTACTTTGAGTTTAAATAAATTGATTTAGAAATCAAATTGAAATATTGTAAGTTTAAATTAATGTTGAACTTGAAATTATGAAATTGAAAATTTATTGATTTAATGAAAGGTTTTAATGGTATTTTTAGATTTAGACTTGTTGTTTGATTTTAATTTAATAGATTTTATAGAAAGCTTTAATTTAATCCGAAAATTTGATTTGATTCGGTGAATTAGTTTAAAATTAATGTAGAAATTGGATTGACTCAATTTAAAGACTAAATTAACACAATGGTATAAAATTTCAAGTTAAACTTTAAAAGGTTTAATTGATTTGTTGAAAATTGACTTATGAAAAGATATGAATTTGGAATTACCAAGTAATTGATTTTTTTAAAGGTAAATGTTGAAGTTTAAAAGAATTGGATTTGAACGGTGAAACTGGATAATTTGGATTAAATTGAGGTAAATAGTGTAAATGAGAAATTTAAATCGTTAAACCTTAAGTTGATATGGAAGTTGAAATCTGAATTGATTTAGGTCCGAGTTTGGAAATGTTGATATATGGTTCGGATTGGATCATGGAATGTGAATGGTTCGGTTCGGATTTCATATTAAATGTAGCTATTTATTTTTTGTAACTATTTCTAAATAAACTATTTTATATTAACTTTAATTGTTTATATTTTATAATTATTTTTAATCAAACTATTTTGATATTAAATGTAACTATTTATATTTTATCAAACTATTTTAGATTTAATTTAGTTAATTATATTCTACGACTATTTTAGCTAATATTATTTATAAAAATTTAACTATTACATTCATATAATTCTTTTGAATAAAAGTCTCCATCCGAATTGTTTAAGTTCAAATGATTTGAATATAAAAATTTCACTGAGATAATTTTGATATGGAAATCTAGAAATGAATTTTGAAGTTATGATAATGAACTGTCTTATGATATGGGAATTTGAATCTGAAGTTGAATTCAATAATGAATTGATTGGAAACGAATATGAAAATCAATATTTGAACTGAACCGATTTATAATATTAAAGATGGTGTTTATTTAAACTTGAGCATTTCACTTATTAAGGTATATGTACATTTCACTTGAGTTGACTTACTTATATAAAAATGTTAGTCCTGACTCGAATGTTTTGTTTTACTTTACGCTCGGGTCAGATCGAGTATTTCAGCTTAGCCAAGACACTTATTTCTAAAGACGAAGACGGATTTAAGGATCGTATCTACTACTATTATAACATTTGTCTATTCTGTCTGTAAAAAAATGTACATTCTGATTTTGTTGTAAATAGCTTCATGAACTGTTTATGTATTTATTTTGTGTATTATATTTTATCCTTCCGCTGCGAGATTCTGTATTTTGTTCTTTTGAATCTTATTTCATTAGAACAATTCTATTAATAATCCGTCTTTTGAATAGTTTGAGTTGGACATGTGTGCTTTATTGTCGACTTAAACTGTCCAAAAAGGTAGATTGTTACATGCAATATAAATAACATATGCATTGCCACTTCAAAGGGGTTGGAAATTATTAGAATTATGGCCATTATCTCTATCTAGAGCTCTCATAGTAGCAAATTAAGGCCTAAGCACCTAAGCACCTAAGATTAGCTAACCTTTTAGTCTTAAGTTCTTTATCTCTTATTATTCTTTTATAATTCCTTGTAATTGTAGAAAAGAAATACAGTAAGTGATCTTTACAGTGGAACTTTGTGTTATTTACTTTGCTTTTTGCATTTTACATTTTTAAGCCCAATGATAGCAAGCAACATTTTCTTTCATAGTATAACCGGTTTAATTCCGAGGTTGGCTAAATTTTTAATCAACATACATGAATTGAGAGTACATAATTCAATCTTTGTATAAGTGCATGACGATTTCTATTTGCGGCTATAGAGAATATGTGTAGAAGGGATGAGATTGATGCCTTGAGTGCTAAGTTTCTCCATTGTCGTTGATTATGATATACGGTTCAGATGGCGGACAAACACGGATTTCGTGTGGAGTGAGTGGTCTAGATGCATGCTAGTTGGCAAGCCATAGAGTGGCGTGCTTGTGTTAGAAGGACAACACTACACATTGTGTGGTTGTTATACTCTTGCACTTTTACCAAGTAGTGAAGCACATAGAGTGGTTGCTGCATTAGGATGCTTTCGTCATATGAATAATGTTGTTGTAATGCTTTTGTCAGAGGAACAGTACAAATTCACCGTTTATTTTTACATGGACGACCAGAGGTTTTTGTCATAAGTGTGTCGAATGATGGAAAAATAAAGCGGATAGAGAGGCTGGTCGACGAGAAATCTGGGACGACCAAGGAGTGGTCCGGATGAGACCCGTGAACGATCGGGTGGTCTTGGGAGTCGATGTTATCTTGTTGGACTTGGTCGTTGGATGTCCGGGCAAAGAGATTCGTCTCCCAGGGCCGAATCTTCTCATTGGTGTAGAAAACATAGAGGGTAAGGATAAGGGGTAAGGGTATGGACGAAGAGGGATTAACCCTTTGTGGGTTGGGACATAGAAAACTGACATGCTATTGGGCTTGAGGTGTCATTGGTTGACACGTGCAATGCATACCTATGATGATGGACTTTGACCCGATGAACTCCTTTGTGCTTTGGGAGATAAACGAGCAACGCTTTAACTTAAGAATTCTTTTTGCTATGTGTATTGCAATGTACTCGTTCTTTTCTTTTCTAAATTTGCAATGCATTCATTTCATCTTTTAATGTATTTTTTTTAATCTTTAGCGAATATTTGCATTAATTTATAATTTATTAATAATCTGGATTCTATTTACAATAAAAACTGTAAATTATAAACTGGTGGTGAGCAATCTTTGGTTAAACCAAATAACCAACCAAACCATTCATTTCAGTTGGTTTGATTTGATTGCGAAACTAGATTGGTTTATAATCTATCCGTAAAAAAATTTAATTTGGTTATCGGCTTAAGCAAATTAACTAAACTTAAATTACTAATGTTATAATAATTTTTGTAGATTAGTTTAGTGGTCTAAATAAATTAAATTTATCACATGCGTGTCAAAATTATCATCAGAAAGCATAAGAATGCTAAATAAAAATACTTTAACCATATATTAAGATTTTATTTCAAATTTCCATAAATATTTTCGATTAAATCAGATGGCGAACCAAACCAACCAAAGTTAATTTGGTTGGTTTGATTTGATTTTTATTTTTATTGGATTTAGTTTGATTTAATAATTTTCATTATCGGATAAAACAAACAAAACTCTAATCCCTACTACTAACTGCATTAGGGTTTTCAAAAAACTATTTCATTGGGAGAGCTGGAACCTTATTTTGGGGTTTGTTAAATTCAGTACTCCGTTTGGGGAGTTGCTAGCTGCTCATTCCTCATATACATTCCACGCTATGCCCATTCCAATTCGCTGAGCATCAATAAACAAAAAACAATGCCTAAACCCATCGTCGCCACCGCCGCCTTCATATCCACCGACGTCGAAAAGATATACAAAACCCTCCGAAAACACCAACAAAACCAGCAGCTCCTGTTCAAAACCCTAACCTCCCTCCAGCAAACAGAAATTCCCTCCCTCACCTCCTCCCCTCTCCTCCACTGCCGCATACTCTCCCGCTGCGGCCCGACCATCTCGCTCTCCATCCCCTTCCTCCTCTTCCTCTCTCGCTCCCCCTCCTTCTCACCCTCCCCTTCCCTCTCCAAATCCCTTACCCTTCTCCTCTCCCGCTCCCACAGTTTTCAGGACTCCTGGAACCTCATCCAATTCCTCAGGGTGCACGTGCCTAGCTTTGTTAATAGTGAGATGTTCGTAGTCATGATCAGGAAGTTTGCCAAGCGGAGATTGGTGGATAAGGCCGTGATGGTTCTTGACGAGATGAGGGGGTTCGGATGCGAGCCAGATGAGTATGTGTTTGGGTGTTTGATGGATGCGCTTGCCAAGAATGGCGCTGTTAAGGAGGCTGCTAGGGTTTTTGAGGATATGAAGGATACGTTCCCCCCCAAACTGAGGTTTTAGTTATTTACACGTTTTTGAGGAAATCAATATGATGCTCTATTGTCTCTGATTAACAAGTAGCAATGTTTTTATTAGTAACTAGTAAGTTTGCAATGAAAATAAAGTTAACAATTATCGCTGAATTTCTGCTCCACGTTGTATTTTGTAGCTCACAACTGGGACAATGTGAAGTGTAACCATTTGTTTCTCATTAAATGAACTGGTTGGGCTTCTACATGTTTAAAAAAATGTTCCATATCTTATTATAGTTCGTGATACATTAGAGTTTATATTCACAGGATTCATATGCTTGTAAAGTGTGTGCTATCAAAAACCTTTTCCTAGTTCAGTAGTGGCTATTTAAGCTTCTGCATGGTTTTTCAATTGGCCTATCATATCATAATGGTTTTGCAAGTCTAATGGTGATCAGTACAAGAACATGTTGTATTATCATTTTATACAAAAATTAATGTACCAAATGATTCATCTTAGATATGTAAATAATAAAAAACCGCAGATGTATGTTGGACTAATGTATGAATCCAGTTTTCGCAACCAGAGCTAATATCTGATAATTTTATATTTTCGTATATTCAGCTAAATTGTAACTTTATTAGGTATTATACATCGTTGCTTTATGGTTGGTGCAAGGCTGGAAAGATGGAAGAAGCAAAGTTTGTGTTGGTAGAAATGAAGAAGGCGGGCTTTGAGCCTGATGTGGTTGTGTATAACACTTTGATTTCTGGATTCTGCTCCATCGGAAAGATTGAAGACGGAAACGATTTGTTGAAGGAGATGAGAAGAAAAGAGTGTGAACCGAATGTGATTACATATACTAGTTTGATACAATCGTTGTGTGTTAGAGAAAGGATAGATGAGGCAATGAAGGTGTTTGTTGAGATGAAAAACTACAATTGCACACCTGATGGTATAACATATTCTACTTTGATTGGTGGGTTTGCCAAGTGTGGTAAGATCGAGAAAGCTTTTGAATTTCTTGATGAAATGTCGAAAATGGGATGTAGACCAAACTCTAGTGCTTATTTTCATATCTTTATTGCGTTGGAAAAGAAGGAAGATTTGGAGCAATGCTTAGAATTAATGAGTCGAATGTCAAAGGAGCGGTGTTGTCCTGATCTTTTTATATATAACACCGTGATAAGGTTGGCCTGCAAGCTTGGTGAGCTTGATAAAGCAAACGAACTGTGGAGTGAAATGGAACCAAGAGGGCTAAGCCCAGGATTAGATTCCTTTGTGATTATTATGCATGGGTTTCTAGGTCAAGGTTCATTGGTCAAAGCATGTGATTATTTCAGACAAATGATTGCAAGAGAACTTTTGTCTGTCCCTCAGTATGGACTTATGAAAGATTTGTTAAACTCACTTTTGCGTGATGAAAAACTAGAATTGGCGAAGGAGATTTGGGGTTTGATTGTAGCTAAAGGAGGCGAGCTTAACATTTATGCGTGGACTATATGGATACATGCATTGTTTGCCAAAAAGCATGTAAAAGAAGCTTGCAAGTATTGTTTGGATATGATGGATGCAGGCTTGATGCCTCAACCTGATACTTTTGCTATACTAATGAAAGGGTTGAAGAAGCTTTATAATAGAGCGTTTGCTATGGAAATTACAGAAAAAGTTAGGTTGATGGCTGAGGAGAAAAACATAAGTTTTAAAATGTATAAGAGGAGAGGTGTTCTTGATTTGGAGAAGAAAAATATGAGGAAGCAAAAGTTAGCAAATAAGAAAAGAGGCCGACCAGGTGGCAGGGGCCATAGCAGTAGAGGGTGGGACAATACTTTTCATCTTGATAGTGAGGAATTATAAGGTTAAGGTTACAGAGGCAGAACTTATGATTTGATGTGATGCTTCAAATCGTTTGCCACTTGTAAAACTCTTTCATCATGTAATACGGCTCCAATATGCTTCTTGGATCTGAAGTTCAAAACTACAGTGTAACCTTCCTCCGGTGGTAATATTTATCCTTTCATGTTTTCCTAACTTAAATAATCATGCCATAAAATTGATTAACAATCTACATCAATATGTGTTCTCATTAACAGTGCAGGTTCTATACCTAAGGCTGAACTTGAGCTGAGATACCAATGTACTACGTTGGTTAACTGCAGTGAGCCTTGGTAGGTTGTAAATGGGGATTGTACTTAAACTGTTGTACCTTCTATAACTTAGCATAAAGAACGATTCACATATTTTGTAAGAATTACAAAAAATAAATGGTTCAACCCGATACATTAAAATCTGATATAATTTCACGTGGAAATTAACTTGCATTTCATATTGCCTTGTTTGTCAAATGGACATAATTTATTTTCACTCAAAGGACTAACCACTTATGATATTGCAAACTAAGTGAACTATGTTTCAAATTTCCATTCCCAGGGGGATGTGTATATTACTAGAGGCAACTTAATTGTGTTCTAATTCTTTTTTCTTTCAAAACATGTATAGGTCCAAGTAACTACTCAAATCCATAATAAGGTCCCTAGTTCCATTATTAGTTCAGCAGAACACCTTGATTAAGTCTAACAGACTTTAGAACTACATTTGCATTGATTTTGAAATAATATCATGGAAAAATTTGAAGTTCAGTGGCAACATAGTTCTGTATAATGAGATTCGTTGATGATCACTTGATCTTTACTGAAACATGAAAATAATTGTTTTCTTGCTGCAGGTTAACACTGGGAAACATAAAGTGCTAAAAAAGAAAATTCATAGGTGGTGGAAATTTCAAATATTGTTCCTTTGTCCTATGAGCATGCATATATATAATATGCTCATTAATACCACAAATGCAAGGTATGAATTATCTTGAACAAATTGAAATTCGTTATTTGAATTAACTAAGAATTTCATGGCTTAGCCACTGGATCTCTAGCTGCTTAATCGATAGTAAAATCAGATACAATGTGTTGGTCTCTTTTTTTTTTTGCTTCGAAGAAGAAACAGCCGAATTTCTTTGCGCTTTGTTTTTAGTAAAATCAGATACGATGTTTGGTCTCATTTTTTTTGTTCCAAGAAGAAACAGCCAAATTTCTTTACAAAAGCTGCTTTGCTTTTGCAACCATCCATTTTTGTGGGAATTTTATGGGCAGGCTAAGCGATATAGTGCTTCTCTTCAGTCTTTATCGGTGCTAATGTAATCTAAATAATATCATTTAGGGATAACTAAACCGAGTTGGGTCATAATTGAGTCCGGCAAGACTTGATCCGATCCTTGACATGTTTATTAAATATGCCAACTTAACTTAACCTGTTTATTAAACGGGTAAAGTTGACATGTTTATCCATTCATGTTGTATTTGTTATTTTTCTCAAGAAACTCACATCTTGAACAATGAATGACACAATAAATGACGTTAAATGCAAAAGGTGCAATATGACAAAAACGTGTAAAGTTTAACACATGCATTTTGGATAACTTATAGCGTACAACCCACAATAAACAAATGCAAAAGTTGCAACATATGCATTATAAAATACAAACATAAAATGTATAAAATGCAATATATAACACCAAATTGCGCACATTAAACGTTGAACCTACATCTTTATTATCATTGACTCAATGCACAAGGCTTCCACTTGACCAGGTTTGGGATAGGTAAGTTGGACGTAGTTTTATCACAAGAGCGTAGTTATGAAAGGCACGACACGACATGGCGTTTGTGTCTTTCTTCCGAATGATGCGACGCATATGGAAAGACGCAGCAAATGACGCTTGAGGCACCTATGGTGCTCGACGCAAAGGCGTGTTTTTTTTGTTCTATTTATTTTTACATCTTATTTATTTATTTTTCATTTTAACAATCCAAACTTCATAAAAGAAGAATAAACAGCTCAAGCTAAGGTAAATGTTTGTTGTAAAATACAATCGAACACCAAAAACAAGGTACAACATCCGTGACACCTTAACCTGATATATGTGAAAGATATTGATGATTATAATAAATGATTAAGGGGAAATATAGACAATGCATCTGATATTGAAGATGAGCTTGATTTGATGATGATAACGATGATTTGACTTGAGATATTGCTCGAAGTGGAGGAAGCTAGATGCCCAAGTGGAAAAACATCCATGTTGAGAGGTTTTTCAACACCCGCATCGGCTCCTTTACATCTTCATCAAGATGAAAGAACCTAAAGGAGACGGACGAGGGAAATGTTGGAACTTATGAATTTAATGATGTAGGCATGGATTTGAAAAATATAATTGTTGAATCAGATTCAGATTTTTAGTTTATCAGTAATATATATTAATATCTTGTATTTTGGCTTTTGAAAACTATTATGTTTGAAATTATATGCTTATGATAATATACCTAATGTGTCTTTTGCAAAATGTTCAAAAATCCTTTATTACATATGTTTTAGTAATAAATATATAAATTATATTGAACTTTTTTAATTAGTTGTTATATGTATGTATATAAATTAAATTTATAAAAAGGTTCTAAACATGTGCACTAAATTAAAAAGGCATGCGCCATTTGCCACGCGTACACCAAGGATGGAAGGAAGCTTTGCATCTTTTTGCGTCGTGCTCATTAGTAACTATGCACCAGAGAAACTGTTTCTAAAACTTGGTCAATAAACCAAGCGTCCAAACCGAATCTAATGATGTACGAATAAAGTTCATTATAAGCTCACATAATTAAAATGTGTTACATATAACATATGTTTTGCTATGTCTATAAAGTGAGTTGTTCAACTAATTAATGTAGACTATACATCAAATACCGAAGCATCATACGAAGATCAACATTAATATGATTACCGTTAACCATTTTTTTAGCCAAACAGCTTTTTAACTGGACTTAGGAGAGCAAAACAAGGAAGAACACAAACTTGGAAGCAGGGTCAGAAAAAGAAGGAAACGACTCGGAGAAGTTTTAAACAAAATGGAGCTAAGTACATACGTCGGTACCGAGCTATCATAGGTCGGTACTGACCTATAATCCTCTCTATTTTACTTCTCATACACTATACACCTCTTGTGCTACTATGATAATTTGTGGTCAAGTGATTTTTCAATGATTTGAATGCGCAATTCCAAGGATTGAGGAGAAGGCCGAGAAAGCAAGACAATTCAAGTGCTATCAAGAGGATCGAGAGAATCAACTCAAAGCGAAAGAAAAGGATTTAGAACAACTCGAGTAGATGAAAGAAAAACAAAGCAAGTGGAAAGATTCAACTTGCACCACGATATATAACTCGGTACCGAGCTATAGATAGGTCGGTACCGAGCTATGGTTTTGGCTCGGTGGTCTCTAATTTTTCTTGTGTGACTTTGGGCTATCTCCTGAGCTTCAGTGTAAGCAGACTTCTGAATCAATACCTCTGTTTCTCTGTAAAGACCAAATTACCTGCAATTAAAATGAGATTTGATCTCTCTTCCACTGAAAACTTCTTCCTCTTCGTATTTAACCTCTCCTCCATTAGGGTCACTTTGGAGGCTACTATTTATTGTTATAGGACTTAGATCCGCAATCTCTAGTACTAGTGATTTTCAAACTCTTTATAAACATCATTGTTAACTCCACTTTTTCAGCAAGACCGTGATATCAAAAATCGACCGAGAAACCAATGATAGTTCGTCTCGAAGAATAGTCAACTCAGCATCCTAACAAAGCAAGTTTTGTTGAATGGCTTTTCAGATAAGATCCCCTACGGAGGGGGGGGTCCAGAGGGGGTGCCAACCCCCCAAGGTGGGGGTGCGGGGGCAACGCCACCGCTACGGTGATCGACCTGCCCGGTCAAGTCGCAGGGGTCCAGGGGGCAGCGCCCCCGACGGGGTGCGGGGCAGCGCCCCGTCCAAAACGGTATACGGCTTAGAGAATGGAGCGACCTATCTTCTACACGAAGTCAGCGACCTAACACATGAAGCGGGCCAAGCGACTTAACTTCTGAAGTGGGTTACCGACTTAACAAGGTTGCCGACTTAACAAGTGGCACGACCTACCGACTTAAAAGGCATCGCGACTTAGCGAGTTATGTAACTCAGCGACTTAAGGCATAAAGCGGCTCAACCGAGTTAACGAGCTAACAGGAGAAGCGACCTAACAGGTAACGACCTAAGTACCCCGCGACCTAAGAATCACTAAGTCGCTCGCGACCTAAGAATCACTAAGTCGCTCGCGACCTAAGTATCAATAAGTCGCTCGCGACCTAAGTAGGTCGGAGCAGTTCCTTTAGGCCGTATTTGGTAGGTCGCATCTCTCTCCCCTGCCATTCCTTAGGTCGCCCACGACCTAAGTTATAGCCGACCTATCCTAGCCGACTTATCCCTAAGTCGTCCATAACTTGTTAGCTCGCTCAGAAGAGACCCACGGCCTATGATAAGTCGCAACGGCCGACCTACGACTTACCTTAAGTCGGTCACGACCTAAGACCTGTTCAGAAACCCCTATAAATACGCCACTAGCTCCATCATTCAAGGGATCTTCTTCGGATTCTGGGAGGACGCCATTACTCTGCTGCATTCTCAACCCAAACAACACTTCAAGCATTTCTATCATCAAGGACGCTACAACGAACTTCAAAAGAGAATCAACATCATTCAACATGAATTCGAGAGATTATACTTCTTTGACGTTTGAGCTACTAGTCCAAAGTGTATTGTAATTGAAGAAAGTTGTATAGAGTTGTAATCAAATGAGCAATAAAGAAGATTGAAGTGGACGTAGGCTCGATCTTAAGCCGAACCACTATAAAAATTGTGTCTTTTACTGCTTTTCTATGATTTGACTGCTTAACTCTGATTCCCGTATTAACGGGTGGTGCTTTCACATTAACTTTACATACACCGGGGTGTTAGCGTTCAGATTTTCACGTTAACAATCATTGTAAATCTGAGATTCACTATGTTGTGGTCAATCTGAGATAATTAGTTCTAATCCAGAGAGAAGACAACTAATAAAAAAAAGTTAAAGTGGACGTAGGCTGGAAATTACGCCGAACCACTATAAAAATTCTTGTTTCTCTTTATACTTTCATGTCGTTTTTACTGCTTTTGCTTTATTTGGAATAGAACTGGTGCTTTCATCTGATTTCTAAGTGTTGATCCATTTTCTGGGTTAACATTTTAGCGCTTTCAGTGAGAAGAAACTAGATCTGAAGATTTGAAACTTGAATCTGATATTCGGAGAAGTTGAAGAGACCTAACACTATTTCCAAGGTTGGAAGAAGCCAACTAGAGCATGAGCGGCCAAGAGGCGTCCTTAAATTCTCATCAATCCATTTAACGTGACCAGAGAAGAGATGAAAAAAATGATGAAGGAGATGCAAGATAGAGAGATAGCTAGACAACATGAAATCCTTGAAGGATTCCTCCAAAGGATGAGACAACACGGAATAGTTAGGACTGTTGGAATTCAAAACTAAGGACAATGAGCTAATGTAGGAACATCTGGAGTTGGAGCGGAGCAAACTAGATCGATGCCCGCACAAGCAGAACAACTCGGCACTGACCTAAATCAACTTGGTACCGAGAAAACGATACTCGACAACAATGTTGGAGCGACTGCTAGGATGCCGGGAACGGATAATGCTGAAGCTAGAAATACGAATCAGAATGCGAATACGCAACAACCAAAGGAATATCTGTGAGAGCTTCCCCATAGGAACGAAGGACAAAATGAAGCCGGACGAGCAGGTCAGAATGCCGATGTGCAGCTGGAGGAGTATGTGCTGGAGTTCCCCCACAGAAGCAGGGGCATAACTTCGCTTTTGGGCGAGAACCATCATTGGAAGGCGAAAACTGAATTGCTAAGTTAGCAAGGAGGATAGTTATGGGTGAATCCCCAGATCAAAGCTTTGAGAAAGTAAACAAGAATCCATTAACTTCAAATATCCAAAATGCGAGAAATCCTTCCGATTTAAAGCTTTTGATGCTAGAAACGTACGATGGAAAGTCGGATTCGATGGTTCATTTGATGAGATGCATCAGACATATAGAGGTGTTGGATGCTTCTGAAAATGTAATAGGTCGGTGCTTTCCTTTATACTTAACGGACTTGGCAGTGATGTGGTTTAGACAACTGGAGAATGGGTCCATAAGCCCGTTGACCGATTTGGTGAATAAGTTATTAGGACAGTTCAGAGTTCATGTCTCACGATCGAAGAATGTGATGACACTATCAAGCGTGAAACAAAGGCCCGAAGAGACTTTGAGAAGCAATTTGATAAGTTTCAACGCGGCAGCTGCAGCCGTTGATAGACCGGATCCATTTATAATCTTAATGGCGACAATATCTAGAATCGCGAGCAAGACCGACTTCAAAGTTGCGCTGGAAAGGGATCCATCGATTGATTTTGCGGAATTCTATCATAAAGCTGAGAGATGTTCAAGTCAAGAAGACGTCAAAGTTGAGAATGCTGAAATTAATGTTGTTGATGATAGAGGACTGTCCGGAGAGGAAACGGAAAGGACAAAGGAAAGTGAAGAGTTGATGATGACTTCGAAGAATCAAAATGGCAGAGGAGGGAATCAAAGTTCTCTTCTTACACTGAGCTAACAGAGACCCATGGGAGGATATATCTGGACACTGGGGGCACATCCCCTATCGGAAGCCAGTTAGAAGTGAGACACTGATGAAAAAAAAAAAGATCTGTAAAGTTCTGCATCTTCCATGAGCTGGATGGACATGAAACAAATGAGTGCCAACACCTCCGTGATCTGATAGAAGAACTGGTTCGAAGCAACCAGCTGCAGCAGTACGTGAGGAATCGAATTGCAATGGTGCGGCCAGCGCAACCACCATCTGCAGCGAATATATCAAGGAACAACCAGAGATCTGGTTCAAGACTCGAAATCTCATGATCTGGATGGTTGAGAGTCAGGTTTGACTCTCGCTTTGCTTTTTCTTGCTTTGAATAATTAGGATAATGATAACATCGACTGCTTGCGCGGTACGAGGCTTAAATTGGTCTTTAGGCACGCATTGAGTCGAATGTCTGAGATGACTATTTAGAACAATAATAATCTCGAGCCGTTTAAACGTGTACGTGACCTAGATTGGTCCCTAAGTTCTGAGTCGAATGTCTGGGATAGATGATTAGGACTTCTGCTTGTTTGCTTTGATTTGAATATTTGATCCACATTGAATGTGATGATCAATATTGATTGCTTTAAATCCTGCTCGAAGAGACGGGATTGGAGTGCAGGGTGCAAGTCCCATTGCCGGAGAGCGAGCAAATGAGCTTGTACGTTACTAACCATTTTAAGTCCCGTCCGGAGAGATGAGATCGGAGTGCAGGGTGCAAGCTCCCTTGTCGAAGAGCGAGTGGATGTGCTTGTACGAAAAGTAAATCCCATCACTAGAGAGTGAGCGGATGAGCTTGATTGGTCATTGGTTCCCCTTATCGGAGAGCGTGCGAATTGGACTCAGCAAGAATCCGAAGAGGTTGAAACCCTGGATTGGATGACAGGTTGACTCGGAGAGATCAAGTCCTAGATTGGATTATAAATGATCCAGAGAGATCAAAACCTTAGATATAATGTAAAACAATCCGGAGAGATTACACGTTAAATTAAATGTAAAACAGTTCATAGAGATCGAACCTTAGAGCGGAGCAGATTTGAGAAAAGGATTTGAACGCCTTGTAATTAGAATAAAACAGATAAATTCCGAATAAACACGGAACGATTTTGATATATGGTGTAAGAACTTCGAATGAAATCGGAATATTTGTGATGTTTGAACAACACTCATGCAGAGACTAGAATCTACAAGGTTAGAACGACCTTTGATTTGCAAGAGAATCCGAAGGAACCGGACGATTCACCAAGATCGGGATCGATGGAAGACCAAAGATGTGACGCCCCACGTCTATAACCACGCTAGCCATGAACACTACGGAGTAATGCTGTCGACTAGCACGGAGAATAAGGCTGTTGAGGAGCGACCATCCGTGTAATTGCTTTGCGCGAGCATCGATATGTCAGATAGTATAACATGCATTTCTTTATCAAGAGAGAAATCCGACATACCGACCCAAACTCAAAGCTACTACACAGTGGCTATATAAATCCTTCGGAAACAAATATAGAAATAAACATAACATAAATCAGTCACAGACAATTCATATCACAAAGGCGGAAATATATATGAATATAACACATGAAAGTGTACATCAGAGTAGTGGTCAAACAAAAGCCACAATATCAAAAAGAATAGATACAAGTGCTAGACAAAAAAATAAGTATACATCATAGAGTCTGTATCTCAAATGTATACAACAAAAACTACTAAACTAAAGTAGTTAGCCAAAAGTCAGAAGATGGTTCCAGATAGGAAGCCATGAGGAAGCACCTGTAATATCTCAGTCTGACCCGAGTATTACTTAAAAAGAAAATAATAAACGGATCAGTCTAGCTATAAATATCAGATGAAATGATATAGAATAAGAGATATGACTAAACATATAATAATCACAATGCCAAGCTGTGATAAATAATTAATTGAAAAATCAATAAGAGATTAATCAATATCGCAAAGATCTACTCAAAGATAAAAAGGAACGTCATACTCCTAATTTCATTCACCAAGCCACAATAAATGACATATATATCCATGCCAATCGTAAAAGTTGGTGAAACATAAATTCCAGAAATCAACACACGAAATCCAGAAATCACAATAAAAAGGAACAACGACGTCGTACAGCGGGACATCTGATGAACCAAATCACAATAAAAAGGATGGCCAATCCCACAAACTGGACATCGACGCATCTAGAAAGACACGCCCCATGTACAATCGAACATCGACGCACCTAGAAAGATACGCCCCATGCTCTAGCATCGACGCACCTAGAAAGATACGCCCCATGCACAAATAAACATCGATGCACCTAGAAAGATACATCCCATGCATAAATAAACATCGATGCACCTAGAAAGATACACCCCATGTAATGTCTAACATCGATGCACCTAGAAAGATACACCCCATGCAAAGTCGAACATCGACGCACCTAGAAAGACACGCCCCATGCATAGACGAACATCGACGCACCTAAAAAGATACGCCCCATGTCCCGACTTATTGAGCCGATTGCTCCACGAAGTAAATAAACATCGATGCACCTAGAAAGGTACACCCCATGCATAAATAAACATCGATGCACCTAGAAAGGTACGACCCATGTGTAAACAAATATCGACGCACATAAATAGGTACGACCCATGTAAGAAATGAGACGAAGCTCAATAAAATAAGGAACAGTCCTCCACATAGACAAAGAGACATCGCACAATGCTAGTCTAAACCACAAAGATGATCGTCATGATCAAAGAGAAGTGTCAATTACAGTAAGCTAGTAAATATATGAGCTTAGCTTCATGTCCCATAACCACTAGCTTAATTTAAATATTTACGAACAAACTGTAAATCTCCACTAGAAAATTGTCACAAGAGATTCAATCGAACAAGTCCAAGAATTAACCAACGAAGTAAACGCAAGCGTTTCATACCACTCGTTTTACTAAGTCGTTTAATTAGATTTCTCATACGAGTGAGGTAAATGCTTGTATATACTAATAGATTGGAAAACGGTTTAAGAAACGAGCTTTGTACTAAAATAGAGTTGAAATCATTTGAAGAAAGAGTTTTGATATTTACTATTAGTATAGAAAACCTTTATATTTTTAAAGTGACAAATCACAAAGAAGATTGTAGGAACAATCAACTCATAAAGATTCACATACAAAGACGTGAATAAAATCCAAAGAAATCGATACCGAATCCATCAAAATGGATATTCCCATAAATCACGAAGAAAATGCCATCAAAGTCGATAATAAGTGATAATAACAAAAGGGAATCAACACGAATCGATTGAAGTTGGAATTCTCAAGCAAATAGGCAAAACTTGCAAATAGGAGCACGTCGGTTGACCGAACCAAAAACAGAAGTGCACGGGGTAGCACGTCGGTCGACCGGACCCTGAGCTCGGTCGACCGAGCCATGTAGCCTGCACTTCCAAACAGAGGCAGGAAGTGCCCGTTCTACAGGTCGGTCGGCCGGCCCAGGGGCTCGGTCGGCCGAACCTGTTGCTGGCACTTCCATGCCCTATTTCAAATGAGGTGCAAATCTCGATCAAATTGCAATCGCACGAGCAACGACGCTAAGGGTTTATGCCAATCGACTACCCGGCCCTATATGCTCCTCGATGCATCACCAAAAACATGTTCAAACACCAAAGTTAGGATTTTTAACGAATTGAACTCAAAACACTAAAAATTGGAATAATCACAAAAGCAATCCAAATCAAAATCAAATGCACATGAATAAGTGTTAGGAATTCATACCTAACAATCGAAGATGATTCATAGACTTAGATGTGAGATTAAAAATCTCACATTTGAACCCAAACAATAGAAGAAGAAGCTTGAAAGCAAGCTAAATAACAACTCAAGAAGCTTCAATCTAAGCTTAAAAGAGAAACATTTCCTAAATTAGGTTTAGGAATTTTCTGAAATCAAAGAGAGAATGAGTTGGAGAAGAAGAAGGGGATGCTTACCAATGGGTTCACTTGAGTTTGGAGCAAGAAGATGGATTTGCAAAGCAAGCTAGGGCTTAGGAATTTCTATTTCTTTTTCTCTTCCCCCATTTCTGATGAAGCTTGAATGTATTATGAAATTATGAAGTAATGAAGAGGAGAGGGGGTTGGAACTGAGCTAGTAAGTGGGGTTATTGGGCTCAGCCCAAACCAAAGCCCTAAGTGAAAAGTGGCAAAATTCCACTAACTCCAAACATATCGAAGTTTATACTCAAAAAGGTCGCAAACGTCATTTTGAACTCAATGGGGGTGGTCTCGAGTCCCAATTCGACTGTTTGCAAAAAGTAGCTTTTTGGACCAAAATCCGACGAACGCTAAAATATTTAAATATAAAATCGATAGATATGCGGGTTGTTACAGACTCCCCTCAAAGAAATTGCGTCCTCGCAATACTTAAGAAGAAAATAAGAAGTAACAACCATAAAAACATATTAACACAAAAGAAAATTTGAAATAGGAAGTTCACCATAGGGAGCATGAAAGAGTAAGCCTGAACGGGTTCGCACGTTGAATTCTCTGGATTCCCAAGAGCAATCCTTAGGATTTGAGAACCATTGAACTCACACAAGAAGAACATCTTTATTCCGAAGGCGCTCAACCTCCGACGTAATACGAATGGAATATAACTCCTAAGTCAAATCTGGTAAAACTTCAATCCCCTCAGTAACACCGGGCCCAAGAATAAAAATCTTAATCCCTAAGGCATTTCCGTAGATAAAAGACGTGGAGAACGCCAAGAATAGCAGAAAATTGAGCTGGTGCAACGACGTAGTATAATAACAGTACGCCCGAGAAACTAGAAACTCAAATAATTTGGGACATCAGCGTAGTACAAAAACGGTACGCCCAATGAACCAAAGCTCGAATAGTTTTGGAACACCGACGTAGTACAAAAACGGTACGTCCAATGAATCCAAAAGTAAAGACATTGATGTAGTGCAAACGGTACATCCAATGTATCAAAAGTATATCATTGATGTAGTGCAAACGGTACATCCAATAAATCAAATAGCAAAGACATTGATGTAGTACAAACGGTACATCCAATGAATGAAATAGCAAAGACATTGATGTAGTGCAAACGGTACATCCAATGTATCAAAAGTATATCATTGATGTAGTGCAAACGGTACATCCAATGAATCAAATAGCAAAGACATTGATGTAGTACAAACGGTACATCCAATGAATGAAATAGCAAAGACATTGATGTAGTACAAACGGTACATCCAATGAATCAAATAGTAAAGACATTGATGTAGTACAAACGGTACATCCAATGTATCAAAAGTATATCATTGATGTAGTGCAAACGGTACATCCAATGAATCAAAAGCAAAGACATTGATGAAGTGCAAACGGTACATCCAATGTATCAAAAGTATATCATTGATGTAGTGCAAACGGTACATTCAATGAATCAAATAGCAAAGACATTGATGTAGTGCAAACGGTACATCCAATGAATCAAATAGCAAAGACATTGATGTAGTGCAAACGGTACATCCAATGTATCAAAAGTATATCATTGACGTAGTGCAAACGGTACATCCAATGAATCAAATAAGACGGAACATCGATGTAGTATAATAACAGTACATCCGATGAACCGAACACCATAAAAGAACACCGGACACTAGTCCATAAAAGGAATGAGATAAAGCTCAATAAAACGAAGTGTACCAAAACGTCCGATGAACTTGATAAAAAGATAATTCCATTCAGACAACATCAAAGAATCAACCACTTGTTGCTTACGACAAATCGCATTGGCAACACGATTTCCCTTCTCGGGAATAAAAGAACATCAAGATCATAAGATGCTAGGAACTCGAGTCAACATGAAGTTCCTTATGAGAAAATAAATATTCCAAGGATTTATGATCGAGATGGAGAACAAATTCCTCCCCTAAAAATGATGATGCAAAACTCTAAAAGTAGAAACAATAACCGCGAGCACTAGATCATGAGTGGTATATCTAGTCTCGATAGGCTATAATGATTTAGAAGCACAAGTGATAGCACGTTCTCCTTTGCAAGAGAACGGCATACAAACCAATACGACTAGTATCGGTACAAATAGCAAAGTCTTGGTTCCCCTTCAGGAATCACAAGAATAAGAGTTTCGAAAAGAAAGAATTTCTTTTAAATAATCTTCTTTCCCATAAAGTTAAACTTTCAAAATTACACTTATGTTTATGTAATTATCTTTCTAGAAATTTTTTACGTTTTACAAGTCAATACATCGTGTCTGATTGTCACATCAAAGCGTTTAGGAAATTCCTATCGATAACGTTGATCAAGCGCATCGACCAAAATTCTTAAAGCACTCAACGGGCAATACAATCACAAAATCATCTTTTATAGGATAAATAAATCTCTTAAAAAGTTTTAAGAATATTCTTTGTTCGTTTCAAGAACAAAATCCAGTTTTACTTATAAATAAATCTTATGAAAAAGATTTTGCAAAATTTTAAATTTCTATTTTCATCCAAAATCAATAAACACAAATATTCAATTTGTAAAATGGATGAAATAAGCTGGACAAACTGAATGACAAAATAAGTCATTCATAAGAATCATAACGAGTGCGGAATGCGGTAAGTGGAATGCTAACTCCCGTAACTCGTAGAAAAATGAAAATCGGTGGCAAGGTCGAACTAAAAAGACCTTAACACTACTCAAAAGATTGCTTAGGTGACAGTCCTAAGACAAATTCAAAAATACCGGAAAATTTCTCAGACTACATGAATGAGAGAAACAACACTTTCCTTATAAGTGGGCTTAAGGAATAAAATGATGCCATCAAGTTGAAATCAAAATCATAAAGGAAAAATAGAAATCTGCTTAACAGATTGAAAATGTCAAAGATGAATAGTCCACACGGGACAAATAGGATATGCGCTTCACAACGATTAAGCCAATCCTTACAAAAATCAATTCCGAAGCCGAAGCAAAAATATCGGCTCGGAAAGATAAATCACATAAAATAATTTCGACATCAAATAAAAGCGAATTGAGTGTTGCAGATCTACCATCCGGATTCACAATCCTCAAAGAAGTCATCAAGCCCAAAATATTTTCAAAGAAAAAGAATCAACAAGTTCTTTTGATATAAAATAGTGAGATGGAACCCATATCAAAAAGAACTCAAATAAGAAGATCACGAAATAAAACAATGCCATCAAGGATTGAGTGAAAAATACCTTGACCAAGAGAAGTGTTGCTAGGGATTTGCACAATATTTAGCTTTCTCATGTCCTTGTTCAAAAGTTTGGGACATGCAGATAAAAGATGACCCGGTTTCTTGCAATAGCGACAAGAATGGGGTTTTGGACACATATTCGTATAGTGTTCCTTAGAATTTCAATTGTAGCATCCTCCACGATTAGGGATTGGAGTTTTTGCTACAAAAGTAGTTTGCTTCACTCTCTTATTGGGATTAAGGCTCATGAACTTAATATGCCTCTTCTTGGAAGTCCCAATATCACAAACACTTCCTTTACCAACCTCTCCATGAAGAAGAGTAACATCCACAAGCTGATTGAAGAAACTTCAAGTTTCAGGAGTAATGGCTTCTTAAGATTTTTATTCAAGCCATAGACAAATATCTGATTTTTCTTCATTGGGGTGTTAATGTATTCAACCCCGTATTTAGAAAGAGATTCGAAAGATGCGACATAGTCTGTTACAGAAGATCCACCTTGAACAAGGTCAATAAAACGCCGGGCCAAAGTTACTTTTTCAGCCTCCGGCACAAATTTCAATTCGAATCTTCCCCGGAATTGCTCCCAAGTAAGATCCGCTTCAATGATTTCGGAAACCAAGAGCTCATACCAATCTAATGCTCTTTCTTGGAGCATGCTAGAAGCCACTTGGACTCGATGTAGATCAATAAGGTTCATGTGAGAAAAGATGCGATCGCATGATTTGAGCCAAGCTTGAATTTCAATAACACTCTCGGATCCCCTGAATGGCCTTCCACCCAAATCGGTGTAGTCTCTGCACAAGCGTGCAAAACCGGATCTAGGATGAGTAGGCTCTGAATTGGGACCGGCTGCTTGAGCGTTCTTAATAAGATCTAAAAGCTGCTGGGCAGACATAAATACTCCATCCTGGGGAGTAGCACTAGATTGACCGGCGTTGGGACGGCCAGGTCTAACCATTTCTCTTCTTTAAGAAAGAAAGAAAGAAGAGGAAAAAGTTATTCTCAAGATAAATATCAAGCAATTCTTGATAGATAAAACAAGGAATCATAAAGAAAATAGAATGAATCGGTACGAAGACTCGAATTAAATCTTAAAGCACGACTCCTAAGAAAGACTTAGGACGATGATCCTTGTTAATTTATTCTACATTGTTTCGAAGTTTGGCTCTGATACCAAGCTGTGACGCCCCACGTCTATACCCACGCTAGCCAAGAACACTACGGAGTAATGCTGTCGACTAGCACGGAGAATAAGACTGTTGAGGAGCGACCATCCGTGTAATTGCTTTGCGCGAGCATCGATATGTCAGATAGTATAACATGCATTTCTTTATCAAGAGAGAAATCCGACATACCGACCCAAACTCAAAGCTACTACACAGTGGCTATATAAATCCTTCGGAAACAAATATAGAAATAAACATAACATAAATCAGTCACAGACAATTCATATCACAAAGGCGGAAATATATATGAATATAACACATGAAAGTGTACATCAGAGTAGTGGTCAAACAAGAGCCACAATATCAAAAAGTATAGATACAAGTGCTAGACAAAAGAATAAGTATACATCATAGTCTGTATCTCAAATGTATACAACAAAAACTACTAAACTAAAGTAGTTAGCCAAAAGTCAGAAGATGGTTCCAGATAGGAAGCCATGAGGAAGCACCTGTAATATCTCAGTCTGACCCGAGTATTATTTAAAAAGAAAATAATAAACGGATCAGTCTAGCTATAAATATCAGATGAAATGATATAGAATAAGAGATATGACTAAACATATAATAATCACAATGCCAAGCCGTGATAAATAACTAATTGAAAAATCAATAAGAGATTAATCAATATCGCAAAGATCTACTCAAAGATAAAAAGGAATGTCATACTCCTAATTTCATTCACCAAGCCACAATAAATGACATATATATCCATGCCAATCGTAAAAGTTGGTGAAACATAAATTCCAGAAATCAACACACGAAATCCAGAAATCACAATAAAAAGGAACAACGACGTCGTACAGCGGGACATCCGATGAACCAAATCACAATAAAAAGGATGGTCAATCCCACAAACTGGACATCGACGCACCTAGAAAGACACGCCCTATGCACAGTCGAACATCGACGCACCTAGAAAGATACGCCCCATGCTCTAGCATCGACGCACCTAGAAAGATACGCCCCATGCACAAATAAATATCGATGCACCTAGAAAGATACATCCCATGCATAAATAAACATCGATGCACCTAGAAAGATACACCCCATGTAATGTCTAATATCGATGCACCTAGAAAGATACACCCCATGCAAAGTCGAACATCGACGCACCTAGAAAGACACGCCCCATGCATAGACGAACATCGACGCACCTAAAAAGATACGTCCCATGTCCCGACTTATTGAGCCGATTGCTCCACGAAGTAAATAAACATCGATGCACCTAGAAAGGTACACCCCATGCATAAATAAACATCGACGCACCTAGAAAGGTACGACCCATGTGTAAATAAACATCGACGCACCTAAATAGGTACGACCCATGTGAGAAATGAGACGAAGCTCAATAAAATGAGGAACAGTCCACATAGACAAAGAGACATCGCACAATGCTAGTCTAAACCACAAAGATGATCGTCATGATCAAAGAGAAGTGTCAATTACAGTAAACTAGTAAATATATGAGCTTAGCTTCATGTCTCATCACCACTAGCTTAATTTAAATATTTACGAACAAACTGTAGATCTCCACTAGAAAATTGTCACAAGAGATTCAATCGAACAAGTTCAAGAATTAACCAACGAAGTAAACGCAAGCGTTTCATAACACTCGTTTTACTAAGTCGTTTAATTAGATTTCTCATACGAGTGAGGTAAATGCTTGTATATACTAATAGATTGGAAAACGGTTTAAGAAACGAGCTTTGTACTAAAATAGAGTTGAAATCATTTGAAGAAAGAGTTTTGATATTTACTATTAGTATAGAAACCTTTATATTTTTAAAGTGACAAATCACAAAGAAGATTGTAGGAACAATCAACTCATAAAGATTCACATTCAAAGACGTGAATAAAATCCAAATAAATCGATACTGAATCCATCAAAATGTATATTCCCATAAATCACGAAGAAAATGTCATCAAAGTCGATAATAAGTGATAATAACAAAAGAGAATCAACACGAATCGATTGAAGTTGGAATTCTCAAGCAAATAGGCAAAACTTGCAAATAGGAGCAGGTCGGTCGACCGGACTCCCTGAGTCGGTTGACCGAACCAAAAACAGAAGTGCACGGGGTAGCAGGTCGGTCGACCGGACCCTGAGCTCGGTCGACCGAGCCCTGTAGCCTGCACTTCCAAACAGAGGCAGGAAGTGCCCGTTCTACAGGTCGGTCGGCCGGCCCAGGGGCTCGGTCGGCCGAACCTGTTGCTGGCACTCCCATGCCCTATTTCAAATGAGGTGCAAATCTCGGTCAAATTGCAATCGCACGAGCAACGGCGCTAAAGGTTTATGCCAAGCGACTACCCGGCCCTATATGCTCCTCGATGCATCACCAAAAACATGTTCAAACATCAAAGTTAGGATTTTTAACGAATAGAATTCAAAACACTAAAAATTGGAATATTCACAAAAGCAATCCAAATCAAAATCAAATGCACATGAATAAGTGTTAGGAATTCATACCTAACAATCGAAGATAATTCATAGACTTAGATGTGAGATTAAAAATCTCACCTTTGAACCCAAACAATAGAAGAAGAAGCTTGAAAGTAAGCTAGATCAAATCCTCTTCAATAACAACTCAAGAAGCTTCAATCTAAGCTTAAAAGAGAAACATTTCCTAAATTAGGTTTAGGAATTTTCTGAAATCAAAGAGAGAATGAGTTGGAGAAGAAGAAGGGGATGCTTACCAATGGGTTCACTTGAGTTTGGAGCAAGAAGATGGATTTGCAAAGCAAGATAGGGCTTAGGAATTTCTATTTCTTTTTCTCTTCCCCCATTTTTGATGAAGCTTGAATGTATTATGAAATTATGAAGTAATGAAGAGGAGAGGGGGTTGGAACTGAGCTAGTAAGTGGGGTTATTGGGCTCAGCCCAAACCAAAGCCCTAAGTGAAAAGTGGCAAAATTCCACTAACTCCAAACATATCGAAGTTTATACTCAAAAAGGTCGCAAACGTCATTTTGAACTCAATGGGGGTGGTCTCGAGTCCCAATTCGATTGTTTGCAAAAAGTAGCTTTTCGTACCAAAATCCGACGAACGATAAAATATTTAAATAAAATATTTAAATATAAAATCGATAAATGTGCGGGTTGTTACCAAAGAGTTCAACTACTGAAGAATGATTGCTGCTGGAACTTGTTCTTAAGCAAACCACACCTATTAAATAAGCGTCTGTGATGTCGGCCGACTATAAAATAAGTGTTTGACATCATACGCCTATTAAATAAGCGCTTGTTGCCTATGCGCTTATTTAATAGACGTCTATTAAATAGGCACTTGATCCAATTAGAATTCTGGATCTCAAATTGAACATTAACCTTAACATTCAGACTGAATTGATTTGTTGGAGATTGATGTCTGAACATTCATACTATATTCTTCACCGTTGGAAATGCTTTTAGAATATGGATTAATAGTTATTTTCCATTATAGAATAGCAAAAAATACAAGTAACCTGTAGGAACAAAATATCTTATATCACTAGTTGCTGCTGGTATTTTGTTATTACCAGATATTCTTATTCTCATAGTAGTATTAGGTCACGATTATTAATGCATATTTTAAACCATATAGTCTATTAAACACTGATGATGATGATAACTGTAAATTGCCAATCTAATGCAAGAATATTCATGTTAATTTTGGAAGCTATTTGTTGAATAGCAATTACAACAATATAAACCAACATGCACTCACATTACTTTATGTATTGCACTCAATATGGATCTAGTTGAGCATGGCATCGTTGCTATGGAAAACAACAAGTTTCCATGTAGTTTTTAAGAAAAAAATGTTTTTAGCATTAAAAACATTCCTTTTGCGGTTTGGAAATATTTTGAGAATTTTTTTATTGAATCGGAAACCAGTTGCTACTGTCAAGGTCGACCATATTAAATTTTGAGTTGATGCAAAGTAAAAGCATAACTAGATACCTCCTATATATAAACTGTAACATGTATTATAAATAAGACATGTCCAATGTCAACCATTTACATTGATTGAATATTTTAGATCGTGAAGACTAAGGTTGATTAAAGAAGTTTGAAATTTGATTATTTACATGGATTAGTTAATGTTCTTGTTGTGTAAAAAATAGTTTACAGCTAAAAATATGTCGCGTGTAAAGGTAGACTTTGTGACCTCGTGTAAGAGTAATTATGTACCACCTGACTATTAACAACATTATATTCTGCTATTTTTATTACAAGTAAATTATTTGTATAAACTTGTATGAGTAAAATAGTACATTAAGATGCAATTTGGGGTCTGCTTGAAAATAGGGTTCGAGATGGTTGTTCTTTGGCCTCTTTTCTCCTATAGCCGACTCTGGCTATAGTAAATAATAAATCATGCATGTGGGAGTGTTAAATATGGAACACATCTAACTTAAAAAACACATTATTGACTTACAAAAATAGCGAAACTCAACAAAACAATTTTGATTAAAATAAATACAAAGATTGATGACAAAATCCGTTGATGCATTATTTACCATTGTTCATTATGATGGTATCTGTGAGATACATTTCTGACTAAATGCTGCGGTAAATCTTTTTCAAAAAAGTACATGTCGATCCAATGTATTAAAATTTGGCTACTTTATTTTATACCTTGAATCATTTTTGAAATTAAGTTTGACAAGGGTAAGCATAACATGTGGTTTTTGGCCATCAATGAATACAGATGGATAAATTGCACTAATGTTGCTATTTATAAATGATCATCGGAAGTTTATAAAAAATTGTCAAGTTTTTTCCACATCTCACCTACCCATTTTAGAGTTATTATTTCCCGAGAATTGATGTTTTGTACAATATTGAAAATAAACTGTTAGCTTGTACCTTAATGCTTTTGGTAACAACGAGTTTGTTTACTATTGGAATATCATATTTCTTAACAGAAAACATCAGTTGTACTTAGAAATTGTTTACGTTTGCTATGCATAATTCATTCATTAAATTTAATGGTTCAAATGACATAATGTTTTGATTCGTGTTTAATCAATATACATCAAAGGCTTTCAATGAAGAAAAATATATTTTGCAGAATGCATATCAATTTTTCTATTTGATGATAACAGTAAAAATGTTGCAACAAGGTGTGCAAACATGAAGAAATTCAACCTTTATTACGCTAAAAAGTACCATATATAATGAATAAGCACTTGTTGATTAGAGCTTGCCGATATAACTTGTATTTATTTTCCAATACAAAGGGAATTGACGAAGCAAAGAAAATTGCTTACCTTTTAGTACATATAATGATGCTAAATGTTTGAATTTTGGAATCAATTACCCTACTTCTAAACTGTTTCTGTACAAAAGTGTTATGATTTGGTTTATTTTACAAAAATGCATAAAATTCAATTGTTATATGTCGAATATGACAAATAGTA
This sequence comes from Allium cepa, assembly GCA_030765085.1. Lineage (NCBI taxonomy): Eukaryota > Viridiplantae > Streptophyta > Magnoliopsida > Asparagales > Amaryllidaceae > Allium > Allium cepa. The sequence goes on along the minus strand of CM060931.1, from coordinate 1,023,775,785 downwards.
TGTATTTAAAGTTCAAAATTGGAATGAATTTACTGTTTTTAGTATTCATGATCGACCTTGTAATGAATGCTAAAGAAAAAACCGGGAAATCTTTATCAAGGGTATGCAAGGAAAATAGAAGAATCTGAAAATGAAGCAAATGGTTCAATTTTTTTTGGTGATTACTAGATATCTGCGAGACAATACGCACAAAACTGTAAGGATGATGGAAAATTCAATGCACACAGATATCTTTATTAATAACTAAATTAGACTTACAAATTTTTGGTTCGACCGTGAAATACCAACAGTACCCTTACTATTTAGAGTTAAGGACCACGAGTTCAAATCCCGCTTATGACAAAAATTAATCTCTATTATTATTTGTAAAATTTGAGATATTATCAAGGCCAAAGATTCAGATCTCAATGAAGGCAAACATTCAGATATATTTTTTCTATCTATTTGTTTTTATTCTTACAACCATCAACGAATCAGTATACGATTTTCATTTATTCCAAAGCTATATCGAATACTCTTTATTTTGGTTTTAATATAATTTTAGCTTTACTTTGTGAAAATAAGTATTTTTTTTCAAATATTTGAAAATAAAAAATCGTTTTAGCGAATCAATATACAATTTTCATTTATTCCAATCGAATACGCTCTTTATTTTGGTTTTAATATAATTTTAGCTTTACATTATGAAAATAAGTATTTTATTTCAAATATTTGAACCCTATGTACTAATATTATTTCATTTCAACAGTGTTTGTAATAACATTTAAATGAAATGATCCAAGCTTTTCGAGTCTGATTGGTGGGTTGGGTCCAATCGAGTATGGTATGGCATCTATGCCATAACCAGGCCTGCAACATACCCACAATTAATTGGGTCGTAAAACCGGATACAGGTCAAGCCCAACCCATGCAGATCCAAAGCCGCTTTAATGGAACACCATATACCTGTGATTGTTTCAGCTTTGGAATGCGTGTATTAGTATATAAACAGCTCTACTTGCACTATTTTTGCCGATGTGGGACTAAAGAAATTCCCATCTTGGGAAATTCAACTGTCCTTGCAAATGTGGTATATAAATACCATTTTCTCACCTAATCATCAAAACAACACACCATAGCAGGTTGGATTCCATTGTGGTGCATTTTGGCATTGGGTCCATAGGCAACACTTTAGGTCAAAATGGTTGAATTTGCAAACCATACCCAAATCGTCCGTACCCATCATTATATATACATATATTTTGTAGTATGCAATCATGCTTGAAGAACACTGGTATTTGGTTTGCAGATGTGCGCTTACCGTTCAATAAACATATAGGGTCGATCCGTTCAATAATCATAAATTAGATCGAGTGTATGTTTATCCTAAATTGGTCGGATCAATTTTTACTTGATTTGTCTGCATATGAAACGGTACATACATTTTGTTGAAGTTATATGCATTAAAAATGAAAGATCGACGAAATAAACCATGGTAATATGTATGCTTGTGTTTAACACGTTCCGATAATTCAAATCATGTGTTTTATGTTGCCACGATTTGAATTACACCCATTTCTTTTTTCAACCAGTGGTTAACCATCCGCTTATCCTATGGATGCTTATGGTATAAAAATTGCGTTCACATCATTATCTTGTATACATTTTACTATGTTTTTTTATAATTCAAACCGTTCAACTTGATCTACATTTTGAATCCATTAGTTTTGCAAAGTTTCTAATGATGTAATGCCATTCTTATTGATACTGGTGCAAAATTAGTGTTTGCTTGAATGATAGAAAATCTCAAGCTTTAATAAGAAGCCATATTGATAGGTAAATTTAGACCTGTTAAAATATCACCCAGCCCACTAACCCAATCCATTTACCATACCTATAAATGTGTTGGACCAACTCATTTATAAATTATATTAAATGGGTTACGGGTTGGGTTGGGTTGATCCATTACTAAAAGGGTTATAAATGGGTAATCCATTTTTTAAAATCTTATAATTTGAGAATATGCACTTTTAACACACATTACAGTTTTCCATGGAGACTGAAAGTTGTATCTAGAAAATAACTAAGCTACTGCATCTCCATATTTGAACTCTACTTAGTGTAGAAGCCGCTATTTTTTTTTTGTTCAGATTGCAATAAGTTCTTCATACTAACTCGGAATTAGGTGAGATTTCGACTGATTAACTTCCACTTAAATTACGGACAATATGGAACACTCGGATACTTCATCTTGTGAATGCACACTGTAGTTCTCCATGGGACTAACAGTTGTACTTAGAAAATAATAGGCTATCCCATCTCCATATTTGAACCCCGCCTAGTGCAGAATGTGCCATTTTTTGTTCAGATTGCAATAACTTCTTCATGCTAAATCGGAATCAGGCGAGACTTCGACCGATTAACTCTCACCTAAATTACAGATAGTTTGGAACATTCAAAACTTCATCTTATGAACGCACACTATAGTTCTCCATGGGGACTGACAGTTGTACTTGAAAAATAACAGGTTACCACATCCCTATATTTGAACTCCACTTAGTGCAGAAGCCGCTATTTTTTTTTGTTCAGATTGTAATAACTTCCTTATGCTAACTTAGAATCAGACGAGACTTCAATTGGTTAACTCTCACTTAAATTTCGAACAATATGAAACACTCGGATACTTTATTTTGTGAACGTACATTGTAGTTCTCCACGGAGACTGACAATTTACTTAGAAAATAATATGCTACCACATCTCCATATTTAAACTTCGCATAGTGTAGAAACCGTTATTTTTTTTTGTTCAGATGCCAATAACATTTTTATACTAATTCGGAATCCGGCGAGATTTTAACCGATTAACTCCCACCTAAAATACAGACAATATAAAACACTCAGATGCTTCATCTTGTGAACGTCCATTGTAGTTTTCCATGGGGACTGACAGTTTTACTTAGAAAATAGCAGGCTACCACATTTCTATATTTGAACTCGGTCTAGTGTAGAAGCCCCCGCTATTTTTTTGTTCAGACTGTAATATCTTCTTCATACTAACCCAGAATCAGGTAAGGTTTCGACCGATTAACTCTCACCTAAATTAAGGACAATATGGAAGACTCAGATACTTTATCTTGTGAACACATACTGTAGTTCTCCATGAAGACTGATAGTTGTACTTAGAAAATAACAAGCTACCACATCCCCGTATTTGAATTTGATGAAAATTAGAATTAAAATTTTAAATTTTAAATTTTTGAAAATTATTTCTATCAAAATTCAAAACGTAAAAATTAGAATTAGAATTATCTTATATATCTATTTATTTTTTATAAGTCAAATCAAATTTAAATCTTTAAATGAGTTATATTGGTAACCCGCTGATTCTATGGGTTGTGTCATAGTTGGATTTTTTAACCAAACCCAACCCGTTTGACAGGTCTAGGTAAATTGCATGATTTTTTAACTTGCTTACGCATACACTAGGCATAAAATGAAATTCAATGGTAGGATTCTCCCGATCTTATAAAGTATATACATGTAATTTATGTCATGTCATTACAGCTAGTAGCTCTTGATTGGGAAATGGATGATTGATTTATCACTTAGGGATAGATCCTCGAGACTTTAATTATTGCAGGCAGCGCGGACCCACTGAAAATATTGGTGTGGCACTGCTATACAATCAAAAGGTTTGAAGAATTTTTATTTTTTCATCGCTAATACATTTTTATACAAGTACGCACATGCAAAAGTAGCAAGTCAAATAATTTGAGTTTGGGATGAAAATTCATTAAGTAGAATTTTATATGCTTATATAATTTTAGGAATTGTCAAAGAGAGAATCATTTTGCCCAAGGGGAAAGAATTTTAAGGGGGAGACTTCAGAAAATCAAAATTTTATAGGGGAAGGATCTTCTATTATGCAGTCATCTTTTGATATCAAATTATCATTCTTTTTTCCTATAGCGACATCTCACAGTTCAAAATCTATTACCTTATATCTCAAAATAAAAAATAATGCATCTACCATTCTAAAGCAAAAATTCACGTTTGTCATTCTTTTACCATTGCTGTCATTTTCCGCTGCGGGACCTTCAACCCCTCCGCTGTCGATCTTCCCTTTGCCGTCTTCTCACCTCTGTCTTGGATAAAGAGTGTTAATATTGGAGTTTCTTCATATGAAGGACATGATTATGATTTTCGTTTTCTTTCAATTTCATTTCATATTGAATCATTTTCTTATTAAAGTATAATTTATTGTAGAAGTTATTCAAGAAAAATATAGAAAATGGCGTTGTGGATTTAAATGAATATTGAGAAAATGACGATTGATATGGAGAGTTAGACAGGTTCTCCTCCATGAATATATTTATGTATGTGTGTAAATTAGAGAATTAAGATTTTGGGTTTTAAGACGAAGAGATTGAGAAGAAAAAAAAAATCTAAGTGTAGTGTTAGCATCAAAATTGGTCACTAAAACCCAAATCCAGATGAAAGCACCAAATCTCGGTCACAGCTCAGAGATAGAGTGTATGTAGAGAGTGATAATGTGAAGAACAGTCAAAACTAGAATGAAAGCAGTAAAGAAAACCAGATTTTATACTGGTTCTCCACTTTAGAAGTTTCCTTTTTATTGATGTTAGAATCAATTACAGTTAAAAAATGGTAGAGTGACCTTAGCCTTAGGAAATAGAAAGCAAGAGAACAGAAAGAAGATCCCTTTTCTGAACCCCCACGTACTGTATTTATAGGTAAATCCCGAATTGCTGGGCTTTCTGAGTAGCCCGGGCCCATCAGATCGATAGTCACACCATCCTGCCCCGCACAGTCCCGTCGAGCCGCACTCCTGTAGAGCCACACAGTCCTACCGAGCCGCAATCCTGCCGAGCCGCACTCCTACCGAGCCGCACTCCTGCCGAGCCGCATACTCCTGCCGAGCCGCATACTCCTGCCGAGCCGCATACTCCTGCCAAGCCGCACAGTCCTGGCGAGCCGCACTCCTGGCGAGCCGCACAGTTCTGCCGAGCCGCAATCCTGCCGAGCCGCACCGTCCTACTCCGCACAGCTCTGTCGTGCCGCACTCCTGCTGTAACATCCCAAAATTGTTAATTTAAATTTGGTAACTTATTTGAACTTTTGAAAGTTAATTTGAAAAGTTTCAAAAGAAATAAAATATTATTAATATTAATATTACAAGGATATATGGATATAAATAAAATATTTGGTAGTTTAAGCTTTAAACAGATAATAATAAATAAATAAAAAAACAAGAATTTGTCTTAAACATAAGATAATTCTAGTAAAAGTAACATAATGAAATACACATAGATTTACATGTGGATTTGGTGTATGCAAGAAGATAAAAAAAAATGTATGCAAGGCTAAGAATAAATATCTATAGATAAAACAAAAATGTACATACAAAAGAAAATAGGATTACATGTAAACAACAATGGAAACATAAGCATTTAATGCTATCTTCTCAGCACAAATAAAATCATTTCAGCCACCAAAGGAAGAAAAGAAAATATCTGATCAAAAAAAAAGAAACTGACCAAAGGAAAACACTACACCAGAAACACCTACTTGTTCAAACCCGTTTCCTTTATATATACACCCATATTAGTTCTAGTTCGTTCATCATAACTTAGCAAATCAAAGGAAAGAAAAAATATAAACATTGCCATATTTTCAAGTTCAAATACAATCTGCTGAACAAAAAGAAAAAAAAACAGGAGGATCAAAACTGCCCTTTTTCAAAACAAAAAGCAGCTCTCTATTCAATCTTGTTTCCAAGTGAGTAAACAAACTGTTTCAAAAATTTGAATTGTATATTTGATTCATGAATAACTTATGTTTGCTGTATATTTTGAATAAGAAGTTTTGTATAATTCTGTGCATTGAGAAATTCTATTATGATTTGTTCTCCTGTATTTCTAGTTTTAGGGCAAGGTAAAGTAGAAACAAATTAATACATCTCCATACAAACATTTTTAAGCTTAAGATTCTAAACAAAATAAGTTTGTTTAAACTTGAATGACAGCCTAAAATTTGTTTAAAGCTTAAAAGCGAAGTTGTGACTCTGTAACATTCAGTTTTACAGTAAAAAGTTAATTTTTGGATAAATTTGAATATTGCTAAATATTAATTCGATTTTATAGCTTGAATCAACATTCAAAAACAAGATTTTTAAAACAAAAATGGTAATTTTTAGTGGAGTATTCTGAGTGCAGTTCATATTTGAACAAAATATGCATTTTGACCATTTTCTGATGATCGATTCAATTTTGGATGTTCAAACTTTGTGCGAAGTAGGTTTGTTCATCGATGATTTCAGAAAAATTGTCAAATTTTTTTTCTATTTCACGAATCGATTGGACTAGGCCAATTTAAGGTTTGTATTCAAGTTTTGGACATGGTCAGTGGAAAGATGATTGCGTCTTCTGGGAGTGATCGAGCTGCACGAAATTGAGAGGGAGCGTAGAGTGGGGTGTCGACAACATGAAGCCAGTGTTGTGGATTTTCAGGCGAACGACGCAAGGGGGACGAACCGTTTTCGTGTTGGTGCGTTCGAGTTACAGTGTCGAGTGAAAGGCTAAATTTCGTTTTCAAATTTTGGCTTCGAGTCGAACTTTGATTTCGAGTGTAAGTTTCGTGACTTGCCGAAGGTCGCGAAGTCCACCAGAACGGCGACGCGACGCCGTGCATGTGCACGACATCGATTTTGTGTCAGGAAGTTTGGGCTGGGGAGGAACTCGAAGGAGTGCTCGAGTAGGAGATGGGTTGGCTCGGGTTTTCTCGCATTGATTCGGTAGTTTAAACTTAAGTTTTAAAAATAAAAAAAACAGAGAAGAAGGAGTACGTGAGGACGAGAGAGTGACTCGGGAAAAGGAAGAGAGAAACCCGAGTGAATACTCGAGTCAAACCTGGGGTAATCTCGGGTTGTTTCAGAAAGGGGTTAAGTTTTATAAATTTAAAGTTAAAAATGTTAAACAAATTTTAGTGTTAACAAAGCAATTAATGTTTGACTAGGTTGAGTTAAGAACTTATAACAAGTTTTAATTAACTAAGTGGATACTTAACAATGTTTTAAAATCTAATTAAAACTTTAACTAAATAATTGATTTAAGATAAATATTAAAGTTAATTAACATTAAAGCTTTTTGTAATTGTAATAAATTGATTTCAAAGCAATTAAGGAAGATTCTAAAATATTAATTAAGATAAATAATGATTATTAATTAATTGTTTAAAATGGGCAATTAAGAATGATTAATCTATAATTTGTAATTAAGGATTGATTAATTAATAATTAAGCGTTTAACTAATTTGGAATTAAGAATTGTAAATTAGATAATAAAAGTTAATTAATTTATAATTAGTAGTTAATTAAGTTAATTAATTAAGGAAAAATTAATTAATAAAGTGGATTAAGATTTAATTAGTTTATCATTAAGAATAATTAATCACTGATTTAAAATAATCAATAAAAATTGTTATGTGGTTAATTCATTTAGATCACATTTACCTTGATTGAAAATAATTAACTATTGTTGTGCACTGGATTGATATTTATGTTGTGGTTGTGACGCTGTGTGATACGAATTGCTTTGTGCTGAACTGTGATTTGTGATTTAATTCTGTATTGATGTGAAAACCCTTTTACCCGTTAAACGGCATTTAAACTTCGATGCGACAGGGAGTTAGATTCCAGTAGGTTATCCGAAACCCACATCGAACCCTGAATGTGAATCTTTGTAATTGATACATCCACATGTTTTAAAATTGAGCGTTCACTATTCGGTTTAGCCAGGAGAGGACCTTTGTGTCATATAACCCATTTCGAATAGTGATACGACGAAATGAATAGCATTTGAAGACGGTGGTGAAGACCGGGTGTCTTCGAAAACGATAGGATAACCTATCGATTGTCTCTGCACTGAGTTGCTCCGGTATAGAGATCTCCACATGTGATGGATAACCAGATACTTTACCTATGTGGCTGCTGCAATCTCATTTACTGTGTGGTTGTTGCTTTGTGGTAGAGGGCTCTCGGATAAAGGTCGCAAACGACCGCGGGGTGGCATACTCGAGTAGTAGTTACCTAGTTACAGAGGTAACCCGGCCTTGTGTTGGCAGAGAGCCGGGTAGGTTCTCGGGACGTCCCTCAAGAGGCATACCCATGTGGCAGTAGGAAGTTCCTTAGCCTGACCATTTGTTGGAAAAATTCAAAGAAACAATACGAGTCTTGTACGGTTTTGGTTGTATAACCTGCCATGCAGCGTGGCGGTAATCTGCCACAAAACATGGTAGCTATAATAGGCATACAATAATGGTTGTATGCTGGCTAAGATTAATATTATACTTTCGAAATGATTTTCCACACCATGCACTAGTAATAGTATCAAAGAATTTTTCTCGTATCAAGCATATTTGACTATCATAAGAAGAAATCTTATCCAATTCTGCGATTGCATTGTGTGTGTGGTGGGAGGTCTTATGGTAGTTTCATTTTCAAAAAGCATAAACGGTTTTCTTTTATAAATCTGTTTTATTTAAAAGCAACTGTTTTTTTACTCATACTAGTCTCATGACTGACCCGGAGTTTATTGTTCCTTTTCTAAACTTTGGGTGCCCATCATTTCCACACGGGCAGCCTAGTAGCAGGTTTCCGTGTTCTGGCGTTAGCAGTATTTTGGAGGCTTTTACCTTGAAGATATTTTGGAAGCTTTGGATATCAAGTTGCTTAGTTTTTGGAAGTTCGTTATCGCTTCATTCCTTTGAAGACTTTTTGGATATATGATCACTTGTTGTTCTATTATGATGTTCTATTTGGAGTTGTGATATATGTATAAAAACACTCTGATGTAGTAATGGATATTATGATGATGTTGTATCTGTGATGTAATGTATGATATTCATTGTGTTTCCGTTGTTTTATATTCATCTAATGTTGTTATAAGCTCCATCCGACTGGAGTTCGATGTTTGAATCTTTGGCGGTCGAATACAAGTGAGGTATTTAGTGTCAATTTTCGAACATTGGATTTCAGATTGTGAATGTGGTATCAGAGCTGAAGGTTGAGTAAGAACTTTAGCTACGGTGTATAACACATTAGATGGCTCATTAGAGATAGGGTGTAGTATACCCTAGAATGAGTATAACAGAGATCGAAACTTCAAATTTTCTTGGTCTATTTCTTTTAACTGCTGATATTCCTAAAGATATCTCGTCCGAATATCTAAACCAATTTTCTTACTAATTACAGATAGTAAGAATGAGCGGACGAAGAGGAAGAGCTGGGGGGCGAGGAAAAGCAACATCACCTAGCCAAGTTCCCCCAACAGCAGAAGCAACTTTATCTATTCAGCATCAGCCGAATTTGGCTGATTTATATAAGAATTTTTCAAGGCTTGGTGGTAAGCCGTTCACCGGCAATGAGTCGATTGTTGAGGCCCAAGCATGGATCAGATCATGTGAAACAATCTTTAGAGGACTAAAGTTGCAAGACGATCAGATGCGACTCATAGCTTCTTGGCAACTTCAAGAAGAAGGCTTAGCATGGTGGGAGACAGTTATTGTAGATAAACCAGAAGACGAGTTTACTTGGAAGAAATTTAAAGAAGTATATGAGAAGTGCTATATGCCATCAGCTGGAATTTCTCGAATTTACCAGAAATTCATGGACTTAAAGCAGGGGAGTTTGTCATTCGAGGAGCATCTAAACAAATTCAATGAATTGTCTCGTTTTAGTCCAGAATTGGTGAGCACACCTTTAAAGAAGAATGAGAGGTTCATTCGTGGGATGAATAAGAAATTCCATGAAAGAATGACTGGCCACGTCAAAGAATCCTTTTCAGATTTAGTTGATATGGGGTACAGATATGCTACACTTGACATGCAAGAAGCCCCGGTGGAGAAAAGACATTCGAGCAATCAAAACTGGAAGAAGAGGAAATTTGGAGGCAAGAAACCATGGCAGGGTAAGGAGAAAAGGAGGAGCAATCAGGGAAGCACAACAGAGAATGTCACTTGCTTCAATTGTCTAGAAAAAGGCCACTACTCAAACAGCTACAAGAAGGCAAAGAGAGATCAATCCGTACAAGCGAAGCTTAGGAAATGCTATTATTGTCAGAATTTGGGACACGAAGTTAAAGACTGCCCAGTCATGATGCAAGCTCAAACAACCAAGGTGTACACTGTCAAAGATAAACCTGCATCTTCCAAAGCAGAAAAGGGGAAAGGAGTTCTGGAAGGTAATCTTATTTATGATAGCATTGTTAGAGTTCTATTTGACACGGGCGCTACACATAGTTTTATCTCTCAGCAAGCTATAAATGAATTAAATCTTGAACCTGATTTTGTTGATGAACCTATATGCGTAAAGAATCCAGTTGGAGGTCCCGCGAACCTTTATGTTCGATGTAAAGACGTTCCTATCTCCTATTCTTGTTACCAATTCCCTATCAGTCTCATTGTCCTTGATTTCAACGAGTTTGAAGTCTTACTCGAAATGGAATGGCTAGCTAAATACGAAGCCAAATTGGATTGCAATAATCGATTGATTTCGATTAAAACCAAATTTGGAGATTTCATCGAGATTTCTTGTGAAGACCCTAGTCCTAAAAGAGAAGGGTTGATGTATAATTTGGGCTATCCCGAGCCCAGTCTGGAGTCCATACCCATTGTTAGAGATTTTCCGGACGTGTTCGAAGAAGTGAAATCTCTACCTCCACATCGGGAAATAGAATTCAGAATTGACCTAGTGCCCAATACTCGTCATGTCGTTCATGCAAGTCGCAGGATGACACCTAGGGAAAGGGTTGAATTATTTCAGCAAACTGATGATTTGCTAAATAAAGGATTAATTCGTCCTAGTGTTTCTGAATGTGGTTCAGCAGTAGTGTTTGTTGCAAAATCGGACGGATCTTTGAGATTGTGTGTAGATTTCCGCGATCTTAATAAGCTGACTCTCAAAAATAAATTTCCACTGCCTAGAATTGATGATCTGTTTGATCAATTGCACGACGCTCGTTTCTTTTCGAAGATGGATCTAGCCCAGGGATTCCATCAACTACGAATCGCCGAAGATTGTGTTCATTTGACTGCTTTCAGAGGTCCTAATATGTTCTACGAATGGTTAGTCATGCCTTTTGGGCTAACCAATGCTCCTACATACTTCGTAGATCTTATGACTCGTGTGTTTCGAGAAGTATTGAATAAATTTGTGCTTGTGTTTATTGACGATATTTTGGTCTATTCTAAGACTGAAGAGGAGCATGCCGAACATCTTAGAATCATTTTGGAGATATAGAGGAGAAATATTTTATTCGCATAATTTTCCAAATGCCAATTTTGGGTCAAAGAAGTCAAATTTCTCGGCCATATTGTTAATGAAAAAGGAATTTCTGTTGATCCTAGCAAAATTTCCGCTATTCTTGATTGGAGAAAACCTACTACCCAAAGGAAGTTCGAAGCTTTTTGGGTTTAGCCGGTTATTATCGGAAGTTTGTTCAGGACTTTTCTAAGATAGCTAGTCCGTCGACTAAGCTAACAATGAAGGATATAAAATTCAATTGGTCTCCGAAATGTGACGAAGCTTTTCAGGAGTTGAAGAAGAGATTAACCACCGCTCCTGTTCTCGCTATTATCAACGGGAATCAGGGATTATCTGTTTATACCGACGCTTGCGGTGATGGTTTGGATGCGGTATTAATGCAGAATGGGAAGGTAATTGCCTACGCGAGTAGAAAATTACGTCCTCATGAAAGAAATTATCCAACCCATGATTTGGAGCTTTTAGCTGTTATCTTCGCTTTGAAAATATGGCGACATTATCTTCTGGGGAAAAATCTTTTCAGCTTTCTTAACAATTTACGAATTTAACTTAACTTAATAAATATACCTAATGAATTCTCTTTATTTTAGGTGAAAAATTCGAATTGTTCACGGACCACAAATCTTTGAAATATCTCTTCACCCAGAAAGATTTAAATCTGCGACAATAACGTTGGTTGCAATTTCTGGCATCTTATGACCTAGATATTCAATATACGTCCGGAAAAGCCAATGTAGTTACCAACGCTTTAAGTAGGAGACATGTTGTTCTTGCATATCTTGTTGTCACTCCTACTCTCCTTGAAAAGGTTGCCAACAAGCAAACCGAAGACGAGTTTCTTCGGGAAATTTGTAGAAGAATATGTCGAGATGAAGATTCTAGTTTTGCAATTGATGATAATGGAGTTATAAAGATGAAAGGCAGGATTTGTGTCCCGGACATTCCCGAACTGAAACGTGAAGTTTTGGACGAATGTCACAAATCTAAATTCAGCATCCATCCAAGGGTCAACAAGATGTATCGTGATATCAAAAGAACTTTCTGATGGAAGACAATGAAAAGGGACATATCTATATATGTGAGTCGTTGTGCTACTTGCCAACAAATCAAAAGCGATCAAAAGAAAATGGCGGGTTTACTTCAGCCTTTAGAGGTACCCAAGTGGAAATGGGACCAAGTATCGATGGATTTTATCGACGGTTTGCCTCGTACTCGGAAAGGCAATGCAGTAATTTGGGTTATTGTGGACCGTTTGACTATGACAGCCCACTTATTGCCAGTAAAATCTACCCGCACGGCAGCAAGTTTAGCCAAATTATATGTGAAAGAAATTGTCCGTCTCCACGGTATTCCCAACATCATAGTGAGTGATCGTGATTCGATCTTCACTAGTAGATTTTGGGAGGCATTTCAAGATGCATTGGGAACAAAACTGAATTTCAGCACTGCTTATCGCTCACAATCTGATGGGTAGACTGAGAGGATTAACCAAATCTTAGAAGACCTATTGCTTGCTTGTATACTTGATTTTGGTGGTTCTTGGGAAGACCATTTGCATCTGGTCGAATTCTCATATAACAATAGCTATCAGGCCAGTGTAGAAATGGCTCCTTTTGAGGCTTTATATGGTAGTCTGTGTCAATCACCCGCATGCTGGATTGAGGCGGGTGTTAGACTCGTTCTTGGACCGGATATGATTAAAGAAGCCACGGAGAAAGTTGATTTTATACGGAAGAAATTGAAGACAGCTCAAAGTCGTCAAAATAGTTATTATGATCGCAGAAGAAGGGATTTGGAATTCCAGATTGGACTCTGTCTTTCTTAAAGTATCTCCAATGAGAGGAGTATTAAGGTTTGGGAAGACCGGTAAGCTGGCACCACGGTATATTGGTCCTTTTCCTATTCTGGAAAGGATCGTTCTTTAGCCTATCGAGTGCAGTTTCCTAGCTGGTTGTCTGTCGTGCATGATGTGTTCCACATTTCTAATCTTCGGAAGTATGTGCACGATCCAAATAGTATTATTGAAGAAGCTGCTCAACAGGATCTCGAAATCACTCCCAATTTAACAGTTAAAAGAGAACCGATTAAGATTGTAGATCGTGATGAAAAGCGATTGAGAAACAAAGTTGTGAAACTGGTTAAAGTTCAATGGAGGGGCAATTCAAAGGACTGCACTTGGGAAGCCGAAGATAATATGCAGAAATCATATCGCAATTGCAGAGTGGATATCTCAGCTGTAACGTCCCGAAAATTTTCGACTTTCGAAAATCCGACATCGACACTCACTTTATCGACTGCCGAGAAATCAAAGGCCGAAAACCGAGATGTTATGGGTTTTAAAAAGAATTTAAGAAAAGAAAAGTAGAAAAGAAGAAGAAGAGAAGAAGAAAGAAAATTTAGATAGGGAAAAGAAGATAGAAAATTTTAAAATAGAAAGAAAAGAGAAGAGAAAGGAAAAAGAAAAACAGAAGAAAATAGGACGGAACAGAAAACAAGAACAACAACAACAGAATCTCACAATTCGCAGCGGAACAGCATATAATAATAAATGAATAATCTTTAAACAAAGAACTATATCAGTTATTACATTACATTTCATTACATCATATCATCAGAGTGTACAACATCATACAACAACAAACAGTGCAGCGGAAAAGAAATACTATATACTAGTAATACGCCATGCCATCCAGCTTGCCTCCAGCAACTCCAGAATATCCTGATAAACCTAACTCTTAACTGCCCGTGTGGAAATTGGTGGGCACCCAGAGTTTAGGAAGGAAAACAATAAACTCCGAGTCAGTCATGTGACTGGTGTGAGAACTCAAAACAGTTTATTTAACTTTAAAATCAAAATAGAGGAATATTTTTAAATCAATTCGCAATGCTTTTAAAAATGAGACTACCATAAGGCCTCCCGCACACACACACATGCAAACGCAGAATCGGAGGAGATTTCTCCTTATGATAGTCAAAGATGCTTGATACGCATTTTAAAATAACATTTGATATTTTTATTAGTGCATAGTGTATAACAAATTTATTTCGAAAGTAGAATATAAATCTTAGCCAACATACGACCATTATCGTATGCCTACTATAGCTACTATCCAAACAGTGGTGACCACCATAAGTGAATAGCAGGTTCTACAACTAATACCGTACAAGTTTCGTATTGGGAATTGGATTTCCAACAAATGGTCAGGCCAAGGAACTTCCCATTGCCACTGAGAATGCCTCTGGATGGACATCCCCGAGAACCAAACCGGATCTCAACCAACACAAGGCCGGGTTACCCCTAACTGGATAACAACTGACCGAATATGCCATCCCCCGGTCCTTTGGGACCTTTATCCGAGAGCGCTCTCTAATCAATTCACACAATCATAACAAAGTGTTTTCAACATGAGTAAGTATCTGGGCTCCATACCATGATACCACCCTTTTCCAGAAGGAAATGGACACATCCTAAAGGGTGCTACCCCTCATAACCTTGCTGCTTCTTTCCTGTTTTGACCATTTCCGGGATGTGAGGCTCGACGAATTCACGTCCACAAAAACATACTTTATACAAAAGCCATGCTTTGGGTCAACAAATGATCAACACAATGATCACTAAGATAGACGATCAAATAAATGATCCTATCACAATAATCAACACAATGATCATTTCAGCATCACTCAGCATGTCACATTACCAAACTGGGAATATATCGCTGATAACTTCAACTATATAACCTTTGAGCTCGTACGTCTCAAAGAAGGGTGTTAAGCAAAGAATAAATTCTCCGCCACCAACAGAAATATATTTGAAAGAAATCGGCTTTATATCTCAAATTGTAATGTCAGACATACAATCCATACAAGTCTGTTCCGGGCTCGAACAGAACCGAAGGCACTTACAAAGAAGTCCTTGCAATCCGGATATTCACAATCCTGATCGGATTTCCCATCACTTAGGGAGTTTCTATACCGGCGCGACTCGGTGCAGAAACAATCGATAGGTCATCCTATCGCTCTTGCAAATACCGGTCTTCAACACCGATCTTCAAATGCGATTTATCACGACGTATCACATATTCGGAATGGGTTATACGACCCCATGGTCCTTTCCCGGTTAACCCGAATAGTGAGCGCTTATTCAAAAATAAGTGTGCATTCAAATTCAATCAAATCACATCAAATACCCATTCAAAGGGAAATACTGATAGTCGGCTATTGAACTATCAATGGATATGCATACATCACCAGATTCCAAATAATTTTCCAAATTATTTATTTTCCAAAATATCTTTACAAGATATAAAATTTCAACACTTCAAAAATAAATCAATATTTATTTTCAAACAAATTTCACTTTCACATATAAATTCCATAATGAATTTATACTTCAAAATATCCATGCATATATGATTTCAACTATTCATTTCAATTTATCTTCAAAAAGATAAATTCTAATTATTCACTTTATACTGGAAAACAATTCCATACTTATTAAATAAGTAATTCACAATCTTTTATTTTCAACACTTAGAAAATATTCAATATACTTAAACCGAATTAAGTATATATTTCTTTCTTTAAGGAAATCATTCACTTAACATATTTATTTGGGCCAAAACGAATGTTGCGTAAAACATCGTTACGACAACCCAAAATCACTAGTATAGGGATTCGAAATTAAAATAGATATATAAATCCCAATACTATACAAAAACATTTCCTTTCGGAAATCATTTACTATAACAACAGTGTTATAGTCCATCATCTCCTTTCGTTTCTCGAAACATCTATTTCAACAATAAATGTTGAAATCTGTGGTTTCGAATCTCAACATGTTTAAAAACATCGTTAGATTGTTTTAATTCTATTTAAACATCACATTCAAAACAATTCCTTTAACGTGTTATTCACTATTAAAAAATGCGAATATAACTCCATTTCTAAGTTATAACAATTAACTTGTCAAAATAAGTCATTTGCGAATTTATAAAACAACGTTTATAAATTCCTTTTCTATTTATTTATAAAAACTTCCTTTTTTATAAATCCTTTTATTTACCTATTCAGTTTATAATTCAATTATAGACTAAAAGTTCAAATTATAAGTTAACTACTTATAAAACGATTATATTACAAAATCGTTCATTTAACTTCCCAATTTATTAATCTTAACTTATAAGATTGTTTATTTATCCAAAATTCATTCTTTCGATAACTTTATAAATTTTATAAACCTATTGCTTATAAAATCTCATTTATAACTTCACAGTTTATAATTTCATAAATTTCATTCATTTAGGAAATTCATTTTCACTACATTCAAACACTTATAAAAACTCGTTTTAAATGTCCATAATTCAATTTATAAATATCCATTTATAAATCTCTTAAGATAAATTAATTTATATTATTCTTTTAAAACGTCTTTAAATTCCTTTATAATTCCACCATCTTGATTTATAAAATAATCAAATTTTATAAATCCTATTTTTAACTTTTATAATATATTCAAAAATCCAATTTAACTATTTTATAAGGTCATTAATTCATATTTCTCAAAAATCAGCTTTTAACTATATTTCACAAAAACTATAATTTTTATAACTTTAAAAATTATAACGTTATTTATTTATAATGGATCAATTCCAAAAATATAGTATATTTTCAAAAATCACTTTAAAACCATTTTAAAATCCCAAAATCTGGGTCCAATGATGCTACACACCAAATAGTCAATCACGACTAACAACGATATCATATATCGATATGATAATCATCAAATATCAAAATATCTGAAATAAAATAAATACTGTTGAGGAATCCAGTTGGATCCCTCCAACCTGTTTTCCTGCATCCAAAAACATTAGCACAATACCAATTTCGCTCCAGTACGAAATTATCGCGGTATATGTTCTTATTAAATATTATCCGCTTACTAACGGCGTAATAGGGTTTCATCCGCTAAACAAAAAATGCGGGAAATCAACAACTGCAATATATACATATGCCAATATATATATTGATATTATATATAATACCAATTTCACTGTTTATGAAATATTCGCGGTATATGTTTTTATTAAATAACATCCGCTTACTAACGGCGAATAATGTCTATTTTAACAATCAATAATTTACAGTCATCATTCAAACATGCATTCAAATATTTTAAATCTAACTATTTAAAATAAAATCGAAACCTATTCGATTGAGTGAGAAGTTCTCACCTTGATTTTAAATTCCGTTTCAGCTTTTATTTCGAATAAAATTAAACGCGCGTTTAATTTTACCCGAAATTCTCACTAACTCCAAACGACTCCAAACCAACTCCATCGCGTAGTGCTCGTCCATACGATTCCAACGCAACTGAGTTTGCATTTTTTCGACCTCGTATGAAAAGGATACGAATTTATGAAGTTCGTACACGATTTTAATAGCTTAAATTCAACATAACTTAATTATTTTCAACATACAATCAACATGGGCCCTTGGATTTGCACTGCATCATCAAGGCCGTGACTTCCCATCCTCCATCTCCCTCACGCAACATATCCAGATAATCAAAACGCAAGAGAACCCACCCCATCTCAAACTAGGGTTAATTAATTCGCCATTAATACTCGACGAAACCCGATCATACCAACACCATGACGAAGCTCCTCACCTTAGCTATGTTCGGCCTGACCCTGGTGGAGCTCGGCCCAAAGATTGGCCTAGAATCTCGTGCGCACGGCAGCAAGGTCGGCCCCACCAAGCTCCTCCTCCGATGCTCCAAACTCGATCTCAACCGTTGATCTCGTAGCTCTCGTCGTGCTCTTCATCTTTGTAGTTGAAACCTAAGGCTAAATGTCGACGGATTGGAAGATAATCGAGGTGGAAGTCGAGTGTTTTCTGGCCATCCATCATAAAGTGGCGGCTGATAAATATTAGGGTTAGGTTTTGATTTTTTAATTTGTGAATGAGGGTATGGTATATTTATAGAAAAAGCAAGCGTAAACACTATTCATCCCGGGAATTCCGAACTCCGATTTAGGCGCCGTAACCAGCGTTTCTAAGGTTTACCCCGCGTTCCGGACACAATGGAACAGGTTTCGGAAGCTAATTCGGAAGTATGTGCGAGTTATGGCTGCAAACGCTCAATTTAAATTAAACCGATTTAAGTCGATTTCTAGGCGTTTTAATTTGTACCGGACAAACGGTAAATCCAATTGACTTGAAATTTGAAATCTTACAATAATATCACATTACGGATCCGATGAAACTGGTTTCGTCGAAATCCGAGACTTTTTGAAAAATGGCTATTTTGACTCGCCAAATTTAAATTAAAAATAAATCGATGCGTTTCGAGCTGCCACGCTCAAACGATAACTCCGATTGACACGAAAATTGAAATCCGGTAATAACTAACTATTACGGATCCAATGGAACTGGTTTCGTTCAATTCTGAGACTGTTCAAAAATTGACTATTTTACAGTCGATTATAAAATATTAAAATATTCAATTTTCACAAATAAACTTTTAATTCGATTTTAAAAGTTCTAAAATATTTCTATAACTCCAGTATGATTAAATAAAATTTTACAAATCATTTTCTATCATATTTAACTCTATTTTCAATTATTTCCATAATTTAACATATTAAATTATCGATTTAATTATTCAATTAAATCCAAAAATTCAAATAAAAATTTATTTGACTTAAAAATTCACTTATAAATATTTAAAATTAATTAAATATTCAATTTTTAATTAATAAAAATTCTGGGTCGTTACAATCTTTCCCCCTTAAAAGAATTTCGTCCTCGAAATTACAAGTAAGAAAGGTTACAAAATCTATTAACTTTCCAAAATTCATAATTAAACTTCTTATGATAACTTTTACTAAGTTTTCAAATCATACTTAGTTATGTTTTCAAAAACAACTACTATCGTTTAACTTTCAACTCTAAAACAAAGTTAAAGTTTCCAAAATTTTCCCATTTTCTCAAAATTTTTCTAACGCCTTAAATTTTCGGAAAAATTCGCCATAGTCTCCTTTGCGCGGCTCGATCCGAAAAAAAAATGACAGTATATATATCACAAATATACATCTCATCAAGTAATGAGGCATCCCGAAGGGAAAAAAGTATAAAAGTACGATATTTAATCCGAGATATGTACCTTCTATTTTATTAGCGAGCATATACAGCTAATATAGCGCAAAAGCGAACTCCAAATGCGAAGCAAACGCGATCCGCACCTACTAAACACTCAACAAACAACATGAGAAACATGCATATAAAGCATAGTATCGATATACAACATGTAGCAACATAATAACTATATATACCAACATGATGACTATACATGTCACATAGCAAATGCAACAATAGCAATATATATTCAACCATCATCCAATTATCATTCATAATCAATAATATTCATTCATATTTTCATTAATATACAATGAATTGGTTTTCACTTTCAAATCACATTTGATTTATTTACATTGGATTTACTAACATTCATTCTCAATTCAATTAGTTTACATTTACTAATTAAATCTAATTCACTTTCAATTCTATTCAAATTTATTTACTTCTAATTTGAATTCAATTTCATAGCTTTCAATTTCATTAACACTTAATGAATTACATACAATCAATCAACAATCATATAACAACCAAAGTATATATAATACAACCAAATTCCTTTGCTTATATTCATTCTCATTCAATTTATTCAACTTCTAATAACATTAGATTTCAATGAATTTACACTTTCATTCATTATTTCATATCAATTATTCACATTCAATTGATTAACATTCAATCCATTCATTCAATTCAATTACAAAGTTGAATTTCATTTACATAACTTAAGTTATATTCCATTTATACCTCCTTTATTTACAACTCATATTTTATATAGTTTCACTTCTTATATATAAGTTTATTTTACAATTGTAATTCACATTAATTATAACTTTAATTCTTATAATTCTTTTGCTTATACAATTATTCTTTTATTTGGATTATTCAAACAACCTAACAATCAACTTATATACACTTTAATAATTCTGAAAAATTATTCCTTTACATATAAAAATATAATCAAGGCAAAATTATTCCATTTACCCAATTTAAAATCAATATTGTGTCGAATTGTTCTATTCAAGTGTTTAGAAACCCCTTCGGCTCAGTTTCGAGGCTGTGCTGACGAAAGTTCATATGCCACTCAATAAACCAATCATCACAATATAAAACAAATTTTATATTCACTAACAAATACGCTCTCATAGCTATTATTACACTCAAATTCATTCTAGAGTACTACTGACTCTATCTCTAATGAGTAATACCCAACAGAACCATGGTTGTCGCTTAACCATCAGCTTAACCATCAGCTTAACCATCAGCTCCGATACCAAATGTAACGTCCCGAAAATTTTCGACTTTCGAAAATCCAACATCGACACTCACTTTATCGACTGCCGAGAAATCAAAGGCCGAAAACCGAGATGTTATGGGTTTTAAAAAGAATTTAAGAAAAGAAAAGTAGAAAAGAAGAAGAAGAGAAGAAGAAAGAAAATTTAGATAGGGAAAAGAAGATAGAAAATTTTAAAATAGAAAGAAAAGAGAAGAGAAAGGAAAAAGAAAAACAGAAGAAAATAGGACGGAACAGAAAACAAGAACAACAACAACAGAATCTCACAATTCGCAGCGGAACAGCATATAATAATAAATGAATAATCTTTAAACAAAGAACTATATCAGTTATTACATTACATTTCATTACATCATATCATCAGAGTGTACAACATCATACAACAACAAACAGTGCAGCGGAAAAGAAATACTATATACTAGTAATACGCCATGCCATCCAGCTTGCCTCCAGCAACTCCAGAATATCCTGATAAACCTAACTCTTAACTGCCCGTGTGGAAATTGGTGGGCACCCAGAGTTTAGGAAGGAAAACAATAAACTCCGAGTCAGTCATGTGACTGGTGTGAGAACTCAAAACAGTTTATTTAACTTTAAAATCAAAATAGAGGAATATTTTTAAATCAATTCGCAATGCTTTTAAAAATGAGACTACCATAAGGCCTCCCGCACACACACACATGCAAACGCAGAATCGGAGGAGATTTCTCCTTATGATAGTCAAAGATGCTTGATATGCATTTTAAAATAACATTTGATATTTTTATTAGTGCATAGTGTATAACAAATTTATTTCGAAAGTAGAATATAAATCTTAGCCAACATACGACCATTATCGTATGCCTACTATAGCTACTATCCAAACAGTGGTGACCACCATAAGTGAATAGCAGGTTCTACAACTAATACCGTACAAGTTTCGTATTGGGAATTGGATTTCCAACAAATGGTCAGGCCAAGGAACTTCCCATTGCCACTGAGAATGCCTCTGGATGGACATCCCCGAGAACCAAACCGGATCTCAACCAACACAAGGCCGGGTTACCCCTAACTGGATAACAACTGACCGAATATGCCATCCCCCGGTCCTTTGGGACCTTTATCCGAGAGCGCTCTCTAATCAATTCACACAATCATAACAAAGTGTTTTCAACATGAGTAAGTATCTGGGCTCCATACCATGATACCACCCTTTTCCAGAAGGAAATGGACACATCCTAAAGGGTGCTACCCCTCATAACCTTGCTGCTTCTTTCCTGTTTTGACCATTTCCGGGATGTGAGGCTCGACGAATTCACGTCCACAAAAACATACTTTATACAAAAGCCATGCTTTGGGTCAACAAATGATCAACACAATGATCACTAAGATAGACGATCAAATAAATGATCCTATCACAATAATCAACACAATGATCATTTCAGCATCACTCAGCATGTCACATTACCAAACTGGGAATATATCGCTGATAACTTCAACTATATAACCTTTGAGCTCGTACGTCTCAAAGAAGGGTGTTAAGCAAAGAATAAATTCTCCGCCACCAACAGAAATATATTTGAAAGAAATCGGCTTTATATCTCAAATTGTAATGTCAGACATACAATCCATACAAGTCTGTTCCGGGCTCGAACAGAACCGAAGGCACTTACAAAGAAGTCCTTGCAATCCGGATATTCACAATCCTGATCGGATTTCCCATCACTTAGGGAGTTTCTATACCGGCGCGACTCGGTGCAGAAACAATCGATAGGTCATCCTATCGCTCTTGCAAATACCGGTCTTCAACACCGATCTTCAAATGCGATTTATCACGACGTATCACATATTCGGAATGGGTTATACGACCCCATGGTCCTTTCCCGGTTAACCCGAATAGTGAGCGCTTATTCAAAAATAAGTGTGCATTCAAATTCAATCAAATCACATCAAATACCCATTCAAAGGGAAATACTGATAGTCGGCTATTGAACTATCAATGGATATGCATACATCACCAGATTCCAAATAATTTTCCAAATTATTTATTTTCCAAAATATCTTTACAAGATATAAAATTTCAACACTTCAAAAATAAATCAATATTTATTTTCAAACAAATTTCACTTTCACATATAAATTCCATAATGAATTTATACTTCAAAATATCCATGCATATATGATTTCAACTATTCATTTCAATTTATCTTCAAAAAGATAAATTCTAATTATTCACTTTATACTGGAAAACAATTCCATACTTATTAAATAAGTAATTCACAATCTTTTATTTTCAACACTTAGAAAATATTCAATATACTTAAACCGAATTAAGTATATATTTCTTTCTTTAAGGAAATCATTCACTTAACATATTTATTTGGGCCAAAACGAATGTTGCGTAAAACATCGTTACGACAACCCAAAATCACTAGTATAGGGATTCGAAATTAAAATAGATATATAAATCCCAATACTATACAAAAACATTTCCTTTCGGAAATCATTTACTATAACAACAGTGTTATAGTCCATCATCTCCTTTCGTTTCTCGAAACATCTATTTCAACAATAAATGTTGAAATCTGTGGTTTCGAATCTCAACATGTTTAAAAACATCGTTAGATTGTTTTAATTCTATTTAAACATCACATTCAAAACAATTCCTTTAACGTGTTATTCACTATTAAAAAATGCGAATATAACTCCATTTCTAAGTTATAACAATTAACTTGTCAAAATAAGTCATTTGCGAATTTATAAAACAACGTTTATAAATTCCTTTTCTATTTATTTATAAAAACTTCCTTTTTTATAAATCCTTTTATTTACCTATTCAGTTTATAATTCAATTATAGACTAAAAGTTCAAATTATAAGTTAACTACTTATAAAACGATTATATTACAAAATCGTTCATTTAACTTCCCAATTTATTAATCTTAACTTATAAGATTGTTTATTTATCCAAAATTCATTCTTTCGATAACTTTATAAATTTTATAAACCTATTGCTTATAAAATCTCATTTATAACTTCACAGTTTATAATTTCATAAATTTCATTCATTTAGGAAATTCATTTTCACTACATTCAAACACTTATAAAAACTCGTTTTAAATGTCCATAATTCAATTTATAAATATCCATTTATAAATCTCTTAAGATAAATTAATTTATATTATTCTTTTAAAACGTCTTTAAATTCCTTTATAATTCCACCATCTTGATTTATAAAATAATCAAATTTTATAAATCCTATTTTTAACTTTTATAATATATTCAAAAATCCAATTTAACTATTTTATAAGGTCATTAATTCATATTTCTCAAAAATCAGCTTTTAACTATATTTCACAAAAACTATAATTTTTATAACTTTAAAAATTATAACGTTATTTATTTATAATGGATCAATTCCAAAAATATAGTATATTTTCAAAAATCACTTTAAAACCATTTTAAAATCCCAAAATCTGGGTCCAATGATGCTACACACCAAATAGTCAATCACGACTAACAACGATATCATATATCGATATGATAATCATCAAATATCAAAATATCTGAAATAAAATAAATACTGTTGAGGAATCCAGTTGGATCCCTCCAACCTGTTTTCCTGCATCCAAAAACATTAGCACAATACCAATTTCGCTCCAGTACGAAATTATCGCGGTATATGTTCTTATTAAATATTATCCGCTTACTAACGGCGTAATAGGGTTTCATCCGCTAAACAAAAAATGCGGGAAATCAACAACTGCAATATATACATATGCCAATATATATATTGATATTATATATAATACCAATTTCACTGTTTATGAAATATTCGCGGTATATGTTTTTATTAAATAACATCCGCTTACTAACGGCGAATAATGTCTATTTTAACAATCAATAATTTACAGTCATCATTCAAACATGCATTCAAATATTTTAAATCTAACTATTTAAAATAAAATCGAAACCTATTCGATTGAGTGAGAAGTTCTCACCTTGATTTTAAATTCCGTTTCAGCTTTTATTTCGAATAAAATTAAACGCGCGTTTAATTTTACCCGAAATTCTCACTAACTCCAAACGACTCCAAACCAACTCCATCGCGTAGTGCTCGTCCATACGATTCCAACGCAACTGAGTTTGCATTTTTTCGACCTCGTATGAAAAGGATACGAATTTATGAAGTTCGTACACGATTTTAATAGCTTAAATTCAACATAACTTAATTATTTTCAACATACAATCAACATGGGCCCTTGGATTTGCACTGCATCATCAAGGCCGTGACTTCCCATCCTCCATCTCCCTCACGCAACATATCCAGATAATCAAAACGCAAGAGAACCCACCCCATCTCAAACTAGGGTTAATTAATTCGCCATTAATACTCGACGAAACCCGATCATACCAACACCATGACGAAGCTCCTCACCTTAGCTATGTTCGGCCTGACCCTGGTGGAGCTCGGCCCAAAGATTGGCCTAGAATCTCGTGCGCACGGCAGCAAGGTCGGCCCCACCAAGCTCCTCCTCCGATGCTCCAAACTCGATCTCAACCGTTGATCTCGTAGCTCTCGTCGTGCTCTTCATCTTTGTAGTTGAAACCTAAGGCTAAATGTCGACGGATTGGAAGATAATCGAGGTGGAAGTCGAGTGTTTTCTGGCCATCCATCATAAAGTGGCGGCTGATAAATATTAGGGTTAGGTTTTGATTTTTTAATTTGTGAATGAGGGTATGGTATATTTATAGAAAAAGCAAGCGTAAACACTATTCATCCCGGGAATTCCGAACTCCGATTTAGGCGCCGTAACCAGCGTTTCTAAGGTTTACCCCGCGTTCCGGACACAATGGAACAGGTTTCGGAAGCTAATTCGGAAGTATGTGCGAGTTATGGCTGCAAACGCTCAATTTAAATTAAACCGATTTAAGTCGATTTCTAGGCGTTTTAATTTGTACCGGACAAACGGTAAATCCAATTGACTTGAAATTTGAAATCTTACAATAATATCACATTACGGATCCGATGAAACTGGTTTCGTCGAAATCCGAGACTTTTTGAAAAATGGCTATTTTGACTCGCCAAATTTAAATTAAAAATAAATCGATGCGTTTCGAGCTGCCACGCTCAAACGATAACTCCGATTGACACGAAAATTGAAATCCGGTAATAACTAACTATTACGGATCCAATGGAACTGGTTTCGTTCAATTCTGAGACTGTTCAAAAATTGACTATTTTACAGTCGATTATAAAATATTAAAATATTCAATTTTCACAAATAAACTTTTAATTCGATTTTAAAAGTTCTAAAATATTTCTATAACTCCAGTATGATTAAATAAAATTTTACAAATCATTTTCTATCATATTTAACTCTATTTTCAATTATTTCCATAATTTAACATATTAAATTATCGATTTAATTATTCAATTAAATCCAAAAATTCAAATAAAAATTTATTTGACTTAAAAATTCACTTATAAATATTTAAAATTAATTAAATATTCAATTTTTAATTAATAAAAATTCTGGGTCGTTACAATCTTTCCCCCTTAAAAGAATTTCGTCCTCGAAATTACAAGTAAGAAAGGTTACAAAATCTATTAACTTTCCAAAATTCATAATTAAACTTCTTATGATAACTTTTACTAAGTTTTCAAATCATACTTAGTTATGTTTTCAAAAACAACTACTATCGTTTAACTTTCAACTCTAAAACAAAGTTAAAGTTTCCAAAATTTTCCCATTTTCTCAAAATTTTTCTAACGCCTTAAATTTTCGGAAAAATTCGCCATAGTCTCCTTTGCGCGGCTCGATCCGAAAAAAAAATGACAGTATATATATCACAAATATACATCTCATCAAGTAATGAGGCATCCCGAAGGGAAAAAAGTATAAAAGTACGATATTTAATCCGAGATATGTACCTTCTATTTTATTAGCGAGCATATACAGCTAATATAGCGCAAAAGCGAACTCCAAATGCGAAGCAAACGCGATCCGCACCTACTAAACACTCAACAAACAACATGAGAAACATGCATATAAAGCATAGTATCGATATACAACATGTAGCAACATAATAACTATATATACCAACATGATGACTATACATGTCACATAGCAAATGCAACAATAGCAATATATATTCAACCATCATCCAATTATCATTCATAATCAATAATATTCATTCATATTTTCATTAATATACAATGAATTGGTTTTCACTTTCAAATCACATTTGATTTATTTACATTGGATTTACTAACATTCATTCTCAATTCAATTAGTTTACATTTACTAATTAAATCTAATTCACTTTCAATTCTATTCAAATTTATTTACTTCTAATTTGAATTCAATTTCATAGCTTTCAATTTCATTAACACTTAATGAATTACATACAATCAATCAACAATCATATAACAACCAAAGTATATATAATACAACCAAATTCCTTTGCTTATATTCATTCTCATTCAATTTATTCAACTTCTAATAACATTAGATTTCAATGAATTTACACTTTCATTCATTATTTCATATCAATTATTCACATTCAATTGATTAACATTCAATCCATTCATTCAATTCAATTACAAAGTTGAATTTCATTTACATAACTTAAGTTATATTCCATTTATACCTCCTTTATTTACAACTCATATTTTATATAGTTTCACTTCTTATATATAAGTTTATTTTACAATTGTAATTCACATTAATTATAACTTTAATTCTTATAATTCTTTTGCTTATACAATTATTCTTTTATTTGGATTATTCAAACAACCTAACAATCAACTTATATACACTTTAATAATTCTGAAAAATTATTCCTTTACATATAAAAATATAATCAAGGCAAAATTATTCCATTTACCCAATTTAAAATCAATATTGTGTCGAATTGTTCTATTCAAGTGTTTAGAAACCCCTTCGGCTCAGTTTCGAGGCTGTGCTGACGAAAGTTCATATGCCACTCAATAAACCAATCATCACAATATAAAACAAATTTTATATTCACTAACAAATACGCTCTCATAGCTATTATTACACTCAAATTCATTCTAGAGTACTACTGACTCTATCTCTAATGAGTAATACCCAACAGAACCATGGTTGTCGCTTAACCATCAGCTTAACCATCAGCTTAACCATCAGCTCCGATACCAAATGTAACGTCCCGAAAATTTTCGACTTTCGAAAATCCAACATCGACACTCACTTTATCGACTGCCGAGAAATCAAAGGCCGAAAACCGAGATGTTATGGGTTTTAAAAAGAATTTAAGAAAAGAAAAGTAGAAAAGAAGAAGAAGAGAAGAAGAAAGAAAATTTAGATAGGGAAAAGAAGATAGAAAATTTTAAAATAGAAAGAAAAGAGAAGAGAAAGGAAAAAGAAAAACAGAAGAAAATAGGACGGAACAGAAAACAAGAACAACAACAACAGAATCTCACAATTCGCAGCGGAACAGCATATAATAATAAATGAATAATCTTTAAACAAAGAACTATATCAGTTATTACATTACATTTCATTACATCATATCATCAGAGTGTACAACATCATACAACAACAAACAGTGCAGCGGAAAAGAAATACTATATACTAGTAATACGCCATGCCATCCAGCTTGCCTCCAGCAACTCCAGAATATCCTGATAAACCTAACTCTTAACTGCCCGTGTGGAAATTGGTGGGCACCCAGAGTTTAGGAAGGAAAACAATAAACTCCGAGTCAGTCATGTGACTGGTGTGAGAACTCAAAACAGTTTATTTAACTTTAAAATCAAAATAGAGGAATATTTTTAAATCAATTCGCAATGCTTTTAAAAATGAGACTACCATAAGGCCTCCCGCACACACACACATGCAAACGCAGAATCGGAGGAGATTTCTCCTTATGATAGTCAAAGATGCTTGATATGCATTTTAAAATAACATTTGATATTTTTATTAGTGCATAGTGTATAACAAATTTATTTCGAAAGTAGAATATAAATCTTAGCCAACATACGACCATTATCGTATGCCTACTATAGCTACTATCCAAACAGTGGTGACCACCATAAGTGAATAGCAGGTTCTACAACTAATACCGTACAAGTTTCGTATTGGGAATTGGATTTCCAACAAATGGTCAGGCCAAGGAACTTCCCATTGCCACTGAGAATGCCTCTGGATGGACATCCCCGAGAACCAAACCGGATCTCAACCAACACAAGGCCGGGTTACCCCTAACTGGATAACAACTGACCGAATATGCCATCCCCCGGTCCTTTGGGACCTTTATCCGAGAGCGCTCTCTAATCAATTCACACAATCATAACAAAGTGTTTTCAACATGAGTAAGTATCTGGGCTCCATACCATGATACCACCCTTTTCCAGAAGGAAATGGACACATCCTAAAGGGTGCTACCCCTCATAACCTTGCTGCTTCTTTCCTGTTTTGACCATTTCCGGGATGTGAGGCTCGACGAATTCACGTCCACAAAAACATACTTTATACAAAAGCCATGCTTTGGGTCAACAAATGATCAACACAATGATCACTAAGATAGACGATCAAATAAATGATCCTATCACAATAATCAACACAATGATCATTTCAGCATCACTCAGCATGTCACATTACCAAACTGGGAATATATCGCTGATAACTTCAACTATATAACCTTTGAGCTCGTACGTCTCAAAGAAGGGTGTTAAGCAAAGAATAAATTCTCCGCCACCAACAGAAATATATTTGAAAGAAATCGGCTTTATATCTCAAATTGTAATGTCAGACATACAATCCATACAAGTCTGTTCCGGGCTCGAACAGAACCGAAGGCACTTACAAAGAAGTCCTTGCAATCCGGATATTCACAATCCTGATCGGATTTCCCATCACTTAGGGAGTTTCTATACCGGCGCGACTCGGTGCAGAAACAATCGATAGGTCATCCTATCGCTCTTGCAAATACCGGTCTTCAACACCGATCTTCAAATGCGATTTATCACGACGTATCACATATTCGGAATGGGTTATACGACCCCATGGTCCTTTCCCGGTTAACCCGAATAGTGAGCGCTTATTCAAAAATAAGTGTGCATTCAAATTCAATCAAATCACATCAAATACCCATTCAAAGGGAAATACTGATAGTCGGCTATTGAACTATCAATGGATATGCATACATCACCAGATTCCAAATAATTTTCCAAATTATTTATTTTCCAAAATATCTTTACAAGATATAAAATTTCAACACTTCAAAAATAAATCAATATTTATTTTCAAACAAATTTCACTTTCACATATAAATTCCATAATGAATTTATACTTCAAAATATCCATGCATATATGATTTCAACTATTCATTTCAATTTATCTTCAAAAAGATAAATTCTAATTATTCACTTTATACTGGAAAACAATTCCATACTTATTAAATAAGTAATTCACAATCTTTTATTTTCAACACTTAGAAAATATTCAATATACTTAAACCGAATTAAGTATATATTTCTTTCTTTAAGGAAATCATTCACTTAACATATTTATTTGGGCCAAAACGAATGTTGCGTAAAACATCGTTACGACAACCCAAAATCACTAGTATAGGGATTCGAAATTAAAATAGATATATAAATCCCAATACTATACAAAAACATTTCCTTTCGGAAATCATTTACTATAACAACAGTGTTATAGTCCATCATCTCCTTTCGTTTCTCGAAACATCTATTTCAACAATAAATGTTGAAATCTGTGGTTTCGAATCTCAACATGTTTAAAAACATCGTTAGATTGTTTTAATTCTATTTAAACATCACATTCAAAACAATTCCTTTAACGTGTTATTCACTATTAAAAAATGCGAATATAACTCCATTTCTAAGTTATAACAATTAACTTGTCAAAATAAGTCATTTGCGAATTTATAAAACAACGTTTATAAATTCCTTTTCTATTTATTTATAAAAACTTCCTTTTTTATAAATCCTTTTATTTACCTATTCAGTTTATAATTCAATTATAGACTAAAAGTTCAAATTATAAGTTAACTACTTATAAACGATTATTTTACAAAATCGTTCATTTAACTTCCCAATTTATTAATCTTAACTTATAAGATTGTTTATTTATCCAAAATTCATTCTTTCGATAACTTTATAAATTTTATAAACCTATTGCTTATAAAATCTCATTTATAACTTCACAGTTTATAATTTCATAAATTTCATTCATTTAGGAAATTCATTTTCACTACATTCAAACACTTATAAAAACTCGTTTTAAATGTCCATAATTCAATTTATAAATATCCATTTATAAATCTCTTAAGATAAATTAATTTATATTATTCTTTTAAAACGTCTTTAAATTCCTTTATAATTCCACCATCTTGATTTATAAAATAATCAAATTTTATAAATCCTATTTTTAACTTTTATAATATATTCAAAAATCCAATTTAACTATTTTATAAGGTCATTAATTCATATTTCTCAAAAATCAGCTTTTAACTATATTTCACAAAAACTATAATTTTTATAACTTTAAAAATTATAACGTTATTTATTTATAATGGATCAATTCCAAAAATATAGTATATTTTCAAAAATCACTTTAAAACCATTTTAAAATCCCAAAATCTGGGTCCAATGATGCTACACACCAAATAGTCAATCACGACTAACAACGATATCATATATCGATATGATAATCATCAAATATCAAAATATCTGAAATAAAATAAATACTGTTGAGGAATCCAGTTGGATCCCTCCAACCTGTTTTCCTGCATCCAAAAACATTAGCACAATACCAATTTCGCTCCAGTACGAAATTATCGCGGTATATGTTCTTATTAAATATTATCCGCTTACTAACGGCGTAATAGGGTCTCATCCGCTAAACAAAAAATGCGGGAAATCAACAACTGCAATATATACATATGCCAATATATATATATTGATATTATATATAATACCAATTTCACTGTTTATGAAATATTCGCGGTATATGTTTTTATTAAATAACATCCGCTTACTAACGGCGAATAATGTCTATTTTAACAATCAATAATTTACAGTCATCATTCAAACATGCATTCAAATATTTTAAATCTAACTATTTAAAATAAAATCAAAACCTATTCGATTGAGTGAGAAGTTCTCACCTTGATTTTAAATTCCGTTTCAGCTTTTATTTCGAATAAAATTAAACGCGCGTTTAATTTTACCCGAAATTCTCACTAACTCCAAACGACTCCAAACCAACTCCATCGCGTAGTGCTCGTCCATACGATTCCAACGCAACTGAGTTTGCATTTTTTCGACCTCGTATGAAAAAGATACGAATTTATGAAGTTCGTACACGATTTTAATAGCTTAAATTCAACATAACTTAATTATTTTCAACATACAATCAACATGGGCCCTTGGATTTGCACTGCATCATCAAGGCCGTGACTTCCCATCCTCCATCTCCCTCACGCAACATATCCAGATAATCAAAACGCAAGAGAACCCACCCCATCTCAAACTAGGGTTAATTAATTCGCCATTAATACTCGACGAAACCCGATCATACCAACACCATGACGAAGCTCCTCACCTTAGCTATGTTCGGCCTGACCCTGGTGGAGCTCGGCCCAAAGATTGGCCTAGAATCTCGTGCGCACGGCAGCAAGGTCGGCCCCACCTAGCTCCTCCTCCGATGCTCCAAACTCGATCTCAACCGTTGATCTCGTAGCTCTCGTCGTGCTCTTCATCTTTGTAGTTGAAACCTAAGGCTAAATGTCGACGGATTGGAAGATAATCGAGGTGGAAGTCGAGTGTTTTCTGGCCATCCATCATAAAGTGGCGGCTGATAAATATTAGGGTTAGGTTTTGATTTTTTAATTTGTGAATGGGGGTATGGTATATTTATAGAAAAAGCAAGCGTAAACACTATTCATCCCGGGAATTCCGAACTCCGATTTAGGCGCCGTAACCAGCGTTTCTAAGTTTTACCCCGCGTTCCGGACACAATGGAACAGGTTTCGGAAGCTAATTCGGAAGTATGTGCGAGTTATGGCTGCAAACGCTCAATTTAAATTAAACCGATTTAAGTCGATTTCTAGGCGTTTTAATTTGTACCGGACAAACGGTAAATCCAATTGACTTGAAATTTGAAATCTTACAATAATATCACATTACGGATCCGATGAAACTGGTTTCGTCGAAATCCGAGACTTTTTGAAAAATGGCTATTTTGACTCGCCAAATTTAAATTAAAAATAAATCGATGCGTTTCGAGCTGCCACGCTCAAACGATAACTCCGATTGACACGAAAATTGAAATCCGGTAATAACTAACTATTACGGATCCAATGGAACTGGTTTCGTTCAATTCTGAGACTGTTCAAAAATTGACTATTTTACAGTCGATTATAAAATATTAAAATATTCAATTTTCACAAATAAACTTTTAATTCGATTTTAAAAGTTCTAAAATATTTCTATAACTCCAGTATGATTAAATAAAATTTTACAAATCATTTTCTATCATATTTAACTCTATTTTCAATTATTTCCATAATTTAACATATTAAATTATCGATTTAATTATTCAATTAAATCCAAAAATTCAAATAAAAATTTATTTGACTTAAAAATTCACTTATAAATATTTAAAATTAATTAAATATTCAATTTTTAATTAATAAAAATTCTGGGTCGTTACAATAGCTTAAACTGGTAAGCCATTTCTCTATTCTTTTCTAAATCCGTATATTCTTTGTTTGCTTTCCTTTCTCTTTCAAATTTCGAGGACGAAATTTTCTTAAGGGGGGATATATGTAACATCCCAAAATTATTAATTTAAATTTTGTAACTTATTTGAACTTTTGAAAGTTAATTTGAAAAGTTTGAAAAGAAATAAAATATTATTAATATTAATATTACAAGGATATATGGATATAAATAAAATATTTGGTAGTTTAAGCTTTAAATAGATAATAATAAAAAAATTATAAAAACAAGAATTTGTGTTAAACATAAGATGATTCTAGTAAAAATAACATAATGAAATACATATAGATTTGCATGTGGATTTGGTGTATGCAAGAAGATAAAATATAAAAATGTATGCAAGGCTAAGAATAAATATCTATAGATAAAACAAAAATGTACATACAAAAGAAAATAGGATTACATGTAAACAAAAATGGGAACATAAGCATTTAATGCTATCTTCTCAGCACAAATAAAATCATTTCAGCCACCAAAGAAAGAAAATAAAATATGATCAAATAAGAAAAAGAAAAAAGAAACTGACCAAAGGAAAACACTACACCAGAAACACCTACTTGTTCAAACCTGTTTCCTTTATATATACACCCATATTAATTCCAGTTCGTTCATCACAACTTAGCAAATCAAAGGAAAGAAAAAATATATAAACATCACCATATTTTCAAGCTCAAATACAATCTGCTGAACAAAAAGAAAAAAAAGGAGGATCAAAACTGCCCTTTTTCAAAACAAAAAGCAGCTCTCTGTTCAATCTTGTTTCCAAGTGAGTAAACAAACTGTTACAAAAATTTGAATTTGTATGTTTGATTCATGAATAACTTATGTTTGCTGTATATTTTAAATAAGAAGTTTTGTATAATTCTATGCATTGAGAAATTCTATTATGGTTTGTTCTCCTGTATTTCTAGTTTCAGGGCAAGGTAAAGTAGAAACAAATTAATACATCTCCATACAAACATTTTTAAGCTTAAGATTCTAAACAAAATAAGTTTGTTTAAACTTGAGTCACAGCCTAAAATTTGTTTAAAGCTTAAAAGGGAAGTTGTGACTCTGTAACATTCAGTTTTACAGTAAAAAGTTAATTTTTGGATAAATTCGAATATTGTTAAATATTAATTCGATTTTATAGCTTGAATCAACATTCAAAAACAAGATTTTTAAAACAAAAATGGTAATTTTTAGTGGAGTATTCTGAGTGCAGTTCATATTTGAACAAAATATGCATTTTGATCATTTTGTGATGATCGATTCAATTTTAGATCTTGAAACTTTTTGCGAAGTAGGTTTGTTCATCGATGATTCCAGAAAAATTGTCAATTTTTTTTTCTATTGCACGAATCGATTGGACTAGGCCAATTTTGGGTTTGTATTCAAGTTTTGGACATGGTCAGTGGAAAGATGATTGCGTCTTCTTGGAGTGATCGAGCTGCACGAAATTGAGAGGGAGCGTAGAGTGGGGTATCGGAACATGAAGCCGGAGTCGTGGATTTTCTGGCGAACGGCGTGAGGGGGACGAAGCGTTTTCGTGTTGGTGCGTTTGAGTTACAATGTCGAGCAAAAGGCTAAATTTCGTTTTCAAGTTTTGGCTTCGAGTCGAACTTCGATTTCGAGTGTATGTAAGTTTCGTGACTTGCCGAAGGTCGCGAAGTCCACCGGAGCGGCGGCGCGACGCCGTGCACGTGCATGACATCGATTATGTGTCAGGAAGTTTGGGCTGGGGAGGAACACGAAGGAGTGCTTGAGTAGGAGATGGGTTGGCTCGGGTTTTCTCGCGTTGATTCAGCAGTTTAAACTTAAGTTTTTTTTTAAAAAGAAGAAGAAGAAGATGGAGTATGTGAGGACGAGAGAGTGACTCGGGAAAAGGAAGAGAGAAACCCGAGTGAATACTCGAGTCAAACATGGGGCAATCTCGGGTTGTTTCAGAAAGGGGTTAAGTTTTATAAATTTAAAGTTAAAAATGTTAACAAATTTTAGTGTTAACAAAGTAATTAATGTTTGACTATGTTGAGTTAAGAACATATAACAAGTTTTAATTAATTAAGTGGATACTTAACAATGTTTTAAAATCTAATTAAAACTTTAACTAAATAATTGATTTAAGATAAATATTAAAGTTAATTAACATTAAAGCTTTTTGTAATTGTAATAAATTGATTTCAAAACAACTAAGGAAGATTCTAAAATATTAATTAAGATAAATAATGATTATTAATTAATTGTTTAAAAAGGGTAATTAAGAACGATTAATTTATAATTTGTAATTAAGGATTGATTAATTAATAATTAAGCGTTTAACTAATTTGAAATTAAGAATTGTAAATTAGATAATAAAATTTAATTAATTTATAATTAGTGGTTTATTAAGTTAATTAATTAAGGAAAAATTAATTAATAAAGTGGATTAAGATTTAATTAATTTATCATTAAGAATAATTAATCACTGATTTAAAATAATCAATAAAAATAGTTATGTGGTTAATTCATTTAGATCACATTTACCTTGATTGAAAATAATTAACTATTGTTGTGCACTGGATTGATATTTCTGTTGTGGTTGTGATGCTGTGTGATACGAATTGCTTTGTGCTGAACTGTGATTTGTGATTTAATTCTGTATTGATGTGAAAACCCTTTTGCCCGTAAACCGGCATTTAAACTTCGATGCGACAGGGATTTGGATTCCAGTAGGTTATCCGAAACCCACATCGAACCCTGAATGTGAATCTTTGTAATTGATACATTCACATGTTTTAAAATTGAGCGTTCACTATTCGGTTTAGCCGGGAGAGGACATTTGTGTCATATAACCCATTCCGTATAGTGATACGATGAAATGAATAACATTTGAAGACGGTGGTGAAGACCGGGTGTCTTCGAAAATGATAGGATAACCTATCGATTGTCTCTGCACTGAGTTTCTCCGGTATAGAGATCTCCACATGTGATGGGGAGTCCAATCGGGATTGTGGATACTCGGAATTGCAAGGGCTTCTTCCTTTATTGGACGAAGTGCCTTCAGTTCTGTTCGAACCCGGAACAGACTTGTATGGTTGAATGTCTTGACACTACACTTTGAGATATAAAGCAGATTTCTTTCAAATACATATTTGTTGGTGGCGGAGAATTTAATCTCTTAGCTTAACACCCTTTTCTGAGACGTATGAGCTCATAGGTTATGTGGTTGAAGGTTATCGGCGATATACTCCCAATTTGGTAGTGTGATATGCTAAGTGTTGCTGTGTGTTGATGATCATTTGTGTTCATCTGTGATCAAAGCATGACTTTAGTGTAAAGCGTAGCTTTGTGGACGAGACTTCATCGGACCTCACACCCCTGAAATGGTCGAAACAGGAAAGATGTGACAAGGTTATGAGGTTCGCACCCTTTAGGGTATGTCATTTCCTTCTGGAAAAAGGTGGTATCATGGTATGGAGCCCAAATACTTTACCTATGTGGTTGTTGCAATCTCATTTACTGTGTGGTTGTTGCTTTGTGGTAGAGGGCCGTCGGATAAAGGTCGCAAACGACCGCGGGGTGGCATACTCGAGTAGTAGTTACCTAGTTACAGAGGTAATCCGACCTTGTGTTGGCAGAGAGCCGGGTAGGTTCTCGGGACGTCCCTCCAGAGGCGTACCCATGTGGCAGTAGGAAGTTCCTTAGCCTGACCATTTGTTGGAAAAATCCAAAGAAACAATACGAGCCTTGTACGGTTTTAGTTGTATAACCTGCCATGCAGCGTGGCGGTAACCTGCCACAAAACATGGTAGCTATAGTAGGCATACAATAATGGTTGTATGCTGGCTAAGATTAATATTATACTTTCGAAATGATTTTCCACACTATGCACTAGTAATAATATCAAAGAATTTTTCTCGTATCAAGCATATTTGACTATCATAAGAAGAAATCTTATCCAATTCTGCGATTGCATTGTGTGTGTGGTGGGAGGTCTTATGGTAGTTTCATTTTCAAAAAGCATAAACGGTTTTCTTTTATAAATCTGTTTTATTTAAAAGCAACTGTTTTTTTACTCATACTAGTCTCATGACTGACCCGGAGTTTATTGTTCCTTTTCTAAACTTTGGGTGCCCATCATTTCCACACGGGCAGCCTAGTAGCAGGTTTCCGTGTTCTGGCGTTAGCAGTATTTTGGAGGCTTTTACCTTGAAGATATTTTGGAAGCTTTGGATATCAAGGTGCTTAGTTTTTGGAAGTTCACTATCACTTCATTCCTTTGAAGACTTTTTGGATATATGATCACTTGTTGTTCTATTATGATGTTCTATTTGGAGTTGTGATATGTATAAAAACACTCTGATGTAGTAATGAATATTATGATAATGTTGTATCTGTGATGTAATGTATGATATTCATTTTGTTTTCGCTGTTTTATATTCATCTAATGTTGTTATAAGCTCCATCCGACTGGTGTTCGATATTTGAATCTTTGGCAGTCGAATACAAGTGAGGTATTTAGTGTCAATTTTCGAACATTGGATTTCGGATCGTGACACCTGCCAAGCCGCACCGTCCTGGTGAACTTCATCCTTTTAAACCGAATCCATCATATTCCAACCTCGATAATCATGAAGTTGCACTACACCAAAATAGTGATTTTGCAACATTTTCTATTTGTTAATTTCTAACACTTATAAATGTTACAGCCTACCGACAATAAAAAAAGTGTCAGAATACCTGAAAAAGTGTTGGGAAATATAAATAATGTTTTTATAAACTTTCCAAAGATCATTTATAATTTACAACACAAAAAGTGTTAGAACGGTTGGTAAATTTGTAAATAACTCACTAAAAATTTGACCCTTTTGTAATCTTGCATATGTTGGATTTTCTAACGCTTTCCCCTTCCATCACCCCTGTCGGCCGCATAATTTTTAATTAGATTAGGGTTACCCTTCGCGCATTCCATAACCATTTTCTGACGCTTTCCCATTCCCACTCCATCACCAGCGTTTGACCATTCGCACATCCTCCAAGCTACCAAACATCCAACTGTTCTCTTCCCTCATTGCAAAATACCAAAAACTGCTTCTTTTTTGACCCATCCAGCCCTACTTATGAAATGTTGCATCATTCGTCTAAGATTTCTTCGTCTACCATTCAGAGCCACACCTACGACCCAAACAACATCGTCGATTTCACAAAGGTACGTCAATTTAATGTTCCTCCTACCCAAATTAGCAGAAATCACTAATTAGGTTATGTACTTTGTTTAATTAAGTGCTCAAAATTGGTTATTATATAAGCATCTACATTATGTACCGTGTATCTCGTAAAGATGCAATTAAATTATTTAAGTTTGGTGTACTTAGTTGTCGAATAAAATAATGTATGCCTTAGTCCGATAAATTATTTAAGCGTGGAATGGAAGGGGGGTTGTTGATTCGAAGTCACGAATTGGATGAGGTAACATTTGGGATTCAGGGAATTGGATGCGATTGGAAGTCACAGATTTGCTGATTCAGGTGGTAATTTGACTTGAAGGCGTGTAGGAGATGAACGGTAGTGAAGAAGGTGACGACGCAGTGAGGTAGAGTTGCAGTGTTTATGTGATGAGGGATTTTTTGTTTGGAAGTGAGGTTGTTAAGGCTTTTTTGCTGGGTGATTGAAGGCGATTATGTTATGAGGCAGTGCGATGTTTTTGGCATTAGTAGAGGGGAGTGTGATGACAGAAGGATGGTCACTGGTTTGTTGTAATGAGTTGAAGGGGTGGTATTTGGATGGTATGGGAAATGAATGGAGGTGAAGCAGGTTGAAAGGCAGCTTGAAGGGAAGTTTTATAGAGTATGGTCATGGTGTGTAGTGGTCAGGGTGCTTGAATTGAAAGCAAGGTGCAGGTAGAAGTGTGATTGAATGCAGCAGTAGTGATGGTGATGGAAGCGCAGTAGCTTGGAAGTGTTGTGGTTGATGTTGATGTTGATGAAGGAGCTGCTGATGGTGACAGTAGTGAAGTGCAAGGGCAGATGTCACTGTTATGAAGTGTTTGGATATTTGCTTATTGCTATGAAGTGTAGCAGTGGTGAGGAGGATGTGATGTATGGCAGTGTATGGAGTCTGAATTGCAGTTTGATGGAAGTGATATGGTGGATGTTGATAAAGGAAATTGAGTTGGTTGAAGTAGTTGTAGTGGTTGATGGATGAAGAATGCAGAGGCAAGGAAGTAGGGTGATAAGTTCATTGCAGTAAGGAAGTGGTAGTTTGGTTAGATTGTGCACAGTGAAGAAGTATGGGTGATGGTGAATGGAGTGGTATGCAGTAGTTAGTTGAACAGAGGGGAGTATGAACAAAGGGTAGAGCAGCAGTTGTAGGAAGGCAGTGAGTTTGAAGATGGTATATTGTGGTAGTGACTGTTTGCAGTAGTAATATGTTTTGTCAAGTTTTGGGGAGGTTGTGGCAGAAGTGGTAATTGCAGTAGTAGTAGTAAGGTGGCAGAGGTCGGGTTGTTTGTTGGATTTGAAGTTGGTTGGCCGAAGTATTAAAGAGAGTAATGGCAACATTAGTTGTATGGTGGAGGTGAATGGATTATGATAGCAATGTAGTTGTGGTGAAGTGCAGTGGTACTGTGGTGAGTTGTTTCTGGTGAGGAGAAGGATAATAATGGAGGATGTGGTTGATGAATGTAGAAGAATGTGATGAAGTTGTAGAGAGAGGAAGCGTAATGTAGACAGTAGAGGATGTTGTTTGTTGTGGAGTGTTGTTGAAGATGGCAATGATGACAGTTGTATGCAGTTACGAAAATGAAGTATGAATGACATAATTTCAACATAAGCACAAATAGTTTTAATGCAACTAAACCAAATAATAAGTGGAAAAATAACTTGAAATTAAATTTAAAACGAACTACGAATACTGAAATTTACATATAAGGCCAATGTTAGTATAAATCTGTCAGATACTTCAGAGAGATTAGAATTGTCAATCTGCAAACATTCAAGAGACTCAATTGCATTATAAAGAGTTGCTACTGCTCCATCTTGTTTATTGAAATTGCTTTATGCCTGGCATGTCACTGTGAAATCCCATGCTCACCTAAATGTTTGTGAGACCCCATTAGCAATGCTCTTACTGTTACGTAAAGTTTGATGCTTTCTAGCATGTTATACATGTTGATTTAATGCAACAATTTTAAACTTTATTGCAAAGGAGTGCCACATAAAACAAACTTTATTGCAATGGCTTTTCGTCTCCTCGATTGCTTTTACCATATGCCGAAGAAATACTACTATTTTGACCGATCTTGCTGAGATGAACAATGCTCCTTTCACATGTTATTTGATATCAGCACTTTCTTATGTTCAGTTTTGATGATATTATGCTTTGAGATGTTGCTGCATTCGTTTTGTTTTAATATGAATTTTACTGCGAAATCTTGCTTCTTAGTCGGTAATGTTCTTGTTTTCTTTAAGCTTCAACACCTCCTCCATGTTGAGAAGTTGGTCAAAATATCTATGTTCACAGTATAATTATCTGCCTAACATCTTTTCAGCAAAATGAATTTGTGATATATGATAAATTTCTAGGAATCATGCAGTGGTTTTTTTGGTTATTGAACATACATACACATACAAGGGATAAGAAAGCTGAAATATGGATCCCTCCTTGTATAAATATAGATACATATGTACATGTGTATGTCTATGTGTATATATGTTCCCAAGTTTGAATGAAATGTCATTTTATGCTTTTTATAATTCACTGAAAAAGTGTTTCATTTTCAATCATTCTAAAAACTATTTTAAGTATTGACATTTTCAAATGTGTATTTTCAATTATAATTCACCACCATTTACATACTTTTCATAATTAAATAAAATATACCGTTTAGTTTTCATATCATTTTCAATAAAGTATTACTTAATGATGATGTTGGTGCATCCTAATTATATATATTTAACGCAGTACTATTTTTTCTTTTAATACTGATTTATTTCATTTTTTATTAGTTTAATCTCTCACGACCTGATGGCTGATTTTAATCTTTCATAATGAAATTAATTCATAGTAATTATTTTTATAAGTTACCATGCAATTAATGAATTAATAAGTTTTCATGAAACTCGATTATATGTACGTATACTAGTTAACGAGTTTAGGTTGATTTTGCATAGGATTTTGTACACAGGATTCGGGCTTTTTAGCTTTGTTGTGAAAATTCTGATGATTTATTTATCTATTTACTATTTATCCTTAAATTAATTTCAAACGTAGGATTCGGGCTTTTTAACTTTGTTATGAAAGCAATAATCTATCTATTTTTGCATATTCTCATGTTGTTACTTCTTCATCACCCAGTATTTCTTTTTACAGCTTAGATCAGAGGAAATTCTACTTCGTGGGATCACGTGGAAAAAAAAATTCATGACCCCCGGAAAGAAAGGGCAATGGTGGTTATTAGGGGAGTTTGCATCTAAACCAGATAACACCGAGGATGTAGCAACTACTATTGATAAAGAGATTCCAGAAACACAAGAATTAATGCAACTTACAACTGCACAATGAATGAATGCAGATCCAAGAGAGCAATCTATTGTATTATAATGAGTGGAGAAGACTACATCGATGCTTTTGAGAAACTTTTGAGGCTTAATTTACTTGGAAAGTAGGTTGTGTCCACTTTTCTTTTCTTCTAAATTCATGTTATTGTTTTTTGACTAAATACTAAATATTGTTGTACAATCTATATTTCTTTCTCAAACTACTGGGTAAAGAAATTATGAGGGTTCTTCTTAGGTGCTGCTTGTAAGAAAGGCATTCAACAAATGCTACACTATGTTGGCTGCCAAATTATTTAGCCATGACAAAAATAACAAGTTTACTCTACAGGTCTTTTCTATCACCATGATTCAGCATTCTTCTTGTTCAATTCAATGTATAACAGAGAATAAAATGTTGACTTCAATGTATAACTACTTTTGCCTCATTTCCCTCAATCTTTGTGAGTCTTCACGTGTCTTAAAAAGCAATAATGCAGTATTCATTCAACTGTAACTAATTATATCCTCCCTTTTCACTAACTGCCTAGTTCCTTTACAAGCATTTGAAAAGAAATGAAGTATATATTCTGAAGTTTTAAGCAACAATGAAAATTGATCTAATAAGCAAATACAAGCACAAAAGCAACGACATGTGTAAATTCACTCTATATTGTTCTTTACTTTATAGTATTGCATATGGGATCAGTACAAGGAACTGGATACAACAGAATTAATCTGTTTGATGAACTTGGAAAAAATTGTTGCGGAGATGTTGTCTTCATTCTCCCTAGCTTTAGCGATGCTTTTTTTGCCGTCTCTGTAAGGCGAATGTCATACTGTGCTGTTTTTGTTGTTATATTGTTGTCATGGTTTTAAACTTAGACATACAA
The DNA here is from genome assembly GCA_030765085.1 of Allium cepa. Classification (NCBI taxonomy): domain Eukaryota; kingdom Viridiplantae; phylum Streptophyta; class Magnoliopsida; order Asparagales; family Amaryllidaceae; genus Allium; species Allium cepa. The sequence goes on along the minus strand of CM060931.1, from coordinate 1,023,732,876 downwards.
ATAATAATGTTACACAATTAATGTAGCCTTTTATTTTGGTGCTAAACAATTTGATGCTGCACAATTCATGGTGCGTGCCATGGTTTTAAACTTAGACATACAAATGATAATGTTACCTTTTATTTAATGTTACACAATGAATGTAGCTTTTTATCTTAATTCATATAGCCTTTTATTTTGATGCTAAACAGGTAATTGAACTGTGCTACTTGACCAGAAAGAGAAAGATGAAGGTCAGTGAGGTTGAAGACTAAAAGTACGAATTTATATATATACATATGTTTTTTTAATCTCTATGTTCAGTAAAATACCTGAAAATCATTTGGATTATTTCCACAAAATACAATTTTATTAACAGTCAAATATCTTTCTTTGTATGACCGCAAAAGAAAACGTGAAAAGTAATCTATTTAAATTATAATAGAAAATAAATAGAAAAACCATAATTAAATGGAAATAATGAAGTTCCACTACAACAAAACATGTTATTAATAACGCCATTCAATAGCGTCTTATTCAAAAGCGTTATTGATTACATTTAATTATTTATTTTCCTTACTAGGTTAACACATACTTAGTTCACGTAACGCCCCAAAACAAAATTACCCCTCCCAAAATTTTCATTTCCCTCTCAAAGCACAATCATTCTCGTCTTCCTCGCAAAACCCTAAATTTTCTACTCCCTCCTCATCGCTCGCCATCGCTCTTAAGCTGTTCCGATCTTCACTCATCGCTCGCCATCGCCACCTCCGATCTCCACTCATCGCTCTTCAGCTATTCCCAAGTCTAAGTGTCCAGAACCCCCAAATTATCTGCTTGGATTTCTAGGTTATGTTTATTAACTGTTTTAATTCGACTTTATCATTTGGTTATGATTATATTTGCGTTCAAATTCGTTAGGAACTATTTTATTTCTAGGTAAGTTCAAATTTGTCATATAACAAACAGGGGATTCTGATTTGGATTTCACTCGGTTGAAATATTAATCGTGGTCCAATGCTAAACAACACTGGGTTAATACCCACAAATAGATAAATTTCTTTACATCCACAAATTTTTCTTCTGCTGTTTTAGTGTATTTCATCTTTAAAGGTATACCGAAATTATAAAAGTTGGGTAGTCTTTTCAGTTTCATCTTAAAGCATAAGAAGATTGTTAAATGTGCACCAATTTTTGTTTTTTATGCACTAACGTTATAATGGAAGGAAAAAGAAAAGTGAAAAGATAAGAATTTTTTAGCGTGCATTCAAAATAACTGATATAAATATCACAACCTCCACATAAACAGCAAATAATTTCAATTTAATTGAACCTCGCTTTATATAGTTAGTGTTTTACCAACTGATGTCGATATCAAACTGCACATTGTTTAATTAGCCAAACCTACTCAATTATAGGCCTTTTAACATAAAGAGCAATGAAAAAGAATGCTTTTATTAATTCAACCACCAGTACTAGTGTTATCGCTGTGTTTGATCAAGTCTCACTCTTTTCGTTTTGAACATTATTTGTTTGTCTGAATTTTGCGTCTATATTGATCATATTTTATTAAGAGCAGCATTTACAATATCCAGAAATCTGCAAGATTCAAGCATTCTTTTTTTACTTCACGGGTTATGGTGGTGGGTGGTGAGATTGCTGAGGATGATTAAATGGTTTGGGATTTTAATGTGTTGGAAAATGAGAAGAAGGTTTCTGTTGAAAAGTTTCGGAGCTGGGTCTTGAGTTGTGTGCCTGGTATTTTGAATTGTTTGTCGAAGTTTGTTATTGAGAGGATAAAAGCTTTTGGTGTTGAACCTTCTCCAGAGGAAATGCATTTTATTTTATTTTCTTACAAACTCTGTAGACAATGCAAAGCAGGACACTGCTTCTTTAGGCTTTGCATCCGCTATATCATTAGTCATTATTATACCACTTGGTGGATGCCATAGCCGAGGAGCTATACTTGCAGTTACAGTAGCCTACGATATATAAATGAACCAAAAAATATTTAGCAGCTTTAATTAAGTGATATGATACAAATCTATGACCTTAGCATGCACTATTGTAATTAAGGATAATCTTTACTTACCTTTCCACTTGAGTTGCGATCATTACGAGTCCACTTCCATAGTAAATGGACGGTGTTGGATATGAGTCAAGTGTGTAATCTACTGAAGCACGACTAATGATATTGAATGCAATTGTTTTGCAATGAGTTTTCTCCATTTTTTTAAAAAGGGGAAGTGAACAAGGTTACCACGTTTCTATTGTTGGTATCTTAATCTTTTTTTCTATTTGAATTTTCTGTAGTGATAATTAGTTTAATGCTATAAATGATGTTCTAAGTTTGAACAGGTGTAGAAAACATAGAATCACTTAACAGGTGCATTTAAGCTGCTGATGGCCATGGCAGCTGTTGATTACTTCCTAAATCAGCAGGTATCTTATTTTCTTTATATTTTTGGCATAATTTTATCTAGTGATATAGTCAACCACCGGTTATCAGTAGTTCTATAATTTTAGTATAATGAAAAGTGTACTTTGACCATCAAGATTCTACTTATATTCACAATGTACACATTCAATATTTTGGCATATGAGTATTTTCAAGACATGCTTAGAAAACATTTTTTTAAAATACATAAAATCATTTCTGCTAAACTACAATTGTGTAAAATAAAATCAAGTTCTAGATATTGATATTTAATATTACCTTGAAATTTCTATGCTTTATGTACAGTCAACTGACATATTTATTCGTTGGTAAGTTTAAAACTAAAAGAGCTAGAAGATATGTAAAACTTCGGCTCCAGCGACATCTTTGAACATATAGATTGTATAATACCAAGCACGTAGCAACCTTGATTATTTATATGACGATTTTGTCTTCTCTGTGGTGGGCAGCTATCTTTTAGATTGCCTGAAAACGATTAGACAAAAAAAGAAGAGAATTTGGTAAACTATATAATTCCAAACTGAAACCTGCATTGTGAAAATATTCGCATGTGATCGAATTTGGTTGGAGTAATGACTCTGGCATAGAAATTGGGATTCGCATGTCATAGACTGTGGAGACTGAACCTATGATATGTTTTGTGAATGAATATAGATGTTAACACAGGTGCGTTTACAACAAATAATCTCAATTTGGTAAAATCTGAATTATAAGTTTTAACACAGGTGCGTTTACATCAATCATAGATGTTGTCACTATGGTATAAGGTCTAAATGATATTGATGAGGCACAGTTGAATAGCATAAAAATTGGGAAGATTCCTAAATTTTATGCTATTTAGCTCTTGCCTTATCAATATCATAGGTAATCTGAAGATTGTGGACTTTGGTTAAGTGCCTTTACTGGGCTGGATGTGTTGCTTCACCCTACGTGTGGGACTCTGGCTCATGCTGTGATGGCGCAAAGGTAACCTAAATTCTCATCACGCAAAGGTAACTAATAATATTATTTATTTGAGACTTTGAACTGAAAAGTTAACAATCCAGATTAGTTAGTGCATTTCGATAATCTGTTTTTGGATGACTATACCTTCATTATCTGGTATTTGATTATTGCACTTCATTCAATTGTGTTTTATGTTTCTACTCTGGTATTTCATTATTGCACTTCATTATCCACACTAGTACAAAAAGTGCATATTGCTTCGTCTCATTTGCATCAGTTGAAGTAAAAACTGATGCAAATAGAACTATTTGCATCAGTTCTATCTTAATAACCGATGCAATTGGTACGTGGAAAACAATAAATAATAGAAAATCAAATTTGCATCGGTTATTAAAATAGAACTGATGCAAGTAGTTTTAGTCGATTTAAGATCCAACCGACTTCCGTTGCAAACAAAAGAAAATCTAAATATTGGGACATCAATCATTTGGTCCCAAACCTCCTCTTCAACCTTTCAACCTCCTTCGCACTCGAATCGAAAGCCTTCTCCAGCAACTCCTCCTTCACGCCCGACCCAAACAGCGTCCCATGCAACTTAATCAACCCCGGATTCTCGCTATTAAAACTCCTAAAAATGGTCGCCATCTCATCCCCAACGTTCATCTGAAAATGCACCATCCCTCTCGGAAACACCACAACCTCCCCCTTCTTAACCACCTTCGCGTAAACCCTCCCGCCCGAATCCACGAACCCGGAATAGATCGATCCGCTTACCACCAGCGCCGTTTCTGTCGCCCTCGGATGGTAGTGCGGCGGGTTGAACCCGCCGATATCGAAATCCGCACGTGCGAATGACATGCCTAGCGTGTGCAAAGCGGGAAATAAAGTCGGGTTAACTGCAATCCCGGAAAATCCGGTAGATGGCGAGAATAGACCTGGATTTGTGATGTTCGAAAAAGTGAAGTCGTCGGCGGTGACATTTTATGGGTCTTTGCATGGGTATGTGGGTAGATGGGTGAATTTGATGCGATTGGGCGCTGGACCCGGGTCGGGTATGCAGAAGTCATCTGAATCCGATAGGGAGAGGACGAAGAATGATGCGAGGAGGAGAATGGTAAGCTTTTGAGATATGGTTCTTGAAGTTTATTTCATCTACTTTGAGATTTCATAGCAATTACTAATAATGTTGAATTAAGACTTGCTGCGATGAATACTATGTCCATGGATTGACTTGACATAGGAAAAGTTCGAACTGGATGCTTGGTGGAAAAGGGATATGTTATAGACCAAGTGGGTAGGTGCAACAAACAGCTGTGTTTAATCATTTTATCACTAAAGTTAACATGAATGAATGGGATTATATTAGAATACATAGATGCTTTGACGTAAAGCCTTGCAAAAAGTTGATAAATGCAATACGAAGTATACATTGCTGTTTAGTTTTTTAATTATACAGTTCAGACCCGTAATCTAGTGTTACTTTTTATGGCATTATATTTGTAAATTTCAAGTAGCAAGACATTCTGTTTTATTGGCCATTGCTAATATAAACTTGAATAAGAAATTTTATAAACTCGCTCATGTACGTAGTACCGCTTTCCCATTTTCATAACAAAGTTTACATGAATGATAATTGATTACTCCTTTTTGTATTAGCTAGCTTACTACTGTTAGTATTTATCAGTATTGTGTTGTGATAGTTCTATATAGCATGAATATACTTACAATGAATGTGACTACATGTTTGTGTTACCACTCACAACTGTAACTAAAATTTCCATCTTTTGTGGTCTTTCAATGCTAGTAATCTACCTCTATATCAATATGGATTTTAATGTATTCTAATGTTGTTATTTAAATCTGCCATTTAACTAGTCTGAGCTACTGCCGTCCAACACTATATTTGCTCATGTATAATTTTACATGCTTTCTAATCTAACCATCCGTTATATCTATGCTTGCATAAGAGACGGTTTATAAGAGCCCTGCTGACAGTAGGTCAGTGCTTATGTGCACTAATATCCAATCTTAAGCCTATGCTTCAATATTTGGTACGTGGAAAGATACTGAGAGTTCGGATATGGAATCTCAATATCATTGATTTATCCGGTTTTCGTAACACTGCGTGAAATATTATGAGAATGATGTCAAACTTCTGAGCGAACCCCACAGCAAATGGAAACGTTGCTATTAGCTGAAAAATGAAAAATAGAGGTACACAACTTTAAGAGAGCCGGATAATTATTTGTCTTCTTCAAAGAAAAACTCCACTACATGTTTATGCAGTGTCAAATCCCTTGAGTTTAAGGGGAATACTGAACCCTTTCTATTTTTTCTTTTCATTTATTCTCATTTGAAATCTCATTCCCTCATTGATTTGAGAGGAAGAACAAATATGTAAATAGAACTTGTGGCTGATATGAGAAAGCTACGAAATGATACCTAAGTGAAAGGGATTATTGATCATTCATACACACACATGTATGTATACATATAATATTGGACCTTCGTTTATCTCAACTCTCACTAAGTTTCAGCTTAAATCCTAATTTACTAGAGTAAAAAAATTCTCCAGTTTTGTCCATGCGTTACACAACTTTAAGAGAATTTTGATCCCCTCTCCAACGTTCCTGGGTCCTTGCTGTTTCAATATCCAGTTAATTCCGTATATTGGGACAGCTCCTTCCATCTCACCCTCCTTGTTTTTCGTCCCTCGTATTGTTGGCGTTAGAGGTAACTCCGACTTTCCAATTCTTCTTTAATTTATAGCATTTTCTCATAATTTTGTAAATCTCTATCTGTGTACTTATTTGTTTCATTCCTACCGACCTTTTTAAGCTCTTGCTTTCAGTTTCAATCCACCTCTGGTGTTACTTAGATTTTTGAATTTCCCATGCAGTTTAGGTATTTCCACTTCTATTTTTGTCGTTCTAATATGTTTTAAATCTTTACAGATTTTACAATGATTAAATTTTTTTCTTCTGACTGCAATTTTTATACACTGGGTTAACGTGGTAAAACTTTATTTTAGTTGTTTTGCATTTAAATTCAAATATTCAAATACACATATGATTACCATCAGTGTTTTAGTGTAGGTGTGGAGATGAGTTAGTGAATTTCCTATTATTTTGAAGATTACTTCAAAGACAAATTTTCAACATAGACTCCTAAAAAAAACTTATTGTCAAAATAGACTTCATTAAAAACTTATTATAAAAACATGTCATGATTTCAATAGGTCAGAATTTGTAAATTCAACTTCTGTAGTGCGTATGTTCGTATATTATTTGAAATAAACTTTATACTTGCGTATTTTTAAAATGCACATATACGGAAAGCTTTAATGGTGAAAAGTAGGTCTACTTTTATAATAAGCTTCATGTTTTCATAATAAGTTTTCTTGAGAAATCTATATTGAAAATTTGTACTTTATTCAATTGTTTGGAATCCAAGAATTCATAGTTTAGGAATTCATATCCCGTCTATAAAAATTACTAGCTGTATCTTCCTTTGAATCCCATCTATATATTCCTTTTGCTTTCTTTGTATGTCACGTGTAGAAGGCTTTCAGTGATAATATTATGGATTCGCAGCTCACTTGATGTGAGGGAAAATTATAATATTATTCTTGAATTGCACTGGAATGAAATGAATCCTCATAAACAAAATAAAAAATAATATGTTCACCTGTTATGTCAGGTTTATAAAAGATTTAGCAACCTCACATACAATAAAATTGAAATAGTAACAATAAAAGGTAGCAACAGAGTAGAGAAGCATTGGACTAGCTATGATAGCACTGGTTTGGCGAGCGCTGATTGATCATAACACTATATGAAAGTGTTAATATAAAGACGACTATTTAGCTATTGAAGTTTTCACTCTTCGGATTCTTAGTCTCAAAAAAGATTTTTAATGAAATTTTAATCTCAAACTTTAGAGATTGAAATTCGATTTCAAAATATTTTAAAAGACCAAATTTTAAAGAATGATATGTGGTATCTGATCAGTCCCAAATTGTGTACATAATATCAGAATCATATTTTCAAATATGATGTAAACAATTTCCTGTTAGGAATAAACCATAAAACAAAGAAACTACTTTTTGTTTATATCGAGCGTGACTTCTAAAAACATGATAAAAGAATTACAGATAGCCACAAAATTTTGTAACTTCTAAATGGATCGCAAGATAATATTTATATTAATTATCACAACTCATGTATCTTTCTTACATTGTGACTGGACTTTGCAGTTGGATCACAAAGTTATTGTACTCATTTTGCTCTACCCATCAAAGTGTGCACAAAGATAACAACCATTGGTTGGTTCTACCATGATTGTTATATTATCTTTGATTTTCTTCTTCTTAAACTAATCAGCCATTGTTTAACAAGTTCATTTTAAGCCATTCTGCGATAATAAGGAAGACTATAATTTAAATTTTCTTATCCTCGTAGGCTATCTATCTGCTTGCTGCAAGCACTCTAGATATTGAGCCATCCAGGTATATGAACTGTTTTCCTGTTTCAGTAACATTTGATATGTTTGGACAGTTTTGATGTCGATGAACTTTGTCAATGAAGAGTAGTGAATGAGTAATGTTGCTGGTGAAGTTTGGCGCGGATTGTCAGTGGAAATGATACTGGAGGTTGAAGAATTGCAACAAAATACCTTGGTATCAAGTATAATGAGATCATTGTGGACAACTGCTGCATGCAACTTGTTTCAAAGCCTGAGCAGTTTGATGTTATGGTATAAACTTTTTTCTACATAGTGATTTATGTTTTACTATTGTATTTTTTTTTATTAACTTAGGTTCTCTTTTAATTGATTTGTATGAACTCTGCTACTCTCCTCAATTCACACCTAACTTGTATGGAAATCTAGCAGCAAATACTGCTGCAGGTATTGCTGGAGGTATTTCTTGATCTCATGCAACATAACTTGCAGATTTATCTAGTTCCCTTTTTTCATCTGTGGAAGTATAGAACCATCTTTACAGCAATTGAATGAGCAAGTTATTTTGCTGGCCCTAAGGGAGTCTATGGGAAATATTTTAGCTTTATAAATTCAAGGCAGAAAAAAATGTTATCAATGTATGCTTGGATTGCTATTAGATGTTAACATAATAGCTTTTGTGCAGTGACATGCATCCAGTTCAATTCCATTGATGAAAACTATTTCATAAGCGGGTCCTTGGATGAGAAAGTTCGACTGTGGAACATTCCAAACAGACAAGTAGTCGACTAGGATGATCTGCATGAAATGATCACTGCTGTTTGTTTTACTCCTGATGGGAAGGTATCTTCACACTTTCAAGGTGTTTGAATATACTTTCTCTTATCATGTCTGTTCAATTTATGTGATGATTCACAGTAAACTGTGTAGAGCTCATTCGTTGGTTCACATAGAGGAAACTGTTACCTGTACGACACATCAGGTATGATCAATCAGTGTTGTCGGCACACAAATGTAGAAAAGCATATATCACGATGCACTATATATTGTCACTTTTAATAATACTTGTTTCCTATTTCAGAAAATAAGCTGCTGAAGAGAAAAAAGTTAGGCTTACAGAACAAGAAAAAGAAGTCCAGTCTTAAGAAAATCACTGGTTTTCAGGTAATGAAGCTAGATGACTTCAGTTATATGATAACATTCAAATTGATTTCAGGGAAGAGAAAAAAAATTTCATCTTCCATGTCCATGCATTTTGAACCTTAAATTTTGATACTCGTTCAGTTTTCAGCGGGGAGTTCAACGGATGTGATAATTACATCCGCAGACTCACGAATAAGAGTTGTCAATGGTGTGGATGTTGTGCATAAATTCAAAGGTATTACAGCATTATATATACCAATTCTATGTTATCCCTCTATGCAACTTTCTAGTAACTATATATTTATTGTTGTGTTGCAGGTTTCCGCAATACCAGCAGCCAGATTTCAGCATATTCAACTGCAAATGGAAAATATCTCGTATCTGCAAGTGAAGATTCTCATGTGTACATATGGAGATGCGAAGCATCAGATTCTAAAGCAAACGGAAACAAATCAGGTTCAACTTCATCGACTCAATGCTATGAACAGTTCTACTGTGAAGACGTGACAGTAGCGCTACCATGGCCAGTAACCAACACAGCAAGTGCATAAGGAAAATATGATTTGACCTTAAGGTAATTAAAAAGTCTATATAAATAATTTTTTTTAGATCAACTTAATAGTCACATAGGAACATTATAGCTGATCCTGTTGATTGGGTGCCTGCAGGTAGCAGTGTGCGATGCACAGAAGGGATGCCCATGCATGTTGAGGAATTTGCACTTGAGAGAGAAAGAGCAGATATGTTTCTACAGCAAAAATGACGAACATGCAGCAGAGACATGATGATCAGGAGGTATAGTTGAAGTCTCCGGGGTTTAAAGAATCCGGCAAGAGCATTGAACAGAGGCTGAAACGGCGATGAAGAGTGTTGTAGACTGTGGTAGCTAATGAAGTGAGCAAAAACGCAGAGAAGTTTGGATAGCATGGAAGGACAGAATTGCAATGCAAATAACAAGAGCATAAATACTGAGAGGGAGCTGAAGCTTGAAACCCAGTTAGACACTGATGCATACATTTTGATCATCTGAAGATTCTGAATTCAACAGGTTAGTGACTTAATAATCAATTTACATTTCAAGCAGTTTACTGCAAATGTACTATTTGGAATACAAGTGATGTCGTATTATACTGCAACCTCGCTGGAATTCTGCTGCATTGCTTTTATGTTGCTTGCTAACTTTTGTTTAACTTGTATTATCATGATCAAAAATGGTCAATACCACTTTTATAAGGTATTGGACATGATTAAACAATACAGAGACTTGAGAGAGAATTTTGTTTGACATTTGTTCCATTCGTTGATACATTAAAGCAATGTTTGAGAAGGAGGTGTTGTTTGAAGCGATTGAGCGTGATTTAATTTGTAAAATTTGTAAACCAAAGCAGAATTTGTAAATGATAATGAAATAATCTTTTTTTTTAATTTTTTGTGTATGTTTTCTCTTTTATATATATATATATATAAAGATTATCAATAATATATATATATATAGTCTATTTGAGTACTGTAATAATGGTTTCTGAGGGATTAGTTTGCATCGGTTGTTATAAAAAACCGATGCAATAGAGGGATTAGTTTGCATCGGTTTTCAACAACAACCGATGCAACAAGTTCCTTTGTTGCATCGGTTTTCATTACAACCGATGCAACATGTGGGCTGTGTTCAAGCAACCAACCATGATATTTTGCATCAGTTGTTAGTAACAACCGATGCAAAAAGAATCTTTTTGCATCGGTTTCAGAACTGATGCAAAAGTGTTAAGCCTGTTGCATCGGTTGCATATGCATCGGTTGTTGAACTGATGCAAAAGGGGGGTAAACAACCGATGCAAATGGCCTGTTTTGTAGTAGTGCCAGTAGTTGTGAGTATCGGTGATTCTTTCTTTATGAAGTTTGTAATGGGGTAAACTGCGGAATCTGCCTGTTGCTGATGAATAGCTCGATAGAATTCCTCTTTTGATCGATGCAATCATTCCCCTAACTGTAAGTCTCATATTTTACAGTTCTAGTATTATCTATGTATAATTTCATTACTTGTATTACTCGCTTACGTACTAATTTAATCTGTTAGCATGTAGTGACTTTACATTGCATTGAAGTGGTGCACACAACATACAAAATCTGCACATAATGTCATGCCTGAGTGATTGTCAATGCAAATTGTCATGACGAATAATAAAGTAAGTATAACAAGTGTACTTAATTTGTACATTTATGTTTAGTGCTAGTTACTTTTGGAGGAAGGGGTAAACAAGTAGAATCAGTCCTGTTTTAGATATATTTTTGGCTGTCCCAGAGGATTTAAGTACAATATTTTATTTATTTTTCAGTAGCATAGTCCTAAATCTAGCAACTAATTTGAGTCTTGACAATAGCGACACAAATATGCCTATATATTCACTTGTGCCTCTCCAGAGCACATAGCCCAGTACTGCAAATGTTTTCAAGTATTTGAGAAGTTGGGGTGTAATATGAGACCAAACATTGGACTATCCATGATTTCCTTTGAGGAAATATATCAATACATTCATTCATAAATTCTGGTAACCTCACTTTGAGGAAAACTCACACACTAGAACTTTACGATTTATTTCCAGCTTTCTGTAGTAATTAGAACAGATATCAAAATTGTAAATTTTAAGTTAGCTATTTATTTGAGGTTGTTTGTCATCATAGATTAACTCTTCACTTATGGCACATACATCAAAGTATGAAAGTAAGATGCATTTTATTTTAACTAAAATATATGGCCAGTGGCAACAATGAATAAAGAAATGCACTGGGCACTGTTGAAGTGATTTGGAGAAGTGGTGAAGAAGTTGTCATAGGATAGAGTATTGGGGGCGTGCACTGTAAAGGAGGAAGTGGAATTGTATGGTAGTATGTATGGTGATATGCAAGCGAAATGGTGCAGAGAATAGAGGCAGCGGGGGGTTGATGAATGCAGTGAAAGTTGGAGGAAGTTTGAGAAGTACTTGTTAGCAGAGGAAAAGTGGCTCATTAGTTGATGGATGCAGTGAAGAGGAGGGTGACAATCGGGTAGAAGGAAGCAGGGGAATGTTAGCAGAGGAAGAATAAATTTTTGTTGGTGCAGATTGGAGATGAAGAGGCAGTGAAAAATTGCAGAAAGAAGATGCCTTGACAGTTTGATGAAGAGGATGGTATTGAGGTGGTAATATCACTGTGCAGTGAAGTTAGGTGATGGTAGATGTGTTGACAGTTTGCACGGCAACAGACAGATGTGAATTGAAATGGAAGTAGATGCAGATGAAGGCAGTATGACAGTGGTAGATGACCGTAGGTGAGAGGAGTGATGCAAATGTATTGACAGGGGAGAATATGGCAGAGAAGTAGTAATGCAACAATGTATTGTTTTTTTTATTGTAAATGTAAATGCAGTGCAAGTTATAAACTTGTAAGAAAAATGAAATGCAAGTTGAAAAAGGGAATAAAATATTGTCATTTTTGTTTGATTTAGTTGAAAAAGAGTATATTGTTTACTATGATTTAGTTTGATTGCTATTATTAAAATGTAATATATAGGCATAACTCTTGAAAAGTGTATCTACGATTTTTATAGCGGCATATATGAGCTATTATAGCGGCTATAATGAGCTATTGAATTAACGTACCATAGCGGCGAATTTGCGTTATAAAACTAAGCTCAACCATAGCGGCATATTTTGTGTTATAAATATTCAACAGTTTTTTATAACATGTCGATATACAGCGCTTATCAAATCACTATGGTTGTGATTAATAGCGGCTATATGCCGCTATAAAAGACACTTTTTGTTGTAGTGTTCAAAATTGTAATCCAATGAATTTGAAATCTTAAGTCAGGTTTGCCTCAAGCTTCAATCTGTCATAACAAGCAAGAACCAAAAGCAATTAAAGACTTTGGTTACACGAAATTAATGGCGTAACCTAAAGACTTTGGTGGACAAATGCATTCATTCTGCAACTTGTTTAAAGATTAGTATAAACATGAAAGTTATTCTTACCCTTGCCAGTGCGATGCACAAATGCGCAATTATGCACTGATGCTCAACAGTGCACTGCTTCCGCGCTGCTGCCTGGCTACAGTGCAGATGCACTGAACAGGGCACAAATGCACTGCTGCGCAGCAGTGCAGAAGCACTAAACAGTGCACAAACGATAATTGTAGCCTGAGATGGCCAAATTGTCAGTCTAGTTTTGCATGACATAGCAGAAAAGACAAGGTCTTCTAGATTTTCACCTATGATATTGCTCAATAGTTGTTTACTTTTCCTTGATCGTTTCAACTTCTAAAAATTCAACTCTTAAACTTGTATATTATTATTTGTAGTTATAAGAATAACTAGTATATTATGCGGTCACAATCTAACCGTGTTTTAAATTCCAGATAACATGTGAATAACACAGTTTTTGTCAATAATTAATCAGCAGGCACTGTCAATAATTACCGAACATTGTTAAGTGTAACTTTATAAATAAGTTCGTGCCCCCAAAAGAGGGAGAGAGAAAAACCTACTACCTTGCAGCAATTATACCGCCAAAACAAATGGTTTTGGATATCAGAAGAAGAAAGGGGACTTGATCAAAGATTTGGTCACACCTCCATAAGCTCTGGGTTCACCATTTATTACAACCTGTACATGCATAACTGATGTAACAGAAAAAAAGAATAACGTGTGTAGAAAATTCAAATGGTTGGCTTATAGAAGACTAATATTGTGACCACCTCCATATGGGGCAAAACATGATGTAAACTCGCAAGCTATAGCTTTTACGCATCTGTATTATGCCTGGCAACTGAACTGAGCACAATGCTCAATTGTTGCAACTGAGCACTGCTCAATTCATTTGCAAATAAAACTAAGCACTGCTCAGTTGCAAATGCAACTGAACTGAGCACTACCTAGTTGCATTTGCAATTGGAAACAATGCTCAGTTGTTGCAACTTAGCACTGTTCTCAGTGTGCTGGGTTTGTAATATTAGGTCTCAGCGCTTTGTAAAACAAATATTCCTCCGTCATGACACAAATTATTATAGAACTGTTCGTTCCTAGAGTATAATGCAACATGTTTAGCGTGAACACTACTATCAACTTTACATATTTTGAACGATAATTTATATAAAATCAAGACCCAAATTTATATTAAATAATGCATGCAGCAAAATCGATGCAAATTGGGTTTGCAAACTCAATTCGCAAATGCTAATTGAGTTTGATTAACATGTATTTTGCATACAGTTTGCGAATTCATAAATACAAAAAAAAATAGAACGTGAGTTGTAACTCAGTCTTTAACCTTTTGATTTTGAAGGTATAAGTTTTTATCGAGTGTTTATATTAAATGCAGGAACTTGAAGAATGACGCTTTGGATTGTTGTATTGGACGTTGAAGAATATTCAAAACCATTAAAGTTTGGAGTGGATGACCAGGAATGGTAAGGTTAACCGTAAGTTAAACTTTAAGTGTATTTTGAAAAAAAAAATGAAGCTTATGTTGTAATAATATCTGAATATATGACATTGTGGTATTTTAGATATGTAAAGAATTGTTTATGATATATTATACTACATTTGCAGAGCGTTTACACTTTGCATTGAATATGTATGATGAATTATTTGTGATATGGAAATCATTATTTGCAGAGTGTTTATATGTAAACATTGCATTTAAGTTATATATATATATATATATATATATATATATATATGTATGTATGTATGTATGTATGTATGTATGTATGTATATATGTGTGTGTGTGTGTGTGTGTGTTACTAAATAATCATTTTCCAACACTTATAAGTGTTACCGTATATTTCTGCACCAACACTTATAAGTGTTATTGTATATTTCGTTACCAACACTTATAAGTGTTACCGTATATTTCTGTACCAATACTTATAAGTGTTACCGTATATTTCGTTACCAGCACTTATAAGCGTTACCGTATATTTAGGTACGAACACTTATAAGTGTTAGTAATACGTATGTTTGTAACACTTATAAGTGTTACAAATTTGGCCACTCCATTCCTCGCAGTCCATTAGTAACACTTAAAAAGTGTTACTGAAATTATTTGTAACACTTATAAATGTTAGAATTTGCCTGTTTTGGTGTAGTGTTGGCTAGGTTGAATCCGTCTGTTTATGGTTTTGACAAAATGCGGGTTAACCTGTAGAAAATTTGCGAAAGAAGAGAAAAAAAAATAGAGTTTAAATTTGTATTTTTCATTTATTTTTTATGAGAGAAGAATCTCTAGTTTGATCACCCCCTTGACAAAAATTATAACGAAAAAAAGTTCTTTTTTTAGCTCCCCCTAGACAAAAATTTAATTTAAAAAATCAACCTTTTTAAAGGTTCCTTTAACCAAAAACTGCAAGCACGTTGTATACAAAATTGATTCTTATGTTACTGAACTGATTTTGTATCATTGAACGTTTGCTGTGCATTTCAAGCAGTCAGTTTGAAGGTACTGAAAAAAAAAATCGATTCAGGGGAGTCAGTTCGCTTTGATTTCGAGTTTCTACGATTAGTTTATGTTTCAGACCAGGAAAGTTGGGTGAAAAAGGAGAAGGAGAACGTAGGCGGAAAAAAGAAAGAAACGCGCCAGGAAGGGGTCGAACCTTCGACTTTCTGCTTAGGAAACAGACGCTCTATCCACTGAGCTACAGGCGCTGGTCGTTCTGCCTTCGAAATTCATTCTAGATTACTAGTTTTATTTCTTTAGTAGGTTGCATTTTCAAATGCGAAAGAGTTGAAGCATTGTAATTTCTTATTTCTGTCCACTCATCTGAAAAACATGTCAAAATTTGATTCCATTGATTTGGATAAACGCTAACTCAAAATTTTGAAAACTGTGCCATCATCTCTAATGGTGTAAATCGGTCGGACTGGATGTCTTTTGAATTTAAATTTTACGAATGAGTCGGACAACAAACAAACAATAGAAAATCATCTAACAACTGGGACGAACATGAATTCTCATTCCTTGGTGGTGTTGTTTATGTGTAATATATCGTTATCCTTGGTGGTGTTGTTTATGTGTAATATTGGCCCAACTGAGAATGATCATCATGAATGAATAGGAATGTCAATACCCAATCTAGTCGTGCTTGGACTCGACAAATCTTTGTTGATGGCTCACTGCACATGAAGTACTGCAAGATGAAACATATATACTCATTCCCAGTAGGATTTAAATCTCGTGCTTGTATAAAAAAAAACTTATTGCATCTAGTCATCCATTTGCTTCAACATTAGTTAGATCTGTCTCATCAGATATCTGCCTCATCTTAGTGCATTTCAAAATTGATACTATGGACTTTAATTTTTAGGTATACATGCTGAAAGGGGTATAGGAGCGAGGATTATCACACCAATGTTTTGGGTTCAAGATACCATTTGCATTCCAACCTCGGAGGCTTGATCTAAGAGGGATTCGTTCGGTGCTCAAAGTCCAGATCCATCTAGTATTTACTACTACTGCTTTCCATAAATGGATTCCATATAATCTAAGCATTTGTTGATCTAGGTTCCATTTGATTTTTAGCAAATGGTAGATACAAATGAAAACGCAGATGGATTTCCTTTCTAGTTGTAACTTTACTATCTTCATCCATATGTGCATGTGTGGAAACATACGAGCTTACACTTTGACTACACACCGTGCGTGTACTAGAAACATCGAAACTTCAAAACATCCCGCTATGTTGTTGATATCAAATAATATTGTCAATATATTGATGAAGTTTCATATATTGTTCTTTAGTTGTTTGTTTCCTCTTAAAATACCGTTAGTGATATATCACTCGATATTACTCCGGTATTAAAAGTACAATATTTGAATTTTGAATGAATATGATAAAAATAAAAGAAATCGTCAAATAAATCTCTTCATATTCTTAAAGTTGTGTGTACGGCACCATACATCCAAATGCACTATTTGTTTTGTTATAACAGTATATTTTGTCTTCTTCATCAAGTTGTTTAAACGGAAAGCTCTGTTTATTCCGTCTATTTATTTTGTGTGAATTCCTTACTGTTAGAAACAGTCTCATGAAAAAGCTAATTCTCTTTTTAATCTCTTTTCTTTGTTTATTATTTCTAATTAGTAAATTGACTTATAAATTTGTTTTGTTTTTGTTAACATCATGCAACACTGAGAGTTAGAAGTAAAAATCGACAAATTTATATATTTAATGTATCGACAATGAACAAAGATCTAAAAGTAGAAACCATTTATCAAATCAACCTTATTCGTCATATCATGTAAATGAAAATGAGGAAAAAATGAATAAGAACAAATCCAAAAAAATTTAGGGATTGTTTGAATAGCTGAACAAATGGAGAAGATGGTAAAAGGATGGAGAAAATGACAAAGACGCCAATTATATGTAGTATTTTTTTTTAAATAATAATTTATTTATGAACTAATTTCATCATTTCATGACCATATATTAGTAGAACAGGTAAATATGCACAAGGAAGAAGTTACAAAAAAATTTAGTCTCAGGGACAACAAGTTTATTTTTTAGTCTGAAGGACTTTTTTTTGTGTAAAATGAAAATGATAGTTACAACTATCATTCTGTGATTTACACTAAAAAGTGTCCTTCAGCCTAAAAAGAAAACTTCTTGTCTCTGAAACTAAATTTTTCCCAAACTTTTTCCTTGAGCCTAAAAACCTCTTAGTAGAATATCTTATCGGGCAAATTGTATCTATAAACCAGATGATTTTATGCAATTAGTTTTTAGTAGTAATTTAGTAGAACGGATCTCTGCAAGACTAATACATTTATAATTTAATAACATAGTACAATCAGGGCCAGCCAAAGCAGCTTTATTGTCCTAGTCCAATTCTTCAAGTTTGAGCAAAAATAAATCTCCAACACCATGATTTGAACTTGGTTGCCTCATCATCCACACAAAGTTTTTGACACTCCAGCCAACAGTCGTTCAAAGATGATGACATAAACTATATTTTTAACCAAATAGAGCCGTAAGTCACCACCTCCACCGCCGACGGATGCCTCTACCTGGTCGGTTGCCTAGGCGGCTGTCTTGACAGCCTTACCCTAGGGCCGGGCCTGAGTACAATATTATTTATAATTCATTATAGAGATGTTGGATTTTTTGTCGATATCATCCGATATCATTTCAATATTTTTAATACTGTATATTGATACTTGACTGGTATAGTCGATACCTATATTAACTACTTAATGTTCTAGAATCTTATTATTCAACACTTGTGTGGAATTCATATATTCGTAGTAATTCTAAAAAATCAAAGTCATACCGTCATAATAATTTTGATCGTGGTTGATTACCTTGATAATAGGCTCAGTCAAGTTGTATTTTCATATCTTGATCGACTGAAGCTTTCAAATAAAAAACATCTATGTTAGAGCCAGCGTCCTAAAAAAAAAAGCATGTCAATTATCCTTAAAACGAAAAGCCTAGCTATTTATGGCACATGCACAGGCTCTTAATCATCTAACAAATGCTTATATTTTCTTTAACTTGAACAATTTGATGCATAAATTATTGCTTATAAAATATTAAGTGATGTTGAAGGTTGAAGAATCTCGCTAGGTCAATGGTCAAATGTTAATAGTCAGTAAACCTACATTTGTAAGTTATTTAAATGTGTAATTGAATATGATAATTTTACTTTATTGGGGTCATGTCATTTAGGTGAACATGACGATAGAGGGTGACAACAAATTGACATCACAATCAGTCGTATGAAAATCCAAAATTGTCAACTCTAGCTCGCCAAATTTGTTTGACATGCGTGCATTGTTTTTGACCAATGGTTTTCTAGTGTTAAACACAAGTGATGGTCATCATTCATTGGCCTATTGGTTCAAAACAAATGGTAAAAACTAACGTATTGTTTGGCTATAAAATGCATTTTGATTTTTCCGTTTTCAATATGCATATCAAATGACGTGGAAGAGTTCTAGTTGAAGAATCATAGTTTTTTCGACAAAGGGAAAAATGGCAAGAAGGAAGATGCTTGTTGATATTTTCTAAAAGGTGGAAAATAAAAAAAAATCATTATCAATCTCGTATATTAGAACCATTTATCGAATCAATCGTTTTCCTTCCCCTCCGCCTCCTCCGTGTATTTTAAAGTAGACGATTGAAAACAAAAAACACAAAACACAAAATTTGTTTTCTAACCAAACACATATTTACCCAAGGTTTTGATTATTCAGCGATTTCAGGACGCAGTTGTATACTTTGTTAGTAATGGTGGATAGCTGGGATAAAAGAACCACGGCACATTATGTGGTAAAGGTCCTAGTCAAAAATTAACATTTTCGTGTATTCATTCTCAACATAAATCTGGAAGTAAAATTTACGGTAGATTGCTACAAAAAACTTACTATGTTATTAAAATTTCTGGATGAAACGTGAGTTTCATATGTATATAGGCCAATGATGGTTGATATTTTCAAGATCATTGAACGTCGGCTCTGTATGCATGTTTAGTGGATATTGTCAATTCCTTCTAATATAAGTTCAATATCCCATAACATATAAAGTTAGGGCTGATTTTCGGGTTGGGATGAGAAGATAGGATTGTGTGTTTTGTTGTGGAAATTTTTTCTTACTGCCTTTTCGAGATGAAGTAATGACATATATTATATATATCGACTTACCTGATGCTTTGAATATCTGCTGGGTAGGTAGATAATGGTATATGTGTCAATCATTATTTTATTTAAATCTTTAATATTAAGATTGGGATGCTTTTAGTGCGTCAATCTTAGACCTAGGGCTGTAAATAAATGCAAAGTAGTCAAATACTGCTGTATTTGCATTTGAAATATCAACTTTCATATCTGAATCCAAATCTTGTATCTGTGGACATTGGAGAATTCCTTATTTTGTATTCAGATATCCAAAATTACTTGTATCCTTAAATTGAAGTATATGGCAATCTATAGGCTAATTTGTAGAGTAATCTTTTACATAAATGCAATTTTTTCACATAAAATTCTTTGTTACGATATTCTAAAAGTTTAATGTTTATCATCTAGAATTTGCATTTTTTTTATTACTTGCAGTTTTTATCATAGAAAAGGCCGTTTTCTTAGACAATGGTTGTTATTCTGGTAACATTACAGGTTTTTATTTTGTAGTTTAGTTTCAATTTCGCAAGGAACATATATTTCGATGTCCGCATTCGCATAGACATACCATTGTATCCGCATTCGAATCTGAACTATTATTTTGATGTCCATGTCCTTTTGGGTTTTGATAATCCTCACATTTTCAGATAGAACTGCCAATTAACTTTGGCTTTTCAGCAAGTCATTGACAGGTTGCTTGGTTTTTGGTAATGCAGACGCAGCATTTATAAGAAGGCTTTCCTTGATATCTGATTCAGACATCCTGAGATCCTACTTTTCATGCACCTATACCAACTAGATAACATGGGTAGCATTCAAATTTTTAGGCCCAAATAAGAGTCAGCTAATAGGGGCTTAGGAAGAGAAACCCACAGATTTTAATCTTACTCTTGAAGTCTTTTCAAGTTATTTTCAAGATGATCTGTATAAATGAATCAACAATGGAATATCTTATCTGCATCATACTCTTGAGGAACTGGGCTACATGGGCTGCATTATTATCTTGGCCCAATAATACTTTCTTCAGTTTTGTTGAGATTTGTATAAATAGAGAATGCGCGAGCCTGTGTATTTATTCAATTCATTATTGTATACAAAAGTGAATACAATAAAGCAAATCATATTTTTCTTCAAATCATTTTATGGTATCAGAGCCTGTAATCATGCCTAACAGCAAATATGCCATGCCTAACAGCAAATATCAAAGAATCAAGCAGATTCTCATCATTGTTCACTGTTCTAATCAAGATCAGATATAGCATCATCACATCAAGATTAAATTGTATTCTCAGTTGAATCATCTGAGAATCAAGGCAATTCTCATCATCAACTTTCTGTTTCAATCAAGATCAGACTAAGTGTCATCATATCAAGATTGAAACAGTATATATTTTGAATCATCTAAGAAATATAACATTTCTCATCATCCCAGTTTTTTCCTTCACATACCTGAGTCAAGATTACAGATCGAATCTTCTGCTGTGCCTTGCCTAGGAATTGATAAATCAAGAACTTTCCTGGCTGCTCAGTCTTTTGTTATCCCACAGTAATCTTTCTCCGATTTCACTTTCTTGATTTCAGTATCAATGGCCGAAGGAGATATCTCAGCCTCCTCCAGCACTCATTCTAACTCCAGATTCAATCCAACTGAAGAACTGCTAAAAGAGATTGTCAAACCCCAAAGCCAGTTACTATCTATTCATCTTGATGAAACGAATTTCTTGCTTTGGAAGTTTCAAGTTGAAACTGCAATCAAAGCATACGGCCTGGAGCAATACATCCAATGTACCATAATCATACCACCAAAATTTACTGCAGACAAGGATGGAAAACTTGTTAGTAATCAAGAATTCATAATACACCAAAGACAAGATAGTCTAGTCAGTTCATGGCTAATATCATCAATAAGTGCTGATCTACTTCCTCAGTTAATTGGATGCAATTCATCTCATGAGATCTGGTCCACAATAGAGTAGATCTTCAATACTCAGTCAGCAGCCAAGATTATGTACTATAAGAGACAATTACAAAATGTTAAAAAGGAAAATCAGTCAATGAAAGACTATCTTGTAAAGGTTAAAACATTGTGTGATCATCTATCTTCTGCAGGACACAGAGTGAGTGACACAGAACATGTTCTATCAATTCTTGGAGGTTTAGATGATGAATATGAAGCAGTGGTAGCTGTTATATCATCAAAAGAAACTCTACCCACAATTCAATATGTTCACTCTACCCTTCTAGCTCATGAGGGTAGATTGGAGCAAAAGAAATCATCTATATCTGATATGTCACTAAACTTTATCTCAAACAATAAAATCAAAAGTCAAGAAAAAACTTCTGGTAACAGAAGTCAACAGTTTACCAATCAGAGAGGTGGTCAGTCCTCTAGATCAAGAGGAAGGGGTGGAAGATGGCCCAATAACAGTGGAAACAATAGACCTAGATGTTAGATCTGTGAGAGAATTGGTCATACTGCCAGTAAATGTTATTTCAGGTTTGATATCAACTACACTCCATCACAGCAAAACAACAACAGAGGTAGAAACTATAACCCCAGTGCAAATGTGGTAAGTGCTCAACAAGATGTCAGAGGTCAGAGTGATCATAACAACAATGACAATGCAAAAGTTGAAAACATTGATGATAGCAAATGGTATCCTGATTCTGAAGCAACAAATCATGTCACTAATAACTTGGGAAACTTAAATCTTGGCAACAAAGAATATAAAGGTACGCAATCTTTACTTATGGGCAATGGTGAGTCTGTAAAAATTTCACATACTGGAAATGCATATATAACAGGAAAGAAACATTTATATTTGCATAATTTATTAAGAGTACCATCTGTCAAGAGAAACTTATTAAGTGTGCCACAATTTGCCAAAGATAATAATGTGTTCTTCGAATTCTTTCCAAAGTACTGTTTAGTTAGAGATATTCTAACAAAAGATATTCTCTTACAGGGTAGAGAAATTAAGGGATTGTATACTTTCAATGTTGCTAAGTCAAGAACATCTGGATGTAAAGAAAAATGGTGTAATAACTCTGAAATCAAAACTATGAGTGACTGTAAGAGTTTTGATATTTGGCACTGTAAGCTTGGACATCCTCATGTAAATATTGTTAAACAAGTGTTGAATGATAATAATATTCCTTTTAACAATATTTCAACTCCATATATTTGTACTTATTGTCAAATGGGTAAAAGTCACAAATTACCATTTCTAGACTCCAAAATCAGTTACAACAAACCACTAGAACTCGTTGCAACTGACTTATGGGGTCCAGCACCCATATCAAATGACTATGGGTACAAATACTATGTTTCCTTTATTGATGCATATTCAAGACATGTATGGATATATTTTTTGAAAGCAAAATCTGAAACATACAATGCAGTTCAACAATTTATAGTACAGGCAGAAAAACAAACAAACTGTCAACTAAAAGTATTGCAGACAGATAATGGAACAGAATTCTTACCCTTGAGAAAATTCTTTCAAGAGAAAGGTATCATACATAGGACAACTTGTCCTTATACATCAGAACAAAATGGTCTGATTGAAAGAAGGCATAGACATATAGTGGAAACAGGCTTAACATTGCTAGCAAATGCATCACTACCACTCAAATTCTGGCCTGATGCATTTGCTACTGCAGTTTTCCTGATCAACAGATTGCCTACAAAAGTTCTAAAAATGAAAAGTCCATTAGAAATTCTGTATAATACCAAGCCTGACTATCATAGTTTAAGAGTGTTTGGCTGTCTATGCTTTCCTTACCTCAGACCATATAATTCTCATAAACTAAACTGTAGATCATCACCTTGTACATTTTTAGGTTATGCTACAAATCAAAAAGGTTACAAATGCTTATCTAGTAATGGTAGAATATTTATAACCAGACATGTTGTTTTTAATGAGCAAGTGTTTCCTTTTAGCAACACATCAATTAAAACTTCACAGAAGGTATACAATGCTAAGCAGTCTTTAGTACTCATACCTGTAGTAATTGACAAGGCAGCTCATACTTCTGGAGAGAAAGTTCAAGGAAATGAAAGTCCACAACACACAGTGATCATCTCAGAACCAGGTCATGGATCATTCGAGCCATCAAACACATCACCTCAAATGCAACAGCCAGGCAATCAAATGCAGCAAAGCTCAAGTCAGACACTAGATGATTCACAATCTTCTAATGAGTCACAAGAGACTGAGATGAACAACAATGATCATCAACAAATTCCTGAAAAAACTGGACATCATATGATCACAAGAATAAAAAGTGATATATTCAAACCAAAACTATACAATGCAGCTCTAGAAAGTGAAGAACCATGCACGTACAGTCAAGCTATACAAAATGACAAATGGAAAGCAGCAATGAATGAGGAATATGATGCCTTAATAAAGAACAAGACTTGGGATCTTGTTCCTCAACCTACTGATAAGAATATAGTAGGCTGCAAATGGACATATAAGTTAAAAAGACATGCCGATGGATCAATTTCTAAATATAAGGCAAGACTAGTAGCAAAGGGATATTCACAACAAGTGGCTTTGATTTTACTGAAACATTCTCTCCAGTTCTGAAACCCTCCACTATTAGAATTGTTCCCAGTATTGCCTTATGCAGAAATTGGACTATAAAATAACTAGATGTAAATAATGCATTCCTAAATGGTGTCTTGCAGGAACATGTCTATATGGAACAACCTCATGGCTTCATCAAAAGAGGAAATGAAAGACTAGTATGCAAGCTGAATAAAGCAATATATGGTCTCAAACAAGCACCAAGGGTTTGGTTTGAGAAACTAAAGACAACTTTGTCCAGACTGGGCTACAACTGCACAAAATCAGACAACTTTCTTTTTACAAAGTTTAATTCTGGTGCTACTACTTATATACTAATTTATGTTGATGATTTTATTATTACAGGCAGTGATGATCTGGAGATTATCAATCTTGTTCAACATCTAAGTAAAGAATTCTCAATCAAAGATCTTGGGTGCTTAAGTTACTTTCTGGGAATTGAAGTAAAAAGACTTCCAAAATCTCTAATTCATCTCAGTCAGAAGAAATACATCAACGAAATTCTCATCAAAGCAAAAATGGATCAATCAAACTCAATTTCAACACCCATGATAACAAATGCCCATCTATCAAAGGAAAAAGGAGAAATAATCACAAATGACAGGCAATACAGAAGTATTGTAGGAGCTCTACAGTATGCAACAATCACCAGACCAGAAATTTCCTTCAGTGTAAATAAAGTAAGTCAGTTCATGCAATGCCCAACAGATGAACATTGGAGAGCAGTCAAAAGAATACTAAGATATCTTAAAGGAACATTAAATCATGGACTATTATTTGAAGCATGTAAAGCCATCAATATCACCGGTTATGCAGACGCAGACTGGGCAAGTGATATAGATGACAGAAAATCAACAAGTGGTTACTGCATTTACTTAGGAAAAAATCCAGTTTCATGGTGTTCAAAAAAACAGACAACTGTGTCCAGATCGAGCACAGAAGCGGAGTATAGAAGTGTGGCTAATGTTGTGGCAGAGACAATGTGGATAGAGTCACTATTGAGTGAATTACAAGTTAAAACAGAAAGCAAGACAACAATATGGTGTGATAATCTCAGCACAGTCTCACTCACAGCCAATCCAATTCTACATTCCAGAACCAAGCATATGGAGCTAGATTTATATTTTGTTCGTGAGCAAGTAGCCAAAGGAAATTTAAACATCAATCACATACCTGCCATTTACCAAGTTGCCGATATTCTCACGAAACCTCTGTCAAAAACGAACTTTACTCACTTCAGAGAAAGGCTCAGAGTCACAGATTTTAAAAGTCAGAAAGAGCACAACACGTTCTGTCAATCTGCTTCAAAGAGGCTGCGAGCAGAACAATAAACTTCCCATACCTCAGCAAGCATGTCTCTTTATAAGCTCATTCTTCAAGCAAAGACTCGTCTTTTACTTTCCTGAACCAGATCTCACCAATTCAAGTATCTTGGAAGTTACTTCTCCACTTCAGGTTCGCAAGCAACATGTATTTCCTGCTTAGATCTTGCTAGCACAACAACTCAAGGTCTGTATCTCTCTCAATCTGGAAGTATCAGGTGTATTCCGCAAGATCCTCTTACGAAATACACTCGAAACTCCTGAAATCCACACTCCTACCCAAGCGAAGCAGTAAAGATCTCAACTTCATGTCGGATCTGAATTATTTTTTGTTTCATGGAGTGGCGACGTTTTTTCTTTTATTTTGGATTCCAAACCCTAGCTGAAGAGCTTGGTTTGAGGGGGCGTATAAATGAATCAACATGTCCAGACAATGGAATATCTTATCTGCATCATACTCTTGAGGAACTGGGCTACATGGGCTGCATTATTATCTTGGCCCAATAATACTTTCTTCGGATTTGTTGAGATTTGTATAAATAGAGAATGCGTGAGCCTGTGTATTTATTCAATTCATTCTTGTATACAAAAGTGAATACAACAAAGAAAATCATATTTTTCTTCAAATCATTTTAATCTGTTTATACATTCTCTTATATCACAAATTTTGTTTAGGCCTGATGAAAGAAATACCATTTAGATTGAAATTTTTAAAGCAACGAGCATTCCATTGTTTTATTTTATTTATTAGAATAATGAGCATTCTATAGTTGAAAAAATAAATCAATCAGAGTGTGTATTATGACAAAGATGTGGTGATGTGTAAATCCTTCATATATCTCTATTGCTACATGTATTATGTATCAACTCATTTCCTTCATGTTGTTTGGGTGGAGAATTGGAGCTGCTATGATATTTAGATATGGTTGATGATACTTAGCAAGGCACAGCTGCACTTAACTATATGTATATTGCCTAGGGTTCAAAACCTCTAGCAACAACTCAAGCTAGTAATTTATTTAGCTTGGTCTTTTGTCCATCCCGTCAAATATATTCTGAGCTATGTAGTGCATGGTGCATATGACAGCTGACTGCGTAAACAACCATAGCTCGCCTCTACCAGTTTGCTACATCTATCATTTTTATGACCCTTACAAGTGTCATTGATGTTGCTGTAGTGCTAAATGCTTTACGTGTTTCGTTCAGAAATCTGTTCTCTATTGCATGTTTGCTGGGATGGAGCTTGGAATTACAAATGCTCAGGCAGCTCGGGTTGATTGTCAGTTGTTCTTATTAATTCTTTAAAGCACTTAAATAAGATCAAGTTTAGATAATGTATGCCAAAATTTCAAGATCTGCATCCTTGGCGATGTATACATAGGATTGGTTCGTAGATAATTTTTGCCTTTTTCATATTTGTATCTCTTTGAACCTGTCAAAAGCGTCGTGGTCCCCATAAAATGTACCGTTTGATCAAATCAATTGGTGAAAAACGAACGGTTGACATTATATGCGTATAGCGTCACCTCTTTTTTTTATGGTTTGCTCAGCTTCTTTGTAAATTATTCCTATCTTTTCATCCCCTCCACCATATTTCCATTCTTCAAACCCCAATCTAAAAAATCAACGTTTTTTTGTTGTTTCTACATCTAGTTTTTAAAGCAATATTATTTGTTTTTGTATTTTTTGTATTGATATCTACTTTCTATGGTTTTCTCGATTCTTTTATTTACAGAGTGTCGATCCAAGAATCTTTGAATTAACTCGCAATGACTTAAATTGAACCGAGAAGCGGACGTTGACATTTATCGACATTTGCTACGAACACATAACGACTCGAAAATGTCGGGTTGATATTGGTACTCCCGATATCGCTTCTCTCTTCAACACACGGATGAACGTCGATTATAACGATAGTCAGATGAAGAATAGGTTTGACGACCTCGACACTACAAGAACGGCACTAGTTAGCGATGGCTTTTAGCCGTCACCGGCCGTCGCTAGCCGACGCTAAAAGCCGTCGCTATATATGTCGTCGTCCAATAGTGTAGCGACGGCTCCGTCACCAAAATAGCGACGGCTAGCGACTGCAAATGTGCCACGTGGAAATTTTTCCAACGTCTAAATGCCGTCGCTAGTCGTAGCTCGCCGTCGCTAACCTGCACCATTTGGCCGTCGCTAGCCGTCACTAATCTGTGCAATTTGGCCGTCGCTAGCCGTTGCAAAAATGGGTAAATTTTCAGTGCACATGCACAGCCCATATACACCTCAACCAATCTGAACCAAACAACCACTATACACTATAGTCATTAAGTATAACCATCATATATCCATCATATATCCATCATATAACATAACTATACATTCAAACAATATAAAATCCAATCAAATCTCATTTTCAAATCCAATAATCGGAATATGTAAATAGTAAACCGAAATTTCTACATAATATCCCGACATATATATACATAATATCCAACCAAATCCATCAACTAGAAGTCATCAAAATATATGTACATAATATCCTGAAATATATATACACCATACCAACCAAAATGTGTATATACCAAACTATCAGCAAACAAACATATCTACTCCTCGCCATCGCTGCCGTCCTCTCCAGGCATCCTCCCATGCTGTTGGAAATAGGCCGCAATCCGCTCATCCAGCTGTTTCTCAAAGAAACTCTTCCTCCAACCATTTATTTCTTCAACTGTCGCCCTCAACTGAGCAATCTCCGCCTCTTGCTGCGACCTCCTATATGCACTCTGCATTCTCATGGCCTATAAAATAATTCATAATTATGTATATATTAGTATATATATAATATTATTAAAATTGTTAAACTATTCATATGCATGATTAAATTTATATATTAGTACATGTCAAAATTTACCTCCACATTTTCATAGCTATACCGTCGACTGGTCCGAGAAGGCGGTTCAATAATAGCATCCCAAATATGGTTCTCCTCCTCTAACGTAAGCTCTTCCTGACCAGTGGACTGTGCTACACGAGCCCGCTCTGCTTCGTACCTCTCCTGCGATTACAAACAATTGTTTTACACGATAAAAACCGAATTTCGAAAATTTGAAAATAAAATAAGACAAAATATTGCTATTAACAGTAAATTAATTTACCATTACGGATTGTGATTTGTCATCCGTCCACTCGTACGAAATATTGCCCTCTTCGTCGGTCCTCTCCAAGGCATGTGTGGCCTTGAACAGCTCGGCCATAGTGGGCTCGTGGTTGTATCTCGCGGCCTGAAAATATATAAATATTATTGCTAATCTGATTATAAAATATTGTAATAAAATGTAAACACAATTTATAAATTTAATTACCAGCTTCTCTTATGCTCCTGAAAGGATTTGGAGCCACCACGGTGCAATGCAGGATTTTTATTCTGGTTTGTCCGGTTCCACGCAGATAGTACCTACAAATTAAGATAAATTATCACGTATATATCTTGCGAGATTTATATTAGATTTAAATAACAAAGCAAACATATATTACTTACTTTTACTGCCGGACTGTCCCAAAGCTGAAGAAAATCATTCCATACACCCTCGCCCATCCAGTTTGGCTTTTTACCTGAATTTTTGGCCTTGGACAGTGTATCCCTGTAATTTTTTCTCATTTGTTTGTTCCAGTGATTTAAAAAAATGTCCAAGTCATCAGGGTCGACGCGGACTGCAGCCTGTAAATTTTAAGTTATAAAGATTATATTAATTTACAACTGAAATTCAAACTACTACTTACAAGTAAATCTGCTTTTATGGCGTTCTTGACATGAGGGGGGATGTCATCCCAGCGAGGCCAACAACCATGCATCCGGCTCTGAAAAGCCTTCCTCGAAACCTGTAAAATATAATATGATGGCTCCACCTCAAAGCCACTGCAAAAGTTATGATATACATGTTTAGTGGATTTTAAAACTTATACTTTAAATAAAATTGATACTTACCCAGCACTTCTAGTAACAACTTCTGCAATCGGACGTAAGTCCGGTGCAGTGCCACTACCACCTGCACCGGGAGATGGGGAAGGCGTGCCACCACCACATCCACTCCGTCTCCTGCCAGACATATCTGCTATAGAAAAACAATATCATCACAGAACAATTATACAAATTCACTACTACATATCATGTTTCAATCACTTTCACAGAAACAATTATAAAATTTTACTAGTACAAAACATGGATAAAAATTATATAAATAATAATCACAGAACCATAATAGAAATTCACTACTACATAGCATGTTTCAATCACTTTCACAGAACAATTATAAAAATTTACTAGTACAAAACATGGATAAAAATTAACTAAATGATCATCACAGAACAATTACAGAAATCTACTATTACATCGAATGTTTCAATCACTATCTCATAACAATTATATCAATAACGATCAGTCTTCATCGTTTTCTGATTCAGATTCAGTCTCGTATTCTATCTCATTTTCTTCGGTACTTTCAAATGCATCAAATAGGACGTTCGATTCATCATTCAAAGGCCCTACATCGATATCATCAGTTATTATTATTTCTGTATTTGATTCAAGATCGGCTTGATATACTGCTTCATCTGGAATATTATTTCCATCAATCGTAAACCTTGGTTTCGTTTTGAAAACAACGGACCAATCCGCTTTATCTTTTTTCAAAGATGGATACGAAGCAAAATAAACTTGTAACGCTTGCTTGGCTAACACAAAAGGATCGTATTTATAGTAGTGTGATGTATGTCTTATTTCAATAAGTTTGTACTCTTTATGCACGTTGATTCCGGAACCAGGAACGTTACCGAACCAATTGCATTTAAATAAAAAAACCTTTTCTAAAGGTTCGACATAATATGTCAATTCTAGAATCTGTGTTAAGACGCCGTAAAAATATTTTAAATGCTCATCTGGATCATCACTGCCTTTGACAAATACCCCGCTATTATATGTTAATTTTTCAGCACCGTAATCTTTTGTGTTGAACTTAAACCCGTTGACGAAATATATTGGATAAGTCTTCACATTTCTTTTCGGTCCAATCGCAAGATGTCTTAAGCCTTCATTAACGACACAGTTTCTTGGCTCATAAACATAGTTCAAAAACCATTTGGCAACTTCTTTACTGAGATCGCCAGATGGATACTGTGATTCGTAGATACTGCATATATGTAATATGTGTTATTATTATTATGTATGTACAAGTAAATTACAAGTGAATTAACTATTACCTGACAAATGGTGAGACTTCGACACAATTTAAAAGAATATACGTGTGTGCTACATGGTGGTCTCTATCGTCCAACCATATTTCCACACATTTTCCACCAGGTCTACCATGTTGTCTAAAAACAGATAACATTGTTTGAGAAGAATTTTGTTCAACGACTTCCTCATTTCGAGAAACAGTTACAAATGATAAGTTCACATCGTCCTTAAAGTAGTGAGAGAAAAAAAAGAGGCTTCTTTTTCAAGATACGATTTGCATATCGAACCCTCAACTCGGGCTTTTTGTCGAATCTTCTTCTTCAGATGATTCAAGTACCTATTAAGATATTTATTACATATTTAGATATACAAATTTAAATTTGAAATTGACATGAACATTGCATATGTTAATTTACCTCTCAAATGGATACATCCATCCATATTGCACAGGACCTCGAAGAAGTGCTTCGGATGGAAGATGAATAGCTAAATGCTCCATTACGTTAAAGAAACCAGGCGGAAGTATTTTCTCCAGTTTGCATAGCAATATGGGTATTTCTACTTCAAGTTTACGTATACGGTCCACCTTTAATGTTGTCGAACATAGCTGTTTATAAAACAAACATAACTCTGTTATGATGTTCCATACTTTTACGGGAAACAGTTCTTTGAAAGCCACGGGGAGTAAATATTCCATCATGATATGACAATCGTGACTTTTCATCCCACTCAATTTACTATTTTTGAAGTCAACACATCTACGAAGATTGGAAGAAATCCCATCGGGAAATCTTAATTCTTCCACCCACTTTAGCACGACTTTTACTTGCTTATTGTCTAACTCATAGCATGCTTTCAGTTTTTTATTGTCATTAGGCTTCATATGAAGTTTCAGACGCTTACAATAGTTTGCTATATCAAGCCTCGAATTCAAATCGTCCTTGGTTTTGCCCTTTACATTCAAAATTGTATTAAACAGATTATCAAACACGTTCTTTTCGTTGTGCATCACGTCAATATTATGTCGGAGTAAGTGATCTTTCCAATATGGTAACTCCCAAAATATGCTTTGTTTGCACCAATTATGAATGTCTGACTTTCCTGAGATTTCAGTCTGGACTCTAGTTTCATGTATCTTTGGATAGTCTCTTACAATTTCGTATATTTTCTCGCCTGACCAAACCTTAGGTGGTTTCAGATTCTCTTCTCTGCTAGCTATGAAATTTTTCTTATCTCTTCTAAAACTATGATTGGGATGAAGAAAACACCGATGACAATCAAACCACAAAACTTTCTTCCCATATCGTAACAAAAATGCTCGTATTTCTTCCATACAATAAGATGCTAGACGACCGGCCGCACTCCAACCAGAAAGCATCCCATATGCAGGAAAATCATTAATCGTCCATAATAAAGAAACGAATAACCAATTATTTTTTTCGTTGATACATCGTAAGTTTCGACTCCATCATTCCACAGTTTCTTCAACTCTTCGATCAATGGTTGTAAATAAACATCAATTCCTTGAGTTGGATCATGAGGGCCGGGAACGACAGTGGTGAGAAACATATATGGTGTTTTCATACACATCCATGGAGGTAAATTATATGGAGTAACGATAATTGGCCAGGATGAATATTTACTACCAAACTGTGAAAATGGTGAAAATCCATCCGTACATAAACCAAGTCTGACATTACGACTTTCCGCAGCAAATACGGGATAAGTCTTATTGAAATGTTTCCATGCTTCACCGTCAGATGGATGTATCAAAGTTCCTTCTTCCGCTGTTCTCACACTACTTCCGCTGTTCTCACACTATGCCATCGCATATGGCAGGCCGTAGCAGAAGACACATATAATCTTTGAAGTCTGAGAGTGATGGGTAAATAATGCATTCTCTTGTACGGGACTTCTTTCCCTTTCTTTTTTCTTGGTTTGTATCTTTCTTCGTTACATATTTTGCATTTTCTGAAGTCGACGTCGTCTTTCCAATACAACATGCAACCTTTCACACATGCATCTACCTTCTCGTATGGTAGACCGAAAGCGAACATCAATTTTTTTACTTTATAATGACTATCGCACATCAGATTGTTGGGTGGCATGTGTCGTTTTGCAGCTTGTACAACTGCTGTAAATGCAGCTTCCGTAAGGTTGAATTTTGATTTCATAGTTATGTATTCGGCGGTTACTGAAAGTTCGGTTCCGCTTTTACATCCGTCCCACAACGGCCTCTTAGCAGAATCCAACAAATTGTATATTTTTTTAGCTCCCGCAGTCGGTTCTTCTTCGACATTTTCGTCTTCAGCGACAGCTTCCGTTGTAGGAAACATTGATCGCGCTGCATCATCCACCATATTTTCTATCGGATTCGTCATCATATTACCGTCCTCTAAAACTTCAGTATTAGGTGTAGGTTCAACAAGTTCTCCATGACGATCTCAGAAATAATAATCAGGCACGAAACCATATTGATACAAATGTACTTCAACTATATCCGGTTTCCAATGCTTCAAATGTTGGCACTTACTACACGGACAACGAATTTCTGTATAGTTTCGGTTATTAGATTTAGCAAATCTAATAAATTCATGTACACCGTTGTAGAAATGTTGCTTTATTGATGCTTTCTTTCCAGTTCTGACTTCATACATCCACATACGATTGAGAAAATAATTGAACATTTTTCCTGATTTGAAAATGTATGTTAGACAATTTAAATGATTAATTTACAACCATTCTCCATTGTAAAAAGTTCATCGTTCCAGGAAAATCAAAATATAAACTTCACTTTATTTTATATTTTTGGGTATTTTGATTTTCACTTCGGTGGTCAGTCATCCTACTTCCCATTACAAACACAATAATGTAATTACATTTTTATAAATCATTTCAGATTAAACGGTTCAACAAAATTTCAGCAGCACTTCCCTTATGTTCCCTGTATCGTACACAAATGCGTGTACACAGGGAACGTAAAGGAAGTGCTGTCGAAATTTTGTAACCTTTTAAAATAAATTGATTTATAATATGTAATTACTTCATTGTGTTTGTAACTTGTCCAATACAGGGACAAATCTGACAAATATTGTATCAGATGAATATAAATGTCCGTTCCGTTACAAAACAAACATCCATATAATGATCATATACAACACTTACCAGACGGGGCCAAAGACAATCTAATGGATAAAGAAATTTCTTTAAATTTTATCAAATATTATTGTTCTTTTCAAATTTTGACAATGTTTCAACTATTTATATTTTATTTCAAAAATTTGTGTATTTAAATTTTAGTTCAACATTCAATTAACAATTTTACTTCAATATTAATTTCTTTATTATTTTTTTAACGACATAGATTTTATGTGACTATTTGTTGTTGTTATATTCATTTCTTAATTTCTTTACAAAATCGATTTTAGTACAATATCAGTTGTTTTTAAAGTCATTTCCTATTTTTTTTCAAATAAATTATATATTTGCAGAATTTTTAATGTTCTCATATTCATTTTTTAATTTTTTGTACAAACTTTATTTTTTACAATATATACAACCTTTTGCATTTTGTCCGTCGCTAGCCGTCGCGATTCATCGCTAAAATTATCAAAATGGCAATCGCTAATCGTCGCTAGCCATCGCTCAATCAACATGGTAAATAAAACAATTATCAATGAATATAATTAGAAAGCAACAAATTCTAATTATCGAATAGATAATTAGAAAACAATAAAAAACTAATTATTAAATAAAAATTTGTCAATTTAAATTTACTTAACAACTTAAATTTGTAATTTATCAATTTCATAAACTATGAAATACTTTCATGTAAATTTATCAATAACCAAGTTAATCATTAATATACACTATTTTTTCACCTAAAACAACTAACCATATTAATCGCCAACACTAATTATCTACATCAACCATTTATTCAACTTCATCATGATGAAATAATTAATATGTACTTAATTCAAGTTCATGATAATAAACTAATTAATCTACCAAATCAACATACAACACTACTAATACCTAATTTAACAACACTACTAATACTCAAATTAACAACAAATCTAAATTTTACAACAAATCATAATTGAATTAGGGTTTAAACTAAACCTAAAAAACATCAAATTTACATTCAAACAAGAGATTATGAGCATACCGACACAAATTTGGGTGATTTGGAGGCTTTGAAGGGTTGGGCGCCGGCTGGGGTGACGGGGGGCGATGGAGTTGGGGAAGGAGGAAAAATTTGGGGAAGGAGGAAAATGAAATCTGAGCTCTTGGCCAGGACCTGCATATTGCGATTTGCGACGGCTAGCGACGGCCACTTTTTTTAGCCGTCGCCCCCCTTCGTCGATAATCGAAGCCTTTCTTGTAGTGCAAGCATGAATGAATTACGTGGAATAAGCTGCTGTAGATTGAAAGATGATTCTAGAATGTGAAGACTGCATCAGAACTCCGCCCTGTAAGTTCAACATTACGGAGGCTCTGCGTACAAATGCTCCATTCGACACCAAGACGTACATCGACTTTTTCAGGGGTGATACTGCAGAGATTAACTGTAACGTCGCGACTTTTCGACACTCGAAAACCAACATCAATACGTCCACTGTATCAACTGCCGAGCAATCGGAGGCCGAAAAACCGTACCGTTAGGGTTAAAGAAGAGGTAGAAGATAGAAGAAGTAAGAAAAAGATAGAACAGAACAGAAAGAAATAACAGAACAGTATCAGAATCTCACAATCGTAGCGGAACAACATATAATAGATAAATGAATAATCTTTAAACAAAGAACTATATCAGTTATTACATTACATCACATCACATTACATTACATCATCAGATTTTACGACAACAAACAGCGGAAAAGAAATACTATATACTAGTTGATACGCCATGCCATCCAGCTCTCTACAGCAACTTCTGAATTCCAGAATATCCTGATAACCTGACTCTTGACTGCCCGTGTGGAAATTGGTAGGCACCCAGAGTTTAGGAAGGAAAACAATAAACTCCGAGTCAGTTATGAGACTGGTGTGGGAACTTAAAATAGTTTATCTTTAAAACAAAGTACATGATAATTTTAAAATAGATTCGCAATGCTTTTTAGAAAATGAGACTACCATAAGGCCTCCCGCACACACACACACAATGCAAACGCAGAATCGGAGGAGATTTCTCCTTATGATAGTCAAAGATGCTTGATACGCATTAAAAAGAAACATTTGATATTATTACTAGTGCATAGTGTAGAAAACATTTCAAAAGTAAAGATATAAATCTTAGCCAGTATAGGCATTCCGCACTTATGCCTACTATAGCTACCATCCAAACAGTAGTGACCACCATAAGTGAATAATAGCTTTTACAACTAAAACCGTACAAGATCGTATTGTTTCTTTGGATTTTCAACAAATGGTCAGGCCAAGGAACTTCCCATTGCCACATGGGTACGCTTCTGGAAAGACGACCCGAGAACCTAACCGGATCTCTGCCAACACAAGGCCGGATTACCTTTCAAACTAGGTAACTACTGACACGAATATGTCATTTCCCGATCGTAACTGATCTATATCCGAGGATCCTCGATTCCAACAACCACAAAGTAATAAATTTGCAGCAACACATAGGTTAAATATCTGGGCTCCATACCATGATACCATCTCTATCCAGAAGGAACGACATACACTAAAGGGGCGCTACCCCCTAATAACCTTGCCGCATCCTTCCTGTTTTGACCATTTCCGGGGTGTGAGGTCCGACGAAGTCTCGTTCACAAAGCCACGCTTTATACAAAAGCTGTGCTTTGTTCAACAAATGCTCAACAGCACTTAGCATATCACACTATCAAATTGGGAGTATGTCACTAATAACCTTCAACTACATAACCTCTGAGCTCGTACGTCTCAGAGAAGGATGTTAAGCTAAGAGAATAAATTCTCCGCCACCAACAGAAGTATATTTGAAAGAAATCAGCTTTATATCTCAATTTGCAATGTCAGACATACAATCCATACAAGTCTGTTCCGGGATCGAACGGAGCCGAAGGCACTTCCAAAGAAGCCCTTGCAATCCGGATATTCACTAATCACGTCCGGACTTCCCGTCACTAAGGGTGATAAAACCTCTATATCGGAGATCAGCCATGCAGAGTCATTCGACGGTAATCCTTCCGTTTTCACAAATATCCGGTCTTCAACATCGGTCATCAAATGCAATTCATAACGACATATCACATATTCGGAATGGGTTATACGACCCCAAGGTCCTTTCCCGGCTAACCCGAATAGTGAGCGCTTATTCAAAAATAAGTGTGACATTCAAATTCAAGCAAATCACAACAAATACCTATTCAAAGGTAAATATTGATAGTCGGTTATTTAACTATCAATAGGTATGCTCAACATCACTAGATTCCAAATAATTTCCCAAATTATTTATTTTCCAAAAGTATCTTTACAAGATATATATTTTCCACACTTCAACATTTGAAAACAAATTTTCAATCATTTTCCTTACGCGGAAATACTTTCATTTCAAAATGGTTCATTTAAACCAATTAAATAAATCCTTACCGATTTACTTTATATTTACGTTCCGAATCCGTAAATTTATTTCCACACTTCAAAAATAAATCAATGTTTATTTTTTTAAACAAATTTCCTTTCCTTTTATAAATTCAATAGTGAATTTACATTTCCAAATTATCTATGAATATACGATTTTCAAATCGATTTCTAATATTCATTTTTTAATTTATCTTTAACCGATAAAATCTCAAAATATTCACTTCATATTGGAAAAACATTTCCATACTTATTTAATAATAAGTAATTCACAAATCCATGTATTTTCAACACTTGGAAAATATTCAATATACTTAAATCGAAATTAAGTATACATTTCATTCTTTAAGGAAAACGTTCTTTCAAACACATTTATTTGAGTCAAAACGAATGTTGCGTAAACATCGTTACGACAATCCAAAATTACTAGTATAGGGATTCGAACTTAAAATAGATATATAAATCCCAATACTATATAAAACATTTCCTTTCGAAAATCATTTACTATAACAACAGTGTTATAGTCCACCATTTCCTTCTATTTCTCGAAAACGTCTATTTTAACAATGAATATTGAAATCTATGGTTTCGATGTTTAACACCATTTAATACATCATTAAAACAATTAACTTCATTTGATAATATTCATTTTCCCAAAAACATATCCATTTTATTTAATAATATATTCACTGCCCAAAATCGTGAATATACTTCACTAATCAAATTCAATATTTTCTACACATTTTATTTCAAGGATAATTCGCTATCCGAAATTGTGAATATATCTCCTTTAATAACCTTCTATATTAATTTTATCAAATTCAATTGATTTTGGATTTATAAACAATGTTTATAAATTCCATTTCTATTTATAAAAACTTCAATTATAAAATCCCTTTTATAAATCAATTCAGTTTATAACTCAACTTTATACCCAAAATCCGATTTATAAGTTAATTATTTATAAATCTTTTTATTTTACAAAATCTATTCATTTCATAACTTCACAATTTATAAATCTATAAATTTTATCCACTTGTGAAATCCATTTATACTTCATTTTAACACTTAATAAAACTCGTTTCACAATTCCTATATTTTTAATTTATAAATATTAATCTTAGAAATCTTTTATATAAACCGTTTATAATAATTCAAAAATCTCAATTTAAATGAACAAATCCTTTTAATAATTTAAAAAATGTTATTTAAAACTTATATAACTCCAAAAACATATTTAAGTACTATTTTCCAAAAATATAACTTTTATAACAATAAAATTATAATGTTTATTTATTTTAGCAATTCAAAATTTAATAAAACGTATACTTTCAAAAATCACTTTAAAATTGTTTTTAAAATCAAAATCATTATTTTAAAACTTCAAAAATGGATCCGATGATGCAACAGCACCAAATAGTCAATCACGACAACAAAGACATCATATATCAGTATATGATAATCAACAAATATCACAATATCTGTAAATAAATCAATATAGTTGAGAAATCCAGTTGGATCCCTCCAACCTGTTTCCCTGCATCCAAAGATGTTAGCACGATACCAATTCCGTTCCAATATGGAATATCGCGGTATATGGGATTTATAAAATATTATCTGCTATTATGCGACACAATAGGGTCTCATCCGCTATATAATGCGTGAAAATCAACTCCAAGTACATATATAATACCAATTTCACTTTGCAGTGAAATTATCGCGGTATATGTTTTTAATAAATAATCTCCGCTTACTAACGGCGCATAATGTCTATTTCAATCATCAACAGATAATAATCAACATTCAAACATACAATCAAGCAATTTTAAATCTAACTATTTAAAATATAAATCGAAACAGATTCGACTGAGTGAGAAGTTCTCACCTTGAATTTCCGATTTCCAGCGTTTTATTTCGAATAAAATTAAACGTGCGTTTAATTTTACCCGAAATTTTCACTAACTCCAAACGACTCCAACTCAGCTCCATAGCGTAGTGTTCGTCTATACGAACACAACGCAACTTGTTTCGTAATTTTTCAACCTCGTATGACAAAGTTATACACTTTTAAACATTACACGATTAAATATATATAATAATTTACAAATTTTCTTTAAATTTTAAAACCCTCACATCTAGGCCGTTGGATCCTGCTTCCTCCACATCAGGCCGTTGCGTTTGCAACCATCTTCCTCCTCCAGAAAAAAACGCACACAACAACTAACCCACTTACACGCACAAACCCTAAATCACTACGGCCTCCACGAGCATTGAGAGCTCATCAAACCACCACCATACGAACCGCCATTAGCAACTCCACCCACGCCCCAAACATGAACGAGCCCGGCCCCGTAATTTGCCTCGAAAAACGTGCCGAACGTGATGGCTTTGAGCTCAAATTCCCATCGATCCACTTCGAGTTAAACGATCATAGCCGTTGATTTTGTAGTTCGTGATGTGTTCTACAATATTGTAGTTGAAAGTTTCTCGGATTGATTCACGGATTTGAAGATCATTGGAGATGAAAGTTATGAATTTTTGGCCATTGGTGTTATATGTGGCGGCTAGGGTTATTTCTGATTAGGGTTTGTAATTGTGAAATATTGAGGTGCTTTTATAGAAAATTTTCGTGCACTATTCACCCGAATTTTTTCCGAACTCCAAACGAAGCGTGCCGTCTGGCGTTTATAATGTTTTACCCCCATTCCGAACGCAATGGAATATATATCGGGAGCCAATTCGATCATTTGTGCGAGTTACGGCAATAAACGATCGATTTTAAATTAAATCGATTTAAACCAATTTCTATGCGTTTTAGCTTGCTCCGGACAAACGGTAAATCCAATTGACACGAAATTTGAAACCATATAATAATATCACATTACGGATCCGATGAAACTGGTTTCGTCGAAATCCGAGACTGTTTGAAAAATGGCTATTTTAACTCGTCAATTAAATATTAAAATATTCAATTTTCACAAATTAACTTTTAATTCGTTTTTAAAAGTTCTAAAATGTCATCATAACTCTAATATGATAAAATAAAATTTTACAAATCATTTTCAATCATGTTTAACCCAATTTCCAATTGTTTCTGTAATTTCAACTATTAAATTATCGATTTAATTATCCAATTAAATCCAATTATTCGAAATAAAATTTATTCAACTTATAAATTTCACCTATTAATATTTAAAATCAATTAAATATACAGATTTTAATTAATAGAAATTCTGAGTCGTTACATTAACACTCATACTTCTTGAGCTTCTGCACATCCACATCGTTCAACCGCTACTTCCTCTTGTAGATGTTAGCCGAGTGGAGCCTTGTCTAGTAAAGATGAGATGAGAGAGATCATTGTTAGAATTATGGATGTGCAATAGGACGTTGATCCAATTTTTGAATGAAAAATGACATATATTCTGACCAGCACTAAATCACACTACACAGATGCAAGTGTCTGTATGTTGATGAACAAACCCAATAAGCTTAGACGATTTATTCTGTGTATAGTTGCGAGATTTATGAAAGATATTTTTATTTTTATTTCGAGCTACTGACATGTAATAAAAATTGTCCTTTTTTATTAAAATTTTTAGCACTTCATAATTTTTAAATAATATAAATTCATTTAATACTAATTAAAAAAATTAAAAATAAATAAATTATTTACGATAAAACAATTAAAATACTCCCTTCCCTTTAGAATGCCTCTCTCGGACATAAAAATGCATTCCCATCTCGCGAACAGTTCTCCCTTTTGTGTCTCTTTTTCGGACCTTTTTATGCGTCCTTTTCGTGTGGTAAACAAGCATCCATAGTTTTGTCCCTTTGTCTCTGCATGTTTGTGATTGATAGACGTCAGACCTAACATGTTCTATTCTTTATTAATTTTTGGGAGATATCGAAGCTAAATATGATGCAATAACAATTCTCCAGTTAAAATAATTTCTTTTCGTTATTTAGTAACCTCATCAGTATTCTTGGAGTTATATACT
This sequence comes from Allium cepa, assembly GCA_030765085.1. Taxonomy (NCBI): domain Eukaryota; kingdom Viridiplantae; phylum Streptophyta; class Magnoliopsida; order Asparagales; family Amaryllidaceae; genus Allium; species Allium cepa. The sequence goes on along the minus strand of CM060931.1, from coordinate 1,023,691,533 downwards.
ATTTTTAGGGAAAAAAAAAATATTTCAATTGTGCATCTGAACGTGGGACATACAGTTTCACTTACGAAGAAAGATAATAAGAAAACCAAAGCTACATGGCCCTTCTGTCAACCAACAGAAGACTCTTGTGACAGTAGAACTTCCAGGCAAGTTCACCTGCACTATTTGTCGACATAGAGTTAAAGTATGCAATAGGGAGAAATAAATTGGAAGTTCTGTTCTACAATTTTACAATATAATTTTGCTTTTGTAGCAGGGCATGTTCTGTCACTAAATCTCTATCTCTACTTCTCTACCTCTATCTTCTCAACTACTGATAAATAAAAAACATTGCACTAATCTACTCGGTGTCTTTTTGAAATTCCAAAAATGTCTTTGTCCGTGTACGAAGCACATGTCCATACTAGTCTACATAATTCTAGTCTAAATAATTCTGATTATACCCCGCATTGTATCCAAACTTGTTGAATGAACGCAAGGAGTAATTATACATGTTATAACTACATAAATCAGCTGCCGGGTTAATTGTATTCTTTCCAGACTGTTGTTTGTTGTAAGCTATTTTCATTGACATTATACTCATTAATTGATGTATGGCAATATAATATGGTCAACCATGCTAATGAAAACGATTCTACGAGTTAAATACGGTTGACCTGCAGGTGTAATGTAGCCAATGTAATTGTAGGGCTGTATGTTGTATTTGTATTAGGTGTGACTAACATACTGTAAAATGGAGATAACCATGACATATTTTGGTATTTTTGTCAACTAATGTTTATTTAATTTTAGCTTGTAGTTTTGATGCAACACTAGGCACAAATGAAGTACGATGTAAATCCTGAGAAATGCAAACTTCCCTATTATAAAATAAAAACTGTAGGACTCGTTCCCGGGTAATAAACCGCTCTTTCAATCTTTCAAAACACGTCTGGTGTTCTTTATGTGAAACTTTGTTGAAAGTAAACTTGATGTTGCATTTTTTTTTTAATTTAGATTTTTCAAATATCTAAAATATATATGTTTAGACATTTATGAAATAATATATTTGAAAATATACAAGAGAAAGCATATTAGATTTTCATGGAGAAATATTCTATAGAATAGTTTTGAACCACTTGATTAAGTGAATCTTCACTATCTATTCGAGGTGTGAATCAGTATAATATAGATAGATTCACGTAAGGGAAAAACATGAACTTCAGTGATAAAAGTTTGTAATAAAGTTTTTTATTTTCTTTTTAAAAAAATTATTATTTTTTCCTTTGATCTCTTAACCCTTTTTTTCTAAAATAAGTCTATTAAAGAAAATTCTTAACAGTGTTATCAGAGCTAGGTTAATATCAAAGATCGATGGAAAGTGTATTGAGTTTCGTAGAAGTTCCCTTGCTCAAAAAGGGTATTATAATAGTAGGGGCATTCGCATGAAGGCGTTGGAAGGATCATAAAGTATGTGGAATATCTAATTATAGGTATGAATTACATGTCGATGTCACCGTTTTATCGCAAAATGAAAAGAATAGTTTGAAGACTTTGAAAAAGAAGTATCTGGAAGCCTTTGTTATCATTCACTAAGGTTTGGATGTTATGACTGAGAAGGTAGCAAATGTGTATAAGAAGGAAGTATGAGAGATTTGTTACTCGTAATGTCAGAAAAGTTTTACGAAATTGTTATGTAGTAACGGCAAAAAATTGTTACTAAATTTTTAGATCGTAACATCAGAAAAGCGTTACGAAAATATATACACAGATTGGTAATAAAGTGTTACAGAACTATTACAACTATGTTACAAATTGCAATAACAACAAACGCCAATAGGCACATTGCAAAATGTTACGGTTAGGACTATGCAGTTAACAAGTAAAGCAGTAAATAACGTATATATTGTATTGTCCGAGTTTAGTGTTTAAAAATTATTTCCTTGAAACAATATTGCTCCATTTACGGCGCTTAAGGATATGGAGCAATTGTTTCTCAAGATGAAATGAACCTTCTCTACGATGCTGCGCAACAATCGTAGAGCAAAACGAACTCAATAGAATGTATTTTAAGAACAGATTGCTTTGAGGAGAAAGAAAAATGCAGAATCTTAATTGTGTTTTCACCATTTTCAGTTTTCCTATATATAGGCGCGGAGACGTGCACCTATTCGGTAATAGGTGCATGATCAAACGGATGCAACTGTTGAAAAGGTTGCGAGCCTTTACCAAGTGGTGCGAACGTTTGAATTCGAACGGACAGAAATAAAAACTGTTTGGTCTGAATTGCCACGCCAAGCCAACTGAAAAATGCTAAGAGCCTCTAATACGCCTCAAACACTCGTTCGCCTGCACCGCGGGTTCGGGTTCGGGCGCGCGCATGCGGGGTGGTGCATTGCATCATCCGTCATAACTTTTGTCTCTATTTGCCTATATGAATTATCATAGTGTCCACATCTTAGTATAAAAACACAAATAATTTATTTTATTCTAATATATATGACTATTCAACTTTCAAGACAATTAATGCCATCACATTTTCCAATACAACTCATTCATTTCTAACAAGATTTTAAAGAATGTATTCAAAGGAGCTAATAAAGTGGAAAAGAAAACGAAAAATTATGTGGATGAGAAAATTGCAAGTGCTACCGAAGATAATCGAAGAGAAGGTCAAAAGGACAAAATGTGAAGAGCTTATAAAAACCAATAAAGTGAAAAAGGAGGTTATTGAGGTAGTAAAAATTGGAAAGGTAAAAGAAGAAATGAAACAATAAGAAACAATGAGGTGCAAAATGTGCCCACTAGTCCAACACCATCATCTTCATTAGCCTTATATACAAATTTCCACTGGAAGTAAACTCAAGTGAAAAACCACCACGCATGCGATCTTTGCAAGGGTTATACGAGATAACATCAGTTTTTGGAGATATTGCTTTATCTTATCTTTTTGCAAATTGTGAGCCAATAGATTTCGAGGATTTGAAACATAACAAAAAATAGAGGAACGTTATGGATGAAGAAATCAAAGCTATCTAATAAGAGTAATGAGATAATTGAAGCATTGATACAGTATAATGGAATGAAGGGCAGTTATGTACGTTTACATAATAGAATGCAGCCTGCTTTATACATATCAGACACACATTATTTGTACACTATAAATAACATTGTATCACGTACAAATAATTATTGATTTAATTAAACAATTTACATTTCCTTCTTTTTACATTTCTTTCATGATATCAGAGCTACCCTAGCCTAACGACACAAACTGCCTTACCAAACCCCATTAATTAAAGCATCATCTTCTGATGTGGCTACGTCGCTTTTCTCCCCTCAGAAATCATATCATCATCGAGGAAGATTCCTCGACTCTCTCGACCATGAACTTTGAGTTCTTGTGCAAATTTCTGTTCCTAAACCCCAAGAATTTCTCCATGTGCCTTGCCAGGAAATCAGTCAAAGAAGAATCATCATTCTGATTTCTGTTGCATCAGAGATTGTAGATCATCAGAGATTGTCTCGTCATTTATCAAGAAACTGCATAATGGCTGAAGGTAGTGATAATGCATCTTCAACTCCACCCACAGACAATGTAACTCACTCATCAGAAATGGAGGAAATCACCAAGAATATCATAAATCCCCAAAGCCAACTTATCAACATCGAATTAGATGAAAACAATTTCTTGCTTTGGAAATATCAAAACTCAACAACTGTAAGAGGATATGGTCTAGAAGAGTACATCCTTGGTACATCTTCTATTCCTGTAAAGTATATCACAAACAATAAAAGGCCATTAATTAGTAACAGAGAGTATGTGATACATCAGATGATAGTTTGCTAAGTTCTTGGTTATTGTCATTTATTAGTGAAAACTTACTATCACAACTTATTGGATGCAATACTGCACATGAAATATGGGCCACAATTGAACAGATATTCAACTCACAGTCATCGGCAAGGGTAATGCACTACAAGAGGCAAATGCAAAATCTATGAAAAGAAGGCATGTCAATGAGAAAGTATTTGACTAAAATTAAGACTCTGTGTGATTTACTTGGTGCAGTAGACCCTAAAGTATTTGACATTGAACAAGTTCTAGCTATTCTGAATGGCCTAGATGAGGAGTATGAAGCTGTAGTAGCTATCATCTCCTTCAAGAAAACCACTCCATCAATTCAGTATGTACGTATATTCCGCTTTGCTATCACATGAAGGAAGTTAGAGCACAAAACTTAGACTTCTTAGTCAATTATGAATCAAACGTAAAAAAAGAACCAAGAAAGAAGTTCAAACAGCAGAGGTGAATACAATAATAGAAATGATCAACCCAATCAAAGAAATGGAAAATTTTTAGAGGAAGAGGCAAGGGAAGGTCAAATTACAGTAATAACAGGGTGAGATGTCGAATTTGTGAAAGGTATGGACACATTGCAAATAACTATTATTTCAGATTTGATCAGAACTACACACCAAATCAGTAAGGCAACAAGAACAGTCAGAGAACATTTAATCCTAATGCAAATATAGCCCACACTAGGGCTGTCAATTTCCTACACGACCCGAAACACGACCCGAAACCCGCACGAAAATTAGCAGGTTAACCCGACCCATTTAATTGGCGGGTCATTTTCGGGTCAACCCGAATTTGACCCGTTTATAAACGGATGGGTTTCGGGTTGACCCGCTAACCCGAAACTGACCTTTTAATAACCCGTTTATACAGTATGTAGGTTGACCCGACCCATCTACAACCCAGTCGGATCCGTTTATGACCCGTTTGTACCTTATACAGGTTATACGGGTTGACCCGACCCGTTTACGACCCGTTCCGACCCATTTACGACCCAATTATACCTTATACGGGTTGACCCGACCCGTTTACGACCCGTTTACACCTTATACGGGTTGAACCGACCCATTTACGACCCAACCCGTTTATAATCGGGTTACACGGGTTGGGCCGGGTCAACCCGTTTATGAACGGGTCGGGCTCGGGTTAAGCCTTTTCGACCCGTTTAATAAACGAGTTGACCCGACCCATTTAAAATGAACCCGAACCCGACTTGACCCAATCCGAACCCGACCCGACCCGACCCATTGACAGCCCTAGCCCACACCAGTCAAGAACTTAGAACTCAAATAGAGAATTCAAGAAATCATACTGAATTGAAGCGCTGGCCAGACCAGAGGACATACAAAATAAAAGCCGGTACTCAGACTCAAAGTGCAATCAATCACATCACAAATAATCTACACAATCTAAATCTTAGGAACAGAGAATATAAAACTAAATAGTCTATTTTTATAAGGAAATGGTGAGTCAATAAAGATTACACACTGAATATGTAAGTATCAAAGGAAAGAAAGAATTACAACTCAATAATTTATTAATAGTTCCTAAGATTAAGAAGAATCTAACGAGTGTCTCACAATTTTCTAAAAGATAATAAAGTATATTTTGAATTCAATCCAAGATTTTTCTAAGTCGGAGATCTACTAAAGAAATTTTTCTATAGGGTAATGTGCAGAATGACCTCTATGTGTTCAATGTAGCAAGGAACAATAAACTAGAAGATAAAAGAAAATGGTGCAATTCTTCCAAGTCCAATATTAACACTGGTGATAAAAGTATTTTTGAAATGTGGCATTATGAATTGGTACATCCAAATGCTAATGTTGTAAAGAAAGTGTCGAAAAGCAATAATATTAGTTTTGGAAATGTATCTTTGCCTTACATGTGCACATTCTGTCAAATGGAAAATAGTCATAAATTGTCATTTTCAGATTCTCTGACTAAGTACAATAAACCACTAGAAATGCTGGCAACGGATTTATGGGGTCTAACACCAGTTAACACAGATTATGGATTTAATTACTATATTTATTTTTTTGATGCATATTCTAGATTTATTTGGATTTACTTTCTCAGAACAAATGCAGAAACAAATAATGCAATAATTCAATTCATCAATCAAGTAGAAAATCAAACTAGACGTCAAATAAAGATCATTCAAATAATGGGGATCAGAATTCAAACTTTTAAAGGAGTATTTCCAAAAGAAAGGAATCATATACAGGACTACCTATCAACATACCTCTGTACAGAATGGACTGATAGAACGAAAGCATATGCATATTGTGGAGACAGGTCTCACACTTCTAGCTCAAGCTTCCCTTCCTCTGAAATTCTGGCCAGACTCCTTTGCTATTTTTGTATATCTGATCGACAAATTACCCTTAAAGATCTTGCAAAATGAAACTTCAACTGAAGTTATTTTCAACATAGAACTAGACTACTCAAATCTGAAGACTTTTGGATGCCCTGTGCTTCCCATGTTTGAGAAAGGAGGACCACTCAGAAGGTGTACAATGCAAAGGCATTAATTCCTCCTATACCACTGTATATTGATGAACAAACAGAGAGAGTTGGTGCAAAGAATCAAGTTGAACTTGGATCACAATACACAATGCCTGATCTCAAACTAAGTCATGAGACTATAGAGACATAAGGGAAATCTAGCAGTTCTTCACAAAGCAGTTTCAGTCAAAGTCAAGTACAAGATAATGAAAATTCAACTTCACAACCATCTTAAGAAAACGCAAATAACAATATAAGCAAAAACAACCACCTATAGGGACTGAGCATCACATAATCACTGGAGAAAAAAGTAGAATATTCGAGCCAAAAATACATACAACATCATCAGAATCAAAGGAACCAACCACTTACGGATAGACAGTCAAAAGCAAAGAATGGAGATTAGCAATGAATTAAGGATATGTTGCACTTATGAAGAACAATACATGAAGTCTTGTATAACTACCATCAAAATGTGATTGGATGCATATGGACATTCAAGTTAAAAAGAAATCCAGATGGAACCATTACCAAACATAAAGAAAGACTTGTGGCAAAAGAGTACACACAAATATGTGTTTGATTTCATTGAAACCTTTTCTCCAGTAGCGAAACCAACCACTATTAGAATAATATTTATTACTGCTCTTTATAAAAATGGAAAATTAGACAACTTGATGTAAATAATGCATTTTTAAAATGTGTGCTACAAGAGGAGGTGTATATGGAACAACCACGAGGATTCAAAAGTAGTTCACACTGATATGGTAGAAAGAAAAATATGGGCTCAAACAAGTTCCAAGAGTGTGGCATGACAAGTTAAAGACTACACTGATCAAGCTAGACTATAAATCAACAAAGTCGGACAATTTACTCTTCATAAAGCATGATGAAGGTACAACAACTTATGTGTTAGTCTATGTGGATGACATTATAATTACTGGCGGCAATGAAGTGAAAATTAGCAACACAATTTATCATCTTGATCATGAGTTCTTTATTAAGGATCTAGGTAATCTTAACTACTCCTGGGTATAAAAGTGATAGGAAAATCCAATTCAGAACTGATCTTATGTCAGAGAAAGTATATTTTAGAAATACAGGTTAAAGCCAAAGTGGATCAAACCAAGCCTCTACCAACCCCTACAGAGAAGCCATACCAAATGAAAGATAGTACAGAAGCGCAATGGGAGCATTGCAGTATATAACAATAGCAAGACCAGAAATAACATTTAGTGTAAACCAAGTCTTCCAGTACGTGCAAAAACCATTGGATGAATATTGAAAAACAGTAAAAAGAATTCTCAGATATCTAAAGGGAATAATGAATCAAGGATTATGCTTCAAATCATGCAAGAATCTAAACATACAAGGATTGCAGATGCAGACTGGGCTAACAGACACAAATGATCGAAGCTCGGTTTCAGGATACTGTATATATTTAGGTGAAAATATGATTTCATGGTGCTCAAAGAAACAATCAACTATATCACAATCAAGTACTGAAGCAGACTATAGAAATGTGGCAAGCGCTATAACAGAGATCATGTGGGTGGAATCTCTGCCACATGAATTAGGGTTTCAACCTAATCGAAAGTCTATAATATGGTGTGACAATCTAAGCACTGTTCCACTCTCCACAAAACCACTCCATTAGAAAACAAAGCATATAGAAATTGACCTCTACTTTGTTCGAGAACATGTTATGAGAGGGAAACTAATCGTAAATCATGTATCTTCAACTTATCAAAGAGAAAATATTCTCACAAAGCCACTCTCGAGCAAGATCTTCGAAAGACTGAAGATATATTTGAGAATCGAAGAAGCCGACGATAGCCTATGTTGTTTGAGGCGCGAGGCAGACGGAGCGCTGAGATTTTTTTTTAGAGCCCAAACGGAGTCCAGGCGAAATCTGGAGGAAAAAAGGCGCTAATCGTCATTTTGCAACTCCTTTACTTAATTTTTTTGCATTCCTTTTATTATTTGTAAAAAATATAAGTAATAAAATAGGCATGTTTGGTGTAAATTTTGTTCGACGCCTGTTAGAGTCTGTGAGGAAAAGTATATGTCAGTCCGATTTTTATTTAGGACATGAATTAGGACAATATAAAATGTACGAACTCACGTCTGTTTGAAATATTAGATGATTTTTCGATTGTCAGCCCGTTGTTTGGCTATTTTGAAGAATGTATGAACAAAAATCGCATTCGGTTCAAGTCCGTATGATTTTTTAGGAGAAATCAAAAACACTCGCGTCTGGTCCAGTCCGACCGATTTACACCTCACTAGTTGGGGACCAGCCAACACAGCTTGCCTATGCCAAAAAAATCAAAAAAAAAACGTCCAGAGAGCCTCGTCTTAGGTAAAACGCCTCGACTAAGCGGCGCCTTAGTGATTGGGCGTTTCTTGGCGGCGGGGCACAAGAGCGAGGCACCCATTAACGAAATTAGCACCCCGACAGCGCTCAATGGCCCCTCGACGGTGCCTCTGACAGCATAGGCGGTTGTAGAAAGGGGGATGAAAACCCTATTTTAACTGAGGTGGGAGGGGGGGGGACAATAAGAGTAAGGAGATAACGAAAGCGCTGATACAATATAATAGAATGAAGGGCAGATATGTACATTTCCATAATAGATGTGGCCCGCTTTATACATATTAGACCCGCATTATTTGTACACTATAAATAACATTATATCATGTACAAATCATTATTGAATGAATAAAACAATTTACATTTTCTTCTTTTTACATTTCTCTCGCTATTGTAAAGAATAATTCTACAAAGGGATAAGTCGGTTTCTCTAAATCTACTGTCCCCTGCACATTGAAATTAAAATGAGTTATACTTAGTCAACAAATTACACAATGATTATAAAATGAAATATACATTTACACTTACTAAAAATCCTTCCAAATACACTCTACAGCGTGGGGTGGGATATTCTCCCACTTAGGCCAACAAACAGTCATTCCGTTCTTGTTGAAAACCTTAGAAATATCAAGCACAATATTTGAGGGCTCTAATTCAAAACACTTGTATTAATTATGATATAGACATTTAATAAATCGTGAATAATTTATTATACATAAAATATTTATGATGCTGCAGTAAATTTGATACTTACCAACTCGCTTTGCTTGCTAACCTAAGTATTGGACGGTCTACATGTGATAGGCCACCGCCATCACCTCTCGCTATAGTCCCTCTCTGACTAGAAGAAGGGAAATTCGATGAATAAGAAGATCAACGAAGTGGAAAAATAATATTTATCACAGGCATATTGTTTTATTATGGGGAACACATCGTTTTACTATGTGAAAACATATCATTTTATTGTGAGAAAACATGTAATATTAATAATCATATAAATTATCTTTTACCAAAACATACACTAATAATCAATCTTCGTCATTTTTTTATTCAGATTCGGTCTCGTACTCTATATCGTTTTCCTCTATAGTCTCAAATGTTTCTACTAAAACATTTGATTCATCGTTCAGATGTCCTAAATCAATATGATCATCGATTATTATTATGTTATTATTATTTTTCTCAAGATCTGCCTGATATGCTTGTTCGTCTGGAATATTCTTTCCATCAAACGTACGTCTTGCCTACCGACCATTATGTTTTATCTCTTTTAGAGATGTATACGGAGCAAAATAAACTTGTAGTGTATGTTTGGCTAATACAAAAGGATCAGACTTATAGTAATGCGAGTTATGCTTTATTTCTACAAAATTATAATTTTTGCGTACGTTGGTTCTAAAACCTAAAACATTCCTGAACCAATTGCATCTAGGTAATAAATCTTTCTCTGTAGGTCATATAAAATATGTCAATCCCAAAACCTGGGTTATGACGCCGTAAAATATTTTATATGTTCATCTGAATCATCACTACCTTTAACAAATACATCGGTATTGTTAATTATTCAGCACTATAGTCTTTGATGTTGAAATTAAATTCATCGACGAAGAATATTGTATATGTCTTGGCATTTCTTTTGGTCCCATTGCAAAATATTTCAATCCTTCATTAACAATATAATTTCTCGGATCATAAACGTAGTTTAAAAACCAATCAGATTTTTTTTTACTGAGATCGCCCCATGGATGTTGAGATTCGTAAATACTGCAAATGTTATATATTGCACATATTCTTTAAGTATGTTTAAAATAAATATAAATTTAAAAATTCACACATCGAGAATTATTAAGTAACAATATCTAACAAATGATGCAACATCAGCGCAATTAAATACATAGTTTTTACTACATGGTAATCTCTATCGTCTAACCATGTTTCCATACATTTTCCTACATGTTGACTGCAAAAGACCCAATATTTTGATCATTTGAATTTAAAATATTTAATTAATTATAAATAGTGAAAAGTTAATTTTATAAGTCAAACAACTTAAATTTCGAATATAGCGATTTATTTGACAATGTGAGTTGTTAAATTTAAAAATTGGAATTGTTTAAATAATTGAATCATGAATTTAATTTGAATAAATGGATTTCGGAAGATTGTTTAAATTCAATTTTAAGTAATAAATGGCTAGTGTAAACTTTAGTTTATAATTTAAAGTGATTAGAATGTTTTTAATAAATAATTCGTTTTAGTTAACGCTGAAAATAACCATCTGTGATACTTTCTCGGATTTTGAAGAAACTGATGTCATTGGATCCGTAATAGTGAATTATTGTATGTTAACGAATTCCGTGGTGATCGAACATGTCGTTTGGTCGTGCGAACTCGAAACGTGTAGAAATTAATTAAAGGAATTTAAATTAATATAATTTGATTTTGAAACTTAACTTCTTTATATGATGGAAATAAGTTCCGATACTAGTTCCATTGTGTTCGAAACAGGGGGATTTAGTATAGAACGCTAAGCGGCATGCCACATTTGGAGTTCGAAATTTTAGAGCATGAATAGTGCTTTGAAAATTTTCTATAGGAGGACCTCAATCTTCTTCATTTTGTAAAACCCTAAACCTAATTTCACCAGCCGCCATCTCTCCCTCCAAATTAATGGTCCACGTCTATCGCAACCACCACGTCCATTTTATGCGAACTCCCCAATTACAAACTTGTTTGTGACGAGGTGATGAGGCTATTCAACGGTAGGATTGACCAAGATCGAAGCATGGCGGCGACGAAGTCGAGTTGAACGGCGGTGGCTGTATTGGGTCATTTGTGGCAGTGGCGACGATAGGGGCGACGAAACCGGTGGCATGTGGCTCGGTTTGGTTGTGGCTACCTACAGTAGCGAAGCGGCGACAACAGGAGGCGGCGAACGATGAAGCCGCGACGTTGGTTTGAAAATGCACGACGGTGGAATTTCGATGAGTTAACTCATCTCTCTGGCCCACTTATGTTTTATATAAGTGCACATATTTTTATTGATGCCTTTTGTTGCTTTTTTGGTTGATTTACTATTTTACCGATTGTGTAACAAGCCGGTGTTTCGCATCAATTGATAATTGACATTTAACGATTAATCTTGTTGCTAATTGTTGTCAGGAGTTTGTAATCGGGTTTAAAATTCTTGAGAAATTTGTTAGTATAGTTAGGACTTTAAATAAATATTTCTTTTATTTTATTTGGCCTTAGCAAAAATCAATGACCCGTTCCCCACTCCATTTTGAATTGTATTCATTCACTAACCTTAGCACCAAATAAACGAAAAATAAATAATATAACCGGTTTCTTTTCCCCCCTTTTATTCATTCTCGTTCAAAACCCTAACAAATTCACGAAAAGAATAAAAATGGAGGCGGTCTTGTTCGTTTCCCCCCCTTTTTCAAAATAAGGGCTTCGTGCAATTCGCGATTTCGACCGCTCAATTTAACTCGATTCCTTGCTCTATAGGTTGCTCGTCGCTGGGATGCTTCGGCACTGGGTTCGAGTTCGTCTTCGCATCGACAAAGGTGAGTGATTCTTGTCACTCACATCTAATTCAAGCGTTAGAGTTTTCTGTCTTGTTCAAATTTGCGACCTTTGCTGCTTGAATTTACAATGTTGATTTTGTAATCGACTTGATTGATTTATGGTTTTGGTTAGAATCTATACCATAGAATTTAGTTGAAGCTGTTGATTTCTTTGTGACTTCGAACTCAGTTGATCATGGATTCGATTTGTTTACCATCTGATCTTCGGCATTGCTTTGATTTGGTGTAACCTGCTACTTCGATTATTTTAAAAAATGCAATTTTTATCACTCTGGCTATCTTGTGTTCATCCCTGATAGTATTTTCGAACTTGTTCTTGTGCACTTTTCTGCATTGCATCTGGACTTGTACGTCTCGTCTTTGATTGTCGAGGCTGCTGCACCATATGTAGTGGATGATTCATTGATGTATCTTTAACTCTTTCTTCAGCTTGATTTTTGTTATAACCATTAAAGGCTTTGTAGTATTCTATGGTTTGAACCATAACTTGATAAATACAACTAGTTTTATAAGTATATCTGCAGCTGAAGTTGTTTGTAGCTGGTTCTCATGCTTACATGTAGCTTTGTGGAGTCTGAATGCATTCTGGTTTGTAGTCTCACTTCAAACACATTGCCACTGTATATGTATTCCAGGTCTCAACTTTGTTATGCACTGCATATACATTCTAATACATGTATACCTGTTTCTTGTAGTATTGGGCACATTTAGGTTGTGTTCATAAAAATCCATTGATGTTGCCTCTGTTTATTATATATATGAGCTGTTGTCAAATTTCAGTGCATACCATATGGAGTTGTATTTATCCAGCAGAGTAGCTTCATGTAAATGATGCCTGTTGAACTGTTATCGATTTTTCCTTCTGTCTTTAACAAGTGCTACTGCTGTATTACCATACATGTATATTCATGTATCATTTGGGTCTGCACTTGCATATCTATATAAACTTGCTATACACATGCATATCTGTGCTCAGTGTGGCTTGGTATCAATGATTTCAGGTTGCTTTGAGCATTTATGTCATACTGTAAATTGTAGTAATAAGTGCATTTCATGTGTACTTCATACTTGAACTTGATGGTTGGACCTAGTTGTCCTATCTGCAGTGCAATGACCACTGTTGCCTTGAGTAGTTGTAGTCTGCATCACTGGTCTTTGCAGTCTAGTTTCCATAGCTTGATGAACATATCTGTCTGCACTTGTCTTGTTGAACTGTAACTGTGCATTTGTATCAACTTGAATATGTTGCATTTGTTGATTCATCATTGTTGCCAGGTAGATTGATGTCTGCACTGTAGCTTTTGTAGTGACCATTGATGCTGTATTTCTGTGTACATGTACAGTTTCATTGTTGCAGTGATATTTTTGAATTTTTGGTCGAGACTTGTACTGCTTGATGTATACTGTATTGTATCTTGCACTTGTTTACCAGCAAGTGTCACTGCCTATTTCCATTAGCACATGGGTTTTGAATTGTAGCAGTGACCCTGTCCACTGTTGCATTTTGCTTCACCTGATTCGTTTGAAGTTGTAGCCCTGATTTTCATTTAGATGTTACTAGAATTTGTTGCAGTGCCTTGCTGTTTTGACTTATCTAGGCACTGTTTGGTTCACGTTGCATTCACTTGCACACTAGTTCAGCATATAGTTCCTTGTATCAAATTATAAACATGTACACTTCTCTGGGCATCCTTGTTTGCCTATGACCTTTGTGTCCATTTCTTGGTTCAACTGTCTATGCTATGTTGAACTGAACCTGATATATTGCCTTTATACATTTCCCTTTTGTTTCATATTTATGGTTTGGGATCGTGAAATTCTTATGTTGATGTTCATGCGTGTGCACACTCTTTTACCTTTTTGTGCATGGGACATTCCTTTTTCCTGCACATGTGCAGTTGTATATTTGGGTTATGATACATGCACTTGAGTTGAATCCGGTATTCGGGTTTGACCTTGAGTTCGTTTGTGAACTTTCATTGTGTACATTTGGGTTCGCATTTATGTCGTCCAAACTTGACCTCTGCAGTTTTTGATTGCTGTCGGTATTCAATGGGTACATCATCACTGTAGTGGCACGGCAGTGCACGCAAGCGTGAACTGCAGCCACACGGTATTCATTGGGTACCTCGTCACTGTAGTGGCAAGGCAGTGCACGCAAGCGTGAACTGCAGCCACACGGTTTGATTTTGTGATATTCTATTTTGCTTTGATTTATTAATCTTTTGCGTAGTTCATGTGCTGTAGTGGCGAGGCAGTACACGCGTGCGTGTACTGCAGCCCTACTCATCTTAATATTTTAATTGATATTTCAATGGTTTGAACTGTTCTGTTTATTTCAATTCAATATTCTGAATTGCATTCTGATTTGGTTTAATTACTGTCGTCTATTCATTATTTGATTATTATTGCTTCTGTGCACTAATAACTGAGTTTGAATTAGACTGACCCGAGTATTATTTTCTTTTGAATTTAATACTCGGGTCAGACCGAGTATTTCAGGTTGTAGATATTCTGCTTTGGGTTGCTGCTAGAGCTATGAAGTTCTTTCATATCTTTTGGAGTAGTCGTCGTTATTTGTAGTAGTCTGTATGATTGTATAGGAAGATATGTATTCATGTATATTATATACGTTAATGTACTTGTATATGTAACTTCCTGAGTCGACTGTTGTAGTTGTATCATATGTACCATGTCAAATGTATTGTAACTGACATCAGTTATTATATATATATATATATATATATGAGACTTTCTGTTTCATCTGTGTTCCGCATCTATATTATCTGTGTTGATATTTTATATTTACTGTCCTAAACTATTATGAACCATCGTAGTTCGTTTTATACTGGAATTGGGGTATTTCGATGGGAGAAAATAAATCAGAGATGAAAAATGAAAGAATATATATATATATATATCACTCCTATCGAGATAACCAATACTAGTGTAAGGCCAACTATTGATGGCCGCTCCTCAACAGCCTTATTCTCCGTGCTAGTTGACAGCACTACACCGTAGTGTTCTTGGCTAGCGTAGGTATAGAGGTGGGGCGTCACAGATTGTCTTGGATTTATTCCCACCTTTGGAGCGGATGACCTTTATATGCATACCTGTCTAGCTGTGGATGACCCATATTATATGATTATATACTGTATGTGATGCAAGGGGACAAGTTAGAGAGATCCAACAGGATTCCTCACCATTGTTGATTTTACTTCTCATACATATTTTGATATATGATTTGTTGGATGCTATATTTGATTACATGGATATGATTTTGCTTAGTGCTATAGTAGCACTTGGTCTTATTTTTAGTATTTTGAAATACAATAAAGAGGAGATTTTGATTTAAAAGGATTTTAAAGAGATTTTGAAATAACATATGTTTTAATAATTATTCTTAAATCGTTAAAGGGAGTTTATTTTAAATAAAATAAAAAGTATGATTTTTGATATTATAAACTAATAGTCTGTGAAATATGCTAATAGCAAATTTTGAACTGTAATATAAAAGTTTTAAAACTTAATAGATAAGTCCATCTTTTATTATAAAGGAAATACAGTTTTAAAGAAGATGTAAATATTTTGAAACTAATATTTTTGAAATGGTTTATGTAAAAGATTTATAAAAATAATATTTTATAAATAAAGTAAAAGGTTAATAAACGGTGTTTTATAAATACTAAAAATGAATTTGTAATTGATATTTTGTAATTGGATTTATAAATGGGATTTTATAAATAAATGAGATTTATAAAGGAATGGATTTGTAAATAGAAAGAGATTTTATGAAGAGAAGTTTTTTAAAATAGAAAGGAGATTTATAAACATAGTTTTTAATATATAGAAATGATTTATGTTGAAATTTGGATATGGATTTTTATAAAGGAAATATATTCGCGTTTTAAAAGTTAAAATAATCTTTTAAAAGAGTGTTTTGAAAGTGATATGTTCTGATGGAGTTAAATGGTTTTAAAAGGTGATTTAAAATGACTAAGGGATAATGACATAAATTTTAACATTTATTATTGTGATAGATGTTTTCGAAAAAGCAAGGAAGGCATAGATTATAACACTGTCATTATAGTAAGTGATTTCCGAAAGGAAGTGTTTCATATAGTACACAGGATTTATACAATTATAGATAGTCGAGTCCTTATACTATTGTTTTGGGTTGTCGTGATGATGTTTTACGAAATGTTCGTTTTGACCCAATAAAGCGTGTTGAAAAATATGAAGCTTTCCTCAAAATATTTGTAAATATACTTATCATGGATTTATGTATATAGAGATACTTTCTAAGTGTTGAAAACGAAATGGTTTGTGAATATACTTGTACCATTGAGATAAGTATATGGGAATTATTCCAAATATTGAAGATTTAAAAGTGGTTTTGAGAAAATATCTTTTTAAAGATATTTTGAGGTAAATATTTGAAAATTGATTTAATTAATAAAAGATTAATTAAACAGGCCTAGTGATTACTTGTGTGTTAGATAGTATTTATTTCATTTTTGGTTCCTTCACTTGATGTGAGAGCTGAGTGACTATGGTACTCCAATCTACCAAGCTTCCTTCTTGGTCGAAGGATAACAAGTTGAGAGTTGCAAACGTGATAAGTTTACGAGACTTGGTTTCCATATGAGGTTGAGGGCCTCTTATCGATTGTTGGTCCGGAGAGACCGTGGTCGAATTTATTCGAAAACCACTTCAGACCAACTTATGCATTCGAAAGTGCATATTTGTAGAACATGATTTTTGAAGACGCAGGTCTTCATAATGAAAGGCTGCATGCCACTAGCCCCGCGATTCCATATTATATAAATATAGTGGCAATATTACTTGAAAATCTTCGATACAAGGACTGCTCGTTACTAATCCTAAGGTTGATTCCCGATAGGATGTAATAAGAGAGTGTTTTCGGTTTTTCCTGTTCCTAGACAACTTGTATGGACGAATGTTTGACATCGCATTTCTAAGAACCACATACACTGGTTTTTACAAACATACATCTATTTGGTGGTGTAAGAGGTAACCCCTCTTACACTTAACACCCTTCACTGAGACGTACGAACTCAGAGGTTGTACTTTTGTGAAAATCAATTAGTGTGTTGTTGGAAATGACAATGTGGCATTCAAACTGGGATTGTTTCTGTGAAAGGTAATAGGTTACCTTAGGCCTTACACATCGAGAATGAAAAAAATAGGGTAGATGTAGTTGGGTAAAATGGGTCACTCCCATTAGGATATGGTCGTCACATTTCTAGATTACCCATTGTATATCGGGTATATTGTGTATGCTCTTGGCCACAGATAGGTCGGGAACGACCGGGATGATCTGATATTTGATACTATCTATGGCTAAGGTAGGTCGGTCTTGTGTTGGTAGAGGACTATCTGTTGGTACCTCGGTGCATTTTTCTAGAGATGTACTGTCGAAAGATAGTCCCTAACCTTATTATTATATGTAATTCATTCTCCAATATGAGCCATTTCAGTTTTAGTTGTAAACCTATTATGCTGAAATTTAATAGCAATTACGGTTATGATTAGTATGTATTTGTATCCTAGACACTACTATAATATCAGAGGATTTGATATGAAAAGTTTTAGTTGTCGTAAAGTAAAAATTCGTCCGTATTTATGTGCGGCATGGTCTTACGAGATACTTTTGTTTTGAAAGGTTCTTATAACTTTAAAATCCAATCGAGATGTGTTTTCTCATGATGGTTTACCAGACTGATCGGGGCGTTATTTCTTTCCAATGCCCGGTCAGACCGAATATATTTACAGATTTAGTTTGGGTGTTTTGGAGTTTCCGAAGACGAGCTAGAGGTTTTCAAGTTGTATTCACGTATACGTATATTTTCTGATGCATTGGTTATTTTAATCATTAGCACTTATGAGTATAGATTGTCATAACTGTCCAGGTCGATGATCAGTTATTTTTGTACTCCGATTTTATGGATGTATATTACAATTTCCCTTTTGTAAAGATCATTGATATCATATTATATGTTGTTCCGCTTTATTGTATAATTCTGTGTTGTTTGGTTTTCTTTCTTTTCTCTCTTCTCTTCTTTCTACTTTCTCCCCCCTAATTATACGCATTTTCGTTCAATTCGAGTTGGACATATGTTTTTTATTGTCAGCTTGAAACAAAGTTGTAAAAATCCCTAGGCGTATGCTAGGCGATAAACATGGATCAAGGATTAATCGCCTATGCGGGGATTAATCAAGGATTAATTAGAGCATGGCATTTTTGATAAACTCATACTTTTGAAAAAATCATAGTAATTTGTTTAGTATTAATTGATACATAATGGGATATCATGAAATTGGATGGGTTTAAAAGAAAATATGGAGACAAAATCACTTGGAACAAACATTTTGATGCTTATAAGAGGCATCAAGCTTGAATTGGTGCATAGATGGTGCCTATAAACATGTTTATATGCTTAGATAATGAAATAAGTCTCATCTAGGTGGATTAGGCAAAAATCTAGATGGTAAGACTAGCCTAGCGCTTAGGTGAGGCCCAGGCGGAAGCCTAGAAGGAATTTTACAAAAGAGGCTTGAAATGTATGTAATTGTGGGTTGTTACATCGATTATACTGTCTAAAAATAGATAACATTTCTTGAGAATAATCATATTCAACGTCTTCATCATTACGCAAAATACTTTAAATGATAAATTCACACGGTCATTGAAATAATGAGAGAAAAATAATGAAGCTTTTTCTTTAATATATGATTTGCAAATTGAACTTTTGACTCGTGCTTTTTATATGACTTTTTTATTCAGATGATTGAAGTGTCTATTATAAAACTATTTCAAATTAAATTTACTTATGTAATTTTTAATCTGAAATTAAATTAATATTTAACATATTCGCTATTATAACCTCTCAAATGGATACATCATCCATTTTGCAGAGGACCTCGAAGAAGTGTTTCAGATGGAAGATAAACATGTAAATATTCCATCACATTACATAAACTTGAGGAAAGATTTTCTTCAGTTTGCAGAGCAGTATAGGAATATATACTTCAAGTTTACATAGACGTTCAACTTTTAATAAAAAAGAGCTCTTTATAAAACAAATTAAGTTTCGTTATAACACTCCAAACTTTCATGGGTAACAGTTCCTTGAAGACCACAGGTAACAAATTTTTCGTCATTACATGACAATCTGACTTTTCATCCTACTCAACTTGTTGTTTTTAGAGTCGATACATCTACCAAGATTAGAAGAAATCCCATCAGAAAATCTTAATCCTTCCACTCATTTTAACACAAAATTTTCTTGGTTATCGTCTAATTCATAACATGCTTTGGGTTTTTAGTGTCATTTGGCTTGATATGAAGTTCGAAAAGCATACACAATTCTTTCATATCACGTCTTGATTTCACATCGTCCTTAGCTTTCCCCTTAACATTCAAAATTGTATTACAAATTATTAAACACGTTTTTCATTGTGCATCACGTCAATAGTATGACAAAGAGATTTTTCCGATAAGATAACGTCCAAAATATACTTTGTTTGCACCAAATATGGACCGTCGATCTACCTGGAATTTAAATGTGGCTTCAGATCTTTGGATATTCCTTCACAATTTCATGTATTTTTCCGTTTGATCAAATCGTTGATGGTTTTCCAGTCCCTACTCTATTAGCTAGAAAGTTTTTTTTAATCTCTTCTAAAATTATGATTAACATGGAGAAAACACCGATGATAATCAAATTGCGTAATTTTCTTCACATGTGGTAAAGAAAATGCTCATGTTTTGTTCATGCAATAAGGACAAGCCAGATGACCAGCCGTACTACAACCTGAAAGCATTGGATAAGCTGAAAAGTCACCAGTCGTCCATAATGAAGAAGCAAACATACGAATTTTTTTCAAAACATTGTATGGTTTAACTTCTTCATGCCATAGTGTTTTTAACTCTTCAATCAATGCTTGTAAATGGATATCGATTCCTTGTGCCGAATCATCGGGATTGGGGACGACAATTGTGAGAAACATACATGGAGTTTTCGTGCACATCCATGAAGGCAAATTATAATGTGCAACGATAATAGGCCAATATGAATATTTAAAACCAAATCGAGAGAATTGTGAGAATCCATCCATACACAAACCAAGTCTAACATTACTGCGCTCTGCAGTAAAAGCGGGATAAGTCTTATCAAAATGTTTTCATACTTCTCCATGAGCTGGGTGTGTTATGGTATCTTCTTTTTGTGTTTTCACACCGTGTCATCTCACGTGAGGTATGGTAACAAAAGATACATATAACTTTTGAAGTCTAGAGTGATGGGTAAGTAATCCATGCTTGTATGGAACTTTATTTCCTTTCTTTTTTCTTGGTTCGTATCTTTTCTCATTACATATTCTACACTTCCTAAGATTTCCTCTTTTCAAAAAAACATGCAACCATTTAAACATATACCTATTTTTTGGTGCGGCAAACCGTAAGCAGACACAAGTTTTTTTAACTTCATTACGATTTTCATACATTAGATTATCAAATGGCTTATAACTACTGTAAATCCGGCTTCCATAAAGTTAAATTTAGATTTCATAGTAATGTATTCAACAGTTACTGATAATTGGGTGCTGCTTTTACAGTCATTCCACGGGTTTCTTACCGGCATCTCATAAATCGTTGATTTTTATGCTTCAATATTGGTCCTTCTTCGACATTTACATCTTCATTGTCAATTTCAATCGTACGAAACATTGATCGTACCGCATCTTCAATTACATATTCTATAGGATTCACCGTAACAAAATCATTATCCACCTCCTCATCTGACACTACAGGATCATGTGCAATAAGTTTTCCACGATGATCCCACACATAATAATCTAACACAAAACTGTTTGACATAAATGTAATATAACCATATTGGGTTTCCAATGGTTCGAATGTTTGCAAGTTACTACAAAAGCAACGAACTTCTTCACCATTTCCATTATTACTTAAAGCAAATTTAATAAATTCAGGACACCATTATAATAATGTTCCTTCATTGAGCCTTTCATTTCCTTTCGTTCATACATCCACCTTCTCCGATCGACAGAATAATTGATCACTTTTTATCAATTTTAAAAAATATGGTAGAAATTTTAAAAAATCATAATAAGATTCGAAAAAATTATGACTTTTTTGGACTGGCATTTTATTTTTCAATTCATTTATACATTTTAATATTTTATTAATTATACCATATATTATTCTTTTTACCTTTTTTATACAATCTTATTTTCAATTTTAACAATTCATAAATATAATATTATATTTTCACAATATTGTTTTTTAATTTTGATGGCCGGTCATCCTATTCTCATTGCAAACTCAATAATAATTACATTTCAAAAATCATTTCATCTTAAACTATTCAATAAAATTTTGGCAGCATTTCCCTTTTGTTTCTCGTGTCGTACACAAATGCCCATATATAGGGACAAAAATGAAGTGCCGTCGAAATTTTGTAAACCGTTTCACATAAAATGATTTACAAAATGTAATTATTATATTGTGATTGTAACTTGTCAATACATGGACAAATCAGATAAATACTGTATCAAATGAATATTGTTTTCATTTTATGGAGAAAACAAATATTTATATAAAGATCTATACAATACTTATCAGACGGGACCAATAAATCTAAAAGATTTAAAAAATAAAGTACATCATACATTAATATTTTAATATTAACATTATACATTAATTCATTATTTGAATTCGCTAACAATTAAAAACTAATAAAAAATTGTTTTTTCAACATTTTAGCTAACACTAATTTGATTTTATTATACTCTAATAAAAAATTAGCATTATACAATACTCTATTTATATTACCATATACACATAAACTAAATTTATATATAATTAATGGTATAAACTAATAAAGGGATTATATAAATAAATTGTTTTTGTCGACATTTTAGCTAACACATACGCTAATTAATACTAAATTATTTTACAATAATAACCATTGACGAATTTTGATGAACATTGCGACGAATTTTGATGAAGGTGTAGAAGCTTGGAGAATCCGATTTGATGAAGATTGCGACGGATTTTGGCGGAATGCGGCGGCTAAAGACAGATTTTGACAGATTGGGGGTTTAGAAATTAGGTTTGAGGGTTTAAATCATGATATATCGACGGCCAACGATGACCATCGATGGCAAATTCGACGACTATTTAAAATATTAAAATAAAATTTCCCTCTATTTAAAATAAATTTAATTTAATTTGTTATACAAATTTTAAAAAAGTTTACAATAACCCATTTTTGTTTTTAAATAGTTAAAAAGCTATTTTTATTCGCTATACAATATTTTTTAACGATTTGATAATTAATTGTAAATTTAAATGTATTTAAGATAATAAAGTCACATAAAATAAAATATTTGGTAAAAAAATAAATTTGTTGAATTTTATGTTTATCCAAGGTATTTTGGACATACAGTCAAAATATAAAAGGAAAATAAACAGATTTAAGATATCACTTTTGGTTTCCAAATTTATGGTCGTTCGTTGATATCCAAACTCAAACCTTTCATTCGAATGTCAAACGATCTTCAAACAAGATAAAATTCAAACCATATATACTATATTATGTATTTATCCGATCCGTACAATTGGATTTAAAAACATACAGAAATAATTTACACTTCAATCAAGCAGGTCATCTTCATAGAATTTGTCCTAACAATACATACTAAGTGTTAACAAACTCCTTGGAAAATAATATATTTTGAGTCTAACTTTTTTCTTTTTTCAATTCTAGCCGTATGGATTGGATAAATACATTATAAAGTATATATGACATGAATTTCCTTTCTATTGAAGATCGTTTGGCCTTCGAACAAAATGTTTATAGTCCGAATGTAGACGAACAGCTGTACATTTGAGAATCAATATCGGCACCTTAAATTTATTTACCTTTTCAACATATTTTGGAAGTAGATCCAAAATACTTTGGATCAACATAAGATTCAAAAAAATTACTTTTTATACCGAATATTTTCTTTTATATAAATTTAGAATGTTAAGTATTTTAGAAATTCATAATTAATTACACAATGGTTAATAAATATATTTAAGTATAAAACTGTTACACATCATAAATTTCACCAAAGTTGTATAATGGACGTTACGAAAGTTGCATAAATTGATCCTTTGAGTTCGATTTTCAATAAATTAAATATCGAATTATACAACAATAGATTATCGAAAATGCTAATTTAATTAATCATAGACCGTAATATAATTGAAGAATTGAATAATAATATTTTTTTAATTTTTAGAAATTAAATTAGTATTTTTAGACCAATTTCAAATTCAGAAAAATGGGCTGGAGGAAAAACATATCACGTTTTTTGCCTGAAAGACGCATAGATTTTTTTTATTTTTAAGGACGTGGGTTTTATAATTTTGACTGAAGGAATCTTTACAAAAAAATTAAATCATGCGTCTTCTTCAATCTCGATCTCAAATCACGCCGGCTACCAGAAATTAAATTGATCTCTGCTACTCCTTAAATAAAATTCTCCACTCCATCTTCCCAAACTCATTGTTGCTATTCGCCTGAAGATGCCAACTCGAAGATGCATCTCACTTCACCATTTCTCTCAGATGAAGATCAAGATCGTCGCTTCTCCATTCTAGATTGCTTGAGTCGAGTTCGTTGTCCTCTTTGTGCTTGGTGATGTCGAGAATAGGAGACAATGCTGTGAGCGCTTTGAGTTCTAGTGAATCGCAGCCTGCTTGTGAACGCTATGGACTTCTAGCACGATGTTGATCTTAATTGGATGTTTGACATGTACTGGAATTATTGATGATTGGTAATGTTTTTTGATCAGTTTTTTGTTTCTGCATGTGATTACTGTATCTTTTTATTATGATATATGAAACTAGTATTTCTATGTATATGCAATTCAGTCTTTTATAGTTCTAATATTTTGTATCTGATGTTTAATGTTACTCTTGTTGGTTTCAGATGGTGTATTTGATGTTGATTGTATTTCTGGTAAGCTTCAAGCTGTTGTTAAATTTGTTAAAGAGTAATGCTATATATGTATAGCATTTTATGTTAATAGTTAACTATTTGTATTATTCATAAATATTGTGGAATTTACATGTGTTTTAATATTTTTAAGCATTTCTAAGTACTCAACAGTATATGTTGTTATGATTTTCATAGTACAAATTTTGAACATCAAGTTTTTGCATTATGCTAATTGTATATAGCATTTCAGTATAACTGAAAGTAATAGGAATAAACATATTGTAGTATAATATAAAGTTGCATTACAAACTTTTCATACTTTTGCAATTATCCAGCAGTTCATCATACTAGAAATATGACAATTGACTTTATACTTAAATGTCACATCAAACTATCATTTCAAATATCTTATATATGTTACTGAATCTTGTAGTTGCAATGGTACGTTAAACTATCACTTTGCATATGTTAAACATGTTAGTGGACTTCATAGTTAAAATGCTACAATAGACTATCGTTTTAGATATCATAAACATACCAGTAGACTTTATTAAAAAATGCATCATCAAACTATCAATTTTCATGTTATAAACACTCTAGTATATTTCATAGTTAAATTGTCATATGGAACTATCATTTCACATATCACAAATATACTACTTGACCTTATACAAAAATGCTACATTAAATTATCATTTTACATTTTTAATCATGCTAGTGGATTTTATAGTTAAAATGCTAGATAAAACTATCATTTGAAATACCATAAACATGCTACTGGACATTAGATTAGGTTTAACATCCGGTTTGTTTTTGCATCCATGCATACCCGATTTCGGTTGCTTTTGCATCCATGCGTACCCGATTAAGCTTGGCATCTAGTTAGCTTTTGGATCCATACGTACTTGATTGGGCTTGATATCCAATTAGCTTTTACATTCGATTGTACACTCGGTTAAACAATATATCTCGGATTTAGATTGGTTTCATATGTACTCGATTTAGGCTTGGCATCCGGTTAGCTTTTGCGTCCGTATGTACCCCGTTAGCCTTGGCATTCGGTTAGCTTTTGCATTTATATGTACTCGATTAGGCTTGGGATCTGATTAGCTTTTGCATCCATACATACCCGATTAGGTTTGGCATTTGGTTAGCTTTTACATTTGATGGTACGCCGGTTAAAAAATATATCTTGGATATAGATTGGTTTCATATATACCCGATTAGGCTTGGCATTATGTTAGCTTTTGCATCCATACGTATCCAGTTAGGCTTAACATTCGGTTAGCTTTTACATTCGATAGTATGTTCGGTTACCAATATATCTTAGGTATAGATTGGTTCCATATATACCCGATTAGGTTTGGCATTAGGTTAACTTTTGCATCCATACGTACCCGATTAGACTTGACATCCGGTTAGCTGTTGCATTCATATATATATATATATTATATATATATATATATATTTTCGATTAGGTTGCATTCGTATGTACCTGATTAGGTTTGGCATCAGATTGGATTTTGCATCCATGCATACTCGATTAGATTTGACATCTAGTTAGCTTTTTCATTCGATGGTATGCTCAGTTAAAAAATATATCTCGGTGACCGAGTCAATGACCAAGTCCGTGATCGATCCCATTACCTATCCCGTGATCAAGCCTTTGACCGAGCCCATGACATGATAGTGGACTTTCTAATTAAAATGCTACATTACAATATCATTCTGAATATTTTACACATGATATTGGACTTCATGACTATAATGCTAATTAAACTATCATTTTACATGTCCTAAACATGTTTGTGGACTTTTTAAGTGAAATGCTATAGTAAAATATCATTTTGCATATTGTAAACATGATGGTGGACTTCATAACTCAAGTGCTATGTTAAACTATCATTTTGCGTACCTTAAATATGCTAGTGGACTTTGTAATTAAAATGATACACTAAATCTCATTTTGCACATTATAATCATGGTATTAGACTTCATAACTATAATGCTATATTAAACTATCATTTTGCATATTGTAAACATGACATTGGACTTCATAACTCAAATGCTATGTTAGACTATCATTTTGTATGCCTTAAATATGCTAGTGGACTTTGTGATTAAAATACTGCTTAAATATCATTTTACATACTGTAATTTTGATATTGGACTTAATAAGTAAAATGCTATATCAAACTATCATTTTGCATATTTTAAATGTGATAGTGGACTTCATAACTTAAATACAACATTAAACTATCATTTTGCATATCATAAATATGGTAGTGGACTTTGTGATTAAAATGTTACATTAAATCTGATTTTGCATGTTGTAATCATAATATTGGAATTTATAACTAAAATGCTACATTAGGTTGTCATTTTTCCTATTTTAACATGATAGTGGACTACATAACTCAAATGCTGCATTAAACTATCATTTTGTATGTCATAAACATGGTTGTTAATTTTATGATTAAAAGTTATATTAAAAAATACAGATGCTATATGTAGTTATCATTTTGCATATTATATTCATGGCAGTTCTCTTTAGGAATACTTATTTCATTTTGTTATTCTATTCATGCTAGTTCACTTTCAATATAATTATGCTAAATTCAAATATCATTTTGTATGTTTTTTCATCATTGTTCAATTGAACTATGCTTATGCTATATCCAACTATCATTTTGCATAGTCAGATAATGGTACTATACTTAAAATTACAAATGCAATATTAGTCTATCATTTAGCATGTTAAACACAATCTACTGTACTTCAATATAAAAATGGTATATCTAAATATCATTCGAAATTCATGGTACTTTTTAGGCTTTTTCCTTCTTCTAGATTCTGCTTTTCCATTCGTCCCTTAGGTCTTGAATTTGCAGCTCTTGAATTCAAAGGTCGAGTAAATTCTGACATAGGTTTGGATTGAAGCATCAAGTTAAGTTTTCTTGATTTTGGAGAAGTCGACGTTAATAATGGAAGATTCAATTCGATTCGAGCATTGACAAGAGAGAGGATTGGACAACAACGACTTCAGACGACGATTGCTTGGACGGCGGTGGCTAGGGCAAGCAATAGCTGAAGGTAGATGGCGGCTAGGGCAGGCTTGGACGAAAGCGGAGGAAACAATCAAAGTCGGAAAATTGAAAAAAAACGCTACCGTCCTTCTGCCTAAACTCTAAACGTTGCGTCTTTGGTTTAAAAATTGGTTTAAAGTTTTTCCTTTAAACTAATTACCTCTTTCTAATTTCTATAATTAATAAGTTATAATAAAGTGATAAATTAAATTACTTAAAATAGTCAGCAGCCGTCAGAAATGTCTTGACGGGGTCGTCGGCGGCCGTCGGAACCGTTCGTTGCTATTTATGTCATTTCTAGTAGTGGGTGTTTCGCTAGTTTTGACATATAATTAATTGGGTTTTTCTGTTTAATAGACCCATTTTGATGTACTTCAGAGATATTTTTTTTTTATGTCAGGACCTTTTAATTCATCATTTAAAGGACTCGAGTCGGCTTTAAAACCCGTTAATTTTAAATGGGATTCAATTATTGTCATCATGATGAAAATTTTGGCCTTGGAACCAACTAAATGGATATGGGAAAAAAAAAATTGTTTTTTAATTGTAAAATAGAGCTAAATTTAAACTTAACTTTGCCCTTTACTGTAAAAACAAAAATGGGCTTGTTTATGTCGATTTACTATTGAATAAAAAGGCAACTGGGTTTTCAATTAGGTTGGTCAAGGATTGGACCCAATTGTAAACACCATGTTAGCTTGTCACCTTTGGAAAAAACTCCATGCTCCCACT
Organism: Allium cepa; assembly: GCA_030765085.1. Lineage (NCBI taxonomy): Eukaryota > Viridiplantae > Streptophyta > Magnoliopsida > Asparagales > Amaryllidaceae > Allium > Allium cepa. The sequence goes on along the minus strand of CM060931.1, from coordinate 1,023,663,370 downwards.
ACTACATAATGTTTTCTTATGTGCATATAGACCAAGATGATCAAAGCCACATGGGGAGCATGATCATGCTATGTATGATGTAGTGCAAGAATTTTAATGTAGCCATTTTGCTCATTTACATTGAAAGCCAGTGGTCGGTGTTGAAAACGCTCTCACGGCATTTCATGTTGGAAGATCAACATGGCCGGTTTGCATGCCTTTTAGCTTATAATTGGTGGCTAAAATCCGAATGTACGTCTCTTTTGTCTTTGTATTACCCTCTCCATCCTACGTCGCTTTTCCTTGTTGGTTGTTAAAACTTAGTTTTATAATGGTAAATTGGGACCAAGGAATCCTAAACTGCTTCAAAGTATGTTATTTTACATTATTAGATTAATACTTGAAAGCTGTGTGAACTAAAATGGTCATATGATGCCAAGTCTTCTGTCTTTTCACCATACCTCCAATTAAATGTTTCACAGTGAGCCAATCACAGGAGTGCTGAACAGATCAAACAACCTTAAAGTGGTATCATTTATCAGCTACCTCGATTTAGAAATTAATGCGTTTCAATGGTGTTTTTTCCAAGTTAAGGTATGTTAAATATGTTGCTTCCATTTACTGCCAATGTTGACTGTTTGGAGTAATAAGTGAGCTTGAGTTACACGGTGACATTTCATGATGATTTTACATCTATGTAACTTTTTTAAATAATCATTCAACCGTGTTGACATTTTTATAGTTTTCATTACTCTAAGCTAGTTGTAAAACTTATGGCTAGAGTTCAACTGTTTTGATTGGGAAAAGCACATGGCAATGTTTGTAAGTTTGGTTAGGGATTGACTGGCTGGGAAATTTAAATATAGTGACTGCGTAGTCAGCCAAATTTATTTGTACACTTAGAAGATCGTTCTTTTTAAATTACACTGATTCATTTTCAACTGCAATGCCAAATAACCTTTGTTGTTGGACTACAAGTCATAAACAGTTATGGCACATGATGAATTTCACATTGTAGTAAATTCAAAATATGAAATTCATATGGTTTGCTACGTCATTGCCTTAATTAATAAAAAGCTATATTGTATCTGATCACTCATAATTGACAGGTCTGCAACATTTTTAGGTGACAGATTTATTTTTGTGTATAAAGTTACATTCCAACGGAGATTAGCTTTATTATATGGTTTACATGTAGATGGCAGGTAATAGGGACAGTTACTATTAGCATATGTAAACTCATTGTATGCATTTTGGCTACTCAGTTGACTAATAGCCCCAGAAAAAGTTCATGTGTTCGAAAAGAATATGACACGGCTAATGATAATCGTGATTCCGTTTGTGCTCACAAATATCGTGTTCCCAGCCAGTCACAGACACATGGGCCAGTATTTGCATATGGTAGTGTCATTCATGTAAGGGAATCAATATTTATGGTCAGACCAAAGAGAAATCTTGATCTTTTATCAACATGTGTCACTTTGTTTTGTATATTTGTCCCTGGTTTGTGTAATAATTGACTTGTCGGTAAGAGTTACCAGTGCGCGTTCATCCCCTTCAGCTTCTTACTAGAGAGGGGTACAATTTTTCCAACATTAATACGAACAAAACTCCATATTAGAAGTCTCTAATTTCGTTAGAGCATTTTACCAAGAATATAGATTAAAAAAATACAGAATCTTGCCAAACTCCACATATTACACTTCGAGTTTTGTTGCTCACTGCCGTTTCCAAATTTTCTGGTTGTTCATGAAACATTTTCTTGATTTAATGAGTGAAACCATGTGGAAAACAACATCTTTTCGGAAAGTAAATAGAGATGAATAAAACATGATTTTTGTAATGCGATAAAATGAAAATTCGGTCAAAATGCAAAAATAGCATATTTGGAGGAATTTCATAGAACAATTTGATAATATATTGCATGGTCTCTACTAAAATGTTGTTTTTTATGTACAATTCGACAATTTTTTTCTTTCTTTTCATGGTAACGTTTCTGAATAAAACATATGTTTTTTTTCCAGCTTAAACAAAGTCTTAGTATGCTCTTTATTATTTGAAAATTTTAATCTATTTAAAAAGCAACAATGATTAAATTTGTCTTTCGTAATTTTTTTATATTTTTCGGAAAACATTCGAAATGAAGTTATTTGGTTTTTTTTCTTAACCTTTACTTCGAATTTTTGGAAATATTGAAAAGTTAGATGTATTAAATTTTATTGATCTTTAATGTTAATGCTAGCCGAAGATATTCTGGATCACCTTTTCATGCTATATGGAAAAGAATTTTTTTTTAATAAACTTCTCTTTAGTTTTTAAATGGTAATTTTAGCAAAAGTACATTGGTTTTCTCTCCAGCGGCAACAATTTATTTGATTTTGAAATATTTATACTTATGCATTAACTTCTTTCCTAAAATTTACCTGAAACACTAAATGTATTATTCTATTTAAACAAAGAACTCATGGGACCTTCACTAAATCCACTCCATCAGCCAATCGAATCTTATTTTATTTTAACACCAGTTTATACAAATCGAACTCATCAATTTATAATATCTGCTGTATAATGCATTAACTTCTCCTAAAAACGATTCTAAATGTTTATGAATTCCCATATCGAGCAAAAAAAAAAAGCAACTAACTATTTTAATTATCCATTGCTGCATCTTTTTAATGACAATGCTCATATTTGATTGTTAGACATTAAACCACTTATTTGCTAATGATAACGAAAGTGATACTCTATTCAAGCGAGCACTAACTATGATCTTTGATGGTTCAAATTCATGATCTATAAAACCTTTGTCTCAACCGTCATATCTCTAATCATCTAAGAAGTCCTTGACACAACTCCTTTGTTATTCGTCCATTTATTTCAAAATGTAATACGCATGACATTAGCTTACTGTAAAACTAAATTTGTATATTATTTCTTTTAGCTTTTTGGTCAAACTTATATTCATAAACACTTCAACGACTTATAGCAATAGATATCTATATATACCACCAACTTCTCCAACCCATTTGTCAACAAAAGTTTCTTATTAGTCTGTCTTTCTTTCATCTATCATCCTACTCATATACTCTTCTGCTATTAATACATTAATCAACTACATAATATACAAATCATGTTGTCAAAAAAAGCTTCATGCAATTCTCATGGACAGGACTCATCATACTTCATCGGTTGGCAAGAGTACGAGAGAAACCCATATCATCCAACTCAGAATCCTCTAGGAGTTATACAAATGGGACTTGCAGAGAATCAGGTTAGCAACAACCCATGATTTTACTCTCATAACAGGACATTTTAATCAATGAAAACGTATCTTAGTTTATTTTTCTCTGCCATTGTAGCTGTCCTTCGATCTGCTTGAATCCTGGATCGATCTCAACCCTGATGCTACTGCATTTGAATCCAATGGTGTTTCCATGTTTAGAGAATTGGCACTTTTTCAGGATTATCATGGCCTCCCAGCTTTCAAGAATGTAAGCCATTTTACTAATATCATAATTAGATTATGGAACTGGATTAACATTCAAGCAGCCCCCATGTGATAATGTGGGCCTGCTACACATGCCCCATTTTATAACATAATGGTTCCATGATCATTGGAAGTGTGTAATTCTACAGTTTGTTAATATATGTATGTTATGCAGGCACTAACGGAATTCATGGGCGAGTTAAATGGCAACAGAGTAAAGTTCGACCCTGACAACTTGGTTCTCACTGCTGGCGCAACATCTGCTAATGAAACTCTCATGTTCTGCCTTGCTGATTCTGGTGATGCATTTCTTGTTCCAACTCCATACTATGCAGGGTAATTATTATTACAAATTGTACTTAACCATATATAATATACATACATGCATGTTACTATGTAGTCTAGGTACTTACAACCCATAAATAAAACAGGTTTGACAGGGATCTAAAATGGAGAACTGGAGTTGAAATAGTTCCAATCCAATGCTCAAGTTACAACAAATTTCAGATCACCAAATCAGCCTTGGACAATGCATATAAGCAGGCAGAGAAACTGAACCTAAATGTAAAAGGAGTGCTTATAACCAACCCATCCAATCCATTAGGCACTAGCATGTCCCGAACCGAGATCGAAACCTTACTCAACTTCATCGCTTCAAAAGACATCCACCTTGTTTCAGATGAAATATATGCTGGTTCAACCTTCGATTCACCCAGCTTTATCAGTGTCATGGAAGTCATGAAAGGTAGAAAAAACATATACGATCAGGTTCACATAGTGTACAGCCTTTCAAAGGACCTTGGCCTTCCTGGATTCCGCTTAGGTGCAATTTACTCCAACAACTTTTTAGTTGTATCGGCGGCTACCAAAATGTCAAGTTTCGGGCTCATTTCTTCGCAGACTCAGTACCTTTTATCCTCAATACTTAGCGACAAGGACTTCACCAAAAAATACTTGTATGAGAATAAAAGAAGGCTAAAATGCAGGCACCAAAAATTCGTCAAGGGACTTAGAAAGGCGAATATTACGTGCCTGGAGAGCAATGCGAGTTTGTTTTGCTGGGTGAACATGAAGCATTTGCTCGACACAGACACTTTTGAAGCAGAACTGAAGCTGTGGAAGAAGCTTGTGTATGAAGTTGGACTGAACGTGTCTCCTGGTTCTTCATTTCACTGCAGTGAACCTGGCTGGTTCCGCATGTGTTTTGCTAATATGAGCGATGCTACACTCGATGTTGCCATGGAGAGGCTTTCGATATTCGTCGAAGTTGAAGGAAACAGGAAGCAGATGCACATGAGCAGACGTTTGAGGTCGCAGTCAATGCCGTTGACTAAATGGATTCATAAGCTGTCGATGATTGATCAAACCTTTGAACGTGCCCGTTAGTTCGTGGTCGAGTTCGAGTTCGAGTTCTTCAAGTTATAATTGGTGTTTTACTTTATGATGTGGATTATTTCTGTGATTTTTTATTTTTTATTTTGCATAGTTTTTTCCCCTGCACTCAATCCTTTTTTTTAGGATATTGAAGTGGCCAAGGGTTCATGTATAAGTGATGTTTTATGTAATATTCAGTTAATGCAACTATTTGCTTAGTTTATACATCAAGTATCTTGTATAAGATGATTGGAAAGATCCTACAAAAAGGTTTGTGTATAGTCAACTGTTTATGTTATTTTAGTTGCACTTTATTTCTTAAACCGTGTGAACTAATTGTCTACAATACAAATTCTAACCACCATTTAGATATTTAATTGAGTTTCAGTAGTATATTCAAATGTTTTTTGTTTCGTATCAGATACTTTCTATTATTATAAATGTTGGTTAATTTATAGGACTGATCATTGGTCTGTTATATGCTCATCGTTTTCTCTGTAGGTTTCTCCTGCCGCTTTCAATTAGATTTTGCAATTACTTTCATAATAATATTATAATTCCACATTTAAGGACTTTTTTTGGTAAGGATAGTAGGCTAGAATAACTGAAATTTTTTAGTTAAAATATTCGAATCAAGGAAATGATGGCGGATATTAGGAAGATTGTTCCTATTCTATGATTGTGATTGTTCCCTCTTCCCTTTAGTAATAATAACATGATGCAACATATAATATAGTTTAATAGTTTGATGGAAAATTTATATTTTTGCTTAATAATTTAACGGAAATTTCAACACATGCGGTCTGCTATCACTATTAGTTTTTAACCACTCCATAGACATTTTTTATTGTGAAAATTTGGTTTCCATCACTATTTTCAGATTTGATATGTAAAAAACCATTTCAAAAACATATTATAAATTACATCTATATCTTTATTTTCGGCAAAAATAGAATTCGTTTTTTTTTTGAAACTAAATTTGAACATTAATCGTGTGTTTTTCTGATTAAAATAATTTTATTGAAGAATATACAAATATTTGCAGAGTATTCTGCAAATCAATTTTTTTAAATATTTGTAGATTTCTCTGCAAATATTCGCAGAATTCCCTGCAGATATCCCGAAACTTAAAAATATGAGTTTTTTTATAATATGTTTTTGATAATGGACGGCTGTGTATTTTAAAACCTGAGACGGGTGCTTTTACGAATGTTTCCTTGTCTATATCTTAAGTTCTTTCAGAAACGTTTGTACTAGTAGGACGGATTTTGTTTTGATGAGTCAATTAAAATTATTTTTTACTAATATGTCGATTTAAATTATTATAGATGAAATACAAATCATTATTTTTAGTGATAAATTCATTGTGATTCTATTTTTATTTTATTTTTAAAAAAAAGAAAACTTATGATCACTTTTCACTCGTGTAATATCCACTACTTCTATTTAGGAATTTAATATTCTGTTTTCCTTTCTATTATAGGTAAGCATCAACATATTTGAAAACACAAAATAAATCCGCAACTATTTTAAGAAAATGGAAAAATTGTTTGAATCTAAAAATGGACATATGTATATTAGGATGATATTTGCATATACCTATTACCATTCTTTTTTTAAGAGCAAGAATGATACATTTTTATGAATGCTCTCCTCACTTATAGGGCCACTCTTTCATACAAAATGAAAAGAAAACGAATGATAAGTTATTCAAGTAGAGTACTAAATTGATGTAATAAGGAGTCGAATCTGAGACTAATCATCGATCTATTATGCTCGTTGTTTTCTTCGTATATTTCTCCATCCACTTTTAGTTATATTTCGCAGTACTTTCATACTAATATTCTAATTCCACATTTAGGCATTATGGAGTAATAATATTGGTAGCGTATACATTAATAACATGATGCAATAATAGAAATATTGCTTGATAATTTGACGAAAAATCTAATATGTTGACTTGGCTTCGATATGTATATATAATTGATAATTTACGAGCAATGTTTAAACTTTGATTTCAATACTCTCAATGTATGTGGTCTGTTATCGCTATTATTTTTTAACCGTGATATTTGTCTTGAATATCTATTATAGTACTCGTAATTGGTGGATGAATTCAACAATTATTTTTCACTAATATGCCATTAACTGACTTAAATTAATTAAGATGAGTCAATTCGATAATTGATTTGCTAACCTCAGTTGCTTTGAGGGCAACTGTGATGACACGTGCTCAATCATTGGCTAAGCAGTTTTACATGTAATGTAATAAATCATTCATTATGGTTTTAATTATTTCTTTAAACCTATTATTACTTCCACCCATTATAGGGCTACTAATCGATACCCAAAAAATCCGAAATACAGTCGTATCTATGTCCGAAAAATGAAAAAATATATGAAATCCGATAAACGAACGTGATAGTATCTGCTTTCGAAAATTATCCCTTCGACTTTTATCAAGATAACAATTAAAATTATGCATATTTTAGTAAAAATAATTGTTATTTACTGTTTTTTCAAAGTAATAATGTATAGTACGAATATATAAATGAGCATTGGTTGTCTAAAACTAATTTTTATTATCTTATTTTTTAATTCTTATATTTATATTAGCATAATTACTGAAAATGCTTTATGTTGAACCAAAATTTTACATTTATTAATTATGAATTGATTTGATAATTATCCAATATTCATCTCTACCTGTGGATATAGGTGTCTCGAAAATGATTTCAAAGGTGGATGCTGACATGGTACTATCCAGATTCTATGATACCCATTGACAAGCCTAACCCGTTATTGGTTTGAAAGGATATTTGAAAATCCAAAATCTATCCACCTTTTTATTTTAAAAGCGAACAAATATTTGAATTTCGAAAAGTGGACACAATTTTATTCATAATTATTTTACTTCGACCTTCTTTTATGTAATTTTATATTCCACCAAAACTTTTTTTTACATTCCTTCGTCCTCGAAATCTCAAGTTTCTAACTTAAAAACATTGATAAAATATTACTGAAATTCATTATAACTCTTCTTCAATTTGATATTATATCATTATTATTTTAATAAGATTTATAATTAACGAATTTTTTGATGAATTGATCTATGAATGTTATTTTAATGTTGATTTAATGATTATTTATGTGAATATTTTCGATGCTTTTATTACATTAAATATGGTTATAATTTTAGTTAATATAAGTGTTATTTATGTTTAAGACACCTAATTATTACATGTATTATCAGATAAAAATCTATGGAAAAATCACTAAATTAACATAATTTTGAAGGATCTCCATAATTTCCATTGTGAGGAGATCCCAATGGTCATTGGAAATCGAGGCTACGAGAGAATGTCACTTTTTATTTGAATATACAAAACTAAAGAGGTGGTTCATGAAGAAGAGATATAAATTCTGTATTGGAGCATCTCCCACAGTTTATGAATTATTATTGTGTAATTTCATGACTCGATTATGAGTGGTTCTCCCAACAAGAAGATGTTGGGCACTTATTTAATAGATGCCAAAGTTGGGCATCTATTTAACAAGCACTTGTTAAGTAGAAGCCCAGCTCAAGCATCTATATATGGAGCACAATTCTTAATTTTATTCATAATAATTCTATTTGAATTCCAAAATTAAATCAAAATACTTCCGAGATCAACTAAAATCTATAGGCGAAAAGTACGTGTCATTGATAATGCCGATGTTGGTCCATCACATGATATGTCGGATCCTACGTTGTCTTTTGACGATCTTTGTATTTTGCATTAGCTACTAAAGGGTTGCACTCACGGCCACAAAGGATCTTTAGATCCTCAAGTATATATTTTTTTATTGTTGTCATATATACTTTTATTTGCAAATACATTATAGGGTAGTGATAAATAGTTATATATAATTTTGTATGTAGGCCTTCCATATAGTTATGAGCAGTTGTTGGTTTAATTGTACTGGTGATTATTTTGTTACACTACCTCAACCTATCAGAGATTTATTACTTTCTACACCTTTCCGTCTTATATTTCGATTCCACTTGTACACATATTGATCGTTATTTACTAGAGATACTTATAGAGCGATGGTGGTCTACCACTCATACTTTTCATTTTGAATATTTTGTGCTTCATTTACACCTTTAGACTTTTATATGCTGATCAGTAGCTAGATGGGACAGGCTAATCGTATGCATGTTACCTTCACTACTAGTTTTGAGTCATTTGACTTATATTCTCAGTATTTACCAGGTTTGGATGAGGAGGATGTAGCATCAAGAGCTATAACACTTACAAGATTATAGGCTCATATTGATGATCATGGAGATAATCCAGATTTTGTTACTTCTATGCATACTGCTTTTTTGCTTTACCTTTTTGGTTCGGTATTCTTTTCGAACCAAAAGAGTGATATTCATCTAGAATATTTGACTAGTATAGTTGATGTAGATGCTATGTGGACTATCATTCCAGCATAGCTATACTTCAGGCACTCTACACCGCGCTCGGCTCATATTAGTTCAGTCAAGTGAAGTGGATATGTGGTATGTAGTACCTTCTACCATGCTGGTACTAGGAGTACACGACGCCCTACACTTGCAGCTACTAGGATATGCAGCAACCACAACCTATATGTTTTCCCTATATTACATCATTGGGGTCGTGCTACACGCGCTCATATATTACGTACGCGAATAAAATTCGATATTACATTCTTTTATAAACAAATAATCAAACACAGTTAACAGTATATAACATTTTGACATTGAATAAACAGATAATTAAAATTTAGAAAGCTTTTTATGACAACATTTTGATATTACATAAAAAAATCAAACACAGTCAATAATAACTAACAATATCTTCCTACTAAATCCAAATGTGTTCCATAAAAGCTTTTTGAAGTCTGTTATGGAAAGTTGCAGTATGATATGCAATGTTTATTCAATATGAAATTGGAAGTGATTATCAGTCAATAGAAAGTCTGTATGGAAAATATTAGGTATAGGATAGCACATTCAGAGTCAAAATTTAGTTCTGTGTCTCTTTGTCTCTTTGTCTTAAAGAATATTATGTTATAAAATCGTACAAATGTACATGATCAATGCCATTTCTCTCAGTGACCAAAGTCTACATAGATTGTGAAGGAACCCAATTCGTTTCGTAATAGATGAAATGAGTAAATTTTGAAAAACTCTACAATTGGATCTTAATGGGCCTTTAAAGTTTAATATCCAATATTAGATCCAATTTAGTTGTTTTAATAAAATTACATTTTATTTGAATATTTTCGTCTTATTTAGTTAATCTAATAATTAAATGTAATTACTGTGAATATTCAGTCATGAGAAGCAGAGGAATGAGTTATCGATCATGGATGAAAGAAGAAGAGTGAATCAAATGAAAATGAAAGGTTTAGTTTTCATTTAGAGATGGAAACTTTTTTATCTCTCTCTTTTAAAACTTTCCTTTAATTTTAGATAAACAACTAGATCACATCCTTCCATGTATGGCCAAACAAATAATGATTTATATATGAACTACTACATCTAATATGTATAAACACAATTAGTAACAACACATATACAATATAACATGATGATATGACAAATAACGACAAAGTTAATATATGCATCTTTCGATATTGAGATTTATATCTACCATGTATGTATTAACTATTTATACATATTGTGACCGCCTTAATTTAATTTTTAAAGAAGATACGCATATATGGCTATAAAATATTTCTAAAATACATATATTAACAATATAAATTTTGAATTGACAATATCTAACATAGGCTGATTGAATTAAAGTTACAATTTCAAATTTGTAAATTAAAAAGTCTAAGTTTGACCTATAGAATTATTAAAATTCGGATCTAAATTAAGTTAACTAATGTAAAATATCTCTAATTGAATTTTATTAATACTATAAACTGGATATATATACATATACACACATATGTAATGATAAGATTAAATAATTTTCAATTAATTCAAAATACATATCCATGTTATGTTAAACTGTTCTAATCCATTTACAAGAATGCGTGCGCACATATATGTACAAAAGGATATAAATAAACCTTTTGCAAAATACCACTTTTTGTTTTAAGACAACCAACAGTTTGAAGACACAACATATTTGTTAAGTTGAATAAGAAATCGATGATTTTTTTCCAAATGACTAAAAATTAAAAATAAATATTGAATCATGAATGTTATATACCATGTTTAGAGAGCTATCAAATGTTTATTAAAAGCGTATTTATGGATAAAAAAGTGATTTAATCTATTAAATTAAATCAAACCAAATTTATCAGTTAGGATTTAAAATGTAACATTAATTCCAAATAAAGATGAGGCAACAATACCTATATAGATTTTTTATGTGAGTTATACAACTAATATATGTAAATCTAAATTTAGGATGTATCTTGTAAATCTAGCTTATTAGTGACACCTTGATCTAAAAGTTCTCCATAGATTCCTAGAATCAACATCCAAACGTTACTAGAATCAGATGTATTTGATGTGTTTTTTACTTTTATTTGGAGCCATGAAGGAAATAAAGGAGGAGGCCATTGAAGAAGGAAGAAGGAAGGAAAAAAATTAGGGAATAAAATAAATGAGAGAACAATATTTTAAGGAAATGATAGGAACCTTTCGTATTTAAATGTCCTCGTTTACTTTACAATCAATTTTCAATTAAGTGAAAACCCTCCTTTCCCCTTTATATGGTCAGTCATTGTTTTCCATCTACATTGAACAATTTTTTAAAACCTTTGAAGTAATTGTTTGTAGTTAAAGCTTGTTTAAATACATGCTGATATCGTATATCAGCATGCATATACATAGCTTGTATATGTACATCCAAATAGTTAGTAACAACACTCAAAACGTCAAACCAAATTAATAACTAATAATTCTTAAACATCAATTAATTTATAACACTTCATAAATTAATTAAATCATGTGCTCTTTTCAATGAATTCAAACTATGATTGCGAGACTTAGAGGTATGAATTAGTTAACGATTAATATTAAATAATTCAAATATTAACATTCACTCGTCATCTTAGCTAGTGGTGTGGCTGTTTTATGAAATTCATCGCTTACATATCTTTTTGATAAAATGCAATTTCATATTTTCCTTAAATGGCACCTTTTAGTAACAATAAATTACACATGTTCTCTTCATCAAAACTATATCACTTTAGGATGCATGAAATTTGGTATTGATCTGAATTCCTATACTATCCATATTCAAGTCTATTTGTCCAAAAAGTCCTTAGTTTAATAACAGAATTTATTTATTAATCATGCTACTTATCTAGATACTTTGACTTTGAGTTGACTACAGTTGACTGTGATACTGAGCTCAAACGACTGAGGGGACAAATTCTTTATTGAATAGTGCTTCACTCTCAATGCTTTAACTTAGACCCAACCGTAGTCGCTCGTTGGTTCAATATTATGATTTAACTATAATCAAAGTGGAGTGTTTATATTGATGTTCAACAATATCCTTAAGTCAAGGAAACTATGTAACATCATCATTGTGAGATTTTCTGTTTGACCTAGTTTTTATTAGACAACAAGAAACTCTCGTATGAGTCATTTTATATTTATCCAATAACTATGAGTATGTAACCTATTGGTGCTCCCGACAGCCATGAGTCATACACTGCCCAACATTTGGATAGTGTTACATACTCCGGTCTCAATGATTGTATCAATATCCTTTCTCAAACATCCTGATCAGGAATATTTAAAACAAAATATTGTTTTATTTTGTGAATTACCTACGATCGGAACTATTTAAAACTACAACCACATAATATTTTATTCAAGGATTTTCTTATTAATATGCTTTAAATTAACTATTTAATTAATCATACCACAATATAACAAAGTATATAATAGAAATAAATTTAGATTGACAATTGTGCTATATATATGTAACAAATTACATAATTACCCTTTGGGAATACCACCGACTCTTTTAATCTCTTATTTGTACTTGGGATCAATTATGGAATCTTAATCACATTCCTCCGATCAGAACTAATTATGCTTGTCGAAGGGGTCTATTATGTTGTATTGTTATCTACTTTGTCATCTAACATCTCTCTATTGTTGCTAAACTACCTTTACATATGGAACTTTGGAGCATGTGTACTGTTGGAATATTAAGTGAATTATTTTAAAAAAATTAATGATAATAAAATTTATAATGAATGACGTTGTATAACGATAACATATTTATGAGCTATTACTACTGAATCATTGCAAAAATTAATGGTAATAAATTTCATAATGAATGATAATAATTTCATACCTGTTAACAATCCCTCATTTTAGTAATACATATAATTTTCATTTTGTTTATTTAATGGTAGATAGATAAAAGAAAAAAATATAGGGCAAGAAATAATTTTCTTTCTTCTTTCTCCCTCTGCTATTTCTCTCTCTACAAAATTCTGCCAAGTAATTAAATTAGAAAGTGCTAAATTCAGAATGATTTTCTATTGTGAAAATAAAAAATCTATCAAATTTTAGAGGTTGTTTTATCCTAGAGGCAGAGCGGTTGATAGCTAACATTACACCTTGAGGCTAAACTATGAATCGTTATAAAGAAAGCCACGAAGTACGTAGCTAAACCATTTCGAGAAGTCGGATCCAAAAGTTTAAGAAGATTCCATCTGCTTCAAATGGCCACGACCGATGATTTTACTAGAAAAGTATTGCCAGGCACGAACAAGCCCTTCAGATTTGAGGGGATGCACTTCAAAAGATGGGGGCAGAAGATGCAATTTTTCCCGACAATGAAAAATGTGGTCTATGTTTAGACCACTTATAAACCGCCACTATCTATCTACCCACTGAAGCAGAGAGTAAGAAGTATTAGTCCTGGATAGAGCATGAATACCTGTACAAAAACTTTATTCTGAATGGCCTCTGCGATCAACTATATGACTACTACAACGCAGAGGACAAATCGGCTAAGGAGATCTAAGAGGCGCTATAGAAGAAGTATGACACAGAGGAAGCTGGAGCAAAGAAATATGCAATCGATCACTACCTCAAATATCAGATGTCCAATGACGGATCAGTACAGACGTAGTCTCATGGGCTTTAAAAAATAGCTCATGAGATCGCCTCCGTAGGTATGACTATTGACGAATAGTTTCAAGTTGCGGTACTTATTGATAAATTGCACCTAATTGGAGAGAGTTCAAAAAAAAGTTTAGACATAAAACTAAAGAACTTTCACTTGAAAGTTTTATTACTATCCTCCGAATTGAGGAGGAATCCCAAAAATAGGATATGAAAGAGGAAGTGCTTGCTATTTCCAGCAACACTAAGAAAGCCGCGGTTCTAAAGCCGAATCTAAAAGCTTAAAGAATCAGAACCGTAAGCCTAATCAGAACCACAATAAGAATGGGAACCTTCAAAGGAACCATACTGCACCACGTCAATAACCACTCTTAAAGAATGATTCTGGTCAGTTTATTTGTTATAATTGTAACAGACTAGGTCATATGGCACTAATGTTTCGGAACAGGCCTCGTCCTGCTCCTTAGGCGAACCTGACTGAAGAGCAGTCGCTAACTTTAACAATTATAAAGATCAACCTTCTAAGGGGATCAAAAAGATGGTGGGTAGATGATGGTGCTACACGTCATGTTTTCTATGACCTTGCTATGTTAAAAACATACATGGATGCCGAGGACAAGAAAATGCTGTCGGGAGACTCTCACACCACTACTATTGCTGAGATTGGAAAATTGAGCTAAAGCTTACCTTTGGAAAAACTATCATACTTAAGGATGTGATGCACACTCTAGAGATGAGAAAGAACTTAATTTTGGGCTTTACTCAAACTATATAGGCTAATTCGTGCATCATCACTATGGATGGTATGTTTGTGGGTAGGAGTTATGCTACCGAGGGCATGTTTAAGTTGAATGTTGAAAGTAATAAAGTATCCACTTCGCTTATAAGTTGTGTTCATTTAATATATGGCATGCTAGACTCTGTCACATTAAAAAACATATAATAAAGAATATGAGTAGCTTAGGATTAATTCCTAATTTTTCTTTACAAGATTTTGAAAATGTGATTTTTGTAATCAAGCCAAACTTAATAAAATTCCATATAAATCTGTAATTAGAGAATTTGAAACTTTAGAGTTGATTCATTCTGATATATGTGAACTAGATGGAACTTTGACGAGAAATGGACATTTTTATTTTATTACCTTATTTATGTGTACCTAATGAAAAATAAAAATGATGCATTTGAAATGTTTAAATCTTTTATAACTAAAATTGAAAATCAGTTTAGTAAGAAAGTTAAAAGATTACGTAGCAATAAAGGTAGTGAACATGAATCCAATATGTTTATTGAATTTTATAATTCACATGGTATATGTAACGAACAACCTTTTTGACCCTTGAATATCGACACTAATACATCCACGGTATTCACATATCGAGCACCCAATTGCCGAAAGGGTAGAACATTGGGGTAAAAGTTAAAAAGAAGAAAGAAACAGAACAAGAAAGAAACAGAACAAGAAAGAAGAACACAATATCAGAATTTCATATGCGGAATGATAATATATAATATCTCAAAAGATCTTTACCAGAAAGAAAAATTTAGTATTCATACAACAACTAGAGTCTAATCTATCATCAGCCTATACAATTACAACAACATGTCCTCATAAATGCCGATGTATATAAAATAAGTAATGCAGTGGAGAATAAACACGTGAATAGGTCTTGGAGGCATTAAACTTGTCTCATAAAGCTCCAAAGCGTCTAGCTAAACCAAGAAATATACTAGAAGCTAACTCGCATTATAAGAAATAACAATCGGATCATTCTGGCAACTAACGTGAGAAACTCAAATTATATGGATTTTTATATGTGAATATTAGGCTCAGGTCCTTAAAATCAAACTTAATATACGAAAAATCCTCCTAAAAAAATATTGTAAAGTAGGTCTCTAGAATTAAGTTACTGAATAATTACATACATTTATGTAATTATTCAGTGAATAATTGTAGACATTTATGCAATTATATCCAAAAATTGCATAAATGTCTGCAATTATTCAATGAATAATTGCGGAAATGTCCGTAATTTTTGGATACAATTGCATAAATATCTGCAATTATTTACTAAATAATGGCATAAATGCATGCAATTATTCGGTAACTTAATTCTAGGGACCTAATTTACATACTTTTTTTTGGCAAGGATGTTTAGTGTATTTTGAAACTTATTGGGAACTTTAGCCAAACTGTCCCTTTTTATATTTATAAACCCTTCAAAAATAAAGGTATCTCATAAGATTGTGCCACAAATAAACACGGATGAGTTTTTACCTTAAAATAACCAAATCATTTCCATTAAAAATCCAGTGATGCTATAACAATATATCGGGTGTGAAATATAAATAATCAAGTATTTGCGATGCATGTGAGTGTACATCACAACAATAATAGATATACAATCAAAATCGCTAAGGCACGTTCGCTAATTGTGTAGGATTCCAAAGAGGTGCGCTCAGTACTTCGAGAATGGTACTCCTGCATAAGGATCGGAGATATCCTTCCAGAGGAACATACATCCATAGTTGACGTCCATAGGAAATACATAGCTGGCCACAACATAAGGCGGAGTGCATTACTCACGCATCCATAAGTATATGTAATTCTAGGGGGAGTCGACCGCACCCTTGGGTCAGATAAACCCATGTTCTATGTATCCCATCTCTAGTTTTAGTCATATCTGCTGGTGAGGCTACGTTCGGCATTCCAACACATAATT
Source organism: Allium cepa (assembly GCA_030765085.1). Classification (NCBI taxonomy): domain Eukaryota; kingdom Viridiplantae; phylum Streptophyta; class Magnoliopsida; order Asparagales; family Amaryllidaceae; genus Allium; species Allium cepa. Next base: position 1,023,646,680 of record CM060931.1, on the reverse strand, counting down.
TACCACTTGAATAGATCTCAGAACCACAGATGGATTCCCATATCTCAATAGATCTTGAAATCACACATGGATTCCCACATCTCAACAGATATCGAAAAACAAACAAGGATTCCCATATCTCAACAGATCACAAAATCACACATGGATTTCCATATCTCAACAGATCTCAGAATCATACATGGATTTCCAAATCCTGAATAGAACATGAACAACTACATGTGTTTGAGCATCTCAAACAGATCTTGAATCTCCATATAGATTCCAACATCTCAAACTAATCACGATCCTTTTACAAAGCATAGAAAACATATATGGCTTTGTAGTGGTTACGCTTTCGAGTTATCTCATATAAGTACACTCCTCCGCTTACCGGGTGCTCCAAAAACTAATCAATCGCTTTTATGTAAACTCAACTCTGATTATTTTGGAAATAAATAGACAATATATAAGAGCAAAGATCACCTCCTAACCAGTCGGGGTCAGATTTCCTTATCATTTATCCTAGAGGAGAAGATGAGTTTATACGTATAGTATATCATTACTAAAGATGACTGTACAGTATAATTTTCATGTTTCTTCTTGATATCTCCAGAGTTATATTTATCCAATTTCAAAAAAATGAGAATGATCACATAAGGGAAAGTAAGTACTGTATACTTTACATATGCAAGTAACTCATATAAACGACTTCTAATCCTTTTTTTAATTAATATTCCTTTATTAATTATAACCTCTTTTATTAGTAAAACTCCTTTTATTTATTAAAACTTCATTGTTTAATTAAACTTCACTTTTCATTTCCATACATTTCAATACTCTTAAAAGTATTTATATACTTATCTCAAAGGTATATATATCCACAAATCAATAATAAGTTTTACTTACTTTGAACATGGCCAACAAGGTTAAAAACAAATGTCACTCAAATATTGTTACTACAAACCCCTTCGCTACTTTAAAACTTATACTTTTCTATCTTTTCCAAAAGATCACGTACTTTTTATTATCTTTAAAATTCCATCACTAAAGATCTAAGTATTTTCCAAAATCATTTAACTATATTTTACCACTTTAAAATATAATTCAAGAATTTAAAAATAAATGTTACTAAAACACCATTTACTATAAATCCAAAACACTTCACACTTAATCATTATTTTTAATACTTTCATTTAAAGATTATATTACTTTTCAAAAGTGTAATTAAATGGGTTACAAACAATTGTTGCCAAACATCACTACTGTAAACCCAAAATCAGTTTTATACTTGTCACTAACTTTAAACACATCCATTTAAAGATCCGAGTACATCATTACTTTTTAAACATGGTGATATTTTAATTATTCTTACATAACCATTCATGATAACATAAGTGTTATAATTCCAACAGCCTCTTTTATATTTTTTTCCAAAATACTTAACTTCTTTTCCAACTAAACCTTCTCGAAATTATATATAGTATAAAAGCTTTTATTCCTTTAATAAAATTATTAACAAGTTTTCTAAAAACCGTATATGCTATAAATTAATTATTAAAATACTTAAAATATGGTTTAAAACTATTACCCAAAATATTACTTAAATTATCTATTTTATGATTTATTTAAAATCCATAAAAAGCATGTTTTATAGTTTAAAACCTTTACTGAAACTATTCATAAATGATTATAAAATCATATTCAAACTTTAAACTTCCTTTCAAAAAAACTTTAATACCATTTACAAACTCCTTTAAAGAATTTTAGAAGAATATATGAAGTATCCAACCTTTTTATACTTTATTAAAACATATTTTTCAAAGTGCATATATAGCGATCTTTTCGCTATACAAACTTATGCAACATCGATTCACAATTTCTGTAACTTTCCAAACCAATTCCTTTAGGTCAAACACACCCGAATAGGTGTAAAGAACCACAAAATACATATTTTCACAATGTATTCACATTGAACCATCTTAACTAGTGTTAAATACACATGATTTTCAAAGTGCTTTTATAGCGACAATTTCACTTCAACCAATCATATACAATTCCCAACTTTATCAAACAACATTATCAACCATGTAAACAATTCTAGACCACGATAAATGTTATAAATGGTTAGAATAAGGAAAAGATTATGCTACATATAATGTTGTCACTTGCTTTCAAAAGCAAGGAGGGTCCAAAAATACTAACTTGCATTGTTATCTAATTTAATTTACATTTTGCACAATAACATTATATACACAATAATATATAATTAATTGGTGAGTAAACTCACCCAAGCCCAAACCAATCCAACATGTAGAGAATTTCGTATGAGTGCAATGGCGAAGTCGGCACCTCGATTAGACCGCTTATGCAAAAGTTATGAGTTTTATAAGACTCTGAATTATAAATTGTAAACAATTAACTTAATTTAATTAATAATCACCCTAATCCTTCTCCCTCTCTTCTCCAAATCAACTGCAGGTTGTGCACAGTGATACGCAAATAGAACCCATCCCTAAACGTACACATACACAAAGCGATATAGAGCATCGCTTGACGAAATCCAACGTCGTTTGCGCCAACGAACATCTGTAACAACCCAGAATTTTAGTCATTTGAAATTAGGATATTTAATTAATTTTAAATATTCAAAATTTAATATTATATGAATAACTTATATTTGAAATATAAGGATTTAATTGGATAATTAAATTGTTGATTTAATATTTGAAATTGTGAAAATAATTGATATTTGGATTTAATGTGAAAGAAAATGATTTATAAAGTTGAGTTAAATTCTATTTGAATTAGAATGATGTTAGAGAACTTTTAAAATTGAATTAAAAGTAAATTTCTAGAATTGAATATTTTAATATTTAATTAACGTGTAAAAATAGCCATTTTTCAAACAGTCTGTGATTTCGACGAAACTAGTTTCATTGGATTCTTAATTTTTTATTATTGTAGGATTTCAAATTTCGTGTCAATCAGATTTACGATTTGTCCGTGACAAGCTAAAAACGTGTAGAAATTTGTTTAAGTGAATTTTAAATTTAAATAAGTCGATCTGAAAATCTATCTTTCAAGTACGATCAAATTGGCTTCTGATATATATTCCATTGCTCTTGGAATAGGGGTAAAACATTATAAATGCCAAGCGGCATGCTTCGATTGGAGTTCGAAAAATTTCCGGATGAATAGTGTCGTTAAATTTTCTATAAAAGGACTTCATTTCTTTAATTTTTCACAAACCCTAGTTTTGGAATCCCTGGCCGCCATTTGCATTTCCACGGCTAGAAATGTCCTACCTTTCTCCCTCGTTTTCTTCAAATCCATCAACCGATTCAAAAGGTTTTCAACTACAATATTGTAAAACATCACTAGATCTATCGATCCAACGGCTGTAATCGTAAATAGAGGCTCGATGTGGCGGCAATTCAAGTTCAAAGTCATATCGTTCACTCGCATTTTTCGATATGCATAGGGGCCGAGTTTATCGGCGGTCACGGCGCAGGTGGAGCTCGAGAAGGACTATACGATGGTGGTTCCTGATCAACGTCTTGATCATCGAGGGGGTTGCAGCAATTTGACGTAAACAGTGGCATGGCTATATTTGACCTAGGTTTCAAATGTGAGGGGAGAAGATGCAATGGGCCAGATGTGATCAAGCAGTAACGAGCGGCCGATATTGATTGGTATTAAAAATAGAATAAATATTGTAAATTGATTATATATTTAAATTGTACAATCTTTAAAATTGTATAACTTTATCGTACGAGGTCCGTTTTTGACGAAACAAGTTGCATTGAGTCCGTATTGACGAGCACTACATTTAGATCTAGTTTGGAGTTAATTGGAACTAGTGTAAATTTTGGGTAAAATTAAACGCTTGTTCAATTTTATTCGGAATAAAACACTACAACTGCTTTTGGAACCAAAGCGAGTACAACTCATTCTTTCTAACTCACTGATATTTTTATATAAGTGAAAAATAATATTGTTTATGTTGATTGATGATTGTTTGGATATATTGTATATATATTGGTTGGTATTTGGATACATTCCTGCCTATTGGAGCAGATGAGACCTTATACGTTCCCGTGTATGAGCGGGTGACCCTTTGTATGCGCGTCTGTCTCGAAGCGGACATTGTACACATATTCTGATATATATTTGTTGCAGGTGACAGGTTGGAGGGATCCAACTGGATTCCTCAGCAGTATTAGTTTATTTACAGATATTGATATATATGCTATTATCATATGATGTTTTGGATGTCGTGACTGATGTATTAGTGTTGTTGCAGCATTGGGCCTATTTTGGTAATTTAAAAATATTGAAGTGATGATTTCAATTTAAAAAGGATTTTTAAAGTGATTTTGAAAATAGATATTTTGTTAAATTTTGAATTGTTAAGGAGTGAATTTATTTTAAATAAATAAATGTTATAATTTTTATGTTATAAAAACTATGATTTTTGTGAAATAAAATCAGAATGTGATTTTTGAAACAAGGAGTTAACTATTTGGTAAAATAGTTTAAATTGAGATTTTTGATTTATTACAAAAGGATTTTATAAGTAAATAAGGTTTATAGATTTATAATTTGTGAAGTTATAAACGAATGTATTTGTAATAAGAGAATTATACGTGAATTAACTTAGAATTGGATTTTGGCATATAAATGAGATATAAATGGAATTAGTTAATAAAGGGATTTTATAAGTTGAAGTTTCTATACAATGTAAATGGAATTTATAAACATTTTGTTACAAATCCAAAATCAATTGAATTTGACAAGTAATTATGAAAGTTTACTTTAAGGAATTTCATCCACGATTTTGGACAGTGGATAATTCTTTAATTTAACGAGCAATAGTAATGAATTTGGATAAAGAGATATATTTACGATTTTGGACAGTGAGTTATCCTTTAAAATAAATGTGTAGAAACATTAAATTTGGTAAATGAACTATATTCACGATTTTGGCTAGTGAACAATATATTAAATAAAATAAATGTTTTGGAAAGTGATATTGTAAATGGAGTTGAATGGTTTAAAGATATTTTAAAATGTTTGAGCATCGAATACATAGATTTCAACATTCATTATTGAAATAGACATTTTCGAGAAGTAAGGAAATGATGGACTATATCACCGTTGTTATAGTAAATGATTTTCCAAAGTAGATGTTTTGTATAATGAGATTTATATATCTATCTTATATTTGAATCCCCATACTAGTGAATTTGGGTTGTCGTAATGATGTTTTACGCAACATTCGTTTTGACCCAAATAAATGTGTTTAAGTGAATGTTTCCCTTACATAATAAAATATATACTTAATCATGATTTAAGATATGTAATATTTTCTAAGTGTTGAAAATAAAGAGAATTGTGAATTACTTATTTTTAAATAAGCTATGGAAATGTTTTCCAATATTGAAAAGTTGAAATGGTTTTGGGATTATATCTTTTTAAAGATAATTTGAAGTGAATATTTGGCGAGTGATTTAATTGATAAAAGATTAATTAAAGGGCCTAGTGATTGTTTACGGTGCTAAATATTTTTTTTACTTTGATAGTTAAATAACCAACTATCAAATTTGGCCATTTTAGTTCCTCGACTTGATGTGGAAACTATTTAGTCGTACACTTAGTACGTAGCCTTCTGTGTAGGCTTGATTATCGTTTGTGTTGAGGATAGTGATTCGTATAGTGCGGAGTATCACTCCAATCTATCGAGCTTCCTTCTTGGCCCCAAGGATATCAAGTTGAAAGTTGGAGACGTGATAAGTCTATGAAACTTGGTTTCTGTGTGAGGTTGAGAAATGCTTTTGCGTTGTTGGTGCGAAGAGATCGAGATCGGTTTATCTGAAAACCACTTCGGACCACGTATACGCGTCCGATTGTGTAGGTTATGATGACGTTGATATTTCGGATTTTCATGGTGGGGGATTGCTTGTTGATCGTTTGGGGTTAAAATCCCAATATACATATAGTAGCAGTGGTCTCTTCATTATGAAATATCCAATGCGAGGACTATTTGCTACTAATCCTAGAGATTTCCTGACAGGATGTGGTTGGAAAGTACCTTCGGTCTGTCATGTTCCTAGACAACTTGTACGGATGTTCGTTTGATATTGCATTTCTACAGATTACGTACATTTGTTTTTACAAACGCACATCATTATTGGTGGAGAAGACAACTTCTCTTAGCTTAACAACCTCCTTGAGACATACAAGCTTAAGAGTTGTATTTTTGTGGAAGGCAATTAGTAGTCAATGGAAATAGCCATGTGGCATTCAAACTGATGTGATTGTGATTTGTGAAAGGTAATCGTTGCCTTAGGCCTCATCAACTGGAAATGACCAAAATAGGGTTTGGTGCAGCAAGGCTAAGTGGGTCGCTTGCAAGTAGGGTATGATTATCATCTTCTAGATATATCTTTACACGCTATGACGTTGAGTATCTGATTTTTATGGTTTGTATGCTTAGAGGGACCTCGGAAAGGTCGGTAACGACCGGATGATGACATATTCGGTACCATCTAGTATATAGGTGGGTCGGTCTTGTGTTGGCAGAGAGCAGATGTTCTGTGCCTCGGGACATCCATCTAGAGGTGTACCCATCGGAACGTAGTCCCTTCACCTGGTCATTTGTATGGAAGTCCAAACTCCACTACATACCTGCCATTTTATTTGTAGAGCATAAAATGCTGGAATTTAATAATGGTAACAATTTCGGCTAGTTTGAATATTATTTGTATACTGGACACTATTATAATATAAGAGGATTTAATATGGAATGTTTTAGTTATCGTAAGGTAAAAACATGTCTGTGTTTATGTGTGGACTTGTCTTACGAGATACTTTTGTTTTGATAAAGGAAAAGTCTAGTAATTTAATAAATCTAGTTGAGTGTGTTTCTCACGCTGGTTTACCAGACTGATCCAGTCGTTCTTCCCTTTCAATGCTTGGGTCAGACCGAGTCTATTTACAGGTTCAGATTTCGTTCTTTTGGAGCTTCGGCAGAAGAGTCGGAGATCTTCATTTCGTATACACGTATCTGTTTTGATTATCCATGCTTTGTTTGTTGTTTATATTATCAGCAATTGTAAGGACATGTTATTATAACTGTTCAGGCTGATAACTAGTGACTGATTGTTGAACTCTGATTGATGTATATATATGCAATTTCTATTTTTTAAAGATTATTGATATGATATTATATGTTTTCCGCTGCGATATGAGATTCTGTGTTGTTCTGTTTTGTTCTATCTTCTCTCTTCCTTCTCTTCTCTTCTTCTCTCTTCTTTTCTTTCTCTTGTCTTTCCGTCGGCCTATGCTTTTTGGGTCAGACATGTGTGCTTTATTATCGATTCAAAGGGTCCGGATTTACCGATCATCACAACATCCCTCAACCCAAGCTTCACAACAGACCCAATAATCCCAAGCTCAATTGCTCCTCCTTGATTCCGACCCGAAGCCCCCAATTCGATAGTGAATGTTGCATTTTTCCTTGGCCAACTACAGACCTTCTGACCATGCCAACCGATTCCTCCTCCCACCATGAGTTCAACCATACCACTAATTCAACCTCCATCGCCTTCCTATGCTTCATGACTCTCAGACTACTACACGAGAAACCCAACGCCACTAATACCATAGCCTATCGTCGCCTCTGGCTCCTCCTAAAGCTAACCCTATTTTCGGCCATGGCAAGACGACCAACTCCAAACATCGCCACACCCCAAACAACACATATGGATTTGAAAATTTCACACTTACGAAGCCAATGAATTTGAATTTTTTGAATTTCGTTGATCCTAGCTCACAAACAATTGATAAAGGAGGAAAGAGTGGCGGTTGTGTTGAGAAAAAAATGAAGAAGTGATGAAGTGAATATGGGTTAAGGGTGATGGGTATATTGAAATAAATAATGTATTTTAATTTCTAAAATTAATCACTACGCGTTATGAGCTTGCATGACCACAAAGTATATCGGATAGTCACGAAACTCCTTGGCGCACATCTATCATTATTCTAGGTCCAATGACACTGGTTTCGTCAAAATCCTGGATGGTGCCTCCGAATGATAATTTCATGCGTTAGTTAAAAAGAATTATTATTAAAACAAGTTTAATTAATTTAATTAATAATTAAAAGTCAACATTTATTATTTAAAGAGAATTTAAATAAGCTTTAGAAGTCATTTTAATTCACATTAAACCCATGATTTAAGTATTTAAATAATTTTGATATTTAATTATAAATTGTTTGAAATTTTGGGTCCTTATAGTATAATACATGATCGAACTGCATCTTACTCACCTAAAACGGATGGTAAAGCTAAAAAATAGAACTTTAACTGAATTAGTTGTAGTTATTTTACTTAATTCTGGCGAAGTATCACATTAGTGGAAGGAAATCTTGTTACCTGTATGTTATGTGTTGAACATAATTCCTAAATCAAATATCAAAGTTTCTTCCTATGAGATTTTGAAAAATCATAAACCAAATGTATCATATTTTAGGACTTGAGGTTGTTTAGCATATGTTCATATACCTGGCCCTACAAGAAATAAATTAGCAAGTAGAGCATAAGAATATGTATTTATTGGTTATGCTATTAATAGAAAAGCATATAGATTTTATGATCTGAATACACATATTATAATTGAATCTAATGACGCTGATTTTTATGAACTGAAATTTCCTTTTAAATTAAGGAATAATGTGGGCACATCTAATGATATTATTCCCATAAGAAATGAGCAAAATCTTTTAAAAACGAACCTAAAAGAAGTAAAAAAAAACTAGAATTGCAAAAGGTTATGGTTTAGATTTTTATGCTTACACTTTAGAGGAGGACCCCTTAAAACTCCAGGAACCTTATCTTCATTAGATGCTAATTTTTGGAAAAAGGCTATAAATGATGAGATGGATTCTCTTGAATCCAATAAGACTTGTCACTTAGTTGATTTATCACCTAGTTGTAAGACCATGGGCTGTAGATGGGTACTTAAAAAGAAACTAAAACTTGATGAAATAGTTGAAAAATATAAAACCCATCTAGTATCTAAGGTTTAAAGCAAAGAGAAAATGCAGACTTTTTTTGATACTTTTTCATCTGTAACTAGAATTACATCTATACGAGTATTAATTTTACTTGCTTCTATTGATGATTTGCTAATACACCAAATGAATGTTAAAACTGCATTTTTAAATTGTGAATTAGAAGAGGAAATTATATAGACCAACCTAAAGGTTTTGTAATACACAGATAAGAACATAAGGTTTGCGGATTAGATAAATCTTTATATAGTCTAAAACAAGCACCTAAACAATGGCATAAAAAAATTTGATAACTTGATTATTTCACATGGTTTCAAAATTAATGAGAATGGCTAATGTATTTATTATAAATATGAGAATGACATTTGCACTATTATATGTTTGTATGTAGATGATCTATTTTTGGTTCAAACATTCATGTTATTAATACGGTAAAATATATTTTAGGTGCCAACTTTGATATGAATTACTATGACCACTTGGTCTAATAAAGGAATTTCTTTGGATCAATCTTGTTATATTGAGAAGATATTAAAGAAATAGAATTACATTGACTATAAACCTACTTGTATACTGTATGATCCAAATGTAAAACTATTTAAGAATACTGGTGAAGGTGTAAGACAATCTGACTAGGCGAGCATCATTAGTGGTCTTCGATATGCTATTGATTGTACTAGACCCGATATAGCATATGTTGTAGGATTATTATGCAATTTACTAGTAGACCTAGCATTGAGCATTTGCATGCTATTGAAAGGGTCATGGGACACCTAAAACTAGCCAAGAACTTTGGATTACATTATGGAAAGTTTCCAGCTATACTTGAAGGACACACTGATGCGAATTAGAATACTTTGTTCGATGATTCTAAAGCAACCAACAACTATATTTTAGCATAGTTGGTGGGGTTGTTTCTTGGAAATCCAACAAACATACTATTTTGGCGCAGTCCACTATGAAACCTAAGATGACAGCACTAGCAACAATTAGTGAAGGAGCAGATTACTTAAGAAGTCTTCGAGCTAAGATTCCTTTATGGGAAAAACCGTTACTAGTTGTGTTGATCATTTGCAATTGTACCGCGGCTATTACGAATGTCTGAAACCGTTATTATAATGGTAAGAGATGACAGATAAATCGTAAGAACAATACTGTAGGAGAGCTACTCTCTTTAGTTGCTGTTAGAGTGAATCATATTCACATTGATGAAAATTTGGCAGATTCTTAGACGAAAGGATTGACCAGAAAGAAAGTCCATAAAATATCCAAAAGGATGGGACTATTACCCTTAAACACTCACAATGATAACCAACCTATATGATTGGATATCCCAAGAACTAAGTTTAATGGACAAACAATAAGTAGTGAAGTGATAAGAGGTGAACATGATATATTATAAAATGTTTAGAAGAATGTATTCCTGTAGCGATTAGAGGATAAGGTAATAGAAAATCTTAACGAGATCTATACTGTTTGTGGAGTGGGGTACCTAGCTATAGGAGTACTCCTGATAGACTCACTTTTGTGAATGCGTAAATGAGGATGTTTTCTATAAAAACTTCATTGGAAAAAGTTTTCTTGAGCATTCACTAAACCAGAATATATGTGTATGACATTAAAGCATAGGCTAGTTGAAAGCACTTTAGAAAGATTATGAGTGGTTTGATGTCAGAAATAGAGTTCAAGACTACATGTCACTCTAGTATGCTCTAAATCTTGCTCACTATGCAAATTTTCAAATTAAATAAATACCTTTATTTATGCATAATACTGTATTTTTAATAATTTAAGTAATGGATTGTTGAAATTTTAAGTGAATTATTTAAAAAGTTAAATTAATGGTACCAAAATTCATAGTGAATGACTTTGTATCGTAATATATTTATAAGTTATTATAATTGAGTCTTGGAAAAATTAATGGTAATAAAATTTGTAATGAATGACTTTGTATAATGGCAATATATTTATGAGCTACCATTATTAAGCTATTGTAAAAATTAATGGTAATAAAATTCGTAATGAATGACAATAATTTCAGATCCGTTAGCAATCCCTCATTTCAGTAATGCATATAATTTCCATTTTGCCTATGTAAATGATAGATAAGCAGAAGTAAAGTATAATGCAATAAACAATTTTCTTTCTTCTTCTTCACCCTCTATCATTTCTCCCTCTATAGAATTCTTTCAAGCATCTAAATTATTAGGTGCTAAATTCAAAATGATTTGTTATCATGTAAGCAGCATATCTGCAAAGTTTTAGAGGTGGTTTTATCCTAGGGATGGAGCGGTTGATAGCTAGCCTTGTACCTTGGGGATAAGCCATGAATAATCATAAAGAAAGTAATGAAGTATGGGACTCAGCCATTTCCAGCAGTCGGATCCAACATGTCCACATATCCTATGAGCCCTAAGTTATTTCATGATCTTTATCGTGGTATTAATTTCCCAAAAAAAAGTCATGGGATTCTCAAATTTTGTAACCATCCCTAGCTTAGTTATAAATTTGTACAATTATATTTATATAGCTTTCATTATGGTGCTATTCAAGGTAACGTACTTAACCTTTTGGTTAAATAAGCCAGCACTATTTGCTTGGAATATTCCCAACATCCTCAATTAAGGTTGAACAAGAATTTAGAATTGACATCTATATTCTATATCACTTATAAAGTTTGGATCTGAACTCCTTCATAAGAAGTTTGTTGTTTCCATAAAAAATTCTTTAGTACTTCGTAAATACTCGAGAATAATCATAATGAAAATTTAGATATTTTAATTTGGATTTGATACTCGCTAAATGCATCAATTACATAAGAAAGTAGCGATATTGTAGTCAACATAGCATATATGATAATTCCTATTGCTGGCGCACAAGGAATCCATTACATATGCTCCATATTGAACATTTTAATATGGTGTTTATGTATATTGGTTAGAAAAATCGCAGAGTCCTTCCTTGTAATTTTTAGAAATGTTTTAGTATCTTTTAATATTCTTTCTTACCAACATGTGCTTACTGCATTTTTGGTTAATGATCGAACTATTTGATTTTTCTATCAAAATATTTGCTCAATTCTATTGCTTGTTGAATGATTATGTCATATTAGTTCTCAGTTCTTATCCAGCACTTACAACCTCTTTTCTCGCTCCCACAACGTCATGATATTTTGGCTATCATGTACAAACGGTCTATTCTAAATCATTATTTTGAATTTCTTTTTAACATAACTATACCAAATTTAAAGTCATACTGGGCTATAATTTTGCTAGTAGAATACAAATTAACGTAAACACATTGGCTAACAAATTTGTTATCCTCATTTCAAATATTGAAATTTATGAGGTTATTCTTCATCAATGTTTCTTACTACATTCCAACTGCATTGGCCTTCTTTTTGAAGATATACTTGCGACTGATGGATCATATCTCTTTGGTCATAATTATTAGAATCATATTACGATAATGTACTTGGAATCTATTTTAGATTTAAGCATCTTACTGTAACACCCTGTAATTTTACGAAACTAAATAATTAAATTAAAATGCTAAAATCGTAATTTTAACACGAATTGCAAAATAGTCATGCCTACAGAAATTGGAATTAGGCTTTGAGATCTATTCCATTGTGTCCAGAATGTCGTGTACAGTCAGAAAACATATATAATATGCTAAATTTGGTTAAAGGGCTAGAAATTAGAATAGCGGCATTTTCGTAACGTATTAATTTTGAGATTTTGGCCTAGATATTATATTTTTTTAGCCTATAAATAGATCTCTTACCCTATTTCCTAACGATAATTATGCATAAACAGTTTATCACTAATTCATATCTTCTCCATCATCTAATCTCTTGGAATAATTAAACTAATACCACACCAAATCAAATCTAAGTTAAACAAATTTACATATATAGCCAAACAGCGCAAAGAGAGAAATGCAATTAATCAAAGCTACCGAGAGACTTGGAATTTTCAAGGCGTGGAAATTTTGTATAGCGAAGGAGATGAAGGATCTACATTAAATCGGAGAGGAGGCATGACAAATGGATGAGTGAAGTTTGTCATATTTGTGTATATGTTTGTAAGACATAGTAATTCACCTCTTATGATCCTAAACCAAATTATAATGATGCAATTAATAACTAGAAACTAATTTTTCTACACATTTGATTTGGATGTAGTATGACATGGCTAGATGGTTAAAAGTAATTTTTATCGATTGTAGAAGGTTAATATCCTTCTAATTAAAAGATGTGAAATACAATATCATCCTAAACTACACATATTATGTATCAAAATTGTAGTTCTCGACAGCATGAATCTACTGGCGGTGTTCGTTCGTCTATTTGGTTTACGGATTGACTAGAAAACAGGATGGAAGTTCGATAAATGTAGACTTTTCTATTTCGATCCAACGGTAAAACACGATATGGCGATCATGAAGTATGGCCAGATGGAATTAGGGGTATGTTCTAGGGGTAATTATGTAATATTTACATAAATCTAACTCGATAACCAATCTTGTTCAATATTACACTTTTGATTCGCTTGACCGAAATAAAGAATATTCAGAATAAACCACATGATTTAACAATTTATTAGGAGTTGAAAATAAACTAAATTAATTAATATTTATGAAATATTAATTATAAAATTTTATTTAGCTTATTAGATTCCATTTGTATTTAGTAAAGTACATATATAAAAGTTATAAATGCGCGTATCGATATACGATATTGGTAGAATGTTTAAAATCGATTTAAACAGAACAAATACTAAAATGGGCTTTAAATAAATTAAACTAATTAATATTTTTAAAATATTAATTGTTAATATATTTCTTATTTGGTTTGTTTTATTTCCATTAGTATTTAATAACACGTATGTATATAAATTATAAACGTGCATATCGATGCAATATATCAATAGGAAATTTAAATTGAATTCAAATAATGATAATACCAATTGAATTTTGGACCCAAAGCTCACACATGATGGCCGACCATGATATTAAGAATGGAAGGGTTTTCAGATTTGAAATGGAAGGGCAATTTTAATTAAAGGAGAGAAAATGACCATATCTTTATTACACATTCATTTCCTCCTTTAATTAGATATTTCTTTGTCATTTTCTTTCACTCTCCATATTAAAACATAAGGGCCGAATTCTAATGGTGGCTAGAGCTTCAAAATTTCATAGCTTTATCAAGAAAAATTAAATAGAAATAGATGGTTAACTTTTGTTTATTGTAGATCTCAAGATTGATCTATTATATCTAAGATTTATTTTATCATTCAAAATGTTTCTCTTGGCTTAATCCTAAGGTAATTATATATTTTTCTTATATAACTTTTAATTTTATTTACGTCCCTCTAATTCTCTATTTCTCCTATATATTCATATGCATGAATGTGGACTATGACTTGAATATCTTAATTCCTCCTTGTTGGATCAACTTATACTCTTATCGTGTTGATTTAATTAAAAACCTATGCCATGCTTTCTATTACTTATTTTTTATAAAAAATAATAATTTTATTCGCCTCTATTTTGTATGTTTATTTATCTTGTATGTTTAACCTAGATCTAGACCTTTTTATCATGAATTGTGCATTCTTATGTTGTCATATTTTATTATTGTTTCAATTTTTTGAAAGGGCCTTGTTAATAAGTCTGTTTTCATATTATAAGATTTTGATTTGAATGTTTACATATAAATTGCAATGTGAATAAAACTTTGAAATAATTTCGTTAATTAATCATAGTTGACAGCATAATATGATGACTTAGTTGTCTTATGTTTAGATTATTCGAACACAAATTTTTATAATTAAAACAAAAGAGGAAACATTAATTCAGTGATTTATTTCTTATTTTAAAACTATATCAATACTGGTACTAGATCAAAGACAAACATTCTAATTAACAAACTATTTGGATAAAAAAATTATTTTGTTTTACTTTAGATTTTAGTTTGATTTGTGTGTGCATATGAATATAAATATTTATGTAATAATATTTATTTCTGTGTATGTGTATTTAACTCAAAATTTCAAAAGGGGTTTTATGTAAAATATAGTTGTAAACTTTGAACCACTTTAATTAGATATTGTATTCATTGATTTATTGCATGTTATATAAATAAAGCCTATTTAAATATAAACCACTATACAAGATATTTATATATGTATGTACACACACACACACACGCACACACACACACACACACACATATATATATATACTCAATAAAAACAACCTTTTTTGTTTTGGACGACAAAGGAATGTATAAAGGGACATGTTGCAGTGTAAATTTGAATACCTAGAAAATGGTGACATTAACTATATACACTTTTCATATGTTGCGCTTGCACTTTTACACATAGGTGAATTTGATAACCTCATTATAATATATAAACAATTAAAAATGAAGTTAAACTAATTTTAGATAACCATAATAAAATGAAGACTTCATTCAAAAGGAAATTTAGGAAAGTTTTAAATGAATTTAGACCACATAAGCCCAATAATGATCCAAAAGGAATTTTTTAATGAAAATTACCCTATAACTCCATTGTAGACTGGTCCATTTCCAGCAATGGTATTAGAACGAGGTTGGTTGAGACATTCACCTGGTACATTGGATGTACCAAGTTTGATCCCTTCAACTAGCATGATAGAGGGTTCTCACATTGTAATTTGCGATGATGCATTGCCTATGCATGTCCTGTGATGGTTATGCTAGTCATGATGCTGCATATAAAACTTGGCCTTAGGGTACCTATTGTGTCACCATAAAGGAGTTTGGGCCGGAGCAACAATGCTATCAGAGCCCAATAACTTATGTGGACTAAATTAGTCTTGTTTCGGCTAACTAATTAAGCTTTCCCACTTAGCATAATGTCTAGAAAGGTAATGTCTAGGATTGGAATTGGATAGTCAAATACCATGTCCTATCTAGTTACCAGGGTGGCCTGAAAAGTGAAATGAACTCAAAGGTTACCCCTATTAGAAAAGGCCCAATTTGGATTGGGCAATAGGCTAACTTTCAAAACTATTTTGAAAATTAAAGTAAAGATTTTAAATTTAAAAATTAAATTTAAAATGAAACATATTTATCATAAAGGTTATAATATAAAATTAGTTTTCAAAATGTTTAAAAAGATACAAAATTTCTATGTTTTTGAAAATTTAAAATTTAAACATTAATTTCAAAAATTAATTTGTTAATTAGATTAGTAAAATAAATTAGTTAGATGAGTAATTAATCAAATATTTATATATGCATGTATTATATATATTGATATATGTTATATTTTCTTAAAATGTTTTGGATTATATAAATATACATGTATGTATATATAAAACGACTTTCAAAATTAATGTATTTTTACTAAAAGTGTTTAATTAAATAAATAAATTAAAGGTTGATTAATTAATTTAAACACACACACACACACACACATATGTGTGTGTGTGTGTGTGGGTGTGATATATATATTGCTAAAAAGGTTATATCATATGCTGTAAAGTTTATAGTATACATATCAAATATAAAAGTTATATTGGAATAATAGTTTAAAATTAATTAAATAGTAAATTAATTAAATAATTAAATAAGTTTTAATTAATATAATGTTATACATAATATTATTATATAAGTTAATAAAATATAAAAGTTATATAATAATTAAACCTATATAATATGAATGTATAAACAAAAGGTGGAAAATTAAAGAAACCCAGATAGACTTAAGGAATAAACACATATGTAAATCTACATAGTCATGATTTCAGATGTGTTCGACACTTGAATCACGAGGGTATTTCATTAGATATACATTATTCCATAAATCTATATCTCTCAATTAAATATATTAAGGGTAATGATTCTTTAATATAAGCGGTGTCATCTACCATTTATATATTAATAAATACTTGCATGCTCTTTGGTTATTGAGCAAGCTCAAGCTAGAGATGTTATGTGTAGTATTATTAATATATTGACTAGACGAAGTAAGATAACTATATGTATTTGTTGAGCAAACTCAAGGTACATACAATATACTTAAGCCATTGTAAAATAGTTGATACAAGTGAATAATTTCTTTCGATTTGTTGAGAAAAATTAAGGTTAAAATGAGATTAGGACAAAGAACCATAGGTTAGAAGTTGTATATGATACAAACGATAAAAGGTTATCCATTATTTGTGGGGTTATGACTTCTTGAGCAAACTCAAGGTTAGAATCCCAAGATAGACGAGTCATGACACCCACTAGTGAAGTCGAAAAACTTCTATGTTTTATCTTAGAGTTTGGAGAAACATATGAGAATAGTCGGAGCCTTATTAGAAAAATGAAATGGTAATGTTTAGCCTTTCTAATATTATAAGAACATATGCTATATAATTTTATAATAATCTACATTGATAAATTTGTGCATTTAATATGATTGACGAAAGTTTATCAATTGAAATATACAAACAAAATGAATTGAATATTGATAAATATAAATATAATATATATTTACTATTAAACACTTCTTTCACATTAATGTTTTCTATACCCATGCAAGTGCCTAATTTTACAACTACTAAATACATTCGTAATTTGGTTGCTTACATCTTTATTTGCCTGAGATAGTGTAGTGCTTTCTATGAGTTTCGAACTCTAAAAGTAATACAAGATTATGGATATTTGATCCATATACTATCGCATATAAGTGTTATATGGAGAACGGTCGTAGTTTGTATTGAACTATACTTCGATGAAATTAGTTCGTTCGAAGTAAGCAAATAAACCAAATTGTGAGATCAAGTTTTCAATGTGATTGATTACAATGAAGATTATACTACGTTGAATGTAACATTAGACCAAAACCATGAGATAGATCTAAGAACTCGATCGCTGAAATGTTGGTTTGATCAGTTTATGTAAGGTGCAACATATTTGTTATCTTTAAACGTTAAAAACAATCGAGTGCACTTTTGTAAAGAGTTCGTTATGATATTATAGTAAGGTTTTTTGTTTGAATGGTTTTACTGTTTAAAAAGTAAAATGAATGTATAAGAATAGACGTGAGTCAAGATACAATTGGAATGAAGAGAGTAAATGGTCACCTTTACTTTATAAAGAAACATCGAAAATGAAAATTGTAAAATAATAATTGATACTTAACAATGGAATAAGAAATATGATTTCTATTTCAAAATGTATTTTCATATAGAAAATTGCTTTCTATAAGATTTATTTCTTTGAGTTCAAGATAATTGATCAAAGAACTCCCACTGTAAACTAGTTATAATATATGAAATAAATAGTATATACTAAATAGTCCGTACTCAGTTTTATTATAGTAATGGTAGAACAATAGGATCATACCACATAGCACTTATTGATTGCATCAAGTTAGAAAATTATTTTCGTAAAATGTATCGCTCATTATTTATGAAACAATATACGTTCTTCGAAGAAAACGGAAGAATGAACGTAGTTTTATTTTAATGAGAATATTGCCAATATTCGTTATGAAATAAAACTATAGTGTGGTGTTTGTTTTCATAACAAAAGTGATGCATTGGAAAATTCCGAAGTATACGAAATTATTTACAATTATTATAGAATCATAGACTAAGCCATGATTTTGAGAAGTAGTTCTTCAATCATATGGCAATAGTGAATTATACCTCGGATAATCAAAGGCAAAGCATCCATTCAGTAGGATCATCATAAGAGTTGATGATCTATTCGGATTGGTACATATAGAATATGCAAACACAAGTTCGATAATACAAAATGGTTTATATTCACCTATGAATTATTGTAAGCATGAATATATGTATTTGATACATACAGGGCATGTCCATGACAAGTTCATCGAATATAAAATGGAAGTAAAATAAAGTAACGTATAAAAGAAATGATTCAATTTGATCAAATGTGTGAGTATATTAGAAAGAGTTCCGACTGTACCTAAAATGAATTAAGATTCGGTCTCAAGAGTCATTATAATATACAATAATGTGGTTATAAGGAGTAATTAAACTTGGTTTGACAAAGGACGATTAAATAATGAGTGAAGTTGAGTTAAATTCCTTCTATAAGTGTGTACTTAAGAGTAGTGTAAAAGGTTAAGATTGATATTATCAAAAGAATAATTTACCAAATCATACAAGATATGGGTTTATAAGAAATCTTATCATGCCCCAGGCAAAGGAGTTGGCAAGCTATGTGAGTTGAAGGACTGGACGTAATATTTGTACATAAGAAATCTTCTATGAATCTCTCTAAAGGAGTTTGGTGATGATAGTCATTGGATGACCGATTTATGTTATCAACATAAATATTGTGAATTAATACCAAGGCAGTTTTATGTATGACAATTCATAAACTGTTAATGAATGCCCATTCCATTGCAATAAGAAATAATTGTTGTTTTAAGAAAAACCACCTTCACAACAAAGGAATTTCTGTATGAAATTATTGGAAGTAAAATGGATTTTGATATAAACCAAGTATAAAACCAATTACAAGGGATGAAATAAAATTAACCAAATATAAATGAATGTGTAGTATTAGAGTTTCTAATTATTATTCTTGCATATTTAAAAAGAAACTATGAGTTTCTTATCAATAACAAGAATAAATAATCCTTGGTTGTTTAGTTAAACCGTCAAAAGTATTTACTCTATGATAACGTGCAGTGTGCAAATCTGAATTAGATTCCAAGTACATTATCATAATATGATTTTGATAATTGGACCAGAAGAGATATAATCCATCGGTCGCTAATCTATCTATAAGAGAAAGGAAAATGCAGTTGGAATATAGTGAGCCATATTGATAAGAATAAAACAGCGAATTTCAATGGTTGAAATTAGCATAACAGAATCTCCATTCAATGTGCTTAAGTTGATTTGGATTCTACCTACAGATTGATCGCCTTGTATAACTTGTGTTTTGGTACATATGTATTCAAATGGAGAACTCTAAATAAAAATATAGGCTAGGCTGTTTGTACATAATGACCAAAGTGTCTCAAAGTTAGTAGGAGCAATATTGAATTTGAGTTTTGGACATGATCCAAGATCAATACGAAAGTATCGTTCGACAAGCATCAAAATTGAACAAGCATTTTGATACAAATAGTTTGAATTCAGTCAAAATGTAGAGAAAGTGTGTGTTCATAAGAAAGAAAGTTGAAGGTACATTGATATTTATAACTATAAGAAAACAAAATTGCTAATTATTAATGACGCACTTGTGTTAAAATCGGCTTTTAGTTGTTTTAATACTCGACGTTGGATTTGCAAATGATATCTTTTATATTAAGTATAAAGGATATTACGAATGTCCTAAACAATATGCAGAAACACCTTGTTAAAATTTTTAGTAAGAAAAGTGTAAGATGGATTTCTTATACATTGGCAATAGGAATTATCATACATGTTATATTATCTACGATATCATGATTTCTTTATGTGTTCGATAAACGAAGAAAATTTCAAATCAAAGTTAAGGTCACTAAATGGTTGTTTAGAGTGTTCTCGTTTATTCGTGAAATACATGAGAATTGTTTATAGAAACAACGAACTCCTTATGAAGGGGTATTCAGATTCAAATTTCATATGTCATATTGAATATGGTATGTCAATATAAAATTCTTATTCAAAGCTTGGTTAAGAAGCTTTAAGTTGGAAATGTTCTAAATGAGTGATTGTGGATGATTCAAAAAAAGGCCAAGTACATCGCCTTGAATAACGCCATAATAAAGGCAGTGTATATATATAATAAATGCAAAAATTTAAAACCGAGCCGAGGATGATTCCAAATGCTAAGAATCTCGTAACATTATTGTATGATAAAAATGTCATGATATAGTTCATAATAGAACTTAGGGCTCAATGGAGGTTGGGAAACAAACTCCATATTGTTTCACATGATAAAGGAAGTTTATCGATGTTGGAGAGAGTTGATTGACATAATAGATAATTGAAACATAATAGCATACTCATTCACTTAGGGACTGACTCGATTGGTTTTGAAGAGATCGTGAAAGAAATCTATTTAGAATTGGTTTTGTGATAATATGAGGTTCTCTAACATGGTATCAAAGTAGGTTTAATTGTGTCACACGTCACCCTCAATGAACGTCCACGTGTTTGGACGATCATACCCAACACGTGCGGGGGCGTGTTAAGATTAGTCCAACATCGGACAATTTACAATATGAATTCTGCATAAATACTAAGAAACTTTCCATCACATTAACCAATTGGTTTTGTGATAAATATGTGGTTCTCTAATAGATCGATTAAAGAAGTTGAAATAAGATTGCACAATTAACACCAAGAGCAAGGGGAGATTAATAGAGTTAGGGGTATATCTTAGGAGCAATTATATAATTTGTTACATAAATCTAACTCGACAACCAACCTTATTTGAAATTAAAAGTGTTTCCTTTCTTTTATATATTTGTTACAATGTGTTATAAATAATTAAATGTTTTATTAAAATATATTTAATAGAAAATCCATAAATGGTGTGTTTGTGATAGTAATTACAAATAGTTGTAGTCATGAGTATCGTATCACAATATAGTAAACACATCGTTCTAAATATTCCTAGTCAAAATGAATCGAGATTGAATTCGATGCATCCGTTGAGATTAGTGTATGTAATGCTCTTCAAATGTGGGGTACATATTACTCATGACTGCTGGGGGGCACCAAGGGATTATGTACTGATAGTTATTGGGTAACTATTGAATGACTCAATCAATAGTTTTCTAGTAGTTAATATAACTAAGGCCAAATAGAAAATATCGATGTGACTAATTTATATCGTTCTTTTGACGTGAGAATACTATTGTTCTTCAATATGAAAGCTCTGCTTTGATTATAGTCAGGTCATGGCACAGAGTCCATCGAATGACTATGTTGGGTCAAGTGGAAGTATTGGAAGTGAAACACTATTCAATAGAGGAATTGTCTCCTCAATCATGTAGGTTTAGTATCACAGTTAACTAAAGTCAATTCAAAGTCAAAATCTCTAGTCAGAATAGTTCGATTAATAATAATTGTTATCATTGAACCAAGGACTTTGCATTTAGAATATAGAGTTAAATATGGATGATACTCAAATTTTGACCATTAGCAAATTTCATAAGTCCAAAATAATATAGTTTTACGAAGGGAATTGGTGTAAATAATTACCACTAATGAGGCAATGCTTATAATAAGAAATATTAGATTTTACTGAAGGATGCGTAAGTGAAAAATTTAGCTAAAATGTCACACCACTAGCTAAGAACAATTATGAAAATTAATATTCGAATTGTTCAAGTAATCGTTGACTGAATTTACATCTTTTAGTCACACAGTCAAAATGAAGAATATTCCGAATAAACCACATGATTTAATTAGTTTTTAATAGCTAAAAATTAATTAAATTAATTAAAATTTATGAAATATTAATTATAAAATTTATTTATAGATGCCATTAGTACTTAGTAAAGTGCATATATAAAAGTTATAAACACGCGTACTAATATACAATATCAGTATAATGTTTAAATTCGATCTAGACATAATAAATACCGAAATGGGATTTAAGAAAGTTAAATTAATTAATATTTATGAAATATTAATTGTTAAAATATTTCTTATTTGATTTGTTTTATTTCCATTAGTATTTAATAATGTGCATATCGGTATACAATATGTATAGGAAATTAAAATTTGATTTAAATAGTCACAATACTAATTGAATTTTGGAAAATTTTGGACCCAAAGCCACACATGATGGCCACCCATGAGGTTAAGAAGGGGATGGATTTTTGAATTTGAAATGTAAGGGCAATCTTAATCAAAGGAGAGAGAAAGATCGTATGTTTATTACACATTAATTTTCTCCTTAAATTAGATATTGCTATGTCATTTTCTTTCACTCTCCACGCAAAAAAACAATCAGGGCTGAATTATAATGGTGGCTAGAGCTTCAAAATTCCAAAACCTAATCAAGCAAAATGAAATATAAATATACGGTTATCAGTTGATTGTTGTAAATCTAGTGATCGATCTATTGGATCTAGGATTTATTCTATTATTCAAAGTGTTTCTCCTGGCTCATCGTAATGTAATTCTTTATATACCTTTTAATTTTCTTTACATCCCACAATCCCTTCTGTTCATATTGGTGAATTTGGATTATGGCTTGAATAATATCTCAAGTCCCTCTTTTTGAGTTAGTCGTATACTCTTATCATGTTGATTTAAATTAAAAACCTATGTTATGCTCTATGTTATTTGTTTGTCCTGAGCAATAATAATTTTATTCATCTCTTTTCCATATATTCATTTATCTTGTATGTTTAATCTAGATCTAGGCCTTCTATCACAAATTTTTATATGCTTATGCTGTTAGAGTTTATTATTGTTTAAATTTTTTTGAAACAATCTCGTTATTGAGTCAGTTTTCATATTACAAGATTTAGATTTAAATGTTTACATATAAATTGCCATGTGAATAATAATTTCATTAATTAATTATAGTTGACAACATAATAGGACGACTTAACTGTCTAATATTTAAAATATTTTAAACCAAATTATGCTAGTTAAAAAAAAAGAAACATAAATTTAGTGATTTATTTCTTATTATACAACTGTGTCTAAATTGGTGCTAGGTCTTTCTTTAAATGGCAAACATTCTAATTCACAAAATATTTAGACATACTTTTTGTTTGGTTTTATTTCAAATTTTGCTTTGGTTTGTGTGTGTATATAAATATGTATATTTATGCATTTTTGTGTATTTAGCTCAAAATTTCAAAAGGAGTTTATGTAAAATATATTATTGAACTACTTTAATTAAATATTGTATTCATTGATTTATTTCATGTTATATAAATAAAGCCTGTTTTAATATAAACCACTAGACAAGATATTTATATATGTATGTATATGCATACATACATACATATATGTGTGTGTGTGTGTGTACATACACGCACATATATTTATTTAACCAAAAAAAACTTTCTTGTTTTGGAATACAAAGATATATATAAAGGGGAACGCATACGTTGCGGTGTAAATTCCAACACCTAAATAATGTTCACATTAACTATATATACTTCTCATATGTTACACTTGCACTTTTACACATGTGCGCATTTGACGCGCTCATTGTAATATATAAATAATTTATTTATATATGTCATTAGTACTTAGTAAAGTGCATATATAAAAGTTATAAACACGCGTAGTGACATACGATATCAGTATAATGTTTAAACTCGATCTAAACATACAAAGTACTGAAATGGGATTTAAGAAAGTTAAATTAATTAACATTTATGAAATATTAATTGTTAAAATATTTCTTGGTTGATTTGTTTGATTTCCATTAGCATTTAATAATGTGCATATATAAAAGACATAAACGCGCGTATCGGTATACGATATGTATAGGAAATTAAAATTTGATTTAAATAGTCACAATACTAATTGAATTTTGGAAAATATTGGACCCAAAGCCACACAAGATGGCCGCCCATGATGTTAAGAAGGGGTTGGATTTTTGAATTTGAAATGAAAGGGCTATCTTAATCAAAGGAGAGAGAAAGATCATATGTTTATTACACATTAATTTTCTCCTTTAATTAGATATTGCTATGTCATTTTCTTTCACTCTCAATGCAGAAACATCATGGCTAAATTATAATGGTGTCTAGAGCTTCAAAATTCCAAAACCTAATCAAGAAAAATGAAATAGAAATAGGTGGTTATCAGTTGATTTTTATAAATCTAGAGATCGATCTATTGGATCTAGGATTTATTCTATCATTCAAAGTGTTTCTCCTGGCTCATCCTAATGTAATTCTTTATATACATTTTAATTTTCTTTACATCCCACTATAGCTTCTGTTCATATGGGTGAATTTGGATTATGGCTTGAATAATATCTCAATTCCCCCCTTTTGAATCAGCCGTATACTCTTATCATGTTGATTTAAATTAAAAACCTATGTTATGCTCTATGTTACTTGTTTGTCGTGAACAATAACAATTTTATTCGTCTCTTTTCCATATATTCATTTATCTTATACGTTTAATCCAGATCTAGGCCTTCTTATCACAAATTTTTATATGCTTATGTTGTTAGAGTTTATTATTGTTTAAATTATTTTGGAACAATCTCGTTAATGAGTCAGTTTTCATATTACAAGATTTAGATTTGAATGTTTACATATAAGTTGCCATGTGAATAATAATTTCATTAATTAATTATAGTTGACAACATAATAGGATGGCTTAACAGTCTAATATCTAAATTATTTTAAACCAAATTTTGCTAGTTAAAAAAAAGAGGAAACATAAATTTAGTGATTTATTTCTTATTATACAACTGTGTCTAGACGGGTACTACGTCTTTCTATAAATGGCAAACATTCTAATTCACAAACTATTTAGATATAATTTTTATTTTTATTTTCAAATTTTGTTTCGGTTTGTGTGTGTATATAAATATGTATATTTATGTGTGTTTGTGTATTTAGCTCAAAATTTAAAAAGGAGTTTATGTAAAATATATTATTGAACTACTGTAATTAAATATTGTATTCGTTGATTTATTTCATGTTATATAAATAAAGCCTACTTTAATATAAACCACTATAAACGATATTTATATATGTATGTATCTGCATATATATATGTGTGTGTGTGTGTGTGTGTGTGTGTGTGTGTGTACGTACACGCGCGTATATTTATTTAACCAAAAAAACTTTCTTGTTTTGGAATACAAAGATATATATAAAGGGGAATGCATCCGTTGCGGTGTATATTCCAACACCTAAATAATGTTCACATTAACTATATATACTTCTCATATGTTGCACTTGCACTTTTACACATGGGTGCATTTGATGCGCTCATTGTAATACATAAATAATTTGAAAATTAAATTAAACTAATTTTATACAATTGTAATAAAATGAAAACTTTATTCAAAGAAAATTTAGAAAAGTGCTAAAAGAATTTAGGCAACAGAGGCCCAATAAAGATCCAAAACGATTTTTTTTAATTTACCTTTTAACTCCGCCGTGGGCTAGTCTAGTTCCAACTAGCTAGTAGACGGGAAGAGCTCATGCTCATGGAGTCCTTCAATAGTCTTGGAATGGAGCTAGGCGGCCGAAATTTCTTCGGAGGACACTAGCGGCTATGGCAAGGTCGGTGGCGTTGGAGGCGATAAGGGTAGGGTATCTCGACTTGGCTTAGTATGGAGAGGTTGACGATGGTGGTAGATCGACGTCATGGCAGCTATAGGCACGGTGTTAGAGCCGAAAAGTATGCGACGGTCGAATTTTTGAAGGGGTGGGTTTCGTTTGTCTTGTAAATGAAGAGGGTTTAATAATAAAACAGATATAATTAAAATATTTACTAAACAATTAATTATAATAATTACCTCAGCTTTAAACGCTTATAACTTTCATGTATGACCCATGTTTTACGTGCAGTTCACAGTTTGTTATCATAGCAGGACAAAGAACATTTTAGTATATTGGTTGTTGTGTTTTAGGACACTTTTTAAAAATGCATAATTTTAGTAGCTTGTTCAATGTGGCAATAGTACGCTAAGACAATATGTTCCCCAGTAGCGAATCACTTACAATTAAGCGATAGTGGGCCAAACATCTTGTTCCTCGGTAGCATTCGCTTATGATTTAGTGATAGTGGCCGGGACATTACGTTCCCCAGAAGCAAGTCGCTCACGATTTGGCAATAGTGGTCTAGCACTTGTGTTCCCCAATAGAAAGTGGCTTACAATTTGGCGATAGTGGGCTGGGACATTGCGTTCCGCAATAGCGAGATGCTTGCGGTTTGATGATAACAGACTGAGACATATAGTTCCTTCGTATTGATTCATCCATGATTTTGACATTGGTGGGCTGGGACATGTAGTTCCCCAGTTGCGAGTCGCCTATGATTTGGCGATAATGGATTGAAACATATAGTTCCTCAATAGTGAGTTGCATATATTTTCATCGATAACGAGTTGGAATTTTAAGCTCAATCATTTTGCAGTCGGTCTTTAGCATGTGAGCTGGGACATTGGGTTTGATTGAGTGCATACTATTTTATATGGGTTAGATTTAGTGAGGCCTTATCCTATGTTGTCACTATGGTGTTATATTTTGTTTAGATCATTTGTCAAGTGCAGGTGGCATAGGCCAAAGGTATGATTTTCGCGCATAAGTGTTGTTTTACTAGCTTATTAATATTATACACTTGTATGACGTGTTTCACTCACTAGACACATGTCTGCCCCTTCTATCATTTCCTTCTTTTTAGTTATATTCCGATAGGTCGATAGAGAGGGCCGGTGGTGACCTGAGGGCATGGTGGTGCGATGAAGGCATGAATTTCTTTGTCTACTAGCTATATACTATTTTTATTTTATTTATTCTTAGACAATATACTATTTCCACTATCAATATAGAGAGAGATGTTGCAGTTAGAATTTAAATGAATCTGTCTTGTTATATTTGTCTAGGATTGTTTATAGATTACTATTATATTTTATTTCTTCCGCTCTGAGTTTCAGAAAGTAAATAATATTGTAGTTAGCACTATGATTTGTTTTACCTAAAAATGATATGCCATCTACAAGGTTTGAGATGTCCGCGTCATTTTATGCGTGAATTGGCACGTCATAGATTATGGGTTGTGACATTTGGTATCAGAGCTTAGGTTAGCAGATTCCTACTAAATTAGGGTATATGAGAGACCATCATTGTAATTTTTATTATATATGTATATTATTATGCTACTGTGACGATCCATCTTTTCCACCCTTAAAAGTTAGCACTAATACATCCATGGTATTCACGTGCCGAGCATCCGAGTGCCAGAAAGATAGATTGTAAGGGTGAAAGAGAAGAAAAGACAGAACAAAATCTCACATTGTGATGAGTAATGTATAATATACAAATTATCTTTACAAAAGAGAACATTAATATTCATACAACAATCATAGTCTAACCTATCATCATCCTAGATAGTTATAATAGCATGTCCCTACAAATGCTAATAAACTCAAAACAAGAAATACAGCGAAAAATAAAATAGTGAATATGTCTTGGATGTATCCGGCCCATCTCCTGATGCTCCAAGCATCTAAAGCTAACTATGGCAAAATACTTGGGTCTGATCGAAGTATTATAACAAAATAACATCCGGATCAGTCTGGTAAACCAAAGTGAGAAACTCAAATCATATGAATTTATAATTTATGAAACCCTTTCAATAATGAATGTATCTCGTAAGACCACACCATGTATAAACATAGACAGGTTTTACCTTGCAATAACCAAACCATGTTATAAGGAAATCCAGTGATATTATAATAATGTCTAGGGTTTAAAATAAATGTATAACATATCTGGAATGGTTACCCATAATTACATTCAACAATACTAGGTTCTACAACTAAAACCGTAAGATATGTATTGAAAATTAGATTTCATACAATAACAAGGCACTATGGTACCACCTACCATAGTACATCTCTAAATAAAATGTACCGAGGGCCCTTAAATGGACCCCATGATAAAATATACCAAGGACCTCACATGGACCACACAGGATCCCTCTATAAAATTTCTATTTTTCGAAGTGCTTTCATAGCGATCTATTCGCTACGAAGACACTTTGACTTCCATTCACTTTGCTTTTGTCTCTTGTAACACAATGGTTATTTAAGCCATCCACTTTCAAGCGAGAATCAACAACATCAATATATACACATCACAACTACAGACATACAACACTATAAGCTAGAACTAAAGTATTGCAATATTTTTTCTAATTTAAAAACTATCTTAAGTGAAATATCCCACTTCAAAACAAGCATCAACACAAACCAAAGGCCACAACGACCATCCTCGACCTAAAAACCACATAAGATCATTCCACCATGCTTGGTTCGACCAAAGCGCTCCCCAAACCCCCTAAAGCTCACGGTCATAGGCCACAATGGAGAATGGACACGTAAGTTTGCATCTTTAGTATGGTGGTGGTGTTAGCTATGCTATCACAAGGTTATATTTGAATTTTGAGAAGGAAAGGAGGTATTTCGACATGGTTTAACTTATAAAACTTAAGTGGAAAAAGGAATGGAAGAAGTAAAAAAATGAAGAAGAAGAAAGCGGAAATGAATAAATGAATTTGTGAAAGTGTAGTGTTTATTTATAAACCTAAGAAAAAGACACCAAATACCCCTCTGCCAAATTACTCCAATTCCCTTCACTGCCCTTCCAACCCATGTTCTTAAGTGTACTTGCCATCAAGTTACAAAAAGAAGCACTTAAATCCATATACTTTAGCACTTAGAATAAGAAAGGAAAAGTCTTTGCTTTTACTAATCCTTACTTTATTTAATTAGTACTTTGAATTTTCAAATAGTAATTAAAGTTATTGAACCTCTTTATTAGCAAATGGGAAATGTTATTAAATGTGTACATAAGTGTGCAACAACATTGCGATAACTTTCGTTCGATAAAAATTCGAAAATCTAAAATATGATTTTTGGTCACATTTCCAATTTTTAATTGAACTACTTATATTTGTAAACAAACTTCCAAAAAAATTTTACTATCATTATTTATTAATTTAAAAAGAGTTATTAGGCCATTAAAACCCATTAATTAAATATTTAAATTTATCGAATATTCACAAATTAAAGTGATAAAATTCCGGGTCGTTACATTCTTCCCTTAAAAGAATTTCGACCTCGAAATATCATCACAACAAACAACAAAAATAAGCCATATCAACTCTTAACATTCCCAAAATTGTTAAATGACTAACAATTTTTTTATAGTTTGTTAAGGTTTACAACTTTCTCATCACACAAGGATGATAAACAATCTACTGAGCATACCACATGCTTAACACCATCGGTCATTATTACTCCATCGATTGTTCACACTAGCTTATGAAAAATCGAAGAGTCAACTACCCAACTTCATAAAACATAAAACATTAAAGGCAAATATACTTAAGCCTATACGACATATATAGAATATTCGTATGTGAAAACTGATTTGATCACTTACTCAAATACATAAGCTTTTCTTCCGATCTAGAATTGCTCACCCTACTTCCCTAGTGGGAACTCAGATCGAGCTCCTTGATTAGAAACCTTCGTTCTCCATGCATAGTCTGTACTATGATAGAAAATTTTGGTACCATATCAAGAAACCTCACAAAGTGTTCATGGTCAAGAATCGAATGATAAATGCTTATTCGGGTTGGTGTGAACCACTTCCAAGTCGTGTACTAGAAACTTGGATCAAGAATTGTGCGAAGAAATGACCTACATACAACTTACGTATTTATTCTTATGATTCTTACTTATACAATTTCCTTTTACTTCTAAAATTATTTATGAAAACATTTCATGAAAATCTAACTTAAATTTTAAAATTGTATAATACCTTACTACATTCTGAGAGTATATACCACTATCTGATTTAATCTTTTATCTTTTCACAAATTCAGATGCATACCTAAAATAAATCCGGGTCTTAAAACTGATTTGAGCTCTTCAAACTCTTTACCAATTGGTCTAGTAAGTAGCTGAGAAAAGTAGAATGCTCGTATCCAAACTCAGTCTTATAGTCTACTTTTCCTTAGACACTTCTAAGGTAAATATGTTTATTAGTCGGTCTAACAACATCAAATAGTTTTTCACAACTTAGACACTAAAAAAAGACATGGCTTTAATAAAATAAAACTTATTAAAACCTTCATATTAAATTTAACATATTTAAAAACTTGTTTTAAATTATTTCTTCTCTAACTAAGAGTGATATAAACCCATATTAACAATTTCATTTGTCAACACACTGCTTTACCAAAATACCTTTTAATTTGAACCCATTTCCTTTGAAGAACTAGATACTTGGTTTTACTTCAAAACCATTTTGAAATGATACTATATATTTTAATCCAAGGTATATATATGTATACCAAGTAACAAATAAATGATACTAAGAACTAGTAGCTACCAAATAGTATCATACATATCCTTAGTAAGAAGGGTAATACTTAAGCGAAGTGCTTGCCATTAGAACACATCTCTTGCCCATTTTTAATTATTTTCGAGCCATTTGAACAAGTTAACATTAGAAAAACGTTTTCTTTTTCGAGTCTTACTCTAAAACAATACTATATATATTTCTTATATATATAAAATAGCTTTAGTACTTTAATTACTAAAACTTGCTTTTGGTTCGTTCGCATCAATCGTATAGTGAAAAAAGGAATAATTTACTAAGTGCACTATAACATTCGCCTGAGAAAACATTTGATTTCACTTTGAAGATTATTCAGGCAACCATAAAACTAATCAAGAGATTTTTCTCTAACTATCACAAGAAAATGCATCTTACTTAAAGTTGTCTTTGAAATATTTATACCTGTAATTCCTCCAAGTAGTACTAATATTACATTTTCCAAAAATCATTTGAAAACCTTAATTAAAGACACTTGAAATTAAATTCCAAAAAATCCTCTTTATTTTATCAGGCACTTATCATAACCAAATTTATATAAATTTATCCATATACAATAACTTTCTTTATTATAGTAACCCTTTTAACAAAGTAAACTTATTAAACCTACATTATTAACGAATGTCTTATAGTCAAATCATGAAACTGAATTAACAAGATGTTCGTATTTAATTTAAGTAAGTAACGAATGCCCATAAACCCGATGAGTGTAACGATTCAGAATTTTAATTATTTGAATTTGGAATATTTAATTGATTTTAAATATTGAAAAGTTACCTTTATAAGTTAAATAACTTGAATTTCAAATATAGTGATTTATTTGATAATTAATTTGTTGAATTTAATATTGGAATTGTTTAAATAATTGAATCTTGGATTTAATATGAACGAAAGTGATTTCAAAAGTTGATTTAAATTCTATTTGAATAAGAAGGTTGGTGAACTTTAAGTTTGATGTAAAATTGAATAAATTGATTTAGGAATTACTCGTTTTAATTCACGTGTAAAAATAGTCTTTTTGGACATTCTCTCGGATTTCAACGAAACTAGTCTCATTGGATCCATAATAGTGATTATTATACGCCGTCAAATTTTATGACGATCAGACGTATCATTTGGGCGTGCGAGATCAAAATACATAGAAATTAATTAAAGGAATTTTAATTCAAATAAATTGATTTGAAAGTTAACTTCTGTATATGATAGAAATGGCTCTCGATACATATCCCATTGTGTTCGAAATATAGGTATAACATATAGAACGCTAGACGA
Source organism: Allium cepa (assembly GCA_030765085.1). Taxonomy (NCBI): domain Eukaryota; kingdom Viridiplantae; phylum Streptophyta; class Magnoliopsida; order Asparagales; family Amaryllidaceae; genus Allium; species Allium cepa. Next base: position 1,023,614,266 of record CM060931.1, on the reverse strand, counting down.
CACGCTTCGCTTGGATCACGGATGAATAGTGCCGCGGAAATTTTCTATAAATAGCCCTCAACTTACATTCATTTGCAAACCAAACCCTAGTTTGGTTCTCGGCCGCCATTAAAATAATTCCATCCGACGATCGATAATGATCGGGCCTCTAGGAGCCGAATTAGCCTTCGACTTCAATTAGGGAAACGTAGAGAGCGACGATATGAACTTAACCAACTGTTGGATCATCGAATCGATGATTGAGGTGGCAAAAAGTGCTACTATTCCCAAGCATTTGGGTTTGAAGTGCACGGCAGTGCGCGCATGAGGTGAACAGGTAGAGGCGACTGTGGGCCTAGGCGGTGGCATGACATTTGGAGGGGTCAGCGGTCTTCTTTATGGGTTGAGGCGATCAACGACTTTGAACGAGAACATGAATAATTATTATAATAATAAAATATAAACGATGCATGCACGGCGCGAGGTTGGAGATGGAGCGCGGCGGAAATGGAGCGTGGTTGGGTGAGGTTGGCGGCGGCGGTCGATGACGTGAGTGGCGGAGTTGGAGCGCATTCGATCGGAGACGTAGGAAATAAAAAATAAAAAAGGAAGAAAATTGTATGCCTATAGCAGTGTGGAAGGAAGAGGAGAGATTGGGTAAAAGTTTAAAATTTTATTTAATTTATGTTAACTAAGTTAAATTATATCAAGTGTTTATTTATTTGTAACTCTCTTGTACGAGATCTGTTTTGAGCACGACAAGTTGCTTGCGTTCGTATCAGTGTGTATTACCTTATGGAGTTGGATTGAATGAATTTGGAGCTAGTAGGAATTTAGGATTAAAATTGGATGTTTGTTCAATTTTACTTCAAAACGGAATGTTTCGGTGACTATTAAAATCAAGGTGAGTTAATTTCACCTTTTTTTTAACCAGGAATATTTTTATTTAGTAAAAAATTATCTACTGGATGGTTGGATATTTATTATCGATAGTATTGACTGTTTGGATAATTTGCTAACTATTATTAGTTGGATTGGATATATTCCTGCTTATTGGAGTGGATGAGATCGTTCCCGTGTAAGAGCGGATGACCCTCGTATACGAATCCCACCTTGAAGCGATTTATTTATATTTTTGTGATTATATACTGTATGTGATGCGGGGGACAGGTTGGAGGGATCCAACAAAATCCCTCACAATGTTAATTTTATTTCATATATATTGTGATATATGACTGGTTGAATGTCATATTAGTGCCATGAATATGATTTTGTTTAATTAGTGCTTTAGTAGCATTGGGCCTTAATTTTGGTATTTTGAAATACTGAAAATGATGATGCAAAAAGGATTTCGAAGTGATTTTTGAAAATATACACGTTTAACGATTTTTAAATTATTAAAAGGAATGGATTTGTTTTTAAACAAATAATTATTTTCTGATTGTTATAAAAGTATGGTTTTGAGAAATACCTTGATTTGTGTAACGACCCGAAATTTTATAACCCGAAAATTCCAGATAGTTATGAAAAAGAAGAAAGAGATAGAAGAAGAAGAACAGAAACATCAACAACTCACATACGCAGCGGATAAAATATAATAATAAATAATAACAGTTTACAAAAGAATACTACATCTGTCGATTACATTTAATATACATCAGAGTTTTACGTATATATAGTCACTGAATATATATACAATTAACATGTCTCAGATTAACAATAATATATATACAGCGGAAATACACTATACGCTATTGCCATCTAGCTCGCCTCTTGAGCTCCAGAACGCCTCTACCTGGAAATCTGTAATACTCGGTCTGACCCGAGCATTACATCAAAGTAACACCCGGGTCAGGCTGGAAACCAGCGTGAGTAATCTCAACTAACATGGAATACCAAAGCAAACAACTTATATAAAACCCGGGTAACTCAAATAAATTTACAAGCCACAATCTATCATAGATATCACTTATTCCACACATTCATTATAAGGGTACCAGAATTTAGATTTAAATAATCGAATTCCTTTAAATCATTTCACCCCAGCATATAGATTTCACATATCAATCCATAAAAATATTCGAAGTGGTTTCGGGTGTTTCCCAATACCCGATCCCGTCCCCTTCGAGTCTCACATCACCTTATTCCAATTTATCCATACGAAATACACAACATTTCATATTAGAGGTATCAACTCATTCAAGCATCCAATACCATTCAATCATCCATACGCAAAGCTTAATCACATACAAGCCAATTCAATTTACTTCAGTTGAATTTCAAACCTCAATTACTTAGATTTCTTCATTAATTAATTTCGAAGCCAATTAATTAATCAATTTTTCCATATTCATTCAAGTAATTATCTCTAATTCATTTCTCGATATTAATTATTCTTAACCCAAAATAATAAGAAATCTTAATTATTTCACAATTTAATTAACTATATTAATTTACATTAATCTTTAATATCTTATATTACTTAATCCTCATAAGTCGCATATTATGGATTAATCAATTTTAATTTACCAATCTTTAATTACATCATTAATGATATAAATTATTGATTTTCAATATATTTCAGTTTACCTAAATCTAAATTAAGTATACTAATTAAACCACAATACTACTCATTCTTGGTTTATCCCAACCTTTAAATTAACTATTCATTTATTTACTCCTTTAAATAAATCAATTTCCTCTTAATTAATCGTCTTAATTAATCTCTTGATTTATTTTCACAAGTACTTATATTTTATTTTAATTTAATTAAGTAATTATTCATCAAACTATCCATTGATTATTATGAATTAATTAAACTTCACTAATTAACTTAATCCATAATTAATTAATTGGAAACCCTTGATTACAAAATTAATTATCCCCAAATTATTAATTAATTGAACTAATTATTTAATTATTTATTTATTTCAATTACACTTCAAATTTAATGAACCAGAATTCATTAAGCCCTTAACAACAGTAGAATGAAAACGTTTTCTTATTTATAACATTAAATCTAAACAATTTAGAAACCCGAACCCTTCGAGTCAACCACAATTAACTCGAGATCAAATCAAAACAAAGTCACATCATCATCAATAGCACATCCAATCAAGTTATTCATCCAACCAATTATTTAAATTTAACCATTTAAATTTAAATAAAAATTCACAGAGTGAGATTTACTCACCTCTACCTCACAATTGGCAATCCACTTCATTCTATTAACTACATCCAGTGATTATTAATTTATTTTTTTCTAGAAATTTTTAATTCATTACTCCCTAGCTATTAATTATTAACCCTCATTGTTAATTTCTAAAACCCAATTCCCATTTGTAAATCACTAATTACAAATTACACAATCATAATTGCAAATCAATCACTTAATTAATCTTTAACTTATTTCATAAATTATCAATCAAACTGTCTTGATTTAAGATTTGAAAAGCATTTAATTTAGAAAATTTATAAATGATTAATCAATCCCATTTTCCTTTATTTACCCCTTTTTTTTAACCTAGGGTTTAAACAAACAGAGCTGGAATAAATAAGAATAAAGAGAATAAAATTACTCACCGAAAATTCCATCGCGAGAGAACCCTAGCCTTCACGCATTCCAGATGCCGAGTTCGTCTTCAAACCTTCCTCAAAACGACGGTCCAGATCCAAAACGATGTAGTGGAGTCGCGTTCTGCCTCATCATCGCTCACGCCTTCCTCCAGTCGCAACGTTCCTACTCGCGACGAACTCTCCGGCGCTGCCTCGCGCGTCCCTTGCGAACCCAAGCTTCGAATAAAACTGCCATCTTCCAACATCGCGCTTCCTACGCCTCGCTCCTCCTCCGGTTCGCGCCTGCGGTGATCGCGATTAGAAGTCGTGGCCTGTGGTTACGATTTCGATTTGCCGAAGACGCGGCGTTAGGGTTTTGGGGTGAGGGATTTCGGTTTGTCGAACGAATTCGTTTCGACCCCCCCCCCCTTTTCTTCTTCTTTTTTTTAGAATGAGTTCGATTTCTGTTTTCATTAGAGAGAGAGGGACGGGGAAGATATAACTTACGAACAGCTTCTAGCATAAGCTTTAATTATTATAGAATTAAATATTCAAAAATATCTCGTGTTGTGAAAAAAATATCTTTACTAATTCATTTTAAATTTTTATTGTCTTATATAAAATTTCCAAATTGCCTCATCAATTGCTACTTAGAGTATCGAACTCCCTTTAAGGAATGCCGCGAGGCAATTATAAAGCTTTATCCGTATTTCGAACACGATGGAACGTGTTTCGGAAGCTAATTTAATCATATGTGCGAGTTACAAAAGAAAACGATCAAATTTCAATTAAATCGATTAAATAATTTCTATGCGTTTTGAGTTGGCAGGGTCAAACGACAACTCTGATTACTACGAAATTTGAAATCCGATAATAACTAACAATTTCGGATCCAATGGAACTGATTTCATCGAATTCCAAGATTGTGCCTTGTAAGGCTATTTTTACATTCAATTTAAACGATATATTTTTAAAACTGAACAAATTCCTTTTAAATTGAATTTCAACCATTCTATTATCTTCAGTATCATCATTATAAATTTTATAAGCCATCAAATTTTTAAACAGGCTTAGAAATTTCAGATTCAACAATTTACCCAATTTCAGTTATTAAATTCAATATTTAAACTATATAATTCAATGTTTTAATTATCAAGTAAATATTGATATCTGGAATTCAAGTTAAAATTAACTTTTAAATATTTAAAATCGATTAATTATTCCAATTTACTTTGTTAAAATTTCCGGATCGTCACATTCCTCCCCCTTTAAAAGAATTTCGTCCTCGAAATTACTAATTAGGAAGAATGGACCAATACCCGTTTACTTTTCCAAATCTCACAATTCAACATCCTACCAACTGTTTTATTAAAGACCCACTGTCACCTTAACCAACTACTTAAAACCTCATATAGTTTCAATCAATACCCTTCTGCTCAATTGTTTAAATTTCAATTTAAATCTAAATTTTGGATTATCAAAAATTTCTCAAAATTTTTCTAACTCTCTAAATTTTCGAATTTTTTTGCCAGCTTCTCCTTTGCGCGGCTAGCTCGGTACAACTACAAAAGGCCTCTACGGGCTCCCAAATTCCAAAAGAAAATAAAATCCAAGTGTCTACATCAAAACCCAATCCAATTTCATTCAGAAATTTAAAATACATACCTTTTTGTCGGGCAATTTACATTTGTCTTTAGGAGTCAAATCCAATTTTCTTTTTCCCTTTTAATACCTGCATATCTTACTTAGCAACAATATCCAATCATGCCCTTTAAAATCTTTTCATACATTTCCTTACAGAAGTTTTCACATCGACTTCTATTCAAAATAGTTTTTTTTTCTGTTTTCATATGAATTAAATTTATTTAAATTTTGAATATTTTTTTTTCATTTATAACCGAGTCTTATTAGTTCCATCTACTAATCTATTTCAGTTTCATATTTAAAATCGTTTAATTGCTTAACAAAAATTTTCTAACTCCCAAAATTTTCGAAAATTTTTGGCAGAGTCTCCTGTGTACGGAGGAGCTTTTGCAATTTGACAAGAGATATAAATATATATACATCGACCCACCCAGTCGGAAAAAGCAAAAACAGTTCATATTTCCTATTTTTATTGCGTAGGCGTATCTTATTTAGCATTTTAAGCAAGCAGCTTATTTATTTTAGCATTAAGTGCAATCAAAATTCAGCCAAACGGCCTTCAGTTACCTGTACTTACTCAATTTAAATATGTAAGTACTATAAATATGAAGTTTATAACATTTCTCTTACTTAAACAACTATAACACTTCAACTCTAAGAGAAATGCATTCAAAATAACTTCCATGAGCAATTTGTATGTTTTCAAAATTAATTCAATTGTTTCCACCAATTTATACACTATTCCATTCAATTTCAATGGTTTGCAACTCAATTTCTTACCTTCCATTGATTTTTAATCCAAATAAGCTTATATTCTCTTCAAATGACTCAAAAATCAATTTCATTTAATCTCCATTGACTCATAGACTTTTAATTACTTTGGTTTACGCCAAACAACAATTATTGTTATGCAATCTCGACGATATTCGGTTAATAAAGTATCTATTTTAGTTTATAACTATTTCAAATTAATTTCAACTCATTCCGAATTTAATTTTATTTCATTTCTAATTTATTCACCAACCATTTATTTAACTCAACACATTCCATTCTTGTATACTTCTAGACATTTCCAAATTAATTCAATCCAAGCTTTTATTTAATGGGCTTTCACTCTTATTCAAAGCCAAGCTTCCATGAATTTTAAACTTAAGTGAATTTACTTTAATTTATTCTAACATCAAACTTAAGTTTACTTCTATTTGATTCTCATTTAATCAACTTTCATTAAATTCAGTTAGCCCATCAAATTTTAAATTTTAATTTTAAATTCACCTTCTCAATTTATCAAAATAACATCCAAGCACATACTTAACTCATTTATACTTCAAATTAATATGCCACCGAACTTAAGTTCGGTCTGATTATCCAATTCCAATTACAACTTTGATTTAGTTTTTATGTAATCAGACTTCATCCATTTATTATTTAACTCAATTAACCCATTTTAAATTTTAATTTACATATTTAATTCATGTTCGAATTTATTTTATTAATACAAGGCCATTCTCAATTTATTTCTATTCACTTGGGGGTTTTGGTTTGCAACTCAAACCATATCTATTATAATCACTTCTATTTCATATAACATCAGTTCTCTTATATCCAATTTACTTGCAAATTTCATCAAATATTATTCAAATTACCCTTGAATTTTATTTGTAATTCAAACCATCATATTTTCAATCCAACTTTATTTTATTTTTATTTTTACAGCATCTCCTCTTATTTAATTCATTCTCAAATCTAAGTCGAATTCTATCTACAATTCTAATTCATTCCCCAATTCCATTATTAATTTACAATCCGCTTATTTCAACCGAGTTAATTTTATTAATATACTCCATCAATTAATTATTTAACGAATTAGCTTATTTCCAACTTCTAAATCAATATTCGATTTTAATTACAAAATCACTTCATTAAAATTCCAGTTTGGATTTCCTTGATTTTCCAAAATTCCAACATCTTTATTTAAAAATTTTAGCAATGCTTTTAGATTCACATCAGACTAATAAAATGACTCTTTATAGGAATACTTTTTATATCTCGATGTCTCAACCAGTCCATCCTTGTTCTCACAGAAATTCAGTCATACGTTGATCAGGCGTAGGACTGAAATTCTATAAGTACTTGGCAAACACGTTTTCAACATCCAGTGAAAATACTTGGGAAATAATTTTATTGAAAATATAGAAAACAGTTTTGGAAAATAGAGGAAATATCTTTGGTGAGAATGCTCTGGAAATCATCACCCCCATCCATGGTCACAGTTACATTCCAGGGTTACGTTGCCGTCGCAGCAAAAGTCCATGTAACTGCAGGCTCTCCGCGGCCTCTCGATTACGCCATGGATCCCACACAACAGATCACAGTTACATCCAGGGTTACGTTGCCGTCACAGCAAAAGTCCATGTAACTGCAGGCTCTCAGCAGCCTCTGATTTCCGCTGTCTAAATGAAACCTCTCCTCTCCTACATAGGTCGCAGTCTGCCGATATAAAATCAAACGCAGACTGTTGGCTCTCAGCAGCACACACGACTTTCGCTATGTTATACCGTAGGTCGCAGTTACATCCTGGGTTACGTTGCGATCGCAGCAAAAGTCCATGTAATTGTTGGCTCTCAACAGCACACGCGACTTTCACTATGGTATACTCAACTCATAATCCTTAGGAAGTAGTTTTGTCCGGACTCCTCACAGGATCAACTTTAGAACCCCCTTGGGCTCAAGGCAGCACCACCCGGTGGCACTCCTGAGAAGTTCATTTCAAGGGAGCGCCTTTTTCTCCAGAGCCATCATCAAAACACTTTATACTATACATATATGGTATCTTTCAAATCATACACCTAGTATGATATCATACCAAGCTCCTTTACATAAAATCGATTATCCCAAATCGATAATTTTCAAACTAGGCTTTCCAAATTCAATATTGATTTTACCCAAAAATCAAAAGCCTTTCCAAATCCAAAGGTCCTCAAAACCTTTTCAAAAATCCTCATAAGATCCTTTATATATATACAGATATATATAATTTTTAAAACTTTGGATCATTTTCAACTTGTATAAAACCCTTTTATACTTCAAACACTTTCAAAAATCCTTTTCTTCTGGCTATAGATTTATCAAGGAAATATTTATCTTATATAACAAAGATATATATAACTTGTTTATTCAAAAATCAAATATTCAAATTTGATTACTCTTTCCAATATCAATTTCATTCAAATCCGTACGATGTACACATACCATCCATACGCTATATCAATCTGATCGCCCACTCGATCACACAATTTCACTTCCGAACTAGTATCGTCTACCCGACTTCCTAGTGCAAACACAGATCTGGTTTCTTTATTTGAAACCGCCATTCTTCTTGCATAGCTATAACTATGATAGAGAACATTCGGTATCAATCAACAATCCATATCCAGGTTCGCCGTCGAAAATCGAGTGAAAAATCCCAACTCGGATCGATAAACTATCTTGAAATTCTATGCTCGAATCCGGATCAAATCACTATGCGAATAGAATAATATATGTACATCCTACGTATTTATTTCCATTGATTATTAGCCAAATCAATTTCCTTTCTATTCACATTTCCTTAAATTCCCCTTCACTTATTTACAATTTCCTTAATCCTCATTTGGATTATCACTTTGGGTTTTTACATCACTTCAGAGAAAAAAAATCAAAACTCAACCTCTTAGAGTTTATTTCAAATTATCTTTGATATCATCTATATCCATACATATATACATATTTATTTCTTGGCCCTCTCAGCCGTGTTTTATAATTTTAAACCACCCTTGGTTTTAAATCCAAATCAAATTTCAAACAAACCATTGTTTGCAACAAGTCTCAGTTACCCAAATAATACTTATTCATTATTTTTCATTACTTTGAAACAAAATTTTCAAATTCTGGGACCAGATTTAGAATTTCATTTTTAATCAATTAAATTTTAATTTGGTTGTATTTCTATTTCTACTTAATTTAATTCCAATTCAAGACTTCAGTTTGGTTGTATTATGTTACTTAATTCTAAATTTCAATAATTAATAACCAATCACCTTAATATTTATTAAAAGGAAATATTGCCTTATATATCAAAATATATATTTTATATAAAATCATTTAAAATCTTTATATAAGAAAATAATAAGTACGCGCTCATATATATATATATATATATATTCTCAACTCATTCTAGAGTACTACAGATTCTATTAAATGAGTAATCCCCACCAAAGCCAAGGTTCTCGCTTAACCTTTCAGCTCTGATACCAAATGTAACGACCCGAAATTTTCTAACCCGAAAATTCCAGATAGTTATGAAAAAGAAGAAAGAGATAGAAGAAGAAGAACATAAATATCAACAACTCACATACGCAGCGGATAAAATATAATAATAAATAATAACAGTTTACAAAAGAATACTACATCTGTCGATTACATTTAATATACATCAGAGTTTCACGTATATATAGTCACTGAATATATATACAATTAACATGTCTCAGATTAACAATAATATATATACAGCGGAAATACTCTATATGCTATTGCCATCCAGCTCGCCTCTTGAGCTCCAGAACGCCTCTACCTGGAAATCTGTAATACTCGGTCTGACCCGAGCATTACATCAAAGTAACACCCGGGTCAGGCTGGAAACCAGCGTGAGTAATCTCAACTAACATGGAATACCAAAGCAAACAACTTATATAAAACCCGGGTAACTCAAATAAATTTACAAGCCACAATCTATCATAGATATCACTTATTCCACACATTCATTATAAGGGTACCAGAATTTAGATTTAAATAATCGAATTCCTTTAAATCATTTCACCCCAGCATATAGATTTCACATATCAATCCATAAAAATACTCGAAGTGGTTTCGGGTGTTTCCCAATACCCGATCTCGTCCCCTTCGAGTCTCACATCACCTTATTCCAATTTATCCATACGAAATACACAACATTTCATATTAAAGGTATCAACTCATTCAAGCATCCAATACCATTCAATCATCCATACGCAAAGCTTAATCGCATACAAGCCAATTCAATTTACTTCAACTGAATTTCAAACCTCAATTACTTAGATTTCTTCATTAATTAATTTCCAAACCAATTAATTAATCAATTCTTCCATATTCATTCAAGTAATTATCTTTAATTCATTTCTCGATATTAATTATTCTCAACCCAAAATCAATAAGAAATCTTAATTATTTCACAATTTAATTAACTATATTAATTTACATTAATCTTTAATATCTTATATTACTTAATCCTCATAAGTCGCATATTATGGATTAATCAATCTTAATTTATCAATCTTTAATTACATCATTAATTATATAAATTATTGATTTCCAATATATTTCAATTTACCTAAATCTAAATTAAGTATACTAATTAAACCACAATACTACTCATTCTTGGTTTATCCCAACCTTTAAATTAACTATCCATTTATTTACTCCTTTAAATAAATCAGTTTCCTCTTAATTAATCGTCTTAATTAATCACTTGATTTATTTTCACAAGTACTTATATTTTATTTTAATTTAATTAAGTAATTATTCATCAAACTATCCATTGATTATTCTGAATTAATTAAACTTCATTAATTAACTTAATCCATAATTAATTAATTGGAAACCCTTGATTACAAAATTAATTATCCCCAAATTATTAATTAATTGAACTAATTAATTATTTATTTATTTTGATTACACTTCAAATTTAATGAACCAAAATTCATCAAGCCCTTAACAATAGTAGAATGAAAACGTTTTCTTATTTATAACATTAAATCTAAACAATTTAGAAACCCGAACCCTTCGATTCAACCACAATTAACTCGAGATCAAATCAAAACAAAGTCACATCATCATCAATAGCACATCCAATCAAGTTATTCATCCAACCAATTATTTAAATTTAACCATTTAAATTTAAATAAAAATTCACAGAGTGAGATTTACTCACCTCTACCTCACAATTGGCAATCCACTTCATTCTATTAACTACATCCAGTGATTATTAATTTATTTTTTTCTAGAAATTTTTAATTCATTACTCCCTAGCCATTAATTATTAACCCTCATTGTTAATTTCTAAAACCCAATTCCCATTTGTAAATCACTAATTACAAATTACTCAATCATAATTGCAAATCAATTACTTAATTAATCTTTAACTTATTTCATAAATTATCAATCAAACTGTCTTGATTTAAGATTTGAAAAGCATTTAATTTAGAAAATTTATAAATGATTATTCAATCCCATTTTCCTTTATTTACCCCTTTTTTTTAACCTAGGGTTTAAACAAATAGAGCTGGAATAAATAAGCATAAAGAGAATAAATTTACTCACCGAAAATTCCATCGCGAGAGAACCCTAGCCTTCTCGCATTCCAGATGCCGAGTTCGTCTTCAAACCTACCTCAAAACGACGGTCCAGATCCAAAACGTTGTAGTGGAGTCGCGTTCTGCCTCATCATCGCTCACGCCTTCCTCCAGTCGCAACGTTCCTACTCGCGACGAACTCTCCGGCGCTGCCTCGCGCGTCCCTCGCGAACCCTAGCTTCGAATAAAACTGCCATCTTCCAACATCGCGCTTCCCCACGCCTCGCTCCTCCTCTGGTTCGCGCCCGCGGTGATCGCGATTAGAAGTCGTGGCCTGTGGTTACGATTTCGATTTGCCGAAGACGCGGCTTTAGGGTTTTGGGGTGAGGGATTTCGGTTTGTCGAACGAATTCGTTTCGACCCCCCCTTTTCTTATTTTTTTTTAGAATGAGTTCGATTTCTGTTTTCATTAGAGAGAGAGGGACGGGGAAGATATAACTTGCGAACAGCTTCTAGCGTAAACTTTAATTATTATAGTATTAAATATTCAAACATATCTCGTGTTGTGAAAAAAATATCTTTACTAATTCATTTTAAATTTTTATTGTCTTATATAAAATTTCCAAATTGCCTCATCGATTGCTACTTAGAATATCGAACTCCCTTTAAGGAATGCCGCGAGGCAATTATAAAGCTTTATCCGTATTCCAAACACGATGGAACGTGTTTCAAAAGCTAATTCAATCGTATGTGCGAGTTACAAAAGAAAACGATCAAATTTCAATTAAATCGATTAAATAATTTCTATGCGTTTTGAGTTTCCAGGGTCAAACGACAACTTCGATTACTACGAAATTTGAAATCCGATAATAACTAACAATTTCGGATCCAATGGAACTGATTTCGTCGAATTCCGAGATTGTGCCTTGTAAGGCTATTTTTACATTCAATTTAAACGATATATTTTTAAAATTGAATTAATTCCCTTTAAATTGAATTTTAACCATTCTATTATCTTCAGTATCATCATTTTAAATTTTATAAGCCTTCAAATTTTTAAACAGGCTTTGAAATTTCAGATTCAACAATTTTGCCCAATTTCAATTATTAAATTCAATATTTAAACTATATAATTCAATGTTTTAATTATCAAGTAAATATTGATATCTGGAATTCAAGTTAAAATTAACTTTTTAATATTTAAAATCGATTAGTTATTCCAATTTACTTTGTTAAAATTTCCGGATCGTCACAATTTGGGATTTTTGAATAAGTTTATAAAAAGGATTTATAGAGGCAATATTTTATAAATAAAGAAATATATTTATAATCGGAATTTATAAACATTTTGTAATCGGATTTGAAGTTTGTTGGGTATATGGATTTTATAAATAAATTTGATTAATAAAGAAATGGATTTATAAGTGGATTTTGATAGTAAAATTAGTTTTATAAAAGAATGGATTTATAAATAGAACTTTGTAAATAAAGAAATTTTATAATAAAATCGAAAGGAGATTTATAAAAATAGTTTTATAAATATGGGAATGATTGTGTCAAAGATTTAAGTATGGATTTGTATCGAGGAAATTGTTTATGTTCCAAAAGTTAGTTACTCATATTAATATCGATCAAAGTTTTTTATTAATATTTAAATATTTTGAAGGGTTAATTATTTAAATTATTGATATGGTTTGAAAATTAATAATGACAATTATTAATAATATTTTGGCAATTTTTTTTTCCATATGGTAAAGATTTACGATTGTTTATCCATAATGGTTTGAATTATTAGTTATTATTTTTAAGAGGTTAAAAGAGCAATAATTATTTATTTATGATGGTTTCGATATTCATAAATAGGGTAATGTAAACGGACTTGGATCTTTATAAGAGGAGCTTATAAAGTGGTTTGAAGATTTAAAGGAAGATTTTTACAAGGTAAAGGGGTTTATAAATATATGAATATTTGTAATGAATTTTAGAAATAGGTTTATAGATTTATAAAAAAAGGAATATATAAATAATTGCATGGTTTTAAGAGGGTTTATAAATGACCTGAGAAATAATTTATGAATGGCTGATAAATAGTTTTAGAAATTTATAATGGAGTTTATAAATGATTTTAAAATTTGGTGATAAGGAGATCTTTCTTAGAGTTTGGTAAATATACTTATACCAATGAGATAAGTATATGGATATTTTCTAAGTATTGAAAATAGAGGGGTTTGTGAATATATCTTTGTAAAAGTATTTTGACATAAGCATTTACAGGACGGTTTTAATTAATGAAAACGTTGATTAAGGAGGCTTAGTGTTGCTTGGTGCTTAACCGATTGTTGGTTTCCTGCTGAATTAAATCTCTGAATGAATGTTTGTTATTCGATAGTTAAATAATCGACCATCGAATTTGGACCCAAACGTAACTTTGGGAATATCTAGGTGAAACACGTAAGTTATATGACATAGTCATATTCGATGATGGTACTAGGGATGTAAATCTAGTTTCTTTCTTCTAGGACAATGATAAGGAAATCCACCTACTAATGGTTAGGAGGTGATCTTCGATGTTATCTTGATTGTTTGTTTCTTAAAGAACCGGGGTTGAGTTTACCGAGAATTATGAAAAGTTGATTCGAATAGACCAACATCAGATATGTTATACGAAAACCACTTCAATCCAACATAAGTGGTTCGAAGTGAAGACATCTTGAAGATGATGGAATTTGGAGATGAAGGTCTCAATCGTTTTGTTCAGTCCTAGAGCGAACTTGTATAGATCAATGCTGATATTGCATTGCTGCCTGGAGGGCAGTATTAGCATTCCAAGTGGAAAGTACTATATGGATGGTAAGAGTGTGGCCTCTTCGAGCCTCGCACCCAGGAAATGAATAAAGCAGGGACATGCGGTAGGGCTAAGTGAGTTGCACGCAAGTAGGGTATGATCACCCCAAGTCAATAGCGATATTCATGTATGCTTCAGGATTCCATTTTGTGGTTGTTGATTTCAACCAAGGGGTGATCATATTCGGTGCTACTCAAGAAAGGGGTAGTGTCGGTCTCGAGTAGCAGAGGTCTAACGTGTTGTAGTCTCCCGTGCATTTTATCTAGAGGTGTACGTATTTGGTGGGTAGACCCTTACCCTTTCATAGTTGGAATCCATTCTTCAATATGATCCTTCGATCTTGGTTGTAGAACCTAATAGGCTGGAATTTAATTAATATAACGATTTCAGCTATGATTAATAAGTATTTGTATAATAGACATTATTATAGTATCAGAGGATTTCATATGAATGTTTTGGTTATCGTAAGGTAAAAACCCATCTTTTTTTATGTGCAGCGTGGTCTTACGAGGCACCTTTTATTTTTGAAAAGTTTCGATAACTTTAAAATTTTAGTTGGGTGTATTTTCTCATGCTGGTTTTCCAGACTGATTCGGGTGTTATTTATTACAATGCTTAGGTCAGACCATGCATATTTACATATTGTTTTGGATGCGTTGGAGCTCAGGAGACGAGTTGGAGGTCTTCAAGTCGCATTCTCGTATATGTTTACTTTTCGCTGCATTGTTATTGAAATTATCAGCATTTGTGAGGAAATTATGTTATAATTGTCCAGGCTAATAATTATGATTATTGTTATACTCTAATGGATGTATGTATACAAAAGTTTCTCTTTTGTAAAGACCATTGATAATACATTAATGTTGTTCCGCTGCGATTGTGAGATTCTGTGTTGTTTTATTTTCTTTTCTCTTCTTCTTCTTTCTTATTTCTTCTTTCTTTACCTTAATTATCCATCTTTCCTTTTGATTTGGGATAGATATGTGTGGTTTATTGTTAGTTTGAATTGTACGAAAAAGCGAGTCGTTATAATGAGCATAAATAATCAGTCAATAAATAATGATAAATAAATATCATTATTCCTAACAAATAATCACAACAAAAATAACTCTATCAATTTTTTTGAAAATTAACCTTTTATATATAAAACAAAAATCTAGGTAAAATTATTTCTTTTACCAATTTAAAAACAATATAAAATATTTTTATAGCACTAAAAAATACGCGCTCTCATATATAGTACACTCAAACTCATTCTAGGCTGTTACTTACCCTATCTCTAATGAGTTTACCCCACCAAGGCCTAGATGTTCGCTCGACCTTAGCTTTGATACCAAATGTGACGATCCGCCTTTTCAACCTTCAAAAATCAACACTAATACATCCACGGCATTAACATGTCAAGAATCCGAGTGTCGGAAAGACAGATTGCTAAGGTGAAAGAAAAGAAAAGACAGAACAGAATCTCATATCGTGACGGGTAATATATATTATAAAAGAAAACTTGAATATTCATACAACAATCATAGACTAACCTATCAACAGCCTTGAAAGTTATAACAACCCATCCTTACAAATGTTGATAAACTCAAAACAATAAATACAGTGGAGACATCCAGCTCATCTCCTAAAGTTCCAAGCCAGATCTGACCCGAGTATTATAAGAAAATAACATCTGCTCCAGTCGGATAAACCAACATGAGGAACGCAAATCATATGGATTGTTATATTTATAAAACCTTCTTAAAAATGAAGGTATCCCACAATATCACGCCGCACATAAACATGGATGAGTTTTTACATTATGATAACCAAACCGTTTTATAAGAAGATTCGGAGATATTATAATAATGTCTAGGGTTTAAAATAAATATATAACATATCTGAGATGGTTTCCCATAATTACATTCAATAGTACTAGGCTCTGCAACTAAAATCGTCAGGCATGTATTAGAGATTCATACAACGACAAGACATTGGGGTACCGCCAACCATAGTACATCTCCAAATAAAATATACCGAGGGCCTTACATGGACCCCCTATATAGCAAGAGCGACCAACCACTTCCTGCATAATACTGAATATTTCATCACCCTGGTTGCTTTCTATCCTTTTCCTCAAGAGCTCTCATGCTCATACCAAATCCATAAATAGTGATCTAAAAAGGTAATGACCATAGTCTAATGGGTGTGACCCACATAGCCTTATGGTATATCCCATATTTTAGTTATTCCTGAGTATGAGGCTTATGAGGCTACGATTACGTCTTCCTCTTACAAAATCCCACTTAAAATGCTAATACTAGGTCCAGACAACAATGCAATGTCAACATTTAACTACCAAGGTTGTTCTGCATATGAACAAACCAAATGCAGTACTTCTGCTATATTATCAGGATTAGTAATAAGTAGCCCTTGCACTTCAAAGAACCCCATCTTCGATTCGATCATCTTCAAGATGTCTCTAATTAGAATTCTTATGCTGGTTCAAAGTGATTTTTGGATAACTCATGCTTACCCGATCCCAGTCTCTCCAAACTAACAATCGATAGTTCCCAGTTGACTCATTCTCGGTTCTTTTAAAAAGTAAGTAGACTATATAAGAGTCCTAAGGGGATCTCTAAGATACCATTTAAAGCGAGAGATGTCTCACCAGAATGAGTTATCCCAAGGAATCTCAACCCACAATGAAATCATGAATCTTTCATATACTTCCTAAGTCAAAATAGGTTAAGTTATCGATAGTGGACAAACCACTGTCTGGTGTAAGTATACAGTTTGCATTTGAAAAATTGAACATCATATGCTTATAACCAATTTTCGATTTCAACCCCGCACTATCCCTTGATTAACAATGAGGTCAGAAAAGTTAGAAAACTACCTTTGCCTTGATGTACATTCTAAAACTCTCGTAGATAGAAATAGGCTTCCATACCTCATAATTTAGTGTCAAGTATAAGATAAAGTACTTCCATATACTTGATTAATCATGACCTGTTTATCAAAAATTAACCCCTTTATACTTATCACGTTTTCGACATTTCCATTTCTCTATCCCTCGCCCAGAATCGAAGTTAGGTAAGTCGGAGCACTAGTTGCTTCGACCCTGCTTTAATAAAAGTACTACGATTTTAGATCTCACGGATAGAGAAATAAACTCATTAGCTTTTAGTGGTTGATATAAGATGACTTACTTCCTTAAAACATGTCAACATTTTAGCAGTACTTTATCATATTTATTTTGTGTAACTTAATGGCACTGATAAAGAAATCCATTGGATAAAAAAAATTCTTTTTTAATAAAAAATCTAAAAAAACCAACTTCATAAACTTATTACTAGTCTTCAATTTAGACTAGTAATTGTCATCAGCTAGAAGTGAAAACGTTCAAGTTGGGGTATCATTACCTCTCAAACATTGACTCGACATTCACGTCTAACTTCAAAATAGAAACGAGTTTTCATACCTTCGAAGTCTAAAAAAGATCCAAGATTTCTAATATACTTGTTCTTAAAATATTTTCCAAAACGCTAATTTAAATCAAGGTTTTGACTTAAAAGACAACATCTTTTCCATTTTATAAAGAAAACAACTTATTTAATCATATAAAAGTATTATAAATCAACTTCCTTTCCAATTTTCCGAACTTACTATAACAAAAATGTTATAGTCCATAATCTCTTTCATTTTCTCAGAAACGTTTACTACAACAATAGTATTGAATCCATGCTTTCTTCCTCTTTTTAAAATTACCTTTAAAGCTCTTTAGAATAACTTTGAAACTTGTAGTTAATACATCCCATTAAAGATGGTCGCTTTTAACAAAACTTGACTTTGAAACAAAGGAGTAAAATTTAAACCTCTTGTTTAAATAACTAAATAAAATTTTAAAAATATATTTAAAACTTCAAACTTCCTTTTAAATACTTATAAACACATTTGAAAAGACTTTTCAAAATATCTAATATAGATAAATCTTTTTTTTTCACTTTACAAAATAATATTCTCAAACTGCATCCATGGCGACTATTGCTATAAGGACTGTAACTTTTGAAACTTATTTTATAAATCAAATGACTTTTAAACTCTACTTTCTTTCTATATTTTAAACCACTTTAATAACTATGAAAAAGGTTTGAAAACAAAATTCAAGTTTGAAAATCATTTCAAAACACTTTAGAAAACAAGCGGTAAATCGCTTAAAGGCAAGCGTGGGATTTCAATGTCGCAATAAAACCAACAATAAGTAAGTTGACTCTAATTAAGCAACATTTACTTTCCATATATGCAAACATTCACATATCAATAATATATGTATGTAAAAATCAACAAGGCGAAGAATCCTGTAGGATCCCTTTATAAATTTTCCATTTTCGAAGTGCTTCCATAGCGACCTATTCGCTACAAAGACACTTAGACTTCCATTCACTTTGCTTTTGTCCTCTGCAACACAATGGTTATTAAGTCATCCGCTTTCAAGCGAGAATTAAATATACACATCACAAATACATATATACAACACTATAGGCTAACATCATACTATTAAAATACTTTGTTAATTTTTAAAAATATTTTACAGTGAGATATCTCACTTCAAAACAAACATCAATACAAACCAAAAGCTATAATGACCACCCTCAACCTAGAAACCACACAGGATCCTTCCTTCCACCTTGCTTGGCTTGACCAAATCCCTCTCAAAACCCCTTAAAGCTCACGGTTCAAGGCCGAAGTGGAGAATGGACACAAAAGTTTGCATACTTGGGTAGGTGGTGGTTTTAGTTATGTTACTACAAGGTTGTATTTGAATTTTGAGAAAGGAGGTATGTAATGACCCAAAATTTCACAGCTTTAATTTGCGAACATTTAATTAATATTAGATATCCAATATATAGGTTTTATAATGAAAATAAAAATATTTTTAACAATAAGTAATAATGATGAAATATTTTTTAAAATGTGTTTATGAAAATATATAGTTCGATGAAAAACAAAAAATGTGGCCGGAAACTGTTTTTTGAATTTTCGACGTTTCGTCGTGTAAAAGTTGTTTGAAATGTCGTGCACACTTTCTTATATATATGCACGAATAGACTAATTATATAATATAGTTTAATATGGTATAATTATTGTTAATTAATCTAATTAACTTAAGACAATGATGACGTGACATTTTGGCAACTAATATAAAAAAGATTGAAAATAATGCCACGTCAAAGGGGACAAGAAGTACATAGAGGTCAAATCAATGTTTTCTTGTTTTCTCCATGGTAAATTAGAATATTTTAAGGGGGAGAACATGGATGTGACATGGTGGTAACATGGCGCAAAGAGAGTGGAGGGTAAGCACCAAAGGGTATTTTGGTAATTTACATTGTGCCTTAGTATATAAACTAATTTTCCTAAATTCTTTTTCATTTTTCTCATTCTTATCTTCTTGTTCAAACTTCCTAAAGCTTTTGAAAAGCTTTTTAATGGCTTCCTTTAACATTTTAAAGTTTTATATTTTCAAGTTTTAAACTTTTTAAAACATTTTAAACTTAGCTTTGAACTCTTCTTTTCAATCTCAATTTCCTCCATTTTTACCCAAAGTTGTTTCGACCATATCTCCTTATATTCAACCCAATTTAGATTTTTTTTTTCAAACCATTTGTAATTCGAGTGGCTACAACTTCTTAGTGTACCACTTTTTCTGATTTTGAGCTTAAATCTCCAAAACCCATTTTTTTCAAGAGTGTCTTTGAACCAAGATTTTTAAGTCTGAAAATGCCCTTTACTATTTTGACCATAACTCCCTCAAAAATTATCCAAATTGAGAAATTAATTTTTTTTTAAATGATAGAGGGAATAATTATCTAAAAAATTTCATTTATGATTTTTTTAAAATTCTAAGAGAAAAAGGTCTAAAAATAAAGAATAAAATGACTTATTTTTTTAGTGGATTTCCTTATTTTCCAAGCCTCCCGGGTTTCAAAGTATTTCAAAATTTTCCGGTAAGTAAATTCTTTAAATTTTTTGGGAAAGAATTTACCTTTATATGTATAGTTGTTATATGGTTGTATAAGTGATGATATGGTTGGATTATCTTGTGGTTGCTATGGTAATATATGTGTGCTTGTGATGTTAAATTTTAGAATTTGAAATCAAAGTCTTAGTATTATGTTTTGTTCGAAAGATATGCTTATTTATGTGATGGTTATGGTTCATAGACTTTGGGTTGTTTGTGATATAGAAATGGAAAACAAGTGAGAAATTACGCGTATGCATAGCGATAGTCGCTATGGATGCAGCTCGCTTAAAAGTTTGATTTTTGAAAAAATTTGGTTTCTAAAACTTAAAAGTGTTTGTAAATGTTTTTAAACTTAATAATAATGTTTTAGGAAGTAAATTAAGTTTTTAATAATTAATTTTAAATTAATTAAGCTTTTAGTTATTAATAATTAATAATTAATTAAGGATTAAACAAGGTTTAATAATTATAATTAAGTGAAGATTAGTTATTAGTTAATTATCTTTTAAAGTTAAGATTTATTTTGATTAATTATTAATTAAGTTAATTAAGTGTGAGTTAAGTAAATAATTTATATTTAATTTATCATTAATTAAATATATGATTAATTATTAATTAATTATTAATCAAGTGTTAATTACTTTTAATTATAAATCATCAAAGGTTTTAATTTATAATAAATTATTTATTAAAGGTTTAATTTATTATTTAAGTTTAATTAAAGATTATTTAATTTATTAATTTAGATTAATTAATATTTAATTATTAATGAAGGTTTAATTAATCATTTAATAATTAATAAATGATTAATTTGGGTTTAATTAATAGTTAATTATTGTTTAATTATTTAATTAAGTTAACTTAAGATTTAATTAAGATTAATTATGATATAAATAAGGATTTAACTTATAAATATATTTTTTAAAAGAGTCTTAAAAGTTTTAAATCTCGTGTTTTCCAAAAGTAAAATTGTTTTAAAAGAACTTCTTTTTTAAATATGGATTGAATACAAGTGACTCAAGTGTTGATACCATGAAGGAACCATATTAGAATGAGTTATAATGTAGATTGTTTGGTTGTTGGACATATGTTAGCAGAATAAATCCTCATTCTGCTATGAATTGATTGATTGTTTGTTTGTATGGACATGTGTTAGTAGAATAAATCCTCATTCTACGATAAATTATTTTGTTGTTTGATTGTTAGTTTGTTTGTGTAAACATATGTTAGCAGAATAAATTCTCATTCTTCTATTAATTGATTGAATTATTTAGAAATCCGTTTAATAGGACAAATCATGATCCTGCTATTATGTTATTTGGACATGTATATGTTGGTTAGCTTATATTGACATATTATTCCCTGATTTGGATATGATTTGTATTTGCATATATGTTGATCTATGTTAGTAACTGTTAAGTGAATTGGAATTGAAATTGAAATTGAATGGTAACTTAAATTAGTACCATTGGGATTGCTAAGCCTCTTTTTGGAATTTATAAAGTATGTTTTTGAATTAACTTCTATTCTTTAATCAATTTGGAGTTTAAAGATTTAAATGATTTCCAAGTTATATTATTATTTTATAGAGTTATTTATAAGTAATAACATTTTTATAAAAAGGGTTTTTACTAAGGGTTTACTTAAGGTATTCTACAAAAGATATTACGTAGATGATATTTTATAAAGGAAATTTATAAAGGATTTAAAAAGGAAAGTTTTACAAATGTTGAGATTAAAAAAAGAGTATTTTTCTAAAAATTTAACTTGTGAATTTGTAAAGATTTTGTATAAATAAATTGAAATTATTTATGAAATAAAGAGATGCGAAAAGAATGTTTTATTTGTATAGCGTAATTTGAGTGGCAGAGATTGTCTATAGTTTACTATGTTTTTTCGCTAGGATAACGATGTAACTATTATGCAAACTGCGATCTATGATTGATTTCAAGGCGTAATTCGAGAGACAGAGATTGCCTGTAGTTAAGTTTGGATTTCTCTGGGATAGAGACGTAACCATTGAGCTGCGATCCATGGTCGATACCGAATGGTGCTTTCTATATCTATTTTTAAAAGATTTCCAAGTATTTTTGAAAAGAATGTTTTGTGAATATACTTATACCGATGAGAAAAGTATAAGCAATTTCAAATTAATTTATGTGGCTTTAATGATTTCAGTGGGAAAGGTAATATTTGTTTTGGACGTTTGTTTATTTAATAGTTAAATAACCAACTCTCAAATCTAGGCCCAAATATGTAATCCTTCTTAATTTTGGTGGTAGGGAAATGATTCCCTATTTAACATTAAATGATTTTAACTTTGGAAATATCTAGGGAAAACATGAGAATTATATGGTACAGTTACCATTGGTGGTGCTATACTGTACGTATAAACTCGTTTGTTCTTCTAGGATAAATGACGAGGAGATCCGTCTACTTAAACTGTTAAGGGGTGATACCCACTCTTATGTATTGTCTAATTATTTCCTAAAGAACTGGCATTCCATAAAATCAACGATTGGTTTATGGAGCACTTGGGAAACAAAAGAGTGTACTCGTAAGAGATGACTTGAAACTGTAACCACACCAAAACTATATATGGTTCTATGGAGGAGTTTCATGATATATTGAGATGTTGAGATCCATATGTAGATCCGCGACCCGTTGGGGTGCGGGAATCCATGGGTGATTGCTAGATCTATATTGAGATGTAGGAATCCTTACGTGATTCCAAGACCCTTGGGGTATGCGAACCCATATAGGATTTCGTGATCTATTTTGGTGCGGTGCGTAAGCTGGAATGCCGGACGTAACCTCATCGGCGGAAAGGACTATAACCAGAGATAACAGACTTGGCCAGTAGGGTTGGCAAACCTATAGGGTGTAGTAAGCTCTCTATTCTAGCAATATCTATCAGTTTTGGCATGCCGAGAGCGATGCACTCGGTCTTAGCAAGGCCAGTTATGTTTTTCCTACAGTACCCTGGCTAGATGGGTACGATGCTTTGGAAGGATAACTCTGATCCTTGTGCAGGAGGACTGTTCTCAAAGGTTTTGAGGGCATCTCCATGGAAATTCTACACAATTAGCGAACACGCCTTATTGATTTTTGATTATATACCTAGTATTGTTGTGATGTACACTGCATGAGCATCACAACTATTTGATTATTATTATTTCACCCATAGATATTATTATAAGATCACTGGATTTTATATAAAAGTGTTTTGGTTATCGTAAGGTAAAAACTCATCCGTGTTTATGTGTTGCATGGTCTTACGAGATACCTTTGATTTCAAAAGTGTTTTAAAAATAATAATTCAGTTGTTTGAGTTTACTCACACCAGACCCATGTCTGACCTAGATTTTTATTTTATTTCCCAAAAACTCTTGGGTGCTCAAATTTTTACAAGCAGACAAATAATCTAGGTTTTCTAGGATGCATTTTGGGAGGAGCTTGGAGCAGGAGGCTTCACCAATAGATAGTTATTATCTTATTTCCACTGTATATTATGTACTCTATATTTGATGTATAAAGGCGGGCTGTTATAACTGTTCTAGGTTAGAAATTGTATTAGTGTAACTTCTTGTATTATTTCAAAATGTCTTTATAAAGTATTATGTGATTGATATATGTTATCCATTGCGTTGTGGGATTCTGTGTTTATTCTTAGTTCCTCTATCTTCTATCTCTCTTCTTTCGCCCCTAACAATCTGCCTTTTTATTCAATTTGTGTTGACATGTGCAGTTGTTTATCAACTTAGAGTGTACAAAAAAGTGGGTCGTTACAAGGTATTTTGACATGGTTTAACTTATAAAATTTAGGTGGAAAAAGAAACGGAAGAAATAAAAAAAAGTGGAAATGAAAAAATGAATTTGTGGAAGTATGGTGTATATTTATAAATTTGAGAAAATATGGAAAAAAGACACCATATACCTCTTTTCCAAATGACTCCAATGTCCGTCACTGTCCTTCCAACCAATGTTCTTGAGTGTACTTTCCATTAAATCACAAAATGAAACACTTTAATCTATGTACTTGAGAACTTAAATAGAAAGGAAAAGTCTTCTCTTTTACTAATCCTCACTTACATTATTTAGTTTGTACTTTTAATTTTCAAATGGTAATTAAAGTTTAAATTTTTACATATATTTACATAAGTATGCAACAACATTGCGACAACTTCTGTTTGATAAAATGTAGAAAATCCGAATAAATGATTTTCGGTCACATTTTAAATTTTCATCGAACTACTTATTTTTGAAAAAAAACTTCCCAGACAAATTTAATACTATTATTTATTAATTAAAAGAGTTATTGGACCATTAAAACCATTAGTTAAATATTTTAATTTTATCAAATATTCAAAAACCAAGGCAATAAAATTCCGGGTCATTGCATTCTTCCACCTTTAAAAGAATTTCGACCCTGAAATTTCATCAAAGCAAACAACCAAGAAACAAGCCATTCAAATTCTCAACATTACCAAATATGTTAAATTACTAACAAACAAATTAAGAGTTGGTTTAGGTTTCCATCTCATCACAGAAGGATGATAAACAATCTACTGAGCATACCTCATGCTCAACAGCCATATGTTATCGCTCAAACGATTATCCACACTACCTTATGAAAAATCGAAGAGTTATCTACCCAACTTTATAAAGCATAAGGCATTAAAGGCAAATGTACTTAAGCCATACGATGTATATAGATCATCCCTATGTAATATCTGCTGATCACTTACTCGAATACGTAATCTTTTTTTTCCGAACTAGTATCGCTCATCCGACTTCCTTGGCGTGGACTCTGATCAGGCTACTTGATTAAAAACCTCTTTTCCCCTTGCATAACATATATTATGATATAAAACATCGGTACCATATCAAGAACCCTCACTAAGTATTCGCCATCAAGAATCGAGTGATAAATCTTATTCGGGTTAGTGTTGATTCCCTTAAAGTAATGTACATGAACTTGGATCAAGAATCATACGAAGAAATGATCTGCGTACAACTTACATCTTTATTCTTATTAGTTCTTACTTATACCAATTTCTTGCTACTTCTAAAATTATTTATGAAAACATTTCATAAAAATATAACTTAAATTTTAAACTTGTATAATACCCTACTACATTATGAGAGTATATACAGCTATAATCTCTTATCTTTTCTTCAATTCAGGTGCTGGTCCAAAATAAATTGGGGTCTTAAAACCAAGTCGACGTCTTCAACCTCTTTACCCATCCAGTTTGGTTAGTAGCTAAGAAAAGTAGAATGCCGGTATCCAAAATCAGTCGTATGTCTGTTTTCCTTAGACACTTCTAAGGTAAAGATGTTTATTAGTTGGTCTAATGATGTCAAATAGTTTTTCACAACTTATATGTTAAAATAAAAGACACAATTTTAATAAAACAAAACTTATTAAAAACTCCCTCTTCTATTTAACTATTTAAAAACTTGTGTTAAATTATTTCTTCTCTAATTAAGAGTGATATAAACCCATTTAGCAATTTCATTTACCATCACACTCCTTTATCAAAATACCTTTTTATTTGAACCCATTTCCATTGAAGAACTAGATACCCGGTTTTTATTTAAAAACTTTTTTGAAATGATACTATATATTTTAATCCATAGAATATATATACACACACACACACACATACACACACAAAAACACTCACACACACACACACACCCCGAGTAATACCATAATGATACCAAGGAACTGGGAGCTACCAAATAGTATCATACACCTCATTACCAAGAAGGGTAATACTTAAGAGAAGTGCTTACCATCTGAACACATCTCTTGCCTATTTTTAATCATTATCGATCCACACAAACTAGTTAACATAAGAATACGTTTTCTTTTTTGAATCCCATTTTGAAATTATACTATATACTTCTTATATATATATATAAAACATTTTATCACTTTATTTACTAAAACTTACTTTAAGTTCGTTTAGATTTGACTCATTTCGATCGTACAATGATAAAAGGAAAAATTTACTAAGTGTACTACAATGTTCGTCCGTGCAAACATCTTATTGTCACTTTGAAAATTATTCAGATTACCATAAAACTAATTGAGACGTTTTCCCCAAACTATTAAAAGAAAATGCACCTTACTTAAAAATTGTCTTTGAAATATTTATACCTACAGATTCCTCCAAGTAATACTTTTATTACTTTTTCCAAAAATCATTTAAAATTCTTTTTCAAAGATACCTGAATTTAAATTCCCAAAAGTCCTCTTTATTTTATGAGGCACTTCTTATAAACCAAATTTATATAAATTTATTCTTATACAATAACTTCTTTTATTATAGTAACCCTTTTAACAAAGTAAAATTATTAAACCAACATTATTAACGAATTCTTTATTGTCAAATCATGAAACTGAATTAACAAGGTATTCATATTTAATTTAACCAAACAACAAATACTCATAAACTGACCAAGCATAAATAATCAGCCAACAAATATTGATAAATAATATCATCGTTTCCTAACAAACAATCAAAACAAAAATAACTCTATTAATTTTTTTGAAAATTATCCTTTTATTTATAAAATATAAAATCTAGGTAAAATTATTTCATTTACCACTTTCAAAACAATTTAAAGCATTTTTATTGCACTAACAATTACGCGCTTTCATATATAAAACTCACTCTATGGTGTTACTTACCCTATCTCTAATGAGTTTACCACATTGAGGCCTAGGTGTTCGCCCAACCTAAGTTCTGATACCAAATGCGACGATCTGCCTTTTAGACCCTCAAAAGTTGATACTAACATATCCACGGTGTTAACATGCCGAGAATTTGGGTGCCAGAACAAGAGATTGTTTGGGTTAAAGAAAAGAAAAGAGAGAATAGAATCTCACATCGTGACGAGTAATATATAATTTCCAAATTATCTTTACAAGAGAAAACTTCAATATTCACACAACAATCAAAGTCTAACCTATCAACAGCTGGAAGGTTATTACAACATGTCCTTACAAATGTTGATAAACTCAAAACAAGAAATACAATAGAAATAAAATACATGAATATGTCTTGGAGACATATGGCTCGTCTACTAAACCATCAAGCATCCAAAGCTAACTTCGAAAAAGTATTTGGGTCTGACCCGAGTATTTTTTTTAGAGTTATCTTTGGATGCTTGGAGCTTTAGTAGACCTAAGTATTATAAGAAACAATACTTGCATCAGCCAGGTAAACCATCATGAGAAAATCAAATCATATGTATTGTTATATTTATAAAATCCTTTTAAAAATGAAGGTATCTTGCAGGACCATGTCGCACATAAACATGGATGGGTTATTAGCTTACAATAACTAAACCATTTTATAAGAAAATCCAATGATATTATAATAATGTCTAGGGATTAAAATAAATATATAACATATCTGGGATGGTTAACCATAATTACATTCAACAGTAATAGGTTCTACAACTAAAACCGTAAGACATGTATTGGAGATTGTATTTCATACAATGACAAAGCATTGGGGTACCACTCACCACCATACATCTTTAGATAAAATGCACTGATGGCCACATAAGGTCCCTTTACATGACAAGAACGACCTAGCCCTTTCTGGATAGTACTGTATATGTCATCACTTTAGTTGCCTTCCAACCATTTCCGCAATAGCTTTTATACACATACCAAACCCATAAATAGTAATCTAAAAAGGTGATGATCATACCCTATTGGTACATACCACATAGCCTTGCGACATATACCCTATTTTAGTCATTCCCGGGTCTAAGGCTTGTATGGCCACGATTACCTTTTCCTCTCAGCAAATCCCACTTGGAATGCTTACACTGCCCCCAAGCAACAATGCAATACCAACATTCAGTCATACAAGTTGTTCAAGATATGAACAAACTGAAGGTAGTACTTCTACTACATCTTTAGGATTAATAGCAAGTAACCCTTGCACTTTAAAGAACACTCTCTTCGATTTCATCATCTTCAAGATGTCTCCAATTCGAGCACTTATGCTAGTTCAAAGTGGTTTCCGGATAACTCCTGCTTACCCGATCCGGTCTCTCCGAACCAACAATCGATAGTTCTTGATTGACTCAATCTCAGTTCTTTCAAAAGTAAGTGGACTATATAAGAGTCCCAAGAGGATTTCTAATATACCTCTTAAAGTAAGAAACATTTTCACCGGAATGAGTTATCCCAAGGGAATCTCAAGCCACATGAACTCATGATGCTTTCATATACTTCCTAAGTCAAAATAATTCAAGTTCTCAATAGTGGACAAACCACTATCTGATGTAAGTATATAGTTTGCGTATGGAAAATCAGGCATCATATGCTTATCACCAATTTTCGATTCAAACTTACACTATCTCTCGATTAACAATGAAGTTGGACAAGTTAGTGAACTACCTTTGACTCGACGTACATTATTAAACTCTCACATATATAGAATAGGCTTTCATACCGCAAAATTTAATATCAAGTATAAGTCGAAGTACCTTCCATATACTTAGCTAATCATGACCCATTTATCAAAATTAACCCTTTTATACTTATCAAATTTTCGAGATTTCAATTTCACTATCCCTCACCCAAAATCAAAGTTAGGTAAGTCGGAGCACCAGTTTCTTCGGCCTTGCCTTAGTTAAAATACTATGATTCTAGATTTCACGAATAGAGAAAAAACTCATCGGCTTTTAATGTTGGACATAAGATGACTTACTTTCCATAAACATGCTAACATTTTAACAGTACTTTATCATATTTGTTTTGCGTTAATTAGTGGCATCGACAAAGAAATCCCTTGCATAAAATAAAGTCTTTTCGAAAAAATGAAAATCAACTTCATAAACTTATTATTGGTCTTTGATTTCAAACTAGTACTATTCATTGGTTAGAAATAAAATCGTTCAAGTCGAAAAATTATTACCTCTCAAACCTTGACTTTACATTCACCTTTAACTTTAATATAGAACAAGTTTCCATACCTCAAGGTCTAGAAAATAGGATCCAAGATTTCTAATATACTTGTTCTTAAAACATTTTCCAAATCTCTTATTTAAACCAAGAATAAAAGCAACATCTTTTCCTTTTTATAAAGTAAAAACTTATTTAATAATAACAAAATATTATAAATCAACTTCCTTTTCAATTTTCTAGATCCATTTACTATAACAAAAATGTTATAGTCCATAATCTCTTTTCTTTTCTCAGAAACATTTACTACAACAATAGTGTTGAAATCTATACTTCCTTTCTCTTTTTAAAATTACTTTTAAAACTATTTAAAATAAGTTTGAAACTTTTATTTAAAACATCCCATTAAAGATGGTCGCTTTTAACAAAACTTGACTTTGAAACAAAGGAGTAAAATTTAAACCTCTTGTTTAGATAACTAAATAAATTGTTAAAAATAAATTTAAAACTTCAAACTTCCTTTTAAATACTTATAAACGCATTTGAAAAGACTTTTCAAAATATCTAATATAGATAACTAATTTTACTTTACAAAAAAGTATATATTTCCAAACTGTATACATACTCGCTATAAGGAATGTAACTTTTAAAACTTATTTTATAAATCAAATAAATTTTAAACCCCTCTTTCTTTATATATTTTAAAAAACTTTAATAACTGCGAAAATTATTCTAAAACAAAAGAAAAATTTAGAAATCGTTTCAAAATACTTTAGAAAATAAGTGGAAAATGACTTAAAGTTGAGCACGGGATTTCAATGTCTTAAGAAAACTCGCAGCAAGAAAGTTAACTATAACTAAGCAACATTTACTTTCCATATAATCAAACATTTACATAACCAATAATATATGTAAAGAAAAATCAACAAAGTGGGGAATCCTTTAGGATCCCTCTGCACAATTTTCATTCTTCGAAGTGCTTGCATAGCAACCTATCGCTACGAAGACACTTCGACTTCCATTCACTTTGCTTCTATCCCTTGAAATATAATGGTTATTTTGTCATCCATTTCAAGTAGAAATTAACAACAATAATATATACATGTCACAAATACATAAATACAACACTATAGACAAGCACTAAATTATTACAACATTTTGTCAGTTTTAAAAACTATTTTAAAGTATGATATCTCACTTCAAAACAAGCACCAACACAAACCAAAAGCTATAATGACCACCCTCGAACTAGAAACCGTACAATATCCTTCCTTACACCTTGCTTGGCTCGATCAAAGCCCTTCCCAAACCCCCTGAAGCTCATGGCCTGAGGCCAAAGTGGGGAATATACACAAAATTTTGCATCTTTGTGTAGTGATGGTTTTATCTATGTTACTACAAGGGTGTATTTGAGATTTAAGAAGGAAAGGAGGTGTTTTGACATGGTTTAACTTGTAAAACTTAAGTGGAAAAAAAAGGAAGAAAAAAAAAAGAAAAAGAAAATAGAAATGAAATATGAATTTATGAAAGTGGTGTGTATTTATAAACTAGAGAAAACGTAGCAAAAGACACCAAATATTCCTTTACCAAATGACTGTAATGCTTTCCACTGCCCTTCCAACCTATGTGCTTAAGTGTACTTGACATCAAATTAGAAAAAGAAGCGCTTTAATACATGTGCTTTAGTACTTCAAATAAGAAAGGGAAAATCTTCTCTTTTACTAATCCTTATTTACTTTATTTAAATTAGCACTTTGAATTTTGAAATGGTAATTAAGTTAATGTAGCAAATATGAAATGCAATTAAATGTGTACATATATCTGCATAAGTATGCAACAACGTTGTGGCAACTTTGTTCAATAAATGTCAGAATCCAAGAAACAATTTTGGTCACATTTTCAATTTTTCATTAAACTACTTATTTTTGTAAATAAACTTCCAAAATAAGTTTCCTATCATTATTTATTAAATATAAGAGGTTTATTAGATTATTAAAAACTATTAACTAAAAATTAAATTTTTATCTAATATTCATAAATCAAAGCGATAATATTTTAGGTCGTTACAAGCACACCCCATATACTTTGACTTATGGTGGTGGTTGTTGGCTTATCCGTTCTTGAAGTAAACTGCTACGAGTTAAATAAATAGATTGGGGTGGTCGATAAATCAATCACATTTGTTTTAATTTACTCCATAGAATATTGCTAAAAGAGGGTTTATATGCCAAGTAACAATGAAGAAAATTATGGAACTAAGGATGAATAAGAAGGAGAGCAATATCCTTAAGTCCGAAGGATATAATTTGATGTTTATATTATATAATGAGGGTACTTAACCTTATGGTTGAGCTTGTGTAAGTTATAATCTACTCCAATTAAAGTATTTAAATTAATTTAAATATTTCCCCTAAAAAGTTTGAAATAATAATGTTTGAGATATTTGGAAATATAGAGAAGTTGAAGTTCATTTTAAAGGTTGAAATAATAACCCATTATTTTGAGTTTTAAACGTGAAAAAAAAATTAATAAAAGAAAATTTCCATAAATAGATTAAGCCTTCGTTTTTGAAGAAAAAATAGTGTAAGATGTGTTGTTACCCTTATATTTTGTTATATACTTTTGTTTTGATAAAGAAACATGTTTAAAGTAAATTGACTAGTAAAGACATATCGTTTTGAATTTCCTTTATTTTAAAAATAATTTTGTCACAATTTAGAAATATATTTTTTGAATATTTGCTTTACAATTTTGTGAAAATTTATATTTATAAAGGTAAAGTTAAGTGGTGTGTTTTATATATTTATTTTTCTAAGTAGGATTTAAACCATTTTGTAATGAATCTGAATTGAAACATATATTACTTTTAAAATTATGGAAAATTTCAATTGCAATATGTGTGTATTTTTGAATGGAATTTAAAGGATTTTTGATGTCTCCTGAAAATATGGATTAGTGAATGTATTAAAGTTTTGGAAATTATTTTCGAATCCTATATGAATATAGTTGATAGAAAAAATGAATTTCAATATATATATATAAGTGTATACGTATGTATGTATGTATGTATGCATGTATGCATATGATGTTTTGGTTAAAGGTGCCGGAAATTAACTAATTACAAAATAAATCAAATGTAAAAATATAACATTTGTATGGACATTTGTTATTATTTAATGATGATTGAAATTGACTAGTTATTAAACAAAACGATTTATACTTATATATACATGATAAAATGATTTTAAATTATGAAATGATATCGGGAAAGAAAATGAAGTATGAGTATTATAGAAAATAACCGAAGTTATTTAAATGAAATTATATTCTAAGTAATTGATGTTAAATTGGTTAAACTATAAGAATTAAGTTTTTAAAGTTATGATTTCTTATGACATAATTTAACATGAAACATCTAAAGTGTAATAAAATGAAAATTTATTGAAGTAGAATTTAAGGCATTTATTTTGAAAATATGTAATAATCGAAATTAACATTGGTTAAAGTTAATAGCGAATTTCAAGATTTTCAAATCCTGGTAGTTTTGTAAAGAATAAGTTTTGAGATCAGCGATTTTGATTCAAATTAAACTGAAGTGATATTGAGATTTTCAATTGGAAATTTGATTAGAGCTAGAAAAGAATTACATAACCTATAAAATTTGAATTGATTGTGGTGAACCAACTATGATAGTCAGTATGCCAATGTGCTTAGGACTAGCTAGAAATGAACGTTATGGATTTGGGATATAACGATTTGTATTAAAAATTTATGAGGATACTATTTATGAATTTTGGAAAATTTGAAACAATAACAAAAAATATATTTTGAATTGAAATTTACTATTAATTATAAGGTATGGTGAATTTAAATAAATAGTAATATGTTTTTTGGAAGGTTATCCAAATTTTTGGCAAATAATAAGACAATTATATACAGACTTTATGAAAAAAAATTATTAATTAAGTAATAAAATTAAGAGCTACTTTGAGAATAATGGAATTTTTTAGATACATTATTAGTTATACTTTTGATATAAATATAAATAAAAACAATTTTTGGGATTTAAGGTAGAATATTGTTAAATGATATAGAACAATAAAGTTGTTGAAAAAAAAGATTTAAATAAGCGCTATTGTTTTAATATAATGAGATAATAATAATTAATTTGAAGGAAATTTGAAAAAATATATTATTTTGGGATGAAATAGTGATGTTCGAGATATTTGAAGAAATATGTTGAAAACGAATGCTTTTTAAAGTAAATTATCGATTTGAAGAAAATATGCATATACTATTTTGAGATGTTATTTATTTAATATAACAAGTGTATTTAATCTTACAAGTGATATGGATTGTGTTGCTTGCTGATGAAGTTATATGAATATGTCTTTATCTAATCACTAACTCGATTAGTTGTTTTGAAATGGTTTTGAGTATTTAAATATTAAAACATACTTCATACACTTGTATTAAAAGGTTAGTGTAATAACCTGCTTTTCCGTACAATCAAACTAACAATAAACCATATATGTCCAACCCAAATCGAACTGAAAGATAGATAGTTAAGGGAACAAAGAAGAAAGAAGAAAAGGAGAAAACTAAAGCAACACAGAATCTCACAAGAGCAGCGGAACAATATATAATATAATATTAATGACCTTTACAAAAGAGAAACTGTTATATACATGCATCCATTAAAGTACAACAATAATCATAATCATCAACCTGGACAGTTATAGCATCCTGTCCTCACAAATGCTGATAATTTCCATAACAAAGCAGCGTAAAATAACATATACGAGAATACGGCTTGAAGACCTCCACTCGCCTCCTAAGCTCCAATGCATCCAAAGCAATTTGTAAATATGCTTGCTCTGATCCGAGCATTATAATAAAATAACCCCCGAGTCAGTTTGGAAAACAAGCGTGAGAAAACACACCCAACTGGATTTTAAATTTATAGGAAACCTTTGGAAATCAAAATTATCTCGTAAGACCATGTCGCATATAAACGCGGATGAGTTTTTACCGTACGATAACCAAAACATTTCATATGAAATCCTCTAATATTATTATAGTGTCTAATATATAAATACTTATTGATCATATTCAAAAAATTACATTAATTAAATTTCAGCATGCTAGGTTCTACAACCGAAACCAAAGGATCGTACTAGAGAATGGATTCCAACTATGAAAGGGTAAGGGTCTACCCACCGAATCCGTAAACTTCTAGATCAATTGTATGGGAGGCTGTAACATGTTGCACTTTTGCTACGCAGGACCAACACTACCCCCTTCTCGAGTAGCACCGAATATGATTATCCTTCGGTTGCAATCAACAACCACACAATGGTATTCCGAAGCATACATGAATATCACTCTAGATTTGGAATGATCATACCCTACTTGGGTGTGGCCCACTTAGCCCTACTGCATGTCCTTGCTTTATTCATTTTCCAGTTGTGAGGCTCGAAGCTTCATTTTACCTTTTATATAGCACTTCCCACTAAGAATGCTAATACCGTCTTTCAGGCAATGATGCAATACTATTCACCCATACAAGTTCGTTCTGGGACTCAACGAAACACTTGAGAGCTCGTATTCAAATTTCATCATCTTTAAGATATCTTTACTTCGCAACGCTTAAGTTGGATCGAAGTGGTTTTTAGATAACAGGGCTAATCTTGGTCTCATCGAAACAACATTCTATAGTTTCCTGTAAACTCAACCTCGCTTCTTTATGAAATAAACATCCAAGGATAAGAATGGAGATCATCTCCTAACCGTTAGTAGATGAATTTCCTAATCATTTGTCCGAAAAGACCAAAACGAGATTTACATGCATAGTACAGCATCATAGAAGATGACCGTGCTACATAACTTACGTATTTCTCCTAGATATTTCCAAATTACGTTTGGGTCCACATTTGATAGTCGGTTATTTAACTATCAACAAACACACATACAAATCAGGATTTATTTCCAAAGGAAAAACCAACATTAGTTAAGCACAAAAGCAACCACTAGCCTCCTTAATTAATCTTTTCATTAATTAAAACCATCATGTAAATGCTTGTATCAAAATACTTGTACAAAGATATATTCACAACCCTTATATTTTCAATACTTAGAAAATATCCATATACTTATCTTAACGGTATAAGTATATTTACCAAACACTAAGGAAGATCTCCTTTTTATAAAATTCTAAAATCATTTATAAACTTCTAAAACCCTTTATAAACCATTTATAAATTATTTCTCAAGTCATTGATAAACATTTGTAAATCCATGCAATTATTTATAAATTCCTTTTATAAATCTATAACCCATTTATAAAAATAATCCCTTTATGAATACCTTAGACCAATTACAAAGCCTTCTTATTACATTGTAATTAATCCCTTTTAAGTTTCCAAAACGCTTTATAAAACCCCTCTTATAGTTCTATAAACCCATTCCAAAATTCCGTTTACAAATCTATCCATTTATAAACTATTTACCTCGTAGATAATATTCCTTTAAGTCTTCAAACCATTTTATAAGCCCCTCTTAGAAAAATACAAGTCGGTTTGCAAAACTCTATTTATGAATCTCGAAAACATCATAAATAAGTCCTAATTACTTTCTTTAAAACACCATTATACAATAGTGTTTATTCATAACAAACATCACAAATAAATAATAATTATTAACTTTTAACCTCTTAGAATATAATAATTAATAATTCAAAGCATTATAAATAAAACAATAGCTAATCTTTACCCTACAAATAATAATGATAAATTACCAAAATATTATTAACAATCATTATTATTTATTTCAAACCATATTAATAATTTAAATAATTATCTTTGCAAAATTAATTAAATATTTATAAATAACTTTAAACAATATTAATATAAGTAACCAACTTTTGAAGCATAATATATTTCCTTGATAAGAATCCATACTATATTTAAGAATCTCTTTCCATTTCATAAAACTTCCCTTTATAAAAACCATTTATTTATGAACTCCATTTATAACTCTATTTCCTTTATAAATCTCACTTATTCATAAATCTCATTTAAAACATCAATCACCATCTGTTTTAACGTTACTGCTATATGGTTAAATTCCTTTTCTAAATCCCTTTCTATTTATTAAATATCATTTATCACTCCAAATTTACCCTCGCCTTCAATTTTCAAAATAGAGTCAACTATTTCTAAAATATCATTCCTTATCTTATAGTAAATCCACCGCTTGGTTCTCCAATTTATTAAAAGATAATAGTTACCTTAAATTTATAAATCCAATTTATAAATTCATATTTTTATTCATAATGATTTTACAAATCTTCACTTCCTTTGTAAAAATACCACTCTTATAAATTATCCCATTTATAAATTTCACATTCATGAATAAATTATAACATATGTACCTATATACATATATGTCACTTTATACAAAGATGATTAATAAATATTATATCAAAATATTTCTATTTCCTTTTTAAAGCCATAACCCTTCATTATAAAAGACTGATATATTCTTCAAGATTTTAAAAATCTTTATTCGCGGTTCAAAATCTCTTTAAAATATTTCATAAAAATATTAAATTATAATATCCAAAAATCCTACCTTTGATTTTAAAATAAATTATTCCTTTAAATAATTAAGGAGTAATTATTTAAAACATATATAATTTTCAAGATTGCTTGGAAATCCCTTTTTTAAATTAATCACTATTTTATGGTATCTTAAAATACCAAAATACAAGGTCCAATGCTACTAAAGCACTAATAAGAAAAATCATGTTCACATCATCCAATATAACATCCAACATATCGTATATCATAATATATATGAAAATAAAATCAACAGTGTGAGGAATCCTTGTTGGATCCCTTCAACCTGTCCCCCTGCATCACGTACAGTATATAACCATAAAAATATAAATCAATCGCTTCAAGGCGGGAATCGTATACAAAGGGTCATCTGCTCTTATACAGAAACGTAATAGGGTCTCATCCGCTCCAGGGGCGGGAAAATATCATTCCAACTCATTAAATAGTAAATCGTCCAATAGTCATTAACAACCAAAAATAAATATCCAAACATCCAACAAATAATTTTTTTTGACTAAATTATATTTCTAGTTAACCAAAATTGTGATATTAACTCATAATGATTTTTAGTTGTTGCCGATGCGTTCCAGTTTGGAACCAAAACCACATGGTCGTTCGATTTTAGCATAAATTCCAACAAGCTCCAATCTCGTTCAATCCAACTCCATAGCGTAACCTTCATCGATATGATCGCAACGCAACTCATCGAGTTCAATTTGGACCTCGTATGGATTCGATATTGATTCACGAACTTTTAAATTAATTAAACCATAACTAACTTTAATTTAAAAATGTTTAAATTCAATTGCCCTCCATCTTCAAATCGTTCCAAGCATGAACACGTGATCATTCCTACCATCGGCTCCGTAGCCATCATCGTTCGCCGTCGTCGCACGCACCCCTGCACCTATAGTCATCGCCTCGACCATGCTTATGCCCATCCATCCTCATGCTTCACCCATGCGCATGACTAGATTCTAAAAAACGAACCTCCCCGGCCCACGAACACGGCAGATTCGTCGTTGCCTCCGCCATCGAACGGCAATCGCGCCTTTCAATCACCTCCCTTCCTCGATGCCAACTCTTCCCTCATTGAAGACTTCACTTGATATCGTTGATAATGGATTCGATGAACGTCGACCATTGGATTTGGTGAAGTTTCGAATAAAAAACGAACATGATCTATGGTTTACGCGGTTTTAAAAGCAAAAGGGTATGGTATGAACAGTAGATGGTATGGGCTAGGTATGGCTGAGAGTACGGTAGTTATAAAATAATATATATATATATACATATATATACATATATATATGTATATACATGCACACTTACATACATACATACATACATATATATATACATAACGTCAAAAAATGTCGAACCCCAAATGAGGCGTGACGCCTGGCGTTCTATATGTTATACTCCTATTTCGAACATAAAGGAATATATATCGGAAGCCAATTCCATCATATACATAAGTTAGCTTTTCAAAATCAAATTATATTAATTAAATTTCTTAAATTAATTTATACATGTTTCGAACTCGCATGACCAATAAGAAATTCGATGGCATACAATAATTCACAATTACGGATCCAATGATACTGGTTTCATCGAAATCCGAGATAGTGCCCCAAGAGACTATTTTTACATGTTAATTAAAATGAATTATTATAAAAACTAGTTCATTCACTTTTAATTCAAATTTAAAATTTTACTATCTTCATTTATATCTCAATAAAATTTCAATCAACTTTCAAATCATTCTCATTCATTTCAAATTCAAAATTTGATAAGTCTAAAATTCCCAAATGTTAATCTTACAATTTAAATTTACCAAATAAATTTCTATATTTGAAATTCAAGTTATTCGACCTAGAAAAAATTAACTTTTGAAATTTTTAAAATTAATTAAATATTCTAAATTCAAATGACTAAAATTCTGAGTCATTGCATTCCTCCCCCTTAAAAAAATTTCGTCCTCGACATTACCAAGTAAGAAAATGTCACAAACCCATTCAAGTAGTTGAAACTTTGTTATTAAATTCTCTAAATCTTTCAATTCATAATTAAACTTCCAAAACCAACTAATACCATTCCGAGTTATAAAACCAAAATCCAAATTTCAGTTATCAAACATTTTTTTCCAAAATTCTCAAAAATTTTCTAATGCCTTGAATTCATTGAAAATTTCACCAGCGTCTTCTTTATGCAGCTCGGCTGCAAAAATTTACAATATATATATAATTATAAATATACATCTCATGTTTGAGGATGAGGCATCCCATATGGAAAAATATAAAAATACGATATGTAATCCGAGATGTGTAACTTTTATTATATTAGCAAGCATATACAATCAATATGGCCCAAAAGCGAGCTCCAAATGCGAAGCATACGCCATCCGCACCTACTAAACACTCAATAACCAATGGGAACATGTACATGGAAAGTAATATCAATATATAACATATACTAATATGATATCTATATGCAAATGTAGCAAATGCAACTAGAGAAACCATTAAACAATTAGTATTCA
Organism: Allium cepa; assembly: GCA_030765085.1. Lineage (NCBI taxonomy): Eukaryota > Viridiplantae > Streptophyta > Magnoliopsida > Asparagales > Amaryllidaceae > Allium > Allium cepa. Next base: position 1,023,574,766 of record CM060931.1, on the reverse strand, counting down.
TCCAATTAATTCATAATCATATCAACTTGTAGTTTCTAATGTCAATATTATATTTATTAGGCCCGTAAAATATACATATATCATCCGTACACAAAACCATACCCGATCGCTCACTTGATCACAACATCGAACTTTTATTGTTCACACAACCACTCTAGTGCGGACTCAGATCTGGTTCCTTGATTAGAAACCGCTATTATCCTTGCATTTCCATATACTATGACAGAGAAAATCAGAATCAATCAAAATCCACATCTAGTATTCGCCGTCAAGAATCGAGTGAAAGATCCTAACTCGGATCGGTTTAGATCACCTTAAAACTGTATATCCGATTCTGGATCAAATAGTTATGTGAGTAAAATATTATACGTATAACTTACGTATTTATTTCAATTGGTTTCTTTGACCGTACCAAAATATTTTTATTCATATTCATTTCATTCTCATTCATTTCATTTCCATTCAACTATTCACATTACTTTATCACTTAGTATATGTCTTTCAATACTAATGTCATTTACGAACTATTCCATCAAATTTTATGTCTAATAACATTTTATTTCATACCAATTTCATTTATGAACCATTTTATATAATTTGACATTTTAACTTCTCCTAAGTTAAATATTGTTTCATTCTCACTTAGTATATTTCATCAATACTAATACTATTTATGAACCATTCTACACAACAATTTACTTAAGTTTTGTTACAAACATTTTCTTTTGTTTGCTTAACCAAATTGTTCAACCGCTTTAAAATTTAGTTTTAATTTTCTATTCAAATTCTTAAGTGGTGAATTTATTTCTTGTTTATACTATTTTAAAATTATAAGTTTAAAAACTTATTATCTTATGTTTTCTCGAAACATTTAGAGAAAATATTTTAGGATTTTAAACACCCGATTTTATTTCAAATCATTTTGAAATCATATATCTGCATAACTCCTTTATATATCAAATCATATTTTTGAATTTTAAAATCAAAACAAGTTTTACAAAAAAACTCCAATGGTAGCAATCCATTACTTAGAAACCCGAAAATGAACGTCGATATGTTGTAGTCATCACCGGAATTATTTTCCGGCAACTAAAGTGAGTTGAGTGCTTTCTATTTTTTCCACTTTAAATATTTCTAACCCAAAATATTTTCAAAATAACACTATTATAATTTTTCTTTGAAACTTTGAAAAATAATTTTCAAAACGAATGAGATTTTAAATTCTTCAACTTCTTGTTATAAACCCGTTTTTATTCACAACTCATATTATAAATATACTTAGGCAACTTCCTTTACTTTCCATTTACAAATCACCTTTATAAATCGTACTTATAAAACATCATTTCTGATGGAATTCATTCCATAATTGTTGATTATTTTAATCATAAACAATAGTTTATAATTGATACTTATAAACTTACTTTCTCATATAGCTTATTCATAATTTTTTTCTTTGTTTAGATTATAATAATTACAACCTTTCATTGGAACAACAAACAACGAATGATAATAATCAAATATTATCATTCACTAACATCCAAACACGCCATATATAACTATAATAATTTCTGAAAAAGTATTCCTTTATATATGAAATATAATTCAGATAAAATTATTTTATTTACCCACTTTCAAGACAATACCATGCCAGTTTGCCTTGTTTAAGTGTTTAAAAATCCTTATCGACAACGTGGCGTCCCACGCACTGACCAGAATACATAAGCCACTCAACAGATAAATTAACAAAATATAAAACATTTTTATAGTCACCAACAAATACGCCCTTATATTTATTATATACTCAAACTCATCCTAGGGTCTCGCTTACCCTATCTCAAATGAGTAAATTCGCACCAAAGCCTTGGTTTTCGCTCAACCAAAGCTCTAATACCACGTGTAACAAATGCTTTACCATACAATTCAAGCCAATAATAAACCACACATGTCCAACCCAAATCGAATGGAAAGAAAGATAGTTAAGGGAAAGAAAGAAGAAAGAAGAAGTGAAGAGAAGAGAAGAAAACTAAAAACAATACAGAATCTCACAACCGCAGATGGAACAATATATAATATAATATAAATGATCATTACTAAAGAGAAAATATAATATACATACATCCATCAGAGTACAACAACAATCACAATCATTAGCTTGGACAGTTATAGCATCATGTCCTCACAATTGCTGATAATTTCCATAATAAAGCAGTGGAAAATAACATATACGTGAATACGACTTGAAGACCTCCAACTTGACTTCTAAGCTCCAATGCATCCAAAACATTCTATAAATATGCTCGGTCTAACCCGAACATTATAATAAAATAACATCCGAGTCAGTCTAGAAAACCAGCGTGAAAAAACACGCCCAACTGGATTTTCAAGTTATAGGAAACCTTTAGAAATCAAAAGTATCTCGAAAGACCACGCGGCATATAAACACGGATGGATTTTTACCTTACGATAACCAAAACATTTCATATGAAATTCTTTGATATTGTAATAGCGTCTAATATACAAATAATTGATCATAGCCGAAATTGTTACATTAATTAAATTCCAACATAATAGGTTCTACAATCAAAACCGAAGGCTCGTATTGGAGAACGGATTCCAACTATGAAAGGGTAAGGGCCTACCCAACGAATCTATACACCTCTAGATCAAGAGTATGGGAGGCTACAACACGTTGCACCTTTGCTACTCAGGACCGGTACTATCCCCTTCTTGAGTAACACCGAATATGATCACCTCTAGTTTGCAATCAACATCCACATAATGGAATCCCGTAGCATACATGAATATCACTCTAGAATTGGGATGATCATGTCCTACTTGGGTGCAACCCACCTAGCCCTATCACATGTCCTTGCTTTATTCATTTTCCAGGAGTGAGGCTCGAAGCTTTGTTTTAGCTTTTATATAGCACTTCCCACTTGAAATGCTAACACTGTAACGACCCGTAATTTCGCTACTTCGAAAATGAGAGATTTCGTTCGATTTAAATTTAAAAGGAGCTTAAATCTTAAATAAATATGTTATATATAATAAATAATTATCTATTCTTATAGATAATAAATTAAAAAGCATAAATTTGGATTTTAGAACAAATCGACAAAAGGTTAAGTTTTGTTAAAGATAAATAAAGGCTTAAATAAATGAATTTAAATATTTATTTAAAAAGATAATCTTATTTAAAACATATAATAAAGATAATAAAAGTATGTTAAAAGATTTAAAAGTTTGTTAATAATCGTTTTACAAAAATAATCAAAATTTGTCGCATTTTGTCAGTTTTACATGCACTGTAAAATTAGAGATTTTTGATATTATTTAAATATGATTTTAAAATATAAAGAGACTTGTATTAATTTATTTAAAGAAGTAAAAGGTTCATTTTAAAGTTTGGTTTACTCCAATATATAGCTTAATAAAAAGTCAAATTTTGATTGTATAATTTGTCGTCAAAAACGCCGTTTTTAACCAAAACAAGTTGTCGACAAGTTGTTGCAACTCCATACATTTCCAAACTTATAAATACAAGTTTACAAACTATATAAACATTATACATGTAGCACTAAAAACAAAAAGAGTTTACTTTTGGAAATATTTACATAAATGTATAAAAAGTAAAAAGCATGATTTGACAAATTTAAAAATTATTAAACCTTTTATAAAACAACATCATTACTCTACTTCATATCTCATTAATAAGAAGTTATGTATATACATAGGAAAGGAGCAAATGCAAAAGTGAAAAGAAAGCTAATGTAAGAAGTTAATGACACATACATACATGCATTTAACGCAAATCAAATCACTCTCTTTCACATAAAAGAAAAGTATATTTAAATTCAAAAATGAAGAGGGCATTTATGTCATTTACCACTAAATATGTTCACTTATAAATACAACCACACCTCTCTTCATTTCCATTACACTTTCATTTCATAAAATTTCCAAAAACCTTCTCTACTTCCACCATTTCCCTTCTACCTTCAAGCTACCACCTCCACATCATGTTACACCATCAAAACCAAGCCAAACATCCACCTACTCACCTCCTACATCCACCTAACCTCGGCCACACCACCAAACCCACCTCCACCAAGGCCGTACCCCCCTATACACCAAGGTCGTGCCCTCCTACACCTAAGGACGAGCCACCCTACCCCCTCGGCCGAGCCCACACTTCCCAAACCCAAGCCCAAACCCTCCTACACGCCTACACACCAACCCCAAAGCCACCTACAAGCCATACCTTCCTCCACACTCACATACCCAAGGTCGTACCCCCTCTTCTTTATATAAATAAAAAAAGAAAAAAAAAAGAGAAAGAAAAAGAAAGGAAAGCAAAAGCATTCGGAAAATAAGCGATAAAGGCGAGACGTTGGAAAGAGCACGTTAACGAGAAACGCGTATCTCACGTTAAAGATTGACGGAGTGGATATTATGGTGAGAAATTCTCACCGCTTTTTAAATTATATTGATTATCATGCTTAATTGTTATGTTAAATAATCACTATTTAATGATATGAATGTTTGATTGAATGTTTGAATATGTTGGATAATCCGTAGTAATGCTATGACATTTACCACATGGAAAATATTGATGTTATATGGATGTTGCATGGTTGTTATGATAATTTGGACATCAAATTCCTATTAGTTAAGTAATCACTTTGTTTAGTAAGACCATATTTTAGTAATATGAGAAATTGTGGAAAAATAGGTCTCTTTTCATTTAAAAGTGAAATTAAAGTTAAAATGAAAGAGAATTTGAAATTTGAAGTGAATCGGATTTGAAAAGGATAGCTAATTAGAAATTGAAATTTAGATGAATAGTAAAATTGAAATTGAAATCGATTTTCAAAAAGTGAAATTTAGTTTGATATTGAATGGAAGTTTAAATTGAGATTAGATTTGAAATCTAAGTTTTAAATGTATTTAATTTGAGAATAGAATTGAAATTAAGTTGGAATTGGAGTTTAAAATTTAATATTGAAATAATGGGAATATAATAATATTATAATATGGTAATAGTGAAAATATATTTTAAATACTTTAAAAAGTGAAAATATTGATTTAAAATGGTTTCTAATGATTTTATAAGTGTTGAAATCCAATTTGAATCGATTATTTCAAGTATTTAAAAATAAGTTAAAACTAGACGCGTCGCGCAACGGTAGTTCGCGATTTCGCGCCGAAAAGTTCAAATGAGTGTATAGAGTGGAATATAGCTCGATATTCTTCGAAATAAGAAAATCCCAGACTATTATGTACATATCTTCTAAAATAAGAAAGAAAATCAAAGTTTCGATAAGTAGATTTTGAATTAAGTCCAAATCAATTTTCTAGAAAAATCGCGCTAGTGCAGTTTAGTGACCATAACTGGAAATTTGTTTAAATGGATGTTTTTAATTATGGAAAAATATGAAATAAATTTGATAAATCTATTTAAATGATTTAAAAGAGATTGGGATTGGAAAATATGAATTATCGAACGTTTAAAAGTTGTTTAATTCAAAATAAGCTTATTTAGCACTTTCCGTAACACTTAATGTTGCGAATTCTATAACTTTTGGAATATGAGTTTCAATGTAACGACGTTTCCCAGGATAAATTGTGACTGTTTTAAAAAGGATAATTAAGTGTTTTGAAAGATAATTTGGGATATTTATAAGCAATTCCAAAATAATGTTGAAAATCTGAGTATGCGGAAACGACTAGTACATTTGTCCCGCTGTGAGATCTGGAAAGATAAAACAAGGTGTTTAACTAAGCTTAGAGATGGAGCAACCAGTGCCCTGAACTTACCTGGCATATGTTTTCTTTTCTTAGGCGAGGGGTGGAACGGATCGAAAGGAAAGTCCGGATGCTCTTAAATAAAAAGATTCTGTATTAAGTTTTTGAATTAAAAGAAGATTGGTATTATCCAAAAGTTAAGCAATCTCCAAGATGAATGATTTCTATGATCCTATTTACTCAAAAATGTTTTTGTTAAAATTGACTTAGGGTTTATCATAAACGATGTCTTAAATAACATTGTTTTTGACCCGCTTAAAAGCTAAGAAGTTTGGATCAAGAATCTAGTAAGGAAAATTGAGATATTTTCCAAAGCAAAAGAATGAATTTCTTAGAATCATCCTAAGTTAAAAGAGAGAGAATTTCGAAATCATCCGAAAAGAATTAAAGTGAAAAGAGACTTAATAAATCCTATATACCCATATTCACTTTTTATCGATGATTGGATTTCGAAGGAACCGGAGTCGGATTTGGTTAGTTCCTATCCGAAAACCACTTCGAACCAATGTATACGTTCGAACGTGAAGACTTGTTGAAGACGATGATTATTGAAGACTGTGGATCTTCATAGCGTGAGGACTGCTTGTTGATTTGCTCGGGGTCGCACCCATTATAGAGTTATATATAGCAGTAGTCTCCTCGTGATGGAGATTTTGCAGATTGCAAGGGCTTCTCGCCTAATAATGGCCGAGAAAAGTGCCTTCGGTTTGTCTTGTTGCTAGACAACTTGTATGGACGTTTGTCTGACATTGCATTTCTAACGATTACATATATTGGTTTTTACAAACGTACATCAGTGGTGGCGGAGAATGCAACTTCTCTTAGCTTAACACCCTTCTTAAGACATGCGAGCTCAAGCGTTGTATTTTTGTGGAAGGCAATTAGTAGTTAAACGGAAATGGCAATGTGGCATTCAAAGATGTGATATGTGCTTTTTGAAAAGGTAATCGTAGCCTCAAGCCTCATCAAACCGGAAATGACCGAAACAGGATTAGATGCAGCAAGGCTAAGTGGGTCAATCCCAAGTAGGGTATGATCATCCCCTTCTAGATATATTTCTTCCCGCTATGACGTTCGGGATGTATATTAATGTGGTGTATGAAAAACGAGCGCTCGGTTAAAGGTCGGTAACGACCGAGGGATGACATATTCGGTACTATCTAGTTAAAGAGGTAGGTCGGTCTTGTGTTGGTAGAGAAGCTTTGTGATGGTTTCTCGGGACATCCATCTAGAGGTGTACCCATTTCGGAAGGTAGATCCTGCGCCTGGTCATTTGTATGGAATTCCATTCTCCAATAAGAACCTACGGTTTTGTTTGTAGAGCCTAGTATGCTGGAATTTAATAATGGTAACAATTTCAGCTAAGATTAATAAGTTTATTTGCAAATGTTTTCAAAGAGATGTCATTAGAAATAATATCAAATGTTTTGATATAAAAGTATTTTAGTTATCATAAGGTAAAAACCCGTCCGTGTTTATGTGTGGGCGTGATCTTATGAGATACTCTTTATTTTCAAAGGATTTATAACAAAGGCTGATATATGACACTATCATTAATTATTGTGTTTTTCTCACACTGGTTTATCAAGCCTGATCCGGGTATTTTCAATACTCGAGTCAGATCCGAGTAGTTTCAGGATAATCGAAGACAGTTGGTGTTTCCAGAGGAGAGCTGGAGATATTCATCGACGTATGGAGATATTCGTTTATCGGCCTTGCTTAGTGTATTTTGTTTGATGTTTGTCAGCAATTGTAAGGGCAGGTTTTATAACTGTCCAAGATGAATTTAGGTTAGACTCTGATATATGTATTTAAAAGTTTTCCGCTGTAAAAATATTTGTTCAATATTATATGTTATTCCATTCGTGTGAGATTCTTTTCTGTCTACTTTTCTTTAATCACCCTTAAAGATCCGTCTTTTCGTGCAATTTGAGTTAGACATGTGTGCTTTATTGTCGATTCAAAAGGTACGGAAAAACGGGCCTTTACATTTGGTATCAGAGCTGAAGGTTAAGCGAGAACCTTGGCTCTATTATGGGTAAAGTCTCATCAGAGATAGGATTAGTAATACCCTAGGATGAGTATCTCATTAGAGATAGGGTTAGTAACACCCTAGAATGAGTTATGAGAGTATTATATATATATGAGCGCGTATTTGTTAATTTTATAAAAATGATTTTGTTTTAAAGGAATTGATAAATGAAATAATTTTACCTTGGGTTTGTATTATAAATATTAAAGGGAATATTATTATCTTTTGGGTTAGAAATTAAGTATTAATTGTAATTTAGCTTAGTAAAACTAAAATATGAATATCTTGTGATTAGAATTGCACAATTTGACTATAAGATATTCCTATAAATAAATCAATTGATAGAGAACTGTAATTTAGAACTTTCATAACCCTAGATATTCAGCCTTAAGAAATGATAAATGATTTGATAAGTATAAAATGAGTAAATAAGAACAAATACCTCGTGAATTAAGTTTCACAATTTGACTATAAGGTATTTGAGGATAATATGTAGAGGAATAATATTCTTTTCAGGAAAGACCAAACCCACTGAACTTCGCTTCACTATGTTGGGAGTTCGAGTTCTTAAGACAAAGGAAATTCTCGAGATCAGAAAAGATCATAGAAGTTAAGAATTGGTTAAGAAAATGTGATGAACTTCAGTGTAGCATGATAAGCTTCATCCATGGATCGTTTAGGGAAATGATAAGCAATACCCTAAAATTCGAAGATACTGTTCTACAGCCAACTACTGAAGCACCAGCCAAGAAAAAAGGGCATATGTAAAACAAAGATCATTGTTTTAATTGTAGACAAAAAGGTCACTTTGCTAAAGAATGTAAATTAGGAGCAAACGTCAAGACTTGTAAGAAAACTGCCCCAAGGAGTTGTTACTACTGCCACATTATAGGGCATATCGCCAAAGACTGTCCAATGCTCAATGAGGCGGAACAGCCGAGGCCTTTTGTTACCCTTACTCGTCCACCCGCTGCCGTAAAAAAAGGGAAAGGGATAGTGGAAGGCTAGGTTAGTTAAGCATGTATAAGCAAGTCTTATATAAGTATTGTATGACTTTTTGTGAAACTTTTTTGAGTGTACTTCTTAGAAGCCACTTAGTATGAATGTATTTCAGAATCAATATATAAGTTATCATTTTGCTATTTTGTTAATGTCCAAATTCTGCTAGAACCCATTAGAAAAAAAAATGATAATCATTAAGTATGGAGCACTTAATAAAATGAGATAAAAATAAAAGATAATCTTTGATAGGAAATGATAACTAATTTTGGAGTTCTCATATATAAAATTATAGAAACCAACCAAGGCCGAAAGACTAGCACTTAGGCAAAGCTTTAGGGAAGCCTTAGCTAAATATGGAGACTTAGAAGTTGTTGACATGCTGATCACGGGTGACAAGGAAGATATACCAGTAGGAGGACCCTCAGGTATGGTACCGGGATCATTTGACCACCCGATAGAGATCTCCGACGATGAGGAGTTGATAGTTGAGGATATGTTGCCCATAGACCTAGAGATCGATGCAGGAGCAGAGGTAGATGACGAGGCAGAGGATGAGGCGGATGACTGGATGTTAGATCCTTTGAGTGACGATGAGGAACCGGAGGAAGAGGAACCTATGGAGGAGCCCATGGAGATCGAGCCACTGATCGGAGATCCCATGGAGATAGAGACATAAGTCTCAGGGATTTACGATGCAAGATTTTACGAGGAAGACGATTCAGAAGACGATGAGCAGATTATTTGGGATATGGGTACGCCCATTCAGGAGATAGGATCTCCAATTCCGATGGTAGCTGAAGATATTGGTTTAGAGGATATTGAGATAGAGCAGCATGAGCCATGGTTCCCAGGAGGCCAGCAGTGGCAGCCGTTAGGATGGGACATAGTTCCAGAGATAGATGAGGAGGAGCCAGTTGAGGAAGATGAGGAGCCAAAAGAGATAGACTTGGAAGCACCATCAAAGGGTTCTTCCGATGATTAGTGTTTCACTTTGAAACATTTTTGGGGATGTTGTATTATTATAGCAGTTATGATTATCTTAAGCACGTAGTACGCGCTAAGATATGGGATGCAGTCCTTTTTGTATGATATTTTGGGTTGACTAATATAGATAGTTGACTTGTGACTTTGTATTTGCCTCAAGTGTGTAGTAAGCACTCAGGTTAGGACTAGGATGGATGATTGTACATTATGATCATATTTAGTGATAGAATTTCCTTTAACATATATTGTTGACATTTATAGTTCTGTACCTTTGATTTCATTTCGAGGACGAAATGCTTTTAAGTAGGGGAGAATGTAACGACCCGTAATTTCGCTACTTCGGAAATGAGAGATTTCGTTTGATTTAAATTTAAAAGGAGTTTAAATCTTAAATAAATATGTTATATATAATAAATAATTATCTATTCTTATAGATAATAAATTAAAAAGCATAAATTCGGATTTTAGAACAAATCGACAAAAGGTTAAGTTTTGTTAAAGATAAATAAATGCTTAAATAAATGAATTTAAATATTTATTTAGAAAGATAAATCTTATTTAAAACATCTAATAAAGATAATAAAAGTATGTTAAAAGATTTAAAAGTTTGTTAATAATCATTTTATAAAAATAACCATAATTTGTCGCATTTTGTCAGTTTTACATACACTGTAAAATTAGAGATTTTTGGTCTTATTTAAATATGATTTTAAAATATAAAGAGACTTGTATTAATTTATTTAAAGAAGTAAAAAGTTCATTTTAAATTTTGGTTTACTCCAATATATAGCTTAATAAAAACGTCAAATTTTGACTGTATAATTTGTCGTCAAAAACGTCGTTTTTAACCAAAACAAGTTGTCGACAAGTTGTTGCAACTTGATACATTTCCAAACTTATAAATACAAGTTTACAAACTATATAAACATTATACATTTAGCACTAAAAGCAAAAAGAGTTTACTTTTGAAAATATTTACATAAATGTATAAAAAGTAAAAAGCATGATTTGACAATTTTAAAAATTATTAAACCTTCTATAAAACAACATCATTACTCTACTTCATATCTCATTCATAAGAAGTTATGTTTATACATAGGAAAGGAGAAAATGCAAAAGTGAAAAGAAAGCTAATGTAAGAAGTTAATGACACATACATACATACATTTAATGCAAATCAAATCACTCTCTTTCACATAAAAGAAAAGTATATTTAAATTCAAAAATGAAGAGGGCATTTATGTCATTTACCACTAAATATGTTCACTTATAAATACAACCACACCTCTCTTCATTTCCATTACACTTTCATTTCATAAAATTTCCAAAAACCTTCTCTACTTCCACCATTTCCCTTCTACCTTCAAGCTACCACCTCCACATCCCCTTACACCATCAAAACCAAGCCAAATATCCACCTACTCACCTCCTACATCCACCTAACCTCGGCCACACCACCAAACCCACCTCCACCTAGGCCGTACCCTCTATACACCAAGGCCGTGCCCTCCTACACCTAAGGACGAGCCACCCTACCCACTAGGCCGAGCCCACACTTCCCAAACCCGAGCGCAAACCCTCCTACACGCCTACACACCAACCCCAAAGCTACCTACAAGCCATACCTTCCTCCACACTCACATACCCAAGGCCGTACCCCCTCCTCTTTATATAAATAAAAAAAAGAAAAAAAAAAGAGAAAGAAAAAGAAAGGAAAGCAAAAGCATTCGGAAAAGAAGCGATAAAGGCGTGACGTTGGAAAGAGCACGTTAACGAGAAATGCGTATCTCACGTTAAAGATTGACGGAGTGGATATTATGGTGAGAAATTCTCACCACATTTTAAATTATATTGATTATCATGCTTAAATGTTATGTTAAATAATCACTATTTAATGATATGAATGTTTGATTGAATGTTTGAATATGTTGGATAATCCGTAGTACTGCTATGACATTTACCGCATGGAAAATATTGATGTTATATGGATGTTGTATGGTTGTTATGATAATTTGGACATCAAATTCCTATTAGTTAAGTAATCACTTTGTTTAGTTAGACCATATTTTAGTAATATGAGAAATTATGGAAAAATAGGTCTCTTTTCATTTAAAAGTGAAATTAAAGTTAAAATGAAAGAGAATTTGAAATTTGAAGTGAATCGGATTTGAAAAGGATAGCTAATTAGAAATTGAAATTTAGATGAATAGTAAAATTGAAATTGAAATCGATTTTGAAAAAGTGAAGTTTAGTTTGATATTGAATGGAAGTTTAGTTTGATATTAGATTTGAAATCTAAGTTTTAAATGTATTTAATTTGAGATTAGAATTGAAATTAAGTTGGAATTGGAATTTAAAATTTAATATTGAAATAATGGGAATATAATAATATTATAATATGGTAATAGTGAAAATATATTTTAAATACTTTAAAAAGTGAAAATATTGATTTAAAATGGTTTCTAATGATTTTATAAGTGTTGAAATCCAATTTGAATCGATTATTTCAAGTATTTAAAAATAAGTTAAAACTAGACGCGTCGCGCAACGGTAGTTCGCGATTTCACGCCGAAAAGTTCAAATGAGTGTATATAGTGGAATATAGCTCGGAATTTTTCGAGATAAGAAAATTCCGGACTATTATATCCATATCTTCTAAACGAAGACAGAAAATCAAAGTTTCGATAAGTAGATTTTGAATTAAGTCCAAATCAATTTTCTAGAAAAATCGCGCTAGTGCAGTTTAGTGACCATAACTGGAAATTTGTTTAAATGGATGTTTTTAATTATGGAAAAATATGAAATAAATTTGATAAATCTATTTAAATGATTTAAAAGAGATTGGGATTGGAAATATGAATTATCGAACGTTTAAAAGTTGTTTAATTCAAAATAAGCTTATTTAGCACTTTCCGTAACACTTAATGTTGCGAATTCTATAACTTTTGGAATATGAGTTTCAACGTAACGACGTTTCCCAGGATAAATTGTGACTGTTTTAAAAAGGATAATTAAGCGTTTTGAAAGATAATTTGGGATATTTATAAGCAATTCCAAAATAATGTTGAAAATTTAAGTATGCGGAAACGACTAGTACATTTGTCCCGCTGTGAGATCTGGAAAGATAAAACAAGGTGTTTAACTAAGCTTAGAGATGGAGCAACCAGTGCCCTGAACTTACCTGGCATATGTTTTCTTTTCTTAGGCGAGGGGTTGAACGGATCGAAAGGAAAGTCCGGATGCTCTTAAATAAAAAGATTCTGTATTAAGTTTTTGAATTAAAAGAAGATTGGTATTATCCAAAAGTTAAGCAATCTCCAAGATGAATGATTTCTATGATCCTATTTACTCAAAAATGTTTTTGTTAAGATTGACTTAGGGTTTATCGTAAACGATGTCTTAAATAACATTGTTTTTTACCCGCTTAAAAGCTAAGAAGTTTGGATCAAGAATCTAGTAAGGAAATTTGAGATATTTTCCAAAGCAAAAGAATGAATTTCTTAGAATCATCCTAAGTTAAAAGAGAGAGAATTTCGAAATCATCCGAAAAGAATTAAAGTGAAAAGAGACTTAATAAATCCTATATACCCATATTCACTTTTTATCGATGATTGGATTTCGAAGGAATCAGAGTCGGAATTGGTTAGTTCCTATCCGAAAACCACTTCGAACCAATGTATACGTTCGAACGTGAAGACTTGTTGAAGACGATGATTATTGAAGACCGTGGATCTTCACAGCGTGAGGACTGCTTGTTGATTTGCTTGGGGTCGCACCCATTATAGAGTTATATATAGCAGTGGTCTCCTCGTGTGGAGATTTTGCGGATTGTAAGGGCTTCTCGCCTAATAATGGCCGAGGAAAGTGCCTTCGGTTTGTCTTGTTCCTGGACAACTTGTATGGACGTTTGTCTGACATTGCATTTCTAACGATTACGTACATTGATTTTTACAAACGTACATCAGTGGTGGCGGAGAAGGCAACTTTCTTAGCTTAACACCCTCCTTAAGACATACGAGCTCAAGGGTTGTATTTTTGTGGAAGGCAATTAGTAGTTAAACGGAAATGCCAATGTGGCATTCAAAGACGTGATATGTGCTTTGTGAAAAGGTAATCGTAGCCTCAAGCGTCATCAAACCGGAAATGACCGAAACAGGATTAGATGCAGCAAGGCTAAGTGGGTCATTCCCAAATAGGGTATGATCATCCCCTTCTAGATATATTTCTTCCCGCTATGACGTTCGGGATGTATATTAATGTGGTGTATGGAAAACAAGCGCTCGGTTAAAGGTCGGTAACTTCCGGGGGATGACATATTCGGTACTATCTAGTTAAAGAGGTAGGCCGGTCTTGTGTTGGTAGAGAAGCTTTGTGATGGTTTCTCGGGACATCCATCTAGAGGTGTACCCATTTCGGAAGGTAGATCCTGCGCCTGGTCATTTGTATGGAAATTCATTCTCCAATAAGAACCTACGGTTTTGATTTGTAGAGCCTAGTATGCTGGAATTTAATAATGGTAACAATTTCAGCTAAGATTAATAAGTTTATTTGCAAATGTTTTCAAAGAGATGCCATTAGAAATATCAAATGTTTTGATATAAAAGTGTTTTAGTTATCATAAGGTAAAAACCCGTCTGTATTTATGTGTGGGCGTGGTCTTATGAGATACTCTTTATTTCCAAAGGATTTATAATAAAGGCTGATATATGACACTGTTATAATTATTGAGTTTTTCTCACGCTGGTTTATCAAGCCTGATCCAGGTATTTTCAATACTCGGGTCAGATCCGAGTAGTTTCAGGATAATCGAAGACAATTGGAGTTTACAGAGGAGAGCTGGAGATATTCATCGACGTATGGAGATATTCGTTTATCGGCTTTACTTAGTGCGTTTTGTTTGATGTTTGTCAGCAATTGTAAGGGGAGGTTTTGTAACTGTCCAAGCTGAATTTAGGTTAGACTCTGATATATGTATTTAAAAGTTTTTCGCTGTAAAAATATTTGTTCATATTATATGTTATTCCATTCGTATGAGATTCTGTTCTATCTACTTTTCTTTAATCGCCCTTAAAGATCCGTCTTTTAGTGCAATTTGAGTTAGACATGTGTGGTTTATTGTCGATTCAAAAGGTACGGGAAAACGGGCCTTTACAAACACTGCCTTTTGGGAAACAATGCAATATAAACATTAATCCATACAAGTTCGTTCTGGGACTGAACAAAATGCTTGAGAGCTCCGTCCCAAATTTCATCATCATTAAGATGTCTTTACTTCACAATGCTTAAGTTGGATTGAAGTGATTTTCGGATAACAGACCCGATATCGGTCTCTCTGAATCAACATTTGATAGTTTTCGGTAAACTCAACCTCGGTTCTTTATGAAATAAACAGCCAATGATAAGAATGGGGATCACCCAATAACCATTAGTGGACGGATTTCCTTATCGTTTGTCCTAGAAGTATGAAATGAGATTTAAATGCACTGTACAACACCATCGGAGATGACTGTGCCACATAACCCACATGTTTCTCCTAGATATTTCCAAAGTTAGGTTTGGATCCACATTTGATAGTCGGTTATTTAACTATCAACAAAAACATGTACAAATTAGGATTTATTCCAAAGGAAAAACCAAAATTGGTTAAGCACAAAAGCAACCACTAGCCTCCTTAGTTAATCTTTTCATTAATTAAAACCATCTTGTAAATGCTTGTATCAAAATACTTTTATAAAGATATATTTATGTAATGATCCACCTTTTTAGACAGTTTAAATAAACGATAAACCACATACATCGGACTCAAACCATTCAAAAGTGAGGATTGTTATGTGGTAAATAAGAAAAACAGAGAAAGAAAGAAAACAAACACAAATCTCACAGCGGAATGACAAAGTACAATAATCAAATAAACAGTTCATGAAGCTGTTTTACAATGAACATTTGATTACACTTTTACAATACAGAATCAGAGTACATACACTAGTAATAAATCAATAATTCAGCCAAACAACATGATGTAGTGGAATAAATATAATAAATAATAACAGTATTAAATCTTCGTCTTCGTCCTATAAAAAAAGCAGTCTTCGATAAAATGAAAAGCTCAGACTGACCCAAGCGAATTGAAAAGACAAAACACTTGAGTCAGAAGTAAAAGATCTTATATAGGTTAAATCAACAGTAAATAAATATGAGTGTAACGACGTTGGAGATGTTTATGTGGTTTTGACATATCTTAGCCAGTGTCTAACGTGAGTGCAATAACTTAAGAGATGTTCGGGATTCCATCCCCTAAGGATCCGCTGAACTATCTACATACATAATACAATATGCTATTATAATAGTGTCTACAGTAAAGTGAAATATTAAAATAGCATTAAGATGTTACCCATATCCCTCTTAACACATTTTATATATTCCTGTAGTCTATATAGTATCATAATTTCTCCGTAACTGGAGCACTATCAGAGGGCACGCCATATGTACTGTACAAACAAAACTTGTAGAAGGCGCAACAAGGCATGTGACAAGGCACGCGAGGCAATGTCAGGGTTGGATTCTACATTTTGCACACCCGGACCGGTGGTAACGCATTGCATCTACTACCACCCACCTTGGAACACACTCTCCTAATCAAAATCGAGGGGTGGCCAACAAATCAATCATAAAGTAATAATATGGTAACGAAGAAATGTGCCCGATAGGAGAAGCGACCTCACTTGGTCCGGTATAGCTCCTGTTTTTGCCACATCAAGCTGACTCACGGGAGTCAATGCTACGTAAATACCACATACAAAATCGTTCTCCAAACCATCATACTTCAGTCTATAATCTCCACCATGTATATAGTTGTTAAAGTAGTTTTCGGTATTGGCAGAAAGTATGACAATATCCGATCTCGGTCACTTTAACAACCAAACGCTCATTTCACACTGGATGGTTCTTTTATTTTTTCAAAAGCAATTCATAATTGATGTCAAAGTATCATATTCAATTCAAACCCTGTCACTTTTGAAATCACATTCACTGTCAAAATCACATTCACTTTTGAAATCATATCGATAAAATAGGTTAACTAAATCCTCATTTCAAAATCAACATATTTACTCAAATATGTCATTTCATTAGCAACTATCATTTCAAATCCCAACTCGGGTTACATCATCATTTAACCGTATTTGTTTTAAAAATCAAGGCTTTAAATAAACAATTCAACCTAGCCCCGTTAGAAATTTAGAAATATAGTTTAAATAGTCATAAATAGTTTAAAATAGTTAAAATAGTCTAAAATACTTTAAAATAGTTTAAATGGTTTAAAATAGATTAAAATACTTTATAATAGTTTAAATGGTTTAAAATAGATTAAAATAGATTAAATAGTTTTGAAAATAGTTTTAATTGGTTAAAATAGATTAAAATAGTCTAATATAGTTTAAAAGAGAATAAAATAGTGTAATACAGTTTTAAATAGTTGAAATAGATTAGATTAGAATAAAATAGTTTAAATTAGATTAAAATAGTTTAATGGTTTTAAAATAGGTTAAAATAGTTTAATAGTTTGAAAGTCTTAATAATCAGGATTTAAAATAATATATTTTAAATAATTTACATTAAAATAATCAATTCGAAATTAATATTAAATTAAGTCATTTCTTTCATTTCAGTTCGACTAAATAAAATTGTTCTTTCAATTCAGATTCTCATTTAAAACCGTTTAACCAATATCGATTTCAAATTCATGTTTGAATTATCAATTTAAACTGCTTCAAATTGAATAGATTTCAAAGTTATATTCAACATTTCAGTAATTCAATTTCGATAAAATTCATTTATATTAGATAATTCAACTTTGAAATTTCAATTTAAATCCTTAAAATAGTTTATTAAAACTAATTCCAATTTCAACATTTAAAGCTTGGATTTTCGAAAGTAGTCCAGCTTATATAAATCCAATTTATTTCAAAATATCATTTAACTGAATTCAAAATTAAAATTTTGAAAATTATTTAATTAACCAATCCGGTGTTCGTATATAATTTTCTACCCGATGGTCAAGCGATATAGATATATATCATTTCGATCCGCAATAAAATTAAATTTACAGGTATATATCATTTGGACCTGTAACCCCAAATTTAACCTCAAATCCATGAAATCGCTCGAGTCTATCTTTTAAACTCATAATGACTTCTCTCTAATCTATCAGATCGTTCGGGTATGTATCATTTCAACCCATCGGGAACTTGCAATGTTATAATAATATAAAAATATAGCATCTAATCATCCAATATCAATGATCAACGTCCACCACAATCACCATTCAAACCAATCAATAAACAATAACAAGTGACTGATTATCAATAATGGGTATTAAATAGCAATTTACAATTTAATATTAAATTAATGGCGATAATATTCGATAAAACTCATATTTACTGGAATGAAAATTTAAATATACCAAACATAAAAAAATCAATTTCTAATCGCATCATAAATTCAATTTAACTAACATAAGATAATCCAGCAGTTATGAGTGGATCAAAACACTCACTTGATTTCAAAATGATTTGAAATTCAAAATAAGGTACAAAATTCAACAGTCTCAAAATTCATCCAAACCTGTCTCAAAATGTTCGAAATTTCAATACGACCGCAGCGGAATAAACCACGCGTAAATTCGACCTCGTACGTAAAAGATATGCTAAGTAGAAGATTGAATTGAAATTTTAAATAATAATAATAGTAATAAGAGAAATTACCATCTCCTCAAAAGAACGGCCACGTCACAGTCTCCACGTTCTCTCATGTAACCATAGTAGAATTTTGCACGTGACAAAACATCGACCTCGAATAGGCTACGTTGTCGCTCCCTAACTCTCGATCGCCGACACCTCGGCCGTGCAAAACCCCTCCAGCGCCGCGCCGCTCTATGCCTTCCCCCTCCCCCCCCCCCCCCCCCCACGACACACACAGCCTCGTTCACACAGGAAGACGACAGCTATCACCCCCAGTCTTTAAACCCTAGTCAATTATTCCAAGCAATCCAACCACTGAATTTCCAAACGACCTGTCCCGTTGAACTTACTCGTCCATCTCCACATGATGGTACTTTCGATTGGACGATTCGCCGACGTTGATAAAAACCCAATGAACGGCCGAGAATTAACCACCCATTTCTGGCCAAAATATGATCCGAATCAGAAAAAAATCATTGTAGAAGATTGCGCTCATTGAGAGCTTTCCAACGATATATAATTTGCAATGCTTTGAAGAGTTTGAATTTTTGAAATTGATTTTGATTTGAAATTGAGTTGGGATCTAGGGTTTCATATTCTATCGTTTGAGAAGGAGGAACTGGTAGAAGTAATAGTGCATGCAGAAATAAGAATTGAGTAACAACTAGGATCTATAACAGCCTATATATAGGCAGAGCTGAAATAGAAAAGGATAGACCAGATCGATTTGGATTGAAACGGTAACAACGACCCGAACAGCCCGTTTCGTTTCCGAAATGAAAGTGGATCATCCAATATATCAAAATAGATGTTTTCGTTATTTTTTAACTCAATGGAACAAGTTTCAAGTCCTAATTCCATTGTATAAAGAAGTTAGCTTTTAAAATCAGCTTATTTCAATTGAATTCGATTAAATTGATTTCTACGCGTTTCGAGCCTGTACGATCAAACGACTAGTCCGATCACTACGAAACTTGAAATCCTACAATAATTCACCATTACAAATCCGATGAAACTGGTTTCATCGAAATCCGAGACAGTGGCCAAAATGGCTATTTTCACGTTAAATAAATAAATTATTGTTAAATTAATTAAATCGCTTTTTAATCCAAATTTAATAACTAACAATATTTATCATTTTTATTACCTATTGATTTATAATCCTTTAAAGTAAATTTATAAGCCAAATTCAAAATAAATACCACGCTAATTACAATGTTCAAAATTCAGTTGGAAAAAATTCATTAGTTATTAATTTAAATTCCAATAAATCCATTTATTTGATTTTTCATCTTATTATTCAACCATTGTCATCTTATGGATGTGATTAACATTGGTTTATATTTTATTACACTAATATTCAACAATTATCAACTTAATTCATATTAACGTAATATTTAATTACATTTAATTGCAATTGATTTCCAATTTAATACAAACATTAGATAAATAGGTAACAAATTACAATTGTCGCCTTTTACTTAGTTTAATCAAATTTATAAGTTTATTATCTACAAACAAATGTTATCACTACATACATAACACTGATTTTATCTTATTACGATTAATTACATATTATTTCACCAATTAATTATATTATTTAATTTATTTCCGTATTTACCATTTATAACCTTCAATAATTTAAATTAATTGAAATTACATTAAAATAGTTAGCAATTACCTTAAATTAACATTATTAAAATTACATTCTAGTTATTTTATCATTATTAAATCTTAATTTTTTTTAATTTCTTTCAATATTAAATTACAAAATATTGTTAAATTCAATATTTTTAATTATCGGAAAAATATGGGTCGTTACAATTCACAACCCTTATGTTTTCAATACTTAGAAAATATCGATATATTTATCTCAATGGTATAAGTATATTTACCAAACACTAAGGAAGATCTCCTTTTTATAAATTCTAAAACCATCTGTAAACTCCATTATAAATTTCTAAAACCCTTTATAAACCATTTATAAATTATTTCTCAAGTCATTGATAAACATTTGTAAATCCATGCAATTATTTATAAATTCCTTTTTATAAATCTATAACCGATTTATAAAAATAATCCCTTTATGAATACCTTAGACCATTTATAAAGCCTTCTTATTACATTGTAATTAATCCCTTTTAAGTTTCCAAAACGCTTTATGAAACCCCAGTTATTGTTCTATAAACCCATTCCAAAATTCCGTTTGTAAATCTATTTATTTATAAACCATTTACCTCGTAAATAATCTTCCTTAAAGTCTTCAAACCATTTTACAAGCTCCTCTTATAAAAATACAAATCTGTTTGTAAAACTCCATTTATGTATCTCGAAAACATCATAAATAAGTCCTAATCACTTTCTTTAAAACACTATTATATAATAGTGTTTATTCATAATAAACATCATAAATAAATAATAATTATTAACGTTTTAATTTCTTAAAATATAATAATTAATAATTCAAAACATTATCAATAAAACAATTGTTAATCTTTACCCTACAAATAATAATGATAAATTACCAAAATATTATTAGTAATCATTATTATTAATTTCAAACCATATTAATAATTTAAATAATTAACTTTTCAAAATTATTTAAATATTTCTAAATAACTTTAAAAAATATTAATAAAGTAGCCAACTTTTGAAACATAATATATTTCCTTGATGAAAATCCATACTTAAATCTTTAACCCAATCATTTCCATATTTATAAAACTATATTTAAGAATTTCTTTCCATTTTATAAAACTTCCCTTCATAAAACCCATTTATTTATGGACTCTATTTATAACTCTATTTCCTTTATGAATCTCACTTATTCATAAATATCATTTAAAACAACAATCACCATCCGTTTTAACGTTACTTCCATATTGTAAAGACCCACAAATCTATCCCATCGAGCTGACAATAAACCACACATGTCCACCCATACCAAATGGAAAGATGGATAATCTTGAGAAAGAAAGAAAGAAGAGATAGAGAAGAAAAAAAGAATTATAAGAAGAAGAGAATCTAAAATAATCATAGAATCTCACAACCATAGCAGAATAATATATAAAATAGATCAATGATCTTTACAAAACAGAAACGGTAATGTACATACATCCATCAGAGTACAACAGATTATAATCACTAATCATCAGCCTGGACAGTTATAATCACATGTCCTCACAAATGATGATAATTTAAAAATAATGCAGCGGAAAAATAAATATATACGTGAATACAACAAGAAGACCGCCAGCTTGTCTGCTGAAGCTCTAATGCATCCAAATCTAAATCTGTAAATATGCTCCGTCTGACCCGAGCATTAGAAGGGAAGAATGCCCAGATCAGTCTGGTAAACCGGCATGCGAAAACACATCTCCACTGAATTTTAGAGTTATAAAAACTTTTCTTTATGAAAACAAAAGTATCTCGTAAGACCACACCCACGTATAAACACGGACGTGTTTTTACTTGACGATAACCAAAACATCTCATATCAAATCATGTTACATTATACTGGTGTCTAGTATACAAATAATATTAATCATATCCAAAATTGTTATATTGATTAAATTCCAGCATGCTAGCCACAAAGTGGGTTCTACAAACAAAACGGCTGGCACGTGGTGGATAATGGATTTCCATACAAATGACCAAGGGAAGGGACTACCTTCCGACAATACGTCTCTAAAGGAATGTACCGAGGCTTCAGAACATCTACACCACTACCAACATAAGACCGGCCTAACTCTTCCTAAATAGTACTGAATATGTCATCATCTCGATCGTTACCGACCTATTTAAGGGCCCTTATCGCATACATCTGCAATAATTTAAAACCTAAACGTCGTAGCGGGAATAAGTATATCTAGAACGGGATGACCATATCCTAATGGTTGGGAACCACATAGCCTTGCTGCAACCATGTTTCCATCATTTCCAGGTGTGAGGCCTAAGGTAACGTTTACCTTTCACAAAGCACATATCATTTTCCTCTTTGAATGCCACATTTCCATTCTATCATCGCATAACTGATTTCTACAAACGTATAACTCCTGAGCTCGTACGTCTTAGGAAAGGGTGTTAAGCTAAGAGAAGTTACCTTCTTCACCACCAAGCAGATAATATGTTCATAGAGATCAATCAATGTAATTAGAAATACAATGTTAGACGTCCATCCATACAAGTTGTCTAGGAACAGAAAAAACCGAAGGCGCTTCTCTTACCATAGCTTGTCGGGAATCACCTTAGGATTAGTAGCGATTAGTCCTTGCATTGGATATTTCGTAATGAAGAGACCAATACAATATATATATATATATATATATATATATATATATATATATATATATATATATATATATATATATATAGGGAGTTTATCCCCAAAAGATCAATAAGTAGTCATTCATTATGAAAATCCAAAAATTACAATGTCTACTGATTCATGTACATTCGAACGCATATACATTGTTCCGAAGTGGTTTTCGGATAAATCCGACCTCGGTCTCTTCGGATCAACAACGATAAAGAGGCCAAATTTGATAGTCCGTTATTAACCATCAAAGCAACTAATAATATCTAGCACTATAAGCAATCACTAGGCACATTTAATTAATCTTTCATAAATTAAATCAATTTCCCATATATTTGCCTCAAATTATCTTTAAAAAAGATATATCTTCAAAAACATTTCAAATTATCTATAATGAAAACATTTCCATATACTTATATTAACGATTTAAGCATATTCGCAAATCATTTTATTTTCAACCCTTAGAAAATATTTCCATATACTTATATCAACGGCATAAGTATACTTAATAACACTACCATTTGGAGACACACCAAATAGATTTCTATAACCGTATAACTCTAGAGTTCGTATGCCTCCAGACTGGTGTTAAGTATAGGAAGCAATGCTCCTACACCACTAAGCCTTTAGTACGATCATAAGAACCAATTTGTGTATTTCACGATGGAGGGTCAAAATACAATTATAGGGTCCAAATGAATGTTGCGTAAAACATCGTTACGACAACCCAAAACATTAGTATAGGTATTCGATTATATATATATATATATATATATATATATATATATAATTCCATATACTATATAAAATATTTCCTTTCGAAAATCATTTACTATAACAACTGTGTTATAGTCCATGCCTTCCATATTTTTCGAAAATGCTTATTACAACAATAAATGTTGAAATCTAAGTTTCCGATACACATCACATTTTAAAAAAAAAAATTCAAACTATTAAATTCCAATTGGAATTATCACTTCCAAAACATTATTTTTAAAAGAAAATTTTACTTTTAACACATCTAACTCCATCAAAACATTTCTTTCAACATTCCTTTAAATAAAAATCCATATTTAAAACTCAACGTAAGCCACTTCCATATTTATAAAACTATTTTTATAAATCTCCTTTCGATTTTATAAAACATCTATTTTCTTTATTCAAAATTCTATTTATAAATCATTCTGTTATAAAAACTCCTTTTACTATCAAAATCCATTTATAAATCCATTACTTTATAAATCAAATTTAGTTATAAAATCCATTTCTGAAATAAACTTCAAATCCATTTACTAAACATTTATAAATTTTGATCATAAATCTTTATCTTTATTTATAAAATATTACTTATATAAATCCTTTTTATAGACTTATTCAAAATCTTTATTTAAAAATATTTCACAGAACTATACATTCATAACATCAAAAATCATATTTTTATTTATTTTGAAACAAATTCCTTCCTTTTAATAATTCGACAATTATTCAAATATATTTAGTTTCAAAATTACTTTGAAATCCTTTTTAAATCAAAATCATTGTTTTTAATATTTCAAAATACCAAAAATAAGGCCAAGTGCTACTAAATCACTAAATAAGTCACATCATATCAAAGATATCAACATGGCATCCAATACACTGTATATCAACATATATATGAAAAGTAAAATCAACAGTGGAGAGGACTGTCGGATCCCTCCAACTTGTCCCCCTGTATCATAGACAACATATAATCATAAAATATAAACCAACCGCTTCGAGGTAGGATTTGTATACAAAGGGTCATTTGTTCTTACACGGGAACGTAATAGGGTTTCATCCGCTCCAATAGGTGAGAATATATCCAAACCAAATAATAAATATATTATATCATCCAAACAAGCAAAAATCGGCATAAATAAAATTACTCCCAATTTATAAAAATATAAGCAGGCAAGAGAGGTGAGTTTACTCACAAAAAGGCCAGGAATCGCCTAAGCGCTCCGTTTTAAGTTAGAATTGAATGGTCATTTAATTTAACTCAAAATTCCTACTAGCTTCGAATTCATCCATTCAGACTCCATAGTATAGTGCTCACTGATACGAACGCAATGCAACTTATCGTGCTAGATTTGGACCTCGTACGAGAAAGTTAGGAATTAACTAACATACAATATAATTAAAATTTTACAACTAATTAATTAATAAAAGTTTAAACTTAACTTTACTCCCTTCAGGCATGTGTTTCATCTGCAGGCTACGCTTTAGTTTTTTTCTTTTTATTTCGTTTGAACGATCGTGCCTTACGTTTGACCGCCGCCGACCATCGCGAGCCTCCACCGCCTTGCCACCGCCGTGGTCCAGACCCCTACATCAGCACACGCGCGCTGCCACGGTCCAGCAAAACCAAAAAATGAGGTGGAGCTACTCGTGAATGCAATTGAAATTCCATTGCCTTGGTTGACAATTGACGATCCAACCGCAGGAAAGCTTCGGATGGTTATGCTCTACATTTTCCTAGTTGAAATCGAAGGCTAGTTTGGCCCGTAGATGCTCCGATCAACCACGACCGCTGGCTAAAATCACTAGAAGGTAGGGTTTAAGAAAATGAAGGAAAGTTGAGGGCTATTTATTGAAAATTAAACTCGGCACTATTCATTCGTGAAAATTTCGGACTCCAAACGAAGCGTGCTGCCTGGTGTTCTATACGTTATACCCCTATTCTGAACATAATGGAATATGTATGAAAAGCCGATTCCATCGTATACAAAAGGTATCTTTTCAAAATCAAATTATTTTAATTAAAATTACTTTAATAAATTCTATGTGTTTCGAACATGCATGATCAAACGATACGTCCAATCGCCTTGAAATTCAACAGTATATAACTATTACGGATCCAATGAAACTGGTTTCGTCGAAATCCAAGATAGTGGCCAAAAATACTACTTTTACACGTTAATTAAATCAAGTAATTCCCAAATTCAGTTTAATTACTTATAAATAAAATTTAAAAGTTTACTATAATCCTTATTATTCAAATAGATTTGAAATCAACTTTCGAAATCGTTTTTGTTCATATTAAATTCAAGATTCAATTATTTAAACAATTTCAAATATTAAATTTAACAATTTAATTATCAAATAAACGATTATATTTGAAATATAGGTTATTTAACTTATAAAAGTAACTTTTTCAATATTTAAAATCAATTAAATATTTCATATTTGAGTGACTGAAAATCTGGGTCGTTATGCATATGGATAAATTTCTTTTATAAATCCCTTTCTACTTATAAAAATATTGTTTAACAATCCAAATTTAACCCCACCTTCAATTTCCAAAATAGAGTCAACTATTTCTGAAATATCATTTCATATCTTATAATAAATGCACCATTTGATTTATTTCTCCAATTTATTAAACGATAGTTTCCTTGAATTTATAAACTTTTTTTATAAATTCATACTTTTATTAACAAAATAAGATTTTACAAATCTTAAATTATTAAATATATAACGATAACCTTTATTATTATATATGTATATATATAAATACATATCAAATATATATATATATATATATTAACTAACTAATTAATTATTGAATTAAATTTTTTATTTAAATATTCAATAAATCTCAAAATTTTAATTAGTTTAATTTCTTTAAAAATATTTTTGAAAATTAAAGCATTTTATTTATTAAATTATAACCTTTATAGTTTTTATTAACATATTTTTTTTGTATGTGTGTATATACATACATACATATATAAAGTATCCACATATTAAATAAATCATTTATTTAGTAAAACATCTCATTAACTATTTTAATAAATTTCGAAATTTTATTTAGTTTTCCTTGCACAATTTTAAGGTAAATACTCATATATAACCTTTATAGTTGCATATATACCAATATATATATATAAACATTTGATTAATTAATTATATAAATAATCATGTTAATTATATATTATAATTTTTTTAATTTTACTAGATTAATTTCTCAAAAAAATTGAAAATTTGGGAAATTATTTTCTAACCTTTATCTAATTTCATTTTATATTTTAAACTTAAAATTTAAATTCAAGATATAAATAATATTTGAAAATTAGCTCAAGCCCCAAATAACTCTAAGGCTTACATTTACACCAATCTTATGGACTTACTCAACGCATTAGGCCATCTAGTAATCAAGTAGGGAAGAACCTTTTTATCCATCCGCTATGCATGGATGCTACTATTATAGACACACATCCAGTGGAAGAGTTTAATAGTTAGCTCCTAATGCTGGCTAATTTGATTGCATAGACAATATGGGCTCTGTTACCATTGAAGGAACCTAGTTCATTTTATGGGGTTGAAATGTATAAATTTCATGTTTTCCTCCTAATTGGATCTTAACAGGCCTATGAAGTCTAATATCCAATACTAGATCCAATTTAGTTGTTTCACTAAAATCATATTTTATTTGAATAATTTTTTGCATTATTTAATTTATATAATTAATTAAATTGATTTATTAGGTCATGAAAAGATGAAAATGGGGTAATCGGTCATGAATAAATGAGGAAGAGTGAATCAAATTCAATTAATGAAAAATAAAGGTCTTGTTTCATTTATAAAAGGAAACCTTTTCACCTCTCTCTATTTAAAAAAATTTCTTTAGTTTCAAATCCAACAATTCAACCGCATTCTTCCCTGTGTGGCCAATAAAATAATGATTTATACATGGACTACTGCATCTAATATGTATATACAAAATTATTAATAACACATACAGGGTATAGAATTATAATATGATAAACAATGACAAAGTCAATAAATACACATGTAGATATTGGGATTTATCCCTACCATGTATATGTTCGCTATATATATATATGTGTGTGTGTGTGTGTGTGTGATCTCAATTTAGTTTTTTTTATTAAAGATACTTATATAGGTATATGAAAATATTTATAAAATACATTTCTTAGTAACATAAGGGTTGAATTTACAATATCTAACATAGATTGATTGAATCAAAGTTACAAATTCAAAATTGTAGACCAGAAGATCTAAGTTTGACTTATAGAATATGTTAGAATTAAGATCAAGGTTAAGTTAACAAATGTAAAATATTAATATGATAAAGTAGATGTATATATATATATATATAATGATAAGATTAAATAATACATACACGTTATTTTAAACTTTTCTAATCCATTTGCAAGCAAAAATTTGAAAAAAAACAAACACACATACTTATATTAATGAACCTTTTGCAAGATACACCTTTTTATATTATAAAACAACCAAAAGTTTGAAGTCGAAACACATATGTTAAGTTGAACAAGAGCAATGAATTTTTTATTTCCAAATGATCAAATTTAAAACCAATAATTGAATTACAAAACTCATATACTACTTTTAGAAAGCTATTACATGTTTATTAAAAACATGTTCGTGGCTAAAAACATGATTTTAATCCATTAAGATTACTCAAATCAAATCAGTCAAATCGTGGTTTAGAATGTAACATTAATTCCAAAACAAGATAAAACAACAATACAAATATAAAATTGTGATAAGAACGATACAGTCAATACATGAAAATCTAAATTTAGGATGTATCGGTAGATCTGGTCTATTAATGACATCTTGATCTAGAGATTTTCCTTAGATTCCTAAAATCAACATCCAGACTTTTTCTAAAGTCAGATGAACCATCTTACTTATCTAATGTGTTATTTTTATTTTTATTTTTATTTAGGAGTTGATTTCAGCCTAAAGAAGATCAAGGAGGCCTCCATAGACGAGGGAAGAAGGAAGAAAAGAAAATTAGGGAATAAAATGAATGCGGGAATAATATTTTAGGGAAATGAAAGGAACTTTTCCTATTTTTTCTTTAAAACATCCTCATTTAATTAACAATCAATTTTCAATTAAGTGAAACCAATCCTTTCCCCTTTGTATGACCGACCATTATTTGGCTCTACATGGAACAATTTTTCAAAATGCATTTAGGCAATTATTTGTATTTAAAGCTTGTTTAAATACATACCTATATCGTATATTAACACACATGTATATAACTTTTACATGTCCAAATACTTACTAACAACATCCAAAACACCATGAGAAATTAATAATCATTCTTAAATATTAATTTAATTAATTTATAATACTTTATAAATTAATTAAATCGTGTGGTTTATTTAGAGAATTCACAAATGTAGTTATGAGACCTAGAAGTGTGAATTCAATACTGATTAATTGTTAGCACCAAAATTGGTCACTAACACCCACGAATAGAATTGTGTAGAGAGATTAATGAAGAAAGTTAATTAAAACAGATAAATAATGTAATTGAATGCAAAAAGAACTACAGAAACGAGAACACCAGATTTATAGTGGTTCGGCGTAATTGCCTACATCCACTTTGGATAAAATCTTTATTACTTTCCCAATCACTTGAATCCAGATACAATCCGTAAACAAACCATTTGAATACAATTTTAAATCGAAAAGAGGAGAGTATAAAAAATGGCAGAGTCTCCCTCGAGTTCTCCCGAAAAAGGGTCCCTTCAACTATGCCACTTCCCCTCTATTTATAGACAAAGACAGGCTGCTTTCCCTACATAGGCCCATGACTAAGACACTTCGGCCCTCAGTAAAACCCATGTTCTCCAACCCATGGATATCGAGCCTTGATGGCCGAACCATATGCCACCGAGCCACTTTGGCCGAACTAGGGGTCCCATGTGGATGACTCGAAGCAGGCTGGCATATGACCCGAAGAAAATGGTGTTGGAACTCGAAGTAAGGAAACACCAGGTAACTCGTCGACTCACTTTAGGATGCAATGTCGTATGTACGCCAAACCAAACGTGCCAAATCATTATAACTGAACCACAAGGGCCGAACCAGGCCCGATCGACCTATCTTGGCCGACCCATGCACGACCTTTCTTCTTTGACTGAGCGACATCTGCTAATCCACCAAGATCGAACCATGTGTGACCTTCGTCTTTGACCGAGCAGGGTCTGCTGATCCACCTAGACCATGCCATGTGTGACCTTCGTCATTGATCGAGCCATGTATTCCGATCCATACCTACCGAGCTGCACATACATGACAACCATATCGATTGCATCAAACCCTTATATCTCCAGTCTCTTCTTGGTCAGAATTTTCTTTAGTGCTAACTGTAACTTCTGCAACTGTCGCTTTGTAGCCCGGCCAAGTAGCCGGGTAAAATTTGCCCCCTAAAGTACGTCTTGTTGTATACATGACGTGCTTTGAATCAAAGCAAATTAGAATCTCCAAAAAGAAATCCATTATGTTTTCCGAATAGTAATTATCCTTCAATTTTATCCTCCCAAAGTGTCGTATCCTTCTTTGGTCATCATGAAACTTGGTCGATTTAAATTCAGGATTGTAGTTCATCAGTGGCTATCTATGTTTAGTTTTACTATGCTAGTAAGATTCAGCTATTTGATCCAGTCTTTTTAAATAACCCTAAGTGAAAATTCAATTTCTTTTGATTTCAAGAAGTCGAATCTTTTCGAATATACACGTGCATGTTTGGGTACATGTTCTTGCTATTGGCTTTCGGATGCATTTTATATGCTTATAAGTCGTCACCAATTCCATTTAGTTTAATTGCAATTCGATTGCCGTTCCTTATTTATATTCTTTGCGAAATAAGGGTTGTAAACATCCACTCGATGAGAGGAGACTTCAAGTTCTACATGGATGACAACCTCGGAGTCGTAAGCAAGGGTGAATGGAGCATAGCCATTCATGGACTCATAGGTTGTTCTATAAGCCCATAATGCTGTTGGGAGTTCATCCATCCATTTACCTCTAGCCTTTTTCAAGCCTCTCTTTAGAATAGACTTTATGATTTTGTTCACAACTACAAACGGTCCATTTGTAGTTATAATGGATCATGGAAGATCACAAGGATAGATGACGTTGCGGACAATGAAATTGATTATTTCCTTCATCTTGGTCATGGTTAAAATTTCTTCATCTGCCCATTTGGTAAAGTAATCAACTGCTATGATGGCGTATTTTGCACCACCTTTAGGATTGGCAAGAAGACGATGATGTTAATGCCCCCAAGTGGTAAACGGTTATGGATTAGCCATTTGAATAATTTCCACTTACAGGGCTCCTAGATTTTTTGCAAACATATTGCACCCGTCGCATTTTCTAACAAAATCAACCGCCGCTTGATTGATAGTTGGCCAGTAATACCCATAGCAGAGTATTTTCTTTGTCAGGGTTTGCCCCCCGATGTAATCGTCGCATTCTTCTTTATAGACTTCACTCAAGACTTACTTGATATCATCATGGGTGATATACCAAAGAACGAGAATGGATAAACTCTTTTCTACACATGACTTTTTCTTGGGTGATTTTGCATGAAGATTTGAGGAGGATCTATCGTTTCCCATTCCTCCATTCAGTAAGAATTCCTCATTGTTGATAGTCTTTGATAGGAGTCAACCATGACCCATTTTCTGGCTCTGTCTCTAAGATCTAGCCAATCTCCATCCGTTAATGCTTGGAACATTAAGTATTCCAACCGAAACAAAGTATGTCCATTTCGCATCCCTGAAACTGACCATCTTGGCTAGTAACTTGACTCTTTTCATTTCGTTTGCTGAGGATGTGTGTAATGATGTAATACGTGAAGTCGACTAGTAGCTCTTGGACCCGACCGAGATAAGGAGCAAGACAATGCCCCTTGGCAAGATTAACATCCATAACTTGCATACTACCAATCAGGAATCACAAAAGATATGCAAAATTTCCAAACCAAGTTCTTCAGCAAGTTTGAGGCAGGCGGTCGAGGCTTCATACTAAGCATCGTTGTTTGTTACAAGAAAATTGAGTTTTAGGACGTAGTAGATCGATCGTTCCTCAGGATTCGTTATCACGACTAATGTGCCATAACACTAATCATTGGACGCTCAATCCGCGTACATTTTCCATCTGCTAGTTGGTTCTCCACTATTCTTCGAGTATTAGTCTGATGTAATGAATTCAGATATGAGGTCTGTTAGTTTCCTTCATTGGATAGCTTTTCGAGGGAAATAAGCGATATCGAAATGGCTTAGTTTGATATTCTATTTAAGTAGCCTTTTAGATGCCTCAAGTCGTTGTATGATGCTAGCTTTTGTAGTCGCGGGTCGATATTCAATGCATGGCTCGCAATAGTCGGTGAAATCGCACACGCATGTCCGAATGTGTCCAAGGGAACATATCATCATTTATTCGGAGAAATCCAACTAATTCATTTATCATCGTTGCACTGAGCCGTGATCCGATCTTCAACACCCATGAAGAGTCGTTATGGCTGACTGTAATGTCGACTGTCAGCTTAGAGGATGCAATCTCGGATTCTTTGATTTTAGATGTATCTATTTTTTCGTAACATTCAATGTGAAATATGGTTGGGACAATCAATGTTGATGATTACTCTGGTCAAATCCTAGAGTCTTGTCATGAGTTATTAAGTCTAATAGTGAAGGGCTCTAAATGCTCTGATTAATTATCTGCAAATGGCCAAAGATCAAGCTTAGAAGCACGTTGAAGAAAATGTCGAGTAGAGGTCAGCCTAGAGTTGCATGAAGCTGCATGGTTGGATCTTGCTTTGAGTTTGAATTTGCTTGTATATTCGAGTAATACACTTTCCATCCAACGCATCCATGATCCTTTACCCGTCCTTCGGTTTGAAGTGATAGTCAGTTGCCCACAAGATCAGGTATCGATTTAACGATTCCATCTCTAGGTGTTCTTTCGTTCGTAGTTGTAAACACTATATATAAGTTTCAATATTGAGCTATCACATTCAGTCTTTGGATGATCACGCTTCTACTCCCAGACTCGGGTTGATAAACATACTGCGTGGATGGTTTAGTCTCATCCTAGCTATGTTTATACTCCCACCTAATCTCCAAATACATAGAGTTGATCGGTGAATAGTTGGTTCACGTTCATCTTTCTTCTCACTCGTGCCCCCAAGTGTGGGGAGTATACCGATAAGTAGGAGGCCATCCATGCCCACTTTAGCTTTACTATCTTTCTCGTTGAATCGTGGGATCAGGTCAGTTGATGGAGGCCGAATCTCGCCTATCCTAGATTGTATTGTGGGTTTTCATTCCAAGGAGAATACTTCGATGCCTCTTCAGTTTCTGGGCGTAAGTTGGGTACTGGACGGTAAGCCACATCCACTTTGGTTCATGTTCTATAACCAGATCTTGGGGTAAAGTTGGCTCAAGTGCAATCGGGTCAAGCTCATCCAATTTCATACTCCTCCTGATAGATCGAAGGAGGGTGCTGGAGAATTAATGACCAACTCTTCGTGGTTTACTCTCTTTTCCACACTCTGGTGGTCAAAAAATTTCAAAGGATATTCGGGTCACATTCGTATGTGCTTGGTGCGGATCGATATTGACTCTGGATCTAAGGTATGATATAGTCGGTCGCCCATTCCTTTGGAAGCCATTTCGATTGGTTTTTTATCGAGGCCTCCTTGTAGTCGTTACTTCAAGTTGTAAAGAATGCCAAGATAGACCTATAATGAGCTGTCATGTTCATCTTTTAGTGATTTTTACTTCTTCTCCAAGCGTTGATTTAGCCAGGCCACAAGTCGGATGGTCGAACTCCATCCTTAGCAAGTTAATACTCACCCTGTCGATTTCAGGCTGAAGTTTGCGGAATAGAGAATGGTAGGAATCCAGTCATCTATTTATTGATGTTTATACACCACTCCGCATTCTGGTGACTTAGAGTTATTCTTTCTTCGGTCGGCTCGTGCGCAATTTGTGTCATGCTTCAGTCCATGCTCCGGGGACTTAGAGATTTACCGAATGGTTTATGTTCTAGTCTACAATTTGGGAAAGTCATTTATACTCTAGTCCGTGCTCTGTGGACTCAGAATATTCTATTCTGTTTTAGGGA
Source organism: Allium cepa (assembly GCA_030765085.1). NCBI lineage: Eukaryota > Viridiplantae > Streptophyta > Magnoliopsida > Asparagales > Amaryllidaceae > Allium > Allium cepa. Next base: position 1,023,540,946 of record CM060931.1, on the reverse strand, counting down.
CTTATAAATTTTTCTCAAATCATTTATACTATAGTCTACTTCAGGCACTTAGAGATTTTTCTTAAGTCATTTATACTCTAGTCTGTGCTCTAGGGACTCAGAGTACTCTAGTCCACTTCAGTGACTTATAGATTTTCGTCAATTCATTTATACTCTAGTCTGCACTATGGGGACTCAGAGTACTCTAGTCCGCTATAGGGACTTAGAGAATTTCGTCAATTCATTTATACTCTAGTCCGCGCTCTGGGGACTCAGAGTACTCTAGTCCGTTTTAGGGAATTAAAGATTTTTTCAAGTCATTTATACTCTAGTCTACGCTCTAGGGACTTAGAGTACTCTAGTCCGCTTCAGGGACTAAGAGATTTTTTCTTAAGTCCTTTATACTCTAGTCCACGCTCTGGGGACTCAGAGTACTCTAGTCCACTTCAGGGACTTAGAGATTTTTTTCTTAAGTCATTTATACTCTAGTCCACGCTCTACGGACTCAGAGTACTCTAGTCTGCCTCAGGGACTTTGATATTTTCGTTAATTCATTTATACTCTAGTCCTCATTCTATGGACTCAGAGTGCTCTAGTCCACTTCAGAGACTTAGAGATATTTCTCAAGTTGTTTATACTCTAGTCCGCGCTCTAGGGACTCAGAGTGCTCTAGTCCGCTTTAGGGACTTAGAGATTTTTCTCGAGTCACTTATACTCTAGTCCACGCTCTAGGGACTCAGAGTACTCTAGTCTGCTTCAGGGACTTAGAGGCTTTTTCTCGAGTTGTTTATACTCTAGTCCATGCTCTGGGGACTCAAAGTACTCTAGTCCGCTTCAGGGACCTAGAGATTTTTTTCTCAAGTCGTTTATACTTTAGTCCACGCTCTAGGGACTTAGAGTGCTCTAGTCTGCTTCAGGGACTTAGAAGTCTTTTATACACCAGTCTGTGCTCTAGGGACTTAGAGTACTCCAATCCACTTCAGGGACTTAGAGATTTTCCTCGAGTCATTTATACTCTAGTCCGCACTCTGGGGACTCAGAGTACTCTAGTCCGCTTTAGGGACTTAGAGATTTTTTTCTTGAGTTGTTTATACTCTATTCCACGCTTTAGGGACTCAGATTACTCTAATCCGCTTCAGGGACTTAGATATTTTTTCTCAAGTCGTTTATACTCTAGTCCGCTCTCTGGGGACTTAGAGTATTTTAGTCCACTTCAAGGACATAGAGATTTTTGTTTAGAGCAGCCGCATTTCCATCCGTCTGATTTGTATTTCATTTAACGTATTGAGGCTAATGCTGTCGAATGAACGGTTGAACCGCGTTTTCTCAGGAAATGGGACTTTGCCCCCAGCATCAAGGATGAAAATTGAAAATAGACGATTGATTCTCGTCCGCTTGGTGATTGTAGCTCTTCCAATCAAGTTAAGGAAGGATGTATATGATAGATGGTTGAATAACATCCATGCTAGGGTTGGACAATCAAGTCTCGCACAATTTGCTTCGTATCTCTTTCTAGAAAACGAGGATAATGGATTATCGAGTAGACAAAGAAAGGTCCATATGTTTCAAGGTGTTCATGCATTGAGAGCAATGGTTGAAATGTAGGTATTCCATTACAACTACTGCAAGTTGGGCTTTCGAACTAGCTTTTATGTTCAGGGTAGGATTTTATGTATAGATGATCAAATCATGTCCACTCTAGATAGATCCCGGCATCACTGTGCTTCAGGAAAGGCATTTGTATTTTTCGAACTTTGTTTTATGACTTGATTTGAGTGAATGATCGGGCCATATTCATTCAAAGTCTTGCTTAGGTCTCCAAGTCAAATGTGGAGGTCGATGAATGGATGGTCGATCATGTTCGCTCTGTATTGGGCTATGACCGTGACATGCTTTTCAATCTCTAGTCCTTGGCCTCAAACCAAAGGCACATGGTTGATGATGAGGAATCGAATCATTCTCATCTTGACAAAACTCCACAGGTCCGATCAAGGTTTGTGTGGACTGGTTGGTAGTCAACTCTGAGTACTTGGTCACCTGCATGTTTTGGAAGAAGTTTAGTTCGAGTCAGGCACAATTCAAAGCACAACTGAAATTGAAATGTAAATAATCCAAAGAAGATTAGGATAAATCTCATTGATAAGTGGAGCAGCATCGTGTGCTCGCTATTCAACTTTGCCCCTCGACCCTTCTAGCAGGATGTCGACTACCAATGGTCCAGTTGATAATTGGAGTTCTTTATTCATGGGCATCCGAAGGTCTTGGCTCGCCATTATGCAAGGCTTGCATGTAATATTGAAGCTTTTCTTTCTGTATCTGCTTTCTGATGACACCTCGAAGGTGTTTGTAATCGCAAGTGTTAGGATCAGTGTGCATCTTAGAATATACAACATTCCTCTGATTTCCTATGGACTTCGATGGACTCTCTCGAGGTTGGTGTTCAGTACCACTTTGAGTCGCAAGTCTCCAAATAGAGGCTATCGATTGAATCTTTCAAAGAGCATATGAGTCAAATTTTAAGATCTTGTTTTGTCTACTGGAATCAGTGTCCTTAGCCAACGGGCCTGCATTATTTTTTTTCCTAGTCTGCTCCACTCCTCCTCACTTTGGTTCTAATTCATTTTGTAAAAGAAACGATCCATGGTCATAGGAGGCTCTCCAGCTAACTAGCTGCCAAAATATATCTAGAGGCGACTCCCCTCAAGCGCGATCAGTATGATATCTTATTAGCATTTGGAACAAATAGCTTAGAGTCAAACATTGGTTTGCTTGGAGTCACTAAATTCGAAGTGCTGGGTCAGTGAAGAATGGTGCTTGGAGTTGTCTTCGCATATTCCTAGAGTCATATCATCTATGTTCTCCAACCTTTGGGAGTATCATTTGATTAGCGGTTGCTTATCCGTCCCCTTGTTGCCATTCAGAAGCTGCCGCTTGATCCTCCTTGCCCCGGTCGATCATGGGATGTAAGGGAAGTGGATAGAATGTTCCTTCTATAAGTTGAGTTTTGAATTCACTATGCAGGGGCACTGCACTGTGGCTAGGGATCGGTATTTTTTTAAAGCCTTTTTCTTAAATTTGGGTCATACCATGTTGGCTCAGCAAGCATCGTTCAGCAACCATCGTTCGTCGAGCACCGTTCGACTAGCATCAGTCGGCAAGCACCATTCGGCAAGCACCGTTCGACAAGCATCGTTCGGCAACCATCGTTCGACAAACATCGTTCCGCAAGCACTGTTCGGCAAGCACCGTTCGGCAAGCGTCATTCGGCATTGTTGGCTTGGGGTGTATGGCTCGGTGAACACGACTTGTTTGCTATGGGCTGATGTAACTTGTTCTTGGGCTTGCGTATGGAGTCAGCCTATCTTCGTCTATAAATAGAGAGGCGGGGGTACAGTTGAAGGGGACTTTTTTAAGAACTCGGAGGACACTGTGCCATTTTCTACACTAGCTTTCTTTCAGTTCATCGGACTATTTGTTTACGGATTGTAATTGTATTCAAGGTTTTTAGGAAAGCAATAAAGAATATACTTACAGTGAACGTAGGCAGTTACGCTGAACCACTATAATTCTAGTGTTCTCGCTTTTTACTGTTCTTACTACATTCTATTATGATATTCCTCTATTTTAATTTATTTTCTTCAGTAACCTCTCTACACAATCCTACTCGAGGGTGTTAGTGACCAATTTTGGTGCTAACATTAATATTGAATGATTCAAATATTAATGTTCACACTTCACCTTATTTAGTGGTGTGATAGATTAGTCAAATACATCGCTTACAGATCTTTTTGGAAAAAAAATCCAATTTCACGTTTTCTTAAAGGGTACCTTTTAGTAATTGTAGATTATACACGTTCTCTTTGTCAAAATTATATCACTTTAGGATACATAGAATTTGGTATTAGTCAAAATTCCAATATCAACCTCATTTAAATTGATTTATCCAAAAGTGTTGGTTTAATAATAACATTCATACCGCTTTAGCTAGAGATTTTGACTTTGAGTTGACTACATTAGCCTGATACTAATCTTATACAACCGTGGAGATGAATTCTTTATTGAATAGTGCTTCAACTCATATCCAACTACAGTCACTCGATGGATCGATATTACATGATTTAACTATAATTAAGGTGGAGTATTCATATTAAAGTTCTAGATTCACTAGTACATAGTATGTCTGTTGTCTTGTCTCATTTGCTTCGATTGTGTTAGCAACCGAAGCGAATAGTATCATTTGCTTCGGTCCTCCCTAAAAGATCGAAGCAATTGGTACATGCAAAGTATTAGAATACAAATATAATTTTCTCGATCACTGTTTATAGTCGAAGAAAATTCATAGAAGCAAATAGGGTTATTTGCTTAGATTTTCTTTATGACCGAAGCAAATAGGTCATTTGCTTCGATCTTCGGTTCCTTCTTAAGGACCGAAGCAAATAGGTACACTTATGTTTTCTATCATGCTACATTCATTTAAATATAAACTATTATAAAGATTCATTTACAATTTATCCCATCTTCCTCAAAGCATGAAAACCCTAAATAACATTTTCCCAATTCTCTTTGCTTTATGTTTTCTCTCGTTCCAGATCCGATTGACCAAATCTCCTTCTTCCCCTTCCTCTCATTCCAGATTTGTTTCAAAAACCCAAATTCTCTTCCTTAATCTAAATAACCATAATAATATTCAAAAACATCCATTGTAAATCAAATCTTGAGCCGCATTGCTCACCAATTGGTGTTTTTCACATTTAAAGCTCAAAATTCATTGGTTAAAATCATGTGGAGAAGGCAAGGTTGGTTGAGGATTATGGCACCCCATCCGGCGACTATTGAGGGTGATTCGCACCTGGTTGGAGGTAGATTTCAATAGCATAGTGATTAATTGCGACTATATAGATGAGGTTGGAGGAATGTCGGTGACTGTCTATTACTTACTCTAATTTTACTACTTTAATATTAGCTATTAACTTCATATATAACTATTATGTGATTTTTTTTGGTTTAGGTTATTTTCGTTGGTATTCTACTAATTTTGTAGTAGTGGTTAGTGGTAGTCATTTGGATGTTTCTCTTGGAGAGTTTCATTGGGTTTGCTATGTTCCTATTTTGGTATTTCTTCATGACAAAACGTTATCCATCTATGTACCTATTATGTCAATATGATATTACCAAGATAACAAAGTATGTTACGTTATTTTGGTGCTTATGGAGATACAAATTTCTTATGTAAGTTTTGGTTAATGTTGGTGTGATCACAAGTTACATGGTTGGTTGAATCTAGTGTTTGGGACCACTTTCTAACAGACAGTAAATGGAAGATTAAATCTATTCACAGCTACAAAGATCTACAAATTTACTGGGATGATTGTTTTATTTAGTTATTCCATCTATTCGCAGCTATAAAAATTTATTTAGTTATTTCAAGTTGTCTTTTATTGAGTCTCTGTATGCTTATGTTACTTCGTTGTCTCAATCTGTTATGGCTACAATAACATGTGAGTATATAATTGATATGTATAGTTTACTCAATGTGGAATATATTTATGCATGGTTACAGACATAATGTTTCCATTTTTACTTCTCATACCGACATAATGTTTCTACCTTTACTTCTCATTATGTTTCATTGGGTCATTTTCTTTATTTGTCATGCAACAACCAAAGCAAAAGCCTCAATCAATTGCTTCGCTCGTTTAAGAACCGAAGCAAATAACCCCATGTTACTTCGATTCAACAACTGAAGCAAATAACTCCATCTTGCTTCAATTCAACAACGAAAGCAATAGATTTTTGTCTGTTGCTTTGTTTTCATTTTCTTTGGTTGTTGAATCGAAGTAATATTAGATAAACAACTAAAGAAAATGACCTATCTTATTACTGTGATTATTCTTAAGTCAAGAGAGCTTTAAAACATAATCGCCTTGAGATTTCATGTTTGATCTAGTTGTTATTGGCCAATAAGAAACTTTCATATGAGTCATTCTATAGTTATACAATAACTACGAGTACGTAAGTCCTTGGTGCCCACAACAACCATAAGTAATATAGTGCCTAACATTTGGAGAGCATTACACACTCTACTTCCAACGAATGTATTGATGTCCTTTATCAAAATATCTTGACCATGAATATTTAAAATAAAATATTATTTCATTTTGTGATTAATTACTTATGGTTGCAACTCTTTGTAGCCAAAACCACATAACATTTATTTAAGAATTTTCTTATAAATATATTTTAAATTAATTACTTAATTAATTATATTACACTATAACAAAGTATATAATGGAAATCAAACACCTTTATTATGAACAAGATTGACTACAGAGTCAAATATATATAAAAAATTACATAATTTCCCTAGGGTATACCACTAACACTTTTTGATTGCTTATCATAGAAAACATGGACTACAGCACACCAAATGCTCATTATACATTTTTTCGCTGTCCTTCTTGCATTATAGAAAATGTTGATTGTTTTCTAGTAATAAGATTAGGGATTATTTTCCAAATGGTACTCTAGTTTGTTTAGATTTCATCACCAAGGTAGTATCCATAATTATATGTATTGCTGTTAACGTTGAATGAAACAGGTGTTATTTTACCAAGCGCAAAATCATTAAAAAATGTTGATCTCTCAACAACATTAACATTGTTATTGGACCGGTCATACCAAAAAGCATGTCAAATCCATAAATCATACGAAGCAACTGCTTCAAGAATTAAATTCGGTTTTTGTTCTTTACCTTGATACGCTCCTTGTAGTACTTTTAAGCAGTTCTTCCATTCCAAATGCATGTTGTCGATACATCATTAGATTCTTTAGATTCAAGATCATCCTCTGTTATCGTGCATTGCTATTAAATTTTCAACGTCCACTTTATTTGGCCTTCGCAAGTATTGAGTTCCATATATATCTACGACATCTTAGAAAAAAATTATGAAGTGTTTTTAGTAGTGTCCTTCCCCCACTGTACTTTCCCTCCATCGTAAAGAGTCATCTAGCATATCGGCCAGGTTGCCCTATGCTAACATTCTCATAGCAGCAATCACTTTTTGATGTCCTATAAGTTTTGGAGGAGTTTGGTTTAAAGATAAAATATTTTTCATGTGCTTACACATCTTTCAAAATTCTGTTAAGCAACGGACGTCTTATTATAAATCTCATTCTGAACATATCCGCAGTGTATGCTGGATTTTTTATAAAATAATTTTGCATCAACTACTGATGGGATGAAAGATGATGATTAATGTATCGTTTACCCAAGACAGAGCCAACATGCTGAAGAGATAACTGTTCCAATTTTTTTCAAGCAATTGCAGTAAGCACGTTTCACAATCTAGCTGGGCCTTTTCCATTTCATCATAATCAGAATCACTATCGAATGAGAGAAACTTTTATATAGACATACAAATAATTTTAATTAGAATGAGATATGGATATAATGAAGGATTCAGTTGTATGAAAATAATTTGAATTGGTGTGCATACACAACGATTCGAAAACTAGTCGCTAAAGGTGACTGTTTAACAGATGCTCAACCAGTCGTCCGTCTTTTATATAGACACTTAATCTAAGCACCTGTTAAATAGATACCTAGATTTGGTTGTAGTTTTGTAAAAAAATTTCCATGATTATATGATATTATGGATTATAATCGACTGTTCAAAGTTGATTAAAGGTGTACGTTATTGTAATCTTATGTCTCACCGTTGGAGATGCCTTTAGCATACGACTACAAAAACACAACACTTTACCAATGCCAAAATGGCCTCAGTAGAGCGTTGGTATAGGACTTATCGACACCACGATGAAGCCATGTATAACGTCCGTAAATTTAAGGCTGAAATTTTTTTCCATGCTATGTCAACGTTTACGTAGACGCCTTTTTTCTATGCCTTGTCGACACCATGTTTCCGACGCCATTGTGACACCCTACCGACTACAATTGAAATTGTGTAACTTGGATTTTTCGACGCCTTACCGAGCCCTATCGACGCCTAGTTAAATTGTCAAATTTAGACTATTTGATACCCTATCAATGCCTTACCAATGTCGCAACGGAACCAAATTTGCAGCATTTTTTCTGTATTTCTAACCTCAATCGCAAAATCAAATATATATAATACATATTCATCTCACTATCATCACAATACCAACCAAATAACATCACAATATCATCTCAATACCATCACGATACAATACATATTACCCAACATAATAATATAATATTCATTATCCAACATCATAATATCCAAACAATATCATCACAATACAAACAGAATATCCAACCAATACCATCAAAGTACAAACCAAATATCCTCTAAGTACCATCACAATATATACAAACCAAAGATCCAAACAATAAAAACACAAATACTTACTACTTCCCTGAACCATGCCCACCATCTCCATCACCATAACCAGAAATGTCCTTGTTCGGAAAGTGTAGCAAAAATGCATCTGTAAGCAATCTGAGCTTTTTCTCCGACTTAACAACGTATGACTTCAACCATCGGTTTTCTTCTTCTACAGCATTACTAACTGTACAGCTTTGTCTAATAATGATCACTACATTTGCCAAATTTGTTTCTTAATAACGAATAATTTTTTCAATCTTTTATTGAAATAAAATTTTTTAAATTTGTGTTAACCATATATTTTTTAATTAATCAAGTGATTTAACTTCTTTATTTGTTTAATTTATTGTGTGATCAAAAAATTTATATCTCTTGTTTAATTTATTAAAAAATGTTTATAATTTAACTCAACTGTATTTTATTTTTAATTAATTGAGCGATTTAACTTATATATTAGTTTAATTTATCGTATGATTTAAAAAAATTATAATTTGACTCGATTAAACTCTTGTATAATTTATTAAAATAAAATTTATAATTTAATCTAATAATATATATAATTTATTGAGTGATTCAACTTATACAAACATACTCTTATTTAATTTATTGAAACAAAATTTATAATTCGACTCAATTATATATACATTTGTTTAATAAGTTGAGTGATATAACTTTTCAATCGTGTGATTTAGATAATTATATATCTCTTGTTAATTTATTAAAACAAAATCTATAATTTAAGCTAGTTGTATATTTATTTAATTTATTGCGTGACTTAACTTATATATTTTAACTCAAACTCAATTTACTTTTAAAAGGATGATTTTTGGGATGCATACCACAGACATGTGGTTCTTGGAATTCAAAATAACTCAAACTTAGTTATACTAAGCATTCATATAAAATACATATATGTTCATGTGGTTCTTGGTATTTAAAACCAATGCACACACATATATAGTGTACTATACATACGTATGTATGAATGTATGTATATGGTTTCGTATACATATATACTTATTACCATATTATGTATGTAATGAATGTTTAAGCTATTACATACCCTTGGAATATTGCCATGGTTGGGCTTACGATCTGCTATTTTCGCAGCCGCTCTAGTAAGTGTGTGAAATACATCTTCATTGACTTCTCTTGCTATCTCTACACCTTGACTCTAAAGCTCCTTAATCCTAGCCCGGTATTTCTCCTATTTTACATTTTACGTGTTAGTTAGAATTTTACACATGTATATATATGTAAGTATTATGTAAATACATGTTTTACAAAACCGCAAACTTGATGAAAGCATCACCTACCAAGCTATTGGCAGTGGACCAGTCCGATGACCCAATCTTGTGAGTCATGCAAAAGAGTTTCCAAGATGAAGGCCATCATGCTGCTCTTTGAACTGAAATTTGAATTAAGTACACAGTTATATATATATGTATGTAAATGTATATTAATTTATTTAATATATTAAATGAATTTAACAAAAAAATATGTATCAAATCATTATGATGATCTGCATATGATCTGGAGCCACCGGTATGCAATCTTAGATTTATGTATCTACTTTCGGAATTTTGTTTCATTATTTCCTTGAATTCTTTTGTCTTCCAATATCGTAAGAACTGCTCGTATATCTCCTGGGCAAGGGGTGGATGTTTCTTGCCTCTCCTATGCATACCATACGTCCACTAACGGTATTTTTTGGACATTGCGATCGACCAATCCCTATGCACTAGCTCTTCCAAGAGAATTCCTCTGTAGATGCAAATCGTTTATGTTATGAACAAAATGATATCCATATTTAATAGTGTGTTATGTAATAAATTTATTTTACCATAAATTCCTTAAACATTACCTTCTTCACTTCATCGGGAATGTTACCAAATATAAGCAAAATTCCAGTGATCCGCGCAAGCAAGCCATTACGGATGGCATCAGATGCGACACCGCTGCTGAAATCATATGTAAATACACATATATGAATGTATGATTATTTAATTAGCAAATTATTGTATAAATGTATGTGTGTGTGTAAGTGTATATTTACATGTATGTGTGTGTGTATGTATATGTGTTTATCCGATGTGTGTGTGAGTGTATATGTATGTATGTGTACATGTACATGTATGTGTATGTGAGTGTACATATTGTTATGACTGGGGGCTACCATGACTTGATAATGAGCCGTCGTGACCTAATGATGAGCCATTATGGCTGTGTCGACTAGACATATCTATTATAATAATACATATACAGATGTATATAATATAATAAAGAATAATAAATCCATCTTCATTTTGTAGACTTGGCACAACAAATAGAGAAAACGGTATTTCAATAAATTACACATAAGCTACCAATTGTCAGCATCATTTACAATATCATAACTTGCAATATCATTATCATATTCATGTTCATGTACTTTGATTCATTGTCATTATTGGCAACCTTGACATTTTCATCTAATTCAACTCCACCAAATACTTCATTGTTGAGTGATCCTATATCATTAGCTTCTTATATTATTTAGAGTGTTTGATTGTCCTCTGGATCATTTTGGAACGACTGATTTTCAGTTATGATCATATCCCCTCGAATGACCATCTAAGTTTTGTTTTAATAACAGCCCACCAGTTGTCCTTGTTGTTGTTTATGGTAGGGTAAGGCACATAATAAACTTGTGTTGCTTATGTCATTAGAACAAATGAATCATTTCCTTTATATCATCTTTTATGATTTACCTCAATAATAGGATAATCTTTATGTACGACGTACTCCTACATCAATAGTAGCAATAAAACCAATCACATTTGAATAAAAATGTTTTAAGCTTCGATTTTGCAAAATAAGTGAGTTTAATTATTTCCTGTAACACTCCATAGTAATCATGTAAATCATCATCATATTCATTGTTTTTAACACATACCCCACTATTGTAAGTTGTTTTACTGGCTCCATCATCGTGTGAAATTTAAATCCATTTATGTACATGATTAGGCATTTTCTATATTTTGTCATTGGACTAGACATAAGCATTTTATGGCAAATATAACTGATTTCATTATCAAAAACCTATTGCATTATAGTAATCTAGCTAACATACATGATAGTTAAACTATTTCATACTAAATTCATTCAATAATTATACATACATGCATATATATATATATATGCTTACATTTTTCTGAAATCAAGCTTTAAATTTTTAATTGGGTTGAATCCTTGGATTTTTTGTTTAAATCGGCTGTTAATGTAATAAACCTCTCCAGAACGAACCTAATCTTCTGCCTAATAAAAGCCCATTGAACCTTGGGTCCATTTCAAAGTTGGCCATTGGTTGGTAAAATTGATACAATGAACAAATACAGAGCTATCTATCTACGGTTTTAGAATCTCGTAGAGGAAGGAATAAAATATAATGATAGAAATAAGTACACATTTCATAAAAATTAAATCTCAGAAATACAACATTTCAAAATATCTGTAATACGATATTTCAAAATAAAACATCAACATATCTATAACCTGGATACATTTGAATACATCAAAAACATAGATAAGTAAGTAAATTACCACAAAATCTTCACCACTGCCCCCGTCTTCTTCATCGGCATCGTTTCCCCCTAGCATATAGGTTGTAATGAAGAGTGAGTCGGAACAAAAATATATAGTGAACGAAAATCTTAAGCCTTACCTAATACTGTTTGGGCAGTATCATTTAGATAAGTAACATATTTTATGCATCATATACTTTATCCTACCAGTATACCTCTACTGTGAGCCATAGGCTTTTCCAGTTCAACTCCATAACGTGCCTATAATTGTAGGCTAAGGGCCCTTTCTAATCCATCTTAGCAACTACCGTAAATCATGACCTAACGATGTGAGAGAAAAAACCTAAGCCACTTAATACCTCTTTAATATAAATTAGGCGGACTCTCACCATTGAATACCTATACCTTAGGCAGGTCCTCATCATTTAATACCTAAACCTAAGGCGGACCACTCTTTGGTACTTCATAACTGACATCGTATGAACTCCCATCAGAGCACTTAATACTTCTTTAATGGGAAGAGGCATACCCTACAATAGCCGCTTGATAGCTCAACCCCAAAGAAGATCTCTTTCATAGATTTCCTACTACCGAGCTTAAAAGATAATCCCGACCATTTAATACTTCTCGAATGAGAAGGAGGCGAATCCTATAACAGCTACTTAATACCTTCAATCCAAAAGCAGACCAGTACTGAGATATCCGTCTTATGATTGTAACCCAAACCAGGACATTTCACATTAGTCCGACCATTTGTAGGCGCTGGTAGCCAGATTAACTGGGCAGGCGTACCCTACAAAATTGGGACTAACCTCGCATCCACCAGAGGTACTTATTATAGACGATGCCTTACATCAGTACCAAAGTTGAACTGCTTGTAACTCCATACCTTTACAGCTATACTAGCAAAAAATTACATGGTAATATCGTCTGCTAGTATGGAGAATAAGGTGGGATAGGAACAACCAACCTTGCATATTCCTTTATGTCAACACCGACATGTTTTACTTTACCTCGTGAATCACATATGACGTGTATCGGTATTAAGCAATAAATACATTGGCTAATAAGAAAGAAATATATAATATATAATAGAGAACATAGAATCATAGAACATAGTGGAATATATAATATAGACAAAAAGATATATACATAGGTGAGTCTACAAAATAGAAATACTAGATTTACATAATATGATATAGATATAGACTATGACTTGTCCCAACAATATACATTACATAAAAGTCAGCATCTCATATAAAGTATAGAACATGCATAAAGGTCTAGACTCTAACGACACACACACATATATCCATAAGCTAGCTCAACATCCACGGTCAATGAGTCCATGTACCTAAAATGTCTCTGCCTAACCCAATTATTAATAAATAATAAATGGGTCAGACTATCTCTAGTTCAACAAATGTGAGATCAAAGGTGTACATAAGTAAATCTCAATAATATAGTCATTATTATATGATAAGCCACCATCCAAGTAATAAATAGCATAAACACAACAATTCACCATGTCATAAAATATATCATGCTTATTACAAGCAATCATTTCAAATTTAGCGAATAAAGTATCTCATAAATTAAAATTGCAAACAAGTATGAAAGCAAGTTAAAACCATAAGACAAGCATGAAAGCAAGTCAAAACTATAAGTCAAGCACGAAAGCAAGTTAAAACCATAAAGACAAGCATGAAAGCAAGTCAAAACTATGAGAAAAGCATGAAAGCGAGTCAAAACTATAAGAAAAGCATGAAAGAAAGTCGAAATCAAAAACCAAGCATGAAAGCAAGTCAAAAGTATAAGAAAACATGTCGAAATCAAAAGACAAGCATGAAAGCAAGTCAAAGCAGAATCTTATAAAACAAATCATAAATCGAAGGACTAGCATGAAAGCGAGTCATCAATAAGACGAGCGTAAAGCACGCCGAACTGAAAGACAAGAACGAGGCACGTCGAACCGAAAGATGAGCATGAAGGCTATGCTGACCATAAGACGAGCACGAAGGCTATATCGATTCGAAAGATGAGCCCGAAGACAATGTTGACCATAAGGCGAGCTCAAAAGCCACGCCGGCCAGAAGATGAGCATAGAAGCCATGCCAAAGTTATCGTTGATTATCAAAAGTGTTAAATACTTTCAGTTAGTAACCAAATGAATATTGCCTAATGTCCCATAACCACTTGGCAATACTTGGATATTTTCGAAAAGATTATAGATCCACTCAAGTAAAATAATCTATCAAACGAGTTGAAGAATTAAGCAATAAAATGATATAAGTGTTTCATGCCACTCGTACTACTAAATCATTTAATTAGATTTCTCGTCTACTAGAAGTAATATTTTGTATAGACATAAATTACTTCTTTAAAAATAATTTAAATATTGGTCTAACGAACGAAAATAACTATATTTATAAAATAAGCAATTATATACATATAGAAATCTAATATATATGTATGTATGTATGGATATATAGTTCACTATCATTATTAAAAATTCTATAATAATCTTTCTTCATTAAAATGCTTCTAAATATAAGACTCAGAATCATATTTCGAATCTCAAATTTTGAAATCAGTAATATATTTCATATAAGCTCTATAAGTGATTTCCAAATATTATATGTCACGACCCGCCATTTTGACCCTCGAAAATCGACATAAATATGCTCATTGTATAACATGCGAACGATCGAGTGCCGGAAAGACAGATTGTCAAAGGGAAAGAAAGTAATTAGAAGAAAAAAGAAACTAAACAGAGACAGAATCTCACATTGGACTGAATAACATACAATATAAATAGTTCTTTACACAAATCAAAACTGTAATACACATATCTCACATCAGAGTGCATAAATCAATAATTACCGACGTGGACAATTATAACAACCTGCCCTCACAATTTTGCTAGTAATTTCAACAAACACTGCAATGGAATAAAATCAAATATGAGTAATACGTCTTCACCATCCAGCTCATCTCCTGAGCTTCATTGCATCCTATCCTGAACTTGTAATACTCGGTCTGACCCGAGCATTTTAATAAAATAACACCCGAGTCAGTCTGGAAAACCAGCGTGAGAAAACACATTCAATTTGAATTATTAAAGTTATCAATATTCTTTGAAAAACAAAGGTATCTCGTAAGACCATGCCACGAATAAACACGGTGGATTTTTACCTTACAATAACCAAAACATTTCATATCAAAATCCTCAGATATTATAGTAATGTCTAAGTAAAATTACTTACTCAAGTAGCTAAATTGTTACATTAATTAAATTCTAGTATACTAGGCTTCACAACCAAAACCGTAAAGGTTATGTATTAGAGAATGGATTCCATACGAATGTCTAGGTATTGGGGTATCACCTGTCGTAGTACATGTCTAGAAACAATGTATCGAGGACCATGCCGGGATCCCCTAAAACCCAAGAGCAGACTATCCCTAACGAGGATAGACCGCATATGCTATCACCCCGGGTGTCCCACCATTTTCGAGCTCCTTCCATGTATCATAGTAATAATATCTAAGGGTATCTAGAAAAATGATAAACATACCCCAATTAGGTGCGACCTACTTAGCCTTTCTTCATCTCCCCTTCTTTTCAGTCATTCCCGGTTGATGAGGCTAGAGGCTACGATTATCCTTTTAAGGAATTTTCACTTAGAATGCTCATTGTCCTCCGATGACAACGTACTGATATCATTCATCCATACAAGTCCGTACTGGGCCCGAACGGAACCAAAAGCACTATTCCTACAACATCCATTTTGGAATAATCCTTAGGATTAGTAGTGATTAGCCCTTGAACTTCACTGCTCCATCTTCGACTCCATGCTCTTTTTTTTCCTTTGGAAAACATACTCGTTAGTTCGAAGTGGTTTTTGGATAACTTAGCTGATCTAGGTCTCTTCGAAACAACTTTCGATATTTATGGTAAACTCAACCTCGGTTCTTTAGGAAATAAACAGACGAGATCGGAGATCACCTCCTAACCGTTAGTGCATAGATTTCCTTATCATCGTCCTAGAAGAACGAAACGCGTTTATACGTACAGTATAGCACCTCGAACGGTAATTGTACCGCATAATTCCCGTGTTTCTTCTAGATATTCCCGAAGTTAATTTGGGTTCAGATTCGATAGTCGGTTATTTAACTATCAAATAAACAACCATTCAACCAAATGTTTCATTTCCACTGAAAAACACCAAGTCTTACTTAATTTAAATTTTAAATAATTTTAATCTCTTTATCAAAAAAAAATATTTTCTTACCAAGTTAGTATATATACAAACTATTCTTTTTTCAAAGATATTTGAAAACCTTTAGACTAGTCTGGAAAGTACCACTGTGGTACGAACCATGGATTCACAGCTCATTGGTTACGTCTTTATTTTAGAGAAATCCAAAACTTAACTGCAGGCACTCGCTACTCCGATTTTTCCATGCAAGTATACCATTTACGTCCCGAAAACTTTATTTAAAAAATTTCAAAATAATACTTATGAAATTCCTATAATAATTTTCCAAGTTAAACTTTAGGCAATACTCTTAAATAAAAGTTATTATATAAAATATTAATATTGAATAATTTATCTCCTTAAAAAAATACTGGTTAATTCTTAAATAATAATTGACTTAATATAAAACTGACTTAATTAATAATTAAATATACTTTAAACAATTTAAAATAATTAAATAACTAATTTCTGGGATATTTTCAACACTTTTAAATTTACCTAGTTAATGATTAAAAAATTTCTTTTTAAAAAAAAGTCCAATTTCTCGATTCTAATTTCATTTCGTAAATTTGGAAATCTAACTTGAGCTCCAGTATAACCAATTTTATACTTATTTCCAAATTCACCTCTATCTTCCAATCTATTAAAATCTCGATTTTTAAATCTTTTATATTTAAACAGGGACAACTTAAGAATTTATTATTTAAAAATCCTTTTAGATACTTTTATCCCAAAATCTGTATTTACGATATTCCGAAATAGTTAAGCACAAATTTCAAAACCATTATTTATTAGACCAATTAACCCAAAATTCCATGAAAATATTTTACTTCAAAATCCCTTTAAAATTCTTTTCCAATTCAAACCATATATTATTGGTATTTAAAAATACCAAAATCTAGGCTAAAACTGCCATAGCATCCAATCAATTTAAATCGCACAATAATCCATCACGGATTATTCCAACAAAACATATATCACTATATATGAAACTAAAATTCAACATTTGAGGAATCCAGTTGGATCCCTCCAACTTGTTTTCCCTGCATCCATAGATGTTAATATAACATAAAAATAGCAACTCTGTTTCAAGGCGGAATATCACGGTATATAGGGTCATC
Source organism: Allium cepa (assembly GCA_030765085.1). Taxonomy (NCBI): domain Eukaryota; kingdom Viridiplantae; phylum Streptophyta; class Magnoliopsida; order Asparagales; family Amaryllidaceae; genus Allium; species Allium cepa. The sequence continues at coordinate 1,023,523,658 of CM060931.1, read as the reverse complement.
CGCTATTATACGGGGCACATATGTTCTCATCTGCTATATAGATATATGCGGGAATATCAATCACTCCAATATATATACTGCTATATATAATATCACATCCAACTAATAAAAATTTATCAATTCTATCAATTAATCAATAATTAAATTTAACTATTCAAATTAATTGCAGTAATCCAAAATTGAGTGAGATTAACTCACCTTGAATTTTAAACTTGCAGAACGTTCCAATTTTAAATTAAATCGAACATGTTCGATTTAACTTAAATTGTAACTTGCTCCAAATGTCTCCAGATCTATTCCAGAGTGTAGTGCTTATCGCCACAATTCAGTCGCTGCTTGTTTCGTCTGATTCTGACCTCGTATGAAAGAGATACGAATTTTTAAAGTTTTGAGTATAAATTATATAAGTAAATTTCCTTTTTAAAAAAAACCTAATTAGATCTTACCGTTCCTACTGGATCAAGCAAATCATGGCCATTCTTTTCATCTTCTCCCTCATGTTCACTGCAAACATCATGTACGCGTTAAAACCCATCACCGTCTTCGTAATATTCATCACCGCAACCACCACACGACCCTAGAGGTTGATCGGCGACCATCACGTCGAAGGCCATCAAGGCGCGCACCCATGGCCAACGTATCATCAAGCTCAGCCCCATGTATGTCTCGATATTTGTGCACGAACGTGTACCCTTCGTGGCATGATTCTCGACGATCTATCAACGATATTCGATCACAGCCGTTCACACTATAGATCTCGACAAGCTCTTTGATTTTCGTGTTAGTGATTTCTTATAAAAGTTGATGGATTGAGAGGAATTTGAGGTGTAATGAGATCAAATTTCGACAATTAAAACGAACGGAGGTGGCTGTGAGTTTCTAGGGTTAGGGCTTGTTACTATTGCGCATATATATAGGCGTATATATATTATTTTAAAATTATCTTCCAAATTCACATGCTTTTCTGGACGAACGCCAAATGAAGCACGCCGCCTAGCATTTATAATATTTTACATCTATTACGAACACAATGGAACATGTTTCGAGGCCTAACTTGATCGTATGTGGAACATAGCTTTTTGAATCGAATTAAAATATAAAATTTTTGATATTTATTCTATCGCGTACCACCAAACAATAACTCCAAATGCTACGAAATTTGAAATCCGATAATAATAAACTATACAGATCCAATGGAATTGGTTTCATTGAATTCCAAGACTGTGCCCCAGATGGCTATTTTAACGCGTCGATTAAATCGTGCGATTTCCAAAATCGACAAAATTTCTTGAAATTTCCATTTTAAAAACTTATCACTAAATTATAATTCAAATAGAATTTATATCCATATTACAAATCATTTCGATCCATATTAAATCAAAATACAATTATTTACACTATTACTATATATTAAATTCCATTCATAAATTAATATAAAAATTCCAAATTTTAACTTATCAATTTTTAGTCCCATTCAAAAGTCCACTATCATCCTCTAATTCGAATAGATTTTAAATCAACTTAAAAATCATCTCCATTTCCCTTTAACTCCGAATTCACATATTTTTCCTAACTTCAAATATTAATTTACTATTTACCAAATCTATTTAAACGTTATATTTGAAATCATAAACCATTTTATAAATTCTTTCATATTCAAAATCAAATAATATGTCAAATTCAACGTTTAAAATTAAATTAAACGCTCAAAATTAAACGACTAAAATTCTAGGTCGTTACATTATATTTAATATAACTAGTTTAAAGATGATTTATTTTCATATATAATGTATTTATTATATATATATATATATATATATATTATTCTAAATAAATTAGAATAATGGAAATTCCATAAAAATATTAAATCATCAAAATTCCAGAAATTAAGAAGGCAGAAGAAGAAAGAAATCAAAATCCCGAAAGGAAACAAAGTTGTACAAAACTCGGCAAGGTTGCCTGGAGCACACTGACTCTAGGATACATAACCGACCGACCTGTATACATGATCGGTCGACCAATGTGGATGGTTGTAGCCTTAAAGCTCTGGGCATCGTCTCACATGACGATTGCATAGATTGCAATAACTGAAACTGGAATATCTGAACTATAAGTTTTACCCAATCAAGCATGCAATATGAATTCATCAATTAACCGCACAAGTATGATTATTTGGTCATTGTAGGGGGTTTAACAGTGTTTTCCCAACATCAGGTTTTTAACTACTAATGATTCAAACAATAATCAGTCACCCCATAATTACAACCAGCAACATGCAAATAAAATTAGGGATAGTGGTGAGGATTACTCGCCTTTCTCCTTCAACTTAGGTGGTAAAACCTCAACTTCACTTCAATTCACCAAAACAACAAACCTTAAGCAACACAAACAAATAGGTACAAAACCTAATCAATCTACTACTGCAAAATCTAAAATAAAATTCCTAATAAGATATGACAAAGTTTGAAATCATATCTTGAATTTTATAATATACTAAATGTGATTACTTTGACCCAAATTTGAAGAGATTAGAAGCTTTGCTTCTATGTTCAGAAAAGTGGAAAGAAATGTTCTGTTTATTTCCTTTTTACCAATAAAAGCGAATGAACGCTTATTTGTTAGGGAGAATCTCCTCCTTCAATAATTAGTTTGGGCTTTGGGATCCACTAAAATCCCAAAAAGAAAATGAAAACATTCTTATTAATTATCATCTAAATGGGCTTAGGTTGTAAATAGACCCAATAAGAAAAGCATTGTTTCTATTTCTTTTTACCTTATCTTTTAAAATTGATTACTTACCATTTTTACACCCCTTGACTCCTTTTTATAATAATAAAAAGGAATGAAAAAATTAAATCTGTAACGACCAGAAATTTTTGACCCCGAAAATTCGACATTAATACGTTTACGTAGAAGTGCCGAGCATCCGAACGCCAGAAATTCCATATTGTTAGGGCTAAGAAGAAAAGAGGTAGAAGAAGAAACATAAATAAAACACAGAATCTCACATTCGGAGCAGATCAAAATATAATATCAAATAATAGCATTTAAAGAAAAGCTATATCTGTCAAATTTACATACCATACATTAGAGTTCATCAAAACCGGATAGTTGTAACAACTTGTCCCTGATTATTATCGATACATCTCAAATACACAGCGGAATAAACTCCATACGTTCCTGCCATCCAGCTCGCCTCCTGATCTCTAAAACGTCCCAACCTGAAAATTTGTAATGCTCGTTCAGACCCGGGCATTACAATAAAGTAACACCCGGGTAAGGCTGGACACAGCGTGAGAAAACCCATATAATTTGAAATACTAAGTTATAAAACATAGTTGCAAACCAAGGTAACTCGTATCTTACTACAAGTTCTTAACTTGTTAAAGTCAATCACTTATTACCAAACAATATTAAAAAAAACTATTACTTAGTTTAAATGGTCACGTTACTTAAATTATTCCAATCTAGCCTATTTGATTCTAAAATCCAATCTGTAAAGGATTATTGTGTATTACTAATCGAAGTGGTTTCAGATATTTGCTGATACCGGGCCCACGTCTCTTCGAATTCAATACCATCCTTAATCAAAGTTGTTTAGAGAAATACAATTTCAATTTTAAACACAATATGTCATATAGCAATTCATCATTGATATATAACCCACATTATCACAACTCAACCCAAACATATCATATCACAGAACATCACAAGTTATCTGACTAGATATTAATCCAACCATTCAATACAACTCAAACATCCATAAGCAAGATCAATTTATCATCATTTCTAATTAATTAAATTTAATTATCAATAAGTTGAATTAATTACTTAAGATCCTGCTTAATTATCATTAATTTATTATAAACCATTAATTAATCATCCTTAATTATTCACATTAATTAATTAACCTTTAATTACTCACATTAATTAATTATACTATAATTAATTATATTAATTAATGATCCTTAATTAATTACATTTGTTAATTCCTTAATTACTTACATTAATTAATTTCTTTAATTAATTTCATTAAGTAATTATTCTTTAATTGCTTAAGTTAATCAATTAACCTTTAATTACTTATATTAATTAATTATCCATTAATTTATCATATTGATTAGTTATCCATTAATTAATCATATTGATTAATTATCCATTAATTAATCAAGACCTTAATTAAATTTAAGATAAATCAATATCTTAATTAATTACTTAGTTATCATTATTAAATTCCATTTGATACACTTAAGAATAAAATAATTAACCTATTATATAGTTATATTGAATTCAAACAATTATTAAAAAACATTGGACCCATACTTTATATTTGAAACTTGTTTTTGAAAAATTGATAAATATTTATACTTTATTTCTATTGGTTTTGAAAACTTTGCTTTGAAACTTGTCAAAATTTTACTTTTTCTTATATAACTAGTTTTATTTATTTATCTTCAACTATGCTAAAACACACCGGTACAGGCTCGAGCCCAAACTCCAAAAATCCCGAGACAAACCCGATCCCTACCCCGAGACAAAAACTCAATAACTACTCCGATCGAACTCGAGAAGAACCTCGAGTAAATCACCATCTTCCCCGAAGCATCAAAACATAGCAACAACATTAGATATTAATGAAGACTCATGCACATGCACAAGCGATCTGACTAACTCCGATCCATGCTTCAACCATCGACACGTCGGCGACCACTCCTTTAGACAATACGAACACCCAGACATTGAATCGATCATGAAATCAAAATCGAGCACGATCGAACCAACCGGAATGAAACTGGTCACCCAAGAATTGCCTCGACCACCCGATTCCGATCACCAGAAGCCTCGAAATCCCGACCATAGCTTCGCCGTAGACCCACGCTTCGTTTCCCCATACCCGAACGAGTCTGATGCTCCATCGACGACGATCAAGCCTCACAAACCCATTCGACCCAAAACTGCTCTAAAACCCTAATTTTCCATCGTCCCGCCACCACGGTGGTAAAATAACCCAACGAGCATTTTTTTCGAGATCCCCACCATCCTAGCTATCTGCAGAAGTGTCCTCGACCACCCACCTTGCTTCGATCATCAGAAATCGCCACAATCCTCTTTTCCATTCAACTTATGAATGCTCTAGATTTATAAGTTTAAAAATCTTGATTTCACCTTTAAAATTCATGGTTTCCGAAATCAATCTAGATGATATAAGTGAATCTTGAATTCATCCAAGTCGAAATTTTGATAAGTTTTGAATTTCCTTGTATTTTCTTCCTTCTAGTTAAAAACCACCCCAAATTTTAGTTGAAAATATTTTTAAAACCTATATCTTGTTGTTCCATACATATTTTGTTTATATATCTAAGTCTAGAAAGAATTGAGGGAAAAGGAATTTAATTTTTGAATCTGTTTTTGAAGCCTATAAACTAGAACAGAGCAAACATACAGACGTGCACACAAACATCCACATACATATATACATGCATTTATATTTACATTTATGCAAACACTTATCACAACTTTACTTCAAGTATTATTGCATGCATCAAGATTTTAAAACAGATTTAAACCTTTAAAAGAAAATTGTTTACTCACTGTGAAAATGAAAACAGAGAAAGCTTGGAAGTCTGGAAAATGATCTAAACTTAAAAACTGGAAATACTTGATTCTTTGATCTGTTTTGTACTTTGAATCTGAACCTGAATTTGATTGGAAACTGAGTTGAATCTTTACTTGATCTAGATCAGGTTAAAAACTTGGAGTATTGTTTGCTTTAGTTTTTATTTCATCTGGTTTTAGTTTCTTTAGTTTTGATTTGAAAATTGTAAGATAGAAAAGAAAAGAGAGAGTAGAGGTAGAGATATATATAGCCAAGTTATATTTATTTAAAAATGAAAAGAAAATAATAATAAAATGTAGCACTTGTTAGATTAGCCTACACTTGTTAATTGCATGTAATAATTAGCTTACATTTGTAATTTTGCATGAATTTATGTTTTAATATGTTTTTATACAGTTTTTATATTATATTTTCAATTAGTTTTTATATTTATATGCGTTTATATTTAAACTCTCCCTTTTTTTAATATTTGTATAATCTTTAAAGAAAACAAATTATACACTAATATGTAATCATATATACAAATACTAGTTTTAATATATAGAGTTTTAAATCCCATTTATTTTTATTAATCTATGTTTATATCCTTGTATGCAAATCATAATTAGTACATGTATATTTAAAGCATAATAAACTCTTTTGATTTAATCTCATTTTAACTATCATACTTTAATTAATAAATATTTATCTATAGATTTTTTAGAATATAAAAAATTTAACTTGAAATAGCTTTTGAAAATTATTACATTAAATTCAAAACATAATCTCCCAATTATAATATATATATATATATATATATATATATATATATATATATATATGTATATGTATATATTACGTTGTACTCTAATTATAATATATATATATATATATATATATGCTTATAATTTTTATATATTATAAGGTTTGCATAAATATTATATATATATATATATTAAGTTTTATCACTTCCAGATATTTCAAATTCAACTTGTATTATAGTTTCGAATCCATTTATATATCCGGATATTTTAGTTATCAGAATTTTATTTGTTCAACTAATAAAAATCAGTATCTCAATAGTAAAAACCAGTTAATTATCCAATTATTAGATGTTTAGAAATCCGCGTTATCACATTCCTCCCTTTTAAATCTTTTAGTCCTCGAAAAGGAACGAAGCCAGCAGTTTAATTATTCTGCTAATTATCATAGAAATTCGGTCATACGTTGATCAGGCGTAGGACTGAAAATCTATAAGTACTTGGTAAACCCGTTTTCAACACCCAGTGAAAATACTTAGAAAATATTTTTGTGGAAATATAGAAAATATTTTTTTCTATTTAAAATATAGGAAACAATTTTTTGGTGAGAATGCTCTGGAAATCATCACCCCCTCCATGGTCGCAGTTAACCCGATGGTTACGTTGCCATCCCGGCAAAATCCACAGTCAACTGTAGGCACTCCATGCCCCTCGATTACACCATGGAACCCGCCACAGATAGCAGCTACACCCAGGTTTTACGTCGCCATCACGGCAAAAACTCATGTAATCGTAAGCATCAGCGCCCTCAAATTTCGCTGCCAAATGAAACTTCACCACTTCTACATAAATCGTAGACTACATCAGTCAAGTCCCAATGTACCCTATAGGCACTCACTGCCACATGACTTTCGCTATGTCTTTATAGATCGTAGTCTACCGATGTTACGTCATCCTCCCAGCAAAATCAAACGTAGACCATTGACACTCACTGCCACTTGACTTCCGTTATGGTCCGCAGCAGATCGCAGTGACATCGAGTTACACTTTCGTTACAGCATAACCCAAATGTCTCTGTAGGCATCAACGCCCTCGACTTTCTCTACCCACACACAATCCTCAGGAACTTCAATTAGTCCGAACTTCCTCCCAGGATCAAGTTTAGAACCCCCTTAGGGCTCAAGGCAGAACCACCCCGTGGATCTCCTATGAAGTTCATTTCATGGGAGCGCCTTTTTCCCCAAAGCCAATCTCAAAACATTTTATACTATATACATATAGTATCTTTCAAATCATACTCTTTATTATTCACATAAAAATCTCCTTTACACAAAATCGATATCTCAAATCAATAGCTCCAAACATGGCTTTTCAAATTCCCAAAATTGATTTTTCCCAAAAATCAAAAGCCTTTCCAAAATCCATAGGTTCCAAAACTTTTTCCAAAAATCATTCTCATAAAATCATTTATATATATATATATATATATATAATCTTGGATCACTTCATACTTATATAAATTCCATTTTATCCTTCAAATACTTTCAAAGATCACATCTTCTGATTATAATTCCAATAAGGAGAGTTTTATCATTTAAAACAAATATATATGTACATAACTTTTATTATGCCAAATCAAATATTCAAGTTTGATTTCTTTTATAAAGTTACTTGCCACCTTTCTACCTTTTATAAAATAAATTTCAATTATAGTGATATCCAGTTTCCACTCTTATTCATCCTATAATTCAAAATCTTTCTTTTTTTCAAAAATTATTTTTACACTTCTCTACAAAATTTTCAATTTTATTTAAGCATGTACGAGGTACATATACTATCCGTATGCAATATCAAATTCGATCGCTCACTCGATCAAACAATTTCACTTCCGAACTAGTATCGTCCAACCGACTTCCTAGTGCGGACTCAGATCTGGTTTTTTGATCAGAAACTGTCATTTTCCTTGCATATCCTTAACTATGATAGAGAATTTCCAGAATCAATCAAAAATCCATATCCATGGTTCGCCTTTGAAAATCGAGTGAAAAATCCCAACTCGGATCGATATATTATCTCGAAATTCTATGCTCGAATCTGGATCAAATCATTATGCGAATAGAATAATATACGTACATCTTATGTATTTATCTTCATTTTGATTCTATTCACTTATTCACAATTACTTCCATTTCCATTTGAGTTGTCACTTTGATTATAAACAGTTTGCACTCTGACCAGCTTGAATTTAAAAAATAGCTTGAAAAAGTTCAAAATAGATAAGTAGTTGTAAAGTGGTTATTAGTTGTAAAATAGCTGTAAACATTTAAGTAGTTATAAAATAGTTAAATAGTTGTAGAACAGTTAGATAGTTGCAAAATAGTAATTAGTTTGTAAAACAGATGTAAAATAGTAATTAGTTTTCAAAATAGTTGTAAAATAAGTATAAAGCAGTTTGGATTTTAAGAAGAAAGGTCATATAGTAAATAGCTTGGAAAAGTAGATTTAAAACGGTTTACTTCAAAAAAAATTATTCGAAAATAGTTTCAGAGTCAAACTGATTCAATTTCCCAATCTCCACTTCCAATCAGTTTTCCATTTAAAATTATTCAACTTCAAGCTCACTTCCAAATTAATTCAAATCAAATTCAATTTGAACTAATTTCAATTCCAATCTCAACTTTAAACCATCTCGAATTATATAAATTCGAGTTAAATTTTTAATTGTTGATTAATCCTTTAAATCAAATCAGCCTTTACTTTTAATTTGACAACCTAAGTTTTTAGACAACTAATTTTTGAGTCCAAGTTTTAAAATCCTATTTTAAATTATCTTTACTTAACTTATTTCAAGGTTCAAGTAGGAGTTCAAAACTTTTTAAATAATTTAATCTTCAGAATCCAATTTATTACCCAATTTTAACTTCTAACTTTGAAACCAATTTTTTTTTTACAATTTTAGTTTGCAAGTTTATTTTAACATTTAAATCTTAAGCTCAAAGTGATTCCATCACCATATGTTCAATCTTTATCTCTGAAATTCAAAATTATTTAAACAGTTTCAAATTAAAGTTTTATTTCTGTTCAATTTCAGTAATGGATATATATTATCCCAATCCACTCCTTAATTCAATTAAAATAATCGAATTCTCAGTTTCATAGATTATTAATAACAATAGGATGATATCAGGATAAGCCAAGGAAAATAAACATCCAAATTATCCAAACACTAATCATTAACATCCATTACCAATTTCCTGATCTAAAACTCGTTTTTAGATCACACATAACTCACTTTTCAAATCAACCCGTTTAACTTCCCTATGTTAAATTCAATTTATTTAATCCAGTCATCCTTATTCAATTTGAATTCTCTATTTCAAATTTTAAACTCCTTATCAATATCCTTTCCCATTTATAAGTTCAAAAACTTATTTTTCTTTGGGTTATTACATCACATTTCAGGGAAAATTCAAAACTCAACTCTTAGTGTTTACTTCCAATCAACTTTGATCTTATGTATATCCCATATATATATATATATATATATATATTATATATATATATATATTATATATATATATATATATATCATTTGCACTTTAAATCATACTTTAGATTTTAAACCATTCTTGGTTTGTAATTTAAACAAATTCCTTTAAAAAAAATTAAAACAGCTCTTGTTTTAAAGTATGATTCCTACATTTAAAATATTCCGAATAATATTATCTATTATATCTTTTAAACTTTTGAAACAATTTCTAATTTTCTAGACTTAGAAAACTTCACAATTTAAATTCTTTTCAATTTATAAGTCATATTTATCAAAATTGTTACTTCCTTAAAACATTCCATTTTGCTTTATCATTGTTTATTTTAAAAATAAACATCCCATTATTAAGATACAACAAACACTTTATGATAATAACCAAGGTTATCATAACCATAAACCAATACACTACAGATTATCTCATAATTTATTGAAAAAATAAAATCAGGGTCACTTAATTCAACATTCTGAAAACACTTTTACAAATTCAGGATTTTAATCTCTGGTTTGAATGCATTTCTGGCTTAGCCTATTGTATAGTTCATATCCAATTTTATTTGGTTGTATTTTTACTACCACTTATTTCTTATCATTACATTTAATTTCAATAATTCAACAACGAATTACCTTAATATATATAATAATTAGAAAAATTATTGCTTTATATATCAAATATAAGCTTATATAAAAACCATTATATAAGAAAATAACAAATACGCCCTCATATATAATACACTCAACTCCTTCTAGGATACTACTAACCCTATCCTCAATGAGTAAACTCACAAGAGCCAAGGTTCTCGCTTAACCTTCTCCTCTGATACCAACTATAATGACCCGAAATTTTCGACCCCGAAAATTCGATACTAATACGTTTACTGTAGAAGTGCCGAGCATTCGAACGTCGAAAATTCTAGATTGTTAGGGTTAAGAAGAAAAGAGGTAGAAGAAGAAACAAAAATAAAACACGGAATCTCACATTCGCAGCGGATCAAAATATAATATCAAATAATAGCATTTAAAGAAAAGCTATCTGTCAAATTTACATACAATACATCAGAGTTCATCAAAAATGGGCAGTTGTAACAACTTGTCCCTGACTATTACCAATACATAACGGAATAAACTCCATATGTTCCTGCCATCCAGCTCGCCTCCTGAGCCCCAGAACATCCTAACTTGAAAATCTGTAATACTCGGTCTGACTCGAGCATTACAATAAAGTAACACCCGGGTCAGGCTGGAAAACAGCATGAGTAAACCCATATAATTTGAAATACTAAGTTATAAAACATAGTTGCAAACCAGGGTAACTCGTATCTTACTACGAGTTCTTAACTTGTTAAAGTTAATCACTTATTACCAAACAATATTAAAAAAACTGTTACTTAATTTAAATGGTCACGTTACTTAAATTATTCTAATCCAACCTATTTGATTCTAAAATCCAATCTATAAAGGATTATTGTAGATTACTAATCGAAGTGGTTTCGGGTATTTGCTGATGCCCGACCCCGGTCTCTTCAAATTCAATACAATCCTTAATCAAAGTTGTTTAGGGAAATACAATTTTAATTTTAAACACAGTATGTCATATAGCAATTCATCATCGATATATAACCCACATTATCACAGTTCAACCCAAACATATCATATCACAAAACATCACAAATTATCTGACTAGATATTAATCCAATCATTTAATACAACTCAAACATCCATAAGCAAGATCAATTTATCATCATTTCTAATTAATTAAATTTAATTACCAATAAGTTGAATTAATTACTTAAGATCCTGCTTAATTATCATTAATTTATTATAAACCATTAATTAATCATCCTTAGTTTTTCACATTAATTACTTAACCTTTAATTACTTACATTAATTAATTATACTATAATTAATTACATTAATTAATGATCCTTAATTAATTACATTCATTAATTCCTTAATTACTTACATTAATTAATTCCTTTAATTAATTTCATTAAGTAATTATCCTTTAATTACTTAAGTTAATTAATTAACCCTTAATTACTTATATTAATTAATTATCCATTAATTTATCATATTGATTAATTATCCATTAATTAATCATATTGATTAATTATCCATTAATTAATCAAGACCTTAATTAAATTTAAGATAAACTGTTATCTTAATTAATTACTTATTTATCATTATTAAATTCCATTTGATACACTTAAGAATAAAATAATTAACCTATTATATAATTATATTGAATTCAAACAATTTTTAAAAATACTTTAGACCTATACTTTATACTTGAAACTTGTTTTTGAAAACTTGATAAATATTTATACTTTGTTTCTATTGGCTTTGAAAACTTTGCTTTGAAACTTGTTAAATTTTTTCTTTTGCTTATAAAACTTGTTTTATCTATTTATCTTCAACAATGCTAAAACACTCCGGTACAGGCCCTAGCCCAAACTCCAAAAAACCCGAGATAAACCTGATCCCCACCCCGAGCCAAAAACTCAATCACTACTCCGATCAAACTCGAGAACGACCTCGAGTAAATCACCACTTCCCCGAAGCATCAAAACACAGCAACAACATCAGATATTAACAAAGACTCGTTCACGTGCACGAGCGATCCGACCAACTCCGATCCATGCCCCGACCATCGACACGTCGGTGACCACTCCCTCAGACAACACGAACACCTAGATCATCGAATCGATCACGAAACCAAAATTGAGCTCGATCGAACCCACTGGAACGAAACTGGTCACCCAAGAATTGCCTCGACCCGTCGATTCCGATCACCAGAAGCCTCGAAATCCTGACCATTGCCTCGCCATAGACCCACGCTTCATTTCCCCCACACCCGATCATGTCCGATGCTCCATCGATGACGATCAATCCTCGAAAACCCAGTCGACCCAAAACTGCTCTAAAACCCTACCTTGTCGTCGTTCTGCCACCACGGTGGTAAAAGAATCCAGCGAGCATTTTTGCCGAGATCCCCACCATCCTAGCTACCTCCAGCAGTGACCTCGACCACCCACCTTGTTCCAATCATCAGAAATGGCCATAATCCTCTTTTTCGTTCAACTCACGAATGCTCTAGATTTACAAGTTTAAAAATCTTGATTTCACCTTTAAATTCGTGGGTTTCAAAATCAATCTAGATGATATAAGTGAATCTTGAATTCATGCAAGTCGAAATTTTGATAAGTTTTGAATTTCCTTGTACATTCTTCCTTCCAGTAATTTTAGTTGAAAATATTTTTAAAACCTATATCTTATTGTTTCATACATGTTTTGCTTGTATATCTAAGTCTAAAAAGAATTGAGGGAAGAGGAATTTAATTTTTCAATTTGTTTTTGAAGCCTATAAACTAAAACACAGCAAACATACAGACATGCACACAAACATCCACATACATATATACGTGCATTCATATTTACATTTATGCAAACACTTATCACAACTATACTTCAAGTATTATTACATGCATCAAGATTTTAAAAAAGATTTAAACCTTTCAAAGAAAATTGTTTACTCGCTGTGAAAATGAAAAAAGAGAAAGCTTGGAAGTCTGGAAAATGATCTAAACTTTAAAGCTGGAAATGCTTGATTCTTTGATATGCTTTGTACTTTGAATCTGAACTTGAATTTGATTGGAAACTGAGTTGAATCTTTACTTGATCTAGATCAGGTTGAAAACTTAAAGGGTTTTTGCTTTAGTTTTTATTTCATCTGGTTTTAGTTTCTTTAATTTTGATTTGAAAAATGTAAGATAGAAAAGAAAAGAGAGAGTAGAGGTAGAGATATATATAGCCAAGTTATATTTATTTAAAAATGAAAAGAAAATAATAATAAAAATGTGACACTTGTTAGATTAGCCGACACTTGTTAATTGCATGTAATAATTAGCTTACATCTGTAATTTTGCATGAATTTATGTTTTAATATGTTTTTATACAATTTTTATACTATATTTTCAATTATTTTTTATATTTATATGTGTTTTATGTGTTTATATTTAAACTCTCCCTTTTTTTAATATTTATATAATCTTTAATGAAAAAAAATTATACACTAATAAGTAATCATATATACAAATACTAGTTTTAAAATATAAAGTTTTAAATCCCATTTATTTTTATTAATCTATGTTTATATCTTTATATACAAATCATAATTAGTACATATATATTTAAAGCATAATAAACTCTTTTTATTAAATCTCATTTTAACTATCATACTTTAATTAATAAATATTTATCCTTATGTTTTTTAGAATATAAATTTTTTAACTTGAAATAGCTTTTGAAAATTATTATATTAAATTCAAAACATAACCACCCAATTATAATATATATATATATATATATATATATATATATATATATTACATTGTGTTCTAATTATAATACCTATACACTTATAATTTCCAAACATTATAAGGTTTGCATAAATCTTATATATATATATATTTAAGATTTATCATTTCTAGATATTTGTAATTCAACTTTTATTATAGTTTTAAATTCATTTATATATCCAGATATTTTAGTTATCAGAATTTTATTTGTTCAACTAATAAAAATCAGTATCTCAATAGTAAAAACCAGTTAATTATCCAATTATCAGATATCAAGAAATCCGGGTTATCTCAAAATCTCTATTTTCTTATAAACTACATTTATTTATAAATTCCTAAATATTCATTCCATATATTAATTATCCGGTATTATATAACTTAGGATTCACATTCCAAAAGAATTCAATAACTTTTATAAAAGAATACAAATTTAAATATCCCCATATTTCAATACTTGAAACACAAATTTCTCATTTAATTCCCCAATTTAAATCATTATTTATTTTATCAGAATAATTCTAAAATCATGGTTGTTACAGACTCCTCCCTTAAAGAAATTTCTTCATTGCAATTCTACTCCAGAGTAAAGTATATAATACTTATATTGTTATTAATAATACACTCATTTTAAAATATACAATGCATATACAACAGTCAACCATTTAAAATAATCACACAATAGAATCATTTTCAACTATAACCCAAAAAACTCTATATTTACTATCTCGGTCTAGCACGTAACGGGATCTTCATTGACCCTTCAAGTATGAAGTTGAGAAATCCAAAACAATTGTTAGACCTTTTTATTGATGGCAACCAAAGATTCATAATCAATTTCCTTGCCCATTGTTTAATATCATAGACTATGAGCTTTACACAAACTCTTTTAGAAGTTTCTACTAGTAGCACGAATAACCAAAACATATATATTTCCAAATGCTAAAATTTTCAAAAAAAACTTTGGAGGGATCTCTATAGTACACAGTATATTTTCGAAGATCCATTACTCAGAATATTGTATCAATCCATACATGTATTCACAATAAATTCTTAATTATTTTTAAAAATATTATAACATCTAATTTACATATAATTCTTTTAAAATGGAGATGTATAGTGATTTATAAATCCCTTTTCTTTCCAAGATATTTTTCTTAAATTCAAAACACTTTATTTTAGATAAATTTCCTTCCAAAAATAAATTTCTCGAAAATTTGCACTTCAAAAATAGTATCAACCATTTCCACTTTTAAGAAATTCTTTAAATATAAAATTTAATCATTTAGTTTTCCATCCTTTTTTATATATTCATTTCCAACAATTCATTTCTTTTTTTCAAATATTTCTTCATTCTTTACTTTTCAAGTAGACTCCAGTAATATAAAACATTCTTTCAAATTTAGCATATCAATTTACAAAGTTATTTTTTTTCTTTTATAAACTTCCTTATTCACTAATTTGAAAGTTTGTTTACACAAATATTTTACATCTTTCAATATAAATACCTTTTACAATTTAAAATACTAAACATCTTATGGTGTTTAAAGCATTCAACTTTTTCAATCCCTTAAAATAAGGATGTGAATTAATTTAAAGATTTCCCTTAGTTTAAATGTTACAAGCTTCATAGTTTTAATTCATTTTATCACAAAATTCATTTGTCAAAGAATTATTTTCCACCGAATTAAAAATCGTACAAATCTATTCATTGTTCAACTTTTTAATTTCTTTCATGCTAACTCTCTGTATTTTGAAGTTTAAGAAACGGGATGGCCAACTTCTAATAAGAAGTTGTATATATAACCAAAAGGGTTTTCTTTTCTCTTAATAAAACATTTATCTTTTTTAAACTTCATCTTAAATACATTTTGAAGACTTTCCTGTCATACCCATTTAGTTTATTTTAGTACATATCATATATTTATACTAAAATCCAAAACTCATTTTACAAATCTCTTTTCTTTGCTTTATAAAATAACTTGTATAACTCATCGTTGTTATTTTATAAAGCCATATGAAATCAAAATATCCTTTATTTACCCAAATTAGAGTATCCTAAAATTAAACAACTTATTCGAATCATATAAAGTTAAAATTATAAAGTTCAACCTTCTAGTGAAAAGATAATTGTAAGGTTAAATGGATTTCTTCATTTCTATTTATTCTTAGGGTTCATTTATTCTAACTTCTACTTATCAACAAAATTTCAAAATTCTTTTTAATTATAAATATCTATTTCTGTACAAATATTTTCCTTAATAATAATTTTTCGAACCGTACATTTTACAAATGATATAACTGCTTCATTGAGTTAAGTTGAAGGATGAGGTGAAGCACCTTTTCCAGAGGAAAGAAATGATGGAAGTTCAGCGCCGGAGGTTCCGTATACAGTAGATTTATTGCCTACAAAGGTAATTTTCTCATTTTTAGAGTGGTTATCATTTTTAGTAATACCCGAGTTTTGGGTAATCAACTATTGTCTTACCTATATGTATTTTCCATGTTTTTCCTTTTTTCGGACCGGTTTTATTTTTGTTGGGCCGTATTTATTGTATTATTTTCTCCCATTAGTAATAAAGCACCTTCTTCAAAAAAAAGATTGCTTCTTATGGAGTTTATTTATACCAAATCTTATTTATTTATCATTTAAAATAGCTTCATTAATATATTTACCCTTTTGATTTCAGATCATCAATATACAAAGTTTCAGTTTCTTCAAGTATTTCTTATTTTGCAATTTTCAGAATTTGTTTACATAATTACCTTACATCCTTTATAACACAGTCATATCTTACAATTTCACTATACAAATCACTTTAAGGTGTTCAATATATTCAATTTCCTTAATTATTTTCAAACTAAATTTCCACTTTTGAAATTCAAGAGTTATAAAATGCTATCTCCAAGGATTAATCTCTTTTTACAAAACCATATTTATATAAATTGTTTTTTGTTCTCAAAATAAATTATCCAAAATTCTTTAACTTAAATTAATTAAATAAATGAATTATGGTTTTATTTCAAGTTTCTTTAAATTAGAACTCATAGGTATGTGTTTTGTCATTCATTTAGATAACAATAGGTTACATACAACCAATAAAAAGCCTCACACATAATTCATTTTAGCATATATCTTATAAATGAACATATACCAAATTACATAAACTAGATAATATAATGATATCGTTTTGCCATCTATTTATAGCGACTTGCTTTGTCAACGGACTGCACTGTTGATCATGTAATCAACATCACCTCGCCACTAACCTCTACCATCGCTAATTCTCAGCAGTTGCACTTGTCATCTAAAATGTCAATTCATGTAAAGTATTGTTTATATCATAATTACTTTCAATAATCAAAATTTTAAAATACATAATAACTATGTTTACACTAACTATATTTATCTTCACGAAATATTTACTTATTTTTTTCCCAAATAATACACAATCTAATACCAAATTACTTTATATTATTTTTAAAACTCCATGTGATATCTTCTTTCAAAAATAAGATATATAACTCATGATACTTCTAAAAAATATTATTTATCTTCAAGACATTTTCTTCTAAAATCATTACATATGTTTGTATGCGTGTTTCCAAAACATTCATTTCATTTTTAAGTAATATTTAATCACTTCAAAACTTTATTTCCTCTTTAAATAATGTTTCTAACACTTCCATAAACATTTAAAATACTTTTAAAATATTACAACCCAAAGTACTATGTCTGACTATCTCGTCCTAGTGTTTATGAATCTTTATCAAAAACGTTGGTCGGGCACCTCGACCGCAATTCTTTTGAGCAAGTGTAGCGTGTCACTACACAGCCGATTAGATACTAAATAATATAGTTTCGATCAACACGCCTGATCGATGGTGATATGAGCATAAACTGAGACACCATTAACATATTACAAAAGTATAACGAAGCGATGCAAGAATAAATACTGGTGATACGACAAAATAACAACAAGATACCGAAAGCATCAAGATACTAACATCAGTTCGTAATCAAGTCAGGGTGGGAACGCCGAACTGCTTCCTTGCAACTCGGTTGGAGATGAACTTCGCAGCGGGAGGCAAAGTCTGAAGGGAGCCGATGAGCTCCGACCTGTAATATTGGTGAATAAAAAGATAATACGTCTGCAAATACCTTCAAAGTGATATCTTGGTTTGTTAAACACATGTGCATTTCGTTCCTTCCATATATCCAACAGAAGAGAGCGTTGAAGACATCCAGGAGGAGATTGTGGGGATTGAATTGCCAATGATCAAATATGTCTGGTTGATCAGGGATATGACCGAGGAGGTGGGCGCTGGTAGCAGCCCAAACTGAGTAAGTGAAGTCACAGTCTCGAAATAGGTGGAGGATATCTTCAAGGTGGTCAGAGCAAAAGGTACAAAACGGATCTACCGGGATATGAAGGCGGAAGAGCCTCGCTTTAGTGTTGATACGTTCATGAGCCAGGCACCACTGGAGGAGGGCGATATGCAGCGGAATAGGGCATTCCCAGAGTCTGGGGAAGGTGAAGAAGCGACCGGGGTTATGGAGGTAAGAATAACAGGAAGAGACGGTGAAGCCCTTAGCAGGCGCAAGCACCCAAACTACTCGGTCCGGCGAGGTGGTGAGTTGAAGAGAATGAAGCAGATTGGAAGCGGAGATAAGTTCGGAAAAGGTGCCAGAGTCGAAGAGGGAAGGAGGGCAGAGGGAGTCCGGACCATGACTGATACAGTCAGTAACCGATATCAAAGGGATGTGCGTATGGGAGAAGAGGTGGGGCAAAGATTTGGCGAGGGGGAGTTGATCATGCCATGTATCTAACCAAAACACACAGTTTTTACCATTTTCGATGAAAACATGGAAAAGAGATTTGACTCGGGGTAGGGTATGGAGCACTCCAGCCCAAAACGGAGAAGGCCTACTACGCGGGGGGAAGTGAAGGACGAGGTGGTTGTTAGAACGGTAGTGAATCGAGAGAATCCAATCTTTCCAAATAAAATTGCCAGGGGAGAGTAATCTCCAAAGCCATTTAGCGAGGAGCGCGGAGTTAAAAGCACTGAGGTTAGTGATAAAAAGACCGCCCTGGTTTTGATGCAAACAGGTAGTATACCAGTTGACAAGTCTTTTGACACCTCCGCCTTTCCAAAGGAAGGTACTCCTGATTTTGTCTATTCGGTTAATGACCCAGGTGGGAAGTCTGTGAAAGGACATCCAATATGACGGGATGGCTGATAAGACAGATTTGACTAATACAAGGCGACCAGCTATGGAAAGGGAATGAGCCTTCCAACTCAAAAGTCTCGATTCAATCCTGGAAATTAATGGGACCAGTCTGATCGATGCAGCTTGGTAGGGCGAAGAGGGATGCCGAGGTATGAAAGAGGGAAATTGAAAGGTTACAATTGAGCAACGATGAGATGAGAGGGCCAAGGTGATTCAAGTTGCCTAACATGATGACGGAGCTCTTATTGAAGTTAATGGAAAGGCCAGATATGAGCTCAAAAGAGTACATAGCCACTTTCAGGCAGTGTATGTAATCTATCTGGGGGGAGGCAAAAAGTAATGTGCCATTAGCAAACTGCAGATTAGAAACTGCCAAAGAGGAATCCGAGAGTGTAATGCCATAAAAGAGGTTGTTGGAAATGGCAAGTTTGATCATCTTATTGAAGACGTCGGCTACCAAGACAAAGACGAGAGGCGAGAGAGGGTCACCCTGTCTCAGACCACGAGCCGACTTGATGTGACCCCCTGAAGCACCGTTGATCGATATAGACAAGAGGCTTGATATTAAAATATGCTTGATCCAATTACACCATTTGGGAGGAAATCCCCTATGCCTCATGAGATCAAGAATGAAGTTCCAATTAACCGAGTCAAATGCTTTAGAAAAATCTAGCTTCAGTAAAACACCTGGGGTCGATGTTTGGTGGCAGAAGGAAATAATTTCCTGAGCTGATGCTACACAGTCCATAATGTTTCTTCCAAGAATAAAGGCTGACTGCTCAATCCCGACCAGGGGGGAAATAACTGTTTGGAGGTGATTGGCGAGGACCTTGGTAATGATTTTAAAGGTTGTGTTGAGAAGGCTGATGGGATGGAAGGATGAGAGGGAATTAACACCAGGAGATTGAGGGAGGAGGATAATACTAGCATAGTTTAATCGAGAAATAGATAAGGGCTGAGATTGGAATTTTGCACACAAGTCTAAAATATCAGCTTTAACAGTTTCCCAGAAATGTTTGAAAAAGAGTGGGCTGAAACCATCTGGGCCGGGTGCTTTGTCATCAAACATACCCTTCAAAGCAGCCCAAATCTCCTCTTCTGTGAATGGATGGTCAATGAGGATGGGGGAGGGGGCAGCATAAAGGAGGGACCAATTAATGACCGGGAGAGCTGGGGAAAGGCTGCTGAGGATATTTCTGTAGTAATATGTGAAAAAGCGGAGATGATCAGAAAGGTTGGAGTAAGAGGTGTTGTTGTGAACGATTTCCAGATTGAGGTGGATCTGCGGCGGCGGCTGGCTAGGCGATGGAAGTAGGAGGTGTTTTTGTCCCCTGCCTCCAACCATTTAGCTTTAGAACGCTGTTTCCAGCCTAACTCCTCTTGCTTTACAAGTCTATCCAATTCTGATTCAAGAATATTCAGGCGAGACCGTTCCGTGTCTGAAAGCGGACGAGACTCCTCAAGGATGTTTAGATCTAAGATCTCGTCTTGGGTTGGTGAGATGCGTGAACGTAGGGACCCCCAAACGGATCTGGCCCAAGGTATGATAATTTTCCTAAAGGAGCAGAGTTTGAAGACAATTCTAGCGGATGCTGAATGGATTTGCGTAGGCTGGGACCAAGCATGTTTGATGAAGTCGTCAAAGGAAGGCACCAGAAGCCATAGGCGTTCAAATCTAAAAGGACGCTTGATGTTGGGCAAGGAACCGGTATCTAAAATGAGAGGGAAATGGTCTGTGATGGTCGTAGCAAGTCCAGAGACCAAGGAAAGGGGGTGTAGGTCGTCCCAGGCTGCATTGAAGAGAAATCTGTCTAGTTTTTCTAAGGCAGGTTCGGATGTACGGTTAGACCAGGTGAAGAGGCGATTGCAGATGGGAGGGTCGATGAGAGAGCATTCATTGATGAAGGAATTGAAAGAGTCTGAATCCAGTGAGTTGAAGCCAGAATTACGCTCCTCAAAGGATCTGGTTGTATTGAAATCTCCTCCAACTATCCAGGGTCCATTGAGGTAAGAGGCAAAGTTAAAGCAATTGGCCCAAAGGACATTCCTCTCATGGTTGTTCTGGGGACCATAGATGTTTGTGAAAAAGTAGATTATACCTGATTGAATGTGGCGGAGTATTACATGTAAGGCCGAAGGATGAACAGTGGTATGAAAATGGGCCCAAACAGCTTCATTCCAAGCGGTGATGATACCCCCTCTGGAACCAACAGCATTTATGTGGGCCCAACTCGATAGGGTGGGCCCCCCATGTGTCTAATGAAGGATTGTGGGGGTCAATCAATTTAGATTCTTGTAAAAAAAGAATGTTTGCTTTATGAGGGGATAAAATGAGACTGACAGCATGCCTTTTAGATGGGTCCCCCAAACCCCGTACATTCCAAGAAATTAGTTTCATTGGGAAAGGGACAATCGCTCAGATTCTAGTGCTTGCATGGCAGTGTATTGTTCATCACTCAAACTCACGACCATGCAATGAGGCATTTTTTTATTTAGACTCCTATTAGCTGAGGAAAAAACAACAGTTTTATAGAAACTACCAGGGAGAGAAGCTGCCCTGTTGATTCTAGAACTACGGCGAACGGTTGCTGGAGTGAGCAGAGGGGACCTTGGGCAAGGCAACGGAGAAGCTGGGGGAGCTTCCCGGACAGTTGCAAAGGGGGTTGGAACCTTGGATTGTGGCTGGAGTCTGCCAAGGGGAGGTGAGGATAAGTCAAGATCCACTACTGGGTTAACCTGCTGTTCTTCAGGCCAAGCATCCCAGCGCTGAGGGCCAGACCCCCCGGATTAGTGTCGCGAATTTAGGCAGCTAGTGCAGGCGATGGGGATATGGCTGGATCATAGTACATCGCGTCAAATCTAGCTTCATCTGAGTCATCTGAGAGGATGGGTTCATCAAAGCATCTGAAGTCCATTTCGTAATCAACTCCCAGGAACATCGTTTCTGGCCTATGAGTGGGGTAAGCATGCTCCCATTTCTCCACTGTAAGGAGATGATCCTCGTTGTTCAACTGCGCGACAAAAAATCTAGGTGTACCAACCCCGTTGAAAAACTGCATCTTGACATATAGGAACCGATGGTCGAAATTAGCCCAGTCGCAGTCATCGAACGCAATAAAGCGACCCAGGGTGCTTAGGGCATTATGACTGCAAGCGAATTATTTCTAAGGAATTCGGGAAAACCTCTGACCCGAGACCACGCTGCCGGTTCAAGATCAGTAGACTGATGGTCAATTTCTGACCATTGTTGTAAGAGGACAGAGCCTCGTGGCTTCGTTAAGGTTCTCCGCTGAAGGGCTTGATCGCGGATCGAGGTGGTAGGGCAACGAAAAATGAAACTGTTGTCAGACAGGATCCAAAGTGACCGCTCATGGTGATGAAAGCTTTTGGAAAGGACGAGGTGGAGGGATTCAATGGACCAAAAGACGTCAATGATTTTGGCAGTGAGATGGAGAGAAGAGTCGGCCATGGAAAATATTTGTGGGGGGGAAGATTTAGAATGAGAGAAACAATGTTTGGAATGCGGTAGGGGGGATCGAGGCAACTGTTGCTGAGTGATGCCTCGTTTCCTGGGTAAGTAAGATGTGTGTGGGGTCCTCTCCACGTGTATTGGACAGCTTTTGGATTTGTTTTTAGTGGCATTGGCTGAAGCATTTATATGAGCAGAAAAGTAATTATTTGTTTTCCTGGGACAATGCGAATGTGCATGCCTGAAGAAGCCATATAGATAGCAGATCTTTGGGTCCCTACAATTTCTTGCCACGTGTCCCAGACTAGCACACCTGAGACAGCGGCCTTTCAGCTTTAGAAATTCAATAGTGGAACGAGCGTTTGTGAATTCCGGCGAGATACTACGGCGGTGCTGATAACCAGGGGGATTGGATGAGACCGGGGAGGTGGAGCTCAACGCTTGAGCATATGTTTTCCTTGTGAAGGAAGGGAGGGAAGGAGGAGAAGAGGTTCCAATGCAGAAGGCTTAGATGAATCAGAACCAAAGAAGCCTGTGTGCACTGAACGAGTGGGTGGTATGGACGGAAGCTGAGGGTTGGTGAAAGATAGGGAACTGAGCTTAGATCTGTATTTTCCAGAGACGAATGAGATAGGGGGTGGGGGAGGAGGAGTTTGCTTGAGGACGGGACAGGATGAAGATGCCATTCGACCGCAATTCTTAAAGCACCCAGCGGGCAATTTAGTACAAAATATATTTCCAAAAATTTCTTTAAATATGATATACATACATCCTTTACTAATCTTTCCTTTATAAAATATTAGGTTGCTTATGTTAAACATAATCAAATACCTCATATAGGTATATGCTTTGTCAAAAAGGTTTTTAATTTAAATAGATGCTTGCTTTTATTAAACTACTTCCAATAAATCTTTATATTTTTGTACAATTAATAATTTACTAATAACAATTTAATAATACTTCTATTCATCCACGTATACATCAAGCAACCATCAATCGTTTTTACAAGTTCATCTTAGTATTTAATTAATCATACATATGGATTAATATTTTATTTTATATTAAAATCAAACTTTCAATATCTCTTGCGGTAACCAATGCAGTTAAAATGCTTAGCGGTTCTATAGAGGTAGAGGTGCAAAAAGTTATGGGGGATAATGTGGGTATATTATGGAAAATAGCAGAGTGCAAAAAGCTTCATTAGACATAAAACCAAGCATTTAAAGTTAATTTATTATCATTCCCACATCATTTGCGTAGGAAAAAGAAATATTAATCAATCTAATGTAATAAAACCAAAGAATATTATGATTTATATTGTTCATACTGGGAGACTACAATAGATTT
Organism: Allium cepa; assembly: GCA_030765085.1. Taxonomy (NCBI): domain Eukaryota; kingdom Viridiplantae; phylum Streptophyta; class Magnoliopsida; order Asparagales; family Amaryllidaceae; genus Allium; species Allium cepa. The sequence goes on along the minus strand of CM060931.1, from coordinate 1,023,499,350 downwards.
GTAACTTATATTGAACACTTATGCTTTAAAATCAGATCTTTACCTAACTTCGTTGATGTTCCTTAAAAGAGAACTAGGTAAACTAACCTTTTATATTAATGTTGCTAAAGCGGGGGCTAAAAGCATCAATTTAACAGTTGCAATGGAAAATAGTGGGGCTTAAAGTGGAGCTACTGTTCAACGACGCTAAAGCATAGCGGTCAAAGAGCGCTATGTGCTATAGCAAGGATTTTGTAGGGCTTTAGCTTGGCTTAACTACATTGGCGGTAGTACACAATCGAAGACACCATAAGTTCTTATTATTAGAAATGAGTAGGTTTCATACTCTCAAGTGTTGATTCCTACTCAATATAAAATTTTCATTATTACTAAGAAAACTTTTAAAGAACTAAGCATTCATCAACCAATTAAACAAACATGTACAAGACAAACTAATTAATGTGCTCAGCGGAAGATAGTCTATCAGCTTCCGCTGAGCAACTCTGATCACTAATGGATCAGGATACAAAAATTCAATCCTAGGTTATCTAAGGTCAAATCTATGCTATCTGTTAAATTTCACTATTGACAAACGTGAGTTTCAAACTTTAGCATAATTTTCATAACAATAATTTGTATAGTAATTCAAATATTTTACAAATACGTCCAGATGATTATTCCTAATAATTATTTATATTTATATCCCAAATTGGAAAGATATTCTAAACTCTACCCTACATCCCAAGGGACGGGACTCTAAGTTTGTCTAAGCTAAGATTCTTGTCTCGTATATCGTATATTGTTTTGAACTTTTTCTCTGATACTAAGATTTAATGCCTCACCAATATACCCATACTAATAAAGAATATTACATAGTAATATCGTCTGCTAATATGGAGAATCAACCTGGATAGGAGTAACCAACCGTGAATATTCCTTTATGCCAACGCCTACACATTTTACTTTACCTCGTGAATCACATATGACCTGTACGGTATCAGCACAAAGCAATAAACACGTTGGCTGATAAGAACAGAACAATATATAATATATCATAGAGAATACAAAATCATATAACATAGTAGGGTATATAATATAGACAAAAAGATATATACACAAGTGAGTCTATAAAACAGAAATGCTACACTCACATAATGTGATATAAATATATACTATAACATGTCTCAACAATATACATGACATAAAAGTAGGCATCTCATATAAAGTATACAACATGCATAAAGTTCTGGACACTAACCACATACACATACAAACGCGTATATATCATAAGCCAACTAAACATCCATGGTCAATTAGTCCACGTACCTAAAATGTCTCGGCCTGACCTAAGTATTAATAAATAATAAACGGGTCAGACTATCTCTAGTTCAACAAGTGACATCATAAGTGTAACATAAGTAAATTTCAACAATATAGTCATAAATATATAATATGCCAATATCCAAATAATAAATGGCATAAACACAATAATTCACCATGTCATAAAATATATCATGCTTAAGAAATCATCTCAAATTTGGTGAATAAAGTATCTCACAAATCAGAATAACAAAGTAGAATAAAAGCAAGTTAATACCATAAGATTAGCATGAAAGTGAATCAAAACTATAAGACAAGCATAAAAGCAAGTTAAAACTTAAGATAGGCATAAATGTGATTAAAAACTATAAGACAAGCATGAAAGCAAGTTCAAACCATAAGACAAGCACGAAAGCAAGTTAAAACCATAAGACAACATGAAAGCAAATCAAAACTATAAGACTAGCATGAAAGTAAGTCAAAATCAAAAGAGAAGTTGGAAAGCAGATCAAAAATATAAAACAAGCATGAAATCAAGTCGAAAGAAAAAGACAGGCATGAAGGAAAGTCAAAGCAGAATCTCACACAATGAATGATAAATCAAAGGACTAGCATGAAAGCAATTCATCAATAAGACGAGCATAAAGCATGCCGAACAGAAAGACGAGCACGAAGGCTACGCCGACCATAAGACGAGCATGAAGATTATGCCAAATAGAAAGACGAGCATAAAGGCTATGTGTAATGAATCGTCCTTCATTCCATAGAATGACGCATCATTAATAAGAAAGAGATAGAAAAGAGAAAAGATAGAGAAGAAAGAAGAAACAACATTAGAATCTCACTAGCGGAACGAATAAATTATATTAATAACATAAGTATTACATAGTATACAACCGTTATCAGAGTTACACAGATTATACATCACATACTAGACAGTTATAAACACCTGTCTAGTTATTACAATTCAAATACAACTCAACCAAATAACTCAAAGATACCAACACAGCGGAACACTATATATCTACAACGCTGAAGCCTCTTGCTCTATTGCTCCTCCACAATTCGTCAAAGCTAACCTGAATCCCTTGGCTACTTGTAAAAATTTGAGTATCCAAGAGTTTAAGGAAACAGAAGATAAACTCCGGGTCAGACATGGGTCTGGTGTGAGTAACAGGTTAAAGTTGCTTAACTTTGAAAACCTTTGAAAAGAAAAGGTATCACATAAGACTCCCCACACATAAACATGGGTAAGTTTTTACCTTACGCTAACCAAAACATTTGATAGGTAATCCGATGATATTATAATAGGGTCTAGGGTTTTCAAGTAAAATACAGAAATAGCTGGAATGCTTACATCTCACGTTCCAACATAGTTGGGCACATCTAAAACATACGGCACTTATTGGAGTTTGGATTCCATATAATGGCAGGGCTACTGGGGTACCGCCCGTCATAGTACGTGGCCTGGATCAACGTACCGAGGATCCACCCTAAATCCCCTGCAACACAAGGCCGGAACCATCCCTTACTGGATAGTCTCGAACAAGACAACCCTGCAGTTGGTGCGCATATCCAACTTCCCACTAAGCCTAATAAATAGGGACCTCTAAACAGGAGTAAATCTCGTCCTACTTAGGCATGACCCACTTAGCCTTGCTGCACCTCCCCTGTTTTAGCCATTCCCGGTTGATGAGGCTTGAGGCTACGATTACCTTTATAGAACACATCTATTTGAGAATGCTCATCGTCCACCTGACGATGTTCTAAAAGCATTCAATCCACACTAGTTTGTTCCGGGTTTGAACGAAACCGAAGGAATTATCTCGTTACACTCATTTTGGAATCACCCTTAGAGTTAATGACGATAACCCTTGCACTCTGAATTTTAATCTTCACTTGAGATTCACGACCTATCGTTAATTTGAATCGATGTGGTTTTCGAATATCCAAATCTGGAAATCTGATCCCGGTCTCATCGAAATCCAAAACGCCATCTTTTAGGTCCAAGTTGTTTTAAAGTTAAAACAATTCAACTCAATTATCTATATACGCACGGATAGATAATTCACATATCACAATAGATAATCCACATTATCATCACAAACAGATAATTCACATTATCATTATAAACTGATAATCCACATTATCATCACATTTCAACCAAAACATCCATATCACACAGCATCACTCATCTCATATCTGAGATCTCAAACCAATCAAGGCAATCAATATCATCCATCCATACATAAGCAAGGATTATTTAATCACACTATAATTAATTTAAAATGAATTAAATTAATTACTTCATCTCTAATTAATTTAAAGTGAATTAATTAATTACTTAAAAATCTTGCTTACATAACCATTAATTAATTACAAATCAATTAATTAATTAACCTCTAATTATCCACCTTAATTAATCATTCTTGATTAATTATACTTTAATTACATTTAAGTAATTATCCTTTAATTAATTTCACAAATTAATTATCCTTAACCAAATAGAGTAATTAACCTTAATTACTTTATTAATTAATTAACTATAATTAATTACATAAATCCTTAATTAGTTACATTAATTAATTACTTTTTAATCTCTTGTTTTTGATAATTAATCTTAATTAATCAACTCTTAATTACATCGTTAATTATATTAATTAATGATCCTTAATTACTTCTTTAATTAATTATTAATCATATTTAATAATTATTCTTTAATTAATTACTCATTAACCAGCCTTGATTAATCACATTAGTAATTAATTACCCTTAATTAATTACATAACTTAATTATCTTTAAATAACTTTATTAATTTATTCTTAAATTAATTACACTAAGTAATTAATTGTTAATTACTTCACTAAGTAATTGCCCTTCTTTATTAATTACACATGCTAATTAAACCCAATTTATTTTCATTAAAAATTACCATTCCGATTTAATTACATCTAGTAATTACCCATTAATTACTTTACTAAGTAATTACACTTTTCCAATTACATCCAGTAATTATACTTAACAAACCATCATGTGACTATCTTAAATTAATTAAACCAATTAATTAACTTGACTAATCACATTACTTTAATTAATTACGTTGAGTAATTAATCTCTTAATTACTTTCATTAAGTAATTATACTTAAACAATTCCAAAATTGATTATCTTTAATTAATAAATCTAATTAATCATCTTAAATTAATTACATTAATTAACCATTTGATATTCCTTAGTTAATGATTTTTCATTAACTATTAACAATTCTTTAATTACTTCTCTAAGTAATTAAACTTTACTATATCATTTCTTAATTCAAATTAATTAATTCTTATTAACCAATTAATAAATCTCTAATTACTCAATTAGTTAAGTGCTTAACTATAACTTGATTAGTTTTTTAATTACTTGATAAATAAAAATTTTAATCATTAATTAATAATCTGTTCTTAACTTAATTAATGATCCTTAATTAAAAATTAATTAATCTTTAATTAATTAACTTAATCCCTAATTACTTAATTAACTAATTCTTAATTAATTAACTAACAATCCATAATTACTAATTAACTAATACAAAATCATTAATTAATTAATTAAATTAATCATTGAAAATTTAAATTATCTTTAGGATAAATCATTCTTTTATTAATGACTTTAATTATCATTAACATATGCATTTAAAAACATTTCATTTTGAATTTTTATTTTTAAATTTCAAATTTAAATTTTAAAATGATTAACAAACTTACCTTAGCCAGATTTAAATCAATTTTATAAACCTTCTAAATCAAATGTTAAGGGAACTTTTATAAAGAATTTTATATAAATAAGTTTTAAACATTTTATTAAAAAACCATTTCATTTTAAAACATACTTTAAACATTTAAACTTCAACAATTTAAATTTTTAAAACTTGATTTATTTTAAAACTAGGATTCAAAAGTAAATATGAATTCATACCTTAAAATTTAATTTTAAACTTAATTTAAAATCTTGCTTCCAATTCAAAAATTCATTTTAAATTTTTTAAACAGACAGGTTTAAAACCTGTAACTATTCATATGACTCGAGACTACCCTCAAAAGACTTCGAGTCAAAACCCAACATGCTTCGAGCATCACACACAAATTACTCGAGAAAATCTCGAGTGCCCCTCCTCTTTCATTCCAGGCTTCACCAGGAAACAAACTGCACCGTGCATATGCACGGTGGCTCCGACCATCTCTGGTCGACAACGACGACTTCCTCACACCGGCGATCACTCTCGCTCCAAAGCCGACCATCAGATCATCATTTCAAAATCGAAATTGAATTCGCTTCAAGACCAAATCTGAAACCACAAACCAACCTGGAAATCACTAAAATGCCCAATGCCGACCACTAGAGAATCAGCGTCTCCAGTCACGACCTCTCCAATACCCCCGCAACCATTTCCCAAAGACAGGGAATGCTCGATCCACCAGAGACACCGTGGTGGATTGTTTACAGACCATCACTAAAATTAGGGTTAAGAGCATAAAATGATCACCGCTGCCACCACAAAGCCTTGATCACCACTCTGACATTTTTTTTGACCTCTCCAATTGCTCCCCTACCTCCAACAAGAATTCCGACCATGCCGAGCCAACCCAAAACTCCCAATTTGATCAAACAGGAACTGCTCTTTCATCTCATAAGTAAAAATCATAATTTCATTCTTAAAAATCATGTTTAGGGTTAAGGATTTAGTTTATGTTCCTGAATTGATGAATTAAAATGTTTGAATTTTCACTTACATCAAATTGCTCTGTTGTTTTTGTTCCCAGAGCCATTTCAAATTTGTTTTGACTTAAGTAAAAATTTTAAACTATAATTTGTGATGAAACAATTAACTCCAAACCAAGTCTAAATCAAGAGATAATGGTTTTTAAATCCAACAGGAGCTTGAAAACAAAGAAACAGAAATGTCACAGAAACAAGCATGCACACACATCTTATACATCCATATAGACAGACAATTCACTCATATATGATCACACAGAACATACTTATTTTTCGGATACTAACATGCAAAAGATATAGGTACTTGAACTTTTTTTAAAAATGATGTTACTCACCTGATTCAAAATGAACAGAGCCTCAGAACCAAATTTTAAACAGCCTTAAATTTTAAAACTTGAGTGTTGAAACTGGAATATGCTTTGCTTCTTTGATTTAAAACTTGAATTACTAGTCTTTATGGAACTGAAATGCTTGCAAACAGAGATGATTCTTTGATTCCAGGCTTGTTTTAAAAATAGAGATGATTGCTTTGAATATGCTTGATAAATTCTCAGGTTTGCAAAGAACAAGCTTTCAAAATGCATGCAGGCTTTGAATTTGTTTTGATTTGAAAAGAATGATAGTTTTAGGCAAATGGTTTGATTTTGAAGTTGAGTAACAGGTTAAAGAAATTTGATTTTCTGGTTTGAAGAGAGGCTGATCACTGATTGGGATGAATTTTTTGGCTTTTGAAATGATACAGGTTGATGATTTGAAAAGTATGGTTTGCAGGCTTTGATATAATCCTTGAAAATGTATAGGCTTGAACTTGATTTGGTTTCTGGTTTATGAAAGTGTTTACAACAGATTTTGTTTTGAATACAAGCTTTAAAAAATTTCTTAACTTTTGATTTTTAAAAGAAAACGAAATTGAAGAGAAGAGGCATTGTTTATATAAGATGAAAGTATGATTTAAATAAAAATAAAAGAAAAATACAAATTCAAGATGACACATGTTTAAAATCTAACATTTGTCCATTTCCTTAGTTTATTAAGTAACATGTGTTATAATGTGTCTTAATATTCTTCCACTTGTCCTTAAAGAATATTTTATTTAATTTTAAATGTTAATAAAAGGTTTCTTACACTTACTTTATTATTTAAAAATGCTTATCTTTATATGTATATGAATTTCCTTAAAGAAATTAAAATAAAATAAAACAAATTACACACATATTTTAAAATCCAAAATATTTTAAAATATATAACTATTTAATTTAAAATTTTAAATCCAAATTCAAATTAAATTCAAAAACCCAATTTAAAATCAACAACATATTAAATTTGAAAATAACAATTCAATTTTCTTTAAAATCTATTTATAAAAATAACACATATTTATTATTGTTTGAAAATAACAAATAGCTAATTTTAAACAATTTATAAAAGAAATTATTTCTTTATTTATAATTTACTTATTTTACTAAATGAATTACTGATCATATGTAAATTGTATTTTAAACTTATATATGTACTTTTAAATCACATTTATCAAGTAATATTTAAAATGAAAATAAAATAAACTTTTTTATTACTCTTATTTAAATTTAAACTTAAGCTTAATATATTTCAGAAAATTAAACATTTATCTTAAGTATTTTAATACCATGCAATTATTTATTTAAATAGCTTTGAAAAAAATGTTATATTAAATTTAATTAAAATTTCCAAATTGCCAAATATATTTTAGAATTTGAAATCAAGACTTTATTTATTAAATTCCAAATCAAAGCTTCTCTATTTACAATATACCCAAATAAATTATAAACGGAAACATTTTGTTAATTTTTAAAAAGATAAAATTTACCAATTAAAATATTTATTAGCTTTTAAAAGAATAAGTTGCCATTTTAAATTAAAATCGTAAAAGATAATTATCAAATCAATTTAATTTTTAATATAGATTATTAAATTTATACTGCCCGAAATTCCGGGTCATCACACTATGTTGACCATAAGACAATGCTATGCTGATCCGAAAGACGAGACTGAAGGCTACGCCGATCATAAGGCGAGCTTGAAAGCCACACCCAACAGAAGACAAGCTTGGAAGCTACGCAGAAGTGATTATTGCTAGTAAAAAGTGTCAAATACTTTCAATTAGTAATCAAACGAATATCATCCAATGTCCCATAACCGTTTGGACCCTTGATATTTATTAAATGATCATAGATTCAACTCAAGCAAAATAGTCAATTAAACGAGTCAAAGAATTAAGTGATAAAGTGATACAAGTGTTTCATACAACTTGTACTACTAAATCGCTTAATTGGATTTCTCATTTAATAGAAGGAATATATTTTTTATACAGAAATTACTTCTTTAAAACTCATTTAAATAATTGTCTAATGACCATAAAATAGTTATATTTATAAAATAAGCTACTATATACATATAGAAATCTAAAATATATATATATATATATATATATAATTATATTATCAGCTTTAAAAGCACTATTATTATTATTGAAAATTCTATAATAATCTTTCTTCAACAAAATACTTTTAAATATAAGATTTAAAACCAAATTTTGAATCCTAAATTTTGAAATTAGTAATATATTTTACATAAACTCTATAAGTGATTTCCAAAAATTATATTTAATATAACTAGTTTAAAGATGATTTATTTTCATATATAATTTATTTAATTTATAAATATATATATATATATATTATTCTAAATAAATTAGAATAATGGAAATTACCTAAAAATATTAAATCTTCAAAATTCTAGAAATTCCAGAAATCAAGAAGGCAGAATAAGAAAGAAATCAAAATCCGCAAAGGAAACAACGTTGAACAAAACCTAGCAAGGTTGCCTAGAGCAAACAGGCTCCAGGATTCATAACCGATAGACCGGTATATATGATAGTTCGACCGGTGCAGACGCCTGTAGCCTTAAAGCTCTAGGCATCGTCTCAAACGACGATCGCACCGATTCCGACAACTGAAACTAGAATATTTGAACTTCAATTTTCACTAAATCAAGCACGCAACCTGAATTCATCAATTAATCACATAAGTATGATAATTTGGGTGATTGTAGAAGGTACAGTGTTTTCCTAGCATCAGGTTTTTAACAAATAATGATTCAAACAATAATAATCAATATTCACTCCATAATCACAACTAGCAACATGCAAATAGGATTAGGGGTAGTGGTAAGGATTACTCACCTTTCCCCTTCAACTTTGATGATAAAAACCTCAACTTCACCTCAATTCATTAAAACAACAAACCCTAAGCAACTTAAGCAAATAGGCACAAAATCTAATCAATCTACTACTGTAAAATATAAAATAAATTCCTAATAAGATGTAACAAAGTTTGAGAACATAAACTCAAATTAATAAGCTTCTAAAGATGATTAATTTGACCCAAATTTGAAAAGATTAAAAGCTTTGTTTCTAGGTTTAGAAAAGGGGGAAGAATGTTTATTTCCTTTTTGTTCATAAAAGTGAATGAACGATTCTTTGCTAAGGAAAATTTTATCCTTAGATAAGTATTTGGGCTTTGGGATCCACTAATAACCCAAAAAGAAAATGAAACCATTCTCATTAGTTATTACCTAAATGAGCTTGGGTTTTAAATATACCTAATAAGAAATGCATTGTTTCTATTTCTTTTTATCTTATTCTTTTTACTTACAATTTTTACACCCCTTAACTCCTTTTTATAATAATAAAAAGACTTGAAGAAAATAAAATCTCTATATTCTTATAAACAATAATAATTTATAAATTCCAAAATATTCATTTATAAATTCAAAAATATTCATTCCATATATTAATTCTTCAATATTATATAACTTGATTCACATTCCAAAAGAATTCATTATCTTCTATAAAAGAATACAAATTCAAATTTCTTTATATTCCAATACTAGAAGATCAAATTTCTCATTTAATTCTCCAATTCAAATCATTATCTAGTTTATTAGACCAATTCTAAAATCGAGTTTGTTACACTGTTAGTAACTAAATTAGCTGGGCACACTTCTATGTGCTTTTGATTGACCTCGCATCCCTGTAATTTAGTCATATTTTCATTTTCCTAACATATTAGCATATATATATATATGTATGTATGTATGTATGTATATGTATATATATATAAACACACACACATACACATATGTATACTATCTTGCTTTATTTACGACTTAAAACCATATAAGAAATGCTCCTTATTTCGCCTTTAATTATGGATTAATTTCCATAATTATCTCTAACTTCATTCTTATAGGATTTACTGCTAATTATTAACATACTTATTCTATACAATGCAAATTATATGTTACTATCTATATGCTATTAATTATGTTTATATGTACGTAATATTTTAGCTAACTAAATATTCCTAAATGTGCATAGAAATATTACTATTCCAAGATTAAAGCTTCCTATACTAAATGTTAAAATATCAAAACTTTAATATCCATACAAGCCTAAATTCCATACTATAGTTCACAAAATAGCTAATATCCTTAGACAAAAAACACTTATGTATATATTTAAAAATGGAATAATACCGAACTTATGTTACATTAATGTAATAGACTCACCGTCTTTATTTCAAGAAAACAAAACTTATATTTTGAACCCTTTATATTCTGTTCAACTTTTACATATACAATCTTGAAGCGGAAATAGAGATTCATATTTATCTATATTACGAAAATAGACGGTGCAAACTACAGACAGGAAAATCCATACTTTGCACACCATTTCCTAACAATTTTCTTTTTAAACCCTTTTATCACAAGAACATAAGTTAGAATGGGAAGTTGAATAAAACATAAATTATTCAAATTGCAAACAACGGATTAAATTCTAATATATTAATATATATAAAAATTGAAATTTCAATTAATCCAAGAATTTACATTTTATTTAGGGGAATTTTAGAGGTTTTAGGGCTTAGGGTTTTAATATACAAAATTTCCCAAGACATAAAACAAATGCGAACTTTTACTACACGGGTTACTAAAATGTGAAAAATTTAGATTTCTACTCATAGATAGTATCCTACTTCCTTAGGATTTGATTCTTTCCTTTGCCTAACTACTCCTTCAGGCTTATTCTTTTACAACAGTCCAATTGTATATTATTAGATTCAGAATTTAGAGATTAGGAAAGAAAAAAATTGAAAAAAGTATATATAAACCTATTACCTTTTCCCCTCGGATTTGAATTCTTGAATCTAATCGAAGAATCAACGAAGAAGATCGACGGAGTTTCACTAGCATTCCAAATATTTTACAAATAAAAGTGAGTGGGTTTGCCTCTTATTTATAGCGGTTAGAAGGCGTTTGGACCGTATGATTTAAATTGGTTTAATATAATAAAGTCTAGGTAGTCCATGACCTAAACTAACCCTAACCACAACAAAAGCACCGGTCGACCGTCCCTCCCTAGGCGGTTGGCCTCTAGTGGTCAACTGGCCTAGTGGAGGTGGTCGACCAGTCTCTTATTGTGGTCAAAAATTTATTCTTGATGTTTGATTTTGATTTATTTTCTATTTCACATACTACCATTTATGTTTTCTTCAATGTTGACTTAAAAATATTTATTGACATTTTTAATTGCAAACATTAATTATAATTAAATTGTTAAATTTAAATTTGCTCGAATTATTTTAAATTTGAAAACTTCTAGCGTCAATAACTTTTCTATTTAAACTCTAATCACAAAACTTTATATATGAAAGTCGATTAAAAAATCGCCATGAACATACTGCAACTTTCATGGCCAAACTCCATGGTTTGTGAAATTTCCATTTTTAATCTTATTTTTAATTCTTATTCATTTTTAAGGAGTGTTACATTCTTCCCCTTTAAAGGGATTTCATTTCTAAAATCCCTAAGGGAAAAATAATGTAATGTGCACTCTACAACTAAGTTATACAATCAAGTTGTCTACACAACTATCCACTTAACCAAAAATGCAATGCGATTATGTATGCAACACATTATAGGTGAGCTCAGTCCTAGCGTAAATGCAAGATCGTGACATATAGGCATGTATGCAAGCATCCTAAATATGCATAAGATTCAATATTAGTGTACAAATAGTGGTAAAAAGTGCAACAACCATCCCCCACTATCCAATCTAGCAACCACGATGCAATCAAAACCTAGACAACACTAAATTTAGAAGAGAGAAGGTTTATGAAAGAAAAGCTTAAGATAAGAAGCTTTCATCTTTTCTTCGGTTTCCAATGTGTTTACACTATATTGTCTCTATATTGCACTTGTACCAGCCTAATTTCTTTGCTACAAAGTTCCCTAACTCCATGCTCCACCATACATGCAGTGGCACAGGTACTATCGGCTCCGTCTCTATATCTACTAACTGATCAGGTTCTACTATGGTAGTCATGTTATGCGGACATATCCATAACTGTGATACGTAGAAAACTTCATGGACTCCTACTAGCTTGGTTGGAAGTTCTATTCAATATGAAAGTTTCCCATCCTTTCCAAAATCGGGCAAGGCCCCATAAACCTCAGTGCCAACTTCCTCGATGTTCCAAACCTCATTATCTTCCTAACAGAGGAAACATTGACAAACACCATGTCTCCAACTGAAAACTCTAAATATTTCCTTTGCCAGTCTGCATAGGATCGTATAGGACTTCTAACGATCCTATGAAGCTTTTATTCGCCATCTAATTATCTCTACCTTTTTCAAGTCTCGTGGATTAATTCTGGTCCAAGTAAAATTTTATCCGTGGTTCCTACCGATAATTCTGACGACTTGCATAGCCTTCCATATAAGGCTTCAAAGGGAGCCTTATTAATCGTCACTTGGTAACTATTATTGCATGCAAACTCTACTAAGGTTAAATGTTGCTCCCAATGTCCTCCATAATCCATGATGTAAGCTTTTAGCAGATCTTCCAAAATTTTGTACATCCTTTCGATGTAGATTTGTGCTAGAGATGTTGCAATCCTTTTACTCCTTACAAAAATAAAGTGGACACTTTTAGTGAGCCAATTTACTATATCCCAAATAGCCTCGTTGCCTCTTTAACTCCTAGGCAACCCATCTATAAAGTCTATCGATATATGCTTCTACTTCCAAGTCGGCACCTCTAATGGAAATCATTATATTTTAGGCTTCCTTTATTCTGCCTTTACCTTTTAGCATGTCAAACGTCTGGAGACATACTCCACTACCATTTTCTTCATCCCCAACCAATAGAAAATTATCTTCATATCCTTATACATTTTATATCCACCGGGGTGAATGGTTATCCTAAAATGGTGACACTCTGCTTGCACTTACTCTAAAACTTCCTCCGCTATTGGAATATATAGGCATCCATCTCTCCTTAACCATCACTTTTTGTTTGTTGCATATCTACCGACATGGAGAAAATCTTTTCCTCTACTTACCTTGTCCAAAATATCTACTATTGTTGCATCTTTCTTCTGCTCTTGCCTAGTGCTAGCCTTACTTCCATTGCTGGCAAATAGCCAAAAGATTATGATGATGGTTGGAAATTAAAATTCAAGAGGAACTCCAGCTGCCTCTACTCATGAATAACACCAAGAGTAGCATGCCTTTGGCTAAGGGCGTCGGCAGCAACATTCCCTTTTCCAGGGGTATACTGTATCTCAAAGTCATATAATGTTATAAACTATATCCACCTATGTTGTCTAAGATACAAATCTTTTTGGAAAATATGTATTTAAGGGATTTGTAGTTGGTTAATTAATTCAAATCTTTCTCCTAAAAGAGTGTGCCTTCAAATCTTTAAAGCAAAAACAATAGTTGCCAACTCTAATCTATGAGTGGGGAACTTTTTCTCGCGGTCCTTTAATTTCATGCTTTCATGGGCTATCACCTTACCTTCTTGCATAACAACAAATCCTAAACCAGTACCACATGCATTAGTGAAAACAGTGAAAGTATTCACCCCATCCAGAATAGTAAGTACTGTCGTGGTAGTAAATAGCTCCTTCAGCTTCTTGAATGCTTCCGTGCATTTCCCATCCCATGTAAAAGTTAAATTTTTCTTGGTCATGTGAGTCAGCAGGACTGCTATCTTTGCAAAATCCTTGATGAATATCCTATACTAATCTGCCAATCTAAGAAAACTCCTAACTTCCATGGTGTTCTTCGAAATCTTCCAATCTTGAATAGCTTTCACCTTAGCAGGATCAATAGACAACCCCTTCTCGAAGACAATATGATCGAAAAACCCCACCTCCTTCTTCCAAAAATGGTACTTTTAAGAATTTGGCTTTTAGCTATTGCCTTCTCAAGGTTCCTAGCACCTCTCTTAAGTAATCATCATGCTCGTATTCACTTTTAAAGAATGCTAGGTTATCATCCACAAATACTACGACCAACTTATTAAGATGCCCCATAATGACTCCAATAATCAAATCTACAAAGTATGCAGGAGAATTCATTAACCCAAAAGACACTACCTTTCATCCATAAAGTCTTCCTGGAGTGCAGAACACGGTCTTTTGCTTTCTATCCTCGGTTATTGTCAATTGGTGGAATCCAGTGACTAAGTCCAATTGAGAAAAGATTTTGGTCCCAACAAGCTAGTCAAATAAGTCATCAATTCAAAGTAACGGGTACCTATTTTTTTGGTCGGCTGGTAAAACTCTCGATAGTCAATGCATGGCCTTAAAGAGCCAACTACCTTATTGGCAAAGACAATAGGTGCTCCCGATTCTGAAGTACTATGGTTAATAAATCCTTTCTACAATAGCTCTGAAATTTTCTTATCTAACTTTTTCCTTTCTTTGGGGGCCATATGCCTTGATTGCAGCGTGAAGGGTCTAGCGTCCCTTTCCAAATCAATCCTAAACTTGATCTCCCTTTGGGGTGGAAGGCTGGAGACTTCTTCAAAAATGTCTGAAAAGTCTTGGACTATGGGCACATACGAGAGTTCATCTTGTGATAGGCTAAGAGAGTATAAATGACTTAACTCGATTGAGTTTTGGGGTTCGCAAGAACATTTTTATCTCACCAATCCTTAGCCAACCGATCCTCCTATCACAATCTAAGAGTGCACTGTAGTAAGATAACCAATCTATCTGTAATATAAGTCCATACCCTTCAAAACCCAGAACATCTGCGTTACATGTAAAATCAACGTTACATATATCCACAACTATGTCTTTACAAATCAAAGAAGGTGTGACGACTGCTAATAGGATTTAATACGATACTTGGGTTGGTGACAACTTGGGTTTTTAGATTTAGGGAATTAACTACATTTCTAGTTATGAATGAATGTGATGCTCATGAGTCAAATAAGGTACGAATAGTATTTTCGAAGATATAGCCGTGCCTTCCAATGCAGGTTTTTCTTTGTCTCTAGGAAGAGTTCTACTTAAGACAAGTATAGCTTCAATGACATAAGCTTACCCACCTTGCATCGATTCTTGTAGTGCCCCTCTTCATGGCAGTGATAGTGTCTCCCCTTGGATTCTTCCCTCATCAAACTCACTTTGCCATCCTTGGATACATGTCCTTTCTTCTAGAACCTATGACATGTCATGCTTCCTTTTTCGAGCTTCCCTTTAGCTTTCTTGCCAAAGCAGAATCCTCATTTCTTCAGCCCACCTTAATTTTACACCTGCACTACCTTCTCCTTTTCCTCAATACCAACAGTTTGAAATATGGTTGTTTCAACTGTCATTTCATAAGTGGTGCGTATGAGTACTTAGGTCAAAAGTAGTACCCTAAGTGGAGAATTTAGACCTTTATCAAACTTCATAGCCTTTCTCATAGGGATGTCAATCAGACTCAATCCAAATTTAGCTAATTTTGTGAATTTGTTGATATGCTTCTTCAATGTGGAGTCTCCTTGCCTCAGTTGTGTAAATTTCTCTAATTGCAAACTTACTTTAGCTTTGGACATGAATTGTGACTCGAAGCAAGCCCGAAATTCAGCCCAAGTAATTCCTTCCTCGGCATTCTCTTCAACTACTATGGTCCACCAATCTAGCGCCTTCCCTTTTAAGTGCCATACTATCATCCTTCTCTTGATCTGGTCTTCCCATCCCAGCTCTTGGAATATACGCTTACATTCGTTAAGCTAAGCGGTTGTTTCAACAAAATCTTCAACTTTTATATATCCTCCCATATTTTGGAAGTCTTTACAAATTTTGGGAAAGTTTGGTGGGTAGAGTGTTACTTTAGCAGAAGAAGAAGCTGGTGCCATTAGTGCAGCTTTTTAAGGAATGAGAACTTGCCCCATATGCCTAGCACTCTTACTTTCAAAAATAACAAAGACGCACTCTTACGTATGCTTAGCACCATTGATTGGGTAACCTAAGCTCTTATACTAAACGTAACAACCCTCTTTGAACCAGGCCTAACTTTTGACCTCGTAAAATACCATCGAACCATAGATTCATTCCAAAGTTGGTTGTTGGTTGGTAAAATTTATACAATGAATAATATATAAAGCTACTGTTTATGCTTTTAGAACCTCACAACGAAAGGGATAAAATGTAATAACAGAAATAAGTACTCATTTCATAAAAATCAAATCTCAGATATATAACATCTCAAAATATCCGTATTATAATATCCTAAAATAAAATATCAACATGTCTAAAATTTGGGTATATTTGAATACTTCAAAAACAAAGATAAATAAGGAAACTTCTACAAATCTTCACCGCTGCCTCTATCTTCTTCATCAGTAGTGTTTCCATTTAACATATGGGTTGTAATGAGGAGGGAGTCAGAACAACAATGTTTGGTAAATGAAAATATCAATCCTTACCATAATGGTATTTGGGCAGTATCAATTAGATAAGTAATATGTCTAACGCAATATCCTATACTTTATCCTACTAAGTATACCTTTATAGTAAGTCAAAGCCTATTCTAGTCTAGCTCTATAATGTGCCTTTAACTATAGTCCAAGGACCATATCCAATCCATCTTCGCAAATATCGTAAATCATGCCCTAACGATGTGACAGAAAGCATTTAAGCCACTTAATTCCTCTTTACTGGAAATTAGGCAGACTCTAACCATCTAATACCTGTACACTAGGTGGGTCCCCATCATTTAATACATAAACCAAGACGGACCCCTCTCTGGTACTTTCTAACCGACATCGTAAGAAATACCATCGGTCCAATGAATACTTATTTTATGGGAAGAGGTGGATCCTACAATAGTCACTTAATGCCTCAACCCTGAAGCCAACTCCTTTTATTGATTTACCACTATTGCACCTAAAAGTGATCCTGACTATTTAATACTTCTCGAACTGGAAGGAGGGACCCTACGATAACCACTTAATACTTTTAGCCCAAAAGCAGATCCATATTAGGACATTCGTCTTATGACTTGTAACCAATTGTGATGTCTCACATTAGTCCGACCATTCTTAGGTGTTGGTAGCCATATTAGTTGGGAAGGCTTACCTATAGAATTAGGGACTAACCTTGCTTCTACCTTGGGTACTTGTAGGCGATGTCTCACATCAATGCCGAAGTCACATTGTTGATAGGCAGATTAGCTAGACAAACTTCTATGTACTTTTGACTGACCTCGCATCCCAATAACTTAGTCATATTCTCTCTCTTTTAACATGCTACTATATATATATATGCATATATACAAACACACTACCTAAATATATGTATACTATCTCATCGCATTTACAACTTAAGGCCATGTAAGGAAAACTCTTTATTTCACCTTTAATTATGAATTAATTTCCATAATTATCCTTAACTTCCTTCCTATAGGATTTATTGCTAATTACTAACATATTTGTTTTATACGATGTGAATTATACGTTACTATGTATATGTTATTAATTATATTTATACATATGCAATATTTTAGCTAACTAAATATTCCTAAGGGTGTGTAGAAATTTCTAATCTAAGATCAATTCTTCCTATACTAATTGTTAGAATGTCAGAACATCCACATCCATACAAGCCTAAATTCCATATAATAATTTACAAAATAGCTAATATCCTTAGCTCGACAACACAAACTTGTATGTATATATTCAAAAGTGGAATAATACCAAACTTATTTTACATTAATATAATAAAATCACCGCCTCTATTTCATGGAAATAAAACTTACAATTTAAACCTTTTATATTCTACTCAACTCTTACATATACAACCTTGAAGCGGAAAAGAGATTCGTATTTATCTATATTAAGGAAATAAGCGATGCAAATTACAAATAGAAAAATCCATACTTTGCACACCATTTTTTAACAATTTTCTATTTGAATCCTTTTATCAAAACAATTGAAATTAGAAGGGGAAGTCAAATAGAACATAAATTATTCAAATTGCAAACAATAATTTAAATGCTACAACATTAACATAAAATAATTGAAATTCCAATTGATCCAAGAATTAACATATTATCTAGGGGGGTTTTGAGAGGTTTTAGGGTTTAGGATTTTCAAATACAAAATTCCCGAAGACAAAATAAATTAAAGCTTTTACTACACAAATTACTAAAATGTGAAAAACTAAAATTTTCAATCATAGATGGTTTCCTACTTCCTTTGGATTTGATTCATGTCTTTGCCTAACTGCTCCTTCAGGTTTCTTCTTTTTGAAATATACAACAACCCAATTGAATATAATTAGATCGGAGTTTAAAGTTTAGGGAAGAAAAAAATAGAAAAATTTATGTTTAAACCTATTACCTTTTTTCCTTGGATTTGAATTCTTGAATCTAATGGAAGAATTGACAAAGAAGACCGACGGAATTTCACTAGCATTCTAAATATTTTATGAATAAAAGTAAGGGGGATAGCCTTTTCTTATAGTGGTTAGAAAGCATCTAGATCGTAGGGTTTAGGTCATTTTAATTTAATAAAATCTACGTCGTCCGAGGCCTAAACTAACTCTAGCTGTCACACAAGCATCGATCGACCGCCCCTCCCTAGGCTGTCGACCACTTGCGGTCGATCGGCCCAGTGGAGGCGGTCGACCAGTCTCCTATTGCGGTCGAGAATTTGATCTTGCAATTTTTATGTGTTTCCCATATTACATACTACCGTTTATGTTTTCCTTCAACTTTAACTTTTCGTTAATGTTAAAATAGTTCTTAATGTTTTTAATTTCAAACGATGACGTTAATTAAAATTTTTAATTTAAACTTCGTCGAATTATTTTAAAACTTAAATGTCAATAGCTTTTCCGTTTGAACTCTAATCACAGAACTTTATATATGAAAGTTGATCAAAAATCACCACGAACACAATCCGGCAACTTTCTTGGCCAAATTTCGCATAAATTCCGACATTTGCGAAATTTAATTTTTTTGACTTATTTTTACCTAATTAATTTCTGATTAATTTTTACGGAGAGTTACAGTTGGTCAATATATAATTGTTAAGATATACACGATTATGTTATATAACACGGCATTGACAGTAAATAAACAGATATTGTGTTGCCTAATAAGATGTGATAATTATTCACAATTTAAAAGCATCATTGTTTTAGATATGACAAACTCTTTAATTGTTTGAAAACTTCCATCCTTTAATTTACCCAAGGACATCCACATTTTTGAAAAATGGAAAGGGAAATGTCATATGACTCATCCATATCAACATCATTACGGGGACAAGTTTTAGAATTCCACTTAACATGGTTTTCGAAATAATAACTAAAAAATATGGATGCTTCTTCAATAATATATGCTTGACACATTGAACCTTCAACACGTGCTTTTTGTTTCACGTTTTTTTAAGGTGACCTAGGCACCTTCATATTAAAAAGGTATCAATTATACATTTACTATTTTGGTTTTGAAAAAGGATATATAAATCTTAATTGTATCTTATGTACCTCTCAAAAGGATACATCCATCCATATTACACTGGTCCTCAGATTAAACCTTCTATTGGTAGATATACGGGTAAATGTTCCATGCAGTTGAATACTCCATGAAGAAATATTTTCTTCAATTTACATTATAATTTAGGTATATTCGTTTTTAGGTTTTTCAAATTACTTTTATTAAGTGTGGTTGAGCACAATTCTTTATAGAATAAACTAAGTTCGGAATACACACCTTCAACAGTAAAAGCTCCTTGTATACTATCGGGAAAAGAGTCTTTAAAAAAACATAACAATTGTGACTTTTCAATCCCGACAGTTGAAGATCCTTCATATCAACACATCTTCTCATGTTAGAAGCAATTCCATCTGAAAATATCAAATTTTGAACCTACTCCAATAATTTTGTCGATGCTTATTTTCTAACTTGTAACAAGCAAGACGTTTGAAATTTGATCATTCGCTATTAATTTAAAGCTCAGGACGATTACGGTATAATGCGATATCCTTTCTTGACTTCAAATTATCTTTTATATTTACTTTCACATTTATTGTTGTGTTAAAAAAGTACTCGAACACATTTTTCTCATTATGCATTACGTTTATGTATTGTTTAAATTTATAATTTTTTCAATATGGTAACTCCAAAAATACTTTATTTACATCAATTGTGATACTCTTCTTCTTAAGGAATTTTGGGCTCTTCCTATCCCGTTTATTTTGGGATAATTTTGCACAAGCTCATACAGTTCTTCGCTACTCAAAGTAGATGGTGACTCTAAAGTAATAGTTGTGTTTCTTTTGATTTTTTTTTATCAAATCTAAAATGGTCATTTACGTGTAAAAAATGATGATGTCGATCCCACCAACACTGTTTGCCACCATATGTAAGTCTAAATGATTATATCCAATCCATGCAAACAGGACAAGCGAATTTTCCACTAGTACTCCATTCAGAAAGCATCTCATGCGTAGGAATATTGCTTATCGTCTATAATAAAGAAGCAAACATACTAAAGTTCTTTTTATTTGAGACGTTGTACGTAACAATACCCTCAGTCCTTGGCCTTTTTAGCTCCTCAACCAAAGGGTGCACGTATACATCTATCCCTTTTTTGATTTTTTGATCTAGGAACAACTATAGTTAGAAACATGTAGGGATTCTTAAAACACATCCAAGAGGGAGATTCTAACGAGAATAATTGATTACATTGAGTAAGGCTTATCGAACGAAGCAAATGAAGCAAAATCATCCGTAAATAAACTACGTTTAACATTATGTGATTCTTTAGCAAAAATCAGGATATGTCTTGTTGAAATGTTTGCAAGTTTTATCGTCTGAAGGATGACACAAACACCTTCATCTCATTGTTGTTCAATATGCCATCGCATGTGTTTCACTGTAGCAACAGATGCATGTAACCTTTGCAATCTCAGTGTAATAGAAAAATAATGCATTTTGGTGGAAGGTACGCCTTTATCCATTTATATTTAGGTTGTTTACAGAATTTACACAAATCTTTATCTTTCTTCCAATAAATCATGTATCCATTTGGACACGTGTCAATTTTTCATAAGGCAATCCAAAGACAGAGGCCTCACTTTTAAGGGAGTACTAGTTCTCCATCAATACATTATCCAGTGGAAGCATTTCTTTACACAAGCTAAACATTGCATTTATTAGGTTTACTGGTGCATTGCATTCAGATTTTGTAGTGATTAACCTAGAGGTCGTTGTCAAGTGGGTCATTTTACAACTTTTATAGTGTGGTCGTTTTGATGTTTCTAATAAATTGAAATACTTTTTCGCTTTTGATTCAAGTTCTTCTTTGAAATCTAGTTCTGCGGTCCACATACTCAGACCAGCAGCATTATGCAGCATTTTAGTCATTCTATTTTATATATCAGCATTTTCTTCAATAAGGGGCTTATCACAATCTACATCCATATTTGTGGTCTCCTTTTGTACAACGTGATATTTTTCTCTATGATATATCCACATAAGATAATCGAGCATAAAATCGTATTGGTGCAAATGTAATATCATAGCATAATACTCTTTAAGTTTTAAGAAATGACATTTCGAACATCGACATCAGACTTCTTTCATATTGGAGCTTTGTACGACAAGTCCCTATTTTTAATTAAAATGAACAAAATATCCCTACGCAATAAATGTGCATGTATTTCTTTCATATGTGGCTGTTATTCTCACTCTCTTATTTAAAATCCACACCCCATTAATTATCAATCATTAAAACGCAATAACTTTTTCTAAAAACATCGGATTAACAAATCGTTTTTACCGTAAAATCATAAATTTTATTATTATTCTAAATGATAGAAATATGAAAATGTAAAAATCAAAATTTCGAAACTCAATTTTCTCAAATTCAAGTTTTTGAAAATTTTGAAACACAATCATATTTTTTAATTATATCACTTGAAAAAATTATAACAATTGATGCAGCTAAAAGTGCATCATACCGACGCAATTATAATTGCATCCAAGGCATGTAGCTTTTAACTGTGTTTCAGTAATGCAGTTATAAATGCATTACTAACATTATAATGGTGTAGTTTTTAACTGCATTTTAGAAATGCAGTTAAAATCTGCAACATAGTGTTGCATTTTTTAACTGCATTATAGTAAAATGCAGTTAAAAACTACATTCCAGTGGTGTAGTTTTAACTGCATTTTAGAAAACAGTTAAAACTACACCAATTAAATGCAGTTTTCAACTACATTACTAAATACAATCAAAATCTACAGTTAATAGTGTATTAAAATGTAGTTTTAAATGCATTTTTATAATGCAATTAAAAACTGCACTACTAAAAATGCCGTCAAAAACTGGTATATAAAATTATTTTTTCAAAATTTTATTTTTAGATATCAACAGTATATATCATTGAAATAAATTTGTGATTTAATGGTGAAAACGATTTTCAAATCCGATTAATATACAAAATGTTATCACATTTTAAAAATAAAAATTAAATGAGTTAGTGGGTGCTAATAATTGTCCGGTATGATATGAAAGAAGTATATACCAAATTTATATAATTAGTGACTAAGAGATTCGCTGTACAATTCAATTATGAAATATGGACCCAAGATTAATAGTCTATTTCATATTAGTTTTATTACTAGATGCCCCTTTCGTGGATGCATCTGCGTCATTTCTAAAGTGCAATGAAATCGTTTTTTTATTTTTACCTTCATGTGCATCCAACTTTGTTCTTTCAAATAATCCATCTTTTATACTCTACACATAAACAAAATTTACATTGTATTTCACATGGTAATATTTGTTCTTAATTTAAATAACATTATCATTTTTATGAATAATTTAAATAACATTATTAATTTTGTTCTTAATTCAAATAACATTATTAATTTTATTATTACTTTAAATAACATTATTAATTTATTATTACATATATTGATTAATTTTATTAATACATTTAATAATATTATTAATTTTGTTACTAATATCAATAACATTATTATAAATAATGGAATCACGAACAATTTCAAAGCTCAATAACCTAGAAATTTATACACCTTTTTAAATGCATGACCATCCTACTTTCCATTACAAACGCAATGATATTTACGTTTCGTAAATCATTTTAAATCGTACGATTAACAAAATTTTGGTAGCACTTTCTCTTATTTCCCGTATTGTACATAAAAGAGCATGCATAGGGAACAAGAAGAAAGCATCGTCGAAATTTCATTAACCGATTGATTAGAAATATTGATTTACGAAACATAAATACTATTGCGTTTATAACTTGTTCAATACTGGGACAAATTCGACAACTATGTATCGAATGAATATCGTTTTTTGTTATCTATATAACAATCATATACGGTATTTCTCATATAGGGCCAAATTAAATATCTACAGGGTTTCATTAGTAATATACTTTATCTAACAATTTTGTAACAATACCAATGATATCTCAAATCATATATGAATTATCATATCAACGAATCTATGTTAATGATCGTATACCAACGAATATAAACCAATGTATCTATGTTATATACGAAGCTAATCAAATCATAGCATCATATAGAAATTGAATTGGAACAATAAATCATACCGACGAAGCCTTAAGCGGCGACTAAGAGGTGGGGATATGCACGACATGGGCTTTGCAGCGGCGTCGAGCGAGGGGAAGCGGTCGTCGACGGCGATGTTCTAAGTTATATTTCTACATTGATCTACAGATAAGGGGGCCAAAGGAGACGATTGATGGAGGCGGCAGGCTTCGACAGTTGGAAATGTTGGGGGTGGAGGGCTTGCTGGTCGAGGGAGAGGCTTGGTTGGTGGCATATGGACTTCGTTGGTTGGAGACGTAGGGGAGGTTGAAGGGGAGGCTGGTGGTTGGAGGCATGCTTAGGCCGGAGTCTGGAGGCATTGGGGATCACGTGGCCGAGGGGTATGCTGAAGGCTGAAGGCGTGGGAGGCTGGAGGCATGAGGCTTTTTTGATCAAAGTGAAATTTCAGTGGAATAAGGAAAAAATGTTGACCACTATGTGGTTGTGGAGGAAGGCGATGACTTGTCGACGCCCCGCCGACGCCATGTATAAAGCGTTGGCATGACGTAGGTATTTTTGCGTAGGTAATATTTTATCCACGTCTTACCGACGCCTAAAACTGACACCATAATCAATAGCGTCGACCGGACATCGATAATATCAAGCAGGTAAATAACATGTTTTCTGGTGGTGTATATCGTTGGAGATTCTCTTGGTATATATAATAAATAATTCTTTTATAATATATTTTTTATTTTATACAATTTTCCTTCTATCTTCCGATACCTCTTGTCCAAATCGCTTCCAAATAGCCTTTTTGTTTTTGTCAATAAATAATTATGTATTTGTACGGGCAATTTCCAATCTTTGTTTATGACAATAACAAACTTACTGTTACTACTAATCTTTAAATTATCTGAGAGATATGTGGAAGCAAACCAAGTTGGAAGCTAATACTGCCATAATTTCTAATGTACCACATTTCATACAATGTTATGTATGTTAAATCAGGATGTACACAGTTTGGGAGATAAGAAGTAAACAGTTCATGCAACTTGCCAAGTGACACTATAATTTTGGATCTTACATCAATTAATTAATAGCGTATTATCAGTTGTTACTTATTACTTACTGCATATCTGTTTAGTCGACGGAGATGCTCCTCTCATTATTTTTTTAATTCTTTTTAATGTTAATTGTATTTCTGATTCTGAGCCCAACATAGGCAAGTGTAAGAAACGGCGTCTTGTTGGGACGGCTACCGACGCGGTAGAAGCAATTTTTGTTTTTTCCATTGACGTAAATAGAAAATAAAGTGGCACACATTAATACACAGTACAAATTGTAAATTAAGACAACGGTACATATTCCACTGCTGGTTTGACCGACCAAAATATGTATACCACCAAAAAGGAGGGTCCAATAAACATGCTTATGCCGTTTATATACATGTCAACGCGTTTACCACGCCTTTAACACATAATTATTTCTATTCTAATTTTGTTTTTAAAGCACCAAATGACGTTAACTACAGTATACATACACTGCGGGATCCAATGTCCGTTTGTTAAGTCTTTCACATTTGTTCAAAATGGAAGAAAGAAGTTAATAATCGATATAACTACGGCATTATTGTTTCATGTTTAGAAAATAACATCAAAAAATTGTTAATTAGAAGTAAACCTGTTTTTTTTCCCCATAGATCATCAAAATTTAATGTTTGTCGTTTGGTTGGGCTATAGGGGTTAATCAGATAGATCGGACCGAACATATGGATGTTCATGTCATATCCTATAAGAGTTTCGAATGAATACGAACCGCATGACACTTTGGCTCGGATGCTCTTCGCACGAGCCGAACAGTGGACGAACGATGTACGAATAATAGAAAATTCTTCGTACAATTCGTACAGACAGAATATTGTACAAACTTTTTTTTATGATAATTCGTGTTCTAAATGAGAAACGAACAAACACTAATGGAAGTTTTTCAACTTCGAATCGAATCGTACGACGTACACTCGTACAAAATTAACAACCCCAGCTAGTTGATCTTCATTAGTATCTGGTGTTAAAAGGCACTTTGGTAAAAGCGAAATGCTAAGCTCTGTTGTTTTAAAGAGAGTGAATTTGTATTTGACATGACTGGTGGAGAACATGGATTAAATAAATGTCTACTCCTTCCCAACAATTACGCGGCAGCAAGTACTAGCACTGCTTAGCATTTCTATTCATATAAAACCAAACTGATGGGTCTTTATTTGGCTTATCAGCTAACTTATTCTACATTAACACTGCCATCTGATCCGCTTTGATCTTGACATAAAATTAATGTTTTAAACAGTTGAGACAGCATGGGCCAATAATGGACCCGGTGTACAATTCTGAAAATATAAATAATGGGCCTTGAAACTGACTCGGATAACATGGACGGGGCCCTGACAGTGGGCCCTGGCGCCTCTTGAAATAAAAACATTTTCCTTCCTACGAAACGTTTATGTTTGAGACATCAAATGTTGGTGCATTCATAACTCTATAATTGCAAGAAACAAGAGAATGTGCAAAAGTGGATGGACGCAAAATAGATGTTGCCGTGGACTGACTGGTCGGTAGACAAAAACCTGGACCAAGTTTATCTAGATCAGGTCCGTAAAGAACTCGTTTATAAAGACGTTGGCCCACGCGCAAACCAAGGATGATAGTTTGTTAGTTTGCTAGATGGATCTAAAATTTTGCCCATAACATGTGATGACGCCACATATTCAAATACACCTTTTAGTTCTTTCTTACATTAATTCCACCATCCTATTGAAAAATGTTGCAAAATTCGGCAGCATCCAATCGAATAATAAGCAAAAAACAATGATGATTCATCCAAAATCGCTTTCGGTGGAATTTGGTCAAAAATAAACCAAAATTTAGTATAAAGTTAATAAAATATAAATGACTGTTATGATTTATTTACAACAAACATTTTTGGTATACCGTTTCGTAATTTTTCGAAAAATGAAAAAATAATCTTTATTGTTTAAAACTACTAAAGTTAATTTAACAATGCTAAAAAAAATCATTATGAAAAGGGAATTAGACATGAGTTAATGGAATACATTTATGGCGATTTCATTAATGGACGTCAGAAATGAAAAGTTATGATTTGTCACATCTTTCTTTCTGCTGCTTTATTATTCAATGAGAAGAAGCTATTCTATTCAGGACTATTTAAGTTTAAACAAGATTGTAATAGAAATAACGTAACATTTGCATGTGATGTGTGATTTCCTCACCGAATCCCAACTGTCAAAAACCGCCGAATCCTACAATTGTCAGCATTAATATATGTAGGCCATTACTTCTACTCTATTTCTTAACTTGAAATAAATCGTCTACTTATGTTAATCCATCAATTTTTATAAGACTGCGATGTTGATTTAAGTCGCTTTGGTTGAAGTGGTTATAGTAATTAGTCATTTTACAAAAAGGATAAGTGCTACTGTACAAATTAATAGCCAGCAAATGATGTTTAATAAAGAAACAAAAACAAGTCTAAAATAGAACGATCCACACATTATGATCTGTGGGAAGAGTGATGATAATTTTTTTTGGGAAACAGAGGTTGGTTATGTATATTTTCTGAACCTAATTGCTATATTTTATTTTATTTTATTTATATTTTTTTAGAAGTAATAATAATTAGCCTATATGTGTGAAGCCCACTAACCATCTGTGTTTAAACTTGAAGCATGCGCACATGGTTGTTTACTTGGATAAATTATTGGGCCTTATTTCAATTAATTGTGATATTTAAAATTTCCTGCTCGAAGATAACAAGGAGGATTGGAGGGGATTTATGAGAACAGATCTAAATCCTTCCTCTTTCTAAGTGGTGTAAGGAACTAAGTATGCATGTACAAACACATTTTTTTAATTGGTTCATTTTATTAAAATATAAAGATTTAGCGGTTGAACTTACAATTTCCTGTCGTGTGTCTATATGAGTGTGTATATATATGTATGTATACATATATAGTGTATAAATGTGTGTATGTATATATATTGTTTATGCCACAATGGTGTCTGTCAAGGGCGGATCCAGAAATTCACATAGGGGTGGGCTAATTCTAAAGATGATCTATTTTTTGTATAACAATATCACCGAATTACAGCTACATTATCCTTTATGTATGCTTAAATTAGGTTGAATTTTATTCTTGAGCTTTTTCAAAAAAAAAAAAAAAAAAAAAAAAAAAAAAAAAAAAAAAAAAAACCATAAATCAAAGTAAGCTTGTTTAGTATGTTAGATAAACAGACATGAATTACACTACCTAACGTATGCATTTATGTATGGGAAACATCAGCGAAGGTCATACCTGTACCGCCTAATCTACTTTTGAACTTTTCGGTACTAAAATTTTATTACAGTAAAACTATTGAAATAATTAAACCCAGGTATACTGGATATCTCCCCTGACCCTAAATTCTAAATCCAATTAGAATTTATCATGCATCTAAGAATCGCTTCAAATTTAATCTAAAGATTGGTCAATTAACCCTAATCCATTCGTAAAAATGATCATTTATCAAAATAATTATACGGACAATATCCATAACTACTAAAAAGAAATCAAACTATGTTAAGTAGTGGATTTCGGAGTACGGACTGAGTGATCAAGTGGAATTGATTCGTAATCAAACTAGTTTAATAAAAATACCTTTGTTTTAGCCTACAGAAGGGAGGATGAAGACCGAATGAAGTACAAATAGGTGAAATAAACAGAACAGGAAGAATGGACCCTATGTCTCTGTTGTAATTGCGTTTTGGGCTAACAGTAAACACCTTGGGCTAGGATTTTGGAAAGGTGATTTTTTTTTAAAAATGACATGGGCTACCGTCCAGTTGAGTCCAGGGCTGGATCCGCCCTTGGTGTGTGCATACATATGTTTACACACACGCACGCATGTTTATACATATAACTATATATACAAATACACCCCTCGCCCCCCTCCTCCCCCCCTCTCCACACACACATTGTGACACAAAAATACACAGTATCCTAGCGAGATCCTTTATCGGCGAACATATGGTGTTTTTGCATTGAAAAATTGAAGTGGCATGTCTATAAAACCAAATCTAGCCTTTAAAGAATTAAACTCCCTTTAAAAAGCAAGCACTAACAAAGATAAATAACATCCTTTGTTTAACATCATTTTGTAGCTCTCTAATACAAGCCACAAGTTTCTATTTAAATATTTATTTCTCTCTTTCGTCACAAATACCAAATATTTAAATATAAACTTGTGATCGATATTAGTGGACTACAAATGGTGTTAAATAAAGGATGCTATTGATCCTAGTTCATTTGTTAAAATAACTAATTTGAAAACATCTCATCCCTTAAAGTGTATTTCAAAATTTTAAAATATGGACCAAAATCAGACTTCAAAAAAAATCAAGGAGTTTTATGTAATTTTCCATTTGCTTTCTTCTTCCTGAGCCGCTGTTAAGTTAGCACTCTCCTAATGTGCTCAATGTGACACCATCTCCTACTGCATGCCTTCTATAATCACACATAACCACCCAAAACTAATTGTTATCCCCATTTCCTATCAAAAATTATTGCATAACTAAACAAAGCAGAGTGAAGAGAACATGTACTCAGCTGCGCGGCTAGCGCAGTACAAGATAAGGGTATATGACGTCTTTGACGTATGGGATTAACATAGTGCAAGAAGGATGCAAACGTAAGCTACATCAACCAGCAACCAACACATGCTCCGGATACAGCATACTACGCACTATGAACCTGATGTTGTGCTATCAGACATCAAAAGGCTGCAATGTTGCATTTTTTGTTTAGCAAAAAGGGTATTCTTAAAGGGGTAATTTCACGAAAAAGGATACTTTTTTATTAGATAGGGATATAAGAAAGGAGAACAACTGTCTTCTATATGTTTGGTTTTATTTATTTTAAATATTATAGAAAATTATTAATAATCGAAATTATATTATAAACTACTGCCAAAAAAAATTAAATTAAAAATAAAAACCGGTACATGCAATTTAAAAAAAACAAAAAAACTGCAAAAAATAAAGCATATAAACGGTGGAAAAAAATCTTACAGAATATGGTCGGATTTATTGATTAAGCATTACAGGTATTGAATGTTGTGCTATCTCAACAGTTAATCAGCTCCTTGCAGTATTTCGTCCAAATAAGTTGATATTTCTTTTTTTTATTATTGTCCATAAGAATTGTCAATATTTCACCAATGTCAAGTTGATGGATCATCTTCACCGATTAGCAAAAACGATGTACGAAAACGACGAATAAGTAAAGTCTATACTTTTAGACTTGGATTAATGTTAGGGATTCCCGAATCAGAATGAGATTTCTTCTGCCTCTCGTATATCTGATCAATAAGAGTAGTGTTAGCACCAAAATTGGTCACTAACACTCTTGAGTAGAGTTATGTATAGAGATTAATGAAGAGAATAAATTAAAACAGAAAAATAGTGCAATTCAATGCCAAAAGATCAATAAAAACGAGAACACCGGATTTATAGTGGTTCGGCGTAACTGCCTACGTCCACTTTGAGGTTAATCTTTATTGCTTTCTCAATCACTTAAATACAAATACAATCCGTAAATAAATCGCTTGAGTACAAGTTTGAATAAAAAAGAGGAGAGTATAAAAAATGGCAGAGTCTCCCCAGTGTTCTCCAGAAAAGGTCCATTTTCAGTGTGCTCCTGCCCTTCTATTTATAGACGAAGATGAGTTGGACTTCCTTCACGGGCTCAAGGCCAAGGTGACTTGGCCCATATAGGGCGATCTCAAGCTAGTTGGTCTATTCTTACCGAATTGTACCTAAATGCCAAAATATGTCGACTGCATCAAACCCGTATATCTTCAGTCTCTTCTTGGTCAGAATCTTGTCTAGTGCTAACGATAATTTCTTCAAATGTCGTCTTGTAGCCGGGCCAAGGTGCCGGTTAACAAGTAGATACCTTCTATTTTATCAAGGTTTCCTCTACATGTCGTTGTCTACTTGCCTTAGAGCGACCATCGAACGTTGATTTCGGGTTGAAAGGCGGTGTAGTCATAGATGGCGGAGCCATAGAAGGTAAGGCCATAGAAGGTGGAGTCATAGATGGTTATCACACACTAGGAAATAACTACGTTGGTTATACATGAAGATCTTCGAGATTCCTGTACATTTCATTGAATTCTCACGTTCAATTGAAAGAGGTTTGAAATGATTGAGAATGCGAAGGAGATTGTTGAATGTTTGGATACTCATTTTCATGTGCAGAAGTTGGCATAAATATAGCTGCTCTATTTGCATTTGTGTACCTTGAAATATTATTTGTAATAGTTCCATATTTTCTACTGGTTCAATATAAAACTTCAAAATATTACTACCGAACCCCTAAAATAAAAACTATTTAGGAGAAAATTTCTTATAAATAACTTAAGTAAAACTACAGAAAAGATATATACCTTCACACGATCAGTCCATCATTCCTCTGTACCACATACAGTTCCCTTAACCGGATCTCATCTAGACTCCAATTTATTGCACAGACTTTGTCAAGCCAACCATTATTTTCCAAGCGCTTCGTATTTATGCCGATGTGATCATATGTCACCTCTTTCTCTGCGAAACCCTTCAAGACGTTGTTTGTTGCTGCAATTTTTGTGAACTCATTTTTTGTTATTGCCAACAACCTTATATGCGTCAGATGCGCATCGAAGAAAATGCATTATTTCTATTGTAGACCATATTTTCGAACATTTTCGTTGTTTTTACAACATCTTGATTTAAATAGGTAATTGAAGAGGGTAAGAATAAGGATTAAGTTTTGATTTAGATGTGGAGGAGAAGGTAAATTATATAAGGGAGGAGAAATTTTTAATGTTGTTAGAAATTTGTACCGTTGGCATCAAATTCTTCTGACACCAACGGATCAGTTTCCCCACATCAGGTTAACTAGGCTGGGAGGGGTTTGGCCCAGCTCAAACTAGGCTAAAGAAGCATACAACATGAACTATGCAATGCGACTCTACTGGGGGAAAACTTGAAGTACTCCAAAGCAATAAATGACGACCAATAGCAAAATTGCACTATAGGTTGCTCCGTAAAAGCATTCCAAAGAAGCAAATCATTATTAGATGCAGAACTGCACGATTGGCCACTCCATCAAGAGAAGACCAATTCAAAACACATCAATGCGCAACATAGCTCTTAAACATATGGAAAATATCCAATGGCGTCATGCCAATTTTAGCATTTCAAAATCAAATATCCTTCCTAAACCAAAATAGTAATCTACGGTGTAGTGCTATCAACTAGCACGGAGAATAAGGCTGTTGAGGAGCGACCATCCATGTGATTGCTTATCACACGGTGGCTATAAATAATCTTCGAAAACAAACATAGAAATAAGCATAACACAAATCAGTCACAGACATCCATATCACAAAGGCGGAAGAAGATATGAATATATAATCAACACATGAAAGTGTACATCAGAGTAGTGGTCAAAAAGATCCACAATAATACAAAAGAATATCAACACGTGCTATACAAAAGAATACAACTATGAGTCTATATCTCAAGTGTATACAACAAAAACTACTAATCTAAATAACTAGCCAAAAGTCAGAGTAGCAAATCCCGGGAAGAAGTCAAGCAGAAGCACCTGTAACATCTCGGTCTGACCCGAGTATTATTTAAGAAAATAATAAACGGATCAGTCTAGCTATAAATATCAGATGACATGGTATAAAATAAAAGATATGGCATAAACATAAAATATCCATACTGACATACTACTATAAGTATGCAAATGATGATCAATAGAAGATCAATCAATAAGAGATAAATCAATATCACAAGAATCTTCTCAAAGATCCAAAGAGGGCATCATACCCTAAACTTGTACTCATAACAAGTCAATGACATAAATTTCAGAAATCAACACAAAAAATCCAAAAATCACAGAAAAAGGGAAAGAGGCCTATCACTTGACGGTCCGAAGACAATGGGGAGCTACCCCATATGGGTGAGTCGGAATCATCCAGATGAGGTCTAGGCTAACCAAAAAGCAAAAAGGTATGTGTGAGTGAAATCACACAAATGGTGTATAGCCTAACCTCGCAACAAAAAGGTATGTGTGAGTGGAATCACACAAATGGTGTCTAGACTAACCTTGCGGACAAAGAGATATGTGTGAGTCGGAATCACACCCATGAGGTCTAGTCTAACCTTGCAAATAAAGAGATATCGCACAATTGCTAGTCTAAATCATAAAATGGTCGTCATGATCAACAAGAAGTGTCAATTACACTAAGCTAGTAAATATAAAAGTTTATCTTCGTGTCCCATAACCACTTGCTTAACTTAAATTTTTACGAACAAACTGTAAATCTTCACTAGAAAATTGTCACAAGAGGTTCAATCGAACAAGTCCAAGAATTAACCGACGAAGTGAACGTAAGCGTTTCATACCACTTGTTTTACTGAGCCGTTTAATTAGATTTCTCATTCGAGTGAGGTAAAGGTTTGTATATACTAGTAGATTGGAAAACGGTTTAAGAAAAGAGCTTTGTTATTGAAAATAGAGTTGAAATCATTTTGTTGAAAGAGTTTTAATATTTACTACTAGTATTGAAACCTTCATATTTCTAAAGTTGTTATCCCGCCTTTTTAGCAAGACCGTGATACCATAAAATCGACCGAGAAGCCCAAGATAGTTTATCTCGAAGAATGATCAAATCAGCATCTCAACAAAGCAAGTTTTGTTGAATGTTTTTTAGATAAGATCCCCTACGGAGGGGGGGTCCAGAGGGGGGTGGCAACCCCCCAAGGTGCGGATGCGGGGGCAACACCCCCGCTACGGGGTTCGACCTGCCTAGTCAGGTCGCGGAGGTCCAGGGGGCAGCGCCCCCGGCGGGATGCGGGGCAGCGCCCTGTCCAAAGCGGTACGACCTAGTGAAGACCTAAGGGAGGATAGGATCGAGCGACCTATTGGTTACGACCTAGGGGTCAAGCGGCCTAGTGGTTGCGACCTAGAGGTGTTTGCGAGTTAGCAGAAACGAGCGACCTAACAGAGATGAGCGACTTAACAGAGGCGAGCGACTTAACAGAGGCGAGCGACTTAAGGGACTCGTGACCTGACAAAAGCACATGCCAAGCGACCTAATATTTTAAGGCCGAACGACCTAATTAAACTCGCGACCTAACAGGGTACACGACCTAAAGGGATAAAGGTCATGCGACCTAACGGTATTAAGGTCTAACGACCTAAGGGAAATAGGGTCACGCGACCTAGAGGGTTAAAATTCCAATGACCTATAGTAAATAAGGTACAACGACCTAAGGGTCCATGCGACCTAGTGGAACACGCGACCTAAAAGTTGCAAAGGCCAAAGTGGAACGACTGTCGCGACCTAGCGACCTAATGTGCCACGCAACCTAACGACCTAACTAGGTCGAGCGAGTTAAGGCCTTAACGACCTAAAGGAATTAAGGCGTCACGACCTAAGGGATAAAGGTCCTGCGACCTAGGGGAAATAAGGTCTAACGACCTAGGGTGTATAGGTCAAGCGACCTAACGGTTTATAAGGTCATGCGACCTAACTGGGTGAAGGTCATGCGACCTAACGACCTAGCGGCACACGACCTACGACCTAGCGGCACACGACCTACGACCTACCGACCTAACTCCGAACAACAATTGTGCCAGTGCGACCTAAGTGCAGAAAATCACCAAAAAGCGCTAAAAATTGGAGTTTTTTGCCAATCCAATCCAAACCAAATGCAAATGTACATGCTAAAGTGATAGGAAATCATTCCCAAACATCCATGACAGATATAGGCAAGAATGTGAGATAAAAATCTCACATTTGGGCAAAAAATGAATGAAAATGAAGGTTTGAAGCAAAGAAAGAATCAATCCACTTTAATCTCAACACAAGAAGCTTGAATCCAATATCTTCTCTTTGAATTTGGAGTTGAAAGATGGATTTGAAGTAGAAGCCTAGGTTTGGAGTTTTAGTTTCCCTTTCCACTCACCATTAATGCTTGAGCTAGAGTTTGGTAGGAATTTATGAAGAGTGAGGAGAAGGAGAGAAGTGGGCTTGAGTTATAATGGCTAGACTAACTCAAAGTCCAAAGCGGGAAAAGTTAGTGAAATTTCACTAACTCCAAACCTATCGATGTTTATACTTAAAAATATTGTAAACGGCATTTCGAACTCAATGGAAGTGGTCTCTAGTCCTAATTCGACCGTTTGTAAAAGTAGCTTTTCGGACCAATATCCGAATAACGATAAAATATTTAAACAAAATATTTAAATATATAATCGATAAATATGCGGGTTGTTACATATATCCTCGAAGCCCTTAGGCAATTCGCAACCTTAATCGACCAGAAGGTGGTCTGGTTGGAAAGGCTTACAACCGACACGTCCCAAAGTCTCTCACATTCCCATAATAGATCCACTGCTCACTGCCATGTATCACTAACTAAATAAAGTGAATGAATAGCTGATAAAAATGACAATCTCAGCAATGAGAATAACGAAGCTGACCCAAAGAGCGCGTAAGCGAGCACTAGTACAAAAAGTGCATATTGCTTCGCCTCATTTGCATCAGTTGAAGTAAAAACTGATGCAAATAGAACTATTTGCATCAGTTCTATCTTAATAAATGATGTAATTGGTACGTGAAAAGCAATAGGTAATAAAAAATCAAATTTGCATCAGTTGTCACCAACAACCGATGCAATTGCACGTGCAAATAGTTTTAGTTGCATCGGTTTTGAATTCAACCGATGCAACTACGGTAGTTTGCATTCATTTTCCATAGTTTTGCTACTCCAACTTTCATTTTGCCCCCTTAACTTTTCATTTCCCGCTTTAATTTATCCCTCCACTTCCTCGCTAACCCGTTAAGAAGAAATCAAAAGCAACTTTATAGCGTTCAATTGAACGACTTCAAATTAAATTCGACTATGAATTTTAACTTCAAACCAAATTAGCAGTACCTCCCAAATCGAAATCCTCAAAACAAATTGAAATTCAAACCAAATCAAAACAAATGTTTTAATTCGACTGCGAATCAGGTGGGGATTTAGGTTGAGTGGAGGTGGTAGCGATCTGTTAATCGTGACCATGGATACCCATTGCGTGCTGTTGTTCCTGGAATTGTTGGTGCTCGATCTGTTAAGTGGCTTGACAGAATCGATACAATTGTAGAAGAATGTCAGGTGATGAACAAGTATGCTTTTTTCGTTCAATTTATTCTTATGGAACTGAAGAATATTATTAACCTTGTCCTTTTAAAAAAAATAGGGGTTCTTTATGCAAAAGGATTATAAGATGTTTCCACCTTCGTTTAATTGGGATAATATCAATTGGTTTACAAGGACTACGCAAATGGATTTTCATGTGCAGGTAATTTTGTTATAATAGGGTTTATATTCTTTGTTG
Organism: Allium cepa; assembly: GCA_030765085.1. Lineage (NCBI taxonomy): Eukaryota > Viridiplantae > Streptophyta > Magnoliopsida > Asparagales > Amaryllidaceae > Allium > Allium cepa. The sequence continues at coordinate 1,023,462,877 of CM060931.1, read as the reverse complement.
CTTTTAAGTGTTTTATAACTCGTTTTGGGGGCAAGATGGTATGTGTATTATGCTGTCATTCTGTACAAAAAAAAGGGAAGTTTCTTGTACTTGTGACATTGTTGAAAAAGAAGAAAAAGAGCCTTGAATCGGAGATGTGTTGTAAATCTCAATAATATTTTAATTACATTTATTATTTTATACTTACATGAAAAGATATCCCTTAAAAACCTAGTGTTAGCATTATACATGATGTTATCAGTTTCTCTTGTAAAGCCTATTTAAAGGCATTTCAGCATGTTTAATAAAGTGAAGCTCTTTCACAAGTTTGAACTTTGAATGGAAAAGCATCATGTCGTCCAGTCGTACCGAAGCTTTGCAAACGACACATGAAAGATAGCTCCAAGCCGTCGAGGATCTGAGCTTCACAACGGTTACTGGAAATATGTTTGCCCTGAGTAAGTATATGCTGTCAAATTTCATATCAACTTGGTTCAGACGGAAATCACAATTTTATTACCCTGTTGAAGCATATAAGTCTACAATTTACAAATTCAGTAGATTAAACTATAAATAGAAATGTACTTTTGAAATAGCTCGGCTTGCATAGAAAAAATCAACATAAAGTCGTAGAGCAGTGTGAATTCCAGTGGTTCACCTGTTGACAGTAGTAAATGAATAAGCGACCTTAACATACAGGACAATTTGTATTCCTCAAGTCAGTCATCATATGTCCAATTGTTGAATCAACAATTTGTATACTGTCCTGTCCAAAGGAGTTATTTAGTAAAAAAATATTTGTACCATGCTTCTTGTTTAATCTAAATATAGTAGTAATGAATGGCAGACCCATTAAAAAAACAGAGGAAATAATGTAAGAATTTGCATATCAAGAAATGTCATGTATCCCTCTTAGTAATATCATCCAGTTCGTTTTGAAATGCAGCCACTACTTTTTTGCATCAACAAATTTCTTTTTGAAAGGCAGAGATTTCACATTTTTCACTTTGAGGGAGCCAATTCTGCTAACCAAGAATTCAAGTTAGAACACGTTGCACGACATTACTGATTCAATGGCATAAAAGTGAGGCATCGGTATAATGTATAACCAATCAAGTATTTTGAGAAAACAATAATTTTATTCTGGCTAAAATTTTATAGGATAATGCTACGAGCATGAATTCAGTTATGACATCAGTTCATATACTTGCATCAACAATGATATTAATAAACTTGAGGTATTTATAATTTTAAAAAGTGTTTCTACAAATCATCGTACTTAACATTCAGTTATTTATACGGTTATCTTCCTAACAATTAAATACCTATATCAATGAGTCATCATGCCAAATCCTCAAGTTAGCAGAATTGCTTACTAATCTAATCATGCTAACATTTTGGTCCTCGAAAATTGAAATAGATTTCAATCAGACACGGTTTATGTAGCAAAGAACTATGCCACAACTTCAAGTATGAGTGTTCTCATAAGCATGTTTATGAACAACCATTTCTGTTAGAGTATTAAAATGTTTGAAGATAATATACTAAAACTTGTGAAAGAGCTTCACTTTATTAAACATGCTGAAATGCCTTTAAATAGGCTTTACAAGAGAAACTGATAACATCATGTGTGGTCACAAATAACAGACCTGGTTATGATCCAAGTAAGTTTAAGTAACCCATATATACACAATAATAAACCTCATGCTTAGTTTTACCTTTCCTGTAAATTCAATTATGTATCATTATGCCTATAAGGTTAAGGTTGCGTAGGCTACAATTTCTTGTATTTAGTCAGACTGTATCAAAACTGGTACAAATTAACAAGCAGAACAAGCTTGGTTGATCAACAGTAAATGCAGTAACTTTTCATATTGATAACGTGCCTAAACTCGTATGAAATGCTTGAGTAATGTTTTAACGAGGTCAATATCTACATGGTTTGGCAGTGTGCTATTTGTTCCTTGGAGGATGAGAACATTGTTCAGCAAGGAAAGGTTTGAAATTTCCCTGAGTTTCTAAATCATATTAAACCATCACACATAACTGGAGCATTTTTCTTCTTCTCAACATGTTATAAAATATATAGATAACTGTAAGTGGATATGCTGTCTCTGGTGGTGGGCGTGGCATCGAGAGGGTAGATGTATCGGTTGATGGTGGGAAAACCTGGGTTGAAGCTCACAGATATCAGAAGAGCAATACTAAATACGTAGATGATGATATAAATAGCGATAAATGGGCTTGGGTTCTCTTTAAAATTGAGGTTGATGTGCCAGAAAATGGTGAAATCATTGCTAAAGCGGTATGTATTATTACTTGTGGAGATTTGTTCTTGAAGTTGGTTTCTAGTATTTAATATTTTGCACGTGAACTTGAAGATGGTTATTGAACTTTATGTAAAAGAATGTCGGGTGGACTGGAAGGAAACGCCTCAAGCTCATGTCATCATATTGGATGTGCCAGGTACATTACAAATTTGCATTCAAACCATATACATTTATATATAACTGTGTTTGCATATATAACATATATATAGCTCAACTTCAGGTAGCTCAAGTACAATTCTTCTGCTCCACCATGAGGTATTGAAAAAGTGGACAAATTATAGAGTTGATTACAAACAGAGGGATGGAAACAGAAATATGAATCGAGTATACTATCTTTATCCACCTGTTACTATAGTAACATAAAGAAACAATACACAGTCACAGTGTAACTAATTCTTTGTTTTCACTGCAGGGAGATATATTATTCTTATACATGAGCAATGATCCCAACCGTGCTGGTGACATTTTTGTATTTAATGTTGAAGTAAGTTTTCAGGATTAGAGAGCACATTCATAATATATTCAAGTTGATTAATCGGTTTTGGCTTTTGATAGCAACTTTGTTATAGTAGTTTATCTTATATATAACATGTTAGTGTGAAATTGCTAAATGCACTTTTACCTTTTTAGGTATAACTTCATGTTCCAGGGACATGATATTCCTATTGTCCATCGCGTTATTCGGGTAAAATTCCTTAATTTCAGTGTCATGCAGCTTTTTTTCCCATACTTGCTAATGTGCCTTCTGTATCAATCTTTGATATTATCGATAACTAAGTTGCAGATGAATGCTATGATGTTTTTACTATACTTGTTTGTTTGTAAACACCATATAATGACTAGTACTTGGTAAAATAATTTGTTCATTTTATTGTATGTAATTTTATAGGTTACAAATAATTCAAATCATTCACCCATATATAGAATATTCTCAAAATTTTGTTAGTCATTACTGTTTTAGTTGTGGCAAAATCCCCAGTTTTGCTGGAACACTTTTCTTTTCCAGCTTGTTCCACCATGTTTTATTCATTATATTGTTACTACTATAGCATATATACTAATACCAACATTCTCATTTTCAATGATTGCATGCCCTACTGTATTATTAGGTACACCATTTATTATTATGTGCAGGGTACAAAGTGACAAGTTTTTTAGATTCTTAATAAACCTATTATCCTATGCTGAAATTAAATCAAAAAATATATTACATGGTCAATTTGAAAGTGTGCTAATTCATTGTGCACATATGTGAAATAGCTAATTGTCCTATGTACAGTGTGCACACCAGCTGAAGAATTTTCAGTAACTTAATGTGAATTAACTATCTATATCCTTATGAGTTAGCATGGCTATTTGGTTAATGCAGTGTACATTTATGATGGACTAACAGGTTAAGCATTAACTGTAAAAAATATATTCGATTGACTATGCTAACCATGTTTTCACTTATGAGCATTTTTCTTAATGTTAGTCAGTGATTATAATGTCAGGTTAAGAGTATCATTGCAATAGCTGTTTTCTGTTGGAGCTTAAGAGTAGAAGCCACCATAATCACCAGCTGCAACAATCCATCTGTCCTTTTCAGGTTTGTATCTATTTATCGTTTAGATTTGTAAGTAGAGAACTTAAATGATGGTTTTAGTCCACTTCTCCAAGTGTAACAATTGCGTGAGTAGTTTTGTTCAAACAGACTAGTTTGAGTAGTACAGTTCATAAAGTCTGTACCACCCACTGAGTTTTGAATGCCATTATTTAATCTGCCTTGAATGGATACGATAGCATTAAAATCACCTAAAACAATCCACGAAAGGTTAATTTTCCTGGCTTAATCGCAAGGATATGCCCATAAATCCAATTTTTGGTCAGCTGTATAAGAAGAATAAACTACGGTATAGCTTAAACCGAGCCCTTCAACATTATGCAGTATATAGGAAATAATTTTGCTTCAGTATGAAAAATAATACCAGATCAAATAGTTGAATCCCGTAGAATTAAGATTCTACCTTTGTAATCTAGACTATTATTATGTTTATAATTTCCACATTTTATCAGTTTTAGCCATTAAATTATCTATGTCTTTAGAGCTTATCTTATTTTCTAGCAGATCTATTAGAGAATATTTAAAGTTGTTGATCAATTGGAAAAAATTGAGCTGCTTTGTTGGTGTATTCATGCCCCTTATGTTCCAAACAAGGAACTCCGTCAAAGGACATGGAGGGTAATTATTCACCTACAGTACAACTATTGATTTAAATTATCTATTTTATGATTTTATTGAGTACAACTGGAAAATGTCACCTTCAGCTGAATAAGATCATTGATGATTTAGACATCGACAACATTATGGATAGGTAATTATACATTAATTATTAAGTTTTTTTGTGCTATATCTTAAGTATATGCTCAAATGATATACGAAAAACTTATAGTTGTCTGGAACTGGAAATGTCGGAATTTCTTTTTCAGGATGTGATGGTTACCGCCATCAGTCAAGTGATGATTGCAGGCACTGGAAAGGGGGTTAGAATAGTATATGACTTATCTGATGGATTCATGAAAGAACGTGTTTACGACGATAGCTTAAGGCTTCAACAAATTTTTGCTGATTTCTTGGCTGTTTCGGTCAAGTATTCACCCAGTGGTGGTCTTATTAAGATTGGTGCTAATTTATTCAGAGATCGTGTTGGTCGCAGTCTTCACGTCATAAACTTTGAACTTAGGTAATGCTATAATATCGATGCACTTTTAGCAGTAGAATAGCACTTCTATAATATGATTGATTTCTTGGTACCGAGTTTCTTATATATATGTAGAATAACTCACATGGGGAGTGGCATATGTTGAGTCACAAGTTTTACGAAAGTTTTGATTTCTGACAAATAAGGCGATCGACAAAACAAGGTCATTAGAGCTACATATGTTACTGTAGATTGTAGATTGATTATTTGATATTTACTATAGATATATTAGTGATAAACTTGTTAAAATCTATCCTCAAATAATCATGCATTTTCAAGAAAATTAATATATATACAATTGGAATATAGTTGCACATTCAGTGTGCAACTTTACAGGGACCGGTCGACCGGTCACAATATAGGCGGTCGACCATTCCTGCATAATTTGCACATTGAACGTGCACACATGCACATAACGTATATATATTTAAATTCCTGTCTACTGGTCACTTTTTAACCTATCGACCGTTTTTAAACAGAAAGCAATTTTTCCAAAAGACACTTCTCTTCTCCAAAGGTTGCATCTCTTACCTTTCACCAAAGATCATATCTCTTAATGGCAAAGAGTTACAACCATTCTTATCTATATAAACTCATCCAATTCGTTGATTAAACAACAATTAATTTCACATATTCTTTTTAATCTAATCTCTGATCTTACTTTATATACTCCTGCATTCTAAAAAAGCTCTCGATTATTTATTGAATCATTGAAACTATTTCATATCTTTTGATTCAATAAGTAATATACTTTCCTTAATCTTTTCAAAACATCATTCGCATACTTTGAGGATAAGATTATAGGAAGGGTGTACTGTTAGTGACAAATCCGTGTTTTCAAGAACACAAGTTGTCAACAACAATTGTATTTGTTCTTTTGTTGAAGTCCTCTGTGTTGTAAGAGGCAAGTGTTGAAGTCCTCAGTGTATTAGAGGCGTGAAATCCCGTTCGGTTGTTCGGGTGTTGTAAACCTATTCCTCCGGGTGAAGCGAGGAAGTTAATAGTGAAAATCCAGAAAGAAGTCTGGGACTGGACGTAGGACGGTGCTCCGAACCAGTATAAAAATCTCTGGTGTGATTTTTCTATTTTTTTATTTACTATGCTATTATCATCTATTTCCGCATTTGTATTGTAATCCATATTATACGATCCGTGTATACTATATTAGCACATATAATTGTATACACACCGCACTTTCATTTGGTATCAGAGCACGGTCATCATATAACCGTAACACAGTTATTTGATATATTATAGTAATATGGCAAATAACGTAAGTACTAGCACTCAAAACACTACTTACACGGAGGGTCAATCGACACAAAGACCTCCATTTTTCAATGGTCTTAACTATAGTTATTGGGCAACACGTATGTCATTCTTTATGCAATCAAATAGCTATGATGCTTGGAATGCCACTCAAAGAGAAATAGTGAATCCAACAACTGATTATTCAGAATGGACTGCAGCTGAGAAAACGGCAGCAGCCGTAAATGCTAGAGCAATAAATATGTTGTTCTGTGCATTAGACCAAAATGAATATAATCGTGTTAGTATCTGCACTACTGCATATCAAATTTGGCAAACACTAAAAATCACTCATGAAGGTACTAACAAGGTTAAACAAGCCAAAATAGCCATGCTGAAAAGTCAATTTCAAAATTTCAAAATGAAACCAAACGAGACAATCAATGACATGTATTCACGGTTTCAAACTATTCACCATGCACTTATTGGCTTAGGACAAAAGTATTCTGATTTCGATGTTGTTTCAACAGTCCTACACTCTCTGACTAGTGAATGGGAAGGAAAAGTATTAGCAATTGAAGAAGCTAATGACCTTTCCGTCATGAAGCCAGATGAATTGATAGGAAATTTAATGTCCTATGAAGCAAATCTGCAGGCTAGAAAAGAACAGAAAGAAGAAAAGAAAAATGTAGCATTTCATGTTGAGAAAGATGAAAATGAATCAGATTCTGAAGACGAAGATTTGGCATTCATTGCGAAAGGTTTCAAAAAATTCTTAAAATATCGAAAAGCCAGTCGTTACAATAAAAGGAAACCTGGATCAAATAAACCATCTTCATCTGCTATAGAATGTTTCAACTGTCACAAAAAGGGACACATGCAGAAAGATTGTCCAGAACAAAAGAAGAAGTCAGAAAATGACAAATTCAAATATAAGAAGGACAAATCTAAGAAATGAGCTTTCTCAGTAACATGGGATGATTCAGAGTCATCTTCATCAGAAAGTGAAAGTGATTCAGAGAATGAAAAGCTAATGTTTGTTTTATGGCAACAGAAGATGAGGTACAAATTCCTACATTTGATGAATTACTTGATATTAATGCTGAATTAATAGTCAAATATAAAGACATAAAACGTCAATTAAAAGTAGTCAAAGCAGATTTAAGTAGAGCAGAGTTTGAACGAGATATGTTAAAAGATGAGAAGAAAATATTAGAAGAGGAACTTGAAAATATTCAAGAATCATCATCTAATGTTGACTCTCAAATATCTCTTTTGAGTCAAGAAATAGAAACTCAAAAAGAGAAAAATAATGCTCTCACTACTGAAAATCATGAGCTTAAAGCAAAAGTCAAAATTCTAGACCTAGAAAAAGCTAGCTTACAAACAAAGTTTGATGACATTACTCAAAATGTTTCTAATTTTAACAAAGGTCGAGAAAATTTGACAAAAATCATTGAAAGTTCACAATCTATTTCAGACAAACAAGGATTGGGATTTAACAAACAAGAAACCAAGAAACATCTTGGAAATAAAAGGAAAAAGAAAGTCATATCAACATTACAACCACTTGAGTTGCTACACATGGATTTATTTGGACCCACTAGAGTTCAATCAATAAATCACAGTCAATATGTGCTTGTGATTGTTGATGATTTCTCTCGTTATACATGGACAATTTTCTTAAAAAATAAAAGTGACACTTTCGATCATTTCAAATCTTTCGTCAAAAGAATTCAAAAATCAAAAGGGATTGAAGTTAAAAATATAAGAAGTGATCATGGCGGAGAATTTGAAAATAATGAATTTGAACATTTTTGTACAAAGAAAGGTATATATCATAATTTTTCGTTTCCCAGAACTCCACAACAGAATGGAATTGTAGAACGGAAGAACCGAACTTTACAAGAATGTGCAAGAACATTATTGAATGGAACCACCTTACCAAAACATTTTTGGGCGGAAGCTGTGGCAACTGCCTGTTATGTTTCAAATCGTGTATCCATAAGACCTCTTACCAAGAATACTTCTTATGAATTATTTAACAAAAGGAAGCCTAAAATATCATATTTCAAAGTTTTTGGTTCCAAGTGCTTTATTTTAAATACGAAAGACCAGCTTGGCAAATTCGATCCAAAAGCCGATGAAGGAATATTTGTCGGTTATTCGGAACGAAGTAAGGCCTATCGGATATTTAATAAACGAACCAAAACTATTGAAGAATCACTTCATGTCTCTTTTGATGAAATCTATCAGCACCCTCACACTATATCAGATGATGACGAATCAATAGTCACTGACAATCAAATCATCACAAATATTGATTCTGACTCGGAAATAATTATTGAGAATATTCCTCAAACATATGAGTTACAATCACCACCAAGAATATTAAGAGACCATCCGGCTCAAAATATAATCGGTGAAATAACATCACATGTCAGAACAAGGAGTCAACTCAATCAAATGGGTCATGTCGCTTTTCTCTCAAATGTCGAACCTAAGAATCCAAAAGAAGCTGCTACAGATGATTACTGGATCATTGCCATGCAGGAAGAACTAAATCAGTTTGAGCGCAATGACGTTTGGGAACTTGTTCCAAGACCAACTGATCAGTCAGTAATTGGTACTAAATGGGTCTATAAAAATAAGGCTGACGAACAAGGAAATATCACCAAAAATAAAGCAAGATTAGTAGCACAAGGATATAATCAGGAAGAAGGTATCGATTATGAAGAAACTTTTGCACCAGTTGCTCGACTAGAAGCTATTAGAATCCTATTATCTTTTGCTTGTCACCATAATTTCAAACTTTATCAGATGGATGTCAAAAGTGCTTTTCTCAATGGATTTATCAAAGAGAATGTCTATGTCGAACAACCTCCTCTGTTCGTACATGAAAAATATCCCGACCATGTGTTCAAACTTAAGAAAGCTCTGTATGGTTTAAAACAAGCACCTCGTGCTTGGTATGAACGACTACGTAGCTATCTTATTAGCTCAGGATTTCAAATAGGCAAAGTCGATCAAACTTTGTTTATTAAACATTCTCGAAAAGATATTCTAGTTATCCAGATATATGTAGACGATATCATCTTTGGTTCAACAAACGATAAACTTTGCAAAGAATTTGCAAATATTATGACCAAAGAATTCGAAATGTCTCATATGGGAGAACTATCTTACTTTCTTGGACTTCAAATAAAGCAACTTTCAAACGGCATTTTTATTAATCAAGAAAAATACTGCGAAAACCTTATCAAACGCTTCGGATTAGAAAATACATCTGGTAAACCAACTCCTATGAGTACAACTACACATCTTGACAAAGATGAAAGTGGTAAGCATGTTGACCAGAAATTGTATCGAAGCATGATTGGTTCTCTTCTTTATCTTACAGCTAGTCGTCCAGATATAATAATGAGTGTTTGTTTATGTGCTCGTTTTCAAGCCGATCCAAAGGAATCACATCTACGAGCAGTGAAACGTATAATTCGTTATCTTAATAATACCAAAGATTTCAGTCTTTTTTATCCAAAAGAATGTCCATTTGAATTAGTATCATATAGTGATGCTGATTTCGGTGGCTCAAGAACGGATAGAAAAAGTACAAGTGGTGCGTGCCATTTTATTGGAAAATCACTTGTCTCTTGGTTCAGTAAGAAACAGAATTGTGTTTCACTATCAACATGCGAAGCTGAATATATATCAGCAGCTCTCGCTTGTACTCAAGTACTATATATGCAACAAACACTTCAAGATTTTGATATTCATTTATCAAATTCTATTATATACTATGATAACACTAGTGCCATAAATCTCTCTAAAAATCCAATAAATCACTCTAGAACCAAACACATTGATATCCGTCATCATTTCCTTCGAGATAATATTGACAAAGGAAATATATGTCTTGAATATGTTCATACTGACAATCAATTAGCAGACATTTTTACTAAGCCTCTGCTCGAATCTAATTTTATTAGATTACGAAGAGAGCTTGGTTTAATTTCAAGAAAAAATCTTAACTAAGTAATTTCTAAAAAACGTCTTCTTGTTAGTTATCCTTTAGTTATTCTTTTTCGTTATCCTTTAACAATAACTTTTGCATAAACTATTTTTCTTACATTAAATATAAGCCACTGCTTTATTTAATGGTTAAATTCTCTTTACTCATTTTTTTGTGATCGTCCTTTCCTTTCTCATTTTATAAATTCAGTTTTAAAAAGAAAGCTATTTTTAGAGTTACAATAAAATTTCTGCTTATGTTTTCTTGGTTAAAATTTATCATTAACTCACATCCATAGGTTTATACACAAAAAACTTGTATATAAGCTTGCAAAAATTTTATATTTTGTTCATCTTTTCTTTTTTATCTAACCATAATATTCTATACAACATACACTATGGCTCACATTTGTGATAAATGTGCTCAACAATCTTACATTTCAATTACGAGTTCTGAGCCGGAGGAATTTTATTCTCCTACAACTCCAAAACAAAAATCAAGTTGTCATCATCAATGCTCTTGTATGTCTGATAAAACTCCAAATTCAAAACGAGTGAAGAGGACATTATTCTATTCTCCTCGTACCAAAGCTCAAATCGATGAAATACACCACTACCAGAAACATCAAATAGACCTTCAGAGACAGCTCCATTACGGGCAAAGTCAACTTTATCACGAGCAACAACGGACGTCGGCACGATTATCCGTTTTAGAAAAGTTGGCAACATTTTTCTACGGTTCCAACAAGCATGACGTGCATGAACCAATGCCGTCTAGGCCATCAACATCTAAAAGTCCTAACTTGTGGGATCGGAACTATGAGAAGAATGAAGGAGCTCAGAAACAATGGAGTCCATGGTCGAAACGTATTGAAGGAACCAACGATAACTCTAATGACGAATTTTCTCATTAGATTTATATATAGTTATTATATCTTTATCTATCTCTTGTGTAATGATGGTTATATTTTGTATTACGTATAAAATATAATATATATAGGTTGATATATGATAAAAACTTGAAAAATAAACTTATTATTCACAGCAGACCAAAACCGGTCGACCGCCCCTGTTATAGCCGGTCGACCGTTTGCTCTCTGGTTGAAAACGGTCGACCGGCCAAAATTAGTAGGTCGACCGGTTGACGTATTTTCAGTTTTTTATATAAACCTATGCGTCATTCTTCCCTCTTCCCTCTTTCACTTTTTACTCAAGCTGTTCTTTTACCCAAAATCACAAACCCTAGTTTCCTATTTTCAATTCCCAAATCTCAAATCCTCCAACAATGGCTCCTCCTCAAAAGAAATCCAAGAAAGGAGCAACCTCAGAAACTTCATCTCCTACCATCTCCGTCAAAAAATGGCTTCAAAATCCAATTGCTGTAACAAGATGGAATCAGATGACAAATTACAAGTTTCATCCAGGCTATTTCATCAAATTTGATGATTTCACGGCTTATGGAGTTCGAAGGTTAGCCAACAATTCCAACATTACTCCATTAATCGATTTTTCAGAAAATAGTGTGGAGATAAATCATTTGATGATCAAATTATTTTACGCCAACATGAATCTTGATGAGTATCAACCTGATAATCCAAACGGCGTCATCTGGTCTGTGGTCTGTGGCAAGCAAATTTTTCTTACTCATGCTAGAATTGCCTCTATACTTGGCATACCAAATCAAGGCGAAGAGTTTTCATCTAACTTCTGCGAAGTCTTCACTCGAAATAATACTAGTCATCAGTTCATAGAAGACGATAGTGATGGCACTAAGTCTATTGGACTTCGACCGACAGCCAGACTACTTCATCGGGTTTTGATGCATTCTCTTTTTCCTAGACTTGGAAATTATGGTGCAGTGTACAAAGAAAACTTCAAGGCACTCTATACTATTTATGGTGAAATCCAAATCAATTGGGTTCACATGCTTTTTGATGAAATTCTCAAGGTAAATAACTCAACACGGCCTCATTTCTTCTACAATGAATATATCATGCGACTTTTGTTAGCTTGTGGGGTCAATCCTCCTGATTCTGCAACCTCAAAACCAAAATGCATTGATTCCATAACCATCAAGCGAATGAAGCTTCCTCCACCTTATCTTGAGATTATGCCTTTTGAAGAATGGCAACAAAGAGGACCAAGGAAACAACGAGCAACTTCCTCTCGTCCTCGTTCCGATGAAGTAAAGCTATTAAAATCAAAGTCATCTACAAAAGAATCACTTGAAACAATCGCGCGTAACCAATTTTTGCTTGAATCACGTCTCAAGCGCATGGACTCTAAAATCGATAAGCGCTTCAATAATGTCAAGTCATTCTTTGGTATGCTATGGGATGCTATATCATGTTCCACATCCACCTCTGTTCAAGCACAAGACCCAGGAAAACGTCCTACTGCTCCAGTTTTCACCTGGACATCATCTGACGAGTCTACAGGAATGAGTGGTCATGGACATGGAGAATCATCTAGAGGGCACAATGATGAGGAAGAAGAAGATGATGATGATGATACAATTAATATGAAAGTTTTGATTTCTGACAAATAAGGCGATCGACAAAACAAGGTCATTAGAGCTACATATGTTACTGTAGATTGTAGATTGATTATTTGATATTTACTATAGATATAGTAGTGATAAACTTGTTAAAATCTATCCTCAAATAATCATGCATTTTCAAGAAAATTAATATATATACAATTGGAATATAGTTGCACATTCAGTGTGCAACTTTACAGGGACCGGTCGACCGGTCACAATATAGGCGGTCGACTGTTCCTGCATAATTTGCACATTGAACGTGCACACATGCACATAATGTATATATATTTAAATTCATGTCTACTGGTCACTTTTTAACCTGTCAACCGTTTTTAAACAGAAAGCAATTTTTCCAAAAGACACTTCTCTTCTCCAAAGGTTGCATCTCTTACCTTTCACCAAAGATCATATCTCTTAATGGCAAAGAGTTACAACCATTCTTATCTGTATAAACTCATCCAATTCGTTGATTAAACAACAATTAATTTCACATATTCTTTTTAATCTAATCTCTGATCTTACTTTATATACTCCTGCATTCTAAAAAAGCTCTCGATTATTTATTGAATCATTGAAACTATTTCATATCTTTTAATTCAATAAGTAATATACTTTCCTTAATCTTTTCAAAACATCATTCGCATACTTTGAGGATAAGATTATAGGAAGGGTGTACTGTTAGTGACAAATCCGTGTTTTCAAGAACACAAGTTGTCAACAACAATTGTATTTGTTCTTTTGTTGAAGTCCTCTGTGTTGTAAGAGGCAAGTGTTGAAGTCCTCAGTGTATTAGAGGCGTGAAATCCCGTTCGGTTGTTCGGGTGTTGTAAACCTGTTCCTCCGGGTGAAGCGAGGAAGTTAATAGTGAAAATCCAGAAAGAAGTCTGGGACTGGACGTAGGACGGTGCTCCGAACCAGTATAAAAATCTCTGGTGTGATTTTTCTATTTTTTTTATTTACTATGCTATTATCATCTATTTCCGCATTTGTATTGTAATCCATATTATACGATCCGTGTATACTATATTAGCACATATAATTGTATACACACCGCACTTTCAGCATACCTGAAGAATTGGTTGCTCAAATGTTTGAAAGTGAAGAAAATCAAACAAATGAAGGTGTAAGTCTTCTTATATGTAGAAAACTTCTCAAGCTCATGAGTGGAGACGTCAGATACCTTAGAGAAGCTGATAAGTCGTCTTTCACGGTCACTTTGGAGCTCGCTTCTTCCTCTGTAGCTGGTAGCAGAAGCGGTAGATCTTATTAAGTGTTGTAGTTGCATTGATGTTTTATAGTTTCCAGTGTGTTATGTTTCGCGTTCTGTTTCTATTGTATTATTTTAGAAGTTCTGTATTATTAACATTTTAGTTATGTCCACGTTTGAAATTTATGGTTATGTGGTTGTTTCATTTGTGTGACCGTTACAATACTGTTTTGATATTCTTGATATAGTTCTCGCATTTTTGGCTTAGAAATCTTGAAATCTGGGCACAATCGGTTCATAGTCCATACTTTCTTTGTTCATTTTATACATGACTAGTAAGTACTGTCATTATGTACTGCATCAGGTATAAATAGCTGATATAATAGAGTGATTAGTTTGCATCGGTTGTTATAAAAAATCGATGCAATAGAGGGATTAGTTTGCATCGGTTTTCAACAACAACCTATGCAACAAGTTCCATTGTTGCATCGGTTTTCATTACAACCGATGCAACATGAGGGCCGTGTTCAAGCAACCAACCATGATATTTTGCATCAGTTGTTAGTAACAACCGATGCAAAAAGGACCTTTTTGCATCGGTTTCAGAACTGATGCAAAAGTGTTAAGCCTGTTGCATCGGTTGCATATGCATCGGTTGTTGAACTGATGCAAAAGGGGGGTAAACAACCGATGCAAATTGCCTGTTTTGTAGTAGTGGAGCATGCAAGGAAAAATCCAAGCTAATCCGAATATTAAATCTAAAAGGCCCAACATCAACCCCCTATTGCCTGTGAACTGTTATATGTCTAGTATACCAAAACATAGACTATTCGATAAACTTGTCCCACAAGTTTACAACTCAGATTTCCACTACTCTGGAATTTTGTATTAGTTATTTTTTCAATAAGTATGTTGTAACTAATTTCAACAACAAACTATCAATTATAGTAATAATAACTATAGCGATAAATCAAACGTTATACTATTTAAAGAAATAGTACAATGCAGAAACGGAAAAAACGATATATATATATATATGTATATAAATATATAAATCAACTAGAAAACTAACCAATTGAAGAAGGAAATTACGTCTGAGGCTTGTTGTAATAATTTCCTTAAGACTTTATTCAAAGTCTCTCAAGATACAACAGACGCAAGCCGCTCGAGATTGTGATGAGTATTTCACTCTGTGATTCATAATTAAGATAGCAGTACGAGAGAGAAGTAGAAAAAAACCCGAATTGAATTTGATTGAGAATGTGATCAGTATTCCCCCTGTTTATATTTTCGTCTGCACCCCTTCGAACAGTCGCGTCCGCCTGATGAGTTGCATCCGTTGCCTTTCATTGCTGCTGTTCGTTAACGGGCCACATCCGTTCGCTACCGATTTCGCGTTGCCATAAGCTGTGTAGTTAATGTCCCGTTATTACCCCGCTATAACCCCGCTATATCTCATAGCGGACTTCAACCGCTATGATTTTTCCATGTAGCCCCAAAATATAGCCTTTCCGCTTTAAGCCCCGCTATTTCCGCTATAGCCCTTTTTTCCCACTATATTCCGCTATATCTTCTTTAATAAAATGTATTGAAAAATTGCGTTCATACATTATAAAAAATTATGAAACTAATTTATTTGATTTAATTTTTAATATATTATTAGAAATGAAAATACTCTAATATTCTACTAAATTCAATTATGTTATATAACAGTTTTACGTTTATTTAAAGTATATTCGCAAAGGTTTTTATTTAAAATTATTTATGTATTAATTATAATTCAATTGAATGATAATTTTTCATTTAATTACCATTTATGTATATTTGTAAAAACATTAAGTACGAGTTTTATATGCTATTTTAGAGCCATCTGCTATATCCTGCTATATCCTCGCTGTATCTCCGCTATGACTTTTTGCATCTCCACTGCTTTGAATCTGCCAAGCGCATTAACTGCACAGGCCATAAGTCGTACCCGCTCGCGTCTAACGGGTTGCACCCGCTTCTGTCTGCTAATGGATGCATATGTTCGTCAATAAACCCACGCCCGCTTAAGAAATCGCACCTCCTCGGCCAAAAACTGTATCCGCATCCTCACAACAGATCTGCACCCGTTTGCACAGCCTGATTTGTTTTAAAAAATCCAACCTAGTTTTAAATAAAAATAGGATCATATTAGACCCAAACCCAAACCCGAGCCCGGCCCGCTTCGGTTGGACGGACGGCGGCGGTGGCGCGCGCGTATGGTGAAGCATGACTTCCCTCCTCACAACAAAGCACACATTTGAGACCCCCAAGGGCCCAACCTCCTCATGAAAAAGCTATTCATATACTTAGATTTGTTTTTAGTTTTGGCGATGTGGGACAAGTGTATTTCATTTATACTTATATTAGGAATTCCAACAATCCCCCACATAAATGATAATATACTTTTCCCCCGCACAAAGTGAAATATCACAGAGTACATATGGAATAATGATTTATCGTGGATAAATATATATTTCACTTTGGACTTTCCCCAGTTAAAACTTAACGGATCTACTTGGCTAATCGATGAATTGTTTCATCTTGAACCGTTGGCCTTTATTGTATATCCATACAATAAGCTTTACGAAGCATTGATTCCCTTCTTATCCAATCTCTTGGTTGTGTTCATTTTGGTCTTGAGCACATTTTGGTTCTGTAAGTGTTATAGAGAATTTAAGCCTTTAATATTCTCATAGAGCCGACCCAGCCCACACTAACATAGGTGATCGCAACCATTAAGAGTATCCTACATATACCCAACTTGTTATTTCCAAGATATGATCATTATTAAAAAAACATAGTTTTAACCTTTAACTACTTATGTAGGCATGCATTATATTTTGCACCATAGAAATGTAGTAGGACTAAGTCCAAACAAATGCATTGCTCCTTGAGTTACTCATAACTGGTTTGCCTATTGATCCTAGTCCGTGGGATTTCCAGTTGCTAGGACAGGTTTCCGTATAAGGTAACTCTTGTTGGTTTAGGCTTTTAAACCCATTCCTCTCGATGCACAGTCTATTTTTTCTCTCGAAAAACCTTTAGTAAATGGATCCGCTAGGTTATCATTTATTCTCACATAATAAATGGAAATAGTTCCATTAGAGAGTAACTGCCTAACTGTGTTATGGAGACGACGAATGTGTCGTGATTTGCCATCATACACAAAGTTTTCGCTCTACTTAGCGCTGCTTGATTATCGCAGTGAATACATATGACCGTTACAGGTTTGGGCCAAAATGGAATATCTTTTAAGAATTGATGAAGTCATTCTGCTTCTTCGCCTACTTTATCTAATGTGATAAACTCAGATTCCATAGTGGATTGAGCTATGCATGTTTGTTCAGTAGATTTCCATGACACTGCTGCTCCTACAAGGGTAAAGACATAACCACTTGTGGATTTTGATTCCTCTGAATCTTCTATTCAATTTGCATCACTATATCCGTCTAAGACCGCAGGATATTTTCCATAATGTAAAGAAAAATTAGTGGTATTCTTTAAATATCCCAACACTCTCATTAGTGCTTTCCAGTGTTCCTTCCCTAGGTTACTTGTATATTTGCTTAGTCGACTTACCGCGTAAGCGATATCTGGTCTAGTGCAATTCATGAGATACATTAAGCATCATATTACAGGAGAGTATTCCAGTTGCATTACACTCTCATTAGTGTTTTTATGTAGTACTTTTGATGGATTAAAAGGTGTTCTCACTCCTTTAATTCTGTAGTCTTGGAATTTTTCAATCACCTTGTCTACATAATGTGAGTGAGACAATTCAATTCCATTAGGTGTTCTTATTATTTTGATTCTCAAAATAATATCTGCAACTCCTAAGTCTTTCATATCGAAATTGTTGATTAACATCTTTTTTATGATCTCTATACTTTAGTGTTAGGACCAAAGATTAGCATATCGTCTACATATAAATAAATCATAACGTATGATTGTCCAACTTGTTTGTAATAAACACATTTGTGACATTCATTTATACGAAATCCATTTTTCATCATGACACTATCAAATTTTTCATGCCATTGTTTTGGAGCTTGTTTGAGTCTGTATAGTGATTTTACTAATCGACATACTTTGTTTTCATTTTCTTTGGAAATAAAACCCTCAGATTGCTCCATGTAAATCTTCTTATCGAGATCTCCATTTAAGAATGCTGTTTTTACATCCATCTGATGAATCTCTAGGTTATATATGGATGCAATTGATATTAACATTCTTATAGAGGTTATTCGTGTAACCGGTGAATAGGTATCAAAGAAATCTACACTTTCTTTTTGACGATATCCTTTGGCTACTAATCTGGCTTTATATTTATCAATAGAGCCATCTAGTTTGATTTTCTCCTTAAAAATCCATTTGCAGCAAATTGGTTTTATTTCAGGTGGAATATCAACTATTTTCCAAGTTTTATTACTTAGAATTGAACCAATCTCACTTTGGATTGTTTCTTTCCAAAATGAAGATTCAGAAGATGACATTGCTTCCTTGTACGTTTGAGGTTCGTGTTCTAACATATAAGTTAAAAAATACAAACCAAATATCTTGCAAGTTCTTGCCCTTACGCTTCTTCTTGGTTCAACTTCCTCAATCTCATGATGAGTTTCATCTTCATGTGAATTGCTTGATTCTTCTCTTGTCCTTTTAGGGACATTATTCCCTTCATTCCTTTTGTGCGGGAATACGTCTTCAAAGAATGAGGCATCTCTAGATTCCATGATTGTATTTACATGAATATTAGATATATCAGACTTGAATACCAAAAATCCGTAGGCACTACTGTTTTGGCCTGGCCCTAGATAATAACAATCTACTGTTCTTGGTCCAAGTTTGACTCTCTTGGGAGGCGGAACTGGAACTTTTGCCAAGCACCCCCATACTTTGACGTATTTAAAGCTTGGTTTGTATCATTTATAAATCATATATGGAATTGTTCATGTTTTATTGTGAGGGACTTTGTTTAATATGTGATTAGACATATTTAAGGCTTCCCCCATAAATTCGTCGGTAGATCAGAGGTTAAAAGCATGACATTAATCATGTGTTTTAACATTCTGTTCTGTTCTTTCTCTCGGCTACACCATTTTGTTGTGGTGAATATGGAGCTGTTGTTTGATGAATTATACCATTTTCGGCACAGAACTGTTCAAATAGACAGAAGTAGTAATTTGAATTCTTTTCTTTTTATTATCTCGTCATCTCATCAAAAAAATGAGTACAATACAAATATAAAGAGAAAGACATACATGGGCTGCAAACAAAGAAAGGCCCAAAACCCAAAATGAAAAGCAAGAACAGAAAATGAAAAACAAGAACAAACGCAACCAAAACAAAGCTAGCCCAATGCTCCACTTGCACATGAATAAAGTAGATAAATTCCGTTGATAAATTCCAATTTACTTATAACACTCCCCCTCAAGTGGAGCATATAAATTGATCATGCACAATTTATTGCATATTTCTTTAACCCGAGCTCCATCCAATGGCTTCGTACAAATATCTGCAACTTGCTCCCCAGTTCGAACAAATTTTGTGCAAGTTAATCCTTGCAAAACCTTCTTACGAACAAAATGACAATCGATTTCTATATGTTTTGTTCGTTCATGAAAAACTGGATTTGATGCTATGTGCAAAGCCGCTTGATTGTCATAATATAACATGATAGGCTTCTCAATCTTTATACCCAGTTCTGTCATAAGATGATCGATCCACATGATTTCACACACTCCTTTAGCCATAGCTCTGTATTCAGATTCTGCACTAGATCTTGCAATTACATGTTGTTTTTTACTTTTCCATGACACAAGATTTCCTCCTACATATACACAAAAACCAGAAGTGGATTTCCTATCTAGTTTAGATCCTTCCCAGTCAACGCCAGTAAAACATTCAACTTTAGTATGTTTGTGATCAGTATACAACATGCCTAATCCAGCTGTGCCTTTAATATAACCCAGAATATGTTCTAAGGCCTTCCATTGATGAACATTAGGTGATGACATGTATTTACTAACTATGCTAACAGCATAGGATAGATCTGGTCTGGTAATAGTAAGGTAGTTTAACTTACCCACAAGCCTCCTGTGTCTTTCTGGATCATTGAACAACTCTCCATCCTTTGTCCAACTATTATTTGGCATTATTGGTGTAGTATTAGGTTTGACTCCAAGTTTTCCTGTCTCTGCTAAAAGATCCAGTGCATACATTCTCTGAGACAAAAATATACCATTCTTGCTTCTTGCAACTTCAATCCCAAGAAAATACTTCAAATTTCCTAGATCTTTGGTATGAAATTTTGTATGGATAAATTGTTTCAAAGAACATATTCCCTGTTCATCACTTCCAGTGATGATTATATCATCAACATAAACAACCAATAGCATAACTCCAGCACTAGAAGTTTTATAAAAAAACTGAATGGTCAACTTTACTTTTAGTTATACCATAAGATTCCAGAACTTGACTAAACTTTCCAAACCATGCTCGAGGAGATTGTTTCAGGCCATACAATGTTTTCTTTAGTTTACACACCATATTCTTCTTTTCTTTAGCAAAAAATCTAGGGGGTTGTGTCATGTAAATTTCTTCTTGAAGATCACCATGTAGAAAAGCATTTTTAAAATCAAGTTGATGCAATTTCCAATTATGTGTGGCAGCTAGAGAAATGAATAATCTGACAGATGTTAGTTTAGCTACAGGACTAAAAGTCTCTAAATAATCCACTCCATATACTTGTGCATATCCCTTTGCAACGAGTCTAGCCTTAAATCTAGCCACTGATCCATCAGGGTTCACCTTAATTGAGAACACCCATCTACACCCAATTGCCTTCTTATCTTTAGGTAAAGGAACTAACTCCCATGTCTTGTTCAGTTCTAAAGCTTCAAGTTCTTCAAGCATAGCTGAGTGCCATTTTGGATTTGAGATGGCTTCATTAATTGATTTTGGAATAGAAACAGAATCAAAGATTTGCAGAAACAAACAGGTTGACACTGGAAAATGGTTATATGACACATAAGAAGATATAGGATATGTACACTGGCGTTTACCTTTTCTAAGAGCAATGGGGAGATCTATCTCAGGATTAAAATGAGGTATAGGTTCATGAATAGGTGGAGAAGATATGGGAACATCGAAGCCATTGTCTACATTTTCTTGTGTGGGATGTGTAGAGTAAATGAGGAAATCAGATTCTTCATTGTTAATGGAGTCAGTTTGATTGATCATAGGCTGAAAGTATGGAATATCTTCATGAAATGTCACATCAATAGATACAATATATTTATCAAGACTTGGACAGTAACATTTATACCCCTTCCGCAATCTTGAATATCCAACAAACACACATTTTATAGACTTAGGATCTAACTTTGATACTTGTGGTCGTACATCTCTAACAAAACAAGTACACCCAAATACTCTAGGTTTAACAGGATAGATATCTTTATTTGGGAAGAGAACTTTGTAGGGAATGTCACCCTTCAACACACTTGAAGGCATTCTATTTATCAAAAAACAGGCAGTGGAGATAGCATTTGACCAGAAACACTTTGGCATGTGCATTTGAAATAAAAGAGCTCTGGTGGTTTCTAAAAGATGCCTATTTTTTCTTTCTACAACCCCATTTTGAGATGCAGTATCTACACAAGATGTCTCATGCATAATGCCATTATTATTCATAAAGCTATGAAATAGACTTGAAGTATATTCTTTGGCATTATCACTTCTCAACGTTTTAATAGTTGTTGAACTGGGTTTTTATTTCAGCACAGAAGTTACAAAAAATAGAATAAAGTTCTGATCTATTTTTCATAAGAAACAACCAAGTCAATCTAGAGTAATCATCCACAAAAGTTACAAAATATTTAAAACCAAGTTTAGAAGTAACCAAAGAGGGTCCCCAAATGTCTGAATGTACAAGATCAAATGCTGAATCAACTCTTTTATTTATTCTTGGATTAGAACTCTGACGGTGATGCTTGGCAAATTGACATGAATCACACTCCAGTGATTTTATTGAAGTATACTGTGGACATAAAATTTTGAAATTAGAAAAAGAAGGATGACCTAATTGGCAGTGAGTCTTGAGAGCCTGATTAATACTAGTGCATGCAACCATAGTTGATGGCAAACTATCAAACACATATAGACCCCCAAGCTCCTTTCCTTTACCAATAGTCTTCTTGGTCATTAGATCCTGAAATACACAATAGTTAGAATAAAATGTAATACCGCAGTTAAGATTTTTGGTCACTTGACTAACAGAGAGAAGATTGAACTCAAGTTTTGGTGTATATAACACAGACTTTAAAGTCATAGAAGGATTAAGATCAGCATTTCCCGATCCATGAACAACAGATAATGTGCCATCAGCAAGTGTTATACTCTGAGAACCACTTTTGTTCTAAAAATTTGATAAGAAAGAGGATTACCAGTCATATGATCAGTGGCACCTGAATCTATGACCCATCTAGTTGTTGTAGCCACTGTAGAAACATTAGGACTTGGATTCTTCAAGTTATTTTGATATTCAATGAATTTGTCATAGTCTTCTCCAGTAATGAGTATAGATTTACCGTGGTTGGAGTTAGCAACATTAGCAACTTGATTTGATGAACTATGCCCTTTACTTGCTGACTTATCAAAACTTCCAGTCTTACTTTGTCTCTGTCTCTCTTGTAATTTCAAGCATTGTTGATATCTATGACCAATTTTCTTACAAAATGTGCAGGAATTTGGGTTCATGGGTCGAAATTTAGGTTGTGTACCACCTCTTCCATATCCACTTTGATTTGGTCTCCACCTTGCATTGTTTGGTGCATATCTGTTTTGTGCACTTGCACTGTTTTGACTAATTAAAGCACTAGAGTTAGATGTAGAATTATTTTGAGAGTTATTTGAACTATCAGCTCTTAACAGTCGACTGAAAACTTCTTGTAACGAGATCACATCAGATCCAGATAAGATTTGTGTTTTTGCTGATTCAAACTCACTTGGAAGACCACCCAAGAAACTCATAACAGCCATTTGCTCCCTCTGTTGTTGCTGGACTTTGATGTCTGGACTCATAGGAAGAAGAACATTAAATTCTTCATACACTTTCTCAAATTTCATAAAATAGTTCATTAAACTCAAATCAAGCTTCTCAGCACGGTAAAACGACTTGCAAACATCATACATCCTACTCAAATTTCCTTTCCCTAAATATAAAAATTCCAAATAGTCCATTAACTCCTTCACAAAACTGCAATGATTAACTAAACTAATCACATTACTATCGGTCGTATTTCGAATCTGAAGAAACAATCGAGCATCATCTCTCAGCCATACTTGATCATCTTTATCTTCCGAATTTTCTTTTGGTGGATCTCTCATGAGATGCTCTTCTTTATCAATACTCCGAAGATATAATCGAATTGTCTTACTCCAATCAAAATAATTCGAGTCCCCTAATTTGTGATCTGTAATCTTGGACATTACAGGCATAACATCCACTACAGTCTTAGTATCCGCCATCGCCCTAATTCAGAAATTCGATTTGAGAAATTGGAGAAGAGATTAAATCAGATCTTGATGCTCTGATACCATGATAGAAAATAGGCGGAAGTAGTAATTTGAATTCTTTTCTTTTTATTATCTCGTCATCTCATCAAAACAATGAGTACAATACAAATATAAAGAGAAAGACATACATGGGCTGCAAACAAAGAAAGGCCCAAAACCCAAAATGAAAAGCAAGAACAGAAAATGAAAAACAAGAAAAAACGCAACCAAAACAAAGCTAGCCCAATGCTCCACTTGCACATGAATAAAGTAGATAAATTCCGTTGATAAATTCCAATTTATTTATAACACCCCATAGATTCATCGGTAGATCAGAGGTTAAAAGCATGACATTAATCATGTCTTTTAACGTTCCGTTCTGTTATTTCTCTCGGTTACACCATTTTGTTGTGGTGAATATGGAGCTGTTGTTGATGAATTATACCATTTTCGGCACAGAACTGTTCAAATGGTGCTTCATATTCTCCACCTCGATCAGATCTCAATATCTTGATCTTTTTATTTAACTGATTTTCTACCTCAGCCTTGTACTTTATAAATGATGTAATTGCTTCATCTTTACTATTCAAAAGATATACATAGCAATATCGCGTATATTCGTCAACAAACGTGATAAAATACTTTTTCCCACCTCTTGTAGGTAATGATTTAAAATTACATAAATCTGTATGAATCAAACCTAGTGGTTCGGTGCTTCTATTAACAGATTGAAATGGTTTTATAACTACTTTTGCTTCTACACATGTCTCACATTTGTAGTTCTTATCTACTTGGAATTTCGGAATTAATCCCAAATTTGATAATGTCTTCATTTTTCGAAAACTTATGTGTCCCAATCTATCATGCCATAGTAAAATTTCGTGCTCAAGCAAGTAAGAAACGTTAATTCTATTAATAGCACAATCAGAATACATAGTTTTATTGCCGATAGCGGCTACATTTGCCTTAAATATGTCATCACATAAATATCCCCTTTCGATGTACATTCCAGCTTTGGAAAGAATCATCTTGTCTGACTCGAACACCATTTTGAATCCTTTCTTTGATAGTACTGATCCAGAGATCAGATTCTTGCGTATGTCTGGAACGTGGAGCACGTCATCCAATTTGACAGTTTTTCCCAAAGTAAACTTGAGGATTACTGTGCCATTGTCTTCGATCATGGATACTGCAGAATTATCCATATATAGTTTTTCTTCACGATCGAATTTCTGGTATGTAGAAAACATGGGTTTATCAGAGCAGACATGACGATTAGCGCCTGTGTCTACCCACCATTGGTTAGAATTCTGAACCAAATTGCATTCAGATACAACTACCGAGAAGTTGGACTCGTCTACTTCCATGTTGTCTACTATATTTGCCTTTTTGTTGCGTTCCTTGTTGTGTATGCAATCTTTAGCGGCATGTCCAACTTTTCTACAAACCCAACACTCGCCATTAAACTTTTTGGTTCGTTTGTTGTCTTTTGGTTTGTTGTCTGGAGCTTTCGTTTTATTTTGGAAATTCTTCCTTTTGTTTTTGGTCTTTGACCCTTCAACCACAAATGCCTCTTCGCTTGGTTTTGTAACTCCACAGTTATTTGCCTCAATTTTAAGTCAGACTATGAGATTCTGTAAAGAGATTTTCTTTTTCTTATGCTTTAGATAGTTGCGGTAATCTCTCCATGACGGCGGCAGTTTTTCCGTGATGGCTTCAACCAAAACGATTCTCCAACATTATGACCTTTCGCTTCGAGTTCATGAATGCTGATTTGTTGTTCATGCAGTTGAGAAGTCACCGGTTTGGAGTCAACCATCTTGTAGTCCATGAATTTCCTACAATGAATTTCTTAAGACTGATATTCTGCGTCTTGTACTTCGTGGCAAGTGCATTACAGAGTACTTTTGCTGTCTTTAGAGGCTGATATACTTTGTAGAGCACCTTGTCGAGACAATTCAGAATATAGTTTCTGCATAAAAAATGGAATGCTTTCACATATCGACATCTGATTTCTTGCCTTGTGCAGAAATCAGTTCCTCCTCCTCGAGATACCGTTGCAGACCGAGTGTGGTGAGATAAAATAACATTTGATTTTTCCATGTTATGAAGTCATCACCATCTCTTTTGAACGGATCAGGCCTATTGTGAGTAGTAGCCTTTGTTGATAGTTCAACTGTTGTCATCTCTGTTTTTGCGAAAATAGGAAAGTCTTAAGATGTTATACGACTAGTATACCAAAACAGAGACTATTCAATAATAAACTTGTCTCACAAGTTTACAACTCAGATTTTCACTACTCTGGAATTTTGTATTAGTTATTTTATCAATAAGTATGTTGTAATTAATTTCAACAACAAACTATCAATTATAGTAATAATAACTATAGCTATAAATCAAACGTTATACTATTTAAAGAAATAGTACAACGCATAAACGAAAAAAACGATATATATATATATATATGTGTGTGTAAATATATAAATCAACTAGAAAACTAACCAGTTGATGAAGGAAACTACGTCTGAGGCTTATCGTAATAATTTCCTTAAGACTTTATTCAAAGTCTCTCAAGATACAACAGACGTAAGCCGCTCGAGATTGTGGTGAGTATGTCACTCAGTGTTTGATAATTAAGACAGTAGTAGGAGAGAGAAGCAGAAGAAAAAGCTCGAATTGAATTCGATTGAGAATGTGATCAGTATTCCCCCTATTTATATTTTCGTCTGCACCCCTTCGAACAGTCGCGTCCGTCTGACGGGTTGTATCTGTTGCCTTTCATTGCTGTTGTTCGTTAATGGACCGCACCCGTTCGCTACTGGCTCTGCGTTCGCACCCGCTTGCGTCAAACGGGTTGCATCTGCTTCCGTCTGCTAATGGATGCATCCGTTCGTCAAAAAAACCCGCGCCCGCTTCGGAAGTCACAGCTCCTCAGTCAAAAACTATTCATATACTTAGCTTTGTTTTTAGTTTTGACGATGTAGGACAAGTGTATTTCATTTACACTTATATTAGGAATTCCAACATGAATTGCATAGGACCTACTATGCAAGAGGAAGATGAGGCTAGCTCAATCTGAAAAGGAGGGTCAATCAGAGCATAAGGCTAGGATGCCAAGATATGGGGCCTAAAAGCAAAAGTTGAATAACTTCTAAAGTCATGTCAACAGTCAAAAGGATAAACAGAGAAGAGAGAAGATTGATTCATCATCCAGTGAGAAAATCATTGAGTCGGACATTCATGATAATTTTAAAGCTCCATAAATAGATAAATATGATGGCTCTTAAAACCCAAATGATCATGCGAGCACCTTTGAATATTAGAAATTACTAGAAGATCAGCTTGGTGCAAGCTATTTCAAGTTTACCTAACTAGTGTAGTGGAAAGATGGTTTAGAAGGTATATGTTGCGATAAATATACTCTTTGTTCTAGCTGCCATCCGACTTTCTTAGATAGTTCAATGATGGTAGGGAAGCATTGCCAGATCCTAACACATTTACGCCTAAATAATTTTTTTTTAAAGCCTGCATGGTTTCATTAACAGGTTCAACACCAAGGCCTTGAAGATTTAGTGACTAGTGAGGAAGCTCTATTAATGACTCCACACTCAGGTATCAGGATAGACACTGTGTATTTGACAAAGAACGCTAAGAATCAATACAAAAACATGATAGCTTTTATGAATGCGCTAGTGGTCACATCAGGGTTGAATAATCTAGAAAGTCTGAAGACGTCAATAAAGGTAAAAAGTAAAACTGCACCCATCTAGAATGATAGGAAAACAAGGGCAGATGCCTTTCATCAACCAACAAAGAGTCAAATAGAGTTAGCTGACAAAACCACTTACTCATGGTGTATGACACATCTTTCATGTAAATAAATTTGAGTTAGCTGACAACTTCCCAAACAAGGAGAAGAAATCAGAGAAGAACACGGGCGAAGCATACTATCATTTCTATAGGGTAAATGGACATTACACCATAAATGTTGGATATTTTCAACATTTGGCCTCTAGTTTTGTTTTGAAGGAAAGAAGAAGAAGGAGGAAAACAATTGTCCCACACCATAGGAAAGAGGAACCAAGTCTATATTTATATAGATGTTTCTCAAATGAAGGGTTGGGCCCTTTGGGCACCCAAAGCTTGCTCCGTTGTGAGGAGGGAGACCATGCACCGTCTCCACACACGCGCGCCGCCGCCGCCGTCCGTCCGACCGTGCCGTGCCGGGCCGGGTCTCGGGTTTCGGGTTCGGGTTCGGGTCCATACGATATATTTTTGGACCGGATCTGCAAACAGTAAATAAGCCAAGTTCGGCCCGTTAAGGACCCAGAACTGTTCGAATTTCGAATAGTTTTGGCGGGGGACGAAATCAAATGGTCAGATCCGTTCGAACGAACGGATACGGGCGCAACGTTCAAACGGTTACGGACGCGACTGTTAACGAATGGAAGCATCCATTCGTTGCCTATAAATAGCAACACCCAGGGCTGTTGCAAATCACTTTTCTTTTTCCTTGCGGATTTTCGTAACACTTTTCTCTGTTACGAAAGCATCTTCTTCCACAGATTAGCAACGTCCAGAAACTGTTGCAGAACAGTTTTTTGCAACGTCCAGAAACTGTTGCAGAACAGTTTTTTGCAACGTCCCTCAGGCGTTGCAGACCAGAAACGTTGCTAACCTATACTTCTTCTTCCTTCATTCGGTTTCTTGCTACTTGCATCAATTCAGAGATTATATACAAGGTGTTCTTGGTCGGATCAAGAACCGTACAATTCTTGAATCCGATTACACTGTTTGAGGGCTTGATTGAATCCTGAAGGCTATAGTTCGATACCCGATTGTACGTGGTGGGTTGAACTATCGTCTAAAAGAATCTACTCCTAGATCTTTCAAGTCCGTAGTACAGTTTCATCGCTATCTCCATCGTCTCGAATCGCAAATTTACCAACAATTTTTTAGACGATATTTCAACCATGGAAGGTTCGAGCGCGTTGCAAGTGATGAATCAGCATTTGACTCGATTGGAGCGGTTTGACGGGGATAACTTCACTCGTTGGCAAGAGACAATGAAGTTCTTCTTGATCACCGTCAAGTTGTTCTATATATTGGAAGACGGATTGGAGGAGATTCCAGAAGAAACTGACAAGGACGATGCTGCGCTGAAACTAAAACGTGCCAAACGCAAAGAAGACGACTTCCTATGTAGAGGGCACATCCTAAATGCATTGTCAACTTCTGTGTACAACGCACATCGAAGCCTGGAAACTGCTAAAGCACTTTGGACTGCACTAGAAAGCAAATACCGTATATCCGAGGCAAGTAATAAGAAATTTCTTATTTGTAATTTTATGGATTTCAAAATGATCGCCAATAAGTCCATAGTGGGACAAGTAAGTGAAATCTTACTTTTGGTAAATCAACTTAAAGATGCTAGTATCGATCTCCCTGAATCTTTTGTTGTTGGGGTCATAATTTCTCGACTTCCTCACTCTTGGAATGATTATAAGAAAAAATTGAAACATGCGGAAACGGATTATGATTTAGATGGTTTACAGCGTCATCTCCGTATAGAAGAAGACTCTCGTAAACGTGAACTAAATGATAATCCGCAAACTGAGTCTCATACGAAGGTTAATAATATCGAAATAACTGACAAGTTAAAGCCTAAGAATGAGACACAGTTTAAGAAGAAAATTCATCCCAAGAACAACAAAAAGAAAGGCGCTTGTTATTTCTGCAACAAGCCCGGCCATTATGCCCGAGACTGCCGTCTGCGGAAGAAACAACAAAAAGTGAATATGGTCGAAGACTCGCTTGTGGCTGTAGTACAAGAGGCGAACTCCGTTAGTGGCATAGATAATGATTGGTGGCTTGATACTGGAGCAACCATTCATATTTGCAAAGACCGTAGTCTATTCAAGACCTACGAAGAAAATGGAGAAGCGAACGAAGTTACTGGAGCGAACAAGGTTCCGAGTAAAGTCATGGGAAAGGGCACTATAAAACTACCACTCACCTCTGGGAAAGTTCTTACTTTAGTCAATGTATTTTATGTACCAGACATTTGTAAGAATTTAATATCTGGATACCTTCTTAACAAAGGAGGATTCAAGATGGTGTATGAGTCTGATAAGTTAGTGTTGTCCAAGAACGGCAAATTCATTGGACAGGGATACTCTTGTAACGGCATGATTAAGTTGAATCTAATAAAGAATTCCTTAGTTTATATTGTTGATTCAGTTAGCTTATGGCATAGTAGGTTAGGACATGTTAATTATAATTCCCTTAAAAATATGCATAAGTTAGGATTAATTTCTGATTGTGATTTCAATTCTATCTCTAAATGTGAAATTTGTGTTCAAGCAAAAATACACCGAAAATCTTTTAAATCCGTAGAAAGGAAAACCGGTTTGCTTGATTTGGTATATAGTGATGTGGGTGACCTAAAAGGTCATATCACCTATGGTGGTAACCAATACTATATCACATTTATTGATGATTATACTAGATATGCTTATGTTTATCTAATGAAAACAAAAGATGAAGCTTTTGATAAATTTAAGATTTACAAAGCTGAAGTTGAAACACAATTAGGAGTTAAAATTAAAGTATTACATTCAGATCGTGGTGGTGAATATTTCTCAAATGAGTTCACATTGTTTTGTAAACAACATGGTTTAATTCACCAATGCACTGCCCCTTATACACCACAACAAAATGGTGTCGCTGAAAGAAAAAATAGAACTTTAGTAGAGATGGTTAATGCCATGCTTATTAGTTCTAATTTACCTAATAATTTGTGGGGAGATGCTATGTTATCTGCTTGTTATATTTTAAATAGAGTACCACTTAAAAAGAATAATATTTCCCCTTATGAATTATGGTTTAATAGAAAACCTAATTTGAATAGATTAAAAGTTTGGGGTTGTTTAGCATATGTTAGAATACCAGACCCCAAACGACCAAAGTTAGGAAATAGAGCTTTTAAATGTGTTTTTATAGGTTATTCCCTTGCCAGTATAACTTATAGATTCTTAATACTTGACACCTTAGATATTATAGAATCAGTAGATGTAGAATTTTTTGAAAATCAAACTGTTGAGATTCCATTGATATCATCTAGTCCTGATACGACTAATGATGTCAATGACGATGAGTATGCTCCTGCTCAAAACAACAAGAATGTATCAGTACCAGATCATAGTACTGAACAAAGGAGAAGTAAAAGAGCGAGAATTGAGAAGGACTACGGTCCTGACTTCATAACATATCTTATAGAAGGTAGTAAGGACGAAGTCCTTAATGTAACTAGATATGTAATGAACGTCAATGATGATCCTAAGACTTATTCTGAAGCTATGAATTCCAGAGATTCCATTTTTTGGAAAGATGCTATCAATGATGAAATGAACTCCATATTGTCTAACCAAACCTGGGTTTTGACTGATTTACCTCCTGGTGCTAAACCAATAGGATGTAAATGGATATTCAAGAAAAAATTGAATACAAATGGATCCATTGATAAGTTTAAAGCCAGATTAGTTGCTAAGGGATATAAGCAAAGACATGGAGTAGATTACTTCGATACTTATGCTCCTGTTGCTCGCATTTCTTCTATTCGTTGTTTAATAGCACTTGCATCCACTCATAAGTTGGTCGTACATCAAATGGATGTAAAGACCGCTTTTCTAAATGGAGATTTAGAGGAAGAGATATATATGGAACAACCAGAAGGTTTTAAAACCCCTGGCCAAGAAAAGAAAGTTTGCAAATTGGTAAAATCTCTTTATGGCCTGAAACAAGCTCCTATGCAATGGCATGAGAAGTTTGATAAGATAGCATTGTCATATGGCTTTATTGTTAATGATGCTGATAAATGTATTTATAGCAAATCGGATAATACCGGTGATGTTATAATATGTTTATACGTTGATGACATGCTAATATTTGGTTCTAATATATCATGTGTAAATGAAACTAAAAAGTTTTTATCCTCTAAGTTTGATATGAAAGATCTAGGTGAGGCTGACGTAATTCTAGGAATTAAAATCATAAGGAAAGAGGGGGAGTTATTACTAACCCAATCTCACTATATTGAGATGTTCCTTAAGAAGTATGGTCATTATAATGACAAACCAGCCCCAACTCCTCTAGATCCTAGTATTAAATTACTAAAGAACACTGGACGTACCATTTCTCAACTTGAGTACTCTAGTGTTATTGGGAGTCTTATGTATGCTATGCATTGCACCAGACCTGACATTGCACATGCCATTAGTGTGCTATGTCGATTTACGAGTAATCCAGGTTACGAACATTGGAAAGCTATTTCCAGAGTTCTAGCGTATCTAAAAGGAACCATTGACTATGGTTTATCTTATAAAGGATATCCTGCTGTTATAGAAGGGTATAGTGACGCAACCTGGAACAATGTAGAATCCAAATCCAAGTCAACAACTGGATGGATCTTTACATTAGGGGGTGCAGCGGTATCTTGGGGTTCCAAGAAACAAACTTGCATATCTGACTCAACTATGTTATCAGAATTAATTGCATTAGCAGATGCATGTAAGGAGGCAGAATGGCTTAGGAATTTATTAATAGAAATTCCACTATGGAAGAAGCCATCTCCAGCAGTCTTGATTAACTGTGATAATCAGGCTACGATATATAATGTCTCTAATAAGACATATAATGGAAAGTCTAGACACGTGAGTCTAAGACATCAGATGATAAGACAATTACTCAAACGAGGAGTAATAACTGTTGACTATATAGAAACAAAGAAAAACTTGGCCGATCCTCTTACTAAGAGTCTTCCAAAGGCAATGGTTTCTATAAAATCAAAGGAGATGGGGACTAAGGTCTGTGAATGAAGTTTGATCGTCCTTAACAGAAACCCAACTTATGTCTTGAAATGGATAGACAAAGTTCAATGGGTACCAACAAATTAAGAGAACGATTATGGAACACTAAATCGAAAAAAAAAATAAAATCCCATAGTATTTAGTGTTGGATTCTGCAAGAACAAAGGATGGATAATAGATCCTTAATAAGTCTAGAAAATTAAAAGGTGTATCGCAGAAACACCTTAAGAGACATACCTATATGAGTACGGAAATCAGGCCGTTTCCTAAGAAAGTAAGACCGCTTTCTAAAGTAGACTCATGAATCCAGGATTAAAGCACATGGCCATTAACGTGCTAGCAATACAGAACACTTTACCTAAGAAAATCAACATGTGTGATTGTTCCGGTTTTATCGTTAGGGATACTTGGTTCAAGATTCGTTCACCATAGAATCTCGATAAGGTTTTGAATGGTTTACACTAAGTGAAGGTTCAAATCCAAAAGATACCTATCATGTATGTGTTGGTTTTCACGATGATGCAAATTCTTGTCCCTGAACTACGTTAGGCTTGATCCCACTTGGGTACGTAGGCAATCACTCAAGTGATACAGTCATTCCGTTTTTAAATTAAATTGTTTTAATTATCCAATCTTGAAAATAGGGGGAGAATGTTGGATATTTTCAACATTTGGCCTCTAGTTTTGTTTTGAAGGAAAGAAGAAGAAGGAGGAAAACAATTGTCCCACACCATAGGAAAGAGGAACCAAGTCTATATTTATATAGATGTTTCTCAAATGAAGGGTTGGGCCCTTTGGGCACCCAAAGCTTGCTCCGTTGTGAGGAGGGAGACCATGCACCGTCTCCACACACGCGCGCCGCCGCCGTCCGTCCGACCGACCGTGCCGTGCCGGGCCGGGTCTCGGGTTTCGGGTTCGGGTCCATACGATATATTTTTGGACCGGATCTGCAAACAGTAAATAAGCCAAGTTCGGCCCGTTAAGGACCCAGAACTGTTCGAATTTCGAATAGTTTTGGCGGGGGACGAAATCAAATGGTCAGATCCGTTCGAACGAACGGATACGGGCGCAACGTTCAAACGGTTACGGACGCGACTGTTAACGAATGGAAGCATCCATTCGTTGCCTATAAATAGCAACACCCAGGGCTGTTGCAAATCACTTTTCTTTTTCCTTGCGGATTTTCGTAACACTTTTCTCTGTTACGAAAGCATCTTCTTCCACAGATTAGCAACGTCCAGAAACTGTTGCAGAACAGTTTTTTGCAACGTCCCTCAGGCGTTGCAGACCAGAAACGTTGCTAACCTATACTTCTTCTTCCTTCATTCGGTTTCTTGCTACTTGCATCAATTCAGAGATTATATACAAGGTGTTCTTGGTCGGATCAAGAACCGTACAATTCTTGAATCCGATTACACTGTTTGAGGGCTTGATTGAATCCTGAAGGCTATAGTTCGATACCCGATTGTACGTGGTGGGTTGAACTATCGTCTAAAAGAATCTACTCCTAGATCTTTCAAGTCCGTAGTACAGTTTCATCGCTATCTCCATCGTCTCGAATCGCAAATTTACCAACAATAAACCCTCCTCATTTGAAAAATGAAATTGAATGGCTACTTTAGAAAGTGTATATAGGAAGTTTCCAGCAAGCACTGTTTTCACCCCTACACAAAACCAGTCTCCTGATCCTCATGCAGACCAAGAGTTGAATCTTGAAATCTTGATCGACTCTATACATGGAGGATCTCACCTTGTTAGAAAGTGTAAGAAAATAAAATGAAAGGTATGTTTAGGAAGCTCAACTGGAAAGCTGCACAATGTACCACATAATGTAGCCCTCTACGTAAAACATAATCTTCAACGCGACTGATTCTACAGGGATAGTCTTTCCATACAAGGATCCACTGGTAATATCTATGCAGGAATCATATTGCATAGTCAAGAATGTGTTTATTGATTTAGGCAGTTCTGTAAACGCTATCTTCAGGAGTACCTTTGATCGGATGAAGTTTCCAACATAATATTCAAGCCAAGCCCAGAACCATTCTTTGGGTTCGACAATGCTACAACCATTCTGGTAGGCTCAGCAAGACATTTGATTAAGCCAGAATTGCACCACTTCATACATTATTTTATTCCACTTTCTTGATTGTGACTAGCCATATCCTTGCAATGCATTTATTGGAAGATCTGCCATGATTGACATGGATGTAGTCATCTCGCAAAAGGACATATTTATCAAATTTCAAACCCTAAAGGAGTAGGAAGTATCAAAGGCGAATAATTACTCGCTAGGGAGTTTTATTTTGTAACCATGAGTCCTAGTAACAAAATTTATTCTACTTATACTATTGGGACTCCTGTTATATGCGAAAATAATAAACCAACAAATAGCAAGCTAGATAATGGAACCGCACTAATAGATCCAACACCCACAGGATGCCAAAAAAGGCCAACGTAGGACTACAGTGCTGAAGCAATCCAAAAGGAGGAAGTGTCTTCATATGATAGGAATAGATAAGTATGCTTAAGTATATACATGGTTTTCTAGTGATCCTGCTCAAAATTTAGACAACACGACTTCCTCGGATCCAACAGAAGAGAAGTATACCCAAGACGGAGGATGAACTCAAAAGAACTAAAGCTAGTAGATGAGTTAGTAAACATCTGTGTAGACCCTAATGACCCAGTCAAAGTGGCGAAAATAAGCAAGAATTTGAATATTGAACTTTGCTTTGAGTTGGTTAGTTTATTAAAGAGGTCATCTGATGTGTCCTCGTGATTGACTCGTCAGTAATATGCCACTCGCTCAACATAGATCCTGATGCGCATTCAATGTGATAGAAAAGTTGGCCACTTGATTAGAAATGGTATAATTCTCTACATGAAGAGGTAAAAAAATTTAGAATGGCTTCATCCGAGAGGTCTACTAACCCAAATGGATAGAAACCTAGTGTTAAAAAAAAAAAAAAAAAAGCAAAATCTAGAACGTTACCAAATATTGGTGAAAAAATGTTTTCTAAACATTGGAAGGAATGTAGAGGCAATGTAGATCATATGCTAGTAAAGTCCAAAAAAGCTCATAGTCATGTTCAGGACTTAAAGGAAACCTTCACAATTTTGAGAAAATTCGACATGAAGCTTAATTTCCTTAAGTGTACCTTTACTGTATAGTTTGGGAAGTTTTTGAGATACACAGTCAGCGTAGAGGAATCAAATCCAATCTTGAGAAAATAGAAGCAATAACGAAATGGATAGTCCAAAGAACCTCAAAGCTATGATGACCTTGAATGGAAAGGTAGCTGTGCTAAATAGGTTCATTTTTAAGGTCATAGATAAATGCATCCCATTCTTCGATTAAATAAGAAAGGAAGAAATTTTGAATGAACTAAGACATGCAAAGAAGCATTTCAAGCATTGAAGGATCACCTAGCCACCAACTTATTTTTTCCAAACCTATCGTAGGTGAGCATATTGTTTATTTAGTTGTGGTTGATCAGGTTATTAGTGCAACAATAGTTAGGGAGGATGAAGGAGTGCAATGATCAATGTACTACACTAGCAACTACTTACCTAGTATAAAACTGAACTATACCGTAACACCCCAATTTTTGGTGACATCATTCAAGAGATTTAATTATATAAATTAAATAGAATAATGTAAAGAATAACAGCGGTAAGGAGATTAGATTGAGATTTGAATAAAACAATTATAGGGTCGTGCTTAATTAATTAAATGGGCATAAAATGGCTTATATATTATTAATAAAAAATGTGGGCCTAAAACGCAAAGTAGAATAGAGAAGCCGACCATTACAATGAAGAGAAATTCAATCTAAAGCTAAGGATTAAAGTTAGAGGAAATTAATCTACAACAAATCTCAAAGTCCTTATCATATTCAAGGTGAATAATAATTTATATCATCTCTATTTTGTTTTATGATCATAAGTTTTTGGATTTAAGATTAAATTCATTTTTATGATATTTTGGATGATGATATGTTTGAATTATAATATGTTTGATTTAAATCAAAATATTTAAATAAGCATTTATACGATTTTAGGGTAAAATCGATTGTAAATGATTTCCTAATGCCATGGAAAAATTATATGTTTTGTAAAA
This sequence comes from Allium cepa, assembly GCA_030765085.1. NCBI lineage: Eukaryota > Viridiplantae > Streptophyta > Magnoliopsida > Asparagales > Amaryllidaceae > Allium > Allium cepa. Next base: position 1,023,426,250 of record CM060931.1, on the reverse strand, counting down.
TATGATTTTGAAGATGGTTTACATTTTGTAATGTTCTAAGCTATGGAAAATTTAATACGACTTTCCAAAGGAAAATATGATAAAACTGGGTTAAAAATTAATTTTGATTATTTTAGGAAGAATACGGGTTTGAAATTTTGATATGTTTGATAACATGATGAAAGTGAATTTCTATAATTTTTTGGGATTTTTCCTAAGAGATTTACTTTAGAAAATAAATTATTTTAGAAGAAGGATTTAAGTGCAATTTTGGTTTTGCTTAATGGAAGGGCCTAATTGTTGAAATTTCCTTGATTTAGATCTAAAAATAAGCGACGGTTATTTTATAAAGAATTTGAAAAAGTTTTAAGGCAACCAATCAAGTGTTTATAAATAGACAGGTTAGTTATAAAGCAATTACTAAATTTAGCATTAATTCTGCCTTACCTAGAAAAGTTGCTTCCACTCCTTTAGAAGAGCTTTTTGACTCAAATGTCTCTGCTTTGACTCAGTCGAAACCAACTTAGCCGAAACCTACTAAAGCCGAAACTAATACACAATGTATCATTGACATTGGTATGAAGTGGATTGGTGAAGGGCGGAAGGCAAGGTGTCGAAAGCATTGTTTTCGATAGAGTCGAAAATATTGTTTATCTTTAAAAGATATGTGCCTGCTTTGTTTTTGAAGAGTGCTTTCGACTAAGTCGATACCCTACTACTTTCGAACCTGTTGCCGCCTTCCTTTGTTTAAAAATAGAGCTTTCGAATGTGAAACTTTGTTTATAAAAGAATGCTTTCGAAAATGATGGTTTCAACCTAGTTGTATTGAAGCCATCAATGCTTTTGAAGGGTAGCCTTGGTTTTCAACTTATACTAAGCCACTTTCTAAATGCTTTCGAAGGCAATTGCTTCGAAAGGGGATTTCGATGCAAACCTTTAATGTTTTACTTAAATGTTTAGAATTTTTCGAAAGGATGGTGCCAACGCCATCAAACTTTCCCTCGACAATTTTATATGAAGATTAAGGTTTCGAAAGAGATACTTTCGTATATATTTGCTTTGACCCAAAAGATGTTTTTAAAGAAAAACCTAATGGTTTTGAAAGAGTTGCTTCCATTGGTTTCGAAGCTATGTTTCTAAGGATTTTTAATAATGCTTTAGTACTTTCAAAAAGTATATTTTGGTTTCGAAAGAGATGATTATAGGGCTTCGAAAGGTATATACTTAGAGTTTTGAAAAGAAGTTTTATATGCTTTCGAAGGAGAATATCCCGAGGTTTGAAAGTAATGTTTTTGAAGTTTCGAAACAAATGACCCAATTTCATTTTAAAAGAAAAACCATGGCATAAATAAAGAGTTTTAAAATGGAGTTCTAGAGAATTTTTCCTTGATTGACAGGTTAAAAGGATTAACCAAATTTTATATAAAATGATTTCAAGGACATTAGACCACATGTGTTGGTATTATTATATTGTTAAGATTGCTTCTTCATATATTTATTCATACTCCAATGAACCCATAACGGTACTTTGGGGAAGGGTAGAATAGCCGGCTAGGTTGATCTAGTAGTGAATGTAAATTTAGGATGTTAAAATATTAATTAAAGATATTGGCAGGGGTCAATAGGTTCGTAGTAAGCCCATGAAAACTATGTATATGAAAAGATATTTGCAGGGACCAATAGCTTCATAGTAAACCCATGAAAACTATGTATAAACGAAGATGTTAGGGAGACATGTTCATAGTAAACCCACGAAAACTATGTATAAGCAAAGATGCCAGGGAGACAGGTTCATGGTAAGCCCATGAAAACTATGATTTGATATTGGCATGGGCCAATAGGTTTGTAGTGAACCCATGAAAACATATCCGGATTAAGATATAGATAGTAGTCAATAGGTTCCTAATCAACTATGAAAACTAGGTAAGAGGAAAGATATTGGAGTTACCAATAGGTTCAGGGAGAACTCACGGAACAGTAAAGATATTGGCAGGGGCCAATTGGTTCTTGGTGATCCCATGAAAACTATGAAATAGGTTAGGGAGTCCATATACATTAAACATGTTACTAGTAAGCCCATGAAAACTAATAGGTTAATAGAGATCTTAGAAACTATAAATAAGATAGTTAGTCAGAATAAATGGGGATGTGTAATCCAGAGTCAATTTACTTGTTTGTATATCATCATATTGTTTTGAAATGTTTAACCATTGTGGATGCATGAGCACAATATATGGTTTTATAAAGTTTTTTGGATACCAATTAGGATAAAACCCATTCCGTTAAGCGAAGCGGTCTCATTAGATATCTAAATGGTTTGAGATGGTAGATTATTAATCATACTAGGCTTTATGTCTTACTAAAAAAATTTCCCCCCAAACTCTCAGCTGCTCAATTGATTTTGAGTAGTTTGAGGGTTAAGGTTTTCAGATTCTCTTTTTAGATGAAAAAAGCTTTCGGAGATGTGCAGGAGACAAGCTAGTTAATAAGAGTTCCTTTTATTCTGCCGTGTTTTGGTTGTAAAGGAAAATCTGTTTTATTGCCTTATTATATACTCTGATCAACAAAGGGGGGATCTTCACATGTTTGCTCTTGGCGTATGTTATAATAAGTATATTTTGTCTAAACGTAGTTATGATTATAGGATTATGTAATGAACTTAAATTTTTTTAAATCTAATGTGGAATGTGTTTGGATGTTTTAATTTTTTTTCATATTCATATGTTTTTGTGTACCGATGTATCTAACATTACTGTATTTGGTCATCGATAATTAATAACTATAGATAACTGCAGTATCCATAACTGTTAGTTTTGGGCCTCTAAGTGAGGGATGTTACAAATTGGTATTAGAGCATAGGTTTATGAAACTTAAAAGAAATTTAAACCTAAAAGATTTTTACATAATCCAATGAATCAAAAAATAAGATTGGAGTTGGGATAACGCTGTAGTAACATACTTGTATTTGATATATGGTTATATATATAAGTACGCATTCTCCACTCCTTTGGACCATTCTTTTGTATCTTACGAAGGCTCGTATGAAGATTTACAAGAAAGAAGATGTGGAAGCAAAAAATGAAAGAGGAAATCTTGGTGGAGGAAGCACCACAATTAATGAAAATGCTCGACCCACTAGGAGGAACCTCGGTTGACCGGCTAATGCTAATAACCAAAATGCTAATGCCAATGTGGATGTTAGATATCCACCAGTAGATATGGGGGCAATGTATCAGTCTTCGTCAATATGATGCAAGCAAGAGCTGCTGCCAGTCCTGTTGGAAATATAGAAGGAGCTAATCATGTAGCTCCAGTTGGGAATACTTATGCTAAGCTAAGCAGAGATTACACCAGTCTTGGTGGGAAGCCATTCATGGGAACGGAGAATGCCATTGAGGTAGAGAATTGGCTGCACTAATATGAGCGTATTTTTGTTGATTTGGGTTTAGGTGATGAGCAGAAGAGGAGGTTGGCCTCTAACAGTTACAAGGGTCAACTCTTCATTGGTGGAACAGTATTACTGTCGGATGTCTGGAGGGACAGTGGACTTGGGCTGGTTTTCGAAGGAGATTTGAGCAAAGGTTTATGTCTAAGGTTGCTAAATAAGCTCTATTGAGGAAGTTGTTAGATCTGGAGCAGGGAGAAATGTTGATTATTGTGTATAATTTCTAATTTGGATGAGTTGTCTCATTATGGATGTAATACTGTAGACACCGTCCTCGGGAGAAATGAGAAGTTCATTAGGGGGTTGAGGCCCAAGATTGCTAAGGCGACCCTGCCACATCTCCATGATCCTAGTAATTCATTTGTGGAGATGGCAATCCACCATGAGGAGATGCTTGCTATTTGTGCTAGAGAGAAGTCAGTGGAAACCCAGGGTTGTCTAGGAAAGAAAAGAAAGATCTTTAAGAAGAAGGGAGATTAGAAGGGAGATGCTGTCAAGAAGGCAAAAGCCGAGTTAGTTTGTTTCAAGTGCGACAAGAAGGGTCATTATGCGAATGAGTGCCGATCTGGCAAGGGTAATAAGGCTGCAAATAAGAAGAGTGTGCAGTGCTTTAACTGTGATCAAATTGGGAATTATTAGAATCTGTGTCCAGAGCCAGTCAGAGCGGACAGGAGAAAGGTTTTTGCTATTGGACCGGCATCAGCTAGGCCAACTGTAGCTGATAAAGGGAAAACTTTATGGAAGGTATGCTTTTGATTCAGAGTATACCAGTTAGGGTACTTTTTGATATCGATGCATCACATTCATTTATATCTCAATGTTTGGTTGATAGATTATGCTTAGAACCCACCTATCTTATTACTTCTTTAAGGGTTGCAAATCTAATAGGAGGGTATGCAACTCTAGGGATGAGATGTGACCAGTTAGAACTTGATTTGTTAGGTCATAAGTTTGCATGCAGTCAGTATTTTTTTGATATCATAGATTTCGGATTCATCTTGGGTATGGATCGGTTGGGTAGGTATAAGGCTAGAACATTTTGCTAGGATAGGGAGATATCACCGAGACACCTAGATAGTCATAACCGAATTAAATGCTCAATGGAGAATTCTGACCGGAGTGTTTATGCCCCGTTGAGTGCCATGGAGGTAGGAGAAGAGTTAAGTTAGGTTCGAGTAGCAAGGGAGTTTGCAGATGTCTTTGAACCGATTATGAAATTACCACCGAAACGAGCTATTGAGTTTTGGATAGATCATGTGCCAAGAGCTAAACCTGTAGGTAAACCACCTAGCAGGATGACACCTACCGAGATGAAGGAATTGAAGGTGCTGCTAGTGGATCTTGAAGGAAGGAATTTTATTAGACCAAGTAGTTCGCCTTAGGAAGCGACTGCGGGAAGAAACCAGATGGGTCATTGAGGATGTGCATCGACTATCATAAGTTGAATGAAAGGACGATTAAGAATAAGTATCCTTTTCCAAGAATAGATGATCTGTTTGATCAGTTGTGTGCAGCCAGAGTGTTTTCCCAGTTTGATTTGACGATAGGTTTCCATCAGTTGAGAGTGGCAGAGGTCAGTATTGCTTCGACAACATTTCGAACTATGTATGGTTTGTATGAGTGGTTACGATGCCATTTGGATTAACAAATGCACCTGCTTTCTTCGTGGATTTGATGAATCGAATATTTCGAGAGTACTTGGATAGGTTTATGCTGGTGTTTATAGATGACATTTAGTATACTCTAAGGATGAGGGAGAGCATGAGGATCATCTTAGAGTGGTACTTGAGATGCTGAGATAATATTAAATGAAGGCGAAACTTACCAAAAATCATTTTTGAAAGAAAGATGTTAAGTTACTTAGTCATGTGGTTTCAGAGAAAGGCTTGTCAGTTGATCCAGGTAAGAACAAAGCTATGAATAATTGGATGAGACCAGAGACGGCAACTGAGATCAAGAGTTTTCTTGGACTTGCTGGCTATTACCGGAGATTCATTAAGGATTTTTCGCAGATGGCAGTATCTTTGACTAAGTTAACTAGGAAGGATCTGAAGTTTGTCTGGTCCGACAAATGTGAGGAAGCATTCCTTAAGTTAAAACATTAGTTCACCAATGTATCAGTGTTAGTAGTTCCAGACGAAAACCAAGGGTTGGTGATGTATACTGATGCATGTGGAACTGGATTAAAAGTTGTGTTGATGTAGAAGGGTAATGTTATTGGCTATGCTTCACGACAGCGTAGATTGCATGTAGTGAGATATCCTACTCATGATTTGGAGTTAGCTGTAGTGATCTTCGCATTGAAGATTTGGAGACATCATCTCTTATAGGAGAGATTTGAGCTATACATGGATCATAAGTCTTTAAGGGTATTTATTCTCGCAGAAGGAGTTGAATATGAGACAGTAAAGGTGGCAGGAGTTTTTGACTGCTTATGATTTCGGTATATAGTACACACTAGGGAAAGGAAATAAGATAGCGGATGCTCTTAGCAGAAGACATCAGAATGTGGTGTTAGCTATGTTGGTATAAGGATTTAGAAGCCTTGACTACGTGTAGTGTGCAGTTAAGATCGACTGCTAGTTCTAGTCAAATTACCGCCATGTTGTTCTGTTTGGAAGTTCGACGAGTGTTGATCGAGAGGATTGCTTTTATGCAGAAAGAAGATCCAGTATTAGCTGGGAGGATCAGAAGGCTTGAGGTTGGAACCAGATCGATGATCTAAAGGATTTAAGCCTTGACCAAAGAGGATGGTTGAGAAAGAAGGGACCGTTGTGTGTTCCGAATGTGGAGGACTTAAGGAAAGAAGTTCTTGAAGAATGTCGTCGGTCTAACTTTACGATTCATCCTAGAGGGACCAAGATGCATTAAGATATGAAAAGGAGCTTCTATTTGGAAGGTATGAAGAGGGACGTGGGCTTGTGGGTTAGGCGGTGTACAAACTGTCAACAAGTGAAAGCCGAACATCAGAAGACGAGTGGGTTGCTTCAGCCTCTAGAGGTTCAAGTTTGAAAATGGGATTTGATATCCATGGACTTTATAGATGAGTTGCCATGGTCAAATAGAGGAAATGAAAGTATATGGTTCATAGTGGACAGACTGACCAAGAGTGCCTATTTTATTCCAGTTATGTTAACCGGAACGACATCTATATTAGCTAAGTTGTTCATGAAGAACATAGTTAGATTGCATGGAGTTCTTAGTAGTATAGTCAGTGACAGATATGCTTTGTTCACTAACGAATTCGAGAAGAGTCTAGAGGAAGTGTTTGTTACCAATATTAGTATTAGTATTGCATATCACCCTCAGACGGATGGGCAGACAGAGAGAATCAATAATGTACTCGAGTATTTGTTGAGGGCTTGCGTATTGGACTTTGGTGGATCTTAGATGGATCACATACTTTTGGTTGAGTTTTCCTATAATAATATTTATCAGACTAGTATAAGAATGGTGCATTTTGAAGCTTTGTATGGAAGGCCATGCAAATCGCCATCGTGTTGGTTGGAGACTAAGAGAGATTAGTCTTAGGTCCAAATTTGGTTAGAGAGGCATCAGAGAAGACTGAGTTGATCCGAGTAAGGATGAAGGAAGCACAGTCAAGACAGAAGAGTTAAATAAATAAGAGGCGTAGAGACATAGAGTTCTCAGTTAGAGATATGGTTTTCATTAAGATATCACTGATGAAGGATGTGGTACGATTTGGAAAGTCAGTGAAGTTGGCCCCGAGGTATGTTGGTCCATTCTAGTTTATAGAGAGAACTGAAAAGCTTGCATACAGAGTAGAGTTGTCAAGCAGTATGGCAGGTGTCCATAATGTATTCCATGTGTCTCATCTTCGCAAGCATATGCATGATCCAGAGACTACTATTCCTCCGATGGGGTTGGAAGATTTGATAGTAGAGCCTAATTTGACTTTTGTTAGATAACTAGCTTGGGTTGTAGCGAGAGATGAGAAATGATTGAGGAACAAGACCCGTTAGCTTGGTTAAAGTTCAGTGGAGCGAAAACGAAAATGACTGTTCTTGGGAGATGAAGACAAGATTCGAGATACTTATCCTGATATACTTTGAGGGTATGTCTATATTAGATTTATATTGATATTCGCTAGTCAGGTAGGCTAGTATGGTTGTTAGGAGTCATTACAAATGATTGCTATGTTTAGTATTTAGTCTTTACCGAATTCGAGGATGAAATGCTTTAAGGAATGGATCCAGTAACACCCCTAATTTTTTATGACACTATTCAGGAGATTTAATTAGATAAATTAAATAGAATAATGAAAAGAATTAGAGTGATAAGGAGATTGAGATTTGAATAAAACAATTATAGGGTCATGTTTAATCAATTAAATGGGCTTGTAATAGCTTATTGTTATTAATTAAAAACGTGGGCATATTAGTAAATAGATGCACTTATGATTCACGGCTATATACCCATTCACATTTCATTTTCGCATATTTCACGTTCATTCTAAAACCTAAAACGCAAAGTAAAACTGAGGAGCCGGCCATTACAAGGAAGAGAAATTCTATCTAAAGCTTAGGATTAAAGCTAGGGAAATTAATCTAACAAATCTCAAAGTCCTTATCATATTCAAGGTGAATAACAATATATACCACCTTTATTTTGTTTATGATCATATGTTTTTAGGTTTAAGATTAAATTCGTTTTTTTGATGCATTGGATGATGATATGCTTGAATTATAATATGCTTGATTTAAATCAAAATACTTAAATAAGGATTTATATGGTTTTAGGGCAAAACTGAATGTAAATGATTTGCTAATGCTACAGAAAAATTATACGTTCTATAATATACAATTTTGGAGATGGGCTTCAAATTTTTGCAATTTTCCATGCTATGAAAAGTTTAATACGACTTTCTAAAGGAAAATATGATAAAATTGGGTTAAAAATTAATTTCGATTATTTCAGGAAGAATATGGGTTTGAAATTTTGATATGCTTGATAACATGATGGAAGTGAATTTCTGTAATTTTTGAGAATTTTTCCTCAGATATTTACTTTGGAAAATAAATTATTTTATAAGAAGGATTTAAGTGCAATTTTGGTTTTGCTTAATGGAAGGGCCTAATTTTTAAAATTTCCTTGATTTAGATCTGATAATAAGCGACAGTTATTTTGTGAAGAAGTTGAAAAGGTTTTAAGGCAACCAATCAGGTGTTAAGTAGGTTAGTTATAAAGAAATTACTAAATTTAGCACTAATTCAGCCTTACCTAGAAAAGTTGGTTTCGCCTCCTTTAGAAGCGTCTTTCGACTCCAATGCCTCCGCTTCGACTCAGTCGAAACCAACCTAACCGAAACCTACTAAAGCCAAAACCAGCACACATGGTATCAATGAGATTGGTACGAAGTGGACTGGTGAAGGGCGGAAGGCAGGGTGTTGAAAGCATTGCTTTCGATAGAGTCGAAACCATTGTTTATCTTTAAAAAATATGCGTCTGCCTTGTTTTTGAAGGGTCTTTCGACCAAGTCGATACCCTGCTGATTTCAAACCCGTTGCCACCTTTCTTTGTTTAAAAATAGAGCTTTTGACTGTGAAACTTTGTTTATAAAAGAATGCTTTCAAAAATGATGGTTCCGACCTTGTCGAAACTCTGCTGCCTTTCTTTTGCCTTTCGAGTGTATTGAAGCCGTCAATGCTTTCGAAGGGTAGACATTGTTTTAAACTTATACTAAGCCACTTCCTAAATGTTTTCAAAAGGTTTCGAGGGTTTTGAAGGCAATGGCTTCGAAAGGGGGTTTCAATGCTAACCTTCAATGTTTTACTTTAATATTTAGAAGCTTTCGAAAGGTGATGCCGACGCTATCAAACTTTCCCCAAACTATTTTATATGAAGATTAACGCTTTCGAAAGAGATACTTTTGTATATATTCTCTTTGACCTAAAAGATGTTTTTAAAGAAAAACCCAATGGTTTCGAAAGAGTTACTTTCATTGGTTTCGAAGCTATGTTTCTAAGGATTTTTAGTAATGCTTTAGTACTTTCGAAAGGTATATTTTGGTTTTGAAAGAGATGATTATAGAGCGTCGAAAGGTATATACTTAGAATTTTGAAAAGAAGTTTTCTATACTTTCGAAAGGGGTTACCCGGAGGTTTCAAAAGTGATTTTTTTGAGGTTTTAAAACAAATAACCCAATCTCATTTTAAAAGAAAAACCATGGCATAAACAAAGAGTTTTAAAATGGAGTTTTGAAGAAGTTTTCCTCGATTAACAGGTTAAAGGATTAACTAAATTTTGTATAAATTGATTTCAAGGACATCAAACCACAGATGTTGGTATTATTACGTTGTTAAGATTGCTTCTTCATATATTTATCCACATTGTAATGAACCCATAATGGTACTTTGGGGAAGGAAAAAATAACCAGCTACGTTAACCCAGTAGTGAATGTAAATTTAGGATGCTAAAATATTAATTAAAGATATTGACAAGGGCCAATAGGTTCGTAGTAACCCCACGAAAACTATGTACAGGAAAAGATATTGGAAGGGGCCAATAGGTTCATAGTAAATCATGAAAACTATGTATAAACAAAGTATCAGGGAGACAATTTCATAGTAAGCCCATGAAAACTATGATTTGATATTGGCAGGGGCCAATAAGTTTGTATTGAACCCGTGAAAACTATGTCCGTATTAAGATATTGATAGAAGTCAATAGGTTCATAGTCAAACAATGAAAACTAGGATAAGAAGAAAGATATTGGAGTTACCAATATGTTCAGGGAGAACCCATGAAATAGTAAAGATATTGCCAAGGGCCAATTGGTTCTTAGTGATCCCATGAAAACAATGAAATCGGGCAGGGAGTCCATATACATTAAATATGTTATTAGTAAGCCAATGAAAACTAATAGGTTAATGGTGACCCTAGAAAGTATAAATAAGACAGGTAGTCAGAATAAATAAGAATGGGTAATCTCGAATTAATTTACCTGTTTGCATATCATCATATTGTTTTGAAATGTTTTAACCATTGTGGATGTAGGAGCACATTATATGGTTTTATAAAGTTTTAGGATACTTGTGGGGGGAAAACCCATTCTGCTAAGCGGGTAGTCTCACTAGATATCTAAATGGATTAAGATGGTAGATTATTATTCATATTGGGCTTAATGTCCGACTTGAAGTTTTTGTTTTTCTCTAAAACTCGGTGCTTAATTGATTTTGAGTAGTTTAAGGGTTAAGGTTTCAGGTTCTCTTTTTAGATGAATAAAGAGAGGCAAGCTAGTTAAATAGAGTTTTTTTTGTTCCGCCATCTTTTGGTTGTAAAGGAAAATATGTTTTATTGCCTAATATATACTCTGATCAACCAAGGAGGCATCTACACATATCACTCTTGGCGTATATTTTAATAAGTATATTTTGTCTGAACGTGCTTACGATTATGGGATTACGTAGTGAACTTAAATGTTTTGAAATGGAATGTGGAATGTGTTTTGATGTTTTAATTTTTTTTCATATTCATATGTTTCTATGTACCAATGTATCTAACATTACCGTATTTGGTCGTCGAGGATTAATAAATATGGATGACTGCAGCATCCGTAGCCTTTATTTTTGGGCCTCCAAATGGGGGATGTTATATATACGTTGGTAGAAATATTGAAATATAATCTCGTGCTAATAGCTAGAAAACTACACCCATTCCAAGCCCATGCCATGAAATTGCTAACTGATCAATCTCTGAAGTAGATATTGTATAAACCAGAGATAATTTAATGGTTGCTAAAGTGGTCAGTCGAGCTCAGGAAGTATGATTTTTATTACTGCCTTAGGAACGAAATGAAAGGAAAAGCCTTAGCCAACTTCATAGTAAAATGTATCCAACAAACTGATCAATAAATTAAGAAAGCAAAGGAAACTCCTTATAAATGGAAATTGTGTATAGATGGAGCATCAAATATGTATGGTACGAAAATTGGGTATGTGTTAATAACACCAGATAACCAATCTTTAGGTGTAGTGTAATTAGGCTTTAAAACCACAAACAACATTGCTGAATACGAAGCATTGATTTTAGAGTTAAGAATGATGTAGGTAGTGAAGGTAATGCATATTAAAATTTATAATGATTCTCAATTAGCTGTAAATCAAGTGTGGAGAAGCTATCAAGATAAGGAGCCAAGCACTTGCTAAATATGTGGGCTATCCAAACATCTTCTATGACAATTTGAATAGTTTGTACTGGGAAAATTTCCTAGGAGCTAAACTCATTTCCAAATTCCGTAGCTAAACTAGCAAGCGCCGAAGAAGTGCATGAAATGAAAACTATACGAATGGGGCATCTAGTTGAGCCTAATGTAGCACAAAATCAATAGGTCTTGGTCCTAACATGTGCTCAACAAGGCAGAGCTCAAAGAAATTAGGATTGAGCTAAAATAGCTTCTATGTAGGAAAACCTACTTACTATGACCACATAGGAAGATGCAATGGAAACTTGGATTATACCATTTAAGCATTTCTTGTTAGACAACATCTTGCCAGTATGTAAGAAATAAAGTCGCAAAATAAGATAGCAAGGTCCCTATTTACCTTCACTGATGGAGTACTATGCAAAATGGGACGCTTAACTTCATATCTCTGATTTGCCACCAAAGAAGAGGGACATAGACATTAGGGGAAGTTCATGAGGGATACTATGGCGACAATTTTGAAGGACCAAAATTGATAAGAAAGTGCGAAACAAGGTTACAGTTGGCCAACAACACAATAAGATACCCACGACTTTGTCTATAGGTGAAATCAATGTTAAATATAAGCAAGTTCCCAAGATTTCCATCGCATGATCTCATCCTAATGTCCATCCCTTGACCATTTAGCACATGGGGAATTGAGTTAATAAGGAAATTTCCAATGTTAAAAGAGGGAGAAAGGCAAAATGAGTTGAAGAAGAACCGCTTGCAGCCGTCTTATCAAAAAATAAAAAATAAACTTCATGGTCAAAATCATCATAATTAGGTTGGAATTCCATATAAAATCATATTAGATAATGTGACGTGGTTCGAAAGCAGAGAGTTCACATGATTTATGAAAGAAATATGATATTCAGGAGTTTCTCTTCTGTAGCACATCCACAGACAAATGATCAAGTGGAAGTAGCTAACAAAACCATAAAAAAACCGCTTTAAGAAAAGGTTAACCAAGGCTAGGAAAGATGGCCAGAAGAGCTACCTCTAGTGCTATGGGATTATTGAACTTCAACCCATTCACCCAAGAACCATACTTCGTTCTCTTAATCATATGGGCATGAGGCAATGCTTCCAATGAAAGTAGAAATCCCATCTCACAGGATCCTATCATATGCTATAATACAAAATCAACTTTTGAAGGAAGCCACCCTTAACTTGATTAATAAAAGAAGGGATGAAGCTAAGGTTTGAACAACGGTATACCAACAAAGATTATCTAAGAGCTATAAATCCTACATGAGAGAAAGGACGTTCCAAAAGGGGGACTTGTACTAAGGAAAGTCATGACTAATACAAAAGATCTAATTGATGGTGCATTAGAACCCATAGAAAGGGCCTTTGGGAATTGTAGAAACCTTATCCAATGGAACGTACCAACTTTCGAGAATGAGTGAAAACTTATTGCCAAGAATATGGAATGTTGAGCATCACATGCCATATTTTATTTAAGCAAATGTAAAAAGAGTTTATGTATCACTATAAAATGAAAATTAATACAATGATAAACTAGATGTAGGGATATTAGACGACTAAACTACTATAAAAATCTCATGTATCTCCATTCATTACTTATGAAGGAACCATATAAAGTAATAGGGTTGTAAACACACGACCCAATGTTTCAGCCAAAAACCAAACTAGACCGTGCAAAGCAGTGTAGGTCTATGTCAATGCACGTACTCGAAGGGAAAAGTTAGAGTTGTCAAAAATGATGACTAGTTATGTAAGTTCCTAGGTCACAGTTCAAGAAACACATTACAAACAATGTACTAAACAAAGCATAGTTAAGGTTGCATCCCATGAAACTAGCAGTCACAGATGGGAGGAAATAGATCTCTCCACTTGCCAAAAGCTAACGGTATACTAGCCCAAACCTTTTGTGGATCCTGCATCCAATATGGCAAGTGGTTCATCTCCTTTTCCCCAAGAAGATGTACATAACAGAACACATGCATCACCTATCGTGTCTCAAAAGAAGTGGTCCTTCCCTTTATAGGAACCACTGCTGCACTAGGCAAGTACAATGTATTTATAAGCAAAATGCAAAGAAAAACATGTGAAGTCTTACAATAACAAAAGCAACGAAGTGGTACATGTTTAAAAGAAGAAAGCTTCACATAGTACAGGGTGATAAAGAGAATTATTATCTCAATATTACAAGTCGAAACTCAACAATGTACACAAGTTGGTTACACATACTTTACAAATCATTTGTGGTTGTTCAAATCATCATACAAAATCTAATTAGAATCATAATTTAACTCCATGTCCCATAAGCTCTTTCCCATGGTGTTTGGTGGTGTCACCTATACAAAGGATCAAGAGACATCTAAACCCCCTATCCTTATCTAGGTGTTATGATTCCTCGGTCGGGTACCCCGGTTATTGGAGGGAGTTAATCATCTAAAAGCATGGTGTAAAGGATAGGCTAATACATATACGTTTTAGTAAAATAATAATGCTTAGTAATACATATCCCATCTCGACACGAAATGGTACACACTAATAGTTCCAAGATTGAGTAATTCAACATCGATAAGCATATATATATATATATATATATATATATATATATATATATATATATATCTGTGTGTGTATGCGCGTGCGATTGTGTAAAAAATCATTAAATAAATAATATCAGAAGCGATCAAAATGTAATATACGCATATGCTGATGTCAATGTACTATGACATCTCAAAACTAAAACTCGTATGTTTCTAACACATGTCAGCCAAAAAATAATATGCCTACATATAAAGATGTCATTGCCTATCCAAAATGATACTTCACAAGCCTAATACAATAACATGTCAAAACAGTATACACAACATCATGATAGACTAACACCATCAAACATGAAAAATGGTACACCACCACCATCATTTTCTTCATCCTTAAAATGTATCCCAAAAGAGTCAGATGTTCGAAACAAAATATCCTGAAAACTACCTTAATCTAACCCGAAGTTGTTACACAAATAACAAATCTCGGATTAGGTTAGAAAGTAGATATGAGTGTAATAGTGAACCATACTATAACATGATGATGTAAATATCAGGTGTAAATGATATTATATGTCACACACTCGCTATTATACCTCCACCCACTCTCATCATACACATAAGGTTATAACACACGTGTTAAGCCTTGTTTATAGTGCTTGCAGCCACAACTCTAATCAATTAGATGTACAATCCTATTCACTATCAATTGCACATTTATTATTAAACCCATAATGTAAATATATAGGAAATAGACATATAAGTCACTGATTCAAACCTATACAATTTCACTCTATCAGATGCTGAATAGACACCAAGGATCCCATTGTCCACGATCTAGTGCAGTGGGTTCCCCCATATGGCCTTATGGATGCACTACTCACGCACTACCACACCACCTTTGTTGGCTCACCTCAATATCCATCAGCACACACCATTATATCAAATCGCCTCATCTTACTTTTTGAGCATGTGGAGCAGATCACTAGGATTTGCAACGATGGGGCCAAACCGCCATGATTTCTGGTGTGACCCTGAATCAATCCAATTAGGATGGATTTAGTAGCCCATTTAGTATCTCGCCGCACTTCGATGAAAATTATTATTAGTAAATAAAACATCCTCACTAGCGACATTAATCTTGCTAAATGTCGTTTAACCTCAGTGTGACTAAGGTGATGTTAACACATTTTCATTTCACATTTTAATTTCACCTAAGGTATTTGCATAAGTATACAATAACACAATAACAAGGCATACATTGTGGTAATAGAATAAATAGTTAGATAATCACATAAATAATATATACTACAATTTAAATAACATACCAAATCAAAAACCTCATCATACAATATGCAATTGATGACTTAACCATATAAAAGAGTTGTTAAACCACTTTCCCACTTTCTAAAAATATTTATTTAATTCTTTATAATCATTAAACCCTTCTGGAAAATAATTTAAAAATACTTTTATAACTCTTTTAAAAAATTCATAATGGTAAATAAGTAGAATATTTGGCTATAGAATAACTAAATACAAGAACTTATTTTTATTAGTCAATATCTCAAAATAAACTATTAAAAAATATTTTTAAAATATACATTTATAGTATTCATTTTCCTTTACTCAAAGTAATTGAAGCAATCAATCTTTTTTTGAATAACAATCATTTTCTTTTTAACATTAAAAAATTATTTTTGAAAGTTTATTTGTTTTAAATATTTTTTAAAGAATATGGCCTAGAGCTTTAGCTCTAGGAATGACCACCAATGGTAAGGTGGGAAGCCTAGTATGCATCTGTGCTGAACTTTCCTCTATTTCCTATTTTGATTTCTAATGTGATTCTAGCATTTAGTTCTGATGGTTTCTAATATCAGTTTCACATGCATACAAGGAATGAGATCATACACATGCTGAACTAAAATTTTGATAGTATCATGTTTGCAATTAAAGGCATTTCAAGTTTTACAGTAAGCAGTAATCTATAATTGCAAATAACAACCATAAAAACAATTTACTTCAACAATACATTATTTTTAATCACAAATAAGGTGTCAAAGCATCATATCATCACAATATATCACAGAACTTAGCATGCATGACTAGATTAAGTTGTTACTCTCACCTTATGCAAGAATTAAAGCTAAATTTCCCAAATCCCTACTCCAAAGCACAGAAAACTTTAGCTATGATCTCTGACCTAAAACAAAAGATGATAAATATTTCTACTCTAGTGCAAACAATGAGTGATATTGGATTAGGAGAGGATTAGGAGCAATTCCCTTTTGATTTTATACATTTTTGAACTAATCTGTCTCAAAACTGGATCTTTAGGATTAAGAGCAATGAAGGGATACAATGAAAGTTTTTATTTAGGGCTTTAGTAAAGAAAACGAGAAAGAATAGAGAGTGAACCCACTTCTTCGCTGAAATGAATTTGCTACTGGGCATTTGGGTAGGGTCAGTAATTATATTTAGACAATTTGGTAAGTAAAATGAAATATTTTCCTATATATAATGTTATATGTTTATTTCAACTAGTTTCATTAAATTTTAACTCATACAACTTAATTTGAAGTCTCAAAAGTTTACTTCTAACAAAATTTATATCAAATGATGATTTAAAACTCATTTTGAAATTTTAAACAATTAAAATATCTTTATACTGTTACTTTTTTATTTTATAAATAAAAACACACATCGTTATATTTTAGCTTATACATTTCAATTTAGATCCTTTTAAAATATATTTTAAACATCAAATAACATTTTAAACCCATATTAGAAATTTTAAAATATACGTTACATTAGTTTCATTGCTAGTTCATTTATTAATAAAAAGAATGCACTAACCTTTATTTTTATAAAGCTTAACATCAATACAATTTAAAATCCCACTTTTATTTATTTATAAAATATTTCTTCCTTCAATTTCACCATAAAACATTTTTATTAAACTCAAATGATTTTTATTCACTAATTGCTCTTAAATTCCAAAAGTTAGTACTACACTTTATTTATTTACAGATAACTCTATTAAATATATTTAATTAAGAATTTCTAGTATAGATCCGTGCTAGGTTGTTATAGACGCCCTCTTGAATACATTACATCCCCACAATTTACAATTGAGAATTCTATAACGATTTCCTCTCAACCAATATCACTACGCACATGCAAACAAAGACACACATAACCAAATAACACCTAATACAGTTCTACAAACCTACATTCACATACATTACACATCAAGAAACACATTCTAACAATATAAAAGACCTATATACTTGATTTATGTGCAAGTTGAGAACAATTTGGGATGTGTCTGCGGTCTCCCATATGCAATCTATCAGGTTATTAGACCACTTAAATTTTACTAACGAAACACTTTTGTTTCTCAACCGCTTCACCTTCAAGTCAATTATATAGGTAGGCTCTATGTTGAAAGTCAGATTAGGCTCGATCTCTAGGTCTTCAAGTTGCTATGGCTCCAAAATAAAAGCTAGGGTCTTGCACACATTTCCTTAGTTCAAAAATATGGAAGATGTTATGCACTCCCGATATATAAGTAGGTAGATCAACCCAATATGCCTGATTGCCCACTCGCTTCATAATAGGATAGGGTTCAATGTGTCTCTGAGCTAGCTTGCCAACTCTCCCAAATCTTACGACATCCTTCATTGGAGATATCTTCACAAACACTCGATCATTACGGTAAATTCCAAATCAACGTAGCTCTTTTGCCTCGACTGAGCTTTCTTCATTCGGTCTCTAATAAGATCAATTTTCTTAATCGTTTCTCTCACTAAATCCTAACCCAACACAATCTATCATCGGTCTCCAGCTAATATGCTAGAGAACGACATGGCCTATTGTATAGAACTTTGAAAGGTGTCATGCTGATGTTGGACCGAAAGCTGTTGTTATATGAAAACTCAACAAGGTGAAGATAGTCCTTCCAAGAAACATCAAAACCATGAACACAAGTGCTCTCAGCAGATTTCTACTACCCGATTAACCCGCTTATTTTGCACATCCATCCGTGGATGATATGCTATAATAAGGTCGAGCTAAACACCCAAAACATGAGGTAGACTTTGCTAAAAGTGAATAACAAAGAGTGAATCTTAATCACATACTTCTTTGCTACGCACTCTATGTAACCTGACTGTGCTTGATAAATAGCTTAACAAGGCTCTCCACCATTCAATTTGAATGCATGGATATGACACGTGCACTGTTGATGTAACATCCCGTAGATTTGTCACATTTATTATTAATTTTTTTCCAATTATTTAAAATAAACATTTGATGGAAAAAGATAATTTTTGCAAAATTGTCTTTTTGGGGTTTTTAATGGTTCTGTTGGTTTTAGAAATATCAAAAATATATATTTCGATATATAGTATGATATATCTTCGTTTGGGGCAAAAACGAGTTTTTGGGCTTTTGTGACTGCTTTGGCCCAACAAGTTTTCTTTTCGCCTATAAATAGATCATTATGGTGAAACCCTACCAGCCGACCTCCTAACTCTCTTCATTTCTTTCAGATCTAGTCTTTCTTCTCAAATCTAATCTCTTCTCTTCTATGGAGATTAAATCTAATTACCTCCACTAATTACAAAATAGGATAAATCATAAATCAATTCAGAAGCATGTCTTATGATATATCATTCAATACGATGCGATAATACAAACATAGTGGTGTAGTTCAGTTTTTTAGATTCAATTATATATGGACAAAATATTAGATAGAATGCGTGGAATCGTCGGAAAATTCAGAGTCGTCGATTCTAAGGCTTTTGATTCAACAGTGAAATAACAACCAATTGACGGTCAAGTGGTACCACTACATAGAGGACAATGAATAGTGTGCATCCATGATGGTTGATCATTCCAAATCTAGCAGAGTCAGCCGTGAATATCCAAAAAACATGGCAAAACACTAGGGTTGTCATGGCGGTTACAAGCAGCTGGACATGACCAGGATGGTAGGGTATAGTGATGGCAAGAAGAGATGCACAATGGTGGGTTTGGTTCGGCATTTCTTGGCTCCAGGCGGTGGCGACAAGGTGGTGGAGGCGTGCATTTTTGGATTTGGAGGTTCTGAGAGGGGAATGTGATGATAAAGGGGATGGTAATTATGGTAATGCCATTTTATTTCAATAATTATGTTATTTAAATTTTAATGTATTCTATTGACCATAACTTTTGAAACGAACTTCGATTCACGCATGTTTTCTTCTATTGGACTCGTAGTGGAATTTTCGACAATTTGGCTAGTTTTGTTAAGTTTGAAAACTGTTGGAAAAGGCGGTTGGTATGGTTTACTTAATTTATTAATTGAATTTAAATTATGAGATCGATATCTTTTGATGGAAAATTATAATTATTGATATGTAATGTGATATATTGATATTTTGGATATTTTGGATTTGATGAGCCTTCGGTTGATTGTTTGTTGTTGGTTGTTGTATTATTGGATTTTTAAACATAATTAGTTATGGATTTAAAATATGAATATTATTCATTAAAATAAAATAAGTGAAATTATGTAATAAGGATAAAATAAGGTAAATAAATGATCAATGTGATTATTTGTAGTTTTTGTTTGACGTTTATGAATAACAGTGTTTAAATAAAATAAAATAAAATTAGATTTACTAAAGAAATTTAATAAAGTTATTATTTATGAATTTCAGGGAAAATCCATAAATAATAAAGTAAAATATATTTTAAACTTAATTGGAAATGTTTATTATTATTCAATAAAGTGAGATTTTATAAATAATAATAATATGGTCTTTGTGGAAAATTACATTATTCTGAAATAAATAAAATGAATTGATTTTGGAGTATGTTAAAGAGATTTAATATGAATATTATTACGTTAGCGTAATAATAACACTATTAATTTGAAAGCTAATTTGATGAAATTACTATTTGATATCAGACACAATGTTTGGAGAGATTTAAAGTAATAAGTTACAATAAAGTATTTTGAAGTATATTATCATTTTTGGAGGAATGATTATTATCTTGTGATAAATAAAAGGAGATTTTATAATAAATAATGATAAATGATTTTATACTTAAGAGAAAAATAATAGTTGTAATTGTGATGTTTTGAATGGATGTAATATATGATTAATGGTTGATTTTATTCATTATATATGTTATTTTATTACGATGAGATCGTATTTGGATGTATTGCCATTATTATTACGTTTTGTGTAGTTAAGTATGGTTTTATTATGTTTATGGTTGTATTAGTAATGTTGTTTGGATTAGTACACATTTAACAGTTGATATTTTATCACTATTATTAGGTGATTTGTATACATTTGACAATTTATAATTAGATTGTGAGGTGTTACTATAATGAATGATTGGTATGAATGTAAGTATTTTTGTGTTGTTATCGTTTACTTAATCATTAAACATTCTCAAATGTATGTGTTATTCAACAGCTAAGTGTACTATTGTTGTTGGTGACTCTATATGATGATCTATTGTGATGGATGAGTAGGGAATGTTTTGTACTTCTTACATTGGTTTTACATCGATAACATTGATTGCAGTGGTTGTATTGATTATTTGATTCGCTTTAAATGCAATGGTTGCATTGATAGTATTGGATTGCACTGGTTGCGATGGTTTTTACTAGTTGAATGGATGCAATGATTGTTATGCATTAACAAGTATTTGGATATTGGAAAATAGTAGGAAAAAAAACTATATGGGCTTGATCCCCCAAGGGGTACGTAGGTAGGCTTTTTCAATGTGGAGGCCACCAGATCCCTTAGGTTAGGCTGGGGTGTATAGAAATTGGCACAGTCCAAACATAGTTGAAACCAATCTTTTTCTATTTATCTTATATATCCATACAGATGAAAAGTTGTAGGTAGGAGCAGAAGAGGGAACTGCAAGCTGATAGCTGATTTGGTATATTACTTTTATTCTGTTGTTGCATTATTCGTAAGTTGATAAGAATTGATGTATGTTTGAACCAAAAGTGGCTCAAACACGTAGAAGTAAAAAGTAGAGAATAAAAGTGAAGGAATTAAATGAAAACCTAAAAAGAAATGAACACCAAAAATTTTATAATGGTTCAGAAAACTCTGGCCTACGTCCCTTGATGATTTTATTGCTTATTTCTGACTTGGTGGCAGAAGTTCTTAGGACTCGGTATAACTTCAACCCATAGAATTTTAGAGTTGCAATAATATAAGAAATAATTAAGCTAGAACCAAAAGATCCTGAAAATGTGTGCTACCCCTCTATTTATAGAGGTAGTGAGCTAAAATCTCGCTTAGAAATATCTTCGAGCTATTGAACCTGGATTAGACTAATCTCCCCCAAAACTAGGCCCCACGTCGTCAAGAAATGGGAGTCAGTACCGATCCTTAGGTGGGAGTCGGTATCGATCGCCAAGTTAGCTAGATTGTTTGTTTTCGATTCATTATCTCAGATCATCTAGTGGTTAGCTTCGTGATTCCATAGTTGTTTGCATCAATAATAGCTTATTTCAGAGTCCAAATAATGTAATTATGGAAGAACATAGTTGCCAATTCAAATGTTCGATAAAGATTTGTATTGAAGTAGCAGACAAAACTGGAAGTAGGGTTAGAGCACCAAGGCGAGTCTACATGAGGAAGATGGGCCCCACCGGCCAAGCTATAGGAGTCGGTACCGGTTCCCAACTTTTGAGGATCCAATCTCTCGAAGTTCTTTTTTTGATTTGTGTTCATGCTATGATCTTATTTGTGTCCCAATTTTAGGTTTTGTGGTCACCTCTCCGGGCATCTTGCCTTAATAACTTTGTTTTGACTTGTCCGGTTCATTTGTATTCTGCTTGGTCTAGAGGCATGATAACACTTGCCCCCGAAGCACGTCGTGCGAATGGAAGATGTGCTTTGTTCAAGAACAAATATGTTGTCTTTTCGATGGTTGAGCTCTCCGGCTACTTCGATTTTGATGAATCATCCACTTCTTTTGGATTCTCCTTGTCAAATACAGGTCGTTCCAAACCCGTCATAGCCTAGACTCTAGATTCTATCTAGTGTAATCTATACATTATCACAATTTTGATTTCATTCAGAGTTATTGCATCATATATCAGGACCATCTTGTGTTCATCCACGATTTACATCATTGTCTCTCTGATTTCATTCAGAGTTATTACATACCAAAATCATCCCGTGTTCATCTAGGATTCTTCAATTCTATTCCAATTATAAGGCATTCAAACCTTTTTTTTTAATCAAAAGCCAGTTTTTTATTATCAAGTTCGATCTCTCCAGATCGCTTATACTTAGCTTAATTGCGATCTCTCTGGATCGTTGATCAAATTCATGACCGTGTAGGGTTGACAGTTAAATCCATAGCCTTTCGAGGCTGATAATAAAATTTGCAGTCGTTTGAGACCGATAGCCTTCGAGGCGGATGATGGTCGTTCGGGATTAATAAAGCTATTCGAGGCGGGTGATCGTTCAAGGTCGATATAGCCGTTTGAGGCAGATGGTGGTCGTTCGGGACCAATAAAGCATTTTGAGATGGGTTACCATTCAAGGTCGATATAGCCGTTCGAGGTGGACGGTGGTCGTTCGAGATCGATAGCCATTTGAGGCAAACGATGGTCGTTCGAGACCGATAGCTATTCGAGGCGAATGGTGGTCGTTTGGGACAGATAGCCGTTCAAAGTGAATGACGGTCGTTCGAGACCGATAGCTGATCGAGGCAGATGGTGGTCGTTCGAGACTGATATCCATTCGAGGCGAACGGTGGTCGTTCGGGACCGATAGCCGTTTGAGGTGAATGATGGTTGTTCGAGACCGATAGCCATTCGAGGTGGGTGGTGGTCATTCGAGACCGATCACCTCGAGGTGGATGGTGGTCATTTGAGAAAGATATTTAAATTCATAGCCGTTCGAGGCTGATGGCCATTTGAGGCCCTAACCGAGCCCAATCCGCTTGCTTTCGACAAAGGGACTCCATGATAAGCAAGCCCATCTGCTCATTCTCAGTGAAGGAACCTACTTCTTGCACTCTGGTCCCATCTTTTTGGATGAGACTTAAAGCGATCTTTGTGAGTTTTCACATTCCAGCGGGTTTTATAATCAAAGGTTCATCTAACAAAAGCAAGTTCAAACGTAAAAACACAAAGTCTAATACCAAGACTATTGCCTCCTTGGACGTTACAGTCTAGCATCCAGCTCGAAGTGTGCCTAGGGTCTGTTCAGGATCCTATACATGAGTAAGTGCCTAGATAATATTATTGCGTGGTTTATTGAAAAAGGAAACCTTAGTGCGATAACCAAACCTGATTCCTTGCCACTCGATCAAGAGATGACCAGCCTTGCCCCTAATCCGGGGCCATTTCTATTCGCTGCGGTTGATGGCTGCACCCGTTCCGCCACCGTAGTTCGATTTCTAACATACTATTGTAACAGGTTATCTATGGTATGTTTCTCTATCAGATCCCGTAGATGCCTAGAGTTATGTGTATAGTACCATCTAGCTCATAGAATTGACCGTATTTTCCTAACTTTCTTTCATATCTGTAGGTTCTCTCCTTGCCGACGTTCGATATGGGATTTGTCCCCTAATATCCAGATAAATTTGCTAGAGGGTCTCATTTATATCAGTGTAAGAATTGAATCTCAATTCTCTCCTTTGTCACTTTGATCGTTCAAAGTTGTCATTAGTCTTTCGCTTTCTTTTATCCTTGCTAGATCCTATTCCAGATGGTCCTTTTCCATCCATAGCATTAACCTCTTCCTTGTCGACTTCAGCATCCTCCTATTGCAGAAACCTTTCAGCTTCATGATAAATTTCCACGAGATCTATCAGTGGATCTCTTTTCAAAGCAACTTTAACATCAGTCTTCCTAGCTATTCATGAAATCGCTGCCATCAAAAACATTGAAGGATCAAGTTTATCCACCGCAGATGCGCATTGAATCTTGTCAGAAAACTCCTGAAGGTCTCTCCAACCCTTTACTTCGTGCTTTCCAACATTATCACATTCTTGGGTCATAGGATATGGACTCGAAATTGGTTCACAAATCCGTTCACTAACTTGGCCCACGTACTAATGGAATCGTTTTCCAGCTTCCTAAACCATTAATTCACCAAACCCATAAGATATAAAGGAAGCACCTCCCATGACTTCCTCAAATGCCTCCAGTACCTCCATGTGCCAGATGTACCTCATCAGATGAATTGTAGGGTTTGATATTCCGATATATATCTCTAATGTTGATAATTTGAATTGATTATTTTCATATTAGATGTTTGGTGTAAATGGACTTCTATTCACATCTTCAATGCTTTGATTAGGCAATCCTCCCTTCATAACTCGGCTCACTATCTCAGCAAGCCTATTATTATCATCCAAAGAAACTCCCATGTTTACATTTCCAGCCTACCCCAAGTCTTAATGAGAATTTTGGTGCATACTCCTTTGGTTGATTTCCTGCATTATGATCTACATTAAGATGTTCTGCTTGATTCCAGGCAGTACATTATTCCTTCCCAGGGAAGGACGACCCATGCCTTTGAGTTCGTGGGGATCGATACAGACTCCTGTTTGGGGATCAGTACCGCTCTCTAAGTTTGGGTCAGGGTTCGCCTGGGACTGTTCTGCCTCATTTCCAGCTATCTATGCTCCAGCTTCTGGTATCTAATTTTATGTTTCTTCAACTCCAACCATTCCCAGTGTCCCATCCTTCTAAAGAATTTATTCATTATCTCCTCCTGACAAGCCATCATCCTTTCCGAAAGTCTATTCATCATAGTTTCCAGCTCATCCTTAATTATGTAGATTGATGGGGGTGAGATCTTGAGGATGCCTATTAGCTTCCCCTTTGTTGATTTCCAGCAGTCACATCCTTCCTAGTTGATTGTCTAGCCATTTAGAATCATTTTCAAATCTTAAATTGGTGAATTCTAGTGCTTCTCAGTGAAACCACCAAAATGTTTGAACAAAAAATGACTCAAACACCCAGAAGGAAAAAAATTAGAGGTAAAAGTGAAGGAATTAAATGAAAAACTGGAAAGAAATGAACACCCAAAGTTTTATAGTGGTCCAACAAACTCTGGCCTATGTCCACTTGATGATTTTATTGCTTATTTCTTACTTGAAGGCAGAAGTTCTTAGAACTCGGTATAACTACAACACTTAGAATTTCAAAGTTGTAAGAATATAAAAAATAATAGAGTTAGAGCGAAAAGATCCTAAAAAACGAGCCTCACCCCTCTATTTAGAGGTAGGGAGCTAAAATCTCACTTAGAAATATATCTTAGCCATTGTACCCGAATTAGACTAATTCTCCTTGAAAACTAGGCGCTACGTCATTAAGAACTGGGAGTCTATACCGATCGCTAGGTTGGAGTCGGTATCGATCCCTAAGTTAGCCAGATTTGTTGTCTTTGATTCTTCATCTCGGATCATCTTGCGGTTAGCTTCGTGATTCCATAGTTGTTTGCATCAATAATAGCTTGTTTCAGAGTCCAAATGATGGAGTTATGGAAGAATAAAGTTGCCAAATTCAAGAGTTCGTAGAATTCGATGGAAATATTTACTGAAGCAGTAGTAGAACAACACTGGAAGTAGGGTCAAAGCTTCAAGACGAGTCTACATGAGAAAGATGGGACCTATCGGGCCAAGGTATAGGAGTTGGTACTGACCCCTGGGGGAGTCGATATCGATCCCAAACTTTTAGGGATCTGGTCTCCCAAAGTTGTTTTGTTGATTTTTGTTCACTTTATGATCTTGTTTGTGTCCTGGTTTTGGATTCTGTAATCACCTCTCTAGGCATCTTGCCTTGATAACTTCAATTTGACTTGTCAGGTTCGTCCATATTCTGCATATCAAAAGGTAGGATAATAAGGTATTTGAAATGTAAAGCGATGAGATGAT
The DNA here is from genome assembly GCA_030765085.1 of Allium cepa. Lineage (NCBI taxonomy): Eukaryota > Viridiplantae > Streptophyta > Magnoliopsida > Asparagales > Amaryllidaceae > Allium > Allium cepa. Next base: position 1,023,400,176 of record CM060931.1, on the reverse strand, counting down.
TATTGTACTACTAAGTTAATAATTATTTATATGTATTGATGTTTGATTCCGCCGTGAGGATTTTACCTTTATAACCTTTAACTTTTATCTACCTACAGTCCATTGCTTTTAATATCTGAAATTAGTTGTAAGCATGTTTTGGCATCGTTTATAATTGATGTTGGATTTAAAAATAGTGGATCATCACATTTGGTACAAATGATATTAAAAGCAGTGGGCAGTGTGTAAATAAAAACTAAAGATTCTAAAATGTATATGGTGTTCAATGGCTAAGTTTATTGTTGTTTTTGTTGCCCTTATATGATGATATGTTGTGATGGATGAGTAGGGATACCGTTTTCTGCTTCTTACAACTATTGCATTGATTGCATTTATTGTAGTGATTGTATTGATTGGCATTGGTTGCATTGATTACAGTGGTCGCATTGATTGTATTGGATTGCTTTTGTAGATTTGGTTGTACTGGTTAAATGGATGCATTGGTTGTTATGCACTAACAAGTATTTGGATGTCGAAAAGAGGAGGAAACTGGACTACGTGGGCTTGATCCTTCAAAAGGGTTACATAGGCAGCCTTTCTTGTATGGAAGCCACCAAATCTCTTAGGTTGGGATAGGATGTATAGAAATTGGCGCAGTCCAAACATAGCTGAAACCAATCTTTTTATATTTATCTTATATATTTGTACAGGTGAAAAAAAATATAGGTCGGAGAAAAGATGGAATGGAAAGCGGATAGATGATTTGGTATATTAATTTTATTTCATTGTTACATTGTTCATAAGTTGACAAGAATTGATGTGTTTGAAAGGTAAACCGATTAAATGATTATTGTATTACTGAACTAAAAATTATTTATATGTATTGATATTTTATTTCGCTGTAAGGCATTACCCTCTCTATTCATTATTTTAGAATCTTTAATTTATATCTACCAATGTTCCACTACTTTTTATATTTGAAATTAGTTGTATGCGTATTTTAATGTCGCTTATAATTGATTTTGTATTCTAAAAATAATGGGTCATCAAATTTGGTATCAGAGCTAGATTTAACAATTTCCTAAGCCTTGGGTAGATTTGACTATTAGGTTAAATGATTTAGACCTTAGGTTGGGTGAAATTATATAATTAGAGAGCGTTTTGATTGATAACTGTATGCATTGTATGTCTGTAATGTTTGTTAACCACCATTACCTCACCCAAAAGTGACGTTTATTATAATGACGAAGATAAATAAAGTAGGAATGAGGGCATGATGAACACTTTTAAAAGGGTTAAGTGTCGATTCAAAATTGAATGACATGACACCGAATGTTAAATTAAAATTGAAACCCAACCTTAGTAAAATGGAACCATATTTTTTTATGGTGAATAATATTTGCTAGGAAATTTTATAAAATATACACCTTTGATTTTAAAGATATTTTATTAAAAGGGAAAGATGGTTATTTTCGGGCATGAACGAAATTTGTTGAAACTTTGAAGTGAATAAAATATTTAATATGGGAATAAAATATTTTTAATTTTTGGAAGGAAAAGTGAACATAATAAAATTATTTTATTTGAAAGTACATTTTGTGAAAAGGTTTTTAGTAATTAGAAATTGAATTCAACCTTGGAATAAATATTCTAGTGTGAAAAAAATTTGCTAGTTTTTAAAACATCATTTGAAATGTATTTTTACAATGGTTTGGGATTGTCTTGTTAACAAAGGAAGATTTTTGCTAAAAAGTGTTCTGTCTGAAAATATTTTTATGAAATGATGATTTGGTTTTAAAATATTTTAGGAGGAAATATTATTGTTAAAGAATATTTTAAACGTATATTGTAAGTTTTGAGGAGTACTTATTTAATAAGTTGTCTTAAGGAAGAGAAACCTATTTTGATAATGGTATAAAATTTAAAATATTTTTGTCAGAAGTACCTTGTTGGGGAGTGGTTAGTGAGCGCATTTATTTTTAAAGAAAATAATATTTTGTTGAAACAGTCTTTATAGTAAATATTATATAGTTTGAAGAAGGTTTATTTTAAAGGTACTTTACAAGAATGTTATTTCCATAAAAATATGTCATATTCTGAAGTAATTTCTGAATAAAGTATTTGAAAATGTGTAGAAGGGATATTTTTTTTTGAGAAATCAGATTATTGTGGAAATATTTTTTTGGATATATTTTTGAAAAAGTATTCTTTTGAAGTGAAGAATGCAATAAAATATTTATTTTAGACAAAAAGTTTTAAAAAAAAACGTAGGGCATATTTGATTTCAAAAAACTTCTGTTTGAAAATTAATCTCGGTTGGAAGAATTTTCAAAAAGGATATTTTGATAAACTATGGTTTGAAAAGAAATACATTTTTTTGGACAAAACATTTTGATTGAAAACGGACCTAATTTCGAAATTGTTTATTTTAGAATATATTTTAAAATATATTAATAAAGAAATAATGTTATAAATATCTAATTTTACAATAACTTGAAAAAAAGAAGAGAAAATATTTTACTAAAAAGAGGATGATTTAATTTGAAAGGTAAATGGTTGAAAAAGTAAAAAATTTAATTGAATAACAAATTATGGAGGTGTTTGCTAAAAAGATATTAGATGTTTTGTTTGTGAATTTCAACCGAGGACCGAAAAACTAGATTTTGTAACGAGGTGTAAGAAATGTGGTATTATTAGTTTTTAGTTGGCCCGACACCCATTATAGCGAAGTTACGTTATGACTATTGCATGAGATTTCCCTAAGGAGTTATGGGAATGTCTAGTTGTTCCCTTCCGTAGAAAGGGCTGGGAAATAATGTAAAGACCGCCTAATTGATGTGTGTGATGGTGACCTTTAACCTGTGATTGCATATTTTGTTGAAATTGCTTATATTATTCATAATTTAGAAAATTTCACTGCTTATTTATTTATATTTATTGTTACTCTTGTTTATTTATATTTACGTATTACAACATGTCATGCTTTTTTAAATTTATTTATCCTACTTATATGATGTTGTTGATTGATTTTTCTTTTACTATAGTTGATAGAATTATTTGTTTGATTACTTATTTGATATAATTGGTTTTTTGTTGTCTGCTTTTTGTCTACTGTTTTCTTGTTTATTGTCTACTATGTATGATAATTTTACGATTGGAAGTGGTTAAAGGACATAATTGACTGAGTCATAATGGAATGATGTTGTTCGTAAGCTGTGGAGAACTGCATATCAAAATTGACTAAGAGATATAAAGATGTTCCTTGAAGATGGATAACAATGGTTGGAAAATTTTGATGGTTAAAGACTTGATGGGTACCATTGAGGGATTAAAGGTAGGTGGGAGGTTCATTATAGTGGTTTTAAAAGTGTTTTAGAAATCTATTTTTTAAAAACAATTACCGACTTCTATGAATGTTTTCTATTTAAAAGAATTTTTTTATATGATATATATGTATATATAAAACAATGATTTTTCAAAATTAACTATTTTATATAGAAAGATAATTCTACAAAGGAAAAAAGGTTTCTTTTTATAAGGGGATGGATGCTTTGATTTGAAAAGGAAATATTTTGGTGAATTTTTTGGTCTTAAAATGTATTGAATTCTCTATGCTAACAGGTCCCTCTTTGGCATTTTGGTAAGTCATGCCTGTCATCAAAGAATCACTATAAGAGCATTTATTAATCAAATTTTTGGAAAGGATCTAAAGGTTGGAATGAGACGACTCTCCATGATGATTATCCACAAGGGCTTGAATGGATGATCTGCAGGTAGAATATTGAAAGATTTTGTCGTGGAAAGAAGGAAATTTTTTTGACGAGGGTGGGTTCTTGGAAGGGTTACCCATGAAAAGAATGTTGAATGGTACTATAGTGGAATGAGATGGAGGTGGAATTGTCCCTTGAAGTTGTATAGAAACGAGATGGAGTAAGGAAAGGGCTCGAAAACATGTATGAAGTAATTATTGATGTACTTGAAAGCAGGGATATAGTGAGGAAACTCACCGGGCACTTGGAAAGGCTACCCTAAATCGATGGAATGGATCTGTATACCTGTGTAGGTGGAAAGGACCCAGTATCAGCTTTGGGCAGTAGAAGGTATACCAAAAAATAGGATTTATCCATTAATCCCTGGTCATGGAAAGGTCATACGAGTTATCATATATCCACAATACTCTTAAGATGTTGGTCATTTGGAAGAAACCATATGATATGGGTTTAATGATTAAGGACCAGTACCGTTGCAGCATGAAAAGATGATCATATTATTTTTCGGATGATGTTATGACCATTACATGATTATTTGCAAGATGCACCAATTATTTTGAACATGAGACGATGAGAAATTTCATCGACGATATTGAAGATACACATATTGGATGGATGAATACTCAGCATAAAGGTTAACACACTTGTGTTATTAGATGATATGGTGATGTAGTGATTGCCCTTTTTGATATATGTGTGCTTTATTTTTTTATGAGCTATGCCGAATATTGATTTATGTGTATTCATTTATTTGTACATGAATGTTGGGATTAACCTCTATTTGTTGTGGATTTTAAATATTGTCTATTAAGGTTGAATTACAACAGTGTATGATATGAATTAATCTGTGATTGAAATTGTTTCACCCTCGGTTGATGAATTTTTATTTTTACATGCTATAGTTTGAGTTGAATGATAAGGAAGTGCATATGTTACTATAATTTGTATATATATAGAAAATTAAATTAATTGTTGTGACTGAATTGTATTGTTTTGTGATTGATGGTGTAATATGGTTATTATGCACTAGTTTATAAGTAGTTAACTTGTTATGTATTGTCCCATATTTTGTGATTAAACCAATAGCGATGACTAGTTGATTTGATTGAGACTATATTTAAGAAATTGTGAGAGTGCAATTCTCTAAGGGTGGAAGATTGTAAAGACCTGCAGATTTGACCCATTTATTAATTTTCTTTAATTGTTTGAAATAAATATTTGTTGGAAAAAGACAAATTTTTGCAATTTTCTTTTTTGGGTTTTTGATAGTTCCATTTGGTTTAGAAATATCGAAAACGTGTATTTTAGTATATAGCATGATATAATTTCGTTCAGAGACGAAAATGGGTATTTAGGCCTATAAATAGATAGTTATGGGGAAATCCTGGTAGCCACCATCCTATTCCTCTTCGTTTTCTTTTTGATTTAGTCCTTCTTCCCAGATCTAATCTGTTCTCTTCTAATGGAGATTACATCTAATTACCACCGCTAATTACAAAATAGGACTAATCACAAATCAATTTAGAAGCATGCCTTATGATATGTCATTCAATACGGCGTGATGACACGAACAAAGTAATGTAGTTTGTTTTTCGAGATCTGACTGTATATAGCCAAATTATAAGATAGTAGGTGTGCAATTGTCAGAAAATATAGAGCCATCAATTCTAGTGCTTTTGATTCAATAATGAAACGGTGACCAATTGACGATCGGGTGGTACCGCCGCGTAAAGGACGACGAATAGTATGCATCCATGATGGCCGATCAATCTAGATATAGCCGAGTCAAACATGAAAATTCGAAGAACATGATGGAACCCTAGGGTTGGCATCGCGGCTAAAAGCAGCTCGTGGTAGCCAGGTTGGTGGAGTATGGTCGGCGGCAAAATGAGAGGCACAGTAGCGGGTTTGGATTGGCGTTTCTTGGCTCCAAGCAACGACGATAGGTAGTTATGGTGAAAACGAATCAATGACACTTATGAAGAACCTCCCTACCAAGGTTGGCTATGTTAGGAACACAAAGCCTTCCTCAATGCCTCAAATATTCACTCGAATCGAGTTCCAACCTCCTCAACTCATTACCATCATCATTACTCTACAGACGAGGAATATGATCGACCAATCGTGGATCATCCTTTTGACTAGCATGAATTCTATCGACCATACTTGATCAAACCTTAAAACAATCCAACATAGAAGTAAGTCATCCATCCTTCCATATTGAGTATCACATGAAGCCAATAACTCCATATCATCCCATTTAGCCAACATCATCAGCATAACTACTTGATGCTTATGCTGAGGGCATCTGCAACTTAGTTACACACGTCAAGTGTATACTGAATATCAAAGTCATATGCAGTAAGGAACTCGAGCCATCTCTACTGACGCATATTCAAATATCTTTGAGAATATAGCCACTTCAGGGATTTATGGTCTATATAGAGACAAATAGCTCGTCCAAAAGACAATGTCACCATAGTTTCAATGCAAATACAATTGCAGCTAACTCCAAATCATGTGTGGCTTGTCTAACCTCATTTAGTCCCAATTTTCTTGATGCGTAGGCTATAACTCCTTTCTTGCTGCATCAATACAACACCAGGACTTGTCCTATATGCATTAGTGTAAACTACTAAATTCTGGTTGCCTTTTGGTACAATGAGAATAGAAGCATTAAATAAATTCTTCAACTTCATAAAGGCTTCGTCACACTTATTAAAACTTCACACCCTTCTTCGTTAGATGAATAAGTGGACTGGAAATTTTAGACAAATCGTTAATGAAATGCCAATGATAACTTGAAAATATCAAGAATCTATGAATCTCGGAAACTGTTTCTGGCCTCTTCCTTTTTTGAATAGCTTCTATCTTAGACATATCAAAAGAAATACCCCTCTTGGAAATAATATGTCCTCGAAACTTTACTTTTTTCTACCAAAATAACATTTAGAGAATTTAGCTTCGAGTTGATGAGCTCAAAAAGTCTTCAGAATTGCATCATGTATGGTGCATGCTCCTTTTCAGTCTTACAATATACAAGAATATCATCAATGAAAACCAGAATTTTTTTTCCAAATGAACCTTGAAAACCCTATTTATCAAATACACGAAGCATATAAGAGAATTCGTCAACTCAAAGGGCATAACAAGTCACTCGGAATATCCATATTTTTTCTAAGAGTGGTTGAAGGAAGGTTGTTTTTTGCCACTCATAATTGGTGGAAATCAGTAGCTAGCTCGAATTGCATGAAAATTCTTGCATGCATAACTAATCGAATAAATCATTAATTCTTGGCACTAGGAATTTATTTTTGATATTGAGCTCATTCAACTTTTTATAATTTGTATAAAGTCGTAAGGATCCATCTGCTTTCTAAAAAACACTACTAATGCATCCTAAGATGAGCTACTAGGTTTAATAAAATTCTTCTGGTTAAGCTCTTCTATTTTTGACTTCAACCCTTCAATTTCTTTAGGCAACATTAGATTATGCTGCTAACTAATTAGTTGGGCTACAATGTAAGATTGGTCCTGAACTCAGTCACTCTTTAAGGCGATAAACCGGTAACAGGCTTAAAAACATATGAAAAATCTCCAACGAATGCAATCTTATCAACTTCATCTTCATGAGATTCCAATGCATATAAAGAAAATCCAAAACCGGCTTTAATTGCATTAAGTGCTAATCCTTTAAAGTGATAACATGGTTTGCATAGAATAAATAAGCTTCATAACGCTTGAGCCAGTCCATCCTAAGAATAATCCAAAGCCGAAATAGTCCGACACATACAATTCATATGCAAAAGAATGCCTATATAGGTTTACAACAACACCATAACACTTCATCCCTAAAGTAGCATAACCTTCAATGAGGTTCTCTACTCTATGTGAAGTAACCACCAAAGTAACATGTAATTGAACTTCTTTGCTAGCTCTTGCGATATAAACGAATGTGATATGCATGTATCGAAAAGAACTCGCAAAGATATATCATGAAATATAACCATACAATCTGACACTGCTACATTCTTTCCTTTTGGTTGCTCAGACGCTTCTGACCCAGTAATAAATGAATAGGCTGTCAACCTTTTTCTATATCTCTCTCATGCAGCCTTCATATCTCAATGTTGTATCTACCACCTCCTCAAATGGATAGTAGAGCAATGTTTATAATTTATTTCAAAGATATTTCCACAAAACTAATACAAACTTCTCATTCTTCTCTAAGGTGTACCGACCAAAATATGTCCGTACTTTGACAAGGGATTGAACTGATTGATATACTCCTGAACAGATGATTCATCTTGCTTCAGATCCATAAATTTTTCCATATAATGATGCTTTCTCTATTTTAGTAAGAAAGCTTATAACATCTTTTTGAACCGAGGCTAAGAAATACCATTCTAGAGAGTCTATGCTGTCATGGCATTATACGAGCCTAGAGAACCTGATTATAGCTGGTGCGATGCTAGCTTTCTCTTCTCCTGATCTGAAAACCCCAAATCCTCAAATATTCTCTCACATGTCCTAAGCCATGAATGCAAATCCATCACACCTTCATTTCCCAGAAATGATTTACTACCCAAATTGGTATAATCACTATATAACTCGATAAAATTCGAATGTGGCTTCAAATTCTATACACCGTTGCACAAATCCCCTGAACATTTCTCATGACTTCCATCCACTACTACATAGTCATGAGAACACTTGAACTTCCTGTGCTGTTGGATTGACCGTTATTTTCTTCTATCACGGTACTAACCATATTACTCTATATCTTGCCATACTCACACCCAAAAACATAATACACCACTCCATTAGAAAGAGACATGAGGTGTGTATATATAATTCACTTATAAGTACTTATAATATCACATTTACATACATATATCACCCAGATGAATACCCTTTAGGTCACCACTAACTCGCATGCCACATATGAGAGTCACAAAAAATGAGGTAACACGTCCTAAGTGTCACTCCTCTTAGGCTATATGTCTCTATTTTTTAATTATTCTTACATATGTAATGATACCGATCTTTGACTCCCCGACCCAGCACCCATGCTACTAGAGGAAGTGAACCATCTGAAAGCATGGAGTAAAACTAGAAAGCAACAATCTGTCATATATGCTCCCTTAGGCTAACATGGATACATTTCAGTATAATGAATGTATGGCAAAAAAATGGTACAACACCCCCAATTTGAGTAAAGAGAGTATATCAAGCTATAATCAGCAAGTAAATGATAGTAAACACTTGAATTTTATAGTGGTTCGGTTAATCTCTGGCTTATGTCTACTTTAATCTTATCATGGAATGATTTTGTCACAAGTACAAGGGATAATTAAAAATAGCCAAGCATGGGAAAAAGTAGCCTCCTCAGTGGCAAACTCAAGTAGAGAATGAAGATGAAGAATAGAATGGCCAAAAGTTCTCTCCAAGTACCTAAATGCTTGTTATTTATAAACGAATCGTCCAACTAAGTCACTGGATCACAAAATACCAATTCAAACCCCAGATACAAAAAAGTAGGAGGGGAGACTAGGTCCCCTATGCCACAAAATCATATCAGTACCAACATGATTAGGTCAATACCGGTATGATTTGCTAGTTGCAAACCACATAATCTTCTTCTATTCCATCTTCTAGCTTCGATTCGTCCAGTTTCAAGTTCGTTTTGTCTTAGAAATAAGGTTGTTACCGAGATGTTTTGACACATCCACTACTTTTCCTTTTCCAGTAAAGCTTTTTGGAGTTGCTTATCTACTCCTTTAGAAATGGACTCCAAGGCGATCACTTTAACCAACCATCCCCTAACCATAGCTCCAAAATCAACCAGAGTGCCTAGAAACATATCGGTACCTACTTGAAAATAGGTCGATATCGATAACTCCCATAGCATATCATTGCTTTCTAATTCTCTGAAGTCTCTTTCATTGCCATTCAAAGTTTTCCTCCTAGTCCTCGAACCATTCTATCTTAATCTCGACGTCTAGATTTGTCCAAGAGCTGCTTGGCTTAAAGCTGGATAATGTTTGCTCCCAAAGTATGCTTCTGTTGGAAACAAAGCATGATTTGGATCAAGGCAAGCATATAAAACCATCCACACAAGTCCATTTTATGTCAAAGAGTTGCTTCAAAGTGTCATTTCTATTCCATGGGCATCTGTTCAACCTCTTTAAATAACAGTCATATAACTTTCTATTCCAAGGTCAAGATCTACATCAATTCGAGGATCATTCCATGCCCTGACCAGGTGAGAACTTCTTTTATTTTCCCTTTTCTTCATTTTTATCTTTTATAAATGGAGCTAATAATTCATGTCGATACCGACCTCTTCATGTCGGTACCGACATGAAATGCTGAGTCATAAAAGGCCTTTAACTACTAACATTTAGTGTTTTTCACCTAACTTTCGCATACTTCCATGCCTTTAAAATTTCGATCGTGCAACTCAAATTCCTTAGCAACCATCGCCTATCGTCGAATGCCTGAGGCCGCAGCTACCTTACCTTAGCTACCACCATTACTTGATCCCCTCGTCGACAACCACTGCACCCCTTCAAGATCTCGACCTCGACTTCATCTAAGTCCAGATCCACTTTCGATATCTTAAGGTGGGTTCCTTAGCTATTATGGTGTTGGAACTAGGCCAATCCACAGTGGAGTTAAAATGTAAATTTCAAAAAATTCTTATTTAGGATCTATTGGGCCTATGTAGTCTAAATGAATTTTAGATCAAATATAATAAAGTTTTAAATAAAATCTTTTTTTATTTAACTTTTTAATTTTTTTTGAATATTTATATTTTAATCAATATGAGATGTTTATGTAAAATGGATTATATCAAATATACTCTTATGCGTAAATGGGTGTAGAGTTACACGTTAAAATTAATTTAGAGAAGGAAACTTTTCATTTCTCCCTCTTAATATATATAGTTAATTAAGAGAATATTTTGTCTTATTTAGAGAGAGAAACCTTTCATCTCTCTCTCTCTCTCTCTTTTATTAATTGATTGACTTATTAAGTAACATTTATGATCGAATTATACTAGGTATAGATTATGAGTAAATCCAAATATACTCCATTATAAATGTGCAAGTGAAACATAGCAATAGGATGTATATAGTTACTATATACATATGTAGATGTTGGGATTTGCATCCGTAACGTATATATTTCCCATTTATATGTGCAATGTTTGTCATAAAATAATTTTAACCTATATTGGAATGTTTATATACACATATATCAAAATTAACTTATGTGTTAAATGAAATGAATAATTTAATGTTTGAATAAATTCGAAACAAAAAGGTCTAAATGAAAGGGTAGTGGCGCATTTAAGTGGCATTAAAAGAAAAGGTGCAAGGCATTTAAATGGAAATTAAGGAAATGTAAAGATAGAAATCTTTTAGCCTTCTTTTATTCTTTCTTAACTAATTTCCAAAACATTTTAAACTTGTATGTATGTATGTGTGTATATATATATATCAAAATTAATTTACATAAATGAAATAAACTATTTAAACTATTTGAATAGATCTAACTAAGTCGGTAAATTAGATTCAAATTCAAGATCCAAAACATCAAATGTTGCCAAGTAAATAATTTTCCACGTTGAAAAAAATAAAGTAGTCAAAGATATTATATACGTGTGTGTGTGCGTGTGTATAATTTTATAACATAAACTATGGCCTAAACAATGTCATCGTTATTTCAAAAGCACAAACTATTTAAAAAACATTTTGTGTGGAATATACAGATAGTATTAAAGTTTTCAATATTTAAATTATGAGCATGTATGTATATATATTAAACAATTAGGCCATTATTTTTTTAGTTGCAAAACTACAACAATGACATTTTCAACACATAAATGATTCAAATATATATTTACAATGTAGATTCACAGGGTTATAAGTAGCAACGTTTGCCTATGTAAAGTCATTGTAAAATATAAGGGATACAAACTATACTAAAAAATACGATGTATAATTAAAATTCAAATTAGATTATTACTATGAGGAGTATCCTAAGAAACACACCTTGAACGAAGATATCTCCTCGAATCTCCAAGATCCATACCCAATCCTTGCAAGAGATGGATGGACCATTTATATTTCATTATTTTTTTATGTTTAGAGTTGAAATTTTTTTCTGCCATGGATGTTAAGAGGAGAGAAAAGAAAATATGAATGAGAAAGAATGAACCGTCTTTAGAAAATAAATAGAGAATTTGTTTTAATCAAAGAATGAAACCTTTTCCATTCTTTAATTAAAACTTCCCTAATTAATTCCTTTAATTATCTCTCTCCACTCCTTTCTCTTCGTATAATATGGCTAAAATTACATGTCATGAAATGACATAAAATTTCCCTAAATTAATTTATGTAATTATCTTTCATTTAAATTACATCGATGTTGTATATTAATGCACACAAATATAACTTTTATAAACGCATTCAAATAATAACAAACAACTCACAAACATCGAATAAATTAAATAATTATTAATATTTCTTAAATATTAATTAATTTAATCAATTTACAACATTTTATAAATTAACTAAATCATGTGGTTTTTGGAGAATTCATCATTACGTTTGTACGACTCAAAGGTGTGAATTCTATGAACGATTAATATCAAACAATTTGAATATTAACGTTCATATGTCATCTTAGCTAGCGGCGTAACATTTTGGATGAATTTATCATTTACACATCTTTTGGTGAATTCCAATTTTACTTATTATAAGTGGTATCCGATAGTGATAATTATTTACACCAATCCTTTCCATCAAAACAATATTGCATTTCGATTTATGGAATTGGTAATTGTCAAAATTCCAAGATTATCCACATTCAACTTTATAGTCCAAAACAAAAGTCCTTAGTTCAATAATAATAATATTAAACTACTCTGGGAAGAGACTTTGGTTTGAATTGACTTCAGTTGACTGTGGTACTAACGTCATATAACCAAGGAAACAAAACCTCTCTTGAACAGTGTTTCACTTCCAATGCTTCCACACAATCTAATATAGTCGTTCAACAGACGTTGTACCATGATTTAACTATAATCAAAGCAAAGTTTCCACATTGAAAATCAACAGTATTCTCAAGTCATGAGAACTGTGTAATTTTGTTACAACGATATTTTTGTTTAACCTTAGTTATATTAACCAATAATGAACTATCAAGTAAGTCATTCTATAGTTATCTAATAACTATTGGTACGTAACCCTTTGGTGCCCTCCAACAATCATGAGTAATACACTGCCTAACGTCTAGAGAGAGTTACGTACTTTTGTCCTCACGGATGCATTAATATCCATTCTCGATATATCTTGACTAGGAATATTTAAAACGGTATGTTTAATTTCATTATGATAAATTACTCATGGTCACAACACTTTGTAACTTCTATCACATAACATACCATTTATGGATTTTTCATTAAATATACTTTTAATTAAATTAACTATTTAACATAACACATTGTACCAAGTTTATAATAAAAAGAAAACACCTTTTATTTCGAACAAGAGCGGTTATCGAGATAAATATATGTAAAAAATTATATAATTGACCCTATGACATACCCCAAACTCTAGCATATGGTGGTTGTGTTACCATCAGCCATAGTTGGGGGTTATTCATGGCTGATGAATGTTTGGTGCTTGGGACTTGTGATATGTTGACACCAAAATTGGGCATTAACACCCGTAAATGAACACACATATTTTTATAGTAGTTCGACAATCTTGGACTACATCCACTTCATATTTTTATTGATCTTTCATTTGATTACAGTTACAAAGATGTTTGGATCAGCTAGGATCCATTAATACAAGAATAAAGAATGAAAATGGCAGAGCCTCAACAGCAGGAAGAAGGATCCCTTTTCTGAAACTATGCATGCTATATTTATAGCAACGGATGCATGGATCGGGTTGAAACTTTATAAGAAGGTCTTCCACATCCAGAAGGGACCACCATATCGATTGACCATGTTAATTCGATGATTAGGAACGACTGGTATAAAGATAGCCAATCCTCTTCCTTAGCTCCAATCATTGTACGATCGTTCTTGGAGGGTCACACGCGCTTCTTGATGTTGCTCCTTAAATATGGGATCATTATGAGTTGTGGGGATGAAGGAATTGTACGATCGACCGTACATGGTTGCTCGGGAATGGTAAGCGAGGTTCTAGAACTATAAAGCTTGACAACTGCATGCAAATGATTGGCTATAGCTTGGACATGAGAACGATCGGCAGGTAAGATCGATGTTGGACGATCGACAAATATTGCCTTATGGAATGATCGGCTTTAACATAAGTCCAGAACATTCGGCCTTTAGAACACTTAGAACAATCAAACTATATAATACTAGAACGATCAGTCTGAACTTGAAATATGTACTTTTACCCCACATAGAAACCATTCTTCTCTTTTCTCAGAAAATGGAATAAAAATAGATTAAATTAAAATAATAAACGAGCTCCAGTTTCTCATACTTGAACGAACATTTGGACTTGTGCATGACTTGAATATGATACATACTTCCTGACCGGTAGCAGATTGCCTTAGAACAAATGTCACAAACGATATCCTTCAACTATCTGTTAAAAAACAACCGTAACTTAGATAATAATCAGATTTCTATTGGTTAACAATCGTCCATAGAACTCATGCTGCATCGTTTCCTAATAACAAGCAAGGACAATTGGGACGGTCAGGAATGACGGTCTCTCTGAACAAATTTTTAAGTCTTGTTGCCTTTTCTGTCTTCATTTTTGCACGACTTATTACTATATTGAGCAGCACTTTATCGCACTACATTTACACTCACTATGACTAGGGGTAAAGTTTACTTCTTCTAATTATGATTTTTACTAAGTTTGCTAGTAAGGGAACCTAGACGTTATGAGCACCCCACAATCATGCCAACTGGATCATCTTTTCATAGGACCAATCCGATGTAGAGTCTAGTTCAACAACTGAGTCTGATAGTCTGCCGCTCAATCGTGATTCAGAATACCCGAAAAGCTAGGGTCCTCAACTTGATTTTTCAGATTGTTCCTGTATTTTCGTCAGAAGTTATCGAACATACGCTCGATACTTTAGAGGATACAATCATTCCTGAAAAATCTTTTGATTCAGTGGTTTAAAAATTTAAGGAAGACGCTCTCTAGAGAATCTGTGTCAGGCATGGAATTCCATTTGATGACGTGTTAGTTCCGTCGCAAAATGATAGGGCTCATCGACCTCCCAAAGGGTGTACAACATATAAAAAGTTTATGTGCTGGGCGGGATGCATTCCACCTTTCAATTCATAATTACGGGAGATCTTACATTATCTAAGGATAGCTCCTGCACAACTCCATCCAAATGGTTATGTGCTCCTTAACTGTACTTATATGGTATTTATGGAGTTTCTGTACCATCCTCCCACTACCGAATCCATCCGATTTATCTTTACATTCAAACGGCGGACAGGGAGTTTATCGTTCACATTTCTTGAGTTGGCAAAGAGATGCCAAATTTTGACCGGCACATGGAATAAATTAAGTGCCTTCAAGAGCAAATGGTTCTTTATTCACTGCCTGCCTAGCATCGCTCGACAGTGGCTAAAAAGGTGTAAATGTTATCCACCAACTTCATAATAACATAGTAAACAAATATCTAAGTTTCTTCTGACTATATTAATCATTTACAGATGTCGTTACCGTGCCTAGTGACCATATTTACAAAGAGACGGTCTCAATTTTGAAGAATGCTCCACTTGAGGATAAAAATATCGAATTTTTGCTCAGGGATGAACGTCTCATCACTTTTGGCTTGATAAAGAAGATCCTAAGCGTGGGACTAACTAAAATTTCCCAAACGGTTGGGATCAGATCATGGGCCACAACTGGTCAGAGAAATAGTCAAACCGGTCCCGTGGTGCACCCAGTGGCAAGTACTTAAGAGCCTGCCAATATTAATGTTGGAGGACAAGGTAAAGATGCACCTGGTCATGATGATGATAGACCTAACCCTGAGGTTGGTGTCGAATCCTCACAAGTTTCACAACCCCCGACCGGGTTAAAGAGAAAAAAGAAAACATTCGCACACCGCCTTCCGAGAAGTTGCATCTCTGATGAATCTAAGTCGTCGATGAATATACCAATAGACTCGTTGTCCGATCTACCAATTCCACTTGATCTTGATGCCTATCATTTTACTGACGTGAGCAATGTAGGGTCAGAGTCTCCTATCAGAATTGGCTCGAAGATCCCTACTTCCGAAGGGGAGGTTACAACGATGAGCAAAGCTCATGCACCTGGTCTGTCAGGGGGTTTCACTAGGATACTTACATGCACTTGCACCATACAACACTGCACTGTACTTGACTTGCACCTTCTAATACTCGAAATTAATTGATATCCGTTTTTCTTTGCAGAAACGATGGTGAGGAAGAGGGGCATGTTCAATTCTCTACAGGATGTATGACATTAGTCATCAGGATCGCGATCTAGCTCCTACCGCAATAGTTGAGATTATTATGATTCTAGCTATCGCCAAGCCACGATCGGGGTTGAGACGAAAGGGATAGGCCTACTCAGGATGTACACAGATAGGGATCGAGATCTTCTCCTCAAAAAGGTCCTGAAAGACCAGCTGAGCATAGGACCTACCCATCGACCCCCTCACGGCACTTCTACTGCTCCAGTGCCTCTAAAATCCCTGGTTCCATCACAGTCTCAACGGCCGAGCGATGCCGCTACCATGGCGAATACACTGCGTTCATAGACCTAGCAAAGAAATTACCACAGTTGAAGTTGCTTCTGAAGATCTTCCAAATGTTTGTATGGCGCAACTTCAAGAGGAATTTCAAATTTATGATTTGAAGGATTCTATTTTCCACCCAATTTGATGAGGGTTCTGAATGATGTCCAGAAAATGACCATCGATTGCGTCACCGATATCCACATGCAATATCAAGAATGAGTGAAGGTAGCGGAAAAAATGTCAAATGTTTCCTTCGAACGCGCGATAGAAATTGAAAAACTAAAGCAACAAGAGGCCCAGGACAAAAGAATCATCTATACTATGACGAATGAGTTGGAGGCCTCTAGAATTTCCTTAATAGAAGTCGAAGGAAAAACCGACGCTGCCTTAAAATCTATGGAGGAGATATGGACCAGTCATCTCGATATGGTTCAAGTATTGCATCATCGGAACCAGGAGATAGTGTTCGAGCGAGACGTGGCTCGAAACAACGAGTCTACGACCTTGAAGGAAATTTCCAAGCTCAAGGACAAGCTTGTAAATGCAATTAAAGAAAAGGATGATTCTTAGAAGATCGCTAAAGATTCTTGGGGAGATTTGGTTCATGTCAGGCTTGAGAGAGATGCGGCCATTGAGATGGACAAAAATGTCAGCCTCTCATTCAACGCAAGATAGAAGCGACCAAAGACAAGGTGAGAGAAAATGCAATGAATGAGCTCGAGCCACTTCTCGTTCTCTACAACGCCAATGTTCTCAAGCATAGGAACTTGGCGTGGCTTGGCAAAGACTATCCTTACCAGCTTCATTATGCTTGGGAATTTATTATCGCGGAAGAGAAGAAACTTCCTGGCTCAGAGGACGTCGATGTAGCCAAACTTGAAAGCGAAGCGCTATTGGGAAATGAACCCAAAATATTGCATGACATTCAGACTTCTCTTCAGAAAAAAATCTGTGGTTGCTCCTTCACATGAAGCGGGTGAAGGATCTGGATTGGCGCACTTTGGTATCACAGTTTATTTGCCCCCGGTGTCTTGAGTCATGCGTAACTTTGCAGCGAGCTTCTTAACTATCCTCGGGTATGATCCACATAAATCATGTCTATCTCCAATTCTAGAGTGCAATTTCGAAGTCGCTCCAGCACAACATGGAGTTCATACTAAAGAAGGTATTCCGTTGACTTTTCTCTTCTCTCATTAAGTTGGGGTGCTATAAGTCGATATTTCTAATCTTTTCGCCTATTTTTCTCAACTATCCGTCATGCATTGCTCCTCTCCCTTCAAAAGAGCCTCAAATGGAGTCGCAAACGGCCACAATTGAATCTGTTAAAGTTACGACTTCGGCCGCCACTCAGAGTACACTAAGAAGCCTTTTTTTTACGACAATTCACAAAGGCGTTATTCAAGGAGGGAAGCGACCCACACATCGAAATCCCTTTTGACGCGGAAGTCGTGATCGTAGGTTCCTCCAATCCTACTGGTTGGCTCAGTATGAAAGAGCGAATTGAACGAGAGGAGCATTCAAAACAGAAAGTAAAGGGCGAGCCTATTGAGTCGGTCCCAGATGAACCAATACATTACCCACTTTAAACGATCCCTCCTGATGGGACAATTCCTCCGAACGACATTCCCCATGCTTCTGGTGCTGAAGATGCCCCTATCCCTCTAACTTCCAAAGATGCTATTGCCTCGGTCCATACGATTGAGGAAACTCCTTTGAAGAAAGGCCAAGGCGGCAAAGGATCAAAGAGGAAGTGGAGTGGTAGTTCAGAGGGAACCACTCCAAAGAAGTAGAAGGATAAAAAATCCAAAAAGTAATCTTTGGACATGTAAATAATTTAGATGATAATTTCTCTTTTCGTTGGTTGTATCTGTTTGGGCGTGATCCTTCACTTTTATCTTAAATTTTAAGTAGCCTTGTGTGATGTACAATTGGTTCCATGTGAATAGTTTTTTTTTGTTCTTACGTATGATTTTTGCATTTACTTGTTTAAATGTCCGAGCTATAACATTTTTCATTTTATGCACTCATGATTTATTACTTGTTAAATCGAACACTGATTTGATTAACTTATTTCCAAGTCTCCCTATGGTCATGGCCTCGAGTCGTTGAAAACACTGGTTATGAGTTGTAGTGTTGAGCTATCACATTCATTCCTTGGATGATCACACTTCTGCCCCGGCCTCGGGTTGATAAATGCACTGTGAGGACGGTCGAGTCTCGCCCCTGCCGTGTTTATACTCCCACCTTATCTCCAGAAGACTTAAAACTAATCAATGAATGGTCGATTCACATTCATCTTGTTTCTCCTTATGCCCTCGACTCTGGGGCATACATTGATAAGTAAGAAGGCAGGTTATGTTTGCTTTAGCTCTATACTCTTTCTCGTCAAATCATGGAATCAACTAGTGGATAGAAAACCGAGTCCCGCGTATTCTAATCTTTAGTAGTTTGTAATCCTCATGTCGATTTCTGGTTGGAATTATTGGAATAGAGAACGGTCGAAATCCACTCATCTATTCATGGAGTTTTCATTCCAGTCTGCACTTTGGGGATTGTTCTGTGAGTAGCCGGTTCACGCTCGATTTATGTTCATGCTTTAGTCTACACTCCAGGGAGTTAGATTTTTTTCATAGGTGGTCAGTCATACCCGAATGTCCATACTCTAGTCTGCACTCTGTGGACTTAGAGTTATTCTGTGGGCAGTGTGTTTCTACCAAATTGTTTATACTCCAATCTGCACTCCGAAGACTTATAGTTTTCTCATGAGCAGTCTTATTTCCACCGAATTATTTATACTCCAGTCCGCACTCCGAGGACTTAGAGTTTTCTCATGGGCCGTCATGTTTCCGCCAAATTGTTTATACTCTAATCCGCACTACGGGGACATAGAGTTTTCTTGTGGGTAGTCGTGTTTCCGCCAAATTGTTTATTCTCTATTGCGCATTCCAGGGACTTAGAGTTTTCTCGTAGGCAGTCGTTTTTCTTCCCGAACTGTTTATACTCCAGTCCGCACTCCAGGGACCCAAAGTTTTCTCGTGGGAAGTCGTTTTTCCGTTCAAATTGTTTATACTCTGGTCCGCACTCCAAGGACTTAGAGTTTTCTCGTGGGCAGTCGTTTTTCCGCCTGGCGCAGTCGTTTTTCCATCCGAATTATTTATACTTCAGTCTGCACTCTGGGGACTTAGAGTTTTCCGTGGGTAGTCTTTTTTCGTTTGGACAGTCGTTTTTCTGCTTGAATTATTTATACTCTAATCCGCACTTCGAGGACTTAGAGTTTTCTTGTGGGCAGTCGTTTTTCCACTCGAGGCAGTTGTTTTTTCACCCGAATTGTTTATACTCTAGTCCGCACTCTAGGGACTTAGAGTTTTGTAACATCCCGTATTTGGAGGCTAAAAGCTAAGCGCTACGGATGGTGAGTCATCCATAGTATTGACTTCTGGTGATGAAATACGGTAATGCTAATGGTATCCATAATATCAGAAGCGCTTGAATATGAGAAAAATAACAAATTACCAAAAACAATAATTTAGTGATTACATTTCAAATAAACCATATCCAAGTTACAAAATCCTAAAAACATATCCCAGCAATGATCAAATATAAATTTACAACAATATGCCAAGAGAGACATATTTTGATGCGCCCTTGGATGATTAAAGCAATATACTCATATCTGACTTAATACATAGCGAAAACAAAACAAAAGACAGAATTCCTAATTTTTCTATTCGACAATCACATGCTCGTCTCTGGATGCTTTATTCATCTAAACTGTGAAACCTGAAAACCTAAACCCTAAGCCTACTCAAATCAATTTTGAGCACTCGAGAGTTTAAGAGGAAACAAAAACTTTGAGTCAGACATAAAGCTTGGTATGAATAATTCTATTACATCTTTGTTTACTGATATTGAGTGGGACCATGCCGCTTAGTGGATTGAGTTTTCCCTCACAATATCCTTTTTCAAAACATATATTTTGCAAATCCTTTCCTACAACCAAACTGGTTAATCAACTAATTTAATATTGATATAGCAAGATCCATTATGCTAAAAACAAGAATTAAATGGACTAACAGTCCGAATTCTGGGCTGTGTCCTCTACTGGACTAATTGTCCTAAAATTGATTATACCAAAATAGCAATATCCTTTATGCTAATAAATGGACTATCTGTCCATAAAATAGTTAAAAAGTTGGACTAACTATCCTTAAGAAGTAGCAAGGTCCGTTATGCTAACAAATGAACAAACTGTTCATAACTGGGCTAACTGCCCTTAACTGGACTACCGTCCTTTGGGATGCCTGCCCTCAAAATGGACTAACTATTAGAATTTAAATGAGCAAAATGCTCGAATTTTCTTTGGGTTAAACACCCTTTAAATTCTCCTTGAAATCCTTTCTCAAAATGATTTAGTCCGTCAATTCATATATATATATATATATATATATATATATATATATATATATAAGGAAAATATATCTTTAGCTTTACTTTAAGCTGTGTTGCCATGTTGTATATACTTTATTCAAAATAATGTTGATGATGCTCAATAAGGATTATCTATCCTTTTAAAATAAGTTAAAGTTCTTTATAATTGAAACCCTTAGGCTATTATGCCTATTTATCACGTTCGAAACCTTTGTTTAAAACCTTTAAACACCCTTTCGAAACCATCGAAGGTAACCCCTTTGAAACCACTAAAAGTACCCCTTTCAAAAACATTGAAGGTAACTCCTTTGAATCCATTGAAAGTATCCCTTTCTAAAACATTGAAGGTAACTCCTTCAAAACCAATAAAAAGCATTTCATTTAGAAGCTTTAAAATATATGGCATCCACCTTTAAAATCATTTAAATCTTCCCTTTTGAAAACACTGGAATAAAATTCCTTTTCATCTTTGTCGAAACCCTGGGGAACCACTCCTTTCGATACCATTCATAAAACCTTTCGAAAGCATCAAACTGAACTCTTTCGAAAGCACTTTGGGTTCAATTTAAAACAAGTGGAAACCTTTCAAAACCATTCAAAGTTGACTACTTCGAAACCTTTAAAACATTTCGACCCAAAATTTTTGGATTATGCCTTCAAGTAGAGCAAAAGGATCAAAAAAACATTAGAGTCGAAAGCATCTGCTTCGAAACCCTTTTAAAGTAACCCATTCAAAACCATTTCATAAACAATGAAGTGATGGTGTCGAAACCATTCCTTCGAAAGCAATGGAGAGGTGGCCAATTTTTAGAAAGCAAAAGGTCCCCTTCGAAACCATCTGGTTCGAAAGGTAGGAAGCGACGGCTATATGCTTCGACCATGTCGGAAGCATTCATTTAAAACAAGAAAGCAACCCAATCTAAACCATTTCTTTTAAACCATTTGACTTAGTCAAAAGCCTTTAGGCCGAAAGCAACCAGATGTATTTTCCTTAAAACCAAAACAAAGCGTCACCTCATTCAAAATCTCTTGGTTTCAACCCTAAACCTTCTTCCCTCTTCCAATTCACCACGTACCAGTAGCCTGATCCCATATGCGTTAGTTTCAATCATGTCGGAAGGGGAGGAATAGAGGAGGAACCTAGGTGCCGAAGGAGACAAAATAGTTAAAAACCTGTTTATTTGTACTTTAAAACTGTCCTTTTGTACCTAACCTGCTTATTTGTCTAAATCTGATTGATTGTCAGATTTTTACGTTCAAAAGTTCTGTCATCATTCCATTTAATTTAAACATTTTATAAAAAGCCATTTCTCCTCTATAATTATATAAAACATTTAAATCCCATACCTTAAATAATTTATACAACTGTTAAAAAACCTTGGAAAAACCTGGAAAGATTCTAGAAAATCACTTTATATATGTTTTTTAACATATAAAATTTTAAGACCCAAACAATAAATTATTTACCTATAAATAATTTTATAATCCAAAATACCATTTTGCTTCCTTTGAAAATTCATATTAAATGCACGAAAACTCAGAAAATTTGAAAACCGAAACCTATCCCCAAAATATCATTTTAGATCTTCATAAAAATTCGCAAGGCAACTGGATGTCATTTAATCGGGTTATCATCTCAAAACATGTCATAAAATCTGTATGAACATACAAAATCATCAACATGTATATATAGTCATTCTATCATTCAAAAACATGGAAAATGATTGTAAAATATTAGGATTTAACCTTAAAACCGAAACCAATAAAAATTAGAGATGTAAACATTATTCACCTTTGCATTAGAGATTAAGGAGCTTGAGATTTGAATGGATTTGATTTGAATTTGCTTTCCCTTTAGCTTTTCTTAGTTTCTTCTTCCTCTTTCCTTGTTGATGGTGGCTGGACTCTTTTTATAAATTTTTTGAAATGAGAATGAACATGTATAATACACAGCTATGGGAAGTTGATATAGGAATGGCATCTTTCCCATATTGCCCCTCCTCCAATTCATTTTAAAACCCTTCTTTTAATTCATTTATTTTAATGGAACGACTACCTTTAATTAAATCAAATGTCAATTCCTAATCAACACACTATTTTATTTAGTTTAACCAAATAAATCTCCTAAATAATGTTACAAAAATTTGGGGTGTTACAGACTCCCCTCCTTAAAGAATTTCGTCCTTAAAACTAAGATAAGGCACACAAAACATCAAATAAGAAGGTAAAACATATCATCAAACAAGTCAGGATAAGTATCTCTAATCCTGCTTTCAACCTCCCAAGTACAATTCCTATCATTGTCACTCCATTGAACTTTGACTAATCTAACCGTTTTGATTCTTAGCTTCTTCTCATCTCTTGCTGCAATACGAACTGGCTCACTTACTATGGTCAAGTCCAGTTCTACCACTAAATCATCTAGCATTGTCGGTGCAATAGCAGTCTCTAACACACTTTTTGACATGAGAAACATAAAAAACATCGTGGATACCTACCAAACTGCTAGGTGACTCAAGTCTACACATTCTCAATCCTTTCAAGAATAGGAAACGGTCCAACGAATCTAGGAGATAACTTCCTTGATTTCCCGCTTCATTCCTTCTCAGAACAAACTCCTCTTCATTTCCTGATACATCTTGGTACCTCTGGGATGTATAGTGAACTTCGAACGATGGCATTCCTCCAAGACTTCCTTATGTTTCCTACACTCGGAACACATAATCTTCCTTTCTTTCTCAACCATCCATTCTAGTCAAGACCGAAATCTTTCAAGTCATGGCTCTCGATTCCTTCCCTAAGCTTTCTGATCCGTTTAACTAACACTGCATCCTCCATCTACTTAGAAGAAATCCGTTCAATCAACGCTAGTCGAACTTCCAAACAAGTCAATACAACTGTATTTCCACTAGACCCAGCCTCTGATCTCCACTACACTCTGCAATCTGCTAATGCTTCTAAATCTTTCCACTCAGCCATCATTGCTGACACTGCATTCGGGTGTTTTCTGCTCAGTGCATCAGCAACCTTATTGCATTTCCCTTGTGTGTACTCAATCTCAAAATCATAAGCGGCTATGAACTCTAACCACCTTTGCTATCTTATGTTCAGCTCCTTCTAAGGGAACAAGTACTTCAATGACTTATGATCTGTATACAGCTCAAACCTTTCTCCCAAAAGGTAATGTCTCCACGCCTTTAAAGAAAAAAATCACTGCAGCCAATTCAAAATCATGTGTCGGATATCCAGCCTCATACGGTCTTAGCCGTCTAAAAGCATAGGCAATCACTTTACCTCTTTGCATTAGCACAGCTCCCAATCCCTTCCACATGCATTGGTATAAACTACCAAATTCTGATTCCCATCTGGAATAACTAACACAGGTGCATGGGTTAATAAGTGTTTCAAAATCTGAAATGCTTCCTCGCACTTATTGGTCCACACAAACTTCACATCCTTCCTCATTATCTTGGTCCTCGATGCCGCTATCTACGAGAAATCCTTAATGAATCTCTGATATTAACCAGCCAACCCAAGGATACTCTTTATCTCAGGTCTCTTCTAACTATTCACTACCCCATTCTTAGTCGGATCCACTGACGACCCTCTCTCTGAGACTACATGACCAAGAAACTTCACCTCCTTCTTCCAGAAGTGACACTTTGAAAACTTTGCTTTCAGCTGATGCTGCCTCAACGTCTCAAGCACCACTCTAAAATGAACTTCATGCTTTCTTTCATCCTTAGACTATATCAAGGTATCATCTAGGAAAACCAACATGAAGCTATCTAAGTGCTCTCGGACAATACGGTTCATCAAATCCACAAAGAAAGTCGACGCATTCATTAGTCTGAATGGCATAACTAACCATTCGCACGACCCATATCTGGTCTTGAACGTCGTCAAAGGTATATTATTCTCTACTGCCCTGAGCTGATAGAAACCTATTATCAAATCCACTTTAGAAATTAAATACCTTTGCTCGCTAAACTGGTCGAATAAATCGTCAGCCACGGATATCAATTCTTTATCGTCCTCCCATTCAACTTACGATAATCGATACATAGCCTCAACGATCCGTCTGACTTCTTAGCAAACACTACTGCTGGCACCCCAAGGTGAATTAATTGGCCTGATAAAACTCTTGCCCACTAAATCCACCAACCGCACCTTCAACTCCCTCATCTCTAAAGAGGTCATCCTACTCGACAGCCAACTCACTAGTTCTACTCTCGGAACCAAATCTATATGAAACTCAATGGCTCATTTCGGTGGAAACCCAACTATAGGCTCAAAAACATATGTGAATTCTCTAACCTTGAAAACTCGGCTTAGTTCATCATCTGAATCCAAAGCACCCAACAAAGCAAACATCTTACCGCAAGAACCTTCCACAGTATAAATAATCCAGTCGCTACTATCAGGGTGTCTAAGAGATATCTTCCTATCCTGGTAAAATATCCTACCATCGTACTCACTTAACCAATCCATCCCAAGGATAATCATGAACCCCACAAAATCAAATATATGCAAAATGCAAACAAAAGTATAACCTAATAGGTCAAACTCTAACTGGTCACACCTCAACCCTAGAGTTGCATACCCTCCTATTGGATTCACAACCCGTATGGAGGTAACTAAATATGCAGGTTCAAGGTTAAGCTTATCGATCAAACATCTAGATATAAAAGAATGCGATGAAGCAGTACCAAATAAAATGCTAACTGTCATACCATGAATCTAAAGCGTACCATCTAGAACTGCCTTTCCCTTTTCTTGGGCTGTTGTCTTAGAAGCAACAGGCTCCAATGCATACCTTTCCCTTACCATCTCTAATGGGCTCCTTTCGTTGGTTCTTGTAGTGGCATATCTGGTCACAGTTGAAGCACCTAACGTTCTTTCCCTTAGCCACATCCTTTGCCTTCCGAGCATGATACTCATTAGCAAAATGCCCCTTCTTGTCGCATTTAGCAGACAATCTCAGACTTACCTTTCTTGGCTGCTCCACCCTTCTGAGCACCTTTCTTAGGAAAGAACTTCCTTTTCTGGCTCTACCCAACTTGGACCTTCTTGGCCTTTCTCTTCTCCGAAGACTCAAGAATCTCCTCCTGCCTTATAGCCATCTCCACAACAATATCAGAAGGATTCCTAATGTGTGATAAAGTAGCACTAGCCAACCTAGGCTTCAATCCCCTGATGAACTTTCCATTCCTCTTCATCACAGTATCTCCTGAAGCATATCCATACCAGGCCAATTCTTTAAACTTTTTGCCAAACTCTACAACCAGCATATCACCCTGCTCTAATCAGCAAACTGCCTAATCAGAGCCGACTGTGCCATAACAGACATGAACCACTCCTGGAATCTCCTCTTGAAATCTTCCCAAGTCATTATCTCCTCATCAACCTCACAGTCACACTATTTCACTAGAACAATGCGGCTCCCTGAAGCTGCTTGGATGCCGACCTTCTCTTTTGCTCACATTGAACCCCAAATCTGCAAAAATTCTTTCGTAGTGCAACGGTCAGTTCTCTACCTCAACGGCACCCTTCGTTCCCATAAACGGCTTCCCTCCAAGCTTCACATAATCCCAACTCAACTTAGCATAATGGTTAATTATTGGAACTTTCAGAACTCCTCCTCCTACTACACCAGCAACAACACCTACCCACATCATATTCATAAAAAATTGATACATAGCTTCCATTCAAACTTGCGGGACTTCAACACCCACATTTTCGGCCTGTGCCCGACCTCTTCTTACATGAGGCCTTGCATTCACTTCTATCCCTTCCCCTCTTGGGGTAAACTCAGCTTCTTCTACCATCCATATATGTATTCAAACCTCATGAGATACAGAAAGATAATCCTAATCTAATATAGGAGAATAGAGATAAAGCACATACTTATATAACAAATACAAGTATGTTACTACAACGTTATCCCAACCCCAATCTTACTCTAATTCCTTTGGATTTTTGTTTTCAAAACCATTTTTAGTTAAATTTTTTTACATAAACCTATACTCTGATACCAAGTTGTAACATCCCGTATTTGAAGGGCAAAAGATAAGCGTTACGGATGCTACAGTCATCCATAGTATTAACTTATGGTGATGAAATACGGTAATGCCAATGGTATTCGTAATATCAGAAGCACTTGAATATGAGAAAAATCACATATTTCCAAAAGACAACAATTTTAGTGATTACATTTCGAATAAAACCATATCCAAGTTGCAAAATCCCCAAAATGTATTCCCAGGCAATTATCAAATATAAATTTACAACAATATGACAAGAGCGACATATGACGTTGCCCCTTGGACGATCAACGCAATATAGTCATATCTGACTTAATACATAGTGGAAACAAAACAAAGACAGAATTCCTAATTTAGCTATCTGTCAGCCACCTGCTTGTCTCTGGATGCTTTACTTGTCTAAACTGTGAAACTAGAAAACCTAAAACCTCAGCATATTCAAATCAATTTTGACCACCCAAGAGTTTAAGAGGAAACAAAAACTCCAAGTCAGACAAAAGCCTGGTATGAATAATTCTGTTACATCTTTGTTTACTGATATTGAGCGAGACCACGCAGCTTAGGGGAACGGGTTTCCCTTCACTAATATCCTTTTTCAAAACATATATTTTGCCAATCCTTTTCTGCAACCAAATTGGTTAATCAGCTGATTTTAATATTAATATAGCAAGAACCATTATGCTAAAAACATGAATTAAATGGACTAACTGTCTGAATTCTGGGATAACTGTCCCCTACTGGACTAACTGTCCTAAAACTGATTATACTAAATTAAAAATATTCTCTATGCTAATAAATGGACCATCTGTCTATAAAACAGGTAAAAAGGTGAACTAACTGTCCTTAAGAAGTAGCAAGGTCTGTTATGCTAACAAATGAACTAAATATTCATAACTGGGCTAACTGCCCTTAACTGGACTAACTATCCTTTGGGCTATGTAACAACCCTGGTTTTGGAGATTACCTATAAATATTAAATTATAACGGTAGTTATGATTTAATATTGTGAACTAAAATCAAGATTTGGAGATTTTAAATTGCTTATTTGGAATAAACAATAATTTTGGGAAACAAAATGTGAAAATAAAGTTGAAAAGCTTTATTTTATTTTTTTGGATCAATAATGAGTGGAAAATAATTTTTATTTAGAGAAAATGCAATAATTTTATTAATTATTGCTAATTGCTTCTTTTAATAATTTTTAATAGAAGTATTTGATTTTTTTAAAGGTTGTTTATTTAAATAAAATGTGAAAATTGGGTTAAAAATAAATTTTGGCTATAAATAATGTTTTGAAATGGTTTGAAATATTTTGTACGTGTTAAAATAATTTTTTGGAATTTTAGGAGTTAAAAACATGGTTTTATTCATTTATTTGAGTAAATAGTGCATTTTTGTTAAATAATGGAATTTAATAATAATTTTTAAAAAAAATACAAATTAATCATTTTATATGATAGAAAATGTTTTATATTGTATGTATACAAGTTTTCATATTTTTCTTATGTGTAAATATAGAGAAAATGCAATTTTGTTTAGGGCATTTGACTAAAAGGATGAACTTTGTAGCCCAATTAGTTTCTAGGACACACATCCACAGAAATTTATTTCAAGGCCAAAGTCAGCAAAATAATTAATTTTAAGGACAAATTCAGCAGTCCAATTACTTTCAGGGACATAATTTCATAGGTTTTTAGGTCTTGGAAACTAATTATTTTGCATTTTGTCCTTAAAAGTAATTATTTCAGTTGTGTGTCCTAGAAACTAATTGCACTTGCTAAAGAGACCCTTGCAGCCAATTTCCACCTTTTGTTTTGTGTATATGTGACATAGGTTTATATGTTAGTTAAATGTGAATCAATTAACCTTGACCTTTTTATTTTCCTTTGTTTTTGGGTCCATTAGCCCAATAGCTCCTTAGCCTGATTATGGAAGTGAGAAAACAAAAATTAACCTACACATTCATTACTACTGTCCTCTTGATCTTCCATAAGTAAGCAAAACATAGAACCTACTCCATCAAATTCAAAATCCAAGTAAATTTCTTGAATTCAATAAATATCAATCTCTTTCAATCTAGAGTGATAATACAAAGGAAATCAAACTCCAAACTTGCAATTTCATCAAAAATCTCAGATTTGTGAATTAGTTTTCAGATTTATTAAAGTTTTTCTCTTGCATGTTTGCATAAACTCTTTTTTTAAGGTTGTTGAAGCTTCCTCAAGGCCAAACTTAGCATCTTCTCTCCAATTTGCTCTTGTTGCTCTACTATTTTATGAGGTGGATTACTGCTTACATATGCTAGCTGAAGCAAAAGACTTCAAAATGCCAAAATCTAACCAAAAATAGCTTCAATACAATGATTTCATGTTCATGTTTTGTTTTTGTGAAATTTGAGTTGGTATGTCATTTTGCACATCATTTTCTCCAATTCCGGCAATGAAATACTGCCGGATTTTCTTCAGTTGATAGCATGTGTGTTGTAGATATACATATCAAATTTTATTGCAAAACATATTCGTTTGATGCCTGAAAACTACACTGCAAAATAATGCACAGCCTGAAAATTTTCTGCGCACATTTTGTTTTCTAAGTTGCTGCAAACATGGCCTGAGTCCATGTTTGAGACAGCATAACTCATTCGTTTCAAATCGAATTTGAGTGACTCTTTTTGCAGATTGAATTAGGAGTGTTTAGTTACATTCTTGCAAAATTTCATAACAATCTGGGTTCGTTTGCTATTTCAAAACTACTATCGAACTTGTACCTGCAGCCTGTTGGAATTCAACGATTTAATCTTCTTTTGGTCCAACTTTGAAACGACGCAGGTATTTCGTTTCAATTCGGAATTGAATGATTCTTTTTTAAGTTTGAAGTAGGAATGTTGAACTACAGTGAAAAATTTTGAGTCATTTTTGACATATTTAACTTGTTCAAAGCTACTGTCGAATATTGAGTCGTAGCTTTTTTTAAACGGATAATACTTGAATTTTCGTTATTTCGATGTTTTCTTGATATTTCATTCTGGATTTCATACACAGGTGTTATAATGTGTTTTAAAAATGTTTTCAAATAAATGGCTTTTTAAATTACTATTATATATTATTATTAGTATAAAAAGTTATATACTCTATAATAAGCGAATTTCAAAGGCAATTTCTAAAGGGATTTTGAAACGTTCCAAAAACTCATTTTCTTCAACTTAATTTCTATATAAAACACACAATTATTCACTTCGAGCGAAGAGGGAGGAGAATTAAATGATGAGATAAGCTTTATTTTATTTCCCAAAATTCATTGTTTATTCCAAATAAGCAATTTAAAATCTCCAAATCTTGATTTTAGTTCACAATATTAAATCATAACTACCGTTATAATTTAATATTTACATGTATTCTCCAAAACCAGGGTTGTTACAGGCTAACTGCCCTCAAAATGGACTAACCGTCTGAATTTAAATGAGCTAGTTGCCCGAATTTTCTTTGGGTTAACTACCCTTTAAATTCTCCTCGAATACCATTCTCAAAATTATTTAGTTCGTCAAATCATACATATACAAGGAAAATATATCTTTAGCTTTACTCTAAGCTATTATGTTATATATACTTTACTCAAAATGATGTTGATGATGTTAAATGAGGATTATCTATCCGTATAAATAAGTTAAAGTCCTTTATAACTTAAAACACTTAGGCTATTCTGCCTATTTATCCGGTTCGAAACCTTTGTTTAAAAACTCAAACAACCTTTCAAAACCATCGAAGGTAACCCCTTCGAAACCATCGAAAGTATCACTTTCGAATACATTGAAAGTAACTCCTTCCAATCCATTGAAAGGACCCCTTTCGAAAACATTGAAGGTAACTCCTTCAAAACTAATAAAAAGCCTTTCATTTAGAAGCTTTAAAATATATGACATTCACCTTTAAAACCATTTAAATCTTGCCTTTCGCAAACACTAGAATAACCTTCCTTTTCATCTTTGTTGAAACCCTAGGGAACCACCCCTTTAAAACCATTCATAAAACCTTTCGAAAGAATCAAACTAACTCTTTTGAAAGCACTTTGGGTTCAATTTAAAACAAGTGGAAACCTTTTAAAACCATTCTAAGTTGACTACTTCGAAACCTTTAAAACGTTTCGACCCAAAACATTTGGATTATGCCTTCAAGTAGAGCAAAAGGATTAGAGGAACATTAGAGTCGAAAGCATCTGCTTCGAAACCTTTTGAAAGTAATTTTTTCAAAACCATTACATAAACAATGAAGTGATGGTGTCGGAACCATCCCTTCGAGAGCAATGGAGTGGTGGCCAATTTTTAGAAAACAAAAGGTCCCCTTCGAAACTATCTGGATCGAAAGGTAGGAAGCTGCACCCATAGGATTCAAGATGAAAGCATTCATTTAAAACAAAAATGCAATTCAATCGAAACCTTTCCTTTCAAACCATTTGACTTAGCCAAAACAATCTAGGTCGAAAGCAATTTAATCGAAAGCAAGCAGGTGTATTTTCCTTAAAACCAAAACAAAGCCTCACCTCTTTCAGAACCTCTTGGTTCTGACCTTTTACCTTTTGCCCTCTTCCAATTCACTACGTACCAGTCGCCTGGTACCATGCGCATTGGTTTTGACCATGTCAGAAGGGGAGGAACAGAGGCAAAACCTAATTGTCGAAGGAGACGAAACAGTGAAAAACCTGTTTATTTGTATTTTAAAATTGTCCTTTTGTACCTAACCTGCCTTGTTTGTCTAAATCTAATTGGTTGCTATTTATATTCAAAAGGGCTGCCATCTTTCCATTTTCGGAAATTTAAACATCTTATAAAAAAAACCCTTCTCCTCTATAATTATATAAAACATTTAAGTCTCATATCTTAAATAATTTTATATAACCATTAAAACATCTTGGAAAAATCTATAAAAATTCCAAAAATTCACTTTATATATGTTTTCCAACACATAAAATTTTCAGACCCAAACAATAAATTATTTACCTGTAAATATTTTTATAATCCAAAATATCATTTTGTTCCTTATAAAATTCATAATAAATGCACGAAAATTCAGGAAAATCTAAAAATTGAAATCTACCCCTAAAACATCCTTTTAGATCTTCATAAAAAAATTCAAGGCAACTGGATAATATTTTATAGGGTGTTCATCTTAAAACATGTCATAAAATCAATATGAACATACATAAATCATCAACATGTATATATAAACATGGCAAATCATTGCAAAATATTCGTTAAAACCAAAAAAAATAAAAATTAGAGATGTAAACATTATTCATCTTTGCTTTAGAGATTAAGAGCTTGAGATTTGAATGGATTTGATTTGAGTTTGTTTTTCCTTTAACTTTTCTTAGTTTCTTCTTCCCCTTTCCTTGTTAATGGTGGTCAGCCTTTTCTCATATTTTTTTTGAAATGAGAACCAACGTGTATAATACACGACTATGGAAAGTAGATATAGGAGTGCCCTCTTTCTCATATTACCCCTCCTCTAATTTATTTTAAATCCTTCTTTTAATTCATTTATTTTAATGGCATGGCTACGTTTAGTTAAACCAAATCTCAATATCATAATCAACACATTATTTTATTTAGTTTAAATAACTAAATCTCCTAAATAATGTTTCCAAAAATCAAGGGTGTTATAAGTTTTCTAGGTTGCAGTCATTTTTCTGCCCAAATTGTTTATACTCCAGTCCGCACTCCGGGGACTTAGAGTTTTCTCATTGGGTGGTCAGTCATACCCATTTTTGATTTATACTTCATTTTTCAAGTTGAGATCAGAGCTATCAAAGGAATGGTCGAATGATGTTCATCCACAGAATGGAATTTTTCCCCCAGCATCAAGGATGAAATTTGACAAATGGACGGTCGATTCTCGTCCACTTGGTGATTGTAGCTCTTCCAATCA
Organism: Allium cepa; assembly: GCA_030765085.1. NCBI lineage: Eukaryota > Viridiplantae > Streptophyta > Magnoliopsida > Asparagales > Amaryllidaceae > Allium > Allium cepa. Next base: position 1,023,367,242 of record CM060931.1, on the reverse strand, counting down.
AGTCAAGGAAGGAGGTAAATGATGGACGGTTGGATCATGTCCATGTTGTGGTTGGATAATCAAGTCTTGTATAATTTGCTTCGTATTCTTTCTAGCAAATGGAGGTAGAGAGTTATTGAGTGGACAGTTAAGTCGCATCCGTCTCAGGGTGAAGTCTTGTCCATGTGTTGAGAGTGATGGTTGATGAGTAAGCAATCAATCGCGGCTACTTCAAGTTTAATATGAAGGTTGCTGAATGGACGGTCAATCATGTCCACGTTCTATTGGATTCTGACCTTGTCGGGTTGCTCCATTTCGTGTCTCGATGTTCCAAGTCAGAGGCATATGTTTGCTAATGAATAGTCAAATTACGTTTGTCTTGATAAAAACCTCACTGGTTTTTGACGGTCTGCGGAGATTGGCTGGCGGCCAACTTTGAGCACCTGGTCACCTGCGCCATTTTGGAAGTAGTTTATCTCAAGTTGGTCATAGTTCACAACACAATTGAAATAGGAATAATTCAAAAGAGATAGAAATAAATCTTATTAATAAGTGAAGCGATATTGTATGCTCGCTATTCCACTCTGTGCAAGCCCTTCTAAACTGGGATTCGATCGTAGGTGGTTTAATTAATCATCAGATTTCATTATTGATAGGATTCAGATGTTTCCATCATCGTTAGTCTGGTACGTTCTTAGGCTATAGCTATTTGTTCTGCTTGTGAATAACATATGCATGTCCAAGATACGCATAAGGCGAGATGGACTAGTATTGGCGGGTTAGTGGCAAATCACTTGGAGTCGGATTGAGTAAATCTGGTACTTACTTGGAGTCAACAATCAGTTCGCTTTGAGTCAATCATTAGTTAGCTTGGCTTCAATAAATTCAAAGTCCCAGTGATCGGCACTTGGAGTTACTTTGGTGTTTACTTTAAAAAAACCTTGTCTTACCCCAGTTCTGCTTTGGGCCAGAGCCAGGGTTTTAAGATCTTGCTTGGTGTTGTACTTATCAAAAATTTGTCAACACCTTGCTCCAATGTAATTTGGTATGCCGATCATTCATACCTCTCCATAATAGCGTAGGATGTTGGCTTCGAGGAACTTCAATACCATTCATTTCTAGACTACGGGCGGTGACAGAAGTGGCCGGTTGAGCAATTGTTGATGGATATACTAACATGAAACGATCGGTTCTACGGCCTTGAAACATTGGTTAGAAAGTTCATCTGGAACGATTGATTAAGTCGGCCACCGGAACAATCATATAAGAAACGATTGTATAGAATCAATTTATAAGGGGACTAATTGGAACGATCGTATAAAAACGATCATACAAGAACGATCGGAGAGGAGCGATCGTGCAAAAAAAATGGACAGCCATACTTATGTTGGTTGAATGACTAACGTAGACCATCATAAAGAATGATCAGGTACGATAATGGAACGCATGAGTTCGTAATGAAAGATCGTTCATTAAGTGTGTGTGGATCACGATCGATAAGCGATCTTTCACATATCTTCAAAACTCGAACATGTATGCACTTTCTTCAAATATCTGACTAATTGGTGACTAATCTCATCATTTCCTTCATATGCAAAGGAAAGTAGATTTGGCTTTTATAACCTTGGGAAATAGCTTCATCTTTTCTGAGTAGAATCGCAAACTTGTCAATCAAAAGTTGGATTTATCTCACGAACATAAAAATTTACCAATAGATGATGAGATCCAATCGAGCCGAGAATTCATTTCTCAATGAAAGCACCGAAATGTTGACACCAAAATGGGGCATCAACACCCTTAGATTCTCATGTAGATTAAATAATGAATGAAATTAAAAATAGAGTGGGAAAAGTAAATGAACACGTAGATTTTTATAGTGGTTAGACAATCTTGGCCTACTTCCACTTCATATTTTTATTGATCTTTGTTTGATTAAAGTTACAAAGATGTTTGGATCAGTTAGGATCCATTAATACAAGAATAAAGAATGAAAATGACAGCGCCTCAGCAGCAGGAAGAAGGATCCCTTTTCTGAAGCGATGCCTACTGTATTTATAGCAGAAGACACGCACAGATCGGGTTGAAAATTTATAAGAAGGCTTTCCACATCCAAAAGGGCCCATCATATCGATTGACCATGTTAATTCGATGATTAGGAACAATTGGTATAAACTGATCCTTTTGCGTTAGCTCCAATCACTTACGATCATTCTTGAAGGGTCCTACATGCTTCTTGATGTTGCTCGTTAAATATGGTATCATTATGAGTCGTAGATTGTGAGATATGGGTCGATCTTGATCGAAGCTAGAATGCTCACTGACGTAGACCAATCGTTTTGACAGATCATCCCAAACAATCGGTGAAGGACGATCGGCCATCTCCCATCTTTCTCTTTATAACATGCGATCATTTTTGTAGGGCCTCTTACTCATTCCACTGATGCCCTAAAAGTTTCAATTGATTTGGCTTCATGGATTTCATGATATTGAACATTCTCTGACCACTTAAACTATTTCCTGGATTGTACACTGGTCAATCCAAACCAATCTTTGCTTCATCCATAGATTGAGCATATGAACTCCAATCAATTCCAAACTTGAGATATAACTTCACAGGGCTAGGCTAATTACTTCTTGCTACTACACTTTGATTGGGTCCTGGTTCGAATCTGCCCGACTATCGTCTGTAATACTATACTTATCTGGCTCTTCAGGATGTTGATCATCCATTCCAGGTCAAATGGATAATATCACGGCTTTGCCAAAAGGTGGGATAACATGATCCTGCCTTGCTCTTTCCATCGCTATTACCAACAAGAAACCCTCCTTGAGACGACCCTAAGCACGACCCGAAGTTAAAACTGCAATAATTCGAGTCATAATGATTCCTTGCTTCTTTAATATCAACTTCGTGTTTCCCATAACCCTGCTTTGGGTTTCCCTTCACTTAGCCTAGGGTTTTATTCATGATGGCCTAGAGTACTTACCCATTCAAGTTACATTTGCAAATTTTTCCAAAAAGTTATTGATCATAAGTTACCAGTTTAAACTTCGATAAGACGGTACTCTTTCAAAGAATGATTACGTTCAATGCATTCTGGCATTCGAATAATTCCAACATATAACACTTCTAGTTTTTTCACACTCTCGTGTTCCTACAAAGAATGCTCTGCATTGGTCTAAACAATAATCTCTTTATCGATTATCCAACAATATTGTGTAAGATCTGACACACAGTTCCATCGTGTGACTGGCTCATTTTCTAGCCTGAGTGGGCAATCTACAAAGAATGACATGTTCGGCATGTATAGGATGCAAGAAACACACTACATAGATTGACACTTTCCATTTGCCCCGGTCAACCTTCAAAATTTGATTAGTCCACACACATTGATAATTGTTGCACTTTGGACGTCAGTTACATAGGATTATATTAAAATATAATTTTAAAACAAATAATATCTAGCCATGTTCAATATCAAGTTTTTCGGCCTAGAATGACTCATCACTCTCCTTACTTCATCATTGGCGTTGGGCCATCAACTCCTCATGAAGTCGGGTCTACCACAGGTTAGGTCTTGACATCTATTCCATTTAGGACCAGACGCTCAATCACATCAGAGTTGGAAGGGATGATTGTACCAGTAGCTCCAATCTAGGATCTACCTCACCGTCTCAACAAACAGTCCGGTTTAAGGTCTAGATCATCCGCCTAAACAAATGCCAAAAACATGAAATTTTAGGGAACGATGTCTTACTACCAACACTTAACTAATGGGCGCACTATCCTCTATATTGTTACATAGCTTGCAACAAGTATATGTGCCTAGGCCGGGATATGTCACATTTTAGTCCGTTTCTCTGAATGTTTCTCCAAAAACCTGGGCTCATTCCCACTCAAGTACACATCAACGGATATGCCTTGATAAACTCCTTGTAATTCCTATTCATTATGCAATTTCATTAGCCTCTAATCTTTGGGGAGTTAACACTCCTTATGAGCTTTAGACAACAGAGTAATTCACCATTTTTAATAATCATAGAAGAATGACGCCGATATAAATTATCGCAACATTCACAATAAATGCTCATACTTCAAGAATAAGTACTTCTTCATCCGATGCCCCTTCGAATTCAATCGGCTTTATCTGTCCAAAAGTAAGATCTCTTCCTTTCCATCTTTTTCCTTAATTGGATACTAGTTGTCCAATGCTTAATTTCTTATCCTCTCTCTTCACATATATTCCCACTTGAGATAGAGGCGATGCACACTTCGAGACTCTCGAGACCTTAAAAGAGTCAAAATACAATTCCGTACCACCGCTTACCTCTTGAAAAATGAGAACCTTCACCACTACGGCCTTATACACCTTGAATGGTTCGTCATTCAAGCCTAACTTCCACTAAGATATCTAAAGTATCCATCAGTTCTTCTGCCCTTATTCATAGCCCTAGTGAAGATATTCAAGAGGGTGCTATAAGCCCGTCAGGCATAGTGAACGTTAATGAAACCACGGATAGAGCGGTAGAAGTAAACATTGCCGGTGGAGTGTAGATAGAGAGAGAAGGGAGGGTGGAAATAGAAAACATGCATAAAGGAGGAGAAGGAAGAGAAGGAGGATAAGAAGAAAAAGTAGAAGAAGGGGAAAGTGACAAAGAAAACAATGATGATGAGGACTTTGGTTATATGGGGGATGGGTCATACGGAGAGATGTCTCCAGAGGGTACCAAATTTTCTGCCCCATCATATCTGAAATAAATAATTGTCAGGACCTCCTAGCAGTCCACTAAATCAAGCATGATGCCAATAAAGGGGGGTAATTCCTCTAGTTAGTCCTTTAGCAAATATCTTTGACTCACTAAGTGATCTTAACATCGTTCTCGACGATCTTCTCAAGGAGTATCCTTTGGGTTTCAGCTTCCTATCTGGGGATCTTCCTAGCCCTTGGAGGCAAGACTTCGTATTTACAACCTTATGAATATGGTCCGTAGAGTACTTAGGAATATAACACCAGCACTCTACACATTTCTAGAATCATGGACAGTCACATCCCGCACTTGCTTTTTCATTAATGTTCAGAGATTGACACGATCATTTTCTTTTTATTGCAGGTACAGTGGGAAGAGACCGCTTCCACTATATACGATCAAGCTTCGGTAAGTGCTGAGGAGCCACTCCCGAGCCTTATCCCCACTGCTCTTCTTTGCATCGAGAGACCGAAGAAGAGAGGTAGAAAAGGAAAGAGAAGAATACCACTGGATGTGGATAGGAGGAAGCGATAAGTTGAAGAAAGATAAAAATATGACCTAGGGAAGAAGTCCCACGATTCCAGTGATCATCACGATTTTGGCTTTGGCTCTCCTTGCCATGCTCTTAGACTTTGATTTATTCTCAACAAGTTCCGGCAATCTATCCTCCTGTTTCTACTAAGTCAACCTCCCAAAGATCCAAGGAGGCTTCTGTTCATCAATTTCTACCCACACATCCTCCAGGCTCGTCAACGGTTATAATGACCAAGATGCAGACCGCTTTCCCTAACCTTTACCCAATATGAGAGAAGTTTGATCATGATATCAAGGAAATTCCTCATGAAGAAGCCAATCGCAGAGTTGGAGGGGTTATTGAGCTAGTTTACCAACACCATAAATGGAGAAAATTTACTTTCCTCTCTCCGATGTCAGCAGAATCAATCATATGAACATCCAGATGTTTGAGTCGTAGAGGAAGGATTATGACAATATGATAGCTAACTACAAGGGAGAGGTAGTCGAGCTCACAAAAAAAAGATAAAGCTAAAATGTCAGCTGATGGCTCCAAAAAATTAGTTAGTGATATGTCTAGTGCACACACCCGAGCTCTAACTTTATTCAATGATCAGCTCCGAAAGGCTCACTGTAGGAATCATCAGCTCATCGATCAAGTTAAAGTCAAGAATAAGGCTATTACAAAGAAAGACGTGACACTTTAGCATAGACATGGAAATTCAAACACTCGAGGCCGAAGTTGAAAGAGTCATAGCCTATCTAAGTGCTAAAATGAGGTGAAAGCAGAAGCTCGGATCGAGCGTGGTGGTGCTGCAGTTGAAATAAACCAGCTTACGGAGCAAGCTGCCAAAAAGAAAGAAGAAATGAATGCCACTCTATAGCATTTTTTGTAAACGTCGTCAAAGACAAAAACCTGAAGTGGTCGGGAGATAGCTATCCTATGAATTTGGTAGACGCATAGGAGGAAATAGTACGTTATGTGTGGTTGCATTTGGTGAAGGCTTAACCAAAGATAAACTAAAAAACTAAATATTTGGGCGCCAATGACATCATACCCTTAGAGAAAGGAAAATAAATTCTAGAAGAAGATGGTGTGGCTACAACCAAAGCTCCAATCGAGGCTCCTATTGGTCCTAGCACATTACATCAAGTAGTACCATCATCTCCACAACCAAAAGAGCCTACGACATAAATTTCAAATTTCTTAGGGGCCAGCTCTGAGGCCGCCTTTACCATGATTTCAGCTTCCATTACCATGGCCACTAATATTCCCTATGGTCCCACTTTTATTTCTCGACACAGCCAGTCATCAATAAAAGAGGGTAAAATAGCAACCTCCCCAACTATGAAAATTCCGGCCAACAAGGGTATTTCTCTCATCTCTTTAGTGTTCGAGAAGCTTCAATTCTCGCCCAAGACCATCACTAATCTTTACTTTGTTCTTTTTGAACTTGTAGGTCATCCATCGCTTCATCCTCTTCCATTACCAATTACTTAAGGCTTGGGTCCCGTTGCTGTTTCCACCGAGTCCACCTTCATGAACATGGGACTAGTTGCTCCAATCCTTCCCTCTAGCTTCGCCCCCAGCCCTAATTTAAAGAAGGTCGAGGTTCTTGATGGATTGGATGATGCCTCATATTTCTCAAAGGAAAACATTAATATTGCTAGTGCTTCAGGGCCAACCAATCCTATTTCCATGGCTGAGAGACTGAAGCTCGACCTGTCAAAGATAAAAATCAAGAAAGAACTTAGGACTAAAAAATTGCTTGCCTAGGACATTCAGATCCTAACCGAAAGATTCCTTTCCTCAAAATCAAACTTTCAAAGGGTAACTGAACTACGACTCCTAGAGATCTTATGACCCCGCCATCAACAAGCCCAAAGATCCTATCGTCATCACTACATAAGGAGAGACCACTACTCTAAGGAAAGCACTCCCAAGACTGGAAAACCTAGAAAAGTGAAAACCAAGGATTCGAAGAAGCATCCAACGAAGGATGATCTTAAGGGTGACAAAAAGAAAGGAAAGAAAACGTAGATTTCCTATTTGTTTTTCTACAAAGGCTGTTTAAGTACCACTTATTGCAATTAAAAGGTAGATCCTTTTTTTTCTTTATTTTAATGTATTTTTGTTCTATTTTGTACATAGGTCGAACTTGTGCAAGACGGAACCCTGTAACTTTGTGTGAAAGTGGTCGTAGATAATGATTGTTATTTCCTGTACAACCTTTTTTTGTATTTACACTCCCACACTTCTACTTTACTTGCCGCAACTATTTGAATATATGATATATCTACTTGTAATGTGATCTACTAAATCATATGTATAAGCAGTTCTATTACTTGCTGTAGCTCTGTACATGTAAGTAAATATCTAGGATAGCCTGGTTATGTTCCATTGTATAGTACTATTTATCGTTGCCAAAATATTTCCATTTTGGGCCAACATAACTTGTTATTCATATTCTGTGCCATAATTTGTTCGTCCACGGTCAAGTTCCATTCGGCCATAAACAAGGTTATGGTCAAAAAAATGCTCGACTTCCTGCTATTCCCTATCTCTAGGAAATGATTTTTAGAGTGTTTATCTTTGGACACCATACTTTGACCTCGCCTAGCTTTGGGCATTGATCGAAATCGTTCATGGCTCTCCATGACTCACCGTCGGTCGAGCATGTCTCGCCAAGCCATAGATGATAGAAGTCTAGTTGCCAATCGATCCACATCTTCGAGAATCGATAATTTAGCTACTTATCTCTGAGCATCTATGTTTGACCTTGCCAATCTCTAAGCATCGATCAAAATAGCTCCTCGACCATCATCGTTTTATCCTTGGCCAGTCATGTCCTGTCGAGCTACAAATGTGGTCATCGAAATTCTAATTATATACCGATTCCTGTTTCGGGAATCAGAGTTTCGAGAGCATATCTCCATGCCCCCACTCTTAATATCACCTATCTTCAGGTATTGAACGAGAACATTTATCGACCATCCTTTCTTATCCTTAATCGAAAATCTCCCATCGGACGGTAAGTATTATCGTGAAAGCTTTAGTTGTACACCAGTTCCTACCTCTGGAAACGGTGCTTTTGGTGCCTATCTCCAAGCATCCTTTCTCGGTCACACCTATCTCCAGGCCTCAACTGAGGGTATCCTTCGACCTTCCTCGATTATCCTAAGCCGAGCATATCCTACCAAGCCGCAAGTGTGGTTATCAAAATTTTGATTGCACACCAATTCTTATTTTCGGGAACCGGTGCTTTGGCTGCCTAACTCCGGGGATTCCTCATTGACTCTGCCTATCTCTAGGCATGAAAAGGATAAGGGTGAAGAATATAATTAACCCTTACGATTATAATCCTAATACTGGATTAGAGGAGTTGTTCCATACTTATCTCCGGGTACCTAATTGTACCGCTCATCATGCATTAGAAGATTTTGCTTACAAGAACACGATTCCATTAGTATAAGGAGCTAACTTTATTTATACACAAAATAAGTGGCATGTCCTACCCTATTACACTGCCTCTAGCTCACTAGGGTGACTTATTTGCAGAAAATATAGTAAATAAATATAAGTGAAATAACATCATAACAGGTCGCTACTCCACATCTATGGGATTGTGATCCCATTGACAAAAATTATTCAACGTAGTAGATTGCTCCAAACTCAAACTATGTACCTTTTGTTTTACAAGCGGATATTTTAGATTCACATACAGTGCATGGCATGCTATCTCCGACGATATCCCGTACATATATAAAGGTATTCGAGCAAATACATCTAGGTTTGCTTAGAAAAAACTAACCAACTAATTCTATAGTTTGGTGCTAAGCTGAGATCCGATCTCATGAATCCAAGTAGTTTCACCCATATCGATAAAATTGTTGATCGTCAAATCAGCTGGTGCTACCCGCACTTCCTATGACTGCTTCCTAGGATCCACAAACTTGAAGTATCTGCTATGGTTTCCAAGCCATGACTTGGGGATTGGTTGTTACGTGTTCATCGACTAATTTTCCATTGATTAAATCATCAAAAAAATACTACAAAAAAAAATAACCGCAAGTGCATGGCGTACAATTTTAGTACGAGACAAGTACGGGTCGATCCGTAGGGAATCGAATTGATTTTAAACTTAACTCGATCAAATTAACCCAAATTTGCAATTTAAATTAAGAAAAATTGCAAAAGTTAAACTAGAACAAAAATGATTAAAAATGTGAGATTAGAAGACAATTTAAAGGCAAATTCACCCTCATTTTCTCACATAAATCAACATGAAAACAACCTATGATCTCTCTATTTTGATCTAAGGTGAATTAGTGATGTATTTTTTTTTTGAAAATGGGTTAATTGATATTAAACGGGCTTTGCGGCCCAATAGCCTGAGTGTACAATTACAATAAACATTCCGAGATATCATCCGACAATTCCATTACAGTCTCATCTCAAACTAACACTTTCCTAAATTAATTAGGGTTCTTTCATTTCGATAATAATGGCGACTACCAGATGTTTGCTTGATTTTCTAGCTTCACAGCCATCCACTTCCAGTTCTCCAGTTGAAGTTTTTCTTTTGCCTCTAAGCTGGTGAGTTTCTTAATCCTTCCGATGTTGATTTTCACGTCTCTGGCAATATACTCTGCTAATTCTAATTCATCTTTTTCTTTTCCACTTTTGAAAGCCCTTATGTTCCTTTCTCTCCAGAGATGCCAGACAGTTGTCGTCAAAGAAATTTTCACAACCTCCTTCATCAAGTTCGTGAAATTTGCCCGATTACTCAGGTGAATGATCTCAATTTCTAAGCTTTGGACCGTTTCTGATTGCAAATTTTTAAGCTTCTGTATAGCCCACACCCGTTTACTAAATTTGCAGTCGAAAAATAAGTGGTTATGAGTTTCTGTTTCTTTCCCGCATAAGTTACAGATATCTTCATTAAGAATACCCCAGCTTTTTAATCTATCTTTAGTACTCAGCCTGCCCTTGATTGCTTTATATGTAGTGTGCGCCATTTTAGGGCAATTAGATTTACTCCAGATGACATTATACCAATTTACCATTTCATAATGTTTCCTGTTTTCATTCCAGACTTCGTTCATTTTGAAATATCCTTTTTTGTTGTTTTTCCAGACCCATTTATCAACTATCTTGTTTGAAAGAATAGGGATTCCCTCTATCTCATGTTTCAGATTCCTTGTAATCAATTATCTTTCTGTCTCCCATTTGTTATTATGTATTATTCTAGCTACTTGAATTTGTGGAGTGTTGTTAGCTGAGTAACTTTCCCATCCAAAAATGTCTATAATGCTTTTGTTATTTATCCACGGATCCCTCCATAAGTCTGTGTCTTTCCCATTTGCTATTTGCCTTTCAATTGAATTTTTAAGGATCCCTCTTTGTTTTAAGATATTTTTCCAAGTCACTGAAGCATTGTTATCAGTTTGGATAGTCCAAAAGTTGTCTTTCAAATATCTACTTCTCATCCATTTGGCCAGAAGAAATGAATTTCCAGGCTAATTTGAGACCATATATCTTTTTAAGTTCAAAAAGGTTTTTCAGTCCCACTCCTCCTTCTTTTTTGGGTCTACACAATTCATTATAATTCACTTTATGTATCCCTCCTCTCCATATGAAATTAGCACACACTGTATTTATCTTAGCTATAGAACAATCTGGTATCTGAAATGTTTGTAGCCAGAATCTTACTTGTGAAGTGATTACAGTATGAACCAATTCCACTCTGCCTGCAAAAGATAACATTTTTGATCTCCATCCCTGTAATTTTTCCCTAATCTTATCTATCAGCTTTCCACATTCAGCATCAGTGATATTATTGTTTGATAGAGGAACCCCTAGGTATTTAACTGGCAGCTCTCCTTCCCCTACTCCAAGTTGTGCTAATATGTTTGTTTTGTTTTTACAGAATTTATTCATATAGCACTTTGTTTTAAGCTCATTAACTTTGAGTCCAGCCAATTCCTAAAATTGTTTAAAAATTCCTTTTATTGTGTGTATTCCCATGTCTGTAGCTTTAAATACAACTAGTAAGTCATCAGCATAAATAAGGTGATTGACTTCTGGTTTTAATTTGTACACTGGTTTTATCAGTGAATGGTAACTTGCAAGTTCCATTTGAAGAGAGAACCACTCCATGGAAACAGCAAATAGATAAGGAGAAAGAGGATCTCCTTGTCTAATTCCTCTGTTAGTTGTAATGTACCCTTTAGGAGTTCCATTTATAAGCACTGAGAAGGTAGGAGTGCATATGCAGTGTGTTATTAGTTTAAGCAGTTTAGCTGGTACTCCCATTTCATGTAGCATATGTAAAATGAATTGCCTGTTCACTTTATCATAAGCTTTGTGTAAATCTATTTTTAAGCACACTCTGTCAGCTCCTTTTTTGTTGAAATCCCTAATAAGTTCATGTGCTAGCAGAGAATTTTCAAAGATGAATCTACCTTTTATAAATGCACTTTGACTTTGCGAAATGATTTGAGGTAGAACTTTATTCAATCTCGTACAAATGATTTTGCTGAGGATTTTGTATGTAACATTGCAACAAGCTATGGGTCTAAAGTATGGTATATTTATGTTATTGATTAACATAACTTATACCATCAAACTTTAATACAACAACTAAAACCAATTATCAGCTGTAATAAAAATGAACATGAAGTTAAAGAAAAAGCTATTTTTAGTACGATCTATTAACTATTTTGTTTACTAACATAGATCATTAAATTTTGATTCTACTTTAAATTCATTATCAAAATCAATTAGTTAGATGATGATGTAATTTGTGTTTATGTTGGATTAAGCATAGCCCATTTGTGGTTACAACATAAGCTTTCAAATTCCTTAATAAACTTACATCAACATTCAACCTTTCATGAAGCATAAAAAGATGTCATAAATCATAGAATATGTTGAGTTTACATAATTTTTAGAGAGCTTCATTACCTCTAAATTTAAGGGGTTTAGCTACTCATTTGTGTTATCATTTCAACACATAAAAATTTCAACATAGAAAATAAAAGGAAAGTGCAAGCTAATTTAAATAAAAGAGAGCTAAACTACTTGTATAAATTAAATCTAAGCTACTAACATGAAAGGAAAGATTGCATGTAAATAAAAATGAGCAAGAAAATAAAATAAAAGCAAAGAAGAAAAGGAAGAAGAAGAGGCTTAGAAAGCCATTTTATTTCTCATTTAATTTTGAGGCTACAACTTGCATAATATGATAAGAAGATAAAAACTACATTACATGAACATAAGAGGGTTATTTATATATACCTAAAACCCTAATCCATATTTTTGGGGACTATACTCCTTAGGAAGTGTGACCACCAAGTTATCATTAGCATGTAATTAATACTCCATTAAATATGCACGTGCTTTTAATCTCCACAAACATGTGCATTAACTCCTAATTGTAGATTATAGTAAATGGGTATGTGAGGTCCTTCATGATTTCATGAATTATTTTATTTCTTTATTCCTTTGTCCTCCATCACTTATGCATGTATGAATATATGAAGCTACTTCCATTTTCCATCCAAATCCCTATAAATAAAACTAAATTGTGCAAATAAATATTCTCAAAATTAATGCATGCACAAAATTACCATTTTACCCCTAAATGAAGATGAATCGATGATGATTTGATGACATTTGGATTTTGGTAAAAACATGTAAAAATATCCTAATATGATCATTATTTAATTAAAACAATATTAAATATGTGAGTATAAATATACACTTATACGTGCTTATCGAATACCCCCACACTCATCATTTTATTCATTCTCCTATAAACTAAAACTAAGATAAATCTGTTTAGATAGGAAATAAAATTGCATTGAGTGTATGCAACAAGCCGTTAATCTTCTAGGTGTCCCTAGTAGGACGAGTCTGATCTCGTGAGGGTTTTCAGTGGATACTACCAACCAAATCCAATCGCAACATGAAAAATTTCTAAATGCGAGATTTATATACAAAGATATGAATGCAAGTTTTCGAAAATATTTACAAATGAAAATTTTACTTTTAAACTGACACAAATAAGTTAAATATTAGTTTTGGTCGTTATCAGAAATTTAAATCCTTTTACTCGTCAGAACTTCCAACAAAAATTAAGTTATCATCATAATTATACTCTATTTAGATAGTTGTTTTGGTTAATAACATAGTGCAACTATGAAATGGATCCTTTGTTGGTATTTTTGTTTCTTTTGAATAACAAATCGAATCAAATAAGTGAAAATAGTGCTTGGATTTCAATTGCCTACTCTCTCTATTTTTGGAAAGTATTAACATTATTAATATTTACACACCCAACTCAGATAAACTAAGGCTAGATATACCGATCATGCACTGTTTTTCAGACTTACGTGAGAAGAGTACAGAGTGAGACGAGTGTACACACTTGCATATGAACACAAGACTTTAGGTGGTTATTTTTATCAAATCTATCTACATACACCCAACTCAGATAAACTGAGGCCAGTTATACCAATCCTGCACTGCCTTTCGGGCTTACATAAGAAGAGTACAGAGCGTAGCGAGTGTATAAACTTGCGTGTGAACACATGATTCTAGGCGTTTCTTATTTTTACAAAAACCATTTTTCTTCTTTTATGTTTTTTTATAAAGAGAGAATTTTGCAAAATCATCTTAGCATCACTTAACTTAAAAGATCCAAAATGTTATCGCCTTTACTTTAAATCAACCACTCTTTTAAACAAAGATTTACAATTTGGATATACTTCATAATTAACACTCATGAACCTTCCTATATACTAGTTAAACCATAATTATTTGTAATCAAACTTTATTTTTATTTTTGTCGAGATAAGTAAATTTCCAGAAATTTAAATTTTTAACCACAATATATACTTATCCCATAGTGTTTCTCTAAAAGTAAATCAATATGCCAAAAGAAAAAATATTTAGGATTTTTTTCTTTTTTTGTAAGTTTTGAATTTTGATAATAAAAAAATGAAAAAAATAATCCATGAAAAATAAAAAATGAAGTCCCCCCACACTTAATTTTGGCTGTGTCCCCATAGTCAATGCATAATATAATGAGTGTAATGGGGAAAATATGTACATATTTACAAAAGAGGGACGACATTTCTTACTAGACGAAATATGTCTCATGAAGAATCATGAGCTCCTCCTCTTGATCACAAGGAAACTCAAAGTAAATTTTCGAACGATTACTATTGACTTTGAAAATTGTTCCATCACTGGTGTTTTGTACTTCTACGGCACCATGTGGAAAAACAATTTGTACCACAAATGGTCCGGTCTGTTATCCCGTCTTTTGGCAAAACCGTGATACCAAAAGATTGATCGAAAACCAAAGACAGTTCGTCCCAAGATCGGTTATACACTGCTTCGCTATGGATATCGATGAACTTTGTCCGAGTCTAGATCAGGCCACAATTGACCAGACAGACAAGCAAAGCCATAAAGGCCAGCATTTCAAATTTCAAGTTAATCGGAGTTCGTATGAATGAAATATGATCGATGCAAGTTGGAGAAAATATGATGTTCGTATCTATCTGTTTGATCGGTTCGAATCCGTCATATTCGTATCCATCTGAGTATCATGACATCGGCTTGTTCAAATCGATCAGTTTCGAGTCGATCAGAGAGACCTCACCTCAGCTCTGTTCGTACCCATCAGAATGACTTTGCCTCGCCCTGTTCGACTCTATCAGGTTCACATCGATCAGAGTGAAACTCATCCTGTTCGTATCCCCATGTTCGAATCGATCAAGACCATCTATTCGTATCGATCTCGTGAGAGTCTTGTTCGCATCGATCCTAAATTCACCTTTCATATCGATCCCCACAAATCATGGATCATTGTTTGTATCGATCAATAGGAACCTTTAGTTCGTATCGATCATCTCGACAGATACGAGCAAAGGTAAAGCCAATCGATACGAGCAGTGCCCCCTTTAGTGATCGATGCGAAAGGGCACCCCAAATATTGATACAGTCATCGATGCAAACAGAGCTTCATCGATACGAAGCAGAGCACGATCCATAAGATGCGAGCGTATCAATATAAACGAGGTGAAAGCCCAGGAACAACTCGATCAACTCGGCACAAAAGGTGGAGAGATCCAAGAGTTGCACGCCACGTCACCACGCACTCACGTGCCTAGGTCGATTAAAAACGGGGTGATGCGGAGGATGGATACGAACGCGACAGCACTCACGAAAACGCAATCTTGCATCGATCATGTCTCACGATCTACAAATCCAAATGCTAGGAAATTTTAACAGGAGCTTACGTATAAGCCGAAGAATATTCCTACCAAGTTTCAGCTCGATTGGATCATTTTCTGATCGATACGAAATTGATTCGTATCGACCACAGATCGAGTCAAAACATGGTAGGGTCAGTCACGTGGGCCCACTCACGTGCCAGAAGAAGTCTCCGGAAGTTTGAGCGCGATATCTGCCTCCTACACCTATAAATAGCCCTCCTGAAGCCTATGGAAAAGGTATCTTTTGGCTATTCGACGTCTAGACTATGCCGGATTCAATTCTACATCTTACCATCACCGTTGTATTTGAACTTCAGAGCTATAATCTACTGTAACCTGCTGTAATAGATTGAAATCATCAAGTGAATCAATAAAGTTATAAATTTCAAAGTGGACGTAGGCCAGATTGCCGAACCACTATAAAGTTTGTGTTGTTTATTGCTTTCTTTTGAATTTTCTGAGTGATCTCCATACGTGTTATTCATCTGAGATCTGTGATTGAGAATTATCAACTATCGGGTGTTTGTTACCAATTTTGGCGCAAATATTTTCGTGCTTTCGCTGAGAGGGCTAATTCAGGAGTTCTGTCAGTTGAATTTGAAAGTTTAGAGATTCAAATCCGAAGAGTCATGACAAGGCAATCTAGCAGAAGGCAGAGACCCGAGAGAAGTCAACACGAAGGGAGTCAAGAGGCTTCCTCAGGAGCGAACCAAGCTTCAGTCTTCATCACCAGGGATGAGGTGGAGATAATGATGAGAAGGCAAGAAGAGATGATCCAGAATTTGTTTCAACAGATTGGGCAACTTGGAGCGCGAGATCGAGGAGCAGACGGGTTTAGAATAGAGCAGGACCATCCGGCGTAGCACCAGGACTAGGGGGACACACTTAGAGCATGTTGATCCAATACCAGGGAGAGAGACAGGGGCATCCGAGCAACCTGATGGTGGTAGAGGGATGAATGCTCAGCCAGGGGGGCAGATTCCTGAAAGCTCTCATGGACTCAAGGGGCAGATCGAAGGCAATACACGAGGACCACATCTTGGAGACAATGATAGATTGGCAGAGATGGTCAGGCGAGCCATGAGGGGAGGATTAGAAAATAGAGATCTTGAAAATGTGAACAGGAGTCCCTTTTCTCCTACGATTAGGATGGCTAGGAACCCACTAGAATTCAAGTTACCATCAGTGGGGATGTACGATGGGAGGACGGACCCCGCGGTCCATCTGACAAAGTATATGAGGCACATGGAAGTTCTGGGGCATCTCAGGAAGTCATAGCCCGGTGCTTTCCATTGTATGTGACAGATATCGCAGCACTATGGTTTAGGCAGCTAAGAGCGACTCTATAGGAACGTGGGCTGATTTAGCCAAGAAGTTCATGAGGCAATTTAGGTTTCACAACGCATGACCCAAGAATGTGATGAGTTTGACAACTATAAAGCAGAAAACTGGGGAGTCTTTGAGGAATTTTCTGACATGATTCAATGCAGCAGCAGCATAGGTGGATCGACCAGATCCATCCATGGTAATGATGGCAGCTGTATCTAGAATAGCTGATGGCACAGAGTCCAAAAATTCGTTAATTAAAGACCCGCCCATGGATTTGGGAGAATTCTACCATGAGGCCGAAAAGTTTTTACGGTTGGAGGATGCTAGTGCAGAAAGAGAAGTGGGAATCGATGTTTTATATGCTGTCAAGGGTGGAAACCCATCTGGAAAAGGTGCAGAGATTGGTAAAGGGAAACGAAAGGCTGAGGATAATGATGACAGGTCAAAGCACCACGGAGGAAGCCGCGATTCACCACTTATTCGGAGCTGAATGAAAGTTTGGAGCGAATCTACCAAGACACCAAAGAGCAAGTTCCCTATCGTAGACCAGTGCGAAGGGATCCAACTGTTGACGAAGGGAAATCAGATAAATATTGCTTATTCCACGAACAGAACGATCACACTCTACCTCGTGCGGCACCCAACCGCGCTGTCACAATTCACCAGTATGACATTCGATCGTGAATGATCACATTCTGCCTCGTGCGACATTCAATCGCGAATGATCACATTCTGCCTCGTGCGGCATCCGATCGCGAACGATCACATTTTATCTCGTGCGGCATCCGACCGCGAACGGCCACTATTTGTAAAGAACGACGCCCGATCGTAAACGACCGCAAATCGTCTAGAACGACGTCCAACCTCAAACAACCGCCCTTCGTTTGAAGCGGCATTCGACCGCTAATGGTCGCATTTCACCTCAAATGGCATACGATCCCGAACGATCGTCATTCGAGGTCATATGTAACTATCAAGTTCGTTTCAAGTCGTCGACAGGATATGAACATCCAGCTTATAACATTACAAAACACACATTCCTATCGCAAGGCATGTTTTGGGGGGTAAGTGTTATCCCGCCTTTTGGCAAGGCCGTGATACAAATTGATCGAAAACCAAAGACAGTTCGTCCCGAAGATCGGTTATACACTGCTTCGCTATGTATATCGATGAATTTGTCCGAGTCCGGATCGAGCCACAATTGGCCAGACATGACAAGCAAAGCCATAAAAGCCAGCATTTCAAATTTCAGGTTAATCGGAGTTCGTATGAATGAAATATGATCGATGCAAGTTGGAGAAAATATGATGTTCGTATCTATCTGTTTGATCGGTTCGAATCCGTCATATTCGTATCCATCTGAGTATCATGTCATCGGCTTGTTCGAATCGATCGGTTTCGAATCGATCAGAAAGACCTTACCTCAGCTCTGTTCGTACACATCAGAATGACTTCGCTTCACCCTATTCGAATCCATCAGGTTCGCATCGATCAGAGTGAACCTCATCCTATTCGTATCCCCACGTTCGAATCGATCAAGACCATCTATTCGTATCGATCTCATGAGAGTCTTGTTCGCATCGACCTATATTCACCTTTCGTATCGATCCCCACAAATCATGAATCATTGTTCGTATCGATCAATAGGAACCTTTAGTTCGTATCGATCAGCCGATAGATACAAGCAAAGGTAAAGCCAATCGACACGAGCAGTGCCCCCTTTAGTGATCGATGCGAAAGGGCACCCCAAATATCGATACAATCATCGATGCGAATAGAGCTTCATTGATACGAAGCAGAGCACGATCCATAAGATGCGAGCGTGTCGATACAAACGAGGCGAAAGCCCAGGAATGACTCGATCAACTCGGCACAAAAGGTGGAGCGATCCAAGAGTCGTGCGCCACGTCATCATGCACTCACGTGCCTAGGTTGATTCGAAACGGGGTGATGCGGAAGATGGATACGAACGCGGTAGCACTCACGAAAATGCAATCTTGCATCGATCATATCTCATGATCTACAAATCCAAATGCTACGAAATTTACACAAGCTCGATTGGATCATTTTCCGATCGATACGAAATTGATTCGTATCGATCACAGATCGAGTCGAAACTTGGTGGGGTCGGTCGCATGGGCCCACTCACGTGACAGAAGAAGTCTCCCGAAGGTTGAGCGCGATATCAGCCTCCTATACCTATAAATAGCCCTCCTGAAGCCTATGGAAAAGGGACCTTTTGGCTATTCGACGTCCAGACTCTGCCGGATTCAATTCTACATCTTACCATCACCGTTGTATTAAAACTTCCAACCTATAATCTACTGTAACGTGCTGTAATAGATTGAAATCATCAAGTGAATCAATGAAGTTATAAACTTCAAAGGGGACGTAGGCCAGATCGCCGAACCACAATAAATTCTGTGTTGTTTATTGCTTTCTTTTGAATTTTCTGAGTGATTTCCATACGTGTTATTCATATGAGATCTATGATTGTGAATATCGGGTGTTTGTGACCGATTTGGGCGCAAACATTTTGGTGCTTTCACTAAGAGGGAAAATTCAGGAGTTCTGTCAGCTTAATTTGAAAGTTTAGAGATTCAGATCCGAATAGTCATGTCAAGGCAATCTAGCAGAAGGCAGGAGCGAACCAAGCTTCAATCTTCATCACCAGGGATGAGATGGAGATAATGATGAGAAGGCAAGAAGAGATGATCCAGAATTTGTTTCAACAGATTGGGCAACTTGGAGCGCAAGATCGAGAAGCAGACGGAGTTCAGAACAGAGCAGGACCATCTGGCGTAGCACCAGGACTAAGGGCACACACTTAGAGCATGTTGATCCAATCCCGGGGAGAGAGACAGGGGCATCCGAGCAACCTGATGGTGGTAGAGGGATGAACGCTCAACCGGGGGGCAGATTCCTGAAAGCTCTCATGGACTCAAGGGGCAGATCGAAGGCAATACACGAGGACCACATCTTGGAGACAATGATAGATTGGCAGAGATGGTCAGGCGAGCCATGAGGGGAGGATTAGAAAATAGAGATCTTGAAAATGTGAACAGGAGTCCCTTTTCTCCTACGATTAGGATGGCTAGGAACCCACTAGAATTCAAGTTACCATCAGTGGAGATGTACGATGGGAGGACGGACCCCGCGGTCCATCTGACAAAGTATATGAGGCACATGGAAGTTCTGGGGCATCTCAGGAAGTCATAGCCCGGTGCTTTCCATTGTATCTGATAGATATCGCAGCACTATGGTTTAGGCAGCTGAGAGCGACTCTATAGGAACGTGGGCTGATTTAGCCAAGAAGTTCATGAGGCAATTTAGGTTTCACAACGCATGACCCAAGAATGTGATGAGTTTGGCAACTTTAAAGCAGAAAGCTGGGGAGTCTTTGAGGAATTTTCTGACACGATTCAATGCAGCAGCAGCATAGGTGGATCGACCAGATCCATCCATGGTAATGATGGCAGCTGTATCTGGAATAGCTGATGGCACAGAGTCCAAAAATTCGTTAATTAAAGACCCGCCCATGGATTTGGGAGAATTCTACCATGAGGGCGAAAAGTTTTTACGGTTGGAGGATGCTAGTGCAGAAAGAGAAGAGGGAATCGATGTTTATGCTGTCAAGGGTGGAAACCCATCTGGAAAAGGTGCAGAGATTGGTAAAGGGAAACGAAAGGCTGAGGATAATGATGACAGGTCAAAGCGCCACGGAGGGAGCCGCGATTCACTACTTATTCGGAGCTGAATTAAAGTTTGGAGCGAATCTACCAAGACACCAGAGAGCAAGTTCCGTATCGTAGACCAGTGCGAAGGGATCCAACTGTTGACGAAGGGAAATCAAACAAATATTGCTTATTCCACGAACAGAACGATCACACTCTACCTCGTGCGGCAACCAACCGTGCGGTCACAATTCACCAGTATGACATTCGATCGTGAATGATCACATTCTGCCTCGTGCGGCATTCGATTGCGAACGATCACATTCTGCCTCGTGCGGCATCCGATCGCGAACGATCACATTTTATCTTGTGCAGCATACGATCGCGAACGGTCACTATTTGTCAAGAACGACGCCCTATCGTGAACAATCGCAAATCGTCTAGAACGACGTCCAACCTCAAACAACCGCCCTTCGTTTGAAGTGGCATTCGACCGTGAACGGTCACGTTTCACCTTAAATAGCATATGATCCCGGACGATCGTCATTCGAGGTTATATGAAACTATCAAGTTCGTTACAGGTCGTCGACAGGATATGAACATCCAGCTTATAGCATTACAAAAAACACCTTCCTATCGCAAGACATGTTTTGGGGGGCAAATGTTATCCCGCCTTTTGGCAAGGCCGTGATACCAAAGATTGATCGAACACCAAAGACAGTTCGTCCCGAAGATCGGTTATACACTGCTTCGCTATGGATATCGATGAATTTTGTCCGAATCCGGATCGGGCCATAATTGACCAGACATGACAAGCAAAGCCATAAAGGCCAGCATTTCAAATTTCAGGTTGATCGAAGTTCGTATGAATGAAATATGATCGATGCAAGTTGGAGAAAATATGATGTTCGTATCCATCTGATTGATCGGTTCGAATCCGTCATATTCGTATCCATTAGAGTATCATGACATCAGCTTGTTCTAATTGATCGGTTTCGAATCGATCAGAGAGACCTCACCTCAGCTCTGTTTGTACCTATCAGAATGACTTCGCCTCGCCCTGTTCGAATCCATCAGGTTCGCATCGATGAGATCAAACCTCGTCCTGTTCGTATCCCCATGTTCGAATCGACCAAAACCATATGTTCGTATCGATCCCGTGAGAGTCTTGTTCGCATCGATCCTAGATTCTCCTTTCATGTTGATCCCCATAAATCATGAATCATTGTTCGTATCGATCAATAGGAACCTTTAGTTCGTATCGATCAGCCGATAGATACGTGCAAAGGTAAAGCCAATCGATACGAGCAGTGCCCCCTTTAGTGATCGATGCGAAAGGGCACCCTGAATAACGATACAGTCATCGATGCGAACAGAGCTTATCGATATGAAGCATAGCACTATCCAAAAGATGTGAGCGTGTCTATACAAACGAGGCGAAAGCCTAGGAACGATTCGATCAACTCAGCACAAAAGGTGGAGCGATCCAAGAGTCGCACGCCACGTGACCACACACTCACGTGCCTAGGTCGATTCGAAACAGGGTGATGTGGAGGATGGATACGAACGTGGCATGAAAATGCAATCTTGCATCGATCATATCTCACGATCTACAAATCCAAATGCTATGAAATTTTCACAAGAGCTTGCGTACAAGCTGAAGAACATTCTTGCCAAGTTTCAGCTCGATTGGATCATTTCTGATCGATATGAAATTGATTCGTATCGATCACAGATCGAGTCGAAACTTGGTGGGGTCCGTCGCATGGGCCCACTCATGTGCAAGAAGAAGCCTCTTGAAGTTTGAGCGCGATATCAGCCTCCTACACCTATAAATAGCCCCCTAAAGCCTATGGAAAAAGGGTCTTTTGGCTATTCAACGTCCAGACTCTTCCGGATTCAATTCTACATCTTTCCATCACCGTTGTACTCGAACTTCAGAGCTATAATCTACGGTAACCTGCTGTAATAGATTGAAATTATCAAGTGAATCAATAAAGTTATAAACTTCAAAGTGGACGTAGGCCAGATCGCCGAACAACTATAAATTCTGTGTTGTTTATTGCGGTCTTTTGAATTTTCTGAGTGATCTCCATACGTGTTATTCATCTGAGATCTGTGATTGGGAATTATCAACTATCGGGTGTTTGTGACCAATTTTGGCGCAAACACGGTCCATCTTGATTTTAGTTTACTAGGGAATAAGTGAAATCTAGAGTTATATAAAAGAACTTTTTGATTTGGCAAATTTTTTTCTTAGAATAGACTTGTCATGAAAACATTTGTTTTTGCTTTGTAAATGTTTGTGTTTTCATACACGTCATTCCTAATCTCTTCTAATTCTTTGATTCGCAATTTTCTGTTTTCGCTAGTTTTCGATCAATATTTAAGTTCTCAATTGCCCACAACGTTTTATGTTCGATTTCAACTAGTAAATGGCATGCTTTTCCATAAACTAAATGAAATGGAGACATCCCTAGGTTAGTTTTAAAAGCGGTACGGTAAGCCCAAGGTGCATCAGTCAATTTCTGAGATCAATCTTTTCGATCTTATTAACAGTTTTCTCCAAAATTTATTTTATTTATTGATTTGAAACTTCAACTTGACCGTAAGTTTGAGGATAATATGGAGTGAATAAATTGTGGGTTATCGAGTATTTCTTCATTAAAGTTTCAAATGATCTGTTGCAAAAATAGATTCCGTTATCGCTTATTATTGTGCGTGATCTTCCAAACCTCGAAAAGATGTTTTCTTTCTTAAATTTCACAACAAATTTGTGGTCATTTTTTTACATGGAACGGCTTCGACCCATTTGGAGACCGTAATCAACTGCAAGAAGAATGTACAAATTTCCGAAAAAATTGGAAAACGGTCCCATAAAGTCAATACCCCAAATGTCAAGATATCGATAATAAGGATGGGGTTCAAAGGTATTATATTTCATCGAAAGATACTTCCTATCATTTGGCAGCAATCGCAAGTTTTACAAAACTCGAATGAGTCTTTGAACATAGTGGTCCAATAAAATCCCCATTGAAGTTCTTTTTTAAAAGGTTTCTTTGGACTGAAGTGACTGCCACAAGCTTGGCCATGACAAAACGAAAGAATACTCTTGATTTTGCAATCCAGAATGCAACGTCGAATGATTTGGTCAGAACAGTATTTAAACAAGTATGGATCATCCCAATAGAAGTACTTGACTTAGGAAAGAAATTTATATTTATCTTGTTTCGACCAAAATGAAGGAGTTTCTTTAGTGACTAGAAATTTCACTTAGTGTGCATACCATGGATCGACAGAAATAGAAAGGAGTTGTTCGTCGGGAAAGTTCTCGTTGATCGGTAGACAGGATGGTGCATTTGGAAGACGAGACAAATAATCAGCAATGACGTTATCGAATCCTTTTTTGTCTTTGATTGTAAGGTCAAATTCTTGTATTAAAAAGATCCAATAGATTAAACAAGACTTAGCATCTTTTTCAGCGAAAAGGTACCTAAGAGCGGAATGGTCGGTGTAAACAATAATGCATGAGCCAATCAAATAACGTTGAAAATTTTCGAGCGCAAAGACTACCGCTAGAAACTCTTTTTCAGTGGTCATGTAATTGAGTTGAGCTTCTTTTAGAGTCATACTAGCATAGTAGATGACGTGAAGAATTTTGTTGATGCGCTATTCTAAGGCAGCACCAACTGCAAAGTTAGAAGCGTCACACATTATTTCGAAAGGAAGATCCTAATTGGGCGAGCAAATGATGGGAGTGGAAATAAGTTCGTTTTTGAGACATTCGAAAGCAGAAACACAATTAGAATTGAAGTTAAATGGAACGTTTTTCCCAAAAAGAGTCGTTAAAGGTCGAGCGATTTTACTGAAGTATTTCACACAGTGTCGATAGAAACCAGCATGCTTAAGGAACGAACGAATGTCCTTGATAGATATGGGAATAGGTAGATTTGCAATTACATCAACTTTGGCTTTATCTACCTCAATGCCTTTATTTGAAATGACATGCCTAAGGACAATGTCGTATTTGACCATAAAATGGCATTTTCCCTAATTTAACGTTAAGTGTATGTCCTTGCATTGATTCAAAACCAACTCGAGATGGTGTAAGCATTTGGAAAAAAAGTTTCCAAAGATGGAAAAATCATCCATAAACACTTCAATAAAGCGCTCGATCATATCGGAAAAGAAGCTAACTATGCATCTTTAAAACATAGCAGGTGCGTTGCAAAGGTCAAACGGCATACACCGATAGGTAAAAGTGCAAAAGGGATACATGAAATTCATTTTCTTTTGATCTTCGATAATGATTGGAATTTGGTTATAACCGGAATAACCATCAAGAAAGCAGTTGAGTATATGGTTGGCTAAACGTTCAAGCATTTGGTCAATGAAAGGAAGAGGGAAATGATCCTTATCTGTTGCAGCATTTAATTTTCGTTAATCAATGCAAGCATTCCAACTATTTTGAGTGCAAGTTGGAATGAGTTCATTAGAATCGTTCTTGATAACAGTAAGTCCAGAATTTTTAGGCACAAAATGAATAGGGCTAACCCATGAACTATTAGAGATTGGATATATGATTCCGTTATCGAGAAGCTTAAGAATTTCGTCATGAACCGCATCCTTCATTTTTGGGTTAAGCCTCCGTTGCGCGACACGAACAACCTTGGCATCGTCAACTGGATGCGATGTTGAACAAGTGCAGGACTAATTCCCATTATATCGGTGATTGACCATCCAATTGCTTCTTCATTTTTCAACAGAATTGAAAGTAAGGAAGTTTCTTGGTCAAGAGAGAGGTTGAAGAGATTATGATGGGAAACTTTTCGTTATCACCTATGTATATGTATTTAAGGTGATTCGGAAGGGGTTTAAGGTCCAACCTCGGGGGTCGCACAGTCAAAGAATTAGGTGGAAGTTATGATTCGACGATAAGAAGTTCAATTGGAATGGTAATTTCAATTTCGTTAGGCTCGTCTTAAAACAGTTGTTCCTATTCGGCCTCGCGTTTGCTATTAAGGTCAACTAGTTCGTTATGAAAATTTTCGTGAATGAAGCTAACTTCCAGCATTTGGTCATGTGATTCGTTCAATTGATTTTCAAGATTGAAAATGTTAAGATCCAAAAGTCATGTTTCCAAAAGAAATTTTCATAGAACATTTGGACAATTGATTAGAGAATTTGAAGTAGCCAAGAAAGGTCTGCCTAAAATCAATAGAATTTAACTCATTGGATTATTCACGGGTTGAGTCTCTAAAATGATGAAATCGATGGGGAATATGAATTGATCGATTTTAATGAGTACATCCTTGATTTCTTCCATGGGTTTCTTTATCGAATGATCGGCAAATTGAAGAGTTACTTTCGTTGATTTCAGTTCAGCCAAGCCAAGTTGCCGGTAAACGAAATAAGAAATCAAATTGACACTAGCACCATAATCGAGTAAGCATTTGTTATTGTTTTGTCTCCTATCGTGCATGAGATTGTCACACATCTAGGATCTTTGTATTTTACTAGAATTGATCAAGACAAAACTTCGCTAAGTCCGATAGCTAAGAAAACTTTCTTAGGTACATGAGCGAGTCATTTTTGGGTACCGCAAGTCATTGATAAACTTAGCGTAAATTGGGACTTGTTGAATGATATCAAGAAGCGGAATATTAAATTTGACTTGTTTGAAAAGTTCCAACATCTTTTCCATTTGGTCACAATGTTTCTTGGGTCGAAGACGATATGGAAATGGAACACGATACTTAGTAGGTAGGTCTACTTGAGTATAAGAAGAATTTGGAGTGGAATTTGATGCAATGTTTGTCTCAACATTTTGTTTAGACTCGTTTGTTGCTTTAGAAGTGTCAAAAGAGCTTTTCGAAAAATCGTTTGGATTAACGACTTGATTATCGATTTGCTTAACGAAACGCAAAGTCGTGATAGCGTTCATTTGATTACGTTGCTATCTTGAACAACATGGGTTTGCACTACTACAAAACAGGCCATTTGCATCAGTTGTTTACCCCCCCCCCCCCCTTGCATCAGTTCAACATCCGATGCATATGCAACCGATGCAACAGGCTTAACAGTTTCGCATCAGTTCTAAAACCGATGCAAAACGGTCTTTTTTGCATCAGCTGTTACTAACAACTGATGCAAAATACGGTTTGTTGGTTGCTTGGACACAACCCTCATGTTGCATCGGTTGTAATGAAAACCGATGCAACAAAGGAACTTGTTGCATAGGTTGTTGTTGGAAACCGATGCAATATCTGTCACTTCTCTGTTGTGCATTTTCACACCTATATTTCATATTGTTTCATTTGAGTTTGCATTTGTTTATGCGGTACATTTCAGTTTGCATTCACACTTCATTTTAGTTTTCATTTCTTACACAAAACTCATTTTCTATTCAAAAATAACAAATACATTTCTGTTTCACATTCCACAATTACAAATCTGTTCCAAAATAATTACACACATTTGTATTGAAGTTCTGTGTTGTGTTCACTGAACATCCCTGCCTCCCTTGCAACGGTGCACCACCTTACAAACTGCACATCACTGCAGCACACACTTCTCTGCCCCATATTCATACATCACCACATGACTATTCAACCACTATAATTACATACAAATTCCTTCACCACCATTACATTACACTTTCTATCATCTAACTTCAAACTTCATCTGCCAACTTCACACTACAGTCATCACTGTAGTTACAGACAATCACGATCCATCATCCCCTTACATCATTTGCTCCTCCTCACATTTCACATTGCATATCAGAGAACCACCATCAAACCACATCTCAAACTGCAAGTTCATCAAACAACAATATAACCACAACCACCACCACATCCAAACTAACTGCCTCACCTGAACCTCGTCATCTACCACCACTTCATCACTACCCTGCCTTGCCACCAGTCTCCTACCGAGCATTGCTATTTCTAGCCACCAAGCAACAGAATTTTATTCACCAAATCATTTGCTCATATCAGAATTTTCCATTTTGTTCACTAAATCATTGAATGCAAATGCAAAAGCTGGGTACGCACGATTGCATCATTAATTAGGAATATTGCATCATGACACTTAAAATTTCATGTTTGTTATACCTTCATATAGAATATGGATATGGTAGTCTAGTGATATTAGCATGTAGAGCACTTTGCATTAGACGGGAAATTGTATGCTTCTTGTCATCAGATTTTTATTTTTTTGTGTTGTAACTAAAAGATTCCTCATACAACTTATAATTAGTTAATATAATCTTTTACTCATAATCATTGAGGACAAAAAAACAAAGAGAGCAATGACAATAGTGCTAGACATGCTAACCTCAAACATAGGAGCTGCAGTCGACAAATATAGCGACTTTGCCTTTGTCGGGATGAAGAGAACTCGGTCTTCCAAGTTCAGCCTGAATTTGAAGATAAAATTAAAAGAGTTAACATTAGCATATGCAAATACTTGATCCTTGTAAACTTACATTACTGAAAATGATAAATAATCTTTAAAATATGTTAATTACCTTCACACTGGCAATGACATCTGTGCAATACCTGTTGTTGGAAAAGTTTAACCCGCATTTTTTACATGTACATTGTTCTCGTTTTTCTATTAGCTTTTCTCTTGTTTTTCTTACTGTTCACCGCACATCAAATACAAACCCACTGTGCGCATACTTGCACACCAGTGCAATACCCTCACAAGCCTCCTTCAGCTCTCAATTTGCCATAGTGTCTAATCACTAGTTCCTTCATCTCCATCCCACACAGTAGGTCATACCACTTCCCCTCATCCTTCAACTATCATATACCATATATCATACAACTTCACCAGTCATTTACAAACTCCCTTAACAAGAAAACCGCCACTATACTTCAAAAAGTTCAACACACCACTTTAGCATCCCATCGCCCTGTTACTCCTCACATACAAATTACAACATCAATACTGCAGTTGCACGTTATCACTACAACATACAACAACAAACCTTCCTTCATCTTCCAGTTCATCTTCTCATCAAACCATCCAAAAACCACTTGCACAACTCACTGTTGCATCACAACAAACCACTTGCATAACTGCATAGTGCAACTCACGTACCCCTACAACAATGCCTTCCCACTATAATTCAACACTGCATACAAACTACAAGCCTACCGCCATCATTTCTAAATTCCTCCATCATTTCTAAACTTCTCTAACTAAATACCATTCACTCTGTCTAACCATCAACTGCATCTCACTATCACAACTTCCTACTCCATCTCCGTCTAACCATCTATATGTATGTAAATGTCATATACCTGTGAACAGTCATCTGCTCACCGACACTCGTAGGAAAACAAATAGACCAAGCTACACGTGTAGCCATTTCTCTAAAGGAAGAGTAATCGTTGTAAGACCAGCCCATATCACCTCTGTCCATGTTGCATGAGCATTACATAGAGGCCTAAACATAGAATAAATAAAATTAAATGCTTGTACAATAGATATTACGCATATTTGATACCAAAAGGTACTGCATTAAAAGATAATCCATGTGTCATGGAAAAGATCGGCTAAAGCACAATGCCTAAATATCCTCATTCTTGATCGCTACATTAGTAAATATGATTTGATCATCCTTTACCCCTTGTCCTCTAGCATCTACCACAACAAAAGGACTTGGTAATTAAGGACAGATTCATTACTTAATGGATGCATCCACTTTGAGACAGTATAAAAATTACATAGTTGTTTACTGCATGCTCATATTGACGAGGTCTTCTCTCTCCGTCAGTTAGGAATCTAAGTAGCCAAAGGTCGCTATTTGGAACACATCTCAAAATCCTACACCTGAAACTGTAGTATTTGCAAAGAAGTAGTAAGTAATATGTCGACGCAGATAGCACTATGTACTAGTAAGAATTTAATGAACAAATTTCACATTTTTACCAGTATTAAATATATTAGGGTCCATTTTGTACGGCTGATCAAAACATGCAAACAAAAACTTATCATTTTTTCTGTTAATTACTGAGTATAAGTATTTATTTTTACAATTTTCAAACACAAAAAAAGATGTATGCATTTTCTTGGCAATTAAATGTGTGGTACATACATTGCATGATTAAGATTTATTTAAAAAGAAATAGTTAACAGATATATATAGTTCAACTGTGTGATGACAAACACGTTGGACAAAAGATATGACTGAAGTTTAGGAAAAAACTGAATTAAGTTTTTCTTTCAAAATAATATAAGCAAGCATGTACTCTACATTCTACAATATCAAAATATGAAGTGAAAAATTATGATAACCTTAAAGGTACATGAAGTAAATATATTGGGAGGTGCGTGTTCGGTTCCTCTTTCTTCATGAAAAATAAGAAGAGTGTCAAGAGCACCCTGTGGGTCTATAATATGGAAGGCCCTTGCCCTCGTTTCTTTTTGGATCGAATGCAGGCAATTTTCACACACAACTGAAGGCCTCCGAGAGGGGATTTTCAAATTCCTGCCAATAGGAAAGTAGTTGGATTTTCTAGTTAAGAAAATAAAATAACATGAACAAAAGATAACACAGTTTCACCACTGTGGTAATACAGGCATTTTGAATCTTTGTTGATAAACTTATAAGTGTAGTTTGTTCCTGGTATTCATTTGGTAATTTAGTTAAAAAAGGACTTGATAATTGTTCTCCTCTATAGGCATATATAAAAAAAGCCATATCATTGCCAAAGAAACAGAAAATGATAAATAACAAAGGAGTTTAAAGTTCAACTAGCGTCTATCTATAACTCTAGCTATGATCGGCAATAGCACTAATTAATATGAAAAAAGACCTTTATAGATGGAGATGCCCATGCCAATTAACCGATGGGCCATTTGAATTGTGTGGCGCATACTGCTCCTAATCTCTGTTCAAATTGCATGCATTGCACACTTTAGGGGAGTTTTGCCCCAAGCATGATGTGTGCTCCATGTCTGCAGAACAAGCAATTCACACTACCTTCTTCTAATATCAAAATATTCATTTTAATAAAAATTCAGAAAATATTTGAATAATCGTATATAATGGCTCCAAATGATGTCGCGACCCTTAACCCTTTGAATGAGAAATATTATACTACTGCCATAGACGATTGTGGAAGTAACATTGGGAGGTCAAAAAAGATATGCAGAGTGGAAGGAGACGATGACGATGATGGAGACTATGATTATGCTCTGGCTGCATGATTATTTTATTATTTGGATATGTTCTTTGGTTGTTGTTGCAATAGTTTCGCTGCTAAGTTGATTAATCCGCTTGTATAGGTTGAAGTTTTTGCAAAATATTTGATCATTAAGTGTCCTACTTTAATTTTATCAGTTTTGTGGTCAGCAACATTATAATTTGTATGACATGTTTTCATTATATCAAAATCTGAGTCTTTAAATAGTCTAGGCTATCTATTATCATAATTACATTGGCACGACTTATTCAGACATTTACAATGGGTTGAAGTTGAACTGAACAAAACTATGAAAAATAAAAGAAGATGGTTGCCTGACTAATTAATTTATAGTTTAAATTTTACGATAAACCCTATTTTTTAGCTGAACAAATCAGTTTATGTTTCTGACTATAACGTGAATTGTGACTTGGGCACTCGTTACCAGCGTAATGTGAAATTAGTTTTATCCAAAACAAAATTCTGTCTAGGGACCATCATAAAATCTATTCTAATCATATGTTTTATATTCACAAATCTGAGTTTAGATTCTTGAAGACATAAAATGTTTGACATATTAATGTTTAACTTGTTAAAAATTCTTTGCTAAACATCATATCATGGATTGGTAAAAAAATCCACTAGTGGATGTACGACTTTTCA
This sequence comes from Allium cepa, assembly GCA_030765085.1. Lineage (NCBI taxonomy): Eukaryota > Viridiplantae > Streptophyta > Magnoliopsida > Asparagales > Amaryllidaceae > Allium > Allium cepa. Next base: position 1,023,335,843 of record CM060931.1, on the reverse strand, counting down.
CTATTTCACAATTTTCAGAATACAACCTAAGAAAAATACAACGAGATGGAACACTGAATGGCTTGATGACCTAGCTGAATGGCTCTTAGCTGAAGCTACTTTCTTATGATCTTTTGCTTGCCTACAAAAGCCTTCAACTGCTGGAAACAAACATCAAATGTTTTTCCTGATTCTCTTTCCTCCAGTTTCTCTCCAATACATGCAATGACCTTTAGATTCTGACTCAAAGCATATGCGGCTTTCTTTCCAATAAACTGTGAGAAAAAAAATACAAACATTATTTACAAAAATGTATTAATCTATGGGCAGTGTCTAGCTTTATCACAAAAGATGAGCATGCACTTGGACTAGTGTTCATCGAAAGCATACCTGATCATCTTCACCTATGATTAAACAGAAGCAACAGCCGAACAATCATAAATTGATGCAAATCCAGTCTTTTTCAAATCAAACAGCGACAACATGCAATCCCTAAAATCTAATCCGTGAAATCTAATTCGACTAGCGTAAAAAGAAGATTTGGTACCTTGATAATGAGAAGCCGTGGCCAAATCTAATCCACGAAACCGCGTTTGAAATTAACGGTGAAAATCAATGTCTAGGGTTTTTTTGTTGTGAAGCAGACGAAATATTTTTAGGACAAACGAATGGGAAAATAAGCGGCGAAAAAAATTGGGATGGCGGGAATTAACGATGCGTAAAAAATGTCGCTAAGGATGCAAATCAACGTAGTTGCGTCAGTTGTTGGTGAAAACCGATGCAACTAAAACTATTTGCATCGATTTATTTTCTTCGGTTGGTGACAACTGATGTAAATTTAATTTTTTATTATGTATTGCTTTCCACGTACCAATTGCATCAGTTATAAAGATAGAATTGATGCAAATTGTTCTATTTGCATCAGTTTTTACTTCAATCGATTCAAATGAGGCGAAGCAATATGCACTTTTTGTACTAGTGTTGATTTGAATTCGTGTTTTGATTTCTAGGATTTGAAACTGCCTGATATGGGAATGTGTCTCATTCACGTTCACTTACAGACATGGCTAATTGACTCATTTGTATTTCAAGTTTAGCAATAGATTGGCTCGTGTTTTGCATACATGAGGTCATTTTTTTTGCAAATTACTGTTTGATTGGAGATTTGAGTCGTTGCTTTAGCCAAAGTTTCAAGACTTTTCTTAAGTGAACTTAATACTTTATCATCTTAGGAAGCAAAAGATTGTGGCAATTGATTATAAGATGGACCCAAAAATTTTGCTGAAAATAATTGGGTTGAAAGGGAGGATTCGAAGTATTATTTGAAAATGCTTGAAAAATGGGACGAACCAAATTCATGTTGGAATTATTTTGGTTGCAAGCAAAGTTCGGATGATTTCTCCAACCAAGATTGTGTGTTGGAGAAAACGAGTCATTCTTAATTTTATTGAAAGCATTGAGTTGTTTAATCGAATTAGGATACTGATCGGCTATGTGATTCGGATCATTACATTTATAATGCATGAGTTTGGAAGCTTGGTTCATTTGGCTGGATGAGAAAACGTTGTCGAATTTATTAATCACTGCATCAATTTTAGCTTCCAACACCAAAGATGATCCTATCGAGTGTGCGCTCAATCATGAATAAATGGATTTTCCATTAGAACGTTCCTATTGGGATGACTTTTTGGCTAAGTTTTCAAGAAATTGCCAAACATCATCGTGATGTTGGGCGAGAAAATTGCCTTGGCACATCGATTCAAGCATGTTTCATGAGCTGTTTTCAAATCCATCGTATAAGATTTGGTAAAGGGTCCATTTTTCAAAATTATGGCATGGATATTTTATTAAAAGCTCATTAAATCTTTCAAAACATTTTCTGAATGGTTCACCCCTGAATTAGTGAAAATTTACGATTTCGTTCTGGATTTTAGTTGTTTTTTTCCAAGGGATAGAACTTTTTCAAAAAGACTTCAACGAATTCTTCCCAAGTTTTGATCGAGTTTGAAGGTAATCTATACAACCATTTTTCAGCGTAATCAATAAGGACGAATGGAATTAATCGAAGTTTGATTACGCCATCACAAAGTTGTTAGAGTTTAATGGTGGCGGAATTAATCGAAGTTTGATTACGCCATCACAAAGTTGTTAGAGTTTAATGGTTGCGTAAACTTGTTCGAATTTCGTTAAGAAATGTATGGGTCATGGTGTTCAAAACTGCCAAATTTCGAAAGCGTGGCAATATGGTTTGAATGAGTTTTGAAATGGTTACATGTAGGAGTGGGTAGCGTGATACAAAAAGGAATGGAAACTCTATTAAGAAAGATTCTATCCATGAGAGTTCGAGAGGAATTCTCGTTGGTCATTGCTGGAGGGTCACGAGTCCAAGTATTCGTTGAAGTGTCATGAATCCAAATACTCATGCACTGGCGAGAAGATTAAGGGAAAAGAAAGAAGTTAGAATCGAGTTAAGAGAATGAAACAGGGTTTAGAAAATGAGGTGAAAAATTGTTTTATTTTTTTAAGGAAAAACTATTTACCAAAAGGAATTTATTTTAAAAAAAGGGAAATTTGATTTTTATTTTATTTTTTGGATTTTTCAAAAAAAATCTCCTTTTTTAATATGTTTTTGTTTTCTAAGTTTTTGAAAACATCATATATTTTTTCCAAAAAACAAACTAACTCAACTTTTTTTATTTTGATTGAAATTTTTTCAAAGGAAAAGGTTTGAAAAGATTTTTTTTAAATATGTATGAACTAATGTAACTGAATGAATGCAAAGACTTAATTACAAATTAGTATCTCCTAACCCTAAATTATATAATCACATTTTGTCTTAATTGAACAAAATATTTATTAGCCAGGTAATAGACAGGAGTTACCGGTGCACCACGAATCACTGTAGCAATGCAACCGAAGGTTTGAGTACCTTTAGAGAAACAATCACTATAATATTTATGAATCATCGTAATATTTATATATGATTATTACTCTACCGTAGTCTAGGCACCAAGAAAATAAATTATCCGAAGAAGACAACTTTCAAGACACAATTAAGCTTTGGGTGAGCTCGTGACTTCCTTATATCTGAAGTCTAACCATTGTTATTAGCAAATTCTACGATGAAATGCAATTTGTGGACCAAGAAAGGGGTGATGATATCCCCCACTTATGTAGATTTGGGCATTGACCTTAAAAAAAGAAAATAAGATGAGATGAATGCAAAACAGAAATTAAGCCTGATTTAACGATGCAACTACGAATGAAATTTCATTTTTGTTTTTTTTGAAAATTTTTAAAATGCAAGCAACCAATAATTCAAAGCAAATAAAAACAAGTTATAGAGCACGATACCAGAGCGTGTGAAATTATTAGAAATTTATTTTAAAGTATCTATTTTTTTATAAGCAAGCAAAGCAATATTTTTTAGTAAGCAAGTCTTCTTCTAAACCTGCGAAATTATTCGACATGAATATTTAAAGACTAATACGAAAACTACTTTTTTTTCTTTTTTTATGGATTTTGGTAAAAGAAAACCCAAATTCAAACACTTCACTTAAAATTCAAAAAAAGAAAATTAGTAATTCATAACCTAAAGCCCAACTTCCCTCTTACACATGTAATAAATCCATACCCATTCTTCTTTACTTCGCTGTTCTTTTTAAAAAAACTCACAACTCAATTTATCAATATGCGTTACTCGGTAAAAAATAAAAATAAAGGGAAATCGATTTGGAGTTTGAAATCAGCGAGTTGGTAGTGAAGGTTATAGCAGATCGAGATTGTTGCGGGTTTGGTTTGCGGCGATTGAATGCTGAATTCGATTGACGGTTCGGGTTTAAACAAGGTGAGCTAGAAGATTTGTTGAAGGCCGATTTGGTAACGGTGGTTCATGGTTGCTGGTTCTCGGATTTCTAGAGTTCTTGCTGCGATGGAATTGCAGAGGTGGAGGATGATGTTATTCGAAAATTGGGCAGAGAATGGATGGTTTGAAAGTAGTGAAGAGGAGTTTGCGTGGTTGTTGATGATTCTTAGTAGGAGGTGGATGGTTGATTCGTGGGTTCAGGTGGAGGAATTTGCAGTTTTTCTTGGGTTTTGGTGGTGTTGATAGGTTTGGGGACTTGTGGGTCGGTGGAGGGTGGTTCACGGTGATGAGATGGAAACAGTGGAAGTTGATGTTGTGAAGGCAGTAAGGCAGGTAGTGGTGGTGAGGATAGTAGTGGGTGTAATGGTATGAAGAAATGCAAAGGTAAGGAAATGCTATTTGGAATGTAAATTGTAAAGGTCAGCAAAGTGGTAGTGGATAGTGGATGGTGATGGAGTTGACTGATCTGCAGCAGTTTGAAATGGGGTTGGATAGGAGGAGCAGTGGCACAGTGATGGGTGATGGTTGATGTCGTTTCAAGTTGTATGGGCAATGAAGTTTGGTTGTGGTGATGTTGAATTTTGGCGACACTATATGGAGATTTGTAGAGGTCGGAAGTAGCTTCGTAATGGAGGAAACGGTTCGCAAATCGGAGTTCGAAGGTGGAAGTTGTAAGAGAAAAGGTGAAGAAGACGAAGTTGGGACAGAACCCATTTTCAGACGTCTGACCCATTTTTCAAACGTCTGATTTGGGACAAAAGTGCTTCCAGAGCACTCTGTCAGACGTCTGACCAAATGGGTCTGACGTCTGAACTGGAGCAAAGGCGCTCCAGTGGGTTAGGCCAGACGTCTGACCTTCTGCTCAGACGTCTGAGACGGCTTTCGTCTGTTTTCTCTCACACGGACTTGGGTGAAAATTTGTGTTGTCTGCAGGGGCAATTTTGGAATATTGCCTAAGGTTTCTATTCTCCTATATACGCTAGCCTCAGGTCTCAGATCTGTGTGCGTGCAAACAGCCGCAAGAGATTAGCCTCCACCAAATTAGGGTTTATCAAAACCTAATTTTCTTCAATTCTCTTCTCCACAAATTCAATTCTAATTAGAATTTGATCATTGTATTCAATCTCTTGTACTCTTCTCATCAATATTAATAAAATCTCTCTCTTAAAGTGGATGTACACTAACACAACGTTAGTGGAACCACTATAAATCGCTGTGTGATTTATTTTTCGTTATTGCTTTGATTTCTATATTGCTTGTTTGGGATTGTGATTGCTTTTGAATCGATTAAGAGTGGAATTGAGTTGTTGATTGGTTGTTTTTACACTTCTTACCACAATTCTGTCTTCTGTTGTGCTTGTGGGGTTTCGATTTGAGTAGTCTCGTGTTAGAATCTCGCACCAACATTTGGTATCAGAGCATTGGTGTTGGTAGGTGGTTGTAGAAATGCCTGAATTAAGTAGTAACTCTAGTAGTTCCTCACTGGGTAATCCAAGTGGTTTATCTCCTTATGCACGTGGCTCGTACGCAGCTGTAGGATCACAATTGGTAATAGACAAGTGGAATGGCGATAATGATTTTGAAAATGGCAATGGAAGATGCAAGCGGTTCTAAGGGGGAATTGGATGTATCGGGTAGTGTTTGACACACATTTGTTGCCAGCGGACATTTCAGATGTTGAGAGAGAAGAGATGGAAGAGTGGGCATTCACTACACTTCAACTTGCTATGGGAGAGAATGTTATCTCTGAAATTAGTGGTGAGACAACCGCTAAGGGTATTTGGGACAAGTTGGAGGAATTATATATGAAGAAGTCACTGACAAATCATTTGATCTTGTTGCGAACGTTCTTCACCTACAAGATGAAGGAAGGTACTTCGCTAAAGGTGCACTTAAACATTTTTGATGATTTGTTAATGAAGATGAAGGCGGTAGATTTGAAGATTGAGGAAGAGCAAAAGGCAATGATATTGTTGTGTTCGTTGCCAGATCGCTATACAGGTTTCTCAAATAGTTTGATCTATAGCCGGGATACATTAACTCTTGATGATGTTAAGACGTGTCTTCTTAGCGAGAAGTTGCGGGATCAAATGAAGGAGTTAGGTGATGGAAGGGGTAGTGCTAGTAATGGTCATGGTTTATTTGTGGAGAAGGAGAGGTATGTGAAGAAGGAGAACCAGGGGCGTTCTAAATCTAGGAATCATGGTTGGAGAGGAAAGTCGAAGAAAAGAAAAGGCAAGTGTTATATTTGTAGGAAGCCCGGTCATTGGAAGAATGAGTGTCCGGACAAGGAGAAAGCAAAAAAGGAAGTACCATCTTCATCAGTAGCGGTGGAGAGTGCGGTTGGTGAGGGAGAAGTAGATATTTTGTCGGCGGTAGCATCAGATATTTCGAGTAGCGATTGGGTGCTCGATTCTGGGGCGTCTTATCATATGACGCCAAATAGAAATTTTTTTTCTTCTTACATCGACAAAGAAGGAAATTCAATTGTTATGGGAAATGGTGCTATTTGCAAGTCGAAAGACATTGGTTCCGTGCAAATTCGAATGTTTGACAGAGTGGTTCATACTCTCACTAATGTGCGCTATGTTCCAGGACTTAGGAAGTCTCTTATCTCTTTGGGGCAGCTGGATTCTTTAGGTTATAAGATCATTATTGAGAGTGATAGCTTGCGGGTTTCGAAGGGTGCGCTTGTGGTGATGAAGGGTGTAAGGACTCATGGTATTTATTTGCTTCAAGGAGTGACTGTAGAAGGTGAAACTTGTATAGGAGTTGATAGTTCTCGTGGCTTGGACGTGAGGTTGGGTCATGTCGCGGAGAGGAGTTTAGATGTCCTCTGGAAGAGAGAGATGATCGATGGAGAAAGTTTCAACAAGTTAGAGTTTTGCGAAGAATGCCTCGTTGGGAAGCAAAATAAAGTTTCATTCAGTGAGGGAAAGCATGATTCAAGAAGGGTTCTTGAGTATGTTCACATAGATGCTTGGGGACCGGCACCTGTAGCTTCTTTAGGTGGAGCTCGCTATTATATTTCTTTTATAGATAATTTTTCTCGAAAAATTTGGGTGTATGTAATGAAGGCCAAGTCGGAGGCATTTGCAAATTTCAAAGCATGGAAAGCTCTTGTTGAGAATGAGAGTGGCAAGTCTTTGAAGGTTCTAAGGTCTGACAATGGCGGAGAGTATGTTTCCGGAGAATTTCTGGAGTATTGCAAGCATCATGGTATTCGGAGGCATTTTACTACACCTGAAGATCCGCAATCAAATGGCGTTGCGGTGAGAATGAATCGTACTCTACTTGAGAAAGCTCGATGCTTGAGATTGACATCGGGTTTGGCGAAGGGATTTTGGGCTGAAGCTTTGTCAACCGCAGTGCACATTATTAATCGAATTCCGTGCTTAGCTATTAGTAACAAAATTCCGGAGGAAGTGTGGAAGGGAAAGAGCATTAACTTGAGCTATCTTCGTGTGTTTGGCAGTCCGGCTTATGTGCATGATCCAGGAAATGATAAGCTTGAACCAAGAGCTTTCAAGGGGATTTTGCTTGGCTATACGGACGGTATAAAAGGCTATCGGATTTGGAATCTGGAAATGAAGAAAGTAGTGAATTCTCGTCATGTTACTTTTGATGAGTCGGCGACGTTCAAGGAGAAAGTGAGCTCATCAGATGTTTCGGATTTGGTTTATGATGAATCAAAGGAGAAGGAAATTATTTACATGTTTTGTCCAAGGAATAGAGGGAGTAAAGTAGTAGGAGATGCTTGTGAGGTAGTAGTGGTTGATGTTACATCACATAGTCCACAGGGTGCCTCTAGTAGTGTTAGTGATGTACATGATTCTAGAGAAGATTCAGTTCAAGGTGGAGCCGAAGGGAGTTTGGGTGATGGTATTGCTACTCGGGTTGTTGGTCGTCGTACTATAAGACCACCCGAAAAATATGGTGATTGGAACTATCTTAGCTTTTGTGATAATATGGACTATGCTCTTCATGTAGTCCAAGATGAGCCGATGAGTCTTGATGATGTCGTTAAGTCGAGTGATAGCTCGAAACTTAATTTGTGCCATGGAGGAAGAGATGCAATCATTCTTGAAGAATCAAACTTGGGATTTGGTTCCACTTCCTAAAGGAAACCGTGCTATTGGGTGCAGATGGATATAAAAGGTGAAGGACGATGGAAGATACAAAGCTAGGCTAGTGGCTAAGGGGTTTGCACAAAGGAAGGGAAAGGTGTATGATGAGATATTCGCACCGGTTGTGCGCCATACTTCTATCCGGAAATTACTTGCTATTATTGCTATTCACGATTTGGAGTTAGAGCAACTTGGTGTGAAGACCGCCTTCTTGTATGGGGACTTGGATGAATACATCTACATGGAGCAACCGGAAGGTTTTGTTGTGGATGGTAAGTCAAATTTGGTTTTCAAGTTGAAGAAATCGCTATATGGTTTAAAGCAATCACCTAGACAATGGTACAAGAGGTTTGATCATTTCATGCTTAAAAATGGTTTTGAGAGAAGCATCAAAGATGCTTGTGTTTATTTCAAGAAGTTGAAAAATGATTGTTATGTGTATTTACTCTTGTATGTGGACGACATGCTCATTGCTTCTAAGGATAAGAATGAAATCAACAATCTAAAACTGAGTTTGAAATTGGAGTTCGAAATGAAGGATCTTGGAGAAGCAAGAAGGATATTGGGCATGGAAATTGTAAGAGATCGAAAGCATTTTGAGTTGAAACTAACTCAAAAGGAGTACATTGAGAAAGTGCTTTGCCAGTTTAGCATGGAAAATGCAAAAGCGTCAAATACACCTTTACCTTTGCACACGAAGCTTTCGAGTAAAGGATCGCCTATCTTGGAGGAAGACAAGACATATATGGAAAAAGTGCCATATGCTAGTGCGGTTGGAAGTCTAATGTATGCTATGGTGTGTACAAGGCCCGATATTGCAAATGCCGTCGGGATGGTTAGTCAATACATGGCTAATCTGAGAAAATCGCATTGGGAAGCTGTGAATCTTATATTGAGATATCTTAGATGAACATCATCTTATGGTCTTGTTTTTGGTGGTAATAAGGGGATGGATTGCAAGTTGGTTGGTTTTTGTGATTAGGACTACGTCGGTGATAGAGATCGAAGAAAATCAACTTCCGGATATGTCTTCAAACTTAGGGGTACAGCCATAAGTTGGAGATCTAGATTGCAGATCGTAGTTGCTTTATCCACTACGGAGGTGGGGTTGATAGCCGTAGTGGAGGCGGCGAAGGAGGCACTCTATTTGAAGCGATTATTGTGTGACTTGGGATTCGGGGATGATAGTATTGATGTTCGATGTGATAGCCAGAGTGCTATTCACTTGGCAGAGAATTTGGCGTTTAGCTCATAGACTAAGAATATTGAGGTGAGCGAGTCATTTCTAGTAGCCATGGATGAAGATAAGCAGGTATATTTTCAGAAAGTGCATACAAAGGATAATGCGGCGGATATGTTCACTAAGGCATTGCCGGTTGGAAAGTTCGAGCATTGCTTGAACTTGATTCGCTTGGAAAAGTGGTAGGTCCCACGGGGTGGCACGGTTAAGGGAGGAGCTTGGTGGTAGATGAGGAAGAGTATCGGTGAGAGATTGAGGTTCTATATTCTTAGTAATTGCTAGTCTTGGGTGAGATAGCTTAGGATTTGGATGCTTTCAACATTACATTAGCGGACGGGGGCTTTGCCTGAGCTCGTTGGTGGAGTGCAATGGGCGGTGGCTTTGCCTGAACTCATTGGGAAATCATTCACGTTTGGTTGAAGGTAGAAGAAGTGATAGTTGGTGCTATTGGTTGTCGTTGATGGTATAGTACCATTGGAATTGAAGATAGATATAGTGTTGAGGTGGAGTGTTGAATTTCGGCGACACTATATGGGGATTTGTAGAGGTCGGAAGTAGTTTCATAACGGAGGAAACGGTTGCAAATCGGAGTTCAGAGGTGGAAGTTATAAGAGAAAAGGTGAAGAAGATGAAGTTGGGACAGAACCCATTTTCAGACGTCTGACCCATTTTTCAGACGTGTGATTTGAAACAAAAGTGCTTCCAGAGCACTCTGTCAGACGTTTGACCAAATGGGTCAGATGTCTGGACTGGAGCAAAGGCGCTCCAGTGGGTTAGGCCAGACGTCTGACCTTCTGGTCAGACGTCGTAAACGGCTTTCGTCTGTTTTCTCTCACACGGACTTGGGTGAAAATTTATGATATCTGCAGGGGCAATTTTGGAATATTGCCTAGGGTTTCTCTTCTCCTATATAAGCTAGCCTCAAGTCTTAGATCTGTGTGCGTGCAAGCAACCGCAAGAGATTAGCCTCCACCAAATTAGGGTTTATCAAAATCTAATTTTCTTCAATTCTCTTCTCCATAAATTCAATTCTAATTAGCATTTGATCATTGTATTCAATCTCTTGTACTCTTCTCATTAATATTTATAAAAGCTCTCTTAAAGTGGGTGTACTCTAACACAATGTTAGTGGAACCACTATAAATCACTGTGTGATTTATTTTTCGTTATTGCTTTGATTTCTATATTGCATGTTTGGGATTGTGATTGCTTTTGGATTGATTGAGGTTGGAATTGAGTTGTTGATCGGTTGTTTTTACACTTCTTACCACGATTTCGTCTTCCGATGTGCTTGTGGGGTTTCGGTTTGAGTGGTCTCGTGTTGGAATCTTGCACCAACAGGTGATTGGTAGGCAGAGGCTGGAGATTGGCAAAAGGCAGCAATTTGAAGTTGATGTTTGTATGAGGCAGTGAATGTTGTGAGATGGAGATATGCAGAGTGGTATTAGTTTAGAGTTGAAGTCGAACTTGTTTGCTTATGGTTGATGTAGCAGTGTGGTTGAGGAGTCTCTGTTTGAGGATAAGAGTATGATAGTTGAGATTTGGTGTAAGTATATGGTTTGTGCAGTTGTTTTGTGATTGGTAGAGGGGAGTTGAAAGACAGGATGAAGTGGAGTATGGATGAATTGTTGTATGATACAGTTTTGATGTATGGATGATGGAGTGGGATGGGAGGTTGTGAAGGATGTGAAGGCAGGTTGTATATGTTGCTCTGTGCAGTGGCAGCACATGGGAGTTTGACAGTGGCAGTCCGGTCTTGGTGGCAGCAAGGAGAATGTATATTTAAAGAGGTGGAAATTGTATATGGAATTGTATACAGGGAGGATGGTGGTTTATGGTTGAGTTGGTGGTTATACAGGGAAGTGCACAGTTAGGGAGAGTGTTTAAAGTTTGTAAAAGATAATGTAAATTATATAAAAAAACTGAAACGAAAATTGTAATGTAAATGAAATAAAATATTTTTGTTCTTTTTGAAATGCACTTGTTTACTTTTTTTAAGTTTTAAATGTAAACATAGTAAAACCGAACAAGACGAAGTCAAAATAATTGAAAACAAAACAAATGCACGATAATTTTTTATTATTATTTTAAATAGAAATGCAAAAGAAACTATAAAACAACAAGCACACAAACAAAATGAAAATAAAAATTACACACAAACACACAACAATAATTTTTATTTATTTATTTTTTAAATGCAACTCAACACACAAAATGAAAACACACTAAAATCAAATAAAAATAATTCGAAGAGCAAAACTAAAATCAAATCCAAATCCTTGCTAATGGCGCAAAAAACATGTTCGACGAAATTTTTTCTATTGGTTAGAATATCGCTGAAAAATATTGTAATAAAAAATAACCGCAAGCGCACAACGTACAATTTTAGTACGTGGCGAGTACGGGTCGATCCATAGGTAGTTGAATTGATTTTAAACTCCACTCAATCAAATTAACTCAAATTTGCTAGTTTGTTTAAACTAAGAAAAATAACAAAAGTTAAATTAGAATAAAAGTGATTAATATGATATTAGAAGACAATTTAGAGGCAAATCCACTCTCATATTCTCATATAAATCAACATAAAAACAATCTATGGTCTCTTTATTGAATTCCTTAATAAACTTACATCAACATCCAACCTTTCATGAAGCTTAAAAAGAGTTCATAAATCATAGAATATGTTGAATTTACATAAATTTAAGAGAACTTAATTACCCCTAAATTGAAAGGGTTTAGCTACTCATTTGTGTTATCATTTCAACACATATAAATTTCGACATAGAAAATAAAAAGAAAGTGAAAGCTAATTTAAATAAAAAGAGAGCTAAACTACATGCATAAATTAATCAAAGCCATTAACATAAAAGGAAAGAGAGCATGTAAATAAAAATGGAAAAGAAAATAAAATAAATGCAAAGAAGAAAAATAAGAAGAAGAGGCTTAGGAAGTCATTTTATTTCTCATTTAATTTTGAGGCCACAACTTACATAATATGATAGACAGATAAAAACTTTATTACATGAACATAAGAGAGTTATTTATACATGCCTAAAACCCTAATTCATATTTTAGGGGACTATCCAAATGCCCCTTAGGAAGTGTGGTCGCCAAGTTGTAATTAGCATGTAATTAATCCTCCAGTAAATGTGCATGTACTTTTAATCTCCACTACTATGTGCATTAGTTCCTCATTGTAGATCATGGTAAGTGGGTTGGTGAGGTCCTTCATGACTTTATGAATTCTTTTATTTCTTCATTTCTTTGTTCTCCTTCACTTGTGCATGTATGAATATATGAAGTCACTTCCTTTTCCATCCAAATTCCTACAAATAAAACTAAAAGGTGCAAATAAATATTCTCAAAATTAATACATGCATAAAATTACCATTTTGCCCGTAAATGAAGATGAATAAATGATGATTTGATGATATTTGGATTGTGGTAAAAACATGTAACAATACCCTACTGTGATCACTATTTAATTAAAACAAGATTAAACATGTGAGTATAAATATACAGTTTTATGTGTACATCAAATATCCCAACACTCATTTTTTATTCGTTCTCGAATAAACTAAAACTAAGATAAATCCGTTTTCAAAGAAAACACGATCGCATTGAGTGTATGCATCAAGCCGTTAAACCTCTAGGTGTCCCTAGTAGGATGAGTTTTGTCTCGTGAAGGTTTACAGTGAATACTACCCACAAAATCCAAATGCAACATGAAAAATTCCTAAATGCGAGATTTATTTAATAAGATATGAATGCAAAATTTTGAAAATATTTACAAATGGAGAATTTACTTTTAAATTGGCACAAATAAGTTAAATATAAGTTTGATCATTATCAAGAAATTTAAATCCTTTTACTTGTCAAAACTTCCAACAAAAATTAAGTTATTATCACAATTAGACTCTAGTTTGGCTAGTTGTTTCGATTGATAACATAGTGCAACTGTGAAATGAGATCCTTCGTTGATTGTCATAGTTTTGCAAAGTAGTATTTTTTGTTTCTTTGAATAACAAATAGAATCAAATAAGTGAAAATGTGCTTGGATTCAATTGCTTACTCTCTTTCTATTTTTGAGAAGTATTAACATTATTAATATTTACACACCTAACTCGGATAAACTAAGGCCAGATATATCAATCATGCACTGCCTTTCGGACTTACGTGAGAAGAGTATAGAGCGTGTTGAGTATCACACTTGCGTATGAACACATGGCTCTAGATGGTTATTTTTATTAAATCTATTTACATACACCTAACTCAGTTAACTGAGGCCAAATATACCAATCATGCACTGCCTTTAGGGATTACGTGAGAAGAATACAGAGCATGGTGATTGTACATACTTGCGTGGGAACACACTCTAGGTGTTTCCTATTTCACAAAAACCATTTTTTTCATTTATGTTTTTTAAGTGAAAGGGAAGTAATGAAAAATGGGAGCGGGTTTATTACATGTGCAAGAGGGAAGTTTGGCATTGGGTTGTTAATTGTTAATTTTGTTTTTTTGATTTTTAAGTGAAGTGTTTGAATTTGGGTTTTCGTTTACTAAATTTCTGATTGAAATTTCCTTTTATCCCTAAAAAAAGAAAAAAAGCTATTTTCGTTTTAGTCTTATAAATATTCGTGTTGAACAATTTTGCAGGTTTTAGGAGAAGAAGACCTGGTTGCTAAAAAAATTGCTTATTTTCTTATAAAAAAATTGCCGCTTTAAAATAAATTGCTAATAATTATGTATACTCCAGTATCATGCTCTTATCACTTGTTTTTATTTGCTTTGTATTGTTGGTTTCTTGCATTTTAAAAAATTTCAAAAAAAAATTTCATTCGTAGTTGCATTGTTAATCATATTTAATTTTTGTTTTGCATTCATCTCATCTTATTTTTTAAGGGAAATACCCAAATCCACATAAGGTAGCGGATTTCATCACCCTTTCCTTGGCCCACAAATTGCATTTCATTATAGAATTTTCTAATAATAACGGCTAGACTTCAGACTTAAGAGAGTCACGAGCTCACTAGGGCTTAATTATATCTTGACAAGTTGTCTTCGTTGAAAATTTTATTTTCTTGGTGCCTAGGCTACAGTAGAGCAATAATCGTATATAAATATTATGGTGATTTGTAAATATTATAGTGATTGATTCTCTGAACGTACTTAAATCTTCGGCTGCATTGTTATGGTGATTCGTGGTGCACCGATAACTCTTGTCCATTACTTGGCTTAGAAATATTTTATTGAATTAAGACAAAGTGTGATTATAGAAATTTGAATTAGAAGCTACTACAAACAAATTTTTTTAATTAATTCTTTGCATTAATTTAATTGCATTAGTTCATGCATATTAAAAAAATCTTTTTAAACGTTCTTTGAAATTTTTTTCAATCAAAATAAAAAATAAATTGAGTAAGTCTTTTTTCTAGAAAAATATAATCTTTTCAAAAACTAAAATAACAAAACATATAAAAAGGAGGAATTTTTTTTTGAAAATCCAAAATCTAAAAAGCAAAGAAAAAAAATCAATTTCCCTTTTTAAAAATAAATTCCTTTTGGTAAATATTTTTTCCCTTAAATAAAACAATGTTCATCTCATTTTCTAAGCTTTATTTCATTCTGTTAACTTGATTCTAACTTCTTTCTTTTCCTTAATCTTCTCGCTAGTGCATGAGTATTTGGATTCATGACACTTCTACGAATACTTGGACTTATGACCCTTCTACGAATCATTTAACTCGAACAAACAATCCACCATAATGGCGAACTCGAATGCCCCTCGAACTCTCATGGATTGGGTCTTTTCCGATGGAGTTTTTATTCCTTCTTGTATTACACTACCCGCCCCTACGGGTAACCATTTTGAAATTCAATCACACCATATTGCCACTTTTTCGAAATTGGTAGTTTTGAACACGATGACCCATACATTTTCTTAACGAAATTTGAATAAGCTTTCGCAACCATTAAACTCCAACAACTTTGTGATGATAAAATCAAATTTCGATTAATTTCATTTGCTCTTACTGATTACGCTAAAAAATGTTGTATAGTTTACCTTTAAACTCGATCAAAACTTGAGAAGAATTCAATATAGTCTTTTTGAAGAAGTTCTATTCCTTGGTAAAAAATAATTAGAATCTGAAATGAAATCGTAAATTTTCATCAATTTAAGTGTAAACCATTTGGAAAATATTTTGAAAGATTTAAAGAGCTTTTGATAAAATATCCACACCATAATTTTGAAAAATGGACCGTTTTGCCAAATCATATACGATGGACTTGAAAACAGCTCACAAACCATGCTTGAATCGATATGCCAAGGCAATTTTCTCGCTCAACATCACGATGATGCTTGGAAATTTCTTGAAAACATAGATGAAAAGTCATCCCAATAGAAACATTCTAATGAAAAATCCATTTATTCATGATCGAATGCACATTCGATAGGATCATCTTGGGCGTTGAAATCTAAAATCGATGCAATGATTAATAAATTTGGCAACGTTTTCTCATCCACCATATGAACCAAGCTTCCCGACCCATCTATTATAAATGTAGCGATCCGAATCACATTACCGATCAGTGTCCTAATTCGATTAAATAACTCAATGCTTTCAATAAAGTTAAGAATGACCCGTTTTCTCCAACGTACAATTCTGGTTGGATAAATAATCCGAAGTTTGCTTGGAACCAAAATAATTCCAACAATTCACTCTAACCTAAGCATTATCAATAAATAACACCCGGATCAGTCTAGAAATACCAACGAGAGATAATTCAAATAACGGGAAACATATATAAAAATCCTGTGAGACAAGCCACTAACGCGGAATGAGTTATTACCTCACGAGAATAACATCCATACAGGCAAGAGAAGAACTGAATATCAAGAAACAAAACCACACATGATTGAGTATAAATGATATCAACCGGACTTGAAAGAATGGAAATAAACCGAGTAAAATTCAAAGTGGATAGAATGGATAGAACAAGGTAAACGGTCTAACTTGATAGAATGGACTAAATAAGGTAACAGTCCAAACTCGAAAGAATAGGCTAAATAAAGTAACAATCCAACTTGATAGAGTGGACTAAAAAAGGTACCAGTCCAACTTGATATAGTGAACTAAATATGATAACAGTCCAAACTCGACAGAATGGGCTAAATAAAGTAATAGTCCAAACTCAATAGAATGAGGTAAATAAAGTAACAGTCGAAACTCGATAGAATGGACAAAATAAACACATAAATGTTATGATGAGGAGTTAGCCTACTCATGGAAATTTAAAGCTAGAACAGATTCAGGGTATCGAATCAAATAAGAAATTTTTTTTACTAACAAATGACTAAGAAAGTGCATCCCTCTTTGGGTCTCTCTATATATTAAATTGAAATTTACCAACAAATGGCTAGAAGGAAATTCATCATCAAATGACTAGAGAGGAAATTCACCAACAAATGACCAGAAAGGAAATTAAACGGAATATGGGAATTTATTAAATTATCATCAATATAACAACATATGAATGTTTAGAAATAATTTATGGATGAGAAACCCCTTTGGGTTTCTCTATATTTTTCCTGCAAAACAATGGTTATCGATACTATATAGATAATCATATGAGTTTATGACGATCAAATTAATATGCCATCCATTTTCCAAACGAAATTCGACCAAACAAGCAATCAAACAATTTTAACTAACATCCAAACAATCAATAAATATTTATAACATCATTGGTATGATATAATAAAATTTAATGTGAGCTAAAATCACATTGATTTTCGTTTTCGCCAAATTGTCCTGATTTCGGCTAAAACCAAACGATCGTCCGATTTTAGCCTAAATTTTTTCTTGCTTCAAATCCATCCAAACCAACTCCATGACGTAGCTCTCGACGACGAGTCCAATGTAACAAACGATGTTCGAATCCGACCTTGTATGAGCGAGATACACAATTAGAAGTTATCGATAATTTAAATAAAATCAAAACAACCAAACTACATTTACACATTTACCCCCTCCTATCTTCTTCCCCAAAAACAGAAACAAACACGCACATCAACAAGAATCCCAAACGCATGTGCACCATATCCCACTGACATGGAGCAACACTTGGCGAAATTTGATTTTGTCTTCATCGATGAACCGCTCTCGTCAAGGTCGACTCGACGATTCCAAAAATCACGAGCTACCGCCACCAAAGTAATTCACGACCTGCTACCTACCCCTTTCGATCGCATATTGTCATGCCTCCCAATCAAGTGTCGCACTCCTCCAAAAAGCGGCGACACCTGCGAACTTCGATGCTCAAACCAAATACAACCTCCAATCGCAAATCGATGACTGAACGCCCCAAATTCTCTAATCCTAGTTCACGCCAAAAAAAGGCAAGGACCAAAACATGATCGCGAGCTATAATTTGGGTATAGGATGGAAGCTATAACTAAAACAAGATTTTTTAAAAGTCATTTCATGATTTTTAAATGAGTAAATTTTTTGTCATTGATTTTTTTGGATTCTTGAATTTAAAGAAGAGTCTTTGTTGTTACAGAAGCAAGGACAAAGGCAGAGGGGACAACGTGGGAAATAGGGAAAAATTGTTTATGGGCTGATGTTAAGTGTTGACCTAGGTTTATTTTATTTTGTTATTATTATTTTTCAATAAAATATACCCGAAAATTTCGAACTCCAAATAAGGCGTGCCGCTTGGCGTCCCTAATGTTTTACTCATATCTGAACATTGTGGAACTTGTTTCGAGACCTAATTCGATCGTATGCATAAGATAGGTTTTGGACCTAGTTATTATATTAAATTTTCGATATTAATTTCAACGCGTTTCGAACTCGCACGATCAAACGATACATTTGACCGCTAAAAAATTCGTCGGCGTAATATAATTCACTATTACGGATCCAATGAAACTAGTTTTATCGAAATCTAAGACCGTGCCTCAGAAATCTAAGACGTTTGCAAGCGGATTTTATTGCTAGAGACTCAAAATCATTTCGACATCGTTCTTATGCTTAAGTGGTCAAAGACCGATTGCCAACTTATAATTCTCGAGATTCGCGGCCTCAAGCATTTAATAAAAGAAGGATAGATTCTAAATCTAACAAGATTTATTATTTTAGATATGGCAACAACAAACATTTTGCGTCTGAATGCCGTGATCCAGTTAGGTGCTTTAATTATGACAATTTTGGCCATAAGAGTAATAAGTGTTCGACTAATTCTAGAATTTTTGTTTCATCTGTTATCTTAGTTTAAAATGGATTCCAATTCGCATTAAAGATCATGCTTTTGAAAGGGATTATGCTCGATCATTTGTGGCAGAATCGAGTTGAAGGTTTTAAGTATCTGGAAGATTTGCTATTCCACTTTAATTTGGTTAATGCCTCGAATATTGGTAAGGACTACAAAGAATGATTTGGAGATCCTGAATATTATTTTGCGAAAATTGAATCTTCATCTGTTTCTTTAATCTCTTCAGAACTGTTAGTGGAACATGGTTTCCAATTTGTATTAAAGTTCATTCATTTAAGAGGGATTTTAATCAATTATCTCATGCACAAAAGAACTAAAGGTTTGAAGTTTTTAGACGATCTTTTACATCATTTTAGAATTGTTAATTCGCCAAACATTGGTAAGGGTAATCGAGATAACATCGGTGTTTCAGAGAATCTTGTTGAAAGTTTTGATTCTTATGTCATTTCAGAGGAAATCTTGGTATGTTCGAATTTAGATGATAGTGTTATTCTTGAAAATGTTAAAAGAGAAGAATCTTCAATATTGGATCCCATCTTGCTTGATCCAGATGTTATTCTCTGTATGTCCAAACCAGAGACAATGGGCAAGTATATAGATTTGATAAGTGGTTTTATCCTACCAAAGATAAAAAAAGTTATATCTTTTTCTCGCAAATTGGATCCTTTTAAGATTTCTACCTCCAACAAATTTGCTTGCCTTGAATCAGAGATCACTTTAGAGTGCACTGTGAATTCTGATGACTGTGATCTTTTCTCCAATAAATTTGTTTGCCCCGAATCAGCGATATCTCCACCTTGCTCCTTGAATTCTTATGATTGCAATCATTTAAATGAGGTAGCAGTTTGTTCCTTAGTTGATAACATGGATAGCAATGCTTCAGACAGTTTTTTTGCTTTCAAACATCAGTACCCTATGCCAGAGTGCGATTTTGAATTTCAAAATGAGGTTGAGAGGTTTTGTAAGTTTGAAGAGGTTTTCGACTATGACTGGAGGCTGATAGATTTGGAAATTGATATGCCTTTGGTAGCTGATTCTTTGGTCAATATAGACTTTTTTTATAACTGTTTTTGGGCATACGAGCTTATGAAAGGAGTTGAAGTATCTCATACCATTGGCGAGTCTGTTGTTGAAGATGATTTATTGCTGCGACATTCTGGGGTTTTCATGAGTGGATTTTATCTACAGACTCTCATTTAAGTGTTGAGATGGTTTCTTTTACATAAGATCATATTGTTTTTGATGAACTTATATCAGGTATAGATGTGGTGTCTGATGTGCTCGATGCACACAGTATATTGGAGCAGGTTGATCAAAATTGTCAATCGGATGATAGCAAGAAGATGGTTTCTGATAATAAGACGGGTGTAGTTGGTCAGAATTGTCAATTGACAAAATCTGTTGTTGGTGGTTTGTTTCTTACTGAAGATAAGATGGGTTCTGTTGTCTATTTGGTCGAGTCACCACTGGGTCATATGACAGAAGTTGTTTCTGATGGTTTGTGTATAGGCCCTTCTAATCCTTTAGTGAATGAGGTTGTTATAGCTGCTTGCTCAGATTCTATTTCTTCCTCTTCGAGGAGAGGTAGACGTAGGAAGGTCGTGTTAGGTAGCCACTCTCGATCTTCAGGTGGGTTCCTGGATTCGAGTACCGTGAGCGGTACTACGAATCCAGGCTCAGGTATGCTTTCATGTTTAGGTAGTTTTTATTCACCTTATGCTTTAGGTAGTTTATCTTCCTTTGAGTTTAGTAAATTAGCTAACGATGCAGCGTTCATTTTCACTAATATTGAGGTTGATCGCGAGTTTATTAGAAATAAGGAACTAGATAGGGTTTAGTTAGTTAGCATATGAGGATCGTTAGTTGGAATATAAGAGGCTTGAATGACTTGAATGAGTGTGATAAGGTTAGAATTTTTTTTAAAGACTATTCCATTGATATTGTTCTTCTTCAAGAGACCAAAATTGCCACGATCCGAAATCCAATGTTCGGAAATTGACACTAAATACCTCACTTGTATTCGACTGTCGAAAATTCAAACATCAAACTCCAGTCTGATGGAGCTTATAACAACATCAGACGAGTATAAAATAGAGAAAACAGAATGAATTTCATGCATCACATCACAGATATAACATCAACATAATATCCATTACTTCATCGGAGTATTTTTATACATTTATCACAACTCCAAATAAATATCATAATAGTACAACAAGAGATCATATATTCAAAAAGTCTTCAATGAAATGAAGCGATAGCGAAATCCCAAAATCTAAGCACCTGAGATCCCAAAAGCTACTAAAATATCTTCAAAGTAAAAGCTTCAAAATACTGCTAACACCAGAACACGGAAACCTGCTACTAGGCTGCCCGTATGGAAATTATGCGCACCCAAAGTTTAGAAAAGAAACAATAAACTCCAGGTCAGTCATGGGACTGGTATGAGTAAAAAAAAGTAGTTGCTTTTAAATAGAACAAGATTTATGAGGAAAAATCGTTATGCTTTGGGAAAACGAAACTACCATAAGACCTCCCGCCACACACACAATGCAATCGCAGAATTGGAGGAGATTTCTTCTTATGATAGTCAAATATGCTTGATACGAGAAAAATTCTTTGATATTATTACTAGTGCATACTGTAGAAAATCATTTCGAAAGTATAATATTAATCTTAGCCAGCATACCACATTTCGTCGTATGCCTACTATAGCTACCATGTTTTGTGGCAGGTTACCGCCACGCTGCATGGCAGGTTATACAACTAAAACCGTACGGACTCGTATTGTTTCTTTGGATTTCCTACAAATGGTCAGGCTAAGGAACTTCCTACTGCCACATGGTTATGCCTCTAGCGGGACATCCCGAGAACTTAACCAGCTCTCTGCCAACACAAGGCCGGGTTACCTCTGTAACTAGGTAACTACTATACGAATATGCCACTCCCCGGTCCTTTGGGACCTTTTTCCGAGGGCCTTCTATCAAAAAGCAACAACCACATAGTAAATGAGATTAGAGCAACCACATAGGTAAATATCTGGGCTCCATACCATGACATCACCTTTTTCCAAAAGGAAATGACATACCCTAAAGGACACGACCCTCATAACCTTGCTGCATATTTCCTGTTTCGACCATTTCTGGGTTGTGAGGTCCGACGAGGTCTCGTCCACAAAGCTACGCTTTACACGAAAGTCATGCTTTGATCACAAATGATCAATAAATGATCATCAACACACAACAGCACTTAGCATGCCACACTACCAAATTGGAAGTATATTGCTGATGACCTTCAACTACATAACCTCTAAGCTCGTACATCTCAGAAAAGGGTGTTAAGCTAAGAGAATAAATTCTCTGCCACCAACAGATACGTATTTGGATGAAATCTGCTTTATATCTCAAAGTGTAGTGCCAGACACACAACCATCAAGTCTGTTCCGGGTTCGAACAGAACCGATGGCACTTCGTCCAATAAAGGAAGAAGCCCTTGCAAATCCGGGTATCCACAATCCTGATCGGACTTCCCATCACTTAGGGAATCTCTATACCGGAGCAACTCAGTGCAGATACAATCGATAGGTTATCCTATCATTTTCGAAGACACCCGATCTTCACCACCGGTCATCAAATGCTATCCATTTCGACGTATCACTATTCGGAATGGGTTATATGACACAAAGGTCCTCTCCCGGCTAAACTGAATAGTGAGCGTTTAATTTTCTTTTGAAACACATGGACATATCGATCACAAAGATTCATATTCAGGGTTCGATGTGGGTTTCGGATATCCAACTGGAATTCGACTCCCTGTCGTATCGAAGTTTAAATGCCGTTTACGCGCAAAGGGATTTTCACATCAATACAAAGCAAATCACAAATCACAGTGCAGTACAGAGCAATCTACATCACACAGTATCACAATCAAACAACAATATCCATCTAGTGCACAACAATAGTTAATTATTTTCCAATGTGAGTGTGATTTAAATAAATTAACCACATAATTATTTTTATTGATTATTTAAAATCAATGGTTAATTTTGGATAAATCGATTTAAATTTTAATTAACTTGATTAATTATTTCTTAATTAATTATTTTAATTAACTGCCAATTATAATTAATCAACTTAAATTATCTACTTAACAATTCTTAATTTACAAATTAATTAGATATTTAATTATTCATTAATCAATTTTAATTACAAATTATAAATCCTTAATTACTTAGTTAATTATAATTATTAATTTAATTATTCTTGATTGCTTTCCAAAACAGTTGGTCATTTATCTAAATTAACATTTAAAAATCTTCTTTCAATATTTCGAAATCAATTTATTACTATTACAGAAAAACTTTTAATGTTAATTAACTTTAATACTGATCGTAAATTAAATTAAATTATTTAGTGGAAGTATTAATTAGAAAACATTGTTATGTATTCACTTCGTTGATTCACTTGAAACAAACCCTCAACTTAAATGGTCAACATTTTTTTCCTTAACATTGTAAACTTTAAATTAATTAGGCTTAACCCATTTCGAAGCAAACCCGAGTCTTCCCAGTGTTCACTCGAGTATTCGCACGAGTTTCACACCTTCTCCCTCCCGAGACATTTCCCAGCTTTGCTCTTCTTCTACCTTCCTGTTCTTTTCTTCTTCTTTTTTTCTTTTTTTTAGAGTTAAAGTTAACTCAAGTTTTAAAATTAAAAAGCAACAGGGAGGATACTTGCGTGCTCGAGTTATACACCGAAGCCATGCATCATCTTCCTCGAGTATCAACTCGAGTGGCCAAACACAAACTTCCTGACACATCGCGCAAGGCCGTGCACGTGCACGTCACCGTGCCGTCTTTCTAGTGGCCATCGCGACCTTCGGCAAGTTGAAATTCATCCTCCTACTCGAAATGGAAGCTCGATTCGACATAGAAAACTCGAAATCAAAATCCACCTTTTCGTCGAAACTGAAACTTGAGCATACCCAAACCAAATTGCCCCGTCCTCCTCGCGTCGTTCGCCAGAAAATCCACGACTCCGGCTATATCACGTTAATACTCCTCTCTTCCATTCCCTTGAATCTCAAGAAGCTCGATCAAACCAAGATGACGCAATCCTCTTTCCACTGAACACGTTCAAAACTCGAACCGTAACCCTAAATCGAACTCGATTCATCAATTTACACAATAGAATTTTTTTTCGACAATTTTCCTAAAATATTTAATCAATAAGCTAGTTTCAGACCAATTTTCATCAACAATTATTTGATCGATCACTAGAAAATGGAAAAAGAACAATTTTTGTTCAGCCGCGAACTGCTCTTGGAATACGCAATTAAAAATCATCATATTGATTTTAAAAATCATATCTTTGGCTGCTTATTCAAGTTATACAAACGAATCAATGTTTTAAATTATCTGAATTTATCATATATTTGTCTATTTCCTGTAAAACTGGGTTTACAAAATCTGTTCTTCATTATCATGTAGGAAACAAATTTTTATGCCAAAATCTAAGTTTAAACAAACTTGTTTTATTGATAACTTTAAGCCAAACAAAGGTTGATGATAATATTTTGAATCTGGATTTAATATTTTAACTCTGTAACTTCAACAGAGAATAACAGAATGTTAAAGAACAAACACAGAAACTATATTCAAAACCAAACATATACAAACTATATTATCACTGAATTTTGTAATGTTTTTAATTAACTTAAAGCTTTAAAGTGTATGTTTACTCACCTATAAATATTGATGAACAGAGATTTGTTTTTGAAACTGCAGTATTGATCTCTTTGTATCCTCTTTGTGTTTTGTTGTATAAACCAAGTTTGAATTTGTAAACAAATAGTGATGTTTTTATATATTTTTCTTTCTGGCTTTGCTAGGATTTTTTTGCTTTTGAACGAATTGAAATGAATATGGGTATGTATATATATAAAGAATGCTTTGTACAGGTAGGTTATAACTGGTACAAGCAAGTTCTGTTTCTTTTCTTTGATCAGATATTTATTTTTTCTTTCTTATTGACTAAGCCAATTTGATTTCGGCTGAAATGATCTTGATTTAGGCTTAAGAATAGACAACATTAATTGCTTATGCTCCCTGTAACGACTCGGAATTTTCGGTCACTGGATTTTAACATTTTATTCATTTTAAATGTTGAGTATGGATTATAATTTAAATTTTTAAAATAAAATAATTTGGTTAAGATAATAAAATTTGTTTAACTTCAAATATGGCAATTCAATTGAAATTTGAATAATAATAATTTAATATTGGAATTTGGATAATTGGTGATTCTGAGTGCAAATAGATATAAAATTAGATTCTAAAGTTTATTTTGAGTCTAATTCGATTTGAATTATAGTATAGGATTGTTGGATGAAATCAAAGGTCGATAGATTAAGTTTGGAATTTTATATTAATTTAATAATGGAATTTAATAATATAATAATGCAAATATTCAGATTTTGATTTAAAAAGAATTAGAATGATTTCTAATGTGATTATAAATTCTATATGAATTATAATTAAGTTAATAAAATTTTAAAAGTGAAATTTTAAGTGATTTCGACGATTGTGAAAATCGCTCGATTTAATCGCCGAGTTAAAATAGCCTTCCGGGGCACAGTCTCGGAATGTGACGAAACTAGTTCCATTGGATCCGTAATAGTTAGTTATTATCGGATTTCAATTTTCGTAGTAACCAGAGTTGTCGTTTGACCATGGCAGCTCGAAACGCATCGAAATCGTTTTAATCGGTTTAAATTACAATTGATCGTTTAATTCTGTAACTCGCACATATGACCAAATTAAGCTTCTAGGACCTATTCCATTGTGTTCGGAACGCGAAAAAACCCTAGAAACGCCTGTCGGAACGCATAGATTAGAGTTCGTTTGAGTAGGTTGTTAAAAGTTGAAGAACGAGATTAAATTAATATTAAATAATATTATATATATTTATATTCATTATCAAACCCTAGATCTATCTCCTAGAGCCGCCGTTCTCTTTTATTTCAATGGCCGGGAATCGCTTGTTTTCTTCTTTCTTTTGCTTGGAATCCACTCATTAATTTCCAAATCCACCAACTAGTAAAGCGTAGAGAGTGTCAAGATCTTCGAAGTGAACGGTCGAGATCGTTTTTCGTGCTTCGAAGGAGTGACAATTCATCGGCAATGGAGTTGTGTTCGTACGCGCTTTTGGGGTAGATGGGACGACCGAGCTTCATCGTGTTCGAGTTGGGGGTGCGTGGCGCCGTGCTCTTTGAGGTAGCGGAGCCTGATCGAGTACACGCGCATCAATGGGGTTGCGTTTCGAAACCCTAGGCAACGACTTTGGGTTCGTTCGTAGCCTGTTACCGCGTGCGAGAGGAAGATGATAGTATGCGGCCTTGATTTTGCTTTCCAGGATCTAACGGCTTGTGAATGTTTGGGTAAAATAAATTTAAATAAAAGGAAAGGTTAGTTTTAAATATTATTCAAACTTTAAAAATCCATAACTTTCACATACGTTATCAGATTTCGTCGATTTTGGTAGCGCCGGAATCGCAGTGTCGTACTCTACGTTGCAGCACAAGTTTGGAGATGATCGGAGCAAGTGGAAAATTTAGGTTAAATCGAACGTTGTTCGGTTTAATTTAAATTTCGAACGCTCGCCGAAACTCAAGGTGAGTAATTCTCACTCACATCTGGATGCTAGACAATTTAAATAGTCAATATTTAAATATTTTTGTGATTGGTTGAATATAATTGTTATTATCAGTCTGGATGGATATTTATATACATGATGTGCTAATATTTGTGATGCAGGGGAACAGGTTGGAGGGATCCAACTGGATTCCTCACGATGTAGAAATTAATTTTATAATTGATAATGCAATCTGTTTATATGTTGTGATTGATAAATCTGAAATTAAATTGTATTGGGATATTGTTGGATATATTATAAATCTAGAATTTAATTATAAATGGATAAATTGGGTTCTTAGGAAATAAAGGATATTGTTAAATAAAGAACTTAAAAGAATTAAAATTGAAATCTGTTTGGGATGAAATTGGAAATTGGTAAAATTTGGAATGATAAACGAAGAGAGAAGTTATCAGTTGATAAATGTGAAAGTAAAAATATTTGGAGATAAATTCAATAGAAATTATAAATGGTTATAAAATAACGATGGGATTATTTGGTGATGTTTCCAGGAAATTAAAGTGTATTTTCAATGAGGCTTACCAAATATAAATTAGCAGTTTAAAATGTAAATAAAATATTTTGAAATGAATTTTTACCATTGGGATTTTATTTAGGAAATTTGTAAGTATTATTTTCCTTTAATAAATTCTCACAAGTTTTATTTAAAAGATTTGTTAAACCGAATTTTTAAAGTGAATTTCCGAGAATGGAAATTGTGTTTAAACTCCAAAGGAGTTTATTTTGAAAACCTAGGAAGGAAATTTATGTTATTAAAACAAAAATCTGAATCGAAATAAATCGACAGAATTTATAAGAAGGATTTTTTGGGTTTTTTTTGTGATGGGAGTGAGTTTCCTTGAAAAAAAACCGAGTTCGAGTTTTAAACATATTTTTATTTAAAGAAGGTTTAAATTTCAAACTTGTATAAAAGGGTGTTTTGAAAATTATTATTTTAAAAGTAACTATTAATAAATTAGTAATAGTAAATTTTTATGAATACCTTAGTAATTATTTTACAAATGGATTTGTTTAAATGGCTAGTTTTGACCTAAGTTATTGAAATTAGTATTAACCTTTTAAACTCTACTTATAAGTTTAGTTTAAACTAAACCATTATTTACAATCAGAATTCATATCCTAATAAATGGATTAACTTTACATATTTGGAATTTTATTTTTGAGTAATAATTAGTAGTAAATTTCCATATTTTAAAATATATTTCAGAATAAAGTGTTTTAATTGTTTTAATTCTAAATTGTATTGAACTTGGTTATTTCCAGTGGGAATAAATGGTAAAGGACTTACCTTGTAAATGAAGAACTTTGGGAAATTGTTTTCAAACGAGTTTTGAAATTTGGAAATATATCTTGAAAGATATTTGAGGCAAATAAATAATGTGGAAAATTATTTGTTGTGTGATGGATGTTTGTGAATATAAATTGATAGTTAAATCACCGACTATCAATATTGGACAAATGCGTTGATCGTTTCGATGAGACCGGGATCGAGATTTATCTCGAAAACCACTTCGATCCGGTTTGTACGTTTCGTTTGAAAGACGTGTTCGGAGTCGAAGATGGAGCAGTGAAGTGCAAGGGCCAGTCGCTACTAATCCTGAGGATATTTCCAAAATGGATGTAGTAGGAGTAGTGCCTTTGGTTTCGTTCGAACCCGGGATGGACTTGTATGGACGAATGCTTTCAGAACATCGTCAGGAGGGCGATGGGCATTCTAAGTGAAAACGTTCTAAAAGGTAACGCTTAGCCTCAAGCCTCATCAAATGGGAATGACTGAAAATCAGGGGATATGCAGCAAGGCTTCGTGGGTAGCCCCCACTTGAGAGTAAGGTCATCCCTGTCTGGATGTCCCTTTTTATTTCGGCTTAGTGGTGCGGTTGCTGATCCCAACCGCGGGGTGATCTTATTCGGAACTGTCCAGTAAGGGATGGGTTCGGCCTTGTGTTGCAGGGGATCGGGCGTGGTCCTCGGTACGGTGATCTAGGCCCCGTACTATGACAGGTGGTACCCCAGTTCCTAGTCATTATTGGAAATCCATTCTCCCTACGAGCCTTCTACGAGTTTTGTTTGTATTACCCACTCTGTGGCTAGTAGCTGGAATTTAATCATGTAACAATTTCGGCTATTTTATAAGTATTTGTATATAGACCCTATTATAATATCGGAGGATTTCTTAAAAAGTGTTTTAGCTATCGTAAGGTAAAAACCTGACATGTTTATTTGTGGCGTGGTCTTACGAGATGCTTTTGTTTTCAAAAAGGATTTTTGAAACTTTAATAATCAATTTGGATGCATTACTATCAGCTGGTATTCCAGACTGACTCGGGTGTTATTTCATTATAATGCTCGGGTCAGACCGAGTATTATATGTTCAGGACAGGATGCTTTGGAGCAGGAAAGGAGCTGGAGTCCGAGACGTATTATCCGTACTTGTATATATATCCACTAGTGTGACTGTATTGTATTGTCTGATGGTAATTGTTGATGTATGTGATATTCTGATGATATGATGTATAAAACAGATATAGTTTTCATTTTGTGTAAAGATCTATTATTTACTATTATATTTTATTCCGCTGCGACTGTGAGATTCTGATATTGGTTAGTTCCTTCTTCTTCTATCTCTTCTTCTTTAACCCTAATGGTTCGTGTTTCTGTTCCACTTAAGTTAATTGATGTAGAATAGTGTTGACTTAAGGGGTACGGATTTGCGGACTGTCACACTTGGTATCAGAGCTTAGGTTGGCGACAACCTATGCTTTGGTGGGGAAATTACTCATTAATTAGAGTCAGAAGTACTCTATAATGGGTTGAGTGTATTAATAGCTATGAGAGCGTACTTGTTAGTGGATATAAAATTGTTTTTATACTGTGTTGACTTATCGGTTGAGTGTTTATGAATTCTGGTCGGTGCGGGAAGTACAACCATATCGATAGGGGTTTCTAAACTCTTAAACAAGATGAACCGACATAGTATTGTTTTTAAAGTGGGTAAATGAGATAATTATACCCAAAATTATATTTTGATATAAAAGGAATAATTTTCTAAAATTATTATATATATATTTGGTTGATTGGTTGTTAATACAAAAATCAAATAAGAATCTAAAATTTAATCTAAACTTTGAAATGGTTATAACCAAATAAATTCCATGAGTATAAATTATACATAAGAGAATAACTAAAATAGAATTAAACCAGAATATAAATCTCGGAAGTTTTGGAAAGGATTTTAAATGTAATGAAAATAAAGGTTTGGAAATTTAAATGCCTGGAAAAGTTTGAAATGTTTGCTAAGGTGTTTGAAGGTAATGATGGAATATTATTTTGGGTAATATGTTGAATGGGAACTATTTTGAAATTAATTTGGGAAAGTAAGAAAGCACTGAACTCACTTCAGTCGCTGGAAAATAATCCTGATGATGTTGGCCACATCATTAGAATTCATTTTCGAGTTTCTAAAGTGATGGATTGCTACCATGTGAGTGATTATGATATTCGTTGGACTTGTTTGTGATACAAGTAATTTTAGAAGTTTCAAAAGGGAAATTGCTTTGGTGGAAACAGATTGTTTTAGAAATCTGGAAGTCTGATTTGATATACCGGGAGAGTATGAGTTGATTATTATTTCAAAATGGTTTTGGAATAAAACCGGATAATCGAATTCTGAGAATTCTATTAAAAGGCAAAATTGTGTAAAGTTAAAATGAATCAACCATTGAACTTATTAACTGAAGTTGATATTAATAAGAAAGAAATGAAAATTTTAATCTTGGAATTAAAATTTGACTTGAGTAAATGGAAGTGAATAAAATAGATTGAAGTAAATAGAAAATTTGAGTTTAGCTTGGGATAAGTTAAATAAATTGAACTTGGAATTAATTTGATTTGAATTAAGTTAAAATGTAAATTGACTTTGTAATTATGGGACATTGTGTAATGAATTATACCCACAAGCTATCAAGTATTATGCTTATAATTTGAGATCGTGGATTTGAAATTTGCAAAGGATTAAGATGATGGAAAATTGCATCCTTAAGAATTCAATGAAATATATATATATATATATATATATATAATTTGAGATTGTGATTATATGATGTAGATGGATTAAAATGAGCAATACGAGCTTTAAAATCAATAGTTGGTGAACTTATAAATAGAAATTGGAATTATAACCACAATTGGGAAATAGTTGAAAGGTATGGTGAATTCAAACCTAATCTCAAATGTAATGTAAATTGAAAAAGGATGAATGAACTTAAGTTAGTAAATAAGCTTTGAACTTGTATGTGAAAAATTAAAATTGGATTGAATTAAAACCAAAATTCAGTTGTGTTACAATTAATTCTGAATAGAATTAAATTCTTATTTGAGATAGCAAAAGAAATGGAATGAATTCAAGTGGGTTAAATAAAACTTAGTTGGACTTGAATTAAATTTGGAAAGGAATTAAATTGGAAGGAAATTTAATTTGGATTAAGTAAGAATGATATTGTATGGATAAAATTTTAACTCAATCAACTAAACTCAAAGGAATTGTTTGAGAATGAATTTAGCGTAAGCTAAATTAAATAAAATGAAGCTTGAAGATGAATTTAGTGTAAACTAAATCAAATGGAATTTGTATTGGCATGGATGAAATTTTGGTGGTTTGTTAAGAAAAATTTGGAAAAGAAAATAAAAACCCAGTTCTAGTATGGGATATAATTTTGACAATAAGAAGTTGAGAGTGTGAATGAATAATGGAACTAGATTACAAGTGATGGTTTGGATTGTAAATAAATTCCAATGAGTGAAATAATTTAAAGTGGTCTCTTTGTTAATAAAATAAATCTAACATGGGTTGGATAAATAAACAAAGTGCATTAAAATTTGTAAATGGATTGGGATTGATTTGTAAGAGAATCAAATGAAAATAAAATTTGATTTATAAGAAGATAATGAGAATATTGTAAAAGAACTTAAGCAAATTGAAAGACAAAATTGATTGTGGATAAGCTTTATTAAGTAATTTTAAATGAAACTGGTTTAGATAATAAAATTGGAATGCAAGTAAATAAAATCTAAATTAACTATTTTGAGGAAATAAGAAGGTATGAGTTGTATATAAACCAGAATTGAATGATATTAATATAAACCTATATGGATAATGAATTGGAAATATAAGGTTTGAAATTTAATCCCATAATTGTGATAAAGCAATAATGTTTGGGTTGTAAATGATATGGAATGGGATGTCATTAATTTAAACTTAAATAATGATCTTGAAGTGAAAATAAGGAATTGAGTTAAAAATTGCAATGGAATGAGAATGTTTGGATTGTGAACCATGCAAAATTGAATAAAATTAATATGAATATAAGTTGGAATTAATGTTAATGGTTATAAGTTTAAGAATTGGTTATTTGTTTGAATAATCACAACCTGGATAGAAATTAGTCATTAAACTTAAGCGAATGAATTAAAGGAAGTAAATGAAAATTATATTTGAATAATGGGAATGGATTGGAATCTATTTAGTGGGTTTGTATGTAAATGCAGGTTAATTAAAAAAAAAGGTAAATGAATTAAAAGCATATATTCATAATATTGAAGTGAATACGAATTGGTGGTAGTAATTATGAATTGAGAACGGTAAACTTGTATGTAACTCATTTGTGTGAAATAAAATGAAGCTTGAAATTAGAAAAGAAACTAGGCACATCTATAAAATATGATTTACTTGTGGAATCATGCAAATTGTTGATTTGATTATGAAATGGATATGTTTGGCTTACATTTATATTGGGAATGTTGTTAAAATGTTCATATCTTTGAAAACTGATGAGTTTGTTGAGTAAGTACAGGTACGGGAGGCGATCGATAGAGTTGGATCGCATATATGCTATATAATTTAGCTGCATGCTTTTAAATGCTAATAAAAGGTACGCCTACGCAAATATAATTGGGAAATGATATATTGTGATATATTTTGGTTTTCGACCGTATGGGTCGATGTATATATATTTATCTGTATCGCGATATCGCGAAAGCTCCTCCATGCAGGGGAACTCTGCCAAAAAATTTCAGAAATTTTGGGAGTTAGAAAATTTTTGAAAATTTGAAATTTTGCAATTAACTTGGAAAGTTGTTTTTAAGATAATGTTGAAACACAAACTTTTGATTATAAATGAAGCACAAGAGTTTGGATTTGAGCTAAAGGGTTTTAGGAAACGTATATAAGTTTTAACTAAAGAAGTTTGGGTTAAGTTAATTAGTGTAGGAGCATCTGTTTCATTAGCGACAAGTTGATTTCAAATAACAATTGAAAATAAAAAGGATTTTGGGATAGCAATTGAAACTAGTAGTTTCGATTTGTAACTAAAGGATTTGGGCAAAGTGAATTTGGGATTTTCACTAAGTAAGATTTGCTATTGAGTTGGGAACATTCTTTTTACCTTAGCAAATTTCGGGGACGAAATTTTTATAAAGGGGGAGGAATGTAACGACCCAGAATTTTGGGTCACCAGATTTTAACATTTTATTCATTTTAAATGTTGAATATGGATTATAATTTAAATTTTTAAAATAAAATAATTTGGTTAAGATAATAAAATTTGTTTAACTTCAAATATGTCAATTCAATTGAAATTTGAATAATAATAATTTAATATTGGAATTTGGATAATTGGTGATTCTGAGTGCAAATAGATATAAAATTAGATTCTAAAGTTTATTTTGAGTCTAATTGGATTTGAATTATAATATAGGATTGTTGGATGAAATTAAAGGTCGATAGATTAAGTTTGGAATTTTATATTAATTTAATAATGGAATTTAATAATATAATAATGCAAATATTCAGATTTTGATTTAAAAAGAATTAGAATGATTTATAATGTGATTATAAATTCTATATGAATTATAATTAAGTTAATAAAATTTGAAAAGTGAAATTTTAAGTGATTTCGACGATTGTGAAAATCGCTTGATTTAATCGCCGAGTTAAAATAGCCTTCTGGGGGCACAGTGTCGGAATGCGACGAAACTAGTTCCATTGGATCCGTAATAGCTAGTTATTATCGGATTTCAATTTTCGTAGTAATCGGAGTTGTCGTTTGACCGTGGCAGCTCGAAACGCATCGAAATCGTTTTAATCGGTTTAAATTACAATTGATCGTTTAATTCTGTAACTCGCACATACGATCGAATTAAGCTTCCAGGATCTGTTCCATTGTGTCTGGAATGCGGAAAAATCCTAGAAACGCCTATCGGAACGCGTAGATTAGAGTTCGTTTGAGTAGGTTGTTAAAGGTTGAAGAACGAGATTAAATTAATATTAAATAATATTATATATATTTATATTCATTATCAAACCCTAGATCTATCTCCCAGAGCCTCCGTTCTCTTTTATTTCAATGGCCGGGAATCGCTTGTTTTCTTCTTCCTTTTGCTTGGAATCCACTCATTAATTTCCAAATCCACCAACTAGTAAAGCGTAGAGAGTGTCAAGATCTTCGAAGTGAACGGTCGAGATTATTTTTCGTGCTTCGAAGGAGTGACAGTTCATCGGCAATGGAGTTGCGTTCGTACGCGCTTTTGGGGTAGATGAGACGACCGAGCTTCGTCGTGTTCGAGTTGGGGGTGCGTGGCGCCGTGCTCTTTGAGGTAGCGGAGCCTGATCGAGTTCACGTGCGTCGATGATGTTGCGTTTCGAAACCCTAGGCAACGACTTTAGGTTCGTTCGTAGCCTGTTACCGCGTGCGAGAGGAAGATGATAGTATGTGGCCTTGATTTTGGTTTCCAGGATCTATAAATTTAAATAAAAGGAAAGGTTTGTTTTAAATTATTATTCAAACTTTAAAAATCCGTAACTTTCACATACGTTATCAGATTTCGTCGATTTTGGTAGCGCCGGAATCGCAGCGTCGTACTTTACGCTGCAGCGCAAGTTTGGAGGCGATCGGAGCAAGTGGAAAATTTCGGTTAAATCGAACGTCGTTCGGTTTTATTTAAATTTCGAACGCTCGCGGAAACACAAGGTGAGTTATTCTCACTCACATCTGGATGCTAGACAATTTAAACAGTCAATATTTAAATATTTGTGTGATTGGTTGAAGATAATTGTTGTTATCAGTCTGGATGGATATTTATATATATGATGTGCTAATATTTGTGATGCAGAGGAACAGGTTGGAGGGATCCAAGTGGATTCCTCACAATGTAGAAATTATTTTTATAATTGATAAGGCAATCTGTTTATATATTGTGATTGATAAATCTGAAATTAAATTGTATTGGGATATTGTTGGATAAATTATAAATCCAGAATTTAATTATAAATGGATAAATTGGGTTTTTAGGAAATAAAGGATATTGTTAAATAAAGAATTTAAAAGAATTAATGTAGCGACCCAACTTTCAAACACCATGAAGTTGCATCGCTAATAAGAAAGAAAGGGATAGAAAAGAGAAAGAAAGAGAAGAAAGAAGAAACAACACATCAGAATCTAAACAGCGGAACGAATAAATTATATTAATAACATAAAATATTACATAGTTTACAACCACTATCAGAGTACAAAGATAATACAACACATACTAGACAATTATCAATACCTGTCTAGTATTTACAACATAACACAACTCAGAGACAATCACAGAACACACAGCGGAATACTAATATCTAACGCAGAAGCCTCCTGCTCCATTGCTCCTTCAATATTCGTCAAAGCTAACCTGAATCCCTTGGCTACTTGTAAAAATTTGAGTACCCAAGAGTTTATGAAAACAAAAGATAAACTCCGAGTCATACATGGTTCTGGTGTGAGTAACAGTTAAAGTTGCTTAACTTTAAAAATCCTTTGAAAGAAAGGTATCACGTAAGACTTCCCACACATAAACATGGAAAAGTTTTTACCTTACGCTAACCAAAACATTTGATAGGAAATCCAGTGATATTATAATAGTGTCTAGGGTTTTCAAGTAAAATACAGAAATAGCTGGAATGCTTACATCTCACGTTCCAACATAGTTGGGAACAACTAATAAGTACGGCACTTATTGGATTTTGGATTCCATCAATGGCAGGGCTACTGGGGTACCGCCCGTCACAGTATGTGGCCTAGATCAACGTACCGAGGAGTACTCCCACTCCCCTGCAACACAAGGCCAGACCCATTCCTTACTGAATAGTTCCGAACAAGACAACCCCGCAGTTGGTGCGCACTAACAACTGCCCACTAAGCCGAATACAAAGGGACCTCTAGACAGGGATCAATCTTGCTCTCCAGTGGGTGCTACCCACGAAGCCTTGCTGCACCTCCCCTGTTTTAGCCATTCCCAGTTGATGAGGCTTGAGGCTACGATTACCTTTAGTGGACACATTATCTTAGAATGCTCATCGTCCACCTGATGATGTGCTGAAAGCATTCAACCCATACAAGTTCGTTCCGGGTTCGAATGAAACCGAAGGCATTATCTCATTACACTCGTTTTGGAATCACCCTCAGAGTTAATGACGATAACCCTTGCACTCTGAATCTCTATCTCGAATCTATAAGTACTATTCCATCAAACTCATTACGGAATCACCCACAGAGTTATACTGACGTATAGCCCTTACACCTCGAGTCTTCACTCTTCACGTAAGATTCACGACCTATCGTTAATTTGGATCGATGTGGTTTTCGGATATCCAAATATGGAAACCCGATCCCGGTCTCATCGAAATCCAAAGCGTGTCTTTTAGGTCCAAGTTGTTTTAAAATTTTGAAACAATTCAATTATATCATCTATATATGCACAGATAGATAATTCATAGATTCACAACATATAATTATCATTATCAAACCACAGATAATCCACATTATCACTATTAAAAGATAATCCATATCAATATCACAATGTAACCAATGCATCCATATCAATCAACATTACTAATCTCATCTCTGAGATTCAAACCATTCAAAGTAATCAATATCAACCATCTATAAGCAATGACTTATAATCATACTATCTATAATTAATTTAAAATGAATTAAATTAATTACATCATCTCTAATTAATTTAAAATGAATTAAATTAATTATTATCTCAATATAAATATTGCTTACATTATCATTAATTAATTACAAATTAATTAATTAATTAACCTCTAATTTATCATTTTAGTTAATCAATCTTGATTAATTATACCTTAATTAATTTCACAAAATTAATTACCCTAAACCAAATACAGTAATTAACCTTTAATTACTTCATTAATTAATTAACTATAATTAATTACATTTAGCCTTAATTAATTACAATTAATTAGTTATCCTTAGTTACTTATTATTGATTAATTAATATTAATTACTCAATCTTAATTACATTATTAATTTTATTAATTAATGATTCCTAATTATATTTAATTAATTACTCCATTAAATTAATTACTTTCAGTAATTAATCTCACTTAATCCATAATTATTAATCACCTTTGATTAATCTCATACTGTAATTAACTATCCTTAATTATTTATCAAATTAATAACCCCTGAATAAATTTCTTTAATTAATCCCTTGATTAATTATACAAAATAATTTGATCCAAAATATTTCTCCATTCCATCATTATTCACTAATTACATACATTAATTACCTTTAATTACTTTACTGAGTAACCCCATTAATTACATCAAGTAATCATTATCAATTCCAATGATTAAAATTAATTAAACTAAATTAATTATTTTAAACCAACCTCAATAAACTCCATTAATTACATTAAGTAATTAGTGTCCTAATTACTTCCATTTAAGTAATTAAACTTAAATAACTCTCACAATTTATTATCCTTAATTAATCAATATAATTAATTATTAAAAATTAATCATATTAATTAGTTACCAAGTAACCTTAGTCAATGACCATCATTAACTATTATTAATCCTTTAATTATTTTTCTTTAATTACTTCTTAATTAATCTCAATTTTAAATTGATCCAATTTATTAAATAAATAAATAAATAAGTTATTCCTTAATTATCCAATTTATTTAATTATATTATATATCTTAATAATTTCTAAGATAACCTATTCCTTATTAATAATTGTATAAATATTAAAGTATACTTAGAACACTAGAAATTCAAATTTCATTTTCAATCAAAAATTCAAAATGATATTTATTATAGCTTTATCCAATTTTAAATTCCATTTATTCTTTCCAAAGTAAATGTACACATTCATTACTTAAAAATAAAACTTATATAAGATAAGTCTTAATATACTTAATTTAATTAAAAATTAAGTTTAAAAACATTATTATTTAAATTTCAAATTCAAGTTAATAATCATTTAACTTTCTATTATAAATCTTTTATAAATGATTTCATTCAAAAAGGAAATCAAGTTTTAAAAATATTTGTTTGAAAACAAATTTACTCCTAATAAACAACTTAAATTTTAAACTTGTTTAAAAACATTCAAATTCTAAAATTTATTCAAATATCCACATTTTAAATTCAAAATCTTTGAACCATTCCTTATGTAAAATTATTTGAATTTAAACTTGCATTGAGCTCTTGCTTTACATCTGGATTTTTAAACTCCTTATTTAAAGATACAAATTCATTTTAAAAATTTGAAGATTAAAGAGCCTTAAGAAATCTGGACTTAGATTTGAATTCAACTGCTGGTTAAAAATTTGTCTTCAGATTTAAAAT
This sequence comes from Allium cepa, assembly GCA_030765085.1. NCBI lineage: Eukaryota > Viridiplantae > Streptophyta > Magnoliopsida > Asparagales > Amaryllidaceae > Allium > Allium cepa. The sequence continues at coordinate 1,023,297,948 of CM060931.1, read as the reverse complement.
GAAATTTTATTTTCAGAAACTGTCAGGTTTCATATTTTTTTATATTATTATTTAAAATCTGAAAACCACTTTCAAATTTGAAAACTTGTAGGATTCAGAATCATTTGAAACTATAATACAAACTAGATTTAAACATGACTCAGATTTTAAAATTTTATTCCCATTTGAATTTATTGTTTAAATTTTATTTTAAAATTTAAAATAGAAGAACAGGTTGCTGTAAAACCTGTACTAAACTAACCCCTATTCTACCCAACACCTGCTTCGAGAAAACAGATCCTTTACTTCGGGAAAATCACAGAAATACTCAGGTAGTACTTCGAGTTAAAATTTCCACAATACCTAAAAACAACAGAGCTCAAAGATTTTGCATGGTGCACATGCACCATGCCTCCAGCAATCACCAGCCACCTCCGGTGGCTTCCCTACGCCGGCAACAAACTCTACGACCCTCACTACCCTCAAATTGTAACTAAATTCTCGAAATCGAATTCGAGAATTCAATCTCCAAAACCTGGAACATAAAAACCGACATTACCCCAAAACCTGTCAACACTAAAACCACCCTCCTCCGACCATCATAAGCTTTGCAACTCCGTCCACAGTCTCATCATCCACCATGCCATCATTTCCCAAATTCTTGTTGAACTCGATCGCCTCTATAGGTCGAGCCAACCAAATCAATATGCCCATCTAAACTAGGGCTACAGAAACCAGATCACTACCGCTACTTTCCTGTTGATTTTCATCAACATTAATAATTTTTCCCTGCTTCAATGGTTACTATTCTACCCACTAGCAAAGTCCCAATATTCCTAAATCATTAGATCATTAGAAATCACACAAATTCACTTTTCTGTTCAACAGAAAACTGCTCTCAAACCCTTTGATTTAAAATGCTGATTTTTGATTTAAAAATCTTGTTTTAGTCTAGGTATTCAAGTTAAGATCCTAGATTTATAAACTAAAATGTTTGGATTTTCCTTTATTCAAAGTTTGCTTTGCTTTTTTCAAAAATACCCAGTAAGATTTCTAATTTTATTTAACTTAAATAATACTTCAAAACTTCTCTAGGATAAAACAATCAAGTTTTGTTTAAAACTTGAATCTTAACACGGCTTTGATCAAGAGGTATGATTTTTAATCCCAAAAACTAGAGCTTGAATTAGAAACAGAGTGGTTACAGGAATATTTATCATACACACATCATACATGTATAAACATACAGATAATTTATACATTCACTCACATAAACATATTATAGTCACAGCATAATGTATTCAAGCATACATACATTCAACACATTTTATCACAGAAATTAAATCATGCAACTTTTTTATAAATTTAAACTTTAAAAACATAATGTCACTCACCTGTCTGATGGCAGAGTAGAAATTTGAAAAGACTTGTGCTTTTGTTGTTGATTTATAAACCTTACATGCATGCTTCATCTATGAAACTTGAGTTACTGATGTTTTTTTTCCATCTTGCTTTAAAGAAAATGCTCTTGCTCCTGGATACATAAAATTGCATTGCCCTTTTGTTTTGCATGCTTCCATATTCTAAATAGGGTGACAGGATTTGCTTTGATGCAGGTTTCAATAGGTTATTTCCAGATTTTTGAAAAATGCCAGCATGCTTTGATTTGGTTTGTAAAAAGATTTGCATGCAGGCTTGATATTTTGAAGATGTGTATGTTGTTGTTTCAAATTTTGGTATTTGAATAAAAGTGTTTATTTTTCTTTTTTTTAGATTTGTTTAGTATTTTAGATTTAAAGATTTATGTTAGGCTTTCATTTAGAAAAAGAAAGAAATGAAGAAAAAGATTTGGTTATATAAACTGAAATTAAACTTTATTAAACAAATAAATAAAAGAAAACCAAATTTAAATGACACTTGTCTCAAATTTTAACAATTGTCAATCTCCTTACCTTATTTGCTAACATGAGTTATATTGTCTTAATATTCTTACACTTGTTATTAATGTTAATAAGCTATATATTTAGTTAACTTGAATTTTAATGATGTTTAATATAAGATATGTTTAGTTAATGAGTTAACATGCATTTATTTACATGTATATAGATTTTAAAATGAATTAATCAAACTATATTTATAAAATTAAACTTATACAAATATTTCAAAATTAAAGCAAATTAAAAACATTTGTTCTTTAAATTTTAGAAAAACTTTGAATTCAAGTTCAAATTGAATTTTGAAATCCAATTTATTTTACAAATACACTACAAATTTGAATTTTGAAAAACAATAATTTTTTTTTAAAATTTATTTACTAAAACAAAGTATTATTATATTTTTAGAAATAACACTATTAAATAACCATAAATAACTTATAAAAGAAATTATCTTCTTTTTAATAAATTATTTATTTTATACAATTATATCAAAATAACTATGATTGTTATTTATTTAAATTTTAAACTTGAGTTGCACATATTTTAAATCATTTAATATTTATCTTAGGTATTTAAAATCATATTTTATTTATGAAATAACCTTTTAAAAGTTTAACTATTAAATAAAATCATAATTCAAAATTTTAATAAAGATATAAATTCTATAGAATCAAGATATATTTATTAATCGGATTAAAACAAGATCTATATACAATATATACACTATTCTATATATATTATAAATAGAAAACAATTTATTTAATTTAAAAAGATAAAATCTATCATTAACTATTTATTTTATTGAATTATTAAATTAATTCAAATCTTATTACAAAGATTATCAAATCAATTTAATTTTTATTTCAGATTATTAAATTGATATTGCTTTAAAATTCCGGGTCATCACATTCCTCCCTCCTTAAAAGAATTTCGTCCCCGAAATTTAAAACAAAGGTAATTTAATAATCTATTTAAAGATTTAATTTTAAAACACAAGCATATACCAATGATATGTTAACAACCATAGCAATCAATTCACCCAATCAAACAATTCCAATTATCCAGAAAAAATCTGGATGAAACTTTCACGAGTTTCCCCGGTATAAATATCGGGATACTCGCTCTATAGATTCCAAACAATCAATACTATTAAACTATAGAGCTCCTATTCATCTATATCTACAGAACTAGACAGCATATCAGACTACAGACGAGTCTGACTTAGCAACCAAACTCCATAACCGCTGGTTCTAAAACCAGAGATAAACCATACACGTACTCCCTCAGAGATACGTGAAACTCATCGAATTCCAGTTATCCAAACAGACAATTCAATCCTGAAAAACCAAACACTGATCCAACCAAGACACAGAGAAGAGATCCAAACATCATTGAGCTAGCTTCTTCAGTCTTACCAAAACTTACAGCTCCTGAATCAGAGAAAACTCCAAAAAATAACGAAGTCTCCAACTTCTAATTCCAAATTTCTCCGTCCCTTATCCACAAAAGTCTTCAGACAATCCTGGGCTACCCACATCCAAACTGATCAGCTCAATCCCTTGCTGATTCCTCTAGAAACAATCAGAACCAAAAACAACCCAACATAATGATCTTCTCAAGATCAATCCAAAATCAAAACACAATTCTACTCCAGAACCAGCAGAAGACTACAAACTTCTCCCAATCCGGAAAAGAAAATCAGAAATACTATCAAACTGCTTCCGTTGCACAACTCTGATCCAAAGTAGATAAGAAAATACCGACGAAGAACACAAACACCAACTGGACATCACTTTCCAGAAATATGGTTCTACAGATCCATAAAGAAAAACTCAGAAATTCCATCAAAACTGAGTTGCTTCATCAAATTCTATCTCTAGGAATCATCCTCCAACTAAACAGAACCACTGGTTCCACTCTTGGAATTCTAGTCGATAAGAAAACTCAATCTCCAGATGCTGACAAACCTTTGTCTTTCCCAGAAAACATCCAGAAAATCTCAATCCATCCAAGAGAACACTCAACCAATCGCAAGTCACTTTTGCGATCAACCCAGATAAATTTCCAAATAAAACTGTTCTCTCTTAACAAATAGAACAGCTTACACTGGTCTAGTCAATCCATTGAAGAAACGGATTCACTTAGTAGTTTCTGAACTCCATCTTCAGAGAAACTACTCATCCAAGACCTCCCTGTCGGCTCACAGAACATTCCAGCTGCACTGCTGACACCAACGCCAAACTTCCTAATCCAAAGCTCTTCGAGAAACTCGGACTTCAAAGCAGACATAAACACCACAACATCTTGCTGACTCCAGTCTCAACACCGAAGCAGTCACACTTTCTAAAACTTGTTCCAAAGAAAATATCTTTGGAAACAATCCATAGTCACTGCATCTCATCACGCAGTTACAACTTCCTAAGGTATCAATATACTATCACTTTCTCCAGCTCAACTGACAGAGCCAAACTCTACTCACCAAACTCTTCACTTCAAAGATGTCTCTGAACCTTACAGGTTTCTTTCAGAGATCGATGAAATACTTCAACACAACAAAACTTACTCGAGACGGTATTAGGTCTACAGTCTCGACAGATATACTTCAAATCTCAAACATCAGACTCCAATCAATCGTAGTAATCGTGTCACAAACACTACTACCTTACCTACCTTTATAACCTATATTGGAAAACCTGAACAGGTAACCCAACAGATAGGTAGAAATAGATAAATATATATAAATATATATAAATATATATAAAATTACAAATACGCTCTCTCAAGAAAGACACCACTCCAGAGCCTAGGTATTCACTCAACCTTACGCTCTGATACCAACTGTAGCGACCCAACTTCCAAACACCGTGAAGTTGCATCGCTAATAAGAAAGAAAGGGATAGAAAATAGAAAGAAAGAGAAGAAAGAAGAAGCAACACATCAGAATCTAAACAGCGGAACAAATAAATTATATTAATAACATAAAATATTACATAGTTTACAACCACTATCAGAGTACACAGATAATACAACACATACTAGACAGTTATCAACACCTGTCTAGTATTTACAACATAATACAACTCAGAGACAATCACAGAACACACAGCGGAATACTAATATCTAACGCAGAAGCCTCCTGCTCCATTTCTCCTCTAATATTCGTCAAAGCTAACCTGAATCCCTTGGCTACTCGTAAAAATTTGAGTACCCAAGAGTTTATGAAAACAAAAGATAAACTCCGGGTCAGATATGGGTCTGGTGTGAGTAACAGGTTAAAGTTGCTTAACTTTAAAAATCCTTTGAAAGAAAGGTATCACGTAAGACTTTTCACACATAAACATGGAAAAGTTTTTACCTTACGCTAACCAAAACATTTGATAGGAAATCCAGTGATATTACAATAGTGTCTAGGGTTTTCAAGTAAAATACAGAAATAGCTGGAATGCTTACATCTCACGTTCCAACATAGTTGGGCACAACTAATACGTACAGCACTTATTGGATTTTGGATTTCATCAATGGCAGGGCTACTGGGGTACCACCCGTCACAGTACGTGGCCTAGATCAATGTACCGAGGAGTACTCCCACTCCCCTGCAACACAAGGCCGGGCCCATTCCTTACTGAATAGTTCCGAACAAGACAACCCCGCAGTTGGTGCGCACTAACAACTGCCCACTAAGCCGAATACAAAGGGACCTCTAGACAGGGATCAATCTTGCTCTCCAGTGGGTGCTACCCACGAAGCCTTGCTGCACCTCCCCTGTTTTAGCCATTCCCGGTTGATGAGGCTTGAGGCTACGATTACCTTTAGTGGACACATTATCTTAGAATGCTCATCGTCCACCTGACGATGTGCTGAAAGCATTCAATCCATACAAGTTCGTTCCGGGTTCGAACGAAACCGAAGGCATTATCTCATTACACTCGTTTTGGAATCACCCTCAAAGTTAATGACGATAACCCTTGCACTCTGAATCTCTATCTCGAATCTATAAGTACTATTCCGTCAAACTCATTACGGAATCACCCACAGAGTTATACTGACGTATAGCCCTTACACCTCGAGTCTTCACTCTTCACATAAGATTCACGACCTATCGTTAATTTGGATCGATGTGGTTTTCGGATATCCAAATATGGAAACCCAATCCCGGTCTCATCGAAATCCAAAACGTGTCTTTTAGGTCCAAGTTGTTTTAGAATTTTAAAACAATTCAATTATATCATCTATATATGCACAGATAGATAATTCATAGATTCACAACAGATAATTATCATTATCAAACCACAGATAATCCACATTATCACTATTAAAAGATAATCCATATCAATATCACAATGCAACCAATGCATCCGTATCAATCAACATTACTAATCTCATCTCTGAGATTCAAACCATTCAAAGTAATCAATATCAACCATCTATAAGCAATGACTTATAATCATACTATCTATAATTAATTTAAAATGAATTAAATTAATTATTATCTCCATATAAATATTGCTTACATTATCATTAATTAATTACAAATTAATTAATTAATTAACCTCTAATTTATCATCTTAATTAATCAATCTTGATTAATTATACCTTAATTAATTTCACAAAATTAATTACCCTAAACCAAATACAGTAATTAACCTTTAATTACTTCATTAATTAATTAACTATAATTAATTACATTTAGCCTTAATTAATTACAATTAATTAATTATCCTTAGTTACTTATTATTGATTAATTAATATTAATTACTCAATCTTAATTACATCATTAATTTTATTAATTAATGATTCTTAATTATATTTAATTAATTACTCCATTAAATTAATTACTTTCAGTAATTAATCTCACTTAATCCATAATTATTAATCACCTTTGATTAATCTCATACTGTAATTAACTATCCTTAATTATTTATCAAATTAATAACCCCTGAATAAATTTCTTTAATTAATCCCTTGATTAATTATACAAAATAATTTGATCCAAAATATTTCTCCATTCCATCATTATTCACTAATTACATACAGTAATTACCTTTAATTACTTTACCGAGTAACCCCATTAATTACATTAAGTAATCACTATCAGTTCCAATGATTAAAATTAATTAAACTAAATTAATTATTTTAAGCCAATCTCAATAAACTCCATTAATTACATTAAGTAATTATTGTCCTAATTACTTCCATTTAAGTAATTAAACTTAAATAACTCTCACAATTTATTATCCTTAATTAATCAATATAATTAATTATTAAAAATTAATCATATTAATTAGTTACCAAGTAACCTTAGTCAATGACCATCATTAACTATTATTAATCCTTTAATTATTTTTCTTTAATTACTTCTTAATTAATCTCAATTTTAAATTGATCCAATTTATTAAATAAATAAATAAATAAATAAGTTATTCCTTAATTATCCAATTTATTTAATTATATTATATATCTTAATAATTTCTAAGATAACCTATTCCTTATTAATAATTGTATAAATATTAAAGTATACTTAGAACATTAAAAATTCAAATTTCATTTTGAATCAAAAATTCAAAATGATATTTATTATAGCTTTATCCAATTTTAAATTCCATTTATTCTTTCCAAAGTAAATGTAAATCACATTCATTACTTAAAAATAAAACTTATATAAGATAAGTCTTAATATACTTAATTTAATTAAAAATTAAGTTTAAAATACATTATTATTTAAATTTCAAATTCAAGTTAATAATCATTTAACTTTCTATTATAAATCTTTTATAAATGATTTCATTCAAAAAGGAAATCAAGTTTTAAAAATATTTGTTTGAAAACAAATTTACTCCTATTAAACAACTTAAATTTTAAACTTGTTTGAAAACATTCAAATTCTAAAATTTATTCAAATATCCACATTTTAAATTCAAAATCTTTGAACCATTCCTTATGTAAAATTATTTGAATTTAAACTTGCATTGAGCTCTTGCTTTACATCTTGATTTTTAAACTCCTTATTTAATAATACAAATTCATTTTAAAAATTCGAAGATTAAAGAGCCTTAAGAAATCTGGACTTAGATTTGAATTCAACTGCTAGTTAAAAATTTATCTTCAGATTTAAAATGAAATTTTATTTTCAGAAACTGTCAGGTTTCATATTTTTTTATATTATTATTTAAAATCTGAAAACCACTTTCAAATTTGAAAACTTATAGGATTCAAAATACTCAAGAAAACAGATCCTTTACTTCGGGAAAATCACAGAAATACTCAAGTAGTACTTCGAGTTAAAATTTCCACAGTACCTAAAAACAACAGAGCTCAAAGATTTTGCAAGGTGCACATGCACCGTGCCTCCAGCAATCACCAGCCACCTCCGGTGGCTTCCCTACGCCGGCGACAAACTCTACGACCCCTTACTACCCTCAAATTGTAACTAAATTCTCGAAATCGAATTCGAGAATTCAATCTCCAAAACTTGGAACATAAAAACCGACATTACCCCAAAACCTGTCAACACTAAAACCACCCTCCTCCGACCATCATAACTTTTGCACCTCCGTCCACAGTCTCATCATCCACCATGCCATCGTTTCCCAAATTCTTGTTGAACTTGATCGCCTCTATAGGTCGAGCCAACCAAGTCAATATGCCCAGCTAAACTAGGGCTACAGAAACCAGATCACTACCGCTACTTCCTTGTTGATTTTCATCAACATGAATAATTTTTCCCTGCTTCAATGGTTACTATTCTACCCACTAGCAAAGTACCTATATTCCTAAATCATTAGATCATTAGAAATCACACAAATTCACTTTTCTGTTCAACAGAAAACTGCTCTCAAACCCTTTGATTTAAAATGCTGATTTTTGATTTAAAAATCTTGTTTTAGTCTAGGTATTCAAATTAAGATCCTAGATTTATAAACTAAAATGTTTGGATTTTCCTTTATTCAAAGTTTGCTTTGCTTTTTTTAAAAATACACAGTAAGATTTCTAATTTTATTTAACTTAAATAATACTTCAAAACTTCTCTAGGATAAAACAATCAAGTTTTGTTTAAAACTTGAATCTTAACACGGCTTTGATCAAGAGGTATGATTTTTAATCCCAAAAACTAGAGCTTGAATTAGAAACTGAGTGGTTACAGGAATATTTATCATACACACATCATACATGTATAAACATACAGATAATTCATACATTCACTCACATAAACATATTATAGTCACAACATAATGTATTCAAGCATACATACATTCGGCACATTTTATCACAGAGATTAAATCATGCAACTTTTTTATAAATTTAAACTTTAAAAACAGAATGTCACTCACCTGTCTGATGCCAGAGTAGAAATTTGAAAAGACTTGTGCTTTTGTTGTTGATTTATAAACCTTACATGCATGCTTCATCTATGAAACTTGAGTTATTGATGTTTTTTTTTTCATCTTGCTTTAAAAAAAATGCTCTTGCTCCTGGATACATAAAATTGCATTGCCCTTTTGTTTTGCATGCTTCCAGATTCTAAATAGGGTGACAGGATTTGCTTTGATGCAGGTTTCAATAGGTTGCTTCCAGATTTTTGAAAAATGCCAGCATGCTTTGATTTGGTTTGTAAAAAGATTTGCATGCAGGCTTGATATTTGAAGATGTGTATGTTGTTGTTTCAGATTTTGGTATTTGAATAAAAGTGTTTATTTTTCTTTTTTTCAAATTTGTTTAATATTTTAGATTTGAAGATTTATGTTAGGCTTTCATTTAGAAAAAGAAAGAAATGAAAAAAAAGATTTGGTTATATAAACTGAAATTAAACTTTATTAAACAAATAAATAAAAGAAAACCAAATTTAAATGACACTTGTCTCAAATTTTAACAATTGTCAATCTCCTTACCTTATTTGGTAACATGTGTTATATTGTCTTAATATTCTTACACTTTTTATTAATGTTAATAAGCTATATATTTAGTTAACTTGAATTTTAAAGATGTTTAATATAAGATATGTTTAGTTAATGAGTTAACATGCATTTATTTACATGTATATAGATTTTAAAATGAATTAATCAAACTATATTTATAAAATTAAACTTATACAAATATTTCAAAATTAAAGCAAATTAAAAACATTTGTTCTTTAAATTTTAAAAAAACTTTGAATTCAAGTTCAAATTGAATTTTGAAATCCAGTTTAGTTTACAAATACACTACAAATTTGAATTTTGAAAAACAATAATTTTTATTAAAAATTTATTTACCAAAACAAAGTATTATTATATTTTTAGAAATAATAATATTAAATAACCATAAGTAACTTATAAAAGAAATTATCTTATTTTTAACAAATTATTTATTTTATGCAATTATATCAAAATAACTATGATTGTTATTTATTTAAATTTTAAACTTGAGTTACACATATTTTAAATCATTTAATATTTATCTTAGGTATTTAAAATCATATTTTATTTATGAAATAACCTTTTAAAAGTTTAACTATTAAATAAAATCATAATTCAAAATTTTAATAAAGATATAAATTCTATAGAAACAAGATATATTTATTAATCAGATTAAAACAAGATCTATATACAATATATACAATATTCTATATATATCATAAATAGAAAACAATTTATTTAATTTAAAAAGATAAAATCTATCAATTAACTATTTATTTTATTGAATTATTAAATTAATTCAAATCTTATTACAAAGATTATCAAATCAATTTAATTTTTATTTCAGATTATTAAATTGATATTGCTTTAAAATTCCGGGTCATCACAATTAAAATTGAAATTTGTTTGGGATGAAATTAGAAATTGGTAAAATTTGGAATGATAAACGAAGAGAAAAGCTATCCGTTGATATATGTGAAAGTAAAAATATTTGGAGATAAATTCAATAGAAATTATAAATGGCTACAAAATAACGATGGGATTATTTGGTGATGTTTCCAGGAAATTAAAGTATATTTTCAATGAGGCTTTCCAAATATAAATTAGCAGTTTAAAATGTAAATAAAATATTTTGAAATGCATTTTTACCATTGGGATTTTATTTAGGAAATTTGTAAGTATTATTTTCCTTTAATAAATTCTCACAAGTTTTATTTAAAAGATTTGTAAAACCGAATTTTTAAAGTGAATTTCCGGGAATGGTAATTGTGTTTAAACTCCAAAGGAGTTTATTTTGAAAACCTGGGAAGGAAATTTATGTTATTAAAACAAAATTCTGAATTGAAATAAATCGGCAGAATTTATAAGAAGGATTTTCTGGGTTTTTTTTAATGGGAGTGAGTTTCCTTAAAAAAACGGAGTCCGAGTTTTAAACAGATTTTTATTTAAAGAAGGTTTAAAGTTCAAACTTGTATAAAAGGGTGTTTTGAAAATTATTATTTTAAAAGTAACTATTAATAAATTAGTAATAGTAAATTTTTATGAATACCTTAGTAATTATTTTACAAATGGATTTGTTTAAAGGGCTAGTTTTGACCCAAGTTATTGAAATTAGTATTAACCTTTTAAACTCTACTTATAAGTTTAGTTTAAACTAAACCCTTATTTACAATCAGAATTTATATCCTAATAAATGGTTTAACTTTACATATTTGGAATTTTATTTTTGAGTAATAATTAGTAGTAAATTTCCATATTTTAAAATATATTTCAGAATAAAGTGTTTTAATTATTTTAATTCTAAATTGTATTGAACTTGGTTATTTCCAATGGGAATAAATGGTAAAGGACTTACCTTGTAAAGGAAGAACTTTGGGAAATTGTTTTCAAACGAGTTTTGAAATTTGGAAATATATCTTGAAAGATATTTGAGGCAAATAAATAATGTGGAAAATTATTGTTGTGTGATGGATGTTTGTGAATATAAATTGATAGTTAAATCACCGACTATCAATATTGGACAAATGCGTTGATCGTTTCGATGAGATTAGGATCGAGATTTATCTCGAAAACCACTTTGATCCGGTTTGTACGTTTCGTTTGAAAAACGTGTTCGGAGTCGAAGATGGAGCAGTGAAGTGCAAGGGCTAGTCGCTACTAATCCTGAGGATATTTCCAAAATGGATGTAGTAGGAGTAGTGCCTTCGGTTCCGTTCGAACCCAGAACGGACTTGTATGGACGAATGCTTTCGGAACATCGTCAGAAGTGCGATGGTCATTCTAAGTGAAACGTTCTAAAAGGTAACGCTTAGCCTCAAGCCTCATCAAATGGGAATGACTGAAAATCAGGGGATATGCAGCAACGCTTCGTGGGTAGCCCCCACTTGAGAGTAAGGTCATCCCTGTCTAGATGTCCCTTTTTTATTTTGGCTTAGTGGTGCGGTTGCTGATCCCAACCGCGGGTGATCTTATTTGGAACTGTCCAGTAAGGGATGGGTCTGGCCTTGTATTGCAGGGGATCGGGCGTGGTCCTCGGTACGGTAATCTAGGCCCTATACTGTGACAGGTGGTACCCCAGTGCCTAGTCATTGTTGGAAATCCATTCTCCCTACGTGCCTTCTACGAGTTTTGTTTGTATTACCCACTCTGTGGCTAGTAGCTGGAATTTAATCATGTAACAATTTCGACTATTTTATAAGTATTTGTATATAGACCCTATTATAATATCAGAGGATTTCTTAAAAAGTGTTTTAGCTATCGTAAGGTAAAAACCCGATATGTTTATTTGTGGCGTGGTCTTACGAGATGCTTTTGTTTTCAAAAAGGATTTGTGAAACTTTAATAATCAATATGGATGCATTACTATCAGCTGGTATTCCAGACTGACTCGGGTGTTATTTCATTATAATGCTCGGGTCAGATCGAGTATTATATGTTCAGGACATGATGCTTTGGAGCAGGAAAGGAGCTGGAGTCCGAGACGCATTATCCGTACTTGTATATATATCCGCTGCTGTGACTGTATTGTATTGTCTGACTGGTAATTGTTGATGTATGTGATATTCTGATGATATGATGTATAAAACAGATATAGTTTTCATTTTGTGTAAAGATCTATTATCTACTATTATATTTTATTCCGCTTTGACTGTGAGATTCTGATATTGTTTAGTTCCTTCTTCTTCTATCTCTTCTTCTTTAACCCTAATGGTTCGTATTTCTGTTCCACTTGAGTTAATTGATGTAGAATAGTGTTGACTTAAGAGGTACGGATTTGCGGGCAATCACACTCCCATTTTTGTTAACATATAATCCTGTTTGACTTCTTTGTAAGTACAATTTTATTTTTATTTTGAGATATTTATCTTCTTGCCTACACTTCTGTTTCATTATTATTTTTTTCCTTGTTTAAAAAAATTCTCATGCAACCTTGTATGAATTTCCTATGTCATTTTATAACCATAAGATTTTATTACAAACATAATCTTGAATTTTTTTATTTCTATTTGAAGTTAACCATCAACATCTAATTTTATCACATATATTTTATTTATGGTTTAAGACAATTTCCTGTTTGTTATATGTTTTTATTCATTATTATTACTTATTTAAAGCTTAAACTACCCAATATTTATTTATATCCATATACCTTTATAATATTAATATTAATATATTTTATTTCGTTTGAAACTTTTCAAATTAAATTCAAACGTTCAAATAATTTATCAATAAATTAACAAATTTTGGGACGTTACAAATATTCCCCTCTTAAGAAAATTTCGTCTTTGAAATTTGAAAGAGAGAGAAAAGTAAACAAAAAATATACGAATTCATAAAAAAATAAGGAAATGGCTTACCAGTTTAAGTCGAGATATCCACTCTGCAATTGGGGTACGATTTCTACATACTATCTTCAGTTCCCCTAAGTGCAGTCCTTTAGATCGCCACTCCATTGTACTTTGACCAGTTTTACAACTTTGTTTCTCAATCGCTTTTCATCACGATCCACAATCTTTATCGCTCTCTTTTAACTGTTAAATTGGGAGTGATTTCGAGATCTTGCTGAGCAGCTTCTTCCATAATACTATCTGGATCGTGCACGTACTTTCGAAGATTAGAAACGTGAACACATTATGCACACCAGACAACCAGCTGGGTAGCTGCACTCGATATGCTAGGGGACCGATCCTCTCCAGAATAGGAAAAGGACCAATGTAACACGGTGCTAGCTTTCCAGTTTTCCCGGACCTCAGCACACCCCGCATTGGAGACACTTTCAAAAATACAGAATCTCCAACTTGAAATTCCAAATCTCTTCTTCGGCGGTCATAATAACTCTTCTGACGACTTTGAGCAATTATTAATTTCTTCCGTATAAAATCAACTTTTTCAGTGGCTTCTTTAATCATATCTGGTCCAAGGACGAGTCTATCACCTGCCTCAATCCAGCAAGTGGGTGATCGACATGGACGATTATACAAAGCTTCAAAAGGAGCCATCTCTATACTGGCCTGATAGTTGTTGTTATATGAGAACTCGACCACATGTAAATGGTCCTCCCAAGAACCCCCGAAATCAAGTATACAAGCACGCAATAGATCTTCTAAGATTCTGTTAATCCTCTCAGTCTGCCCATCAGATTATGGGTGATAAGCAGTGCTGAAATTCACTTTTGTTCCCAATGCGTCTTGAAATGCCTCCCAAAATCTACTAGTGAATATCGGGTCACGATCACTCACTATGCTGCTAAAAATACTATAGAGATGAACAATTTCTTTCACATATAACTCAGCTAAACTTGCAGCCATGCGGGTAGATTTCACTGGCAACTGTCTTAGTCAAACGGTCCACAATAACCCAAATTGTTTCATTGCCTTTCTGGGTACGAGGCAAACCGTCGATGAAATCCATCGATACTTGGTCCCATTTCCACTTGGGTACCTCTAAAGGCTGAAGTAAACCCGCCATTTTCTTTTGATCGCTTTTGATTTGTTGGAAAGTAGCACAGCGAATCACATATATAGATATGTCTCTTTTCATCGTCTTCCACCAGAAAGTTCTTTTAATATCTCTATACATTTTATTGACTTCTGGATGGATGCAAAGCTTATATTTATGGCATTCGTCCAAAACTTCATGTTTCAGATCAGGGAAGTCTGGGACACATATCATGCCTTTTAATCTGATAATCCCATTATCATCAATTGCAAAACTAGAATCTTCGTCCTGATGAATTCTTTTACAAATTCCCCAAAGGAACGGGTCTTCTTTTTGTTTTCTGGCGATCTTTTCAAGGAGAGTAGGATTAACAACAAGATATACAAGAACATCATGTCTCCTACTTAAAGCATCGACAACTACATTGGCTTTTCCCGACGTATATTGGATATCTAGGTCATAAGATGCCAGAAATTCCAACCAATGTTATTGTCGCAGATTTAGATCTTTCTGGGTGAAGAGATATTTCAAATATTTGTGGTCGGTGAATAATTCGAATTTTTCCCCGAAAGAAAAAGAGTTCATTAAGTATATTTATTAAGTTAAGTTAAATTCGTAAATCGTTAAGAAAGCTGAAAAGATTCTTACCCAGAAGATAATGTCGCCATATTTTCAAAGCGAAGATAACAGCTAAAAGTTTCAAATCATGGGTTGGGTAATTTCTTTCATGAGGACGTAATTGTCTACTCGCATAGGCAATTACCTTCCCATTCTGCATTAATACCGCACCCAGACTATCCCCGCAAGCGTCTGTATAAACAGATAGACCCTGATTCCCGTTGATAATAGTGAGAACATGTGCGGTGGTTAATCTCTTTTTCAACTCCTGAAAAGCTTCATCACATTTCGGAGTCCAATTAAATTTTACATCCTTCATGGTTAGCTTAGTTAACAGACTAGCTATCTTAGAAAAGTCCTGAACAAACTTCCGATAATAACCTGCTAAACCCAAAAAGCTTCGAACTTCTTTTGGGGTAGTGGGTTTTCTCCAATCAAGAATAGCGGAAATTTTGTTAGGATCAACAGAAATTCCTTCTTCATTAACAGTATGGCCGAGAAATTTAACTTCTTTGACCCAGAAGTGGCATTTGAAATTTTTTGCAAATAGAATATTTCTCCTCAATATTTCCAAAACAATTCTAAGGTGCTCGACATGCTTCCTTCGGGTCTTGGAATAGATCAAGATATCATCAATAAATACGAGCACAAATTTATTCAATACTTCACGGAACACACGAGGTATAAGATCTACGAAGTATGCTGGAGCATTAGTTAGCCCGAAAGAAATGACTAACCATTCGTAGAACATATTAGGACCCCTGAAAGTGGTCACATAAATACAATCTTCTGCGATTCGTAGTTGATGGAACCCTTTGGCTAGATCCTTCTTTGAAAAGAAACGAGCGCCGTGCAATTGATCAAATAGATCATCAATTCTAGGTAGTGGAAATTTATTCTTGAGAGTCAGCTTATTGAGAACGCGGTAATCTACACACAATCTCAAGGAACCGTCCGATTTAGCAACAAACACGATGGCGGAACCCCATTCAGAAATGCTAGGACGAATTAATCCTTTTGCTAGTAGATCATCGGTTTGCTGAACTAATTCAACCTTTTCCCTGGTGCCATCCTG
The DNA here is from genome assembly GCA_030765085.1 of Allium cepa. Lineage (NCBI taxonomy): Eukaryota > Viridiplantae > Streptophyta > Magnoliopsida > Asparagales > Amaryllidaceae > Allium > Allium cepa. The sequence continues at coordinate 1,023,281,509 of CM060931.1, read as the reverse complement.
CGACTTGCGTGAACAACAGCACGAGCGTTGGGCACTAGGTTGATTCTGAATTCTATTTCTCGATGTGGAGGTAAAGATTTCACTTCTCCGAACACGTCTGAAAAATCTCTAAAAATGGGTAAAGACTCCAGACTGGGTTTGGGATAACCCAAATTATACATCAACCCTTCTCTTTTTGGACTAGGGTCCTCACAAGTAACCTCGATGAAATCACCAAATCCGGTTTTGATTGAAATCAATCGATTATTGCAATCCACTTTGGCTTCAATTTGGTTAGTCAATCCATTCCGAGTAAGACTTCAAACTCGTTAAAGTCAAGAACAAAGAGACTGATAGGGAATTGATAACAAGAATATGAGATAGGAACGTATCTACATCGAAGACAAAGGTTCGCGGGACCTCCAACTGGATTCTTTACGCATATAGGCTCATCAACAAAATCAGGTTCAAGATTTAATTCATTTAAAGCTTGCTGAGATATTAAACTATGTGTAGCGTCCGTGTTAAATAGAACTCTAATAATGCTATCGTGAATAATGAGATTACCTTCCAGAATTCCCTTCCCTTTTTCTGCTTTGGAAGATGCAGGTTGGTCTTTGACTGCGTACACCTTTGCTGTCTGAGCTTGCTTCATAACTGGGCAGTCTTTAACTTCGTTTCCCACTTTCTGACAATAATAACATTTCATGGGTCTTGCTTGAACGGATTGATCTTTCTTTGGCTTCTTACAACTGTTTGAGTAAAGGCCTTTTTCTAGACAATTATAGCAAGTGACATTCTCTGCTGTGCTTCCTTGAATGCTTTTCTTTTCTCCTTACCCTGCCATAGTTTCTTGCCTCCAAATTTCTGCATCTTCCAATTTGATTGCCCGAATTTCCCTTCTCTACCGGGGCTTCTTGGATATCAAGTGTGGCATATCTGTATCCCATATCAACCAAATTTGAAAAGGATTCTTTAACATGGCCGGTCATCCTTTCGTGGAATTTCTTATTCATCCCATGAATAAATCTTTCATTCTTCTTTAAAGGTGTGTTAACCAATTTTGGACCAAAATGAGACAATTCATTGAATTTGTTTAGATACTCCTCAAATGATAAACTCCCCTGCTTTAAGTCCATGAATTCCTGGTACATTCGAGAAATTCCAGCTGATGGCGATAGCGCTTCTCAAATACTTCTTTGAATTTCTTCCAAGTAAACTCGTCTTCTGGCTTATCTACAATAACTGTCTCCCACCATGCTAAGGCCTCATCTTGAAGTTGCCAAGAAGCTATGAGTCGCTTCTGATGGTCTTGCAGATTTAGCCTTCTAAAGATTTTCTCACATGATCTGATCCATGCTTGAGCCTCAACAATCGACTCCTTGCGGGTGAACGGCTTACCACCAAGCCTTGAGAAATTCTTATATAAGTCATCCATATTCGGATGTTACTAAATAGGTATTGTTGCTAATGCTGTTGGGGGAACTTAACTAGGTGCTATGGCATTTCCTTGACCCCTAGCTCTTCCTCTTCGTCCGTTCATTCTTACTATCTGTAATTATTAAGAAAATTGATTTAGATATACGGACGAGATATCTTAAGGAATATCAGCAGTTAAAGGAAAATAGACCAAGAAAATTTGGGGTTTCAGTCTCGGTCATACTCATTCTACAGTATACTTCACCCTATCTCTGATGAGCCATCTAATGTGTTATACTCAGTAGCTAAAGTTCTTACTCAACCTTCAACTTTGATACCACTTTGTCACGATCCGAAATCCAATGTTCAAAAATTGACACTAAATACCTCACTTGTATTCGACTGTCGAAAATTCAAACATCAAACTCCAGTCGGATGGAGCTTATAACAACATCAGATGATTATAAAATAGCGGAAACAGAATGAATATCATGCATCACATCACAGATATAACATCAACATAATATCCATTACTTCATCAGAGTATTTTTATACATTGATCACAACTCCAAATAAATATCATAATAGTACAACAAGAGATCATATATTCAAAAAGTCTTCAAAGAAATGAAGCGATAGAGAACTCCCAAAATCTAAGCACCTGAGATCCCAAAAGTTTCAAAAATATCTTCAAAGTAAAAGCTCCAAAATACTGCTAACACCAGAACACGGAAACCTGCTACTAGGCTGCCCGTGTGGAAATTATGGGCACCCAGAGTTTAGAAAAGAAACAATAAACTCCGGGTCAGTCATGAGACTGGTATGAGTAAAAAAAAGTAGTTGCTTTTAAATAGAACAAGATTTATAAGGAAAAATCGTTATGCTTTTGGAAAATGAAACTACCATAAGACCTTCTGCCACACACAAAATGCAATCGCAGAATTGGAGGAGATTTCTTCTTATGATAGTCAAATATGCTTGATACGAGAAAAATTCTTTGATATTATTACTAGTGCACAGTGTAGAAAATCATTTCGAAAGTATAATATTAATCTTAGCCAACATACCACATTTCGGCGTATGCCTACTATAGCTACCATGTTTTGTGGCAGGTTACCGCCACGTTGCATGACAGGTTATACAACTAAAACCATGCAGACTCGTATTGTTTCTTTGGATTTCTAACAAATGGTAAGGCTAAGGAACTTCCTACTGGCACATGGGTACGCCTCTGGCGGGACGTCCCGAGAACTTAACCAGCTCTCTGCCAACACAAGGCCGGGTTACCTCTTTAACTACGTAACTACTACACGAATATGCCACTCCCCGGTCCTTTGGGACCTTTTTCTAAGGCCCTCTATCACAAAGCAACAACCATACAGTAAATGAGATTGGAGCAACCACATAGGTAAATATCTGGGCTCCATACCATGACACCGCCTTTTTCCAGAAGGAAAGGACATACCTTAAAGGGCGCGACCCTCATAACCTTGCCGCACGTTTCCTGTTTCGAACATTTCCGGGTTGTGAGGTCGGATGAGGTCTCGTCCACAAAGCTACGCTTTACATGAAAGTCATGCTTTGATCACAAATGATCATCAACACACAGCAGCACTTAGCATGCCACACTTCCAAATTGGGAGTATATCGCTGATAACCTTCAACTACATAACCTCTGAGCTCGTACGTCTTAGAAAAGGGTGTTAAGCTAAGAGAATAAATTCTTTGCCACTAACAGATACGTATTTGAAAGAAATCTGCTTTATATCTCAAAGTGTAGTGTCAGACACACAACCATACAAGTCTGTTCCTGGTTCGAAAAGAACCAAAGGCACTTCGTCTAATAAAGGAAGAAGCCCTTGCAAATCCGAGTATCCACAATCCCGATCGGACTTCCCATCACTCAGGGAATCTCTATACCGTAGCAACTCAGTGCAGAGACAATCGATAGGTTATCCTATCATTTTCGAAGACACCCGGCCTTCACCACCGGTCATCAAATGCTATCCATTTCGACATATCACTATTCGGAATGGGTTATATGACACAAAGATCCTCTCTCGGCTAATCCGAGTAGTGAGCGTTTAATTTTTTTTTTGAAACAGGTGGACATATCGATCACAAAGATCCATGTTCAGGGTTCGATGTGGGTTTCGAATATCCAACTGGAATTCGACTCCCTGTCGCATCAAAGTTTAAATGTCATTTATGGGCAAAGGGGTTTTCACATCAATACATAGCAAATCACAAATCACAGTGTAGTACAGAGCAATCTACATCACATAGTATCACAATCAAACAGAAATATCAATCTAGTGCACAACAATAGTTAATTATTTTCCAATGTGAGTGTGATTTAAATAAATTAACCATATAATTATTTTTATTGATTATTTAAAATCAATGATTAATTTTGGATAAATCGATTTAAATTTTAATTAACTTGATTAATTATTTCTTAATTAATTATTTTAATTAACTGCCAATTATAATTAATCAACTTAAACTATCTACTTAACAATTCTTAATTTACAAATTAATTAGATACTTAATTATTTATTAATCAATTTTAATTACAAATTATAAATCCTTAATTACTTAGTTAATTACAATTATTAATTTAATTATTCTTGATCGCTTTCCAAAACAATTAGTCATTTATCCAAATTAACATCTAAAAATCTTCTTTAATTATTTCAAAATCAATTTATTACTACTACAAAAAAATCTTTTAATGTCAATTAACTTTAATACTGATCTTAAATTAAATTAAATTATTTAGTGGAAGTATTAATTATAAAAACATTATTATGTATTCACTTAGTTGATTCACTTGAAAAAAACCCTCAACTTAAATGGTCAACATTTTTTTCCTTAACATTGTAAACTTTAAATTAATTGGGCTTAACCCATTTCGAAGCAAACCCGAGTCTTCCCAGTGTTCGCTCGAGTATTCGCTCGAGTTTCACACCTGCTCCCCCCGAGACATTTCCTAGCTTTGCTCTTCTTCTTCCTTCCTGTTCTTTTCTTTTTTTTCATCTTGTTTTAGAGTTAAAGTTAACTCAAGTTTTCAAACTAAAAAACTACTCGCGTGCTCGAGTTATACAACAAAGCTATGCATCATCTTCCTCGAGTATCAACTCGAGTGGCCAAACACAAACTTCCTGACACATCACGTAAGGCCGTACATGTGCACGTCGCCGCGCCGCTATTCTGGTGGCCATCGCGACCTTCGGCAAGTCGAAATTCATCCTCCCACTCAAAATCGAAGCTCGATTCAACACAGAAACCTCAATATCAAAATCCACCTTTTCCTCGAAATTGAAACTTGAACATACCCAAACCCAATTGCCTCGTCCTCCTCATGTCGTTCACCAGAAAATCCATGACCCCGGCCATATCACGTCAACACTCCTCTCTTCCATTCCCTTGAATCTCAAGAAGCTCGATCAAACCAAGAGGACGCAATTCTCTTTCCACCGAACACGTTCGAAACTCGAACTGTAACCCTAAATCGAACTCGATTCATCAATTTACGCAATAGAAATTTTTTTCGACAATTTTCCTGAAATTTTTAATCAATAAACTAGCTTCAAACCAATTTTCATCAACAATTATTTGATCGATCACTAGAAAATGGAAAACGAACAATTTTTGTTCAACCGTGAACTGCTCTTGGAATACACAATTAAAAATCATCATATTGATTTTGAAAATCATATCGTTGGCTGCTTATTCAAGTTATACAAACGAATCAATGTTTTAAATTATTTGAATTTATCATATATTTGCCTATTCCCTGTAAAACTGGGTTTACAAAATCTGTTCTTCATTATCATGTAGGAAACAAATTTTTATGCCAAAATCTAAGTTTAAACAAACTTGTTTTACTGATAATTTTAAGCCTAACGAAGGTTGATGATAATATTTTGAATCTAGATTTAGTTTTTTAACTTTGTAACTTCAACAGAGAATAACAGAATGTTACAGAACAAACACAGAAGCTCTATTCAAAACCAAACATATACAAACTATATTATCACTGAATTTTGTAATGTTTTTAATTAACTTAAAGCTTTAAAGTGTATGTTTACTCACCTAGAAATATTGATGAACAAAGATTTGTTTTTGAAACTGCAGTATTGATCTCTCTGTATCCTCTTTGTGTTTTGTTGTATAAACTGAGTTTGAATTTGTAAACAAATAGTGATGTTTTTATATTTTTCTTTCTGGGTTTGCTAGGTTTTTTTTGCTTTTGAACGAATTGAAATGAATATGGGTGTGTATATATATAAAGAAGGCTTTGTATAGGTAGTTTATAACTGGTACAAGCAAGTTTTGTTTTTTTTTTCTTTGATCAGATATTTATTTTTTTCTTTCTTTTTGACTAAGCCAATTTGATTTCGGCTGAAATGATCTTGATTTAGGCTTAAGAATAGATGGCATTAATTGCTTATGCTCCCATTTTTGTTAAAATATAATCCTGTTTGATTTCTTTGTAAGTACAATTTTGTTTTTATTTAAGATATTTATCTTCTTGCCTATACTTCTGTTTCATTATTTTTTTGTTTCCTTGTTTAAAAAAAATTTCGTGCAACCTTGTATGAATTTCCTATGTCATTTTATAACCATAAGATTTTATTACAAACACAATCTTCAATTTTTTTTATTCTATTTGAAGTTAACTATCAACATCAAATTTTATCACATATATTTTATTTATGGTTTAAGACAATTTCTTGTTTGCTATATGTTTTTCTTCATTATTTTTACTTATTTAAAGCTTAAACTACCTAATATTCATTTATATCCATATATCTTTGTAATATTAATAATATTTTATTTCCTTTGAAACTTTTCAAATTAAATTCAAAAGTTCAAATAATTTATCAAACTTAAATTAACAAATTTTAGGATGTTACAAAAATTGTCTATCCTGGTTTTTATTTCTATAGAAGGTTTGGTGGTTTTCATTTTAGAAAACGAGTTTTTTTACCTTCTATGGTTTCTTCTGGGGCTTTAATGATTGGTTGGAGAGATAACTTCTTTAAACTACTTCAATGTATTTACAAACAACATTCTTTACACATTACTCTAATTAATCTAACTGATAACTCTTTTCTAAACATTCTAATGTTTATGGGCCTAACTCAAAAATTGAAAGATGTACTCTTTGGAATGAATGTCTTGAATTTAGATCTTTTGCGCCGGATTCTTGGATTTGTGAGGAGATTTCAATGTTACTCGTTTTATTGGAGAGCGTTCTCCTCGAAAGGGAGATTACTCTACTATGGAGGAATTTGACGTTTTTATTAATAATTCTAATTTGATGGAAATTCCTCTCTCTATAATAGAGATTTTACTTGGAGTAATAATAGGGAATCACCCTCTGTGGCTCTCTTAGATAGGTTTTTTTGTTAGCGATGAAATAGAGGATAAATTTCCAATTTGTAGAGTGTCTGGTTTGCCTTTCACTCTCTCAGATCACTGTCCCATTATCCTCCTTTGCGATCGCCATAGAGTGATTGGTAGATCTTTTAAATTTGAGAAAATGTGGCTTCTAGAACCTTGCTTCTCAAATCTTATTATCAATAAATAGTCGTCTATGAGTCTTTATAGTATTAAATTTAGGGATAATTCAGCTAAAGCTTTTGTTCTAAAACTTAGAGAGCTTAGAACTTTCCTTAAAAATTGGAATAAAAAGATTTTTGGTAGCATTAAAATTAAGAAAGAAAATATTCTAAATGAGATGCTTAAGCTTAATAAGTTAGAAGAAACTAGACATTTAAGTCAAGGTGAGCGAAATGTTCTCAATAACTTAAAAGAGGAACTTAATTCTATTTTTGACAAAGAGAAAGTTATGTGGAAACAAAGATCTAAAATTCAGTAGATTAATGAAGGTGACAATAACAACAAATTTTTTCATAATATTGCCAATAGTAGAAAGCGTAGTAATACAATTGATTCTATTTTTGTTAATAATGTGGAATTAGTAGATCAAAGAGACCTCAATAAGGCTTTCACAGATTATTATAAAGATATTTTTGGTAATAAAAATAAACGAAGAATTAATGTTAGATAGAACGATCTTTACCCGACTGCCTCTAATATTAATCTTTCTGAATTAGATGTTCCTTTTACTGAAGAGGAAATCCGAAAAGCCATCTTTGATTTACCAGGTGATAAATCCCCGGGTCCAGATGGATTTCCTATTTTCTTCTACAAAACTTTTTGGGATGTCACTAAATTAGATTTAATTAGTATGTTTAATGAATTTTGTAATGGTAATCTTCAATTAGGTAGATCTAATTTTGCTATGTTATTTTATTACACAAAAAAGTAGGTGCTAATACTTTAAAAGATTTTAGACCAACATCGCTGATCAACTGCTCAGTTAAAATTATTTCTAAAGTTTTAGCAATAGACTTAGTATAAAAATGAATGACCTAATCGACTGTTCACAATCTGCTTTCATAAAAGGAAGAAATGTCACAGATGGTGTGGCAGTTGCTCAAGAATATATTAATCATTATTGTAAGAATAATATTACTTGCACTGTTTTAAAATTAGACTTTGCTAAGGTTTTTTATTCGGTTGATTGGGATTTTCTTATAGATATTTTTCATGCTAGAGGCTTTAGTAATAGATGGATTAACTGGATCATGATCTTACTTAAAACTGGCAATTCTAGTATTATGGTTAATGGTATTTTATGTAATGAAATCCATTCTAAGAGAGGTTTAAGGCAAGGGGACCCTTTATCGCCCCTTCTATTTAATTTAGCTGTCGATGTTTTTTCTAAGATTATTAAAAATGCAGTCAATAATAGTTCTCTGGGCAATATAAGTAATGATATTATGAGTTATGGTTTATCAGTCCTTCAATTTGCAGATGATACGTTGCTCTTTTCCTCTCATCTTCCTAGGCACATAATTACTCTTAAGTTTATTCTTTTTAGTTTTGAACTCTTATCAGGTTTATAAATAAACTTTGTTAAAAGTTCTGTTTTAGTTTTAAACGATTTTGAAACAGTTGAAAATTTAGTTGCTAATACATTAAATTGTAAAATTATGAATTTTCCATTTGACTATCTTGGTTTTGTTATTAGACCTACAAACTTAAGCATGATGATTGGTTAATAATCATCGACAAAATCAAAAATAGGATTACTAACTGGAATGGGAGATTTCTATCTAGAGCTGGCAGATTGTTTTAATTAATTCTGTTTTATCAGCTCTCCCTATTTATTGGATGTCAATGCATCTTTTTCCAGGTTGGGTGATAGATAAAATAGAAAAAAATTAGAAGAGATTACCTATGGAGTGGTGAAAACCCAAACAGTTGCATAAAATGTTTAGTTAATTGGGAAACTGTCTGTATGTCCAAAAAAGATGGTGGTTTAGGAGTCATTAATTTGTGAAATATGAATTTGTCTCTTCTTGTTAAATAGTTATGGAAATTCAGAGATGCTAATGATAATACCATTTGGAAGGAGATTATTTCTAAATATTACTATAATGGTAGTAGTAACCTCTATCAAATTAATCCTTCGATTTCTTGTAATCAATCTTATTTTTGGAAATCAATTTTAAAATGTAGTGAGATTTTTAACTTAGGTGTTAATATTATTGTTCACTCTGGTAATAATACATCTTTTTGGCATGATAGTTGGATTTCTGCCACTCCTCTATAAAATGATTTCAAAGAATTGTATGATATTTGTAACTTTGAATTTGCATTTAAATCTGAAGTTTTTAGTTCTGAAAATGACCCTTCTTGGATTACAGTTTTAACAGAATTTTAGTAGGCTCAACCCTTAGACAGCTTAATTTGCTTTATGCTAGATTAAATCTTTATAATATTGACAATGATAATGATTATTTTAGTTGTGAATGAGATAAGAATAAGAAATATACTACAAATTCCTTTTACAAATTTATTAACTTTTCGGGTGTAACTGATAATTGTTTTAAACTTATTTGGAAGTCTAACGCTCCTCCCAAATCTAAAATCCACATGTGGCTTATCATTCATGGTAAATTAAATACTATTGAATTTTTAAAAAGGAAAAATATTAACATTGATAATAAATGTTATTTTTGTAATACATTTTCTGAAGATATTAATCATATTTACTATGAATGCACGGATACTCATTTAATTCTTAGGAACACCCTTAATATTTTTGAGTTTAAAATTAGTTCTACAATTAATGATTGTTTTTTCTATTGGAACACTTTTAGATTTAATTTTAATAGGGATAATAGATACTTGCTTGATTCTTTGTTCACTATAACTTGTTGGTACATTTAGTTTGAGAGAAATCAATGAATTTCTAATAATAACAATATTCACGGTAATACTTTGATTTTTTTAATTTCATCTTTTTGCTTAAATTGGGTTTCAAACCCAAAATATAAATTAGCCAATAATAACTGTTTTAAGGAATATCTTAACAAGGTTAGAAATAATATTAACATATTTAAACATAACATTCATAATTTTGACACTAATAATAATTATATTAATACCTTTTCTAATTTAAATGATGTTCAGATGATGCATAATAATTTTCTTCCTATTATAGGCCCTTAAAGATGCTTTTAGTAATGTTTTTATTTTTTATTTTTTTTTGTTCTAGTTTTTCATTTGTCTTCCTTTTTCAAATTAGTTTGTATTTCCTTTGCTTTCTAGTATTGTTAGTTATTGGTACTATTGTTTCTTTGCTTTATTTTTCACATTTGATTTTATTCTCGCATATATGTATATAAATTCTATTTATGTACATATATCTGGCTATTTCAAATATGTTTCCCTAGTTTTTTTTACATGTTTGGATTATGTAGATTGCTAGTTTCTCTTTTCAGGTTTGCAGGATAGTTAGCATCTTTGTACAGATATGCTGGATAGTCATACCCAGGAGTTTCAATTGTGTCAGGCATTGCTTTCAGATATATCGTGTCTTCAGAATAAAGTACTTCTCTTTGGATAATTTCTTGAAGTTCTTCTCTATGGATCTTTTATTATTCGAGATTAGTTTTTCTCTTCTGAGGTAGCTACTCAGAGGTTCTTTTTGGTGGTGCTGACTCTCAGTACTTCTGATTTTCGATTCTTGTTCAGTTTAGGTACCTCTAACACCCTAATATTGGGTGGTGGCCTTACCGGAGCTCGGTATTAGGGTGTAATGGGCGGTGGCTTTGTCGAAGCTCATTATAGAGGTACTTGTTGCTTTATTTGTTCTAGTACTTAGAATTGTCACTTGCCAGGCATGTTGGCAGCACCATATTATGTGTTATATATATAGCTTCATATGTGCTCTCCTCTTTTATTAGAGGATCACACATTTCGCTCAAAAAAAATTCACAATTCAAATATTCAATTATTCCCTATATTTGAATTGTAAGTTATTAAATTTCAAAATTCGATTATTTTAAATATTTAAAATTAATTAAAAATTTAAAATCAAATAACTAAAATTTTGGGTCATTACATTCTCCCCCCTCCCTAAACGAATTTCGTCCCGAAATTCCTAAGGAAGAAAATGTTTTCAAAACCTTAAGTTTAAAATCATTAAATAAAATGAGTTATTAAACTTATTAACTTTTCAAAATGAATTCGTTGGAATAGATTCTAGAATTTTAAAATCTTTTAAATCCATTCATCTATAACAACTAATCCCCTTACATTCATTTCAAGATATAACTTGAAAGTCCAATTTTAGTCAACAAAATTTTTCCAAAATTCTTAAAAATTTCTAACTCTTAAATTTTTGAAAAATATCGCGAGCGTCTCCTTTGCGCGGCTCGATCGGTACAACTACAAATCGCCTAAATTGGCTCCAAACCAATCAAAGAAAACAATAGCCATGTGGCCACCCATATTTGGGGCATAAAATCAACAACCAATTTAAGTCTTTCAAAATTTATTACATACCCTTTTGCATCATGATTTATATTCTTAGCTAGCAATTTATTATCTTCTATGTAAATGTAGGTGCACAAGAAGTCAAGTAGAAATGTTTTGCTTCCCTGTACTTACATAATCCAAAAGATTCATATTGATATAAGATAAATATACTAGCTACGTCTATCATAACTCAAACAACATAAACAAGGTACCAACCATATGCAACCAACAAGAGGATATCCTATAATAGATGTTGGGCATCCAATAATTTTTCAGATGAAAAATTTAGATCCAAATACTTGGGTTTTTTTTAATTCAAAAATTTATTTCAAATTTCTCAGACGAGAAAACTCAAAATCGAAAATAAAATAGTAAGGAGGGGATTCCTCCAAATTATGATGAAACTCTAGAATCAAAACAACATGGAGCGTCCAGTGGTATTTATATTCCTCCAAAAATCATCAACTAGAGTGAATAAATATCATTCCTTTTCAAAATTCTTTAAAAATTTCCTCTTTCAAAATCACCGGGATTTAGGTCTAAATAACAACAATTCAAAATCCTTTATCTATATATTTAACTTTATAGACAATGGTATATGAATCACACAACCAATCAATTAAATTCCAGAAGGGAAAACTTATCACTTAACATTGTTTTAGAATGTCAAATGATTAACAAACAAATGTTGACTTAGATTAAAAACTTTCTTAATTGTCCAAAAATATATATAATTTTTTAGGCGTACCATTTTGCTCATTAGCCTTTGGTTATTTCTTAGAAGATTATCCAAATTCACACGGACAAAATCGAAAGTTATACTCTATATTTTATTAATTCATTAATTATATATTATTTATAATTCACTTACATTTTCACTTAACACTTTATTTAATAATAAAATTATTTATGAATTATTTCATAAATTCTCACCAAAGTTTTCAAAAATATTTTATAAAGTTATTTCTTTATAAAACATCAAATCATAACTTATTTCCCATTTTTTACGTTTTCAAAGATCTAGATGGAGATCAAACCAAACTATGGTCTCTTAAGAATCGAGTCAATCAACTAACCATTTTAACTTAGTGTTATAATGAATAATATTTATGGTTGACCCAACCAATAAATAGTTCATACTACTTAGATGTTTTAAACAATTATAAGGTTTTAATAAAACAATGTTTATCAAAATCTTCTTTATTAATTTAACCTAATTTGCTTGTTTCCAATTTATCCCTTATCTTGTCTAAAGGAAAAATCTCATTTATCCAGAAAATCTCTTATTAGAATTACGTTTTATTTTGAAACCAATTCCCCTTTAGGGTGTTTAAAAATTAGATACCTAGTTTTAATTTTAAAACTTACCTTTGAAAGCATACTTCATATATTTTTATATATAATTACTTCGAACAATTTATCTACCAAAACATTACTTTGGGCTTGTTCAATTTTGAACTCATTTCGCTCGCACAATGATAAAGAGAATAATTTAATAAGTACTCCACAATATTTGCTCAAGAAAATGTTTGATCGTCACTTAGAAGATTATTTAGATTACCACAACCAGTCGAAATAATTTCTCCTAATTATCCTAAAGAAAATGCATTCCTTCAAAATTTTACTTCCCATAATACTTTCATTTTCAGTTACTTTCAAATGTACTGCTATTTCATTTCTTGAAATTTCTATTAAAATTATTTTCAAAAATTCGTGATTTAGATTAAAAAATTCTTTTTAAACATGTCTCTCAAACTAAATTTATATAAAATTTCCTTTATATAAATATCTTTTCATTATAATAATCTTCTTATTTAAAATAGAATTATCTTCAATATTTATACTTTAAATATCTTGTTCCACAATTTGGATTATATTGCAACTTTTTATAAAGTTTAATTCTTAACCCACCATTATTAAAAGGCGAATTATTAATTTAATCATATTCTTCGAACACCTTATAGTCAAATCATGAAAACTAATTCACATTTGGTTTTTTAAATCAAAATGATAAATGCTACTAATTAGACCAAGCTCAATTAACAAACAACAGTCAATGCTTATTTAAATTAAGCATAACCGAGCAAACAATAGTGATAATAAATAAATATTATGATATTTAAATCAACATACTAAAAATTTCTTTTATATATCAACTGTAATCCTAGGAAAAATATTTAATTTGCCAAATTTTTAAAAATTTCAATACCATGTCCGCTGGCCTTGGTCAAGTGTTTAGAAATCCTTATCGATAACGTGGCATCCCACGTCTCGACTAGAATTCATGAAAACTCAATAGACCGAGTAACATATACGTTTTTATAACATTAACAAATACACTCTCGTATAAATAATAATCTCAAACTCATTCTAGGGTGTTGATTACCCTATCTCTAATGAGCCAAACCTTACCATAGCCAAGTTTCTCGCTTAACTTTGTGCTCTGATACCAAATTTAACGACCCGCCATTTTGACCATCGAAAATCGACGCCGAACACTACCACTATGTTCCAATGTCGCACGTACAATCGACAAAAGGATCGATTATTAGGGTGAATAAAAATAAAAAAAGAGAACAGAGAAAAATAGAATCTCACAATGGAATCTATGACATATAATATAACAAAGACAGTAGAAACAGTCTCTTCAAAAATACAAAGTATACCATAGTTAAAACAAATCTTATTAGTTGGACAGTTATAATATTCCAATCTTACAAATGCCGATAGGTATACCATATAATACAGCGGAAAATAAAATACTACGATAGGTGAATCTTCAGCTCCCCTCCATGATATCCACAATGCCAAATATAACCTGGAAAAATAGTCGGTCTGACCTGAGCATTACAAATAAATAACATCCAGATCGGTTTGGAAATACTAGCGTGAGATAACTCGAATAAGGGGAAACATATATAAAAAATTTGTGAGACCACTCGGCTGACGCGGAATGGGTTTTTACCTTACTAGAATAACATCCATAGAGGCATAAGCATAAATGAATATCAGGAAATAAATCCAAATATGATTGAGCATAAATAATATCAACCAGATTTGAAAGAATGGACATAAATCGAGTAAAATTCAAACTGGATAGAATGGATGAAACAAGGTAGACAGTCAAACTTGATAGAATGGACTAAATAAGGTAGCAATCCAAACCCAACAGATTAGAGTAAATAAGACAACGGTCCAAACTCAACAGAATAGGCTAAATAAAGTAATAGTCCAACTTGATAGAGTGGACTGAATAAGATAACAGTCCAACTTGATAGAATGCGCTAAATAAGGTAATAGTCCAAACTAGACAGAATGGGCTAAATAAAGTAACAGTCCAAACTCAATAGAATGGACTAAATAAACACTTAAATGCTGTGATGAAGAATTAACTCCACTCGTGGCAATTTAAAGCTAAAACAAGTTCAGGGGTTTCGAATCAAATAAGGAAAGGAAATTAACCAACAAATGACTAGGAAGGTGCAACCCCTTGGAATATACCTCTTGTAATATACTCCTGAGAAGCTCATTTAATCTATGACACTTCTCGGACAATACAAGACCAGACCCCGCCAGACCTTGTCGAGTACATAAATATTTCCACATCCAAGTGTACAATCGAATCCAAACTAGATAAGATGTGAAAATACCCTAATGGGAGAAACCCCACATAGCTTGGCTTCCTCTTACGCTTTTGGTTTAGTCATTTTCAACAAAGGATAACAACGATTAATGGAGCAAAAATCAACTTAGAATGATGATAACAAAGTAGCTGAAGTAACCGATAGCTAAGACACAAACTATCGAGGATATAAAACAATCGTATATGAAAATTAAGTCATGTATATTTATCACCACTCATTGACTTTCAAACACGTATTTTTTCTTGGTTAACAATAATACCGGGCAAGCCAAGGTTATGCCACCTTAAAGTCATGTCCAACGACTATTCTTAGCTTTTGAAATAGCGTCAAGTTTACTTCTTTGATGTTTAGTGCTAATTATATAAAGTGATTCGCTTTATGAAATAATTTATTTCCATAAACGAATCAAACTTTTACCTTCAAAAACGAACTGAACTTTTTGGCTTGATTTCCATATTGGTAAAACACTTTTAGAATTAGTTCCAGATTGTTAAAACGTTAAGAGAATAATCTTCCAAGTGCACGACCCCAAAGGCCTAAACCAACATCAGACTGAACACCCAGAAGGTTATCCAACTTAACATCTCAATAATCGAGTTTCAATTCCTTTTTATAACTTTACAACGATACCAATTATCCTGAAAGATAATAAATCACATTTAAAATTCTTTTTAAATAAACAAATCCATTATCTATAATAAAATAGATAATTATTTTCAAATACTTTTATAACATTGGTAAATCAACTTTAAAAATCTTTATTAAATCAGTTTGTTAATTTTAAATCGGTTTATTAAAGCAATTTTTTATTGTATTAGTTAATTTACTTTAATCTCCTTTATTAAATTAATTAACCGACTTTAAATATCAATAATTAAAAAGATTTATTAAATTCAAATAATCATAAATTAAACGAATAATTAATCTCAAACATCATTAATTAAAATGATAAGTAATTTTAAATTCCATTAATTAAAACAATAAACTAAGTTCAAATAATCATAAAATTGGATTAATTAAATTCAAACTTCATCAGATGAAATAATTAAAAAAAACATCATTGTTAAAATGATTTATTTAATTATAAACATCATTAATTAAAATGATTTAATTAAGTTATTAAAATCATTAATTAAAACAATTAATTAAAATTAAAAATAATCATTAATTAAAAAGATTAATTAAATTCAAATATCATTATTCAAATGATTAATTATTTTTAAACATCATTAATTAAAATGATTATTAATTTCAATTATCATAAATTGAAATAATTAAATTAATTCCATCATTATTAATTCAAATAATTAATTAAGTTAAATAAATAATTAAAAACCACTGTCCTTAATTAAAATAATTAATTAAACTCAAATATTCAGTAAGTAAAATGATTAATTAAGTATAAAACATCATTAGCAAAAATGATTAATTAAATCCAAAGATAAACCAATTTTAATCATTAGTTATAAATTGGTTAATTATTCTCAAATTAATTAAAATAATTAATTAATTTAAATTATCTTAATCAAAATGATTGATAAATTTTCAATATTATTCTTTTAGAGAAAATACAAGCTCAAGTTTATATGATACTGTTTTTGGGGATGAAATTTAATAAACAACGGTATAGTGAAAATTGCTATAAAGACATTTAAACTATTAAGTGGAATATCGGGATTTTATTCAATTATCATCGATATAAGAAATATGAATGTTTACAAATTATTTACGAACAAGAAAGACTCTTTAGATCTCTCTACATCTTTTCCCTCCAAAACAATGGTTATCAATACTATATAGATAATCATACGAGTTTATAACGATCAAATTAATATGTCATCCATTTAACGGAAATTCAAAAAAACAAGCAATAGAACAATTTTAACTAATGTCCAAACAATCAATAATTGTTTATAACATCATTGATGCGATATAATAAAACTTAATGTGAGTTAAACTCACATTGATTTCGCCAAATCGTTCCGATTTCGGACTAAAACCGAACGATCGTCCAATTTTAGTCTAAATTTTCTATTGCTACAAATCCAGCCAAACTAACTCCATCGCGAAGCTCTCGACGACACGAGTCCAATGCAACAAACGGCGTTTCAATCCGACCTCGTATGAGTGAGATATACAATTTAGAAGTTATCTATAATTTAAATAAAAATCAAAACAATCAAACTATATTTACACATTACCCCTCCTCCTACCTTCTTCCCTAAAATCAAAAATGAACGTGCACAGCAACAAGAAACCCAAATGCATGCGCATCATAATCCATGGACATGGAGCAACACTTGTCAAAATTCGATTCTGTCTTCACTGATGAACTGCTCTCGTCAAGCTCGACTCAACCATACCAAAAATCGCGAGCTACCACCACAAAAGCAATCTACGACCTGCTGCCCTTGATCGTGCACTGTCACGCCTCCCAACCAAGCGCTACACTCCTCCAAAACGTGGCAACGGCTATGAACATCGATGCTCAACCAAATACAACCTCCAACCAAACAACTCTAAACTTATAATATTCTATAATAATGATTTAAAAAATATTTTCACAACCAAAAGAAAACTATACTTATATAGTTATAACTAAAATTATATCATAAATTTTAAAATAATTAAATTGAATAAAATTTAGTAAATTATTTATAAAATACTTTTAAAAATATTTTAAAACTTAAATAATATTATGAAGGTTTTCAATCATTCTTTAAAATAAGAAATGAATAAATATCTATATATAAAATTATGGAGTAAAATTACTCCACAACATATCAACGAACACCACTATAAATATCGTGTGACCTGAGCCGAATTTCATTAAACTTCGGTCATCCATAAATTTACACATTGACAAAAATAAATATTTATTTCAATTCAGAAACAGACAGTGTTCTATTTGTAAATATACACTTCTAACTATCACAATCGATCAATCATCACAACATAATCCATAACGACCAACAAACAAACAATTAAATCAAGCTATGCATTCAAATGTCGAGATATATATAAATATATATAACCTACAAAGAATATCGATATAGTTGTGATTTATAAACTCACCGAAATGAGGCTTGCGTCACTAATCAATAACGACACAACTTTCCAATGTAGCAACCAATCATGGCCAGCAACCCACATCACCAGGTCTATGTCTTTGAGCTGGCAGCAATCCATCGCTTCCTTTACATCGTTGTCCAACTAATCCTACTTGCAAATACCTCGTCAAAGCTGCCAACAACGCTTATCAACCATTGTCGCACCTCGCCATCCCATGTCGCCGCCGGCAGCTGCCGTTTAACCCCATATTTTTCAGGAGGAATTTGGGCTTTTGGAATTAAAAATTGTGAAGAGGCATGGGTTGGTTTTATGGAAAAAATAAAGGAGAGGGAGAATGAGTATGGACCAATTTTATTTTTAGCCTTCAAAATTAATTCAATTTAATTTTTTTAATCAACTTCCTCCATACCAATTTTTTTTAATCCTTGATATGCATTGAGTAATATACTTTAATATAGTTTGAACTAATCTACACTTTATTATAGAAAATATATTTCAGTAATTAGACAATTTTGTTTAACTATAAATAAATTATCTAAAAATAATTTATTAATTTAATTCAATTGATTAAATCAAAATCTTATATTAGATGGAATTTAATTAACTAAAATCAAACTCAAATTTATCAAATATCAAATTTAAATATTTTATTTTAATTAAATTTATATATTTACATGGCATTGAAAGCATGGAAACTATTCAATCCTCTATGTGGCTCTAACTTTCCAATTCATCCTATCTATGCTGCTATTATAAATAGATTCAATTAATGACTTTCTATTTTTCCCATACGATATATTTTGGGAAAATTTTATAAGTTTCAAATTTTTCGAAAATTTTTGGCAGTCCCTTTTGTACGGAGAGCATTCCAAAAAATGAAAACACAAATAATTATATTGTACATATCTCCAAAGAGGCATCCCAACAATTGAGCATCCCTACATGGGGACACAACATAATGAGTGTGTGTGTATGTGTCCAAATGCATAAAACATACCTTTGCTTTGCATTTTAAGTGATTTACTTAGTTTCCAAGCGAGAAAAACTAGCTTGCACCAAACTCAACCCAAATAGTTATCTTTATGTACATAAGCTCAACTTAAATAGCTCACATTAGAGCATATAAAAGTGTAAAGTGATATTGCATTCATATAACAAAGGAATAAAATCACATTCTAAATTAAGTCACTTTTGAACTAACTTTACCATACAAAATGCACATAATTACGTGTAATGCTCTCAAAGGAGAAGTTGTAGCATGATGAATCATGTTTCCAAAACATCTTATGGAACTTGAAAATGTGCTTTACATCAAAAGATATGGTAATTTTACAAACCAATTTGAATTCTGAAATAGAATTTAAAATACTGCCCCACTTGTTTAATTATAAATTTTTGCTTAAAATGTCAAAATTTCACTAAACAATCAATATAAATGCTGTTTCATATATTTCAAGATTTCCAAAATAGGCAAGACCATTGAAATCAAAAAAATCATTTAAAAATTATGATCAAAACAGTTCAGCGTTGTTTTGAATGATATTTCTTTCGGGACAGCGATATACATTATTTTTAATTCATGTTTCAATCATTATTATCTTCAAAATTTCATATATTTAAACAAAAAGTGCTCTCTAATAGCATAGCATTCTAATAAATTTAAAATCATTGAAATAGATAAATGGTTTGAAATTAATGAACAAAAAAACCTATGCATAATCAACGCACTTCATTACTTTAGCTAGAAATTTTTTTTATCTAATGTCTAAAGTTTTTTATATTCAAAGTGCATTTAACTCTAATAAATTTTTAAGTTTAAGTTTTGAAATTTTAAAAGTGAAATTCCATTTAGACTTAATAACAAAATAATTCGCACTAATCTTCTCATATATTTTCAAATATTATTTTAATTTAAACCATTTCCAATACCAAAATATAAAAAATGAAAATTAATATTTAAAATCTCTTATTCACATCAAAATTTATAAAAGCGCATTATAATAATTTGACAATTTGAAATTCCGTTCCCTTAATAACAAAAATAGCAATAAGATTTCTGTGAAACCGAAAATTCATCCTATACCATACTTAAAATTTTATTTCCTATGTTTTACCTTGCCAATAATATACATTTCTTTCAAATTATTTCGTTATTCTTTATCAAAATACCATAAGATATTTCCTTTTTAAAAATATAACTCAATTTACTCCTTTAAAATATTATTTTATATTTAGAACAACCTTTTCGAAATCATTACGAATATTTATTTTCCAAAATTTCTATTTCTTTTAAATTTATATTCAGTTTATCTTAATCAATTATTCACTTTCGAAAATAGTAATTTCTCTTCAAAATCATTATTTTTGTTTCAAATATTCTAAAAACATTCTCATCTCCAAAATCTCGACATTACTAAAAATATAGTTTCCCAAATATTAGCTTTCTCTATTTAAAATATTTTATTCTTTTCAAACCATTGTGTCGAAATATCTCATCCTAATGTTTAGGAATCCCTATCGATAAAGTTGGCCAGGCGCATCGACCGACATTCTTAAAGCATCAAATGGACAAATTAACACAAATTTAATTACACAAATACTTTTAAAGTGTTTTAATTTATATAATTAATTTTCTTTGTCAAAATTATATGCTTTCTTTTAATAGATCCATATATTAAAGGTGATTACGTTAATACTCAAATATTCTATCACTATCAACACACAATCAAGCGATCAAACATCCAGAAACCAACCATATATGTCCACAACTAAGCATCAATTTAATTGGTTCATTTCATTTCACATTTTCGTTATATATAATATTATTAATTTCTTAAATAGTTTTCCCCAAGCTATTTAAATTTATATAAATCACTTGCTTCTTATAATATTTGGCTCCATCCAGATTCAAGTGGGTTAATAAATATTTGAGCGATAACTCCTACTCATTTTCCACATTGTAGACTAGCCAATTGGAAAAAAATAATGCAACCAAACATACATCATACAATCAAACAAAGAAAAGCCTCAAGCAAAATGTTATTTACCAACATCCGCTGCGCACTTTGATCACTACTGGATCATTCGACTCTATTCAAATCCATATGAGGTTTATTCACATTCACCAATGCTGACACTACTGGTTCGGCTAATCGCTCTTAGATTCCATATGGAAACAAAACACTTAGTAGATAGGATAAGAATAATAATAATATATAATCAGAAAAATAACAAATATGTCCCTAGATGATTACTCTAGTAATCATCATATTCTTCTGTTATCCTTTTAATATAGGGTAACTACCCAACATACTCGAGGGGACAAGGACTCTAAATATCATCTAAGTTCGAGACTCGTGTCTCTTATATATATTGTATTATTCTGAACCTAGTCTGATACCAAATTATAAAAAACCCCACCCCTATACCTATACTATCTAGTAGTATTAGTGAGTAATACTATCAGATAATACGGAGATTGAGGCGATATGGGGTACACATGTGAATATTCACTTAGGATAACATTGGTATGTATTTAGACATCAAATATAACTCACCACAAAACGTACTAAGTATCGATGCAAAGCAATAAACATGCGTGCATCTAGGGTGGAATAGTACACGATATACAGAAAATATCAGAGAACACAAACTTTCAATTACAGCTATAATATATAATATAAAATTGTAACATCCCGTATCTGGAGGCCAAAAGCTAAGCGCTATAGATGCTACAGTCATCCATAGTATTAACTTTTGGTGATGAGATACGGTAATGATAATGGTATCCATAATATCAGAAGCACATGTATAGGAACAAAATCATGGATTTCAAAAACCACATTTGTTGATTACATTTCAAAACAATAATTCATATCCATGTTACATATCCTTTAATGTTTCCCAGGCAATGACAAAATATATCATTTATAAAATACGTCGAGTGCGACATATGGCGATGCCCCCTTGGTTGATCAAAGAAGTATAGTCAATACTGACTTAGTATACACAGTGGAGTCAAAATGAACTCCTAAATAGCTATTCATCAGCCAACTACTCGTCTTTGGAAGCTTTATTCACCAAAATACTAAAACTTGAAAGCGTCAACACTTAGTCTGCTCAAATCAATTTTGAGCACCCAAGAGTTTAAGGGGAAACAAAAACTTTGAGTTAGAAATAAAGCCTGGGTTGAATAATTCTGTTAAATCTTGGTTTACTGATATTAAGTGAGACCATCCGCTTAGCGGAACGGGTTTCCCTTGCTAGTATCATTTTCAAAACATATATTTTGCAATCCTTTCCTTCAACCAAACTGGTTAATAAAACTGATTATATCAAAATAAAAATATCCAGTATGCTAAAAAAATGGACGATCGGACAAGTAATATGCGAGATAATAGCAAGGTCCATTATGCCACAAATGAACTATATGTTCATAAAACTAGGCTGATTGCCTGTAAACTGGACTAACTGTCTGAAATCTAGGCCGACTGCTTGTAAAATGGACTAACTGTACGAATTACTTTCTTAAGGTTGACTACCCTTTAAATTTTTCTTGAAAATCTTTTCAAAATGATTTAGTCCTTCAAATCATATATATATGAAAAATACATCTTTAGCTTTACTTTAAGCAAATTTGCCATGATATATGCACTTTATTCAAAATAATGTTGATGAATTTTAATAAGGATTAACCATCCTTTCAAAATAAGTTAAAGTTCTTTTTAACTTGAAATACTTAGGCTATCCTGCCTATTCAGTATATTTAAAACCTTTGTTTAAACCTTTAAACAACCCATTCGAAACCCTTGAAGGTAACCCCTTCGAAACTAAGTAAAGCCCTTTACTTAAACTAGACCGAGAGGCCAAATCTTACCTTTCGAAACCATTGGAAGTTACCCTTTGAAAACCAATAAAATTCTTTCCTTTGAAAGCTTTAAAACATTTAGACATCCTTCTTTAAAACCTTTAAATATTGCCTTTTGAAAACATAGGGAAAAACCTTTTCCTTCAACCTTGTCGAAACCTTGGTGAACCATCCATTTTGAAACCATTCATTAAAACCTTTCGAAATAGTCAAAACTCAATCCTTTCGAAAGCACTTAGGGTTCAATTAAAAACATGTTGAAACCTTTTCAAACCATTCAAAAATTTATCTCTTTGGAACCTTTGAACCTATTTTTATCGAAACCATTAAAGTCGAAAGCTTCTATTTCGAAACCCTTTGAAATTATCTCTTTCGAAACCATTTGGGTTTTACTTCACTTAAGAAAAGGTTTACTTTAAAACATTTAAGTTAAAAGCACCTGTCTCGAAACCATTCCAAAATAAAGAAATGATGGGGTCAAAACCATCCTTTCAAAAGTATTGAGAGGTGGCCAAGTTTTTAGAAAACAAAACAATCTTTTCGTAACCATCTGGGTCGAAAGGTATGAAGTGGCAGCTAAAGGCTTCGATTCAGTCGAAAGCAATAATTTAAAACAAGTGCAACCCCATCGAAACCATTCCTTTTAAAACCATTTCACTTAGTCGAAAGCTACTTAGTCAAAAGCTATTTTAGTCGAAAGCAAGTAGGCGCATTTTATTTAAAAAAAGTTTTGTCTCAACTCCTTCGAATCCCCTGGTTTTGACCCTATATCGTTCGCCCACGTCCAATTCATTACGTACCAGTTGCCTAATACTATATGCATTGGTTTCGACTATCTCGAAAGTGATAATATGGAGGCGGAACCTGGCATCAACAGAGACGAAATAGTGAAAACATGTAGCTAATAGTTTTTTTCACCTAAACTGCTTCACGTGTCTAATTGTGATTGGTTACCTCTTTCTTTACCAATAAAAGTTACTGCAATTTGTCCAATGGCTTTCGGCTTTCCAGATTTAATAATTTAAATTATTTTACAAAAAACCCCTTCTCCTCTCTAAATTGTATAAAACAATTTAAGTCTCATACCTTAAATTAATTTATATACCCATCAAAATACTTAGAAAAAATCTAGGAAAATTCCAAAAAATCACATTATATATGTTATCTAACATACAAAAATTTTCGACCCAAAAAATTTATTATTTACCCGTAATTATTTATAACCCAAAAAAATATTTTCTTTACTAGAAAATTCATTTTAATTCCATGAAAATTCATAAAAAATCTATAAATCAAAACCCATCTCCAAAATAATATTTATGACCTTCATAAAGATTTGCAAGGCATTTGGATATCATTTTATAAGGTGTTCACCTTAAAACTTATCAAAATCAATATGAACATATATAATTCATCAACATGTATATATAATCATTCCACCATTCAAAAACATAGAAAATCATTGCAAAATATTCGGAATTCATATTAAAACCAAAAACATAATAAAAATGAGATGTAAACATTATTCACCTTAGCCTTTGTGATTAAAGAGATTCAGATATGAATAGATTTGATTTGCTTAAGCTTCTTCCTAGCTTTTCTTCTTCTTTTCCTTGTTAATGGTGGCCGATCTCTTATTTTAAAATTTTCAAAATGAAATGAACATATAATAGGATACGTGTCCTAAGGGAATGGTTGTAGGAATGGTATCTTTCCTATTTTACCCCTCATCTATTTCAATTTAAACTCTTGTTTTAGTTCATTGTTAAATGGCACGGCTACCCCTAAATAAATTATATCTCAATCCCTTAATCAACACATTATTTTATTTAATTTAGCTAACTAAATATCCTAAATAACGTTACCAAAAATCTGGGGTGTTGTAGGCTCCCCTCCTTAAAGAATTTCGTCCTCGAAATTATGATAAGATACACAAAAAATCAAACAAGAAGGTAAAACATACCATCAAACAAGTCAGTATAAGTATGTTTAATCCTGCTCTCAACCTCCCAAGTACAATCCCTGTCATCATCGCTCCACTGGACTTTGAGTAACTTGACTGTCTTGGTTCTAAGCCTCTTCTCATCTCTCGCAATAATGCGAACTGGCTTTCTCACAATAGTCAAATCCAGTCATATCCAGTTCTACCACTAAATCATCTAGCATAGTTGGTGTAATAGCAGTCTCTAATACACTTTCTGAGACGAGGAACATGAAAAACACAGACACCTGCCAATCCGTTCAGTAACTCAACTCTATATGCGAATTTTCTGATCCTCTCGATAGTAGGAAAAGGTCCAACGAATCTTGGTACTAACTTTCCTGATTTCCCATATCTAATCACACCTTTCATCGATGATACTTTGATGAAAACTTGGTCTATAACCGAGAACTCTAAGTCTTTCCATCTCTTATCTGCATAACTTTTCTGCCTAGATTGAGCCTCCTACATTCTAGCCTGAATGACCTCAATCTTTTCTGCAGCTTCTTTAACCAAATCTAGACCAAGAACCAACCTATCCCCAGATTCCAACCAACAAAAGAGAGATTTACATGGCCTTCCATAAAAAGTTTCAAATGGTGCCATCCCAATACTAGTCTTATAACTGTTGTTATACAAAAACACGACTAAATGCATATAGTCTTCCTATGATCCCCCAAATTTAATACATAGGCTCTTAATAAATCCTTTAAGATTTTGTAAACTCTTTCCGTTTTCCAATCTGTTTGCGGATGATAAGCGATACTCATCTTGAGATTTTCCCAAAACTTTCTTTAGACACTTCCGGAACTCTCTAATGAATAAGGAATCTCTATCACTAACCATGCTATTAGGAATTCCATGCAGTCTAACCACATTCTTCATAAATTTTTTTGCCAAAACAGGTGCCGTCCTGGTTGACTTCACTGGAAAGAAATGGGTACTCTTGGTCAATCTGTCCACTATGACCCATATAATAACATTTCCCCCGTTCGACCTTGGCAACCCGTCAATAAAATCCATAAAAACTGAATCCCACTTCCATACTGGAATATCTAAGGGCCAAGACAACCCACTTGGCTTCTGGTGTTCGGCCTTTGCCTGTTGGCAAATCAAGCACTGCTTCACGCACAAACCAATATCCCGCTTCATATCTGCCCAGAAGAAACTCCTCTTTATATCTTGATACATCTTAGTACCTCCTGGATGAATAGAGAACTTCGAACGATGGCATTCCTCCAAGACTTCTTTCCTTATGTTTCCTACGTTCGAAATACATAATCTTTCTTTCTCAGTCTTCCATTCTAGTCAAGACTGAAATCTTTCTAGTCGTCGCTTTCGGTTCCATCTCTTAACTTCTTGATCTATTCAGCTAACACCCGATACTCCACTTTTAGAAACAATCCTTTTGATCATCATTGGTCGAACTTCCAAATAAGATAATACAACTGTATCTCCACTAGACTCGGCTTTAGATCTCCACTGCACTCTGCAACCTGCTAATGCTTCTAAATCTTTCCACTCGGCAAACATCGCTAACAATACAATCAAACGTTCCTGCTAAGTGCATCTACAACCTTGTTGCCTTTCTCAGGTGTGTACTCAATCTAAAAATCATAGGCAGCGATAAACTCTAACCACCTCTAATGTCCCATTTTAGCTCCTTCTGAGAGAACAAAATACTTTGGTGACTTATGATCGGTATACAACTCAAGCCTCTCTCCCAAAAGGTAATTCCTCCATACCTTCAAAGCAAAAATCACTCTAGCCAATTCCAAATCGTGCATCGGATGCCCGACCTTATGCGGTCTAAGATGTCTAGAAGTGTAGGCAATCACTTTACCGCTTTGCATTAGCACTACTCGTAATCCTATTTCACACGCATCTGTATGGACCACTAAATCCTGATTCCCTTCTGGAATAACCAACACAGATGCATGGGTCAATTAGTATTTCAAACTCTTAAATGCTTCCACACACTTATTGGTCCACACAAACTTCACATCCTTTCTTTCTAGCTTGCTCATTAGTGCCATTGTGCATGAAAAATCCTTAATAAAGCTCTGATAATAACCAGCCAACCCAAGGAAACTCTTTATCTCCATCAATATCTCGGGTCTCTTCCAACTATTTACTGCTTCAATCTTAGTCGGATCCACTGACAACCCTTCCTCTGAGACTACATGACCAAGAAAATTCACTTCCTTCTTCTAGAAATGACACTTCAAAAACTTCACTTTCAGCTGATGCTGCCTCATCTCTCAAGCACCATCTAAGATGAAACCTCATGCTCGCTTTCATCCTTAGAGTAAATCAAGATATCATCTATGAAAACCAACACAAACCTATCCAAGTGCTCTCGGAAAACCTAGTTCATCAAATTCATAAAGAAAGCTAGCACATTAATCAGTTCGAACAACATAAATAACCATTCGTACGACCCATACTTGGTCCTAAACATTGTCAAAGGTATACTATCCTCTACTACACTGAGCTAATGGAAACCTATCGGTAAATCCAACTGCGAGAACACCTTGGCTCCACTCAACTGGTCAAAAAAATCATCAATTCTTGGTAGTGGGTATCGATTCTTTATCGTCCTTTCATTCAACTTACGATAATTGATACATAATCGTAACGATCCATCTGGCTTCTTGGCAAACAATGTTACTGCACTACAAGGCTAACTACTCGGCCTGATTAAACTTTTGCCTTCTAAATCCACCAACCGCACCTTTAACTCCCTCATCTCTGTAGAAGTCCTCCTGCTCAGCGCCCTACTCACTAGATCAGCTCCCGAAACCAAATCTATCTAAAACTCAATGGCTTATTTCGGTGGCAATCCAACTATAGGCTCAAAAACATCCGTGAATCCTCCAACCACAAAACTCGGCTGAACTCATCATCCGATTCCATAACACCCAACAAAGCATACATCTCACCGCCAGAACCTTCTATGATATAAACAATCATGTCGCTACAATCAAGGTGACTAGGAGATATTTTCCTTCCTGGCAAAATATTCTAGCATTGTTCTCACATAACCAATCCATACCAAGAATAATTCCAAACCCACAAAGTCAAACACTTGAAAAATGCAAATAAAAGTATGACCTAGCAGGTCAAACTCTAACTGGTCACATCTCAACCCTAGAGTTGCATAACCTCCTATTGGATTCGCAACACATAAGGAAGTAACTAAATATGGGTTCCAGGTTAACTTATATATCAAACATCTAGATATAAAAGAATGTGACACACCAGTTTCAAATAGAATGCTAACAGACATACCATGAATCTGAAGTAGTAGGCGCCAATGCATATACCTTGCCCTTTCCATCCTTAGCAGGCTCCGTGCACTGGCTCTTATAATGGCCAATCTGGTCACAATTGAAGCATTTAACACCCTTCTTTCCAGCCACATCCTTTGCCTTTCCAACATGACACTCATTAGCATCCCAAAACTGCCTTTCCTTTCTCCTGAGCTGTTGGCTTCGAAGTAGTAGGCGCCAATGCATACACCTTGCCCTTTCCATCCTTAGCAGGCTCCGTGCACTGGCTCTTATAGTGGCCAATCTGGTCACAATTGAAGCATCTAATACCCTTCTTTCCAGCCACACCCTTTGCCTTTCAAACATGACACTCATTAGCAAAGTGACCCTTCTTGTCGCACTTGAAACAGAAAATCTCAGACTTTCCCTTCTTAGTTGCTCCGCCCTTTTGAGCAACCTTCTTAGGAAAGAACTTCATCTTTTGATTTTGCCGAACCTGGACTTCTTTAGCCTTGCTCTTCTCTAGAGAATCAATAATCTCTTCATTCCTTAAGGCCATCTCCACTAAAAAGTTAGAAGGATCTCTAATATGAGGTAATGTAGCCCTAGCTAACTCAGGCTTCAACCCCCTGATGAACTTCTCATTCCTCTTCATCACAGTGTCCACTGAAGCATAACCATATCTGCCCAACTCCTCAAACTTCCTAGAATAATCCAAAACAAACGTCTCTCACTGCTCTAACTCAGCAAACTTCCTAATCAGAGCAGACTGTGTCATTGTAGACATGATCCTCTCCTGAAAACTTCCCTTGAAATCTGCCCATGACAAAGTGCCCTCGTCCACACCATCAGTAGTACTGTTCCACCAAAACAAAGCTAATCCTTGAAGCTGTCTAGATGCAAACTTCCTCTACTGCTCATCATTGAATCCCAAGTTTGCAAAAATGCTTTCTTAGTGCAACAACCAATTCTCTACCTCAATAACATCCTTTGTCCCTATAAATGGCCAAGCTTAGCGTAATCTCTACTCAGCTTAGCATAATGGTTAGCTACAAAAACTTTCAAAACTCATGCGCCTACAGCATCTCTTCCTAACACTCTTTCTGAAACTCCCACTTGTAGCATATTCATGAAAAAACTGGTACATAGCTTCCATTCCAACTCGTGAAACTTCAGCACCTACATTCTCTGCTTGTGCTTGACCATGGGTTCTCCTTGCACTAGGTCTAGCATTTCTTGTGGTGCCCTCCCATCCTAGGTTAACTCTTCCTCTTCTACCTTCCATATCTGTATTCAAATCTGATGAGATACAAAAAAATAACCTAACAAGGATACGAGACCAGAGATAAAGCGTATACTTATATGTAGTAAATACATGTACGTTACTATAGCATTATCTCATACTCCAATCTTACTCTAATGCCTTAGGATTATGTTTTGGAAATCAGTTTTAGTTTAAAGTTTTTCATAAACCATGCTCTGGTACTAAGATGTAACATCCTATATCTGGAGGTCAAAAGCTAAGCGCTACAAATGCTATAGTCATCCATAGTATTAACTTCTGGTGATGGAATATGGTAATGATAATGGTATCCATAATATCAGAAGCCTATATACACAGATTTCAAAAACCACATTTGCTGATTACATTTCAAAATAATAACTCATATCCATGTTACATAATCCCTTAACGTTTTTCAGACAATGACAAAATATGTCATTTAAAAAATAAGCCAAGAGCAACATATAACAATACTCCCTTGGTTGATCAAAGAAATATAGTCAATACTGACTTAATATACACAGCAGAATTGAAATAAACTCCTATATAGCTATCCGTCAGCCACCTGTTCGTCTTTGGGAGCTTCATTCGCCAAAAGACTAAAACTTGAAAACCTCAACCCTTGGGCTACTCAAATCAATATTGAGTACACGAGAGTTTATGGGGAAACAAAAACTTCAAGTTAGACATAAAGATTTGTGTGAACAATTCTGCTACATCTCGGTTTGCTGATATTAAGTGAGACCATGCTGCTTAGCAGAACGGGTTTCCCTTCACTAATATCCTTTTCAAAGCATATATTTTGCAACCTTTTCCTGTAACCAAACTGGTTAATCAAACTAATTATACCAAAATAGTAATATCCATTATGCTAAATAAAATGACTATTTATCCGTAAAACAAGTAATATATGAGCTATTTGTCCACACATAATAGCAAGGTCCGTTATGCTACAAATGAACTATCTATTCACAAAACTGGACCGACTGTACGTAAACTAGACTAACTGGTCCAAAATTTTGGCTGACTGCCTGCAAAATGGACTAACTGCCCGAATTACTTTCTTAGGGTTAATTACCCTTTAAATTTTCTTTGAAAACTTTTTCAAAATGATTTAGCCCTTCAAATCATATATACTCAAGTAAAATACATCTTTAACTTTACTCTACGCAAATTTTCCATGATATATAAACTTTATTCAAAATAAATTGATGAATTTTATAAGGATTAACTATCCTTTAAAATAAGTTAAAGTCCTTTTTAACTTGAAATACTTAGGCTATCCTGCCTATTCAATATATTCAAAACCTTTGTTCAAACCATTAAACAACCCATTTAAAACCCTTTGAAGGTAACCCCTTCAAAACCAAGTAAAACCTGTTACTTAAACTAGGCCGAAAGGCCAAATCTTACCTTTCTAAACCAATAAAAGTTACTCTTTTGAAACCAATAAAAGTCTTTCCTTCGAAATCTTTGAAACATTTAGACGTTCTTCTGTATAACCTTTAAGTATTTCCTTTCGAAAACATAGGGAAAACCCTCTTCCTTCAACCCTTTCGAAACCCTAGGGAACTACCCTTTTCGAAACCATTCGTTAAAACCTTTCGAAACAGTCAAAACTCAATCCTTTCGGAAGCACTTTGGGTTCAATTTAAAACATATGGAAACCTTTCGAAACCATTCAAAAATTTTCCCCTTCAAAACATTTGAAAACTGTTTCGGTCAAAACCATTAAAGTCGAAAGCTTCTATTTTGAAACCTTTTGAAACTATCTCTTTGGAAACCATTTGGATTTTACTTTACTTTAGAAAAAGGGTCCTTTAAAACATTTAAGTCAAACACACCTATTTTAACACCACTCCTAAGTAAAGAAGTGATTGTGTCGAAACCACCCCTTCGAAATCATTGGAGAGGTGGCCAAGTTTTTAGAAAACAAAACAATCCTTTTGTGACCATCTGGGTCAAAAGTTAGGAAGCGGCAGCTAAAGGCTTCGACCAGTCAAAGGAAATCATTTAAAACAAAAGTGCAACACCATAGAAACCATTCCTTTTAAAAGCATTTGACTTAATCGAAAGCTACTTAGTCGAAAGCTACTTAGTCGAAAGCCATTTTAGTCGAAAGCAAGCAGGCACATTTTATTTAAAAACAAAGTATTGCCTCAACCCCTTTGAAACCTTTGGTTTCGACCCTATACCTTTCGCCCATGTCCAATTCATTACATACATGTTGTCGATACCATATGCATTAATTTTGACTATGTCGGAGGCGATAGTATGGAGACAGAACCAAGTGCCGATAGAGATGAAATAGTGAAAAACATGTAGTAAATAGTTCTTTTCATCCAACCTGCTTCATGTGTCTTATTATGATTGGTTGCCTCTTTCTTTACTAATAAAAAGTGCTGCAATTTGTAAAAAGAGCTGCCAACTTTCCAGATTTAATAATCTAACTTATTTTACAAAAAGCCCCTTCTCCTCTTTATATTATATATAACATTTAAGTCTCATAGCTTAAATCATTTTATATACCCATCAAAATACTTAGGAAAAATCTAGTAAAATTTCAGAAAATCACATTATGTATGTTTTCTAACATATAAAATTTTCAGACCCAAAAAATTAATTATTTGCCCGAATTAATTTATAACCCAAAATACCAATTCCTTCACTAGAAAATTCATTTTAATTCCATGAAAATTCAAAAAAAATATGAAATTTGAAACCTCTCTCCAAAATAATATTTATGACATTCATAAAGATTCGCAAGGCATTTGGATGCCATTTTATAGGGTTTTCACCTTAAAACTTATCATAAAATCAATATGAACATATATAATTCATCAACACGTATACACAAACATTCCATCATTCAAAAACATGGAAAATCATCGCAAAATATTTGGAATTCAAATTAAAACCGAAAACATAATAAAAAATGAGATGTAAACATTATTCATCTTAGCCTTTGTGATTAAAGAGATTGAGATATAAATAGATTTGATTTGCTTAAGCTCCTTCCTAGCTTTTCTTCTTCTTTTCCTTGTTAATGTGGTCGGCCTCTTATTTTAAAATTTTCAAAATGAAATGAACGTGTAAGGGGGATACACTGCCTAAGGAAATGGTTATAGGATTGACCTCTTTCCTATTTTACACCTCCTCCATTTCAATTTGAACTCTTGTTTTAGTTCATTGTTAAATGGCATGGCTGCCCTAATAAAAACCAAATCTCAATCCCTTAATCAACACATTATTTTATTTAATTTGGCTAATTATATATTTTAAATAATGTTACCAAAAATATGGGATGTTACATAAATATACATGGTGTATCCAATATACATCACCTGAATAAATAAAAGAGATAACATAATATAAAATGAAGAACTATTATGCTAAATTACTAGACTCCTCTAAGCCCAGATAAAACAAGCTAATCTCATTGTCCTTGTACCCAAAATGTCTCGAACTGACCCAAGTATTATATAAATAACATACGGGTCATACTATATCTAAATCAAGGAGTTGTAGACATATATAAACATAAGAAACACATAGTAAATAGTGGTGACATACATACAATAATATAACAAAATAGCAACAACCACGAAACCCAGCATAAAGATGTCATCACCCGTAAAAACTCATCAAACCATAAATCACGAAACAATGTCAATTGGGTGAATTATACATATCTAAAAATCATCATCAAAATCTAGTAATCATCAATATATGAGATATCATCAAGTATATCTCTCAATCTCGAGTAATAAAATACCAACATCAACAAAAATATAGGCCGCCCATCAAAGAAATCATATAAAAATATATGAATATCCGCTAT
The DNA here is from genome assembly GCA_030765085.1 of Allium cepa. Classification (NCBI taxonomy): domain Eukaryota; kingdom Viridiplantae; phylum Streptophyta; class Magnoliopsida; order Asparagales; family Amaryllidaceae; genus Allium; species Allium cepa. The sequence goes on along the minus strand of CM060931.1, from coordinate 1,023,248,246 downwards.
ATTTTGGACACCTATCCAGATATAATATCATTTCCTTATATATAAACAAATGAGAATAAATCATGACGGGTGAATGACTAAACGACAGACACTAAGTCACAAGTAGAGTCATATATACATTAGTATGTGGGTCGCCTAACCTTGGGTCTCCTAACTCATATCTGTAATTAAATGAGATTTATCAATAGAATACACTAAACTACCACTCCGTTAGGACGAGAAGGGAGGCTGATGGTCGTTTGCTCGTTGTAGGGGCCAAGGGTCAATGCATAGCCTCGTAGTCACGACCCTGCTTTCCCCCAATAGGTAAAAGACTATTGGCTATGCAACATACAAAGGGCTGGTAGGGCACCTCCCCTATTAGGTCACCTAACCCAAATATCATGATATAAACACCTACCACGTGTGTTACCCAACCCAAATCTCATGACACGCATCAAATATAATATCCAATAAAAAAAGTGTTGTGGATCTAGGGTGCGACCCGAAGATCAGGCTTCTATGGTGGATTCTAGCCATCTGGTTCTTTCTAGTGCCAATAATAGGAGTACATCAAGATAATGGCATACAATATCAGTAAATGTATGGGCACGTACCTTGCTCGCACCTATGAGCATCATCTCACTTAAGTAAAATGTCATAATACTATTCCGGTCACGTGATTGTCATCTACTTACGATGACTAACCACATAACTATCACAATAGCATCCCATTCATGATACTCAAACGTTTATTTACTACTTATAAACTACACTCAATTCCCTTGATATTCTACATAACAAGTCCAGGGAATAACTGAAGAAATATTACCGAATACCCCATCCCAAACGGTATTACAACTCTGCTTTTTCAGATTCATTGTTGCACAGAATTGGAGTCGTCGCAAAATCATATAAAAGGTTGTCATTATCGTATCATATCAATATCACTAAACAAAATCAACATCAATGGAACATCATTCATATAGTCCAATTCGATATATAAGAGAACATAATCAGAAAAGAATAAAAAATAGACTATTCAATTAAATTCATATAGAACAGACAAATTACTACTCAATAATGAATTGTTCACAACATAAACACATAGTTGTACTCATTTACTTTAAAATAACTTTTGAAACGCTTAAAATATTAAGTAGAAAATATTTCTTATTTTTAGAAATCATATAAAATTTTAAATAATGATTTTATATTAATTATAACATCCTATTCGATGAATTAATAATTTTAAATAAAACCTCTCTTTAGTTTCATATTCTAGAACAAACAAAACTAGCAAAACATTTACATGTTGAATAGTTTCACATTAGTTGAATAATACTCGAAATAAGGACTTAACATTACAATTTTCTTTAAAATTCTTATTTATATACTTATAAAACATTCAAAACCATTTAACGAATTAAATATAATTTATAGAAGTCACTATATAACCTTGTATAATTAAATTCTATTTCGAAATAATTTATAACTTCCAAAGTAATTCTACTTTTATTTCAATCCTTTAAATATAATTCAAATCCATCATTTTAAATTCAAAATATTATAGCTCAATCCATTAAATTAGAAAATTCAAACATGGATTAGGAAAATATCTATTTATTTCAAAATGTAATTTATAAAATATCAATAGATTTTATTTGTCCTTAAAAAACAACTCTAAACTTATAATAGTATAATGTTGATTTTAAAAAGAGTTTCATAACCAAAATAATACTATGCTTATATATATTTGTAATTAAAATTATATTTTTAAATTTAAAAATAATTAAATTGAACAAAATTTTGTAAATTATTTATAAAATACCTTTAATAAGATTTAAAACCCTTAAATAATATTTTTAAGTTTTTCAAGCATTCTTTAAAACAAGAAATAATAAATATTTATATAAAAAATTATGGGGTAAATTTACTCCACAACATATTAATGAACATTACTATAAATATCATGTCATTCGAGTTGAGTTCCATCAAACTTTGGTCATTCATAGAATTCATACATCAACATACAAATAAATACTTAGTTCAATTCACAAATAAAGTGTTCGTTTGTAAACATGCACTTCCAACTAACACAATCGACCAATTATCACAACATCATCCATATCAACAAAATTCATCACAATACCAAACAAACAATTCAGTTAAGTTATACATTCAAATGTCGGGATATATATAAATATAAATATATATAACTTGTATAGAATATCGATATAGTTATGAGTTATAAACTCACCGATACGGGGCTTGCATCATAAACCAGCGACTACACATCTTTTGCAACGAAGCAACCAATCCATGGCCAACAACTCACATTGCTCGATCTTTGTCTTCGAGCTGCCAACAATCCATCGCCCCGTTTATGTCGCTATCCAACCAAGCCTATTAGCACACCACCTCATCAAAGTTGCCAACAGCACTTATCAGCCACCATCGCACTTCATTATCGCCTACCGTCGCCAACAAATGCCATTCGACCCCATGAGCACACACACATCGGTTCAGCCGTCTGTTAAAGCATGACTTCCACCCCTTCCATCATATCACTCACCGCTATCAGGTCGATCGTGACCTTCTCCATTTGTGTGTGCGAACATCCCCACAATGTTGACTTAGTTGTCGACCCAATTGCTTGAGCGTGATTTTTAATTTTTTTTCTTTTTGTTTGTGATTTTGGTTCCCAACTTTTCGGGAGGATTTAGGGCTTTTAGAATCAAAAATTCAGAAGGGGCATGGGCTGATTTTAGTGAAAAAATAGAGGTGAGGGAGAATGAGTATGGGCTAATTTAATTTTGGGCTTTAAAACTAAATTTATTTAATTTTTTTAACTAACTTCTTTCACATCGAAATTTAATTTTTTTAACCCTTCTATTTGTCGATAAAAATATTATAATCTAGTTTGAACTGATTTACCCTTTATTCTACCAATTATATTTCAGTAATTGGAAAATTATATTCAATTTTAAATAAATTGTCTAAAAAGAATTTATTAATATAATTCAATTAATTAAATTAAAATCTTATATTAAATAGTACTTAATTAACTAAAATCTAATTAAAGTTTATCAAATATCAAATTTAAATATTTTATTTTAGTTAAATTTATTTATTTACACGGCGTAGAGAGTAGGGTTGTTGCAAGGTTGGAGGCTGTTGAAGTTTTGTCATGAATAGTACATACATGGAGTTCAGTAGGGCATATCCATTTGGGTGTACTTGAGTGGGAGCGAGCCCATGTTCTTTGAGAAACATTTACAGAAATGGACTAAAGGACGGTATAGCTCCGCCCAGGCATATGTGCTTGTTGTAGGCTTTTGAAGGATTGTGCGCCTATTGGTTAACTATTGGAAGCAAGACATTAATCTCCGAAATTACATTTTTTAGGCATATCATATGGAGTGACTTGACTGTTAGCATTAATGATATTTATTCTTGGGGATCATCTAAGACTCTGAATGTAACAGCCAACACCCTACTGAGTCGGAATTTTTGCTAAATCAAAAATCCAAGTCCACTAAAGTATAGATCGTTGATTTGGTATCTTGTAATTAAAACAAAAAAAATGCATACTGGAGCTCCAACAAAAATACTTGCAGTGGAATAATTTAAAATATAATAGATCACATAAGTACTGACTACAGTTTGACACTTCCTAAAATCAAGTGTCCTTGTCAGCATCGAACACGCCAAGGTCCAGTACTTATCCTTCTAACTATCATGTGGATTGTAATGATAAAGGGGTCAGAAAAATATTCTGGTGACTGCTAAACTATACATCTTATGCATAACACTAGCTTATGCCAATTGTTTACTATTTTATGTTAAGTCTGACTATATTATTAGTTTTTTCGACTCCATCTCTACATACGAACCATTCTTGTCTACATCCTGTAGATTTATATATATCCCATGGTGCCCTAATGGGCCTACATACTGTCCCCACTAGTACCTCTCGTTCAGTGCCTCGTCAGGATCCATAACCTTGTTGTATCATTATCACCGTATAACTTGAGGAAATATTATAATGCGCACCGATGACCTCTACTCGATTAGGTTGTGTTCTCTTTGGTGATTTTCTTCGTTGTTTTCTTCCTATAACGTGGACTAGGCTCCACTAACCACCCATCCATGTTTTGAACGAATCTCATTATGGTTTATCTAGCTTTACTCTATCAAACCTACTAGCAAACAACTATGGCAATGCATAACCCAACTGATCAACCTTGGTAGGTGGCAAAGATCAGTTAGGCATAACCCTGTCCTTCTCGTTAACAGCAAGGGACCATGACAGACCCGAGACCTATGCAACCCTGCTGCTTAAAAAAACTGGAACCACATGTGTTCCAAAGTGTATAATACAACAAACATCCATATAGATTGCCTAGTGCAATCAAGGCAATACCTATCTCTAACAAAATTTGAAGCAGACTATTCTATGTGCTTGTCTAGCTTTGACATTTGCCTAACACACCGCCCAAGTACCCACATTTATAAAGCTTCTATTTCAAGTACTAACCTGACCTGAGGGTATCCCTTACTCTATACGTGAGCGTATATTCTCCATGAGTCCTATAGTTGGATATGTTTACACATTCCAACCGGCTCTAATGACCTTATGTCATTTACTTTTTTTAGTTTATATATGTATCAAATTATAACTATCCACGGCCGTCATAAATGCATATCCGAGGCTACATATATACATATTTAATATTCATGTATATTCATTCTACTTACTTTTTCTTCATTACCTTTACATCTTTTATATTTGACCCTAAGTCTTCATTTTATTATGCTTTTAACTTTTCTTCATCAAATTCATTTGCATCTTCTTATTTTTAGTTATCAATATCATTGCTACCACATTGATCAACTTTGATTTCTATTCTATTTCATTTTCTGTTAATTTTTATTCTTGCCAATAACTTCACATTATCTATTTCATTACTTCCCATATTATTGGTATTTTTATATCATTCTCATCTTAATGTTCAACTCTTGGGATTTATTATATTTTAATATATTGTAACTAAACTTCTATTCAACATATGTTAACATGGTAAATTTTCATACCTTATCGAAAGTGGAGATGTTTGTGCAATATTTGTAATTATAAGGAATTGTCTTTTTATCTTCTTGAAATAGGTGGTACAAAACACGAGCATTTTCCCTTATTTTGTACATCTCTTTGATTTTATTTTCACATGGGCATTCCCAGTTATTCAAAACATCACATTTTTCTTGATGTTAAACTTGATAATATGCGGAAATCTACTTGCAACATTTCAAGTTCCAATACATTAAAATATCACAAAAATCACGAAATATTTAAATAATTCCTTATTTTAATTTTACTCATATAGTCAAATAAAAACAAGTTCCTAATCATTACGCATTCATTAAGATTTCATTCAGTTCACTTGTCGTTAAAAATACCAGTTCTAATCATTATGCATTTTACAGAATTAAATCTGATCATTACACTTTTGCAATTATCAATATAAATTTCATTGGCAAGTTTAACATCTTCAACATTTCATATCCATGAATTCGTTTGCAATTTAAGTTCAATTCTTAGGCATATGGGAATAGATCTGTAATGATATAATATAATATTATATTATATAAATGCATATAATATTCCAACTCTCTTTTTATTAACGCTTCCAAATCTCTATATCTAACCCAGATCTAAACTCTGTTATCTATATTCTCCACTTTTAACTACCTATTTAGTTCCATAAGTAACATTTATACAGATCTATTAGAATTTGGATTAGAGAAAAGAGATTTAGATTTGATTTTATTAATTAAGACCAGATCTAAAGTTTATCTTCGATGTAGCACCGTGGTTTGAACCTATTTTAATTCCATATCATTTCCTATTTCTTATCCAAAGTGTATCCATGAAATCTAATAATATTTATGTATACTTATAATTTTGGAGGAGAAAAGAAAGAGACCGAGCTTCCGCACTGATTAGAAAATTATGAGTTGGAAGTGAAGCACTATTTCTAAATTTACATAGTTCCAAATCAATGCTAACCATTGGGTCAACTAGTTTAAATCCATGCCACAGGACTATTCAAAATCCTATGTTTTGCAAATATGTGGGTTGACCGCCTTGCCTTTATGGTTGATCTGGGCTTGTTTAGGGTCGTCCTATGCCCTTTCAAATCAGGTAACTTTGAATGCTAGTTGATTTTATTCATTTGTTTATTTATTTAACCAACTAATGATATCTTTTTCCTTACTTCTATTCTTAAACGTTGAATAACAGTTAAGTTTAATGGCACTAATCAATATTAATTATTTTTAAATTATTTCCTTAATTACATATATATTTATTTTTGACTTTAAAAATTCAAACGTCAATAACCTTTTCGTTTGAACTTTGATTGAAAATATATATGGAAGTTGATCGGAAAATCGCCATAAAATCCAACTGTGTAAATTCGTAACTAAATTCTAGCATTTGCAAAGATCTCATTTTTCACTATTTATTATTACTTAATTAGTTTTCATTTTGATTAGTTATCGTAAAAACACCTGGTGTTACATTTAAACATGCCTTTTGATTGAGAGAAGGAGCCATATCCTGGATTGGGGCTATCGGTACTATCATCCCATGAAACTCAGCTGTGGTTTTGTGTCTGGTTCTATCGAGAATGGATGTCGAGGCTTGGGTTGTGGTAGACCTAGCTCTAGGAGGAGTTGATGGCCTAGCGCCAATGTTGAATCAAGGAAAATGTTCAGTCATTCTGAACTAAAAAGCTTGATGGTGAACATGAATGGCTATGTTTTATTTCTATTCTGATATGAATGTATGTGATCAATGCTCAGATTCCATCGAAAATTGACATGTGTTGACCATCAGATTCTGAACGTCTATCGAGGTAATTTGAAGTGTCAATCTATGTAGTGTGTGTACTATGTCCCATACACGATAAATATAATATTTTGGGCAAATGGCCTGCTCATGCTGGTAAACGAGCTCCATCGCATGATAGAACCGTGTGTCGAATCTTGCCCGTTATCGTCAAATGCCGATAACAGAAATGCCGTTTTGAGTGGCGTAGAGCGTTCTTTATAGAAACATAGGACTGTGTAGAAACAGGAACTGTTATATGTTAGAATTATTTGAATGCTGAAGTGTGTTCGATGCGACCATTTTTTTGAAGAGAACTGTCTCACCAGAGTTTACCGTGATAACCTATGCTCGACAGTGTTTTGGAAAAGTTGACTAATGCATGTTGAATGGGGTAGTACTATAGGACATTGCAGAAAAAAAGCCCTAGGTTAAGTTGTTTCTTGATTACCGAAAGTCCTTCGTCCTAGCCTATTTCGTTGTTATTTTGTTTTGCAACGCTGCAATTTCGGTTGTTGCCTTGTGCAACTTTTTGATTTCTATCTGCTTCATGTATCTTGTAGAAGTTGATAGCTATGATGTTATAAGGTTGCCTAGTTGAACATCTTGGCTACAGGCCTTTAAGAATTAAATGTGAAATTCGTTATGTAGGATTGCCTTGGGTAGCTAGAAATGTAATTTTGCACCCCCATGGTGCTTATCTTATGGAGTATAAGCATGTTTTCCATTGGCAACTATTTGAGTCGATAGGCATTTGTGTTGAAGTGTGATTGCCATAGACAACTGTTGTGTGATTTGGTAGTTTAGGCACGTTGTCTACTTCCTATGCTAGAGCTAGAGCTAGTTTTAATCATCCTTTTAGTTTTGAGGCATTTTTGCCGTAAACCTGTTTTTCATTTATAAAGTGGTATGGCCACTATAAAACCAGCTTGCGTGTGCAAAACAATAATGCTTTATTTTTCCTGTAAAAAATAAGTACTAATATATATTGGTATATATACACAAGAGTGTTGGGATTTATAATAATATGATATATATGTGCGTGCGTGTGTGTGTGTGTGTGTTATAATGTCGATTTTCAAAAAAAAATATGTTATAAAGAATCCACTGTATGTGGTCTGCATATAAATACATATTCAAATATAAATGTATATATGTATGTACTTATATACGTATTAAGTCATAATATATTTATATTTGCTATTAATGATAATGAAATACATACACAATTATGTAACCTATAAAAGATTCTCGATTTAATGATGGAAGGTTTTAATGGTTCCTAGTTAGATGTCTGAGAAACTGTAAAAGACTATATTTTAAATGAAAAGTTTTAATGGTGAAAGGTGATCTATGTTTATAATTAAGGCATTATATGATTTTAGTGGTCATAACTCTTTAATAATACCTTTCTAGCATTATATATAAGGATCAAATTCATACTGTTGTTTTAAGACCCTTGCCCTTTGATTTCTAATCCCTAAAGTTCCCTATGAAATCAAAAGCTTTTAAAAACTATCTCCTGCTTCCTAAATTTGCACTTTCAAATCACTGCCATCAAAGGGTACCATAAGAAGTGTGTACTACCTTGACAAAATCCATATACTAGAGACACAAAGATTGCTGAAGCATCAGTCTTTTTTTACTAAAGAGTAGAAGTCCTATTTTGGGATGAATCGGGCACCAATGTAAACATCTTTCTCCGTTTTAAGCTAAGGCTTTTGGTTATTAAAACACCAAAGAGGAGCTTCGGGACCAAACGTTGGATGGGAGGTCCAAACCAGTATAAAAACTCTAGTATGATTGCTTTTATCTTATATTATCTCATTTACTTTTTCTTATATTATATGCATAATTATCGAACCATAATTTATTTCATTTAGTATCAAAGTGGGATTTTTCAAAATCGTAAAACAGTTTTGAAATAATCAACATGGAAAATATAAGTTATAACATGTTTCAACAAGGACAGTCTACTACGTGTCCTCCACTTTTCACTAGTTATAACTAAATTTGTTGGGCTACATGTATGAGAATTTATATGTAAGCAAGTGGGCTTAAGATCTGGCATGCTATTCAAAATCAGTATGTACCATCTACTACTAAGATGAGTACTTGGACAGAAGCTCAAAAGACCATTGACTCCAATAATAATAAAACCATTAATGTACTATTTTGCACACTAAACAAAAATGAACTTCAAAAGTTATGATGTGCAAAATAGCATATCACATTTGGAATATGTTAAAAGTTATATACGAAGAAACAAGTAAATTAAAAAAAAGATTAATTTGTTAAATAATTAATTTCGGTCCTTCAAAATGAAGAAAAATGGAAGTATAGTTGACATGTATTGATGTTTCCAAAGTATACAACATGATTTAATGGCACTAGGAGTGGATTTCACTAAATTCGATCTAGATTCTAAAAATTTGGACTCCTCGACAAATGGTTGGGAGAGAAAATTCTTGCAATAGAAGAACCAAATTACCTTTCCACTCTTAAAGTAGAAGAGTTAATCGAAAATTTAATGTTTTCTGAGGCAAATTTGCAAGATATAAAAGGATTAGCCCAATAAAATTGTAGTATTCCTTTTCAGGTTAAAGACAACGACTTAGAATTGGATCAGAATAATTTAGCCTATCTGTAAAGAACCATCCTAAAATCAAGAAGTATCGGTAGTTTAAAAAATGGCAAAAATTTTGACGAAGCAACAACGACGACAATTCAGCCTCTATTATTTCTTTGAATGCAAAAAAATCGATAATGTGAAGAATAATTGCATGTGACTTAAGAAAAATAAGTATGTTAACAAAATGAAGAAGCAAGCTTTCCAAGTCACACGAGAAGATTCAGACTATTAAAATTTGGATTCCATAAACTAGTATTAAAGTAAGAAAGAATTACATAGAAAAGTTCTTAGTTGATGTTCATAATAAAATACATTTTTAATGGTTCCACGAAACCCTCCAATGGTTCCACGAAACCCTCTTTGGTATGGTTACCTTCCACCTAATCCCCATGACCCTAACGTAGGAAAGGGGAACCAATAAATTTCTTATTTTTTCTAGTTATCCAAAAATCGAAAGGAGAAATGGATTCTCAAAAGTGATTGCTTCAAACATATGACTAAAAATGCAAAGATGCTAATGAACATATCGTATACGAATGGTGGAATAGTCACTTTTGGAGACAACTCCAAAGGCTACGTAATTGGAAAGGAGACGTAGCATATGTCGGTATATCTAATTCCCTTTTAATTTTCAATGTTCTCCTAATAATTTTTTTTAAACACAATCTTCTAAGTACTTTGTGATAAAGATTTTAAAATGTTTTGAAAAAGTTAAATGTAATATTTTTGATCCAATGGAAGTTTTAATTTTCTAAGGAATAAGAAACCAAAATATGTACATATTAAATATGAAAATAAGACATAATAATAATTTATGTGTAGTTCAGATATAAATGATCCATGGCAATGAAACTGTGATTTTAAAATATATTCATAAATTAGCTAAATTTGAAACTGTAAGAGGTTTACTAAACTGAATTTTAAAGCTAATAGTCTATATAATGCTTGCCAATTTGGTAACTTAAGAAATTATCCCTTAGGTTTGACAATAAAATTTTCACAAAGTAACCTTTAGAACTTTTACATTTAGATTTGTTTATTTCTATGCAAATAACATCAATAAATCACATTAAATATGTTTTTGTAATAATGGATGGTATTTTAAGATATACATGGACCTTATATCTAAAAAATAAAAGTGAAACTTCTGAAATATTTAATTTTTTTGCAAAATGTATATAAAATTTAAAAGGCTTAAATAGTACGAATACAAGAAGTGATTATGGAGGATAATTTGAAAATGATCATTTTCAATAATTTTTAATAAAAAGGAGATAAGTCGTTATTTTTCTGTAGAACACCTCAAAAAAATGATGTTGTAGAAAGGAAAAGTCAAACATTACAAGAATATGCCAGAACTTTGCTAAGTAATAGTAATCTACCGCAAAATTTCTAGGCAGAGGCGATAGCTACATCTTGCTATGTTTTAAGGGTTTTATTATGATTAACTAAAATTACCTCATATAAATTCCTTAGTAGAAAACCAAAAGTTTCTTATTTGAAATTTTTAGCTCAAAATGTTTTATCTTAAACACTAAAGAATCCCTAGGAAAATTTCATATGAAATCTGGTGGAAGAATCTTCGTTTTATATTTGAAACAAAGTAAAGCTTATAGAAAAAATATTTCACGTATCTTTTAATGAAAACTTTAATATTAAAAATGATGAAGAAGAAAATATCAAGATGATTAAACCTTCAAATCAAACTTTATTGAATGAAAAACAACTTGAAATAACAAATATTGAAACAAATAATGAATTAAAATCACCTATTAGAATTTTCAAAGATCATCCAACAGATAGTGTGATGGAAATATAAATACTAGAGTAGCTACATGAAGGCGGTTAAATCAAATGGGTCATGTAGCTTTTATATCAAATTTTGAATCAAAAAATTACAAAAAAGTGGCTAAGGATGATTTTTGAATTTCAGCTATGCAAGAAGAACTTAATCAATTAAAAAATAGTGCTTGGAAACTTGTATCAAGATAGAGAATCAGTCTGCTACTGGTACAAAATGAGCCTATAAAAATAAGGTTGATAAGAGTGGTGATATCATAGGAAATAAAACTAGACTTGTGGCTCAAGGGTATAACCAAGAAGAATGAATTAACTATGAAATAACCTTCGCTCCAGTAGCATGTCTTGAAGCCGTAAGAATATTTTTAGCGTTTGCATGTCATCATAATCTAATTTTGTGTCAAATGATGTCAAAAGTGCTTTTTTAACTGTATATATTAAGGAAATTAACTTTATTGCACAACCGCTATTATTTATACATGAAAAATCCATCGTGTTTTTAAATATAAATAAGCCCTTTACAGTCTTAAAAAAGCACCATGTGCTTGGTATGGAAGACAAAAAAATTAGCTTTTAAGTTCAGGTTTTGAAATGGAAAAAGTTGATGCCACTTAGCCAACAGGGTTGGCGCAGTTGGTTGATGGTCCGGACTGCGTGATCGAAAGGTCACGAGTTCGAGCCCCGAAACTGCGTGATCGAAAGGTCACGAGTTCGAGCCCCGAAACTGACAACCCTGTAACAAGTACCCGAAGTATGTGTTTGGCAGGCACATACTTTCCTAGATTTTACAAGCGAAGCTTGGTTCTCTAGGTAATTCAAAAAAAAAAAAAAAAGTTGATGCCACTTTATTTATTAAAAGGAAGAAATGTATTTTAATCGTCCAAATATGTGCTGGTGATATAATTTTTGGTTTCACTAATAAGAAGTTATGTGGTGATTTTGCTAATATAATGAAAAAGTAATTCAAATGTCACATATGGATGAACGTATTTATTTTCTAGGATTACAAATTAAACAAAAAAATATTTCTTTTTTATTTATCAAGAAAATATTGTATAGATTTAATAAAACATTCTCTTAAAAACCCTACTCTAGGAGTATAGTTAGGGGATTCAGATGGCCCGCCATAACCGACCCTTCTTTTTAGCTTGCCCAACATAGAGCATCAATCCTCCACGCATTCTTGTTTATTCAAAAAGATAACTGCTTCATGTCTTAATATTTATCGCACTAATAAAACATTTTGGAAGGGAAAACACTACTAGTAAAACAAATCCAACGAGTACTAATCTTTATTTGGATGAAGATGAAATGGTAAGGATGTTGATCTAAAATTATATAAAAGTATGATAGGTTCCTTACTCTATTTAACTGCTAGCAAACATGATATTATGATAATCATTTGTTAGTGTGATAGATTTCAAGCAAATCCCAAAAAATCATATTTACGAGTAGTGGAATGAATTTTATGTCATTTGAGCAATATTAAAGATTACAGATTTTTCTATCCCAAAGGATATCATTTTGAATTAGTGTCATATAATGATGCTAATTTTGGAGGTTGCAAAATGGATCGAAAAAGTATGAGTGGATTTTGCTACTTCTTAGGTCAATCTTTAGCATCTTCATTTAGCAAAAAACAAAATTATGTTTCACTATACACATGTGAAGCAGAATATTCTACTGCTTTGGTATATATGATCAAGTAATCTTCATGCAACAAATACTTCACGATTTTGGAGTAAATTTAATAAAATCATTAATTTTTCGTGATAATATTAGTCCGATAAATCTTTTAAAAAATCTAATAAACCATTCCAGAACAAAACACATTGATATTAGATAGCACTTCTTAAGAGACAATATAGAAAAGGAAATACATCTTTAGATTTTGTTAATACCGAAATTCAAATTGCAATGATTAACCTCTTGGTGAAAATGTTTTTATAAACTTATGATGAAAACTTGGTATTTGCTCACCTTATTAGATAATCTAATTTAAACCCCATAGTAAAAAGTTACTTGTTTACTAGTTTTAACTGCAGTCGTAGAAAATAAATTAAAATAAAATGACTATTTTTAACTTCTCCCTTCTCTCTTTAAATTTAACCTTAAAAATTATTAAAGCTTTCTACCTTTCAAATAAAAATGGCATCATTAAATAGTTCCCCATCATCTATAAAAGTAACTTCTTCATCATCAAAAGAATCAGGTGGATACCCGCCAGAAGATAAAAGAGTAAAAGAGCCCAGGATATGATCCTATAACAATCTCAATATTTTAAAATACGCCTGACAAAAATCATTTGAGCGACATGAGATAACCATTACTAACCAAAGGAAGTTACGGTCGAAATAGTGTAGACAGCGGAGGAATTAAACTTCATCAAAAGAACATTGACTACTTTCTACAGTACTAGCCTACTACAAATAGTATTAGCAGCAAAGGAAGCATTTCATCAGTAAAACAATTGATACCGCTTAAAAATTTTGATCTACAGTTTCTCCTATTATCAATACGGAACTGACCAATCCTACCAGGAACCATGACTGGCTTGGGCCATTCAATCACTAAAAATATAATTATATCTATTCAGTTATATATATACATATATATATATGTATACACATAAATTTACATACATACATACATATAATATATATAAACTTTTATAAATTTCAACGCTAAAATTTATACAAGGTTAGATGTCTGATCATAATAATCAGACGTCTAACGTGCATGTATATGTATATATATGTAGATATATATATATATATATATATATATATATGTACGTATGTATATATGTGTGTGTGTGTGTGTGTGTGTGTGTTTGTATTATTTATTAGTCAAAGTCGACGTTATTGGTTAAAGTCGATAACCACTTTTTTCCACTTACTCCTTCATTTTTAACCTATTAATTTTTTTACCCATTCATCCCCTATCTTTAATATTTTACTTTTCATCTCAGAAACCATAACCCATAAAAACAAAATAAAGAAATGGCACCAAAAATTCCTTCACAAACCAAAAATCCAAAAAAGGGACAGACATGAGAGTCTTCATCTTCTCAAACCTCGATAGTTTCTCATAAGAAGCTTAAGACTTAGCTTCACAATAATCCAACAAGCATTAATCGATTTAAGGTATTAAACACTATGAAACCTTTTGTTGGAATCTTTTATAAAGTGGATGAATTTCTTGCTTATCATTTAAATCTTCTGACCAATGCTGCTAGAATCAACATTTTAATTAAATTTGAGCCAAACAATATAAATATTGACACTTTAGTAGTAAATTATTTCTTGCAAATATAGGTAGGAAATTCATTAGACTACATAATAGTGAAGGATATATATGGTTAAGCTATGGGAAGATTTTTAAGTTTCACTGTAATAAAATTGGTCAAACTTTTGAAAATGGATATAAAGGAGTTGAATTAAAAGATATGGAAACCCATAATAGAAGATGAAATTAGGTAAGTTATCATCTTTAGGAAATCCAAGTGATTAATGCGGCTTCCAAAGATTTAAGGCCTCGACTATGCGGTTAAAACCCTACTAAAGCCCTACAAAATCTTCGCTATAGCGCATAGCGCTCTTTGACTGCTACGTTATTACGATTTAACATTATCAAAATAGTAGATAAACTTTAAGCCCCACTATTTTCCACAACACTTACTAAACCAAGATTTTTTAGCATCCGCTTTAGAAATATTAACATACAAAGGTTGGTTTGACTAATTCACGTTGAAACTAAATCAACAAAGTTAGGGTAAAGTCCAAATTTTAAGGCATAAGTGCTCAATATAAGTTAGAAATCTATTGTCATCACCAAATCTAGCCTACACAAATCATGAAATTCCTCGGTTTTGTTATTTATTTTTCTTACAAAAATTATGTAAAAATGAGAATAAACTTTAAATATTTTGCTTTATATCTAATGAAGCTATTTGTACCTCCATTGTTTTCCACTACATCCTCGCTTTATCCCCACTAAATTTTTTTGCACCTCCGCTGCTACAAAATCGCTAAGCGTTCTAACTACAGAGGGTCTCAGTCGAGATTACTTGAACGGATGATAATAAACATCTTTATCCCAAGAATTGGAAGTCATGAATAATTTTATGATAAAGACTATAAAGCATTATACGATGTCATTGGCAACATTGACGTGAGTTGGGAAAAGTTTTTACAAAACGAACCATTCTCCTTCTTTGAATGCTCTAGAAAAACAATTATTTATATCCCTTACATTATTCAGCTTATGCTAGTGAAGAATATATCCTTTAGTTATGATAATGTTGAGGTAACATATGTCGAATAAAGTTCTTTAGTCTAATAAAACTCCCTGCAACGGTTCCTTCTTATATTTTGTACAAGGATATTTGCAAAGGCTATAACAACAAACCTCCGCTTCTACCAAAAAAAGGATATTGATATTTGAGGAGTTGTACACCAAAAAATGAACAATAATTAATTAATGATTGTTAAAGATGAAAATGGAATTTTAACAAATGTCAGAATTTGGCTATGAAACTTGCACCGTTGTGTTTGAGGCCATTTTTTGATCAATTTTCATGCATAAACTTTTGCGATCAAAGTTCAAACGAAAAGGTTATTAACATTTGAAGATTTCGAATAGGGAATAATTATATAGGTAATTAAGGAAATAAACATAATTAATTAAAGTAATTAACATTAACTGGTACTTAATGCCGAAGAAAATTAACGTCAATCAGATTGTGCAAAATAGTATAAAATGAAATTTAGCAGGAAACAAATAAACATTTAACATAATAGCACAACTGATCGACCCTTTAATGGGACCGGTTGACCGCTAGCGGTCAATCGGTGGTAGCATAACATTCGATCGGTGTTTGCTAGTGGTTGTGTAGTAAAATTAAGCCAAACGACCAGAACTTATTACAATGTAATCTAATGATGGACATACTTTCGAACCTCTATAAATACAGACCCAACCCCTCACTTTTATTCTTATATTTTTTGAAGCAACGGTGAAGCTTTGCCATCTTCTTTTCTCCACCAATTCTCAAATTCATATAAACTATAATCTATACTATTATATTAATTGTGAGTTCAGTTTCAAGCTCACAGAAGCCTCCACCAATTTTTGAAAATGAACCGTCTTTTTATTTTATTTTATTTTTTTCCTTTCCGCTTTTGTCCTTTCTCCGTGCAATTCTAAAAAAATTCTCCATACATGCTTACTCCTTTCTCTCCTCCATTTTCGGTTCAGTTCTCCCACCGCCCCTTCCTTTCGGTTTTCGCTTCCCACTCCGTACTCTAATCTCAAAACAAACACAAATCAAATCCACCGTGATTCATACTTAACTCAGCTCGAATCCAGAGATCATATTCCAAGACAAACACCGATCCCAAAACTTCGGTGACTTCGCAACTCTTATGGCTGCCTTGGGTTACGGTAGGAAGGAAAGGGATTATGACGCCATTCAAATCAGCATTAATCGGGTCCAGATCTGCCAAACTGCTATCATTTGAAGATGTTTTTCGGTTCCTCCAAAACACCAGCAAATAGATCCAGTTCTGGTATGAGTTTTCCCCAATTCGAACTTTTTGATTATTATTTTCGAACTCCATATATCAGTTGTCCTTGAAAACTGTATTCAAATTTAATATCGGCTTCCTTCTATTCGTTGTACCCTTTTCTATTTTCAGCGTTGGTGGAACAACTGTTCATATCCTATTTGAAACTAAGAACTTCGATATTAAGCTTCTATCTAAATGAATTTAATTATCACTATCACACGATGTCGATGCTGATGTGTTTTTGACTTTGTTCATGTTGGCATTAGTGATTTTGGCTACCGCATTATAGATTACAATTTACATGTTATTCATAAAAAGGGAATTTCTCTAGGTTTCAGTTATAATAATGTGGATTGCATGTGTATAGTTAGTTTTTGTGGAAAATTTCATAGTTTTAAATTCAAGAAAATAGTTGTTATAATATTCTTAGTGCATATAATCCTAAGGTTGTTTAGCATTATTTATGTTGCAACTTGCAATGAAGATTTATCATTTTTGTGCCACTGCAAGAGCTATAAATGTTTTTGTCACATTTCAAAGCTTTAATTTTTTTTCAAGTTTGCTTCGAATAATTATAATTGTAGAAAATGAGTGCAAAACATTTTTCTTCTTCATTGTGCTTTAAATTACATCTAGGCTTTTGCAGGTCGGGTTAGCTAAGGAAACAAAGCAAAAAAAGGCACCACATCAATTTGAAGGTATTTTAAACATATCACTGTTACATACCTTTGATAACTGAATTTCAACAGGATTAAATGATATATTTTGTTGTAGGACTTCACTATTGGTAATGGACTCACAAACCCATCAATTAATTACAAGGCATATATAGAATTTTCATTAGATAATAAACCGATTAACCAATCAAATTTTGAAAGTATCAATAAATTGTATCTAAAATGTGAACAAGCAATCAAAGAAATGTGGTATGTTACTATGCTTAAAAACATATATTTTTAAAATGAAGCATTTTAAGTTCAAATATGCAATATACTCTTTTAGTCACATTATAATTTGAACCTGTAAAGTTTCAGGTAAGTCTGGGAGTGCTTGCATAGAAGCAAAATCAACACGTGATGGTATTATTCATGAGGTAACATTTCCAATTTGCAATTTGTGAATTTTTATTTTTGCAGTCAAATTCCTAACTTCATTTATCATTATGTCATTTCCCTCCACTGTACTTAATTTACTATCGAATTTTGGTTTATATACTGTTCTCATGTTTCGATTTTGTTCTCATGTTATATGTAGTTAACTATCTCAATTTATTTCCTTGCCTTCTCATTTGTATTGTTAATGTTCCAACCAAATAATTTGATTTATGTTTTGCAGCAACTTCATAAATCATTGCTGCAATATGGAAACCAATTTAGATACATTCCTAATATCAAATGTTTTAGGAATGATTTATAATTTTACTCACGGTTTGAATAAATCAGAATGTTGCTACAGGCACTGTCTCTGTCTTTGTCCTCTGTCGGCCATCACGGTTTATTTTCTGGGTTGGAAACGATGTTTTCACACACAAAGGAAAACATTGATACTACAATTAGATAAGAATCAGGAAGGTCTTTCTTGATCCACTACAAGTGCAAATACTCCATCCATTTAGAAATATGCTACCAGTGAAAAGAGTATGGGTTATTGATGGAAATTTTTAGATATTTTTTAGATAGAAATGGTTAATTATGGTCTTTCGTGGATTTAATATTCCAAATAACATTAAATAACTATGCTCGTTTCCATTTATATCTGAGCGTTACTTATTTAACCTTTGAATTTAGTTCATTTGTTTATTTTCACATCCATGTATTGTGTAGCAGTGAAAACTTTTGTGAAGATGAGGTTGTCCTTTTGTATGCTATAAACCATCATGGAGTTGTGGTAGCTCATGTTTGAATTTTAGGAGCTAATCAATAATTCCCCATTTATAAATTTCTCCAACTTTTACTACTAGGAATGAAAGAAACAAATGCTATGCAAATTTATTATATACAAAAATATGTTTTCAACATTTCAGTCGGTGACACAAACATACTTAGTTTGTAGGTATGCTATTCCGTTTTGAGAAAAATAAAATGGTTATTTTATTTATTTGTTCGTTTTTTATTACATATCCTTAGGCTTAGCCCTTCAACTTTATGTCTATATATGTGTGTGTGTGTACACATATAAATGAAGGGATTCACATCCCTGCCTTTTTGCATCCACAAAATATAACCAATTCATGTTTTGTACTCTACAACTATAAGAATCAAACAATTTTATTGCATATACAATCTTTTAAAAATACCATTATCTCCGTAGAAATCAAGACTGTTTCATTATATCATGCTCATCAAAATTCATTTTATATTCATAGATATTGGTTATACATATCATGCAAATAGATATACAAACCATCTTATATTCTATAACGTAAAAGATTCATATATGATTTATAAAGGTGCAAATGCCTTTCAGTTAAGAACATGGCCTCCAAAAACTAAATTATTTTGTTTCTTTAATTTAAATTCTTGCTCATCTCCAAAAAAATTACGTTCCCTCTGTTTTTTGACTTTATAATAATTAGAACTATCAATTTATATGTCTAACTTATATATTATGGTTTGAACTATCAGTTATTCTAATTGTATGTCGAATTTCATATCACAAAATAGTATATATTGTTCAAATATATGCATCCTCAACTTATATGTAATGCACAAGAGTATAAACTAAGTATGACTACAATGCTGAATATGATTTTACTTCAATGCGATTTTACATCTCCGAAAAGTTAAAAATAAAAATCAGTTAGTTGTATTTTTGATGAAAAATGAGCTTTAATGAAACTAAATGTTAGGTTGATTTAACTTATACATCGTACTCTTTCTTCCCCAAGACAAAAGACAACATTCAAATTTCAGTTTGTTCAATTTTTTGTATCGAGTATTCAGATAACCATTACAGATCCATGTATATTTTGCATAAATTGTACCATATGTGATTTAAGGAAAATTACTGATATGATTTTTGTAAAAATTTATCACTTTAAAAATATAAATAATATTAGAGTAGTTTGCATTTCCATATCTATGAATAAGAAAAGCTCGCTTTCGATGTTTAAAATACAATAAGATGGATATATATTTCATATAATCGGTCATGCGGTATAAACCTGCTACAAAAGGATAGACATATAAAACTATTCCATTTGATGTGTACTAGGATGTGCCATATTTCGTGACACAGAGGAATCCAAAGTAGGGTTTTACTTATTATGCTAGAACTTTAGATCTAGAATCTAATCTCTTACCGATAGTTGAAATTTGTTGAAATACACAAATGACTTTAATTTAGGATAGTGGGTAACCCTGCTTTGCTTATCAACGGATTCCATTTTCTCCCATTGTTTAATTTATAAGTATGCACATACATGCACTTTTTAATGCTGATGCTATATTGCTCAATATGTAACATTTGTTATATTTGTCAAACTTATGACACACCTCCTTTTTAATACAGGCAATATAACAGAAGTTTCAATTTTGCAAATTCTGATTTTTGGCGGAACAGAGGTAAGTTTCTTAGATTATCATAACAGGTAATATAACAGAAGGATTTGCCTTCGGTCCTGACTAACTATTCATGTGATTATGATTATTGTATTATTATAACACATTTTTCTAACAACATAACCCATGTTATTAGAAAATCACTAACTGGAACTTCAGATATTATACAATTTTAAGCGTTTTCATTGCACTTTATGTTTTTAAAGTGGAAGTAAATGAAGATTTTGAATTGGTGATTTCTGCCAAATATATTTCATTACATTATAGAAGCACAAACATGTTCTGCAAAATAAATGATACACAACTCTAGATGCTCAAAATTCTGTTCATAAGTGAGTGTTTGTTGTCTTTCACTGTACTCAAAATTGTGTACAATGCAAAACCAATACTTTTGATTAAAATGATTCAGAATATCCCATTATGTTGGAATGGGAAATTTGAATCTGAAATGAGACAAATGCAAATGCGGGAAATTTTTTTGTCAAAAATTATGTGATCGGCTCCGAATTTTCTTTCGGCTTTTCAGTTTCTAGCTAAAAATTTCATACGGTCCAAAGAGTAGTTTCGATTTGAAATTCAAAATTTTAGAATAGATTTTTCAAATCTCTGTTTTTTACTTATATAATTGGAAGTTTTCAAATTTAATTTACTATCGCTGTTATTACTATTATTATATTGCTATTATGCATATAGCATGTAGTTTAGAGGAAAGTGAAGGATGTATACATTGTCATCGATGAATTTGTTAATTGTTTGTTTCTAGGACTCATTTGATGAACCATTCAATTGAAGCTGAACTGAGTTAGAGGAGGATGATTTTGATGTTTGGTATTTCAAGTATTCATCAATTTGTGGATTTTCTATATTTTTTTGTAATACACAACTGCCAAGTTAGAGCATATCAAAAAAATTGTTTGCAGCAGAAATGGTTACACTATATGCTGAAATGACAATTTATTTGTTGTACCTAGTATGGTACATGTCATGTGACATGTAATAAATAGAAGGTTCCAATAAATACATGTCCGCTACCTTTCCCAATGGCAGTTACATATAGTTCACATACATAACCATTCATATGCACATAACTTCTGCTACTACGACAGTTACATATTGCTTGAATGAAGATTTTCATATATCAATAATTGTACTGAAACTGAATCGAGTGTGAGAACACAAAATGTAGGACAACAATTATTGAAATTTTTATTAAACTGCAGAAGCAAAAGAGAATGTAAGTACCATGCCCACTATATAACAAACTGAATGAAACACTTAAAAAAAATGCACTATTTTCCTCCTTTCATCATCTAACTCTAACGTAATAAACTATATAACCTTATTCCCACTTTTTTCCATACCCCATACGCTACACATCTGATTACACCGATCACTACCATATTCCTCTTTTTGTAGGATTTTCCAATCATGACCACAGTCAGCTCCAACCTCTCCACCCTTCCTCCCGGACGTGAGTGTAATCCAATCACCGTCCGAATATTTTAGCACTACCAATTTGAGCATACGAAAAGTTAAACAAACCATTTTCTGAGAATTTTTTCCTCCTCCACGATTTGGTCATTTAAACCAATATTTTAGCACTAGATATGATGATAAAACTGTGAGACTGCTTTATAGATGATTTCATGAAATAATTTATTTTTATGATGTCGAATATTTAAATTACTTCCGAAAATGACTGCATAGGTGAATATTTTGCTATGAATTTTTTTATAGCATGCATATAACTGTAACCCATGGGCATAGCACGGGTTAAGTTGGAGCCATTATGATCTTTATAGGAAAAATGTTATATCAATTAGAATCTTAAAAAATGCGATTTTCACATAGGAACCTAGATATTTTGCTTATGATATGACAAATTTCTGTTTACCTTACTCCTTTGAAACAATGACCAACAACATCCTTTTGCTACTGTCCATGAACGAATGGAAAAAAACCTTAGGGGATTAGTGTTGCTGTAGCATATGTGACACAATTTCTTTGTCGTTTGATGCACTGTCATCATAATATGCCGACTCCATATCAACGCATGCCCAAACTGCAAACAAATAAAGGAATAACAAAGCATATAAAAACCTATACCCACCAAATTGTAATCTTACGTTTTACGTACACGGTTATTTGTATTTGCATTTGCATTTGCATTTATTTCTAACCTTTACTCTATCTTGGAAATTTTCAGGCATGGACACTAACATACACTATGACTCTAACTGGGTTATAGTATTTATTGGAGCTATAAATGCTGCTTGAAAGCTTAGAACCATTACCAGCACTACTAGCTTTCTGTTCCTTAAAGTTATTCGTTTTGGTTGTTGTATTTGTATATGACACTATTACGTTATACAATACTTAAGCTTCTTGGTTTGTCACATATTTGAACATGCTTCTTTCCTACTGTTCTAATTGCCTACCCATCCATATGGTTCTATTTATTAATGTACTTTATAAATATTCTTCTCTGAATGCAGTGATACCTCATACGTTTTGTTTTTAATAATAAATTTGCCTCCCTTTATTTTTTTATGTGTTACCCCCTAAAACCGGATATATCTATGCAATCTTTGTCCTTCCATATAGTTATTATTATATATCGCTACCAAGCAACTGTAAATGTAAATATCAATGTAACTACATATTTTAGCCACATCTGTGTGCGAAGTACGGGTTCGCACTAGTGTGTATGTATATGTATATATATATAAGTAGAGAATAGTGGAGGATAATAGAGAATAAGAATAGGATCGAATCGAATTGCCAAAATCAAGGTATCTATATTAAATTCAAATCTATTCTCAATCTAAATTCTAACAAATAATATATGATTTTGATACATATTTTGATAGAAAGAAAAGGAGTCAATCTAGGATAACGGATTTAGATCTGGAGATTTAAAAGCTTAAAGATGAGTGGAAAATTATATATTGTTATATAATATTGGATTTATATCGTTGTAAATATCTTCCTTGCATGCTTGTATGTAAATTTTAGGGTTGTAGGCTTAGATATACACATGCGATGAACTTGAGAACCATGCCTATATATTCTATGAATTGTCAACTTTGATTAAATTTGCATATACTTGAATTTGGAAGTAAGGGTGAAAGTGTCCCTAAATTTATGAGATAATTGATTAATGAGATTGTATAATAATTCCAGGTTTGTTAGTTGAATATTATATGTTAGTAAACAAGAATTAGAAGTTATTAGAAATTGGATTAGAATTTGAGTAGTATTTTAATTCATTGGAATGAAGTGTTTAATAATGTCAATTTCTATAAATTATTCAGTTTTATGATCATGTATAAAAGTATATTGTTTGAAATAACAAGGGATATGTTAAAAGAAAGAGATATGCGAAATATGAATGTTTACCATATTTTGTACCATCTATTTCAACAATAATAGAAAAGATAATTCCTTATAATTCCAAACATAACACAAGTCCTCCTTTAGATAATTTATGGAAAATTAAAGTATTAATGTTACCTTCTGGGAAGATGTAATTCCAACGCATTAAAAATATAGAAATCCACAAGAATAAACCAAAGTATTGTAAGTAAAAATAATAACAATAATTAATTGTCAATCTAATATATGCGATTTAAGATATGTTAGAAAATAAAAAACAAGCAATGAAGTTATAGTAATCAAAGAAATATAGTAATATTTGAAAAGGAGTAGCAGATGTACATAATAATATCAAGTGGAAGTCAAATAGTAAAAGATATTCAATCTATTAAATTAGAAATAAATGGTAAATGACATTAATGAGCATTAATGAAATAAGAAGTAAGTTATATAAAAATAAAGGAATATTAATAATTGAACGTAGGAGGCTTAATAATTAAAAAAAATTATGTAGCATCAAGTATGTGTTTATGATGAGGGTGAATCATTAGATCTAGTCAATAACTTAAACTAATTATAAATGGCATGGTCATTAGTGTGGGTTAGAATGCGACGTTAGTAATGTTACACAACAGAAGTTCATCCTTCGAAAAAGGCAATTAGTGGTTGTGTATACATTATACTGATGTGAGACATCTTCAACTGTAGGACTCGTGAGAATATACATTTGCGTATAGGTGAAGGGAATATACCAAAGTAAAGTTCGGCTTGGTTGAAGTGTTAAAGGGCCAAGGTCTACTTCATTCCTTATATTGGATATGTGTTAAGTAACCAAGTAGGGATTTCTTGATTGCATTAGATAGTCTAAATGGGATGGTGAGCATAGGCTCGACGCTATGTCAGCAAGGTGGTACCATATAGTGAGGAGTAGGGCTGTACACATAGATCAAGAGCGTCATTGGTCCAAGACAAATCAGTAGAAAGACTCGGGTTACACCTATATAGACTACACCTTCTATTAGTCTAGATCATGTATGGGATATGCATTAATGGGAAGATCTTCAGTGTACGCGGGCAATTCGATCTAGACACATATGGTGGACACCTGGTGTAGTGCAGAGCTATGGATACTAGTGAGGAAATGTATCCCGGTCTATGGAGGTACTTATATATAAACACACATATGTAGTTATTGTATACCTTAAGTAGGTGAGGCATATCGAACACATAAAGTCAAGATGACTAAATTAAAATAGTCGACATAACACGAAATGGAATACAATTAGCATAAACTAATATTATAGATAATGTGATAACCCGGATTCTCAGATATCTGTTAATTGGAAATTAACAGAATTTAAATTATTAAACAATGATTTATAAAAAATATATAAATATATATAATGATTGTTTATATAAATGTAATTTATATATTTAGGTTGATTTTAATTTGAATATTAAAATGGAATTGAAATTGAATAGGAAATTCAATGGATAAATATCTTTATAATGTTGGAATTCTTAGTATATACATGCACAGGTAAATATGTGTGTTTGTGTATGTTAATTAATTGAAAACATTAATTTGAATATAAAGGAATTTTCTAAATTGGAAATTTTCTTTACCACTAGTAATTGAGTATTGTTATCAACTTAAGTATAATGATAACTTAAGCATAAGGTTTAACAAGATTTAATAAAAGAATTGATATTCTCTTTATCTAAAATTACATAATTTATATAAACATTTGAAAAAAGAGAGGAAAATGATTCATAAATTAATTAAATGAAAGGGGTTTAAAACAAAGCTATAAACTTAATTTAAAAAAAAAAGAACAAGGACTTAAACATAATTTAAATGATAAGTGACATTTGTTAAACAATGAATATAAGGAATAAACATTTGTAAACTTATGAGAACAAGTGTCATTTGTCTTCAAAAAAATGAATATTTAAAATTTAACCATGGTTATATATACATATCATCATTTCTTCTCTATTTTTTTCCCTATATTTAAAACTAAACAAAATGAAAAGGGGCAAGCTATAAATCTGAAATCTAAGATCTGAAACTAGATAATCCAAGAAATCAGAGGCAAAAGGGAATTCAACATCAATGCTAGATGTAAAACTTCAACGAATAATTCAGAAAATTCAGCATGCAAAATAGAATTCAAGAGCAATTGAGTAAGCCTAGAAGTCAAGAACAGATTTTCTGTCCTCTGCTATGTCGGTGAGTAAAACTGCACTTTAGATATTTCAAAACCCACCTGCATATTATTTGTATGAAGTGATTATCGAAGTACAGATGGAAACTATGTTTGCATGATTGTTTGTAAATGAAAGAATGTATATGAAAGTTAAAAATTTAGTGCACGATTGAACAACAAGTTTTCAATCAAACATTTCTTTCCAGATTTTCAAAATCTGACATTTTAATATAAAAGAATCTCTGCATCATAAAAGGGGTGAGTAAATGTACTATAATTTATTTTAAAACTAAATGCTTGTAATGATCATTAATGGTATGATTTGAATTATGCATGCATGTATATATAAAATATGAAATCCTGTATAAATATGCATGCCTGAAATACTCTGTTCTTTGTTCACAAGATTTTTTTTCAAAACAAATTGAAAATTTAAAATCTTACTTTTAAATCTCTTACAGGCTGAGAAACTCAAACAAGATTGGCTTATTTAAACATAATATAGGTTCTAAGAATTTATTTAAGCATAATAAATTGGAAATTATCTGGGAATTTAAGAAGAACAGTGAAAATTTCTAACTTATCAAAATTTTGACTTAAACAATCAATGTTTTCAGTCGTATAACCGGTTTTGTTATCTAAAATCATGAATTTTAGAAATCAAATCATAATTTTAGAAGAAGATTGAATGAGGAATTTGGGTTTGATCAGAAATGGGATCCTGGGTAATTTCTGATGTTTTATGTGTTCTGGAAGCTCGGGGTTCTAGTTAAAGATGGCTCGAGGGAGGAGGATAATGGGAAAATTGGTCGAATTTTTTTAGCATGACGTGGTGGCACAAACAGGGAGGAAATAGGGTTTTGGGAATCTGTTGGGTTTGATGAAGAATCGAAACTTTGTGACGGCATGAATGGGTCGAGTGTGATTTGAGCAAGTGGGAATGATGCGTGGGACAGTAATGAAGATTTTGATTGGTCGGCAAGATTTCTGGTGAACTAGATTGGTGAGGTGAGTAGGTTTTCGTCGGCAAGTTTGGAATTCTGGTAGTTCGATAGGCTCGAAATTGATTCCAGTTGATTTTTTTGAATCTGGGCGGTCGGAAGGACTTGGGGAATCATGGATGGTGTGTTGGTGGTCGCGGCAGAGGTCAACGATGCCAGGGACGCGTGTGCATGTGCACGGCGCACATACAAGTTTCTGGCGAATGAAGATTTAGAAGAAGAATATGAGGAGGAAGGAAGAGTTTTGGTTCTCGGGTTGGTATCGTGATAATCGAAGTTGGGCTTGAGTGCTTCATTTTCGTGCGCGAGTATCTATATTGAAGCAGTTCTTTTGTAAATTTAAGCTAAAAGAAAAAGAAGGAGAGAGAAGGCTTGGGAAAAAAAATAGGGAACTCGGGAATTTGCTCGAGTAGAACCTGGGTTTGTCTTGATAAATATCAGAAGGCTAAAAAGCTTTAGAAATTTAACAAAGCCAAGTTTTAAACTAATTGTCTTTAAACTATTTTAAGAAATAATTGTTTTTTTATGTTCAATAATTTAGGTGGAGAAATTCATATTAAGTTTTAAATTTTTAGTTAAACTTAAAGTTTTTCCAATAACTTCTCAGTTTAACAAATTCTGATAATGAGTTAAGATAATGGATTATCTTAATTTTAATTGATGATTACGATTATTAATGGGTTAATTAATTGATCTGTTAATTTAAGGGTTAATTAATTAACGGATGATTAATTAACATTAATTAATAAATAATAAATTACTGGAAGTGATTAGATGGATAATTAAAAGATGATTAATTTATTAATCACTTAATGAGATTAATTAATGATAATACTTAGTGAAAGAAATTAAATGGGAAATTGCTTAATGTTATTCATTAAGAAGGGTAATTAATTAGTTTAATTTAACAAAGTTTAAAATTTATTAACTAATAGTTAGAGGTAATTAATTAAGTAATTAAGTTGTAATTTGTGACTAATTAATTACTTTAAGAAAGTGATTAAGGATTAACTACTTAGTATAATTAAAGGATTGATTAATTAAGGGAATTAATAAAAGGATTAATATATTAATGAAGATGATTAATTAGAGGATTATTAATCAATGTAAGTAATTATAGAACAATTAAGTCGAGTAATTAATTTTGGATCAATGTAATCAATGTGTATAGTAGTTAATTAATTTTTGTAATTAATTAAGTTAAAATGGTTAATACTAGTTAATCAATTTAGTTTAATTAATTAAGGTAACCATTTGATGTTGAGTTAAGTATAATTACTTAAGGTAATTAATGAGGTATAATTACTTAGTGAAGTAATTAGTGGATAATTACCGGATGTAATTAATTTAAGGAAATTACTTGTTGGGTAGTAATTTAAGGTTAATTACTTGATGGAAGAAATTAAGCAATGATTACTCAGTGTAATTGAAGGATTAATTTATATAATTAATCAAGGAGTTGGTTCAATTGATGAAGTAATTAAGGAAAGTAAATTTCTGACTTGTGATTAATCAAGATTGACTAATAAATATAATTAAGTTAAAGGTTAATTATTATATGAAATTTAATTAACTAGTGGAAGTAATTATAGGATCATTAATTAATATAATTAATGGAAGCGACCAATCTTATTTATTAATGATTAAATGTCGATGGGTGCTTTGACTTTGGTTGATATCTCTGACATGAATTGCTTTGTGAATGATATGTTGGATGGACGATGATAATGTGATTATAAATCAGTTATGAATTGCCGTGTGAAAGTATTTTTCGACAATTTAAAGATGAATTGTATTTAATTGGATAGCTTGGTTTAAATGACATTGGATTCGAAGAGACCGGAGTCGGGTATAATGAATACCCGAAACCACTTCGATTCTTTATTATTGATATGTGAAACCAATAAGCTGGTTTGGAATGATTTAAGTAAATTGGACCATAAAATCTAAGTTTTGGTACTTAGGAATTGATATGTGATAAGTGATGTTTATAACGACTTGTGAAGTTATAAATTGATTCAAGTTACCCCGGGTTTATATAAGTCCTATGCTCTTGTATTCCATGCTAGATGGGTTTACTCACGCTGGTTTCCAACCTGACCCGGGTGTTACTTTGATGTAATACTCGGGTCAGACCGAGTATTACAGATTTTCAGGTAAGGACGTTCTGGAGCTCAGGAGGCGAGCTGGATGGCAGGGACGTATGGAGAGAGTTTCCACTATGATAGTGTATATATCTGAGACATGTTAAATTGTATCTGTCCAATGTTGTATAAAATTGTTGTAACTCTGATATATCGATGTAAACTGATAGATACAATTTTCTTTGATATAACTATTATTGATATTATATTTTATCCGCTGCGAATGTGAGTTTGTATGTTTCTTTTCTGTTCTCCTATCTCTTTCTTCTTTTCTCTAACTATCTGGAATTTTTGGGTTCGAAATTTCCGGGTCGTTACAGATAAAGTATGTAACTTACCAGTTGCTAGAACGTTGTTCGGTCCCCCTTCTCATTACAACCCATATGATAGATTTAGAGGGATGAGACTGGTACAAGGGGGAACGAGGGAAGTACATATTTCATTATGCATGCTCGGCACCAACAAGGATACTAAATATCAGTGGTATTAGCCTTAGTCAGTAATCATATGTTTTATTCTACTTTAATATTCTGCTGTGAGGTTATATTGATTATGCTTTGATATTCTATTGTTATTTGCAGGATACCAATAACAACGATCTGTACCTTAGTGGACTTGGATTTTTAATTTAGCGAAAATTCGAGACCATTAAGGTAGGATTGTTACATTTGGTATCAGAGCTTAAGATAATTAATTATAGGAATTAAAAATACGCTAAATGAATATATTTGTATTTTTATTTATAAATATTTTTATTACACACCAACATTTATAAATATAGAAATAGTTGCAACCATATTCTGAAAAGATAAATCTACTATGGGTTGGAAAAATAAATCGAGTAAAAAATATACTCCTATTCGTATCACCCAATGGGAGATAGGTCATATTAAAAGGCGTTGAATTAAGAAAAGCATGAGTGTGACATATAGAAGAGTCCTTGAAGTTAGATGGTATTTGAGTCCCTAGTCAGGCCTTGATTTCCCAATGGTTGTAGAACCCCCCAGGATGGTCTATTTATGATGTACAATAGATCTAGAAAAATGGAAAATAAAGCATTTATATGTTGCAGATATGCAAAAGAAAGAATTAAATAAGTTCCCAAAGAAAGGTATATAGAAATCATTCCAAGATGAAAACCAGATTTTAATATTTTAGGAGAAGATTAGTCAGAAAGTGAATGGAAACGAAGTGGGGCCCTAAAGGACAAGTAAAATCCACTCTGATTCTGACCCCTATGAGGGAATTTAATATAAAATTTTAAAATAAATAATATATTTGAAATAATCTTCAAGGTATTTATTTAGAAGTAGAAAAACCTTATTTTTGAAAGTAAGTAAATATTAAATTTTCTATAAAATAAAATATCCATTTAAATTAAAACTAAAATTTGTAATAAAAATTATAAACTGGTTTAAACAAAAAAATTCAGTTAAAAATGGGTTTTAAATAAAGAGATGCTTCTTTTAGAACAGAAAGAAAGTAGAGTGTATGTATAGCTCATTGTTTTTTTTAATACGAAAATTTTTAAGTTGTAAAATTAGTTTTTAGGGTAAATAGAAGGAAGTTGGTTAAGTTTTAAATGGGGTAAAAAGAACAAGAAAGAATACAAGGATCCAAAAACAAAGCAGTAGGCGAGTGCACTGCTGTAGTAGATATGAATTTTTAAGAACAGATAGAACGAAGATGAAGAAGGCAGAAGTGGAACGAGACAACGTTAGTTATAATTAATAGTTATTATTCGACTCGGTCTAAAATGGGTGTAGGTTTAACTTAGCGAAAATAGGCCAAGAGCGGTCAACCTCCTGGTTCGACCAGTCGATCACTCCAAAATAAGCGGTCAACGGTTAGCGGGCTTCGGGCATGACCCGAACCTTAAACGCAACATAAAGTTGCATTGAGGTAGAGCCGCCACTCATTCCCTCTCATCTCTTCCATTTTATCACCTTCGACCTATTTTCTCTTCATCGTAAAAATTGATCAACACATCTCCTCCAGGCCAGGCAATGATAATGACGATCCAATAGCCCTTCACTACCCTGAAGATTAGCGGCGCTCGACCCAAATCAGCCCCTTGATCTAGATCTAACCCTCTAGCAAACCAAATCATTGCACCTTCATGAAGCAGTATCTCCTCTAGCCACCCAAATCTGACCCCTTAAGAGATCATATGACTTCAAAATGATGAAGAAAAGGTGAAAAGCTATAAAGCGACAGCGAACTTTATATTTCTGCAAGGGCTATCGATGAAGTTTGGGACTTTACCACTTATGGTTTAGAGGGCTGGCTTGCGGCTATGGGATTATTACTATCCTTAGCCATGATATATGTTTGAGAGGGAATGCTACCCATGATGCATGCATCTACTCGATGCTAACTTAGAGCATTCATTCAACGAGGTGGCAACAACTTCACATCCAAAGTGAGTGGAGTAGGGAGTTGGATGATTAAGGAACGGTTTGGAGGTATTTTGCACATTTTCGCATTAGTAAAGGATTTATAGGATATCAAGACCTCCGATCCAGTAGTTCTACAGCAGATCTTCCATAGGGATGTGGATGTCTGGGGGATAGACAATATGTAGGACCAAACCCGTATGGTAGCCTATAACATTCAAGATAACATCGTCCCTAAGATAAGGAGCTTCAATCAGATCAACCCCTTGTTGCAGAAGGCCACCTATACTATTATAGGTGATATTCAAGTGAATTGAATCAAGGCCATCATGTGCCATTATGTAGGCTTGGGAGTTGGGACGTGGAGGAGCTAAATTTCGTTATATGATTTTTCACTTTTACTTTCTGACAATACAGTTAGCTTTTGAGGAGAGCAGATGCAGATGAAGGCACTTTTGCCATTGGATAGGTCCTCCCTATGGAGGATGTGGTTAGGGAGGTACCTGCGAAGTTTGAAGCGTAGGAGAAAATAGGACAGGCGCAGAGGGAGTGGGCTCCATGGTCAGATCAAGAGGTTGTAGAGCTGCGGCCATAGGTCCCTGAGTACGTAGCGATCTGAGATTCGCAGATCCAAATCAAGGCTGAGATCCAAGAGATACGGGCTAACCGACAACGCTAGAGTTGCAAACTTAGATTCATATCTGCCATGCTCCGATCATTCAGGGGCCGAGGTCGTGATTAGGGCTCTCGAGGAGGATTGGAGCCATTCTACAACCTATAGGAAATAGTTGGATTAGCAGCACTAGCTGTCATTTTTCTTCCAGCATTTTTTTAGGTATTGTGTTGTAAGCATTAGTTGTTTGTGTTTGTATAAAACATGTACGATATTATGAGAAATGTTCCTTTTTATTTGTTTTCTTGATGGACCGCTATATTTATTGGAAACCAGTATAAATACGGAAATCTCATAAAAGACATTTACCTAATGCAAAAGAAAGAAAATTATATAAGAGCCTAGAAGTTTTTAAAATAAATTAGGAAAATTAGCGGCTAAACGAAAAATTAAATTAAGTCCGCAAAAAAATTACTAAAGTTCTTGGGAGATAAATTTTAACAATTGTAAGATAGGAAAAGGTTTTTGCAAAACCAATGATCACTATTTCTATGACTTAAAAATTAAAATTTATAGATGAATCTGTGTGCTAATTATTCTTTTAAATAAAAGAAATTATTTTCTAAAATTTGGAAATTTACCGTGTAGTAGGACAGAGTCAATCATAGACGTTAACCCATTAGCTAAACTCGATGGTGAAGGATATGGATAAATTGTTTTGAAAAGTTAAAAAATACTTTTAGGATTTGTTTGTCAAAAATCTTTGATTATTAAAATAAAATATATTTTTTTGAAACTCATGGGAAAATGGGTTTTAATTTTTTTCAAAATTTTCCAACTATTTCAAAAATTAAATTAAAATAAAATTAATGGAAAAGGGAAATTTTTTATTTTTGAAATGCCACATATTTAGCATAGGAAAAGTCGATGGATTAGCAAATATGAATTTTACTATTCAGCAAAAACAACAGTATAATTGTATAGTTAACGACAAAGGGAATAGCTCTTTTAGCTTTGGAATTTCATTTTCTATTCCTTGTTGATAGGGGAAAAAATATGTTAGGAACAACTCTATTTTAATAGAACTTAAAATCTTAAAAATAAAATTTCTTACGCAGACTATACTTGAAAAAAATGGAAAAAGAACCCAGGCTAAAGAGAAGGTTCAAGGCGTAGAGGATTGAGTGTATAAGAGAAGGATGAAAATATGTAATTATTTATCTAAACCGCTTTTCCAACATAAGAATATAAGTTTGAAAACTGAATTTAAAAAAAGATCTTAGAAATAGTATGCTAAGTATTGGATGGTAGGTATGCAAAATTGGTTGAATCATACTTCTATTCATTGAGGTGTTGGAAAATTTGGAAGCAACTGAAGATTTTGATTTTTGAAAATTTGCATACATGTAGAACTGCTGGTATATATAGGTTGTTTGCATCATATTTTCAAATTTTTTTAAACAATGCAATCATATATGAGGCTCCGACTTAGTATTATTCAGGACATATTATATGTATTGCGATACATTGTGTACATGGTTGACTGTAAAATTGGCCACACACTAATTGGTTAAATAGCTTAGAATGGTTGCGCATTATGTTACATAATTCGGTTACTGAGGTATTTTTAGGGAAAAAGTTATTTTAAGGGTAGAAAATGTAATACCTTGTGAGCTGAACGATAATTATTTGATAATTTTTAAAGACCAAAATGGAATTTTCATAAATGTAACGACCCAAAATTTCGCTACTTCGAAAATGAGATATTTCATTTGTTTTAAACTTAAAAATGTTTATAGCTTAAATAAATAAGTTAAACATAATAGATAATAATAGAAAAATTATTTATTCTTATAGTTGATAATTTAATAAGTATAAATTTGAATTTTAGAACAAATCAACAAAAGTTAAGTTTATTAAAAATAAATAAATGCTTAAATAAATAGGTTTAAATATTTATTTAAAATGATAAAACTTATTGAAAACATCTAATAAAGATAATAAAAGTATATTAAAATATTTATAAATACGTTAATAATCATTTTATAAATATAACCAAATTTTGTCGCATTTTGTAAGTTTTACACACGCTGTAAAATTAGAGAATTTGATATTATTTAAATATGATTTTAGAATATAAGGAGACATGTTATTTAAATAATTAAAAAGTTCATTTTTAAATTTGGTTTACATAAATAAATAGTTTAACTAAAACGTCAAAATGTGACTGTAAAACATTTTGTCGGAAAACAAAGATTTGTCGATTAAAAGTTGTCGCAACACTCGCACCTTTATTTTCTTATATAGAAACATATATCTCTACTGCTAATAAAGAAAATTTGTGGAACTAATTTGCTCGATGTCTTTTTTAAATTCCAAAAATGCCCTTACTTTCCGGCGCTCAAACAAAATATCAACGTATACAATAGCACAAACAGCCCGTGTGCGAAGCACGGACACGTACTAGTAATGATTTGAAATGTTATTTCAAAGCAAAAGGTAAAACATCAAATCAAAGAAACATAATAATTGATTTCTTTACTTAATACTTAAACAAAAATGACATAAAGTAATGATTTGAAATGTGATGTTAAGTGTTCAAAAAAAGATAACTTTATAAGTAAGTAAGGGTATTTTGGTCTTTTTACAAAACATTATTTTAATCCAAAACTTTTCTATAAATAAGACCACCATTCTTCCACTTTCTTTCACACATTTTTACATCTTCTTTGTCCTCCTTGAAGCTCTCTTCAATTGCTTCTTCTTCTCTTCCAAATACTAACTTTTTCAAAACCATATCAAATCAACTCCAAACACCATCAAACTTTGCCAATGACTTTAGAATACCATTTAAACATGGTTTAAAATTTAAGAAGTGAAGAAACGATAGAGGAAGAGGAAGAATAGGAGGAGGTTGAACTTATGGAAGGAGGAAAGCAAGTCGTAAAGCTCCGGAGCAAGAAAAAGAGAAGGAAGTGTCGCCGATTTCATTCCATAGAGTTAGGAGAAAATTCAAGGTGCTGCGGAAGCTCTGTCGAAATTCGAGAGTTTGAAAGAAGAGGTCGATGGCATAAAGAAAAAGAAATGGAGTAGAAGTCGATTAGTTGAATTTTAAGTGAAGTGTTGTTGCATATGAATGTTGGTAGGAAGAATTGGTTAAGTTAAATGTGAGTACTCACATTTACTAATTAATCCATAAATTATTTCAAGTATAATGATTTAAAAAGTTTAGTATATGTTGGATGATTTAATGGATGATAACTTGGTTGATATTATGGTTGATTTATATGTTTGTGATATGGATGATAACTTGGTTTGATAAATGATAAGAGAAATGGTTGGTAACCATAATAAAATAAATGAGAATTAAATCCACACAAATATGTGTATGGAAGTTATTTACCCTCTAATTGATTTTAAATAAGTTAAAATAGTTTAAATATGGTTTAAAACAAAGTTGAAATGTTTCGAACAAGTTCCGAAGCAATTCACAAAATTGGTCAAAATAGAGCTTGTCGCATAGCGGTAGTTCGTAAATTTCTACCCATAACTTAAAATTAATGTAGAGAATGATTTATAAGTCGGTTTTCTTCAAAATAAAAATTCTTTGGCTCGCAATGATAATAATTTTCCAATGAAGAAAGAAAATCAAGATTTCATCAAGTAGATTTTGAAATATGTCCAAAACAATTTCCTAAAAACATCGCGGTTTTACAGTTCGGAATCCAAAATGGGATTTATTTATAAATGATGTTTTTAAATGATTAAAAATATGAAATATATTTTATAAATATATGAAAATGGTTTGAAAAAGATTTGGAATGGAAATTATGAATTTTCATATATTAAAAAGTTGTTTAAATCAAATAAGCTTATATAGCACTTTACGCAGCACTTTTATGCTGCGAATTCTACAACCTTTTGAATATGAGTTTAAACTTAACAATTCTTTCTTAAATATTTAGTGAATGATTTTAAAAGGATAATTAAGTAATCTAAAAAGATTTGGAATTTTTAGTAAGACTTTGAATAAATGTTTAAGAGAAATAGTTTATAGCATTTAAACAATAATTGAAGAATATTGAATGTATTAACAAACTGAGTATGCTGAAATGACTAGTATATTTGTCACGCCTATGAGATCTAGGAGGATAAAACAAGTTGTTTAACTAAGGTTAGGGATGGAGCAACCAGTGCACTGAACTTACCTGGCTTATGTTTTCTCTTTTTAGGCGAGGGGTGGAATAGATCGAAAGGAAAGCCCGGATGCTCTAAAAGATCATATTTAAGTTTTCCAAGATAAAAGAAAAGAAACAAATTCTTCAAATATTATTTAACCACTCAACATTTTTTACTTGATGGTCGGTACGAAGGAACCCGGATCAGATTTGGGTGATTCCTATCCGATATCCCCTTTAAATTAATTTTCAAAATAAAACATATTGAAGACAAAGATCGTTAAAGACAAAGTTATTCATGATGTAGGATTATTTTCCATTATTCCCTGGAGGTGAAACTTGCCATTAGTCCCTGGAGGTGAAATTTACCATATTTAAGGTGGCAGTAGTACTTTCTTATGAAAAACTTCGATTTGCAAGAATATGATTTGAAGTTAAGAAAGAAATCTTTGATTAAGATTAATGAATGATTTGGGAATATTTTCCCTAATTTAAAATTATCATTTGAATATAAGAAATCTTTGATTAAGATTTAGTGAATGATTTTGGAATATTTTCCCTATGTTAAAAGTTATACCTTGAATATATGAAATCTTTGATTAAGATTTAATGAATGATTTGGAAATGTTTTCCTAAGTAAAAGAGAAAATGATTTGGAATTATTCCAAGATTTAAGAAAGGTTTAAATAAATCAAATGATTTGATAATTGAGGCTTAATGATTATATATACATTTGAAAAGAAAATGGAATAACTTGAAAAAGAATATATCAAAGAAAGATATTTGCTTTAAATAAAATATAAAGTAATTGATTGATGATTGATATCCAAATATGGACTTAATGTCTTTTAAATCGATGATTGGCTTTGAAGGAACCAAAGTCGGATTTGGGTAATCCCTTTCCGAAAACCACTTTGAACCAATGTATACGTTCGAATGTGAAGACATGTTGAATATGACGATCATTGAAGACCGTGGATCTTCATAGCGTGAAGACTGTTAGTTGGACATGCTCTGAGTAGCTATCATTATAGAGTTATTTATAGCAGTGGTCTCTTCATCGTGGAGATTTTTCGGACTGCAAGAGCTTCTCGTCTAGTAATGGCCGAGGAAAGTGCCTTCGGCTTCGTTCAGTCCTAGAATGAACTTGTATGGACGAATGTCTGACATTGCATTTTTGAGACACAACGTTTGAATTTTACAAATGTACATCAGCGGTGGCGGAGAAGGCAATTTATCTTAGCTTAACACCCTCCTTGAGACGTACGATCTCAAGGGTTGTATTTTTGTGGAAGGCAAATAGTGATCAAAGAATGACAGTGTGGCATTCAAAGTGGAACCTAATATAATCAAAGCGTGGTTTTGTATGAAAAGCATGGCTTTGAAGAAATTGAGCGTAGCCTCGTAATCCTCACACCCCGGTTATGATGGAATACTATGTGGTCTTACAGACACAAATTTAGATTAAGTGAGTGTGTATGGTGGTGCCAAATACGTTTGGCCCTTTGGGGGATACGTCCCTTAAGGCATTTATTGCCCCATTTGGTTAAAGTGGTTAGCTTGAGAAAAGCAGGGAACTACCGGTTATCAGTTGTAGTATAACAAGTATAGTTTCAAATGATTAGTTTGAGAAAAGCGATTAAGGCACTGTGAGAACTATCTTTGTTATGTGTGGATCGATGAAAAGGTCACAAGTTCCCTACCATGTTGGAAATCCAATCCTAATACGAGATTTACAGTTTTGATTATATTCCCAAAATAACCGTAATGACTTGCAAACATTTCAGCTTTCCCTTTTGGTATCTTATATTCCGTTCGACATATTCCGTTGTCCTAGTCCGGGATATTACCTTAGACTTAGTCCGGGTATTGATACCTTATTTGAATAAGTTTATTTGAAAAGTGTTTTCAAAAGAATGTCATTAGAAATAATATCAAATATTTTGATATATAAAAGTGTTTTGGTTATCATAAGGTAAAAACCCGTCTGTATTTATGTATAGGCGTGGGCTTATGAGATACCCTTCTTTTCAAAGGTTTTGATAATATAGTCATTTTAAATTTCGAGTATCTCATTCTTGTTTTACAAGCCTGATTAGTGTATTTTAATACTCGGGTCAGATCCGAGTAGTTTCAGGTTGAACTGAAGACGGTTGGAGTTTCCAAAGGAGAGCTGGAGAACTTCATCATTGTATGGACGTATTCTATTATCTGCTTTGCTTAGCGAGGTCCGTACATGATAGGGGGTTCTCGCTTCTTGTTAGGTAGCGAACGGATGACTCTCACTCCTACATGTCCCTGAGATCGAGTGTTGAAGGGTTGGTTTCAGTCGAGAGGTTGGTCGTAAAAGCAAAGCATGAGATACCAGTGTAAGCTACGACGGAAAGTGGCCGTTGTCGATGGTTGAAAAGCCTGGACCATTACTTTTGGTATCAGAGCTGAAGCCTTGGCTTTGATTGGGTAAAGACTCATCAGAGATAGGGTTAGT
The DNA here is from genome assembly GCA_030765085.1 of Allium cepa. Taxonomy (NCBI): domain Eukaryota; kingdom Viridiplantae; phylum Streptophyta; class Magnoliopsida; order Asparagales; family Amaryllidaceae; genus Allium; species Allium cepa. The sequence continues at coordinate 1,023,209,408 of CM060931.1, read as the reverse complement.
AATACCATAAGATGAGTAGCTCATTAGAGATAGGGTTAGTAACATCCCAGAATGAGTTTGAGTGTATTATATATGAGCGCGTATTTGTTAATGACTAATAAAAATGTTTCGTGTTGATTTATCTATTGAGTGATTTATGGATTCTGATTGATGTGCCTAATCACCTTATCGATGAGGGTTCCTAAACATTTAAACACGGCGAACTGACACACTAATTTTGAGAAAAATTCGTAAATGAAATAATTTTACCTAGGATTATATTTTGAATATAAAGTATATATATTTTGAAAATATGTATAGTTATAAATCATGATTGGTGAAATTTAAATATGAACATCTTGTGATTAGAATTTCACGGTTTGACTATAAGATGTTTCATAAAGATAATCGATAAGTAAGAATTCTAATAAGGTAATTAAGATCTTTAATACTTATTCAAAAATAATAAATTAAGAAAAGATAATGTTATATTACTATCACAAATTGATCGATTTTTTGATTTAAAAGTTTACGTACAAATACCTTGTGAATTAAGTTTCACGATTTGACTAAAAGGTGTTTGGTAATAATTTTTTTTAAAGAATGAATACATAAGATAAAAATGTATTTAAATGATTGTGTGAAAGGAAAAATAACTATATAAAAGGAACGATAATTTAAATTCGAGTAAAATAATTGTGGTTGAATGAAGTTAACTAATATAAGACAAAATGACTTTATAAAATAGGTTTTATAAAGTAATCTCTAAAGGATTTTGAAAACGGTATTATTTCAAATAAAAATAGAGATTTAAGAGTTAAGAGTTTGAGGATTTAAATATGGATAGTTTTAAAAAAATTCAAAGCCAGAAATTTACTAATAACATTAAATAAGAAATAAGTTTTATAACTTATTAATTTAAACTATTAAATTGAAAAAAGCGATAAATGACACTAATGAGCATTAATAAAACAAGAAGAAAGTTATGTAAAAATAATTGAATAATAACGGTCGAACATAGGAGGCATAATAATTAAATAAATTTACATAGTCTCAAGTATGTGTTTATGACCGGTATGAATCATCAGATCTAGTCGATAACTTAGACAAATTATTAATGATATAGTCACTAGTATAGTTTGGGATCCAAGATCAGTAATGTTACACACCAGAAGTCTTCCCATTAAAAGGTGCTACCACGGTTGTGTATACATTGTACCATTTTGAGACATCTCTAATTGTACTACTTATGGGAATATATGTTCGCGATATGTGAAGGGAATATACCAAAGTAGGGTTCGCCTCGATTGAAGTATTAAAGGGCCAGATTGGATCCACTTCAATCCTTGTAGTGGGTATGTACTAAGTAACCAAGTGTTCATTTCCTTGGTTGCATTAGTCAATCTAAATAGGAAGGTGAGCATAGGCTCGATGCTATGTCAGCAAGGTTGGTACCATATATATGAGGAGTGAGGCTGTACATATAGGTTGAAAGCGTCATCGGTCCTGAAGCGGTCAGTAGAAAGACTCTGGTTATGCCTATATGGACTACACCTCCTACTGTGTAGATCACGTATGGGATATGCATTGCCTTATGGTTGTTTATTAGTGTATTATAGTTAGGAGGCAAGGCTAGGTAACCCCTAGATGAGTCTTTAAGATGAGTAGAATACGACTATATAGTCGTAATGCTGTTGTTAGGCACTTACGGGAAGATCCTCGAAGTGGGAAATTCGATCTAGACATAGATGGTGGATACCTAGTGCAGTGCAAAGTTATAGAGATTAGGCGGGGAATGTATCCTAGTCTATGGAGGGACCGTAGTGCTTACACATGCGCACACACATGTAGCTATTATATACCTCGAGTAGGTGAGGTTTATTGTACGCGTATATGAAGTCAAGACGACTAAGTTAAAATAGTAAATATAACACGTAATGGAAAACAATCGGCATAATTAGTGTTATGGATAAAGTATTTAATTTACCAATCACCGAAACATTATTCCAATCCCTCCTCATTACAGCCCATGAGATAGATGTAGACGGACATGTATTGATATAAGGCGTGGGTGGAAGGACAGATTTTATTATGCATGCTCAGCACTGAGAAGGGCACTGAATATTAGAGGTATTAGCTCTGATATGCTTTTGTTATTTATAGGATACTAACACCAATGATTCGTACCCTAGTGGACTAGGATTTTTTATTTAGTAAAAATTCGAGACCATTAAGGTGTGGATTGTTATAGGAGTTTCAAAGAAGAGAATTGTGATGAAGACAATAGTGAAGATAGTGTTGATTCTGTAAAAAAAATTATCCTCTACTTTATCCCAATTCAAGATTCCATAACTTTATAAAACTCATATCCTTCTTTCCAAAAACCAAAAGAAACCTAAGAAAAAAACGGTCCAAAATTTCTATAAGGATTAAGCTGGGTAAGAAAGAATTTCTAGAATTAAATCGTTTTCAAGTAAAATTTGAAAGAAACTCTCAAGCAAATCCCGATGTCCATCTTCTAAACTTCCTCCACCAATTGGAGAATCATCTCAACATGAAAAAAATAAAAGGAAAGATCAAGAAGAGAGTGGTAATAGAGATGACCATAGTGAAGAAGAGGAAGAGGAAGAAAGTTAAAATCAAAAACATAAAAAGCTTAGAGTATGGTAAAATTCTTTGAAGTAAGTAAATCACTCTCTTAATTACTAAATACATCGTAACAATATTTTCATTTCATTGGTCAATTTGAAGTGGTCATACATTTTGGGATCTCAGTGTCTTCATGGTGTGGTGGTACTTGCATTTGCTTTTGTCGTCATGTTCTTTGTTCATGTGCTCAATACATGTTTGCTCATGTTATTTGTTTGAAGTGTTATTGAAACATTTTTTTTGCCTGTGTTGTTAACATTCGATGCTATGCTGCTGTTTGGTCAATGTAAACATTTGGTACTATGTTGTTATTTGGTTTATGTAAACATGGTGCATTGGCATATTGGTTGTGAAGTATAAAGTTAGTTAGTTTGTTTCATATGTATGCGCTCTTTTACTCTTACATAAAATAATTTTTCCTCTGTTATTCTGCTTTTGATGATGCCAAAGGGGAAGAAAATATTGGGCATATTGATCGAAGAGTTAAAAAAATTATTTTGCACGCACGCGCGCACACACACATACATATTCCTTTTATAAATATATAGTTTTCGTCGTCAATAAGGGAGAATACGTCTTGAAATTTTGGGTTTCGATGAGACAACAATATATATCTCTATGCATTTGTACAAGTTGATTAACTAAAGAAAATTTCAACAATGAAAACTAAGGAAAGGACTATAACTGAGCTCGATCAATGATTACCAACTATCAGAAGAGTTGTTGTGTATTGTAAGTCTAGAAAAACTTGTACAATATCCATTAATGATATACACACACAAATATTTTAAACTTTTTTTTGGACTTAGTGTTTTCTAAATGCAAAATTTCAAAATAGTTAGGAGTTGGATGTTTGACCCAAAAATTCCAACATTTGACTATAGCCAAATTTTAACAAGAGCAGGATCAAACCCTATAAAAAGTCAGACGTTTGGCTTTTCTATACAGACATCTAAGGAAGAAAATTTTAATTTTTTTAACCATCGAACGTTCGATTGGTTTGATCAGCTATCAGAATAGGGCATCAATCATATGATCAAACAAACTAAACATTTGAATCAAGCTCAAAAAACAACTATTTATTTTTTGGAAACTGATCATGCCTCTGAGGCATATAATCAGACATCTATGTAATTTTTAACAAGGTTTTTATGTATAATAACAGATGTCTTAATCATTAAACTAGACTTTGAATCTTGGTAAAAATGAACATGTTCTTTTCTAGAATGTATTCAGACGTCTGAAGTGTATAACAAGATGTCTAAGATGCTTTTAAACTATTTGTTTTAATAAATAGATGTCTGAAGTTGCCTAGTCAGACATCTGAGAAATTATAAACGAATGTATTTTGGACGAACACTTTTAATGTTGAAAGGTTATCATTGTTTATTATTAAGGGATGTAACATTTTTATTGGTCAGTTGTATGTAGATATTAAATTCATACTTTTAATTTAAAAATCTTGGTCTCTGATTTTTTATCTCTAAAATTCTCTGTGATATGAAAAGCTTTCATAAACTATCTCCTGCCTCCTAAATCGATAAGATCAATTCACTATCATCAATGGATATCATAGGAAATATGTGCTATTGTAACAACCCTGTATTTTGTAATTATTTTATTGTATATTTTAATTATTTTAATATAAAATTTTGATTTAAAAACTTATTTTACTTATTTGGAATGATTAAATTTTATTATTTAAATATAAATCTTGATTTTATATGAGTTATAATTCCAAACTTGTGTAAGCTGAATATTTGCCTGAAATGCTGATTTTGGTCAAAATAGTCAAGCTATGACTTTTAACTTAAAATTTTAAAAGTTTGAAAATTTAAATTTTTTTCTTTTATTATGAAAGTACATAAAATTCTAAGAACACCACTTTTCGTTTCGTTGAAATCGGATGTAAATTGTGAAAGTTATACCCTTTACAATATTGTGTGTATATAGGGTTATTTAACAATGACTATTTTAAATTGTATAAATTACTTCTTCTTTGTTATATTTTATCTTAATATGTGATAATATGTTATATTATTTATATTTTGACTTTTAAGCATTTTTAAAATGATAATATAATTTTTCTAAAGTTTATTTGAATTTATTTCAATTTATAAAGCCTAGTTTGGTATTTACTGCATTTTTCTTTATTTAAAATTCTATTTAATAAAAATTAAATTATTATTTTACCTTGAAAATGTTTTAAAACCATTTTTAATTCAAATTTTGTGTTATAATATTTTTTTACGAAGTAATAAATTTTTCAAAGTCATTGGAGATTTTCTTGTAATTTTTATGTCAGGGTTGCTATTTTTAAGCAATTTCTTATTTCCTTTTTCTATTTTAAATTATTTATTTTATTTTATTCTTACTTAGTTTCGGTTTTAAATAACATTTCTGAGTTTATTTTGTTTTTATAAAATTAAAAAGAAAAGGAAATGCAAAAGGTTTAGAAAGTTAAGAGGTTTTAAAAGCCTGAAACGTAAAGGCGTTTTATCCGTTTCTTTTTCAATTAATACATCAATTTATCTTAGCCAATCCTTTCCTCATCCATTGCAGCCGACTCCCTCATATTATTCACGAATTTTTAAGCTCAAAAACCCTAAAAAAAATCATGGCCTCCATTCTTGCAAAAAAATTAGGTAAATTCTTCTTTTCTCCTTGTTTTCTCTAAATTTTGATTTGTTTCTCTTCTAGTTTGGATCGGCCTCTTCTCCATAGCCGCAGCCACAAACTCCTACATCTCTTCCATGCCTCCAACACCATCTACTCCACCATCCATGACCATGGCCGAGCCATCTATGGTGGCCAAACCCTTCAAATTGCAACCTACATGCCTAAAAACAATGTTTTTGACCGTTGTTGCCTCATTTCCTTCATCCACCACTCAAACCGCCACCGCCACCACTGACCTGATCGCCACGCACCACTCCAGCATTGATCTGACCTGTAGCATGAATAGCCAAGCCCACATCAGTCAAGGCCGAACCCATATGTGCACCAAAAACCCACTTGTTTGCCTTAACCCTTTGTATTCTCATGCCTTGTAACCTCCACCTTGCTCTTGCCATGTAGCCGTACCTTCTAGGTCCAAACCAGACCCAAACCCTATCCAAACCTGACCTATATGATTCCATACCTGGGCCAAAGCATCATCATAGTCGAGCATAAGTGTCCCTTAGGCCAAGCATTGAAGTGATTGAGGCATGGTAAAATCATCTTGTCCATTTGTTGTTTTTATTTCAATCAGTTTCAATGTTGTTTTGTATTGTATGCATATGTTTATATGGTCTTGTTTATTTGTTGTATACAAGATTATTATCAAGGCTTTCCATTCATTCAATTCAAATCGTGTTTGTCGTGCTTTTGGAATCGCTCTTGTGTTTGTTGTTTTGGTCTCTAGCTTCGAAAATGTGAGTCTTTCTCACTCTGACATTTATACTTATGGAAAGTGAATTGATGACAAGTATTTAGTAATATAAAATGTTTATGCAAGTTAATGATGATCATATGATATGTTATGCCATGTTATTACCATGTTAAACTGTTAATTTTCACCTGACATCTGATATATGACTGTATATTACGATATTGACATTGTTTATATTATTTATGTATATGATCACACTGCAAGTTCCCTGTTAGAATAAAATTCGTTATGGGCTGAAATGATAGGCCCGAATGGTTTTTAAATTTTTCATTTTGACTTGGGATTGCGGGTTTGAAATGATAGAACCCGGATTTTTATTTTTAAACTGCGAATTAAAATAATACATATCTGTATCACTTAAACTAGGTTAGAAAACTATATACAGACCCATGGTTATTCTATAAAGTGTTTTGAATATTTTTAAGTATTTTAAAAATATAAAATATATGAAATTTGATTTAGAAAGGTTTTAAAATAAATAAATTTTGACTTTTTTATGTGTTAAAAATGTAATTTAGGAATGGTTTAACTGGATTTTTGAAATATAACTTATGTTTGAAAATTTGGAATTTTGACTAAAAATGATATTTAAGTTATATGAATAAAATAGACTTTAATTATATTTGGAAAATGGTAAATATGGTAAATTGATTTATATTTGAATTTAAGTGATTTATTAAAGAATTATTAATTTTTCTATAAATTTAAGTGGTTGAATAAATGACTGTTGAAAAGTGAAATTTTAAAATATAACTAGACTTGAAAATGTGAAATTTGAGTTTTAACTAAAGATTTAAATTAATTAAATAATTTGGAAATTTATTTAAATTTGTGAAATGGTAATATAAATCTGAAGTGTTAAGTTTATTTGTTGAAAAGTGAAGAAAGAAAGTTAGACACTTGAACTAATAAGTGGAATTATTGAAATTTGGATTTATTTATAAGAAATTTATTGTATAAAATTAATATGTCAAATGATATGTTAATGAACATCTTCAATGTTAAAAAGATGATTTTTAAAATTGTTTATTTGTTTTAAATTGAAGTTATTAAATTGTTGGAAATACACTAAAACCTGGCATTTACTTTTAATGGCATTTAGAAATGCTATGGTTTCTGAATTGAACTAAAACTATGAAAAATGAGCTATTACAGCAGGTCTGTAATGCTGTTGTTGTTGTAACTGAACTCATAGACTAATATTTGGACTTAGGTTTATTACAGCATTCCTGTAAAATGCTGTTGTGGTCTGCTGTCTTTGCTGAAATCAATTTAAACCTTGTTTTGAAATCTGAACTACCGCAGCACTTCTGAAATGCTGTCTTTTCTGTTTTGAACTATAATTCAACTAAAAACTGAGTTTTAGCAGCAGTTTTAAATGCCGACTCTGCTGAATTAAAGTGTTTTCAAGTATAACTTATAATAGTTTTTCTATATGCTGTGAAATGGTGAAATTGTAATAATTATGGTTTTTGACTTAGTAAACGAACTCAGAATGGTTTGGAACTTTGGAAATTGAATACTTGATTTGGAAGTATAATAATTACACTTTTAAAATGATTTTTTTATTGAATTAAATCGATGGAATATAAATTATTTAAAGGTGATTTGAGATGATAATAATTGAATGTTATCTTTGAATTTAAAGATGCTAAGATATGATATATTGAAATGATTTGAAATGAAGTTTTGAAAGATATGATATTCTGGTATATATTAAATGATTCGAAGATGAAGTTTTGAAAGTTATGATATTTTGAAATTAAACGATTTGAAAATGAAGTTTGAAAGATGTGATGTTTATGTATTAAAAATGATTTGAAATGACTTGATAATTATTTTGATAAATATTGAATTTGGAAGATATGATGTTTATGTATAAAAAAATGATTTGAAATGACTTGATAATTATTTTGATAAATATTTGAATTTGAAAGATACGGTATGTTGATATATTGAAATGGTTTGGAAATGATTTAATCTTTATTTTGATAAAGATTTGGGTTGAAATGATATTTTCTTTTGAAGTATAAAATATGTTTAAAGTTATAACCACGGGTTATAATAACGATGGGTTGTTAAAGAGACCGGGATCGGATATTGTCTTACAGCCGGCCAATACCGAAAACCACTTTAACAACTGTGTACGCGGTGGAGATTCCAGAATGAAGTAGGATGGTGGCGACATTCTCGAGGTATATATTACGTGGACCCAACTCCCGTGAGTTGGCATATATGACTAAAACAGGAGCTATACCGGGCTACACAAAGGGTCGCACCCTTTCATCGAGCATGCTCCATCGGAAACCATTCTATTACTGTTGTGATTCGATTCGGTGGCGCCACTTTGATTCGGGATTATTGTTCGAGGTGGGCGGAAGCTGCTGGCTTGCCGTCGCCACCGTTCCGGGAGTGCAAACGGTGTATCCACCCTGGCATTGCCTCGCGTGCCGTGTCATATCCTTATATCGAGCCCACTACGATTTTGGTTTTAAAGATCCGACCGCGTTAAAGTTCACCATCCCCTTAACGCTATTTTCTATATGATTATACTTTACTGATTAGACACTACCGTATATAGCGTATATTACTACATAGTAAATAGTTTAATGGATCCTTAGAGGATGGGCGGTCCCAAGCATCCTTTAAGTTACTGATGCATTTTGTTACTGTTCACTTGAGTTGATTTACAGTTTATAAGTATTTATGTCCTGACTCGAGGGTTTTGTGTTTTGCTTTACTCTCGGGTCAGACTGATTGAGTTAGCATTCAAGATTCACCTTCGGCGTTGGAGCTTTCCTTGAAGATCCAGCCATCTATTTTGTTTCAGTATCCAGTGGTTCAGTGATGTATCTGATTTGTACCTTATGTATCCTGTTACTCTTCTGTTGTATCTTATTTAACTCTGATGTATCTTATATTTTGTATAGTAGCTTCATGAGCTACTATCTCTTTTTATTCCGCTGCATTTTTATATACTCTATGTCTGTGATCTGTGATTTTTATTTACTGTATATTCTGAGGTTTGCCAAAATTTTATTTACAACACGGTATTTTGAGCAATTCAATTCCGGCATGAGTGTCTGCCTATGCATTTATAATGGATGCGAATGGTTGAAAATACCTGGTTGTTACAGTTGGTATCAGAGCTTTGGTAGCTCTAGGCAGAACTCAGCATATGGAGTAGATGTATATACAGAATCACTTTCATTCGAGTTGAATCTCTTTCTTTTGACTCGATTCCGTTGAATTTTGTAACGTTCCCTGCGGTTCCAAAATCCATTCTTATTCCCCGCTACTCTTCTTCATTTGATTCTGGAGTATCCCATAACTCCACTTCGAATGATCTTTATAGTGAATTTGCGGTCCCGCCAATCTCAAAAATTTTCTTGTAAAAGGGGTGAAACTCCTTTACAACAGCATCGATTCACCAAAGATTTTATATCCTCGGTTTAGATGCTAGTATCTCCTATTATCCCAAACTCTATCTCTTAAGGTCGAATGTAGATTTACCCCAGAAAATCCACTTCGATCTTATAATTTAAGTCACGGTTGACCCGATTAAGGTTCCCGTGATTTATTTTAGCTTATTCGCCTCCCTACTCTGTATTTAATCATCTTGTCTTTTGCTTCCAACTTTTTCTCCAACATTTTTGAATTGTATTTGTCAATCTATATTTTTTTATATATTGTGTTGTTTGAGTTGTTGATGTTGATTTGGGTTCGCGATCGATTCGTCTGATCAACGCCATCGATAGGATTTCTAAAAAACTTTGACAGAACAAATTGACACAATATTATTTTAAATTTTGTTTTGTTTAATGAAATAAATTTTGATATAAGTTTATGGAACTTAATGAAATGATTCAAATTGATAATTTGAAATGATAATACATGATTTATCATTTATTGTTCTATAAATGAATTTATAAATAATTGTTTATAAATTGATTTAGGAACTTAAATGAATTTAGAAAAAGAAATTTGAGAATTTAATTTCCGATAGTTTCAAACCTTTTGTTTAAAAAGTTTTAAATGGGATATATTATTTAAAGTATTTTCAAATAGAAATTTGTTTCCAAAGAATTTTAAAGTTTAAATTAGTACTCTTCTCTTTGTCGTTGGAAGATAACTCCAGTGATGACTGCAGCATCATCGACGTTCATTTTCGAGTTTCGAAGTGAAGAGACTATTCTGTAGTCTTGCTATAGCTTTGTTTTGGGAATTAAATTGATTTGAATTTCTAAAATATGACTTGATTTATAACATATATATAAATATATGATTGAAATTTGATTTGATATATTATGTATATATTATTACTTATCTCTAAATGGTTTGAATGGAATCGGAAATTAAATTCTTAAGCTCTATCTTAAAGAACAATTTCAATTATAAAAAAAATTAAAATTTTGGATAAATGATTCAAACTTGAGATAATTGAATTTGAATATTTTATTTGTATAACACACAATTTCATTCCAATATAACTTACCTTAATTCTCAGAAGTTGAATATGTAATTGGATAATATACAATATAAAAAGATTTTATAAATAAAATTTGAGTGGTTATAATAAATGTTATACACTTAAATTTTAGTTATAAAAGATTTACAGAGGTAAAAAGAGAAAAAGAAAATTTAAAGAATTTTATTTAAATAACTGAAAAATCAAATTTGATTTAATATGGAACCTTAAGTCTAACCTAGGAATTTTAATAAAGGTCATTTCCTAAAATGAATATGTGTATAAAAAAATGTATCTTTAAATAGATAAAATAAAATACATTTGAATTGGACATTTTGTGATAAAGTTTATTTAACTTGAATTCATAGTTTAATTGATGTCTAAATGAATGAATGTGTAGGGAAATTTGATTATTATATTTGCTATGATAAATATTTTATTTATGTAATAGAGATGTCTTGAAAAATGAAAATTTTATAATTGAATGAATGAACTTAGAAATATTACAACTTTGAAATGAATATTATTTGACCTTGAATTTAAATGGTTTAAATGAAGATTATTTTATAAGTGTTAGGATTTTAGTAGTATGATTTCCAAATGATAACATCTCTAAATTGTTATGATTTCAAAGCATTATGATTTCAAATTTATTATCTTATTTTGTTTTTCAAACTATCTTTTGGTTGTCCTCATTTCTCTTATCTTGTTACAGAATGGGAAGGCTATTGCTTACACCAGTCTGTTTAGAAATCTTTCTATAATCTTTGAAAATCTTGGGTACACATCTGGATCTGAGCACTGCTTACCATCCACAGACCGACGGTCAAAAGGAAAAGGGTGAATCAGATTTTAAAGGATCTTTTCATGCTTGTGTTCTTGATTTGATCACCTCCACCTTGTTAAACTTACCTATAATAACAGTTACTAGGTATAATCTCAATCTTCTTGTTACCTTGTCTAAATCTTGTCTCATTCTATTTTTTTCTGTGCTTTCCCGTACCTCGTTCCTTTTCGGGGACGAAAAGTTTTGAGTAGGGGAGAGTGTAACAACCCTATATTTTGTAATTATTTTATTGTATATTTTAATTATTTTAATATAAAATTTTGATTTAAAAACTTATTTCACTTATTTGGAATGATTAAATTTTACTATTTAAATATAAATCTTGATTTTATATGAGTTATAATTCCAAACTTGTGTAAGTTGAATATTTGCCTGAAATGCTGATTTTGGTCAAAATATTCAAACTGTGACTTTTAACTTAAAATTTTAAAAGTTTGAAAATTTAATTTTTTTTTCTTTTATTATGAAAGTACATAAAATTCTAAGAACACCACTTTTCATTTCGTTGAAATCGGATGTAAATTGTGAAAGTTATACCCTTTACAATATTGTGCTTATATAGGGTTATTTAACAATGACTATTTTAAATTGTATAAATTACTTCTTCTTTGTTATATTTTATTTTAATATGTGATAATATGTTATATTATGTATATTTTGACTTTTAAGTATTTTTAAAATGATAATATAATTTTTCTAAAGTTTATTTGAATTTATTTCAATTTATAAAGCCTAGCTTGGTATTTACTGCATTTTTCTTTATTTAAAATTCTACTTAATAAAAATTAAATTATTATTTTACCTTGAAAATGTTTTAAAACCATTTTTAATTCAAATTTTGTGTTATAATATTTTTTATGAAGTAATAAATTTTCCAAAGTCATTGGAGATTTTGTTGTAATTTTTATGTCACGGTTGCTATTTTTAAGCAATTTCTTACTTCCTTTTTCTATTTTACTTAAAATAAATTATTTATTTTATTTTACTCTTACTTAGTTTCGGTTTTAAATAACATTTCTGAGTTTATTTTGTTTTTATAAAATTAAAAAGAAAAGGAAATGCAAAAGGTTTAGAAAGTTAAGAGGTTTTAAAAGCCTGAAACGTAAAGGCGTTTTATCCGTTTCTTTTTCAATTAATACATCAATTTATCTTAGCCATTCCATTCCTCATCCTTTGCAGCCGACTCCCTCATATTATTCACGAATTTTCAAGCTCCAAAACCCTAAAAAAAAATCATGGCCTCCATTCTTGCAAAAAATTAGGTAAATTCTTCTTTTCTCCTTGTTTTCTCTAAATTTTGATTTATTTCTCTTCTAGTTTGGATCGGCCTCTTCTCCATAAACGCAGCCACAAACTCCTACATCTCTTCCATGCCTCCAACACCATCTACTCCACCAGCCATGACCATGGCCGAGCCATCTATGGTGGCCAAACCCTTCAAATTGCAACCTACATGCCTAAAAACAATGTTTTTGACCGTTGTTGCCTCATTTCCTTCATCCACCACTCAAACCACCACCATAGCTGCCACCACCACCACTGACCTGATCACCACGCACCACTCCAGCATTGATCTGACCTGTAGCATGAATAGCCAAGCCCACATCAGTCAAGGTCGAACCCATATGTGCACCAAAAACCCACTTGTTTGCCTTAACCCTTTGTATTCTCCTGCCTTGTAACCTCCACCTTGCTCTTGCCATGTAGCCGTACCTTCTACGTCCAAACCAGACCCAAACCCTATCCAAACCTGACCTCTATGATGCCATACCTGGGCCAAAGCATCATCATAGCCGAGCATAAGTGTCCCTTAGGCCAAGCATTGAAGTGATTGAGGCATGGTAAAATCATCTTGTCCATTTGTTGTTTTTATTTCAATCAGTTTCAATGTTGTTTTATATTGTATGCATATGTTTATATGGTCTTGTTTATTTGTTGTATACAAGATCATTATCAAGGCTTTCCATTCATTCAATTCAAATCGTGTTTGTCGTGCTTTTGGAATCGCTCTTGTGTTTGTTGTTTTGGTCTCTAGCTTCGAAAATGTGAGTCTTTCTCACTCTGACATTTATACTTATATAAAGTGAATTGATGACAAGTATTTAGTAATATAAAATGTTTATGCAAGTTAATGATAATCATATGATATGTTATGCCATGTTATTACCATGTTAAACTGTTAATTTTCACCTGACATCTGATATATGACTGTATATTACGATATTGACATTGTTTATATTATTTATGTATATGATCACACTGCAAGTTCCCTGTTAGAATAAAATTCGTTATGGGCTGAAATGATAGACCCGAATGGTTTTTAAATTTTTCATTTTGACTTGGGATTGCGGGTTTGAAATGATAGAACCCGGATTTTCATTTTTAAACTGCGAATTGAAATGATACATATCCGTATCACTTAAACTAGGTTAGAAAACTATATACAGACCCGTCGTTATTCTATAAAGTGTTTTGAATATTTTAAAAATATAAAATATATGAATTTTGATTTAGAAAGGTTTTAAAATAAATAAATTTTGATTTTTTTATGTGTTAAAAATGTAATTTAGGAATGGTTTAACTGGATTTTTGAAATATAACTTATGTTTGAAAATTTGGAATTTTGACTAAAAATGATATTTAAGTTATATGAATAAAATAGACTTTAATTATATTTGGAAAATGGTAAATATGGTAAATTGATTTATATTTGAATTTAAGTGATTTATTAAAGAATTATTGATTTTTCTATAAATTTAAGTGGTTGAATAAATGACTGTTGAAAAGTGAAATTTTGAAATATAACTAGACTTGAAAATGTGAAATTTGAGTTTTAACTAAAGATTTAAATTAATTAAATAATTTGGAAATTTAGTTAAATTTGTGAAATGGTAATATAAATCTAAAGTGTTAAGTTTATTTGTTGAAAAGTGAAGAAAGAAAATTAGACACTTGAACTAATAAGTGGAATTATTGAAATTTGGATTTGTTTATAAGAAATTTATTGTATGAAAATAATATGTCAAATGATATGTTAATGAACATCTTAAATGTCAAAAAGATGATTTTTAAAATTGTTTATTTGTTTTAAATTGAAATTATTAAATTGTTGGAAATACACTAAAACCTGGCATTTACTTTTAATGGCATTCAGAAATGCTATTGTTTCTGAATTGAACTAAAACTATGAAAAATGAGCTATTACAGCAGGTCTGTAATGTTGTAGTTGTTGTAACTGAACTCATAGGCTAATATTTGGACTCAGGTTTATTACAGCATTCCTGTAAAATGATGTTGTGGTCTGCAGTCTTTGCTGAAATCAATTTAAACCTTGTTTTAAAATCTGAACTACCGCAGCACTTCTGAAATGCTGTCTTTTCTGTTTTGAACTATAATTCAACTAAAAACTGAGTTTTAACAGCAGTTTTAAATGCTGTCTCTGCTGAATTAAAGTGTTTTCAAGTATAACTTATAATAGTTTTTCTATATGCTGTGAAATGCTGAAATTGTAATAATTATGGTTTTTGACTTAGTAAACGAACTCAGAATGGTTTGGAACTTTGGAAATTGAATACTGATTTGGAAGTATAATAATTACACTTTTAAAATGATTTTTTATTGAATTAAATCGATGGAATATAATTTATTTAAAGGTGATTTGAGATGATAATAATTGAATGTTATCTTTGAATTTAAAGATGCTAAGATATGATATATTGAAATGATTTGAAATGAAGTTTTGAAAGATATGATATTCTGGTATATATTAAATGATTCGAAGATGAAGTTTTGAAAGTTATGATATTTTGAAATTAAACAATTTGAAAATGAAGTTTGAAAGATGTGATGTTTATGTATTAAAAATGATTTGAAATGACTTGATAATTATTTTGATAAATATTGAATTTGGAAGATATGATGTTTATGTATAAAAAAAATGATTTGAAATGACTTGATAATTATTTTGATAACTATTTGAATTTGAAAGATACGGTATGTTGATATATTGAAATGGTTTGGAAATGATTTAATCTTTATTTTGATAAAGATTTGGGTTGAAATGATATTTTCATTTGAAGTATAAAATATGTTTAAAGTTATAACTACGGGTTATAATAACGATTGGTTGTTAAAGAGACCGGGATCGGATATTGTCTTATAGCCGGCCAATACCAAAAACCACTTTAACAACTATGTACGCAGTGGAGATTCCAGAATGAAGTAGGATGGTGGCGACGTTCTCGAGATATATATTACATGGACCCAACTCCCATGAGTTGGCATATATGGCTAAAACAGGAGCTATACCGGGCTACACAAAGGGTCGCACCCTTTCATCGAGCATGCTCCATCGGAAACCATTCTATTACTGTTGTGATTCGATTCGGTGGCGCCACTTTGATTCGGGGGTATTGTTCGAGGTGGGCGGAAGCTGCTGGCTTGCCGTCGCCACCGGTCCGGGTGTGCAAACGGTGTATCCACCCTGGCCTTGCCTCGCGTGCCGTGTCATATCCTTATATCGAGCCCACTACGATTTTGGTTTTAAAGATCCGACCGCGTTAAGGTTCACCATCCCCTTAACGCTGTTTTCTATATGATTATACTTTACTGATTAGACACTACCGTATATAGCGTATATTACTACATAGTAAATAGTTTAACGGATCCTTAGAGGATGGGCGGTCCCAAGCATCCTTTAAGTTACTGATGCATTTTGTTACTGTTCACTTGAGTTGATTTACAGTTTATAAGTATTTATGTCCTGACTCGAGGGTTTTGTGTTTTGCTTTACGCTCGGGTCAGACTGATTGAGTTAGCATTCAAGATTCACCTTCGGCGTTGGAGCTTTCCTTGAAGATCCAGCCATCTATTTGTTTCAGTATCCAGTGGTTCAGTGATGTATCTGATTTGTACCTGATGTATCCTGTTACTCTTCTGTTGTATCTTATTTAACTCTGATGTATCTTATATTTTATATAGTAGCTTCATGAACTACTATCTCTTTTTATTCCGCTGCATTTTTATATACTCTGTGTCTGTGATCTTTGATTTTTATTTACTGTATATTCTGAGGTTTGCCAAAATTTTATTTACAACATGGTATTTTGAGCAATTCAATTCCGGCATGAGTGTCTGCCTATGCACTTATAATGGATGCGAATGGTTGAAAATACCTGGTTGTTACAGCTATCTTGACAAAATCAATGTACCAT
The DNA here is from genome assembly GCA_030765085.1 of Allium cepa. Lineage (NCBI taxonomy): Eukaryota > Viridiplantae > Streptophyta > Magnoliopsida > Asparagales > Amaryllidaceae > Allium > Allium cepa. The sequence goes on along the minus strand of CM060931.1, from coordinate 1,023,192,819 downwards.
AGAAAAAAATTATCGAAGCATCAATCTCTTTTACTAAAGTAGAAGTCTTGTTTTAGGAAAAATCAGGCAACAATGTAAACCTATTCATCTAGGTTAAGAGAGGGCTTTTGGTTAGTAAAGTACTAAAGGGAAGCTTCTATAACGACTCGTATTTTATGTATCGAAGGATCGTAAAATGTTATTTTTAAATTCATATGAGGCCGTATGACTGTATAACTTTGGAAAATGCCTACTGGTGGCATTTTCTATATTTAGGATTTTTTCGGACGATTTTACCCTTGAAAAATTATAACGGCTATAACCTTGGATAAAAGTCGAATTAGTGTCCCGGACCACTTCCACTAGAAAGATATGATGGTTTCCCTTTCTGTAGAATGGTCACAATAGTAATTTGGACTTTTTTTGGCTAGGAGATATGGCTGTTTAGAGATTGATAGTTTTTAGAGCAACTTAGTGGGTAATTAGTGAGTTTGGGAACAAGCTCACTGGCCCATTTTGGGTTTGGAGACTATATTTGGCTTATCTATAATCCTCAAGTCACCTTTACACCTTTTCAAATAGTATAAGACTCCATTAACCTATTCTTCACCCAAAACCTTCTCTTTTCTCCTCTAAATCAGGTCTAAATCATACACTAAAGGTAAATTAGCAAGGGGATTCAGTAGACATCTTCAAATCTATATTTTTCAGAAGAGAGAATCTCGTTTTTGCTGTTAATTTTTGGATTTGCCTCGATTTGCATGCAAAACATGAATTTTGAAGGTTTTGGTGATTGGTTTATCGTCTCTCATCTTACTTTATATGTATATATCTATTTTGATATGTTTCAAACTCATTTTCAAAGTCAAATTAATGTTTTTAAACTGTTTTCTAAGTCAAAACGGAAGTAAAATGAATTTTGAAATGTTTAGTGCATTTTAATCATGTTATCTTGGAGTATAGTTACTTTTATATGTGGTAGGTTATATTATGGATTATTATGTGATTGAATTACGATGGTTTGATGTGTGTTTGGCTATTTGGGTGTTGTGATTGTGTATATTTTTGCATGGTTAAAACGCCTATCGAAGCGACTTAGCGTTAGGAGCCGTAAAGCTGAGCTTCGACAGATTGACTCATTGTTGAGAGTTATATTGTTGAATATGAAGTACACAAGAATCAAGAACAGGGTGTAGCGGTGAAATCAACATGAAACTTGAACTCGGAGATGCTACATTAAATTAGTTTGGTGGTGAGGTGGTTTGGTTCTGGTTGTCAAAGTTGGCTCAGTGGTGGAGTTGGCTCGGTGGTGGAGTTGGCACGATGGCCCGAACAAGAAAATGGGTTTGGTGGAGTGGTTGGATTGGTGGTCGAGTAGGATTTGGTTCGGTGAGGTGAATGTCCGGGTTTTAATGGTGGAACTGGTTCGGTGAGGGGTCGACTTAGGGGGCCAAGCATGAAAGTCAGTTTGGTGGGGCTCAAGTTCGGTCCTAGCTTGTGAAGTTGGTTCGAGTCATGGATGCTTAGGTTTGGCTATGGGTTAGGGGGTCTTGCTTCAACGGTCATAGGATGGACCCGTACAAGGCATGGAAATGAGAGAGAACTTCATCGTAACATGGTGATACTTTGGCTACTTCTTCAGGATGTGTTTCGGAGTTCTCGTGAGCAATGTAGAGTGGAATAGACAACTCCAAGCAACTTAGGATGACCTTGGATTCCGTGTGGTAACAGAGTAAGCGATGGAGTAGCACTTTGATGTGATGAGTTTAAGACCATAGTACGATGGCTTTATGACTTACGATGAGAGTCTAAGGCATTCCAATGATGACGACTTAACAAAGGGAGTCTTGGCGATGATTCACATGGGAAACTTCAACGGTGAGGGCTTACGAGTGGGATTTACGACTATGTCCTACTGTTGAGATAGCCATAATGGAATAATGATTGAGTTCCATTATGGGGATGCATGTAAAGGGATTGCTAATAGCTCAGGATTCTAGTGGGCTCGTAAAGAATGTATATGTGAGGCCTCCTAACTAGATTTACAATTGTGTCTGAATCTTGTGATAGCAGATTATGTCGGGCTTTGTAATTGTAGGCCTAGTTCCTAGCCTTTCATAATGGCATGGATTCGAGCACCAATAAAATCAGGATTTTGATTGGGTCCTTGGTTTGATGTTATGTCATATGAATTATCATATTTCCTATGTACATGAGTAATGGTAAGGATTTGTTTGATTTACATCATGTTTGCCATAGTTGTTTATCACTCTAGGGTGTCATAGGTATTTTCCACCATATACATAAGCACTGGACATTGTACTACGGTTGTAGTACACTTATATGGTTCTGATAGTACATTAGCATATAGCGACTATCATGTGCTAACCCTTTGGATGTAGGGACAGATCGTGTATGGTTCTCATACCTATGCTCCTGTTTACTATATACAGTTTTTATAGTAATTTTGAGATGATGTCTCGCTTATACCATACTTTTTCTGATCTAATGTTTTATACTTTGCTTTTTATTACCTCGGGTGCTTTTGAATGAGTAGATTAGGGTTAACAGGTTTGGATAGCGCATGGAGCTGTACGGAGGACACGTAGGAGGTTATATTTTCATATATCTATACTTCGGAGCTTACTATCGCTTATATTTCGTTATGCAATACTGCGAAGCTATGTCAGTACTTGTATTTTAGTGAGACAGTTATAAAGTTTATTTCGAAGAGTTGGATGTATAAACTATTTATTTTAGTATTTGTATAGTCTATGAAACTGATGCATTTTGATGTTCTTATATATTATTCATTTGATTATATTACTGTCACACCTATTTTACATCTATGTTATTATATTATATTTTGTCTAAACACTATGAGATATTCTATAGGATCCATGCTTGGATTTTTATTACTTTACACCTTTGTTCTACCATTGGCATCAATCGGGTACCTCCACAGTGCTCTATACAAGTATATTAGGTGTTGGAGGTGTATGACAGTCGTCACATTTGATATCAAAGCTTAGGGTGTGTAGACGATGTAAGTGATAGTTGGATCCATTAGAGATAAGGATCTACCGCCTTAGAATGGATCGAGCGATATACAAAGCATACTTGTTATATTTTTGTTTTCGAAACTATTTATATTATATGTAAGTCACATTGCATTCACAGACACCACCTATTCCTTTTAGGGACCGATCATTCTTAGTATAGCTTGTTAGAATGAGCCGACTAATGAGAAACAGTGTTAGGAACTCCGTTTTTGGAGTTGTGGAGGGGGAAGGATCATAAGATGCTAACGCCGACTTGCAAAACATGTTCGCTGAGATGATGTGAAACATGGTTTCGAACACCCAAGTTGCACATACTGTGGTTGTTGGTGGTGGTGCTCCAGTGCAAGCATTGAGGGATGACATTTTTCAAATTGAAAAATATTATTCTACTTTGGGAGGCAAACCATTTCCATGAACAGAATCAGCCATCGAAGTGTTAGATTAGTTAGACATATGCGAACTCATCTTTGAGGATATGGAGTTAGAGGATGCAATGAAGAAGAATCTGGCCTCTATACAGCTTCAGGAAATAGTTATAGAGTGGTAGAACGCTATCAAAATTACTACTCCTGAGGACTAGATTATGTAGGAGCAGTTCAATGTGAGTTTTTTGGAGAAGTATATATCGGTTTCTCAAAAGTCAGCTCTTTCGAAAGTTTACTAACTTAGGACAGGGAGACTTATCTATGTTGGAGTACGTGGCTGAGTTTGACACACTGTGGAAGCACAGCTTATGTTTTATCGATACTTCTCTTAAAAAGAATGAGAAGTTCATCATGGGTATGGATGATTATGTTGATGAAAAGCCGGTGAGTCATATTAGTGAGACCTTTGAGTGGCCGGTATTCATCATGAGAGTCTGTATCCTAAGCCTAAGTCGGTTGTTTCTCCCAAGGATGAGGCAAAGCCACAAGCTAGCGGAAGAGGCAAGATGAAGTGGGAGCAATAATAAGAAGAAGAAGCAGTTTCAGAAGAGTGATTAGAAGAAGGGCAAGTGAGAGCCTATTTGTTATAATTGTGGAAAGAAGGACCATCTTGTCAAAGACTACAAGACGCAGGGCAAGAAGTGCTACAACTGCAACAAGTCATGACATATTAAGAAGGGTTTTCGGAAACCACCGAGGAACAAACAAGTTTTTGTCTGCTTATGCTTTGAATGTTGTCCCAGCTTTGTCTGCTTATGCTTTGAACGTTGTCCCAGCTTCGTCGAGTGCTCCATCGACGAAGGAGAAGGGGAAGAGCACAATTATACAAGGCATGATTTCTATTTCTGATACATCAGTACACGTTTTACTCGATATCGTGGCTTCACATTCCTTTGTATCCAGTGATTTGATGGATAGGTTAGACTGAAACCATGATTGTTGACTGACCCATGATTGCGACAAACCCAGTTGGAGGCTCTACTAACCTTTGCATGGTTTGTCGAGACTTGATCTTATCGAGTCATAGATATTTGTCTGCTTATGGTTGCCTTGTTTTGGGTTTTTTGGTGTTCGATATTGCTCTAGAATGGACTGGCTGCAGAGGTGCAGGGTTGTGAGAGGCCATTGGTGACAATAAGGATGGATGGTGAGTGTGAGTTGAAGAAAGGATGCCTACCTGACGATGAGATGATGGTTACCTTCTATACTCGCTTGAGATCCCATACGATGAGTTTTCATCTGTGCCTATAGCAAGGAAGTATCGAGACATATTCGAGGAGGTGACCGGATTACCACCACATAGGGAGATAAATTTACGTATAGATTTGGTGAAGGATGCTAGGTCAATAGTTATGCCTTTGAGGCGTATGGCACCCAGGAGGAAGAAGGAATTGGAGGAGTAAGTGGATGACCTGTTGAAGCAAGGGTTCACTCGTAGGAGCATATCTAAGTGGGGTGCACCTGTAGTATTCACAATCAAGACTGATGGCTCTTTGAGGTTGTGTGTAAATTACTGTGAGCTGAATAAGGTGACAAAGAAAAAACAAGTATCCACTCCTATATATTGTTGGCTTATTCGATCAGCTCCATAGTGCTTGGATGTTTTCACAGTTGGACCTTGCAATGGGGTTTCATCAATTGAAAGCGACGAAAGATAGTGTGCCGATTATAGTGTTCTATAAGCCATCTGGATTATGTGAGTGGTTGGTAATGTCATTCGAAGCTATCCAGTGCACTAGCATACTTTGTTTATCTTGTGAACCGTGTCTTTGGGGATTAGCTAAATAAGTTTGTATTCGTGTTCGTAGATGATATCCTTGTTCACTCATGGACGGAGGAAGAACCTAGGGAGCATTTGAGGTTTTTGCTCGAGTTAAGGAAACACCAACTAAAAGCGAAGTTTCAAAGTATCACTTCTGAAGGAAGGAAATGTGTGTCACGTTGTTTTGGGCAGGGTATTGCTATAGATCCTATGGAGGTAGCAGCAGTACAAGACTAGGATCGACCCAAGACCGCTACAGACATAATGAGTTTCCTTGGACTAGTGGGACATTATAGATGTTTTATCAAGTATTTCTCTAAGGTAGCAGTGCGGTTAACCAATTTGAGGAAGAAGAATCAGACTTTTATTTGGGACACAAGGTGTGAGCATGCATTCTTGAGTTTAAAGGGGAGGTTGACGAGCGCATCGGTGTTAGCCATTTTGAGCGAGAATGAGTAGTTGACATTATGCACAGATGCCTATTGTAACGACCCGGAATTTTGGGTCGCCAAAATTTAACATTTAATTCATTTTAAATGTTGGATATGGATTCTAATTTGAATCTTGATAATAGAAGACTATGGTTGAGTTAATAAGATGAGTTATAGTTTCAAAATATGGTGATTCCATTTGAATTGGAGTAATAATAATAATTATTAGAACTGAGAATAAATTGGAAGTAGTTGAATGGGAATTGTTATAAAATTGATGTTTAAATGCATTTTTAAGTTCCATAGGTTATAAATGATATTGTTAGATTTTTGGAAGAATTTAAAAGTTAATAGATTATTATTTGGAATTTTTTTTTTTTTTTTTTATGAATTTAAAATGAATTTAATATTATTAAAAATGCAATTAATCAGATTTTGGTCCGGAATGAGCCAAAACGATTTTTAATGTGTTTATAAATTGTATATGAATTATTGTTAAGTTAATAAAATTTTAAAAGTGGAGATTTGGAGTGATTTCGATAATTTCGAAAATCGCTTAATTAAATAGACGAGTTAAAATAGCCTTCCGGGGCACAGTCTCGGAATTCGACGAAACAAGTTCCATTGGATCCGTAATAGTTAGTTATTATCGGATTTCAATTTTCGAAGCAATCGGAGTTGTCGTTTGACCCCGGCAGCTCGAAACGCATCGAAATCGTTTTAATCGATTTAATTTGATATTGATCGTTTAATTCCGTAACTCGCACATACGACCGAATTAGCTTACGAAACCTGTTCCATTGTGTCCGGAACGCGGAAAAACCCCAGGATAGCCTGTCGGATCGTGAGAATTGGAGTTCGTTTGCATTAGTGGTTTAATTGAGAATTTTATTAATTAAATATTATTAAAACTATCATATATATATTTAAAAATCTCAAACCCTAGCATTCTCTTTCCAGCCGCCTCTATTTCGTTTAATGGCCGGTAAGTTCCCATCTTCTTCTTCAAATTCCTTCCTATCCACTTATTAATTTCAAAAATCTCCAACTGCAAAGTGGAAGGGCTCAAGGAGATCTACGAATCTAATGGTTGAGATGTGGTTTAGCGGAGTAGATCGTTCGAATTTGGTCGTCGTTTGGGCTCGGTTCGAACGTGATTTCTGGGTCAACGGAGAGGCCGAGCGTGGCCGCGTTCTGGCCATGGGCGCCGGGCGAGGTGCTCTTCGATGTGGTAGGGGCCGATCGTCCTCAAACTCGTCGTAAATGCCCGCGTTTCTCAAACCTAGGAACGGCATGATGGGTTTCTCGGTTCTGTATGCGTGAGAGAGAGGGACAAGCTGAAGCTTGCGTGCGCGTTTGGGGCAAATGAGATGAACGGGCCTGATTGTTGTGGTAAATAATGAAATTAAATAAAAAGAAATTTATTTGAAATTAAAATTGAAAACTTATAAATTCCGTAACTCATTCGTATTGTATCAGAAATTAATGAACTTGGTAGCGCCGGAATCGCAGAGGAACGTTCTACGCGATGGTGCAGATCCGGAACCAATCCGGGCAAGTAGGAATTTGGGTTAAATCGGACACCGTCCGGTTTAATTTAAATTTCGAACGCTCGCCGAAACTCAAGGTGAGTTATTCTCACTCACATCTGGATACTAGTAAAGTAGGTAGCTAGTATTGATTGTTTGTTTGGATGTTTAGCTGAATATGTTAGTTATTATCAAATTGAATTGATATATATACTGTTGTGCTAATGTTTGTGGATGCAGGGAAAACAGGTTGGAGGGATCCAACGGGATTCCTCACAATGTAGTAATATTTTTATATTGATGATTATGCCTGTTTATATATTGTGATTGATAAGTTGGAATTTAATTGCATTGTGATATTGTGGTTTAAACTATAAACCCAGAATATCAGTTATAAAGAAAATTGCAGTTTTAATTATAAAGAAATTAAATTGGGTTTCAAAGAAATTGAGAAAGGGTTAAATAAGAAATTAAAAGAATATAAATATTTGAAACCTGATTTGGATGGAAAACTGAAATAAATTTGTAAAGGAATATTACTGGATAAGTTATAAATCCAAAATTAATTATATTTGATAAATTGAATTTAGAGAAATAAAGGTATTGTTAAATAATGGATTTAAAAGGGATTAAAATCTGAAACCTATTTTAAAATGTAAATTGGAAGTTTTAAAATTTGGAATGATAATTAATTTAAATGTTATTAGTTGAAATTTTGGGAAATTAAATTTATGTTATTAAAATATAAAATTAAATTGAAATAAATGGACAGAAATTGTGTTAAGGATTTCTGTGATGATTTAGTAGAAATGAGATTTCCTAAGGAAAATCCAAGTTCGAGTTTTAAATTGATTTTATAAAAAGAAGTTTTAAAATCTTAAACTGGTCTTAAGGAATGTTTTGAAATTTATTATTTTAAAGTGATTATTTATAAATTAGCAATAGTAAAATTTTATAAATATCTTAATAATTATGTTTATAAATGGATTTGTTTTAAAAGCTAGTTTTGACCTAAGTATATTGAAATAAGAGTTAATCTTTTTACCACTTTATTTTAATATATAGTATAACTTAACCTTAATTTAAATTAAGCTATATCTTTTAAACAGTTTTGCTTTAAATATTTTGAAATTATATTTTGATTAAATAATTAGTAGTAAATTTTATCTATTTAAAGTATACTTTAAATTTAAATGTTTTTAACTGTTTTAAATCTAAACTGTTTTGAACTTGGATATTTCCAATGGAAATATATGGTAAATGATTCACCTTGTAAAGGAGGAATTTTGAGAAATGTTTTCAAATGAGATTTGGAAATTTGGTAATATATCTTTTAAAGATACTTGAGGTAAATAAATAATTTGGGAATTATTTATTGTGTGATGGATGCTATGGATGTTTATGAATATAAATTGATAGTTAAATCACCGACTATCAATATTGGACAAATTGCGTTGATCGTTTCGAAGAGACCGGGATCGAGATTTATTTCTCGAAAACCACTTCGATCCGGTTTGTACGTTTTCGTGCGATAAAACGTTTTCGGAGTCGAAGATGGAGCAGTGAAGTGCAAGGGCTAGTCGCTACTAATCCTGAGGATATTTCCAAAATGGATGTAGTAGGAATAGTGCCTTCGGTTCCGTTCGAACCCGGGACGGACTTGTATGGACGAATGCTTCGTGACATCGTCAGCGGACGATGGGCATTCTAAGTGAAACGTTCTAAAGGTAACGTTAAGCCTCAAGCCTCACCAACCAGGAATGACTGAAAATCAGGGGATATGCAGCAAGGCTTCGTGGGTAGCCCCCACTGGAGAGTAAGGTCATCCCTGTCTAGAGGTTCCTTTTTATTTCGGCTTAGTGGTGCGGTTGCTGATCCCAACCGCGGGGTGATCTTATTCGGAATTGCCCATAGGTGATTCCGGTCTTGTGTTGCAGGGGACGAAGGGAGTAGTCCTCGGTACTGTGATCTAGACCACGTACTGTGATAGGTGGTACCCCAGTGCCTAGTCATTGTTGGAAATCCATTTTCCCTACGAGCCTTTTACGAGTTTTGTTTGTATTACCCACTTCGGTGGCTAGTAGCTGGAATTTAATAATGTAACAATTTCGGCTATTTTATAAGTATTTGTAAATAGACCCTATTATAATATCAGAGGATTTCTATAAAAAGTGTTTTAGCTATCGTAAGGTAAAAACCCGACATGTTTATTTGTGGCGTGGTCTTACGAGATGCTTTTGTTTTCAAAAGGATTTTTGAAACTTTAATAATCAATTGTGTGCATTATTATCAGCTGGTATGCCAGACTGACTCGGGTGTTATTTCATTATAATGCTCGGGTCAGACCGAGTATTATATGATCAGGATAGGTTGCTATGGAGCAGGAGAGGAGCTGGAGTTCGAGACGTATTATATGTACCTATATATATATATATATCCGCTGCTATGTTGTATGGTATGTCTGTTATGTGATGATTGATGTATGAGTTACTCTGATGATATGTTGTATAAACAGTTATAGATTTCATTTTGTGTAAAGATATATAGTTGCTATTATATTTTATTCCGCTGCGACTGTGAGATTCCGATATTGTTTAGTTTCTTCTTCTTCTATCTCTTTTCTTTTAACCTCAATGGTTCGTATTTCTGTTCCACTTGAGTCAATTAGGGTAAATAATGTTGATTCAAGGGGTACGGATTTGCGGGCTGTCACACTTGGTATCAGAGCTTAGGTTGGCGACAACCTTGGCTTTGGTGGGATAATTACTCATTTAATAGAGTCAATAGTACTCTATAATAAGTTGAGTATAATAATAAATATGAGAGCGTACTTGTTAGTGTTTATAAAATTGTTTTTATACTGTGTTGACTTATCGGTTGAGTGTTTATGAATTCTGGTCGGTGCGGGAAGTACAACCGTATCGATAGGGGTTTCTAAACTCTTAAACAAGATAAACCGACATAGTATTGTTTTAAAGTGGATAAATGAAATAATTTTATCCAAAATTATATTTTGATATAAAGAGAATAATTTTTGGAAATTATATATATTTGACTGTTTGGTTGCCAAATTTTGAAAATCAAATAAGAATCTTGAATTTTATCAAAATTTGAAATGATAAGCTAATAAGAATATAAGATATGAAAATGGTCTATAACCAAATAGAATTAATTAGATATGTTGTAAATAAGAAGTGAAATTAAAATTTGAATTTAAACCAGAATTTTAACACGGAAGTTTTGAAAAGATTTTAACTGTATTGAAAATAAAAGTTTGGAAATTTAAAATCCTGGGAAGTTTGAAATATTTTCCAATGTATTGAAGCCAATAATGGAATGTTGATTTGGGAAGTATTTTTGAATGGCAACCGTTTTGAAATAATTTTGGGAAAAATTAGAAGCATTGAACTCACTGTAGTCGCTGGAAAATAATCCTGATGATGCTGGCCACATCATTAGAATTCATTTTCGAGTTTCTAAAGTGATGGATTGCTTCCCTAGTAATTGGTTATGGTATTGTTTGGATTTGTTGGGGATAACAGTTGTTTTGGATATTTCAAAAATGGAAATTTGTTTGGGATATGAACAAATTGTTTTGGGTACAAACAAATTGGTTTGGAAAACATGGAAATTTGATTTGATATACCAAATGGGTATATATATTTGATATATTTCAAAATGGTTTTGAGATAAAACCGGGTAAATTGAATTCTGGGAAAGTTCTAATTAAATAATGAGTAAAGTTGAAATGAATTAACTATTAAACTTATTATGTAAAGTAATTTTAATAAGAAGGAAGAAACGAAAATCTTAAATCTTGGAATTAAAATTTAATTTGAGAAAGTGAAAGTGAATAACATATGTTGAAGTAAATAAAATATGTTGAAGTGAATTGAAATTTGAATTTTACTTGGATAAGTAAATAAGTTGGACTTAAGATAAAATTTATTTGGATTAAATTGAAAGGTAAGTTGATTTTGAGATTTGGGTCATTGAGTAATGGATTATACCCATAAGCTATTAAGTATAATACTTATAATTTGAGGTTGTGGATTTGAAGTTTACAAAGAAATGAATGAAGGGAATTTGTATCCTGAAGAATTCAGATGTATATATATACATATGGAATTTAGAATTGTGATTATAAAATTATGGTGGAGTAAAATGAGCAATATAAGCTTTTAAAATAAATAAGTTGGTGAACTTATAAAAATTGAAAGTGAGATTATAATCATAAATGGAAGTAGTTGAATGGTATGGTGAATTCAAACCTAATCTCAAATGAAATTGTGAATTGAGATAAGGTAAGGTGGGATATAAAGAAGTGAATGAACTTAAGTTAGTAAACAAGTTTTGAACTTGTATATGGAGAATTAAATTTGGGAATTTGAAAATGAATCCAATCTAAATGAATTGGATATAAAAGGTGAAATGTAAATTGCTTATAATTGCATTAAGGAATTCACATTCTTAAGTTATTAAGTAACTTAAATTGGAGATTATAAAATGAGAATGGACTTAAGTGAGCACTTTAAAATCTTGAATGGAAGTAAAGTTGCAAATTTATTAAATGGAAGAGGACTTAAATGAGCAACTTAAACTCTTGAATGGAAGTGAAATTGGAATTCATTAATGGAAAGAGTTGAAGGGTGTGGCAAATTTAAATTTTGACCATAAATGAGATGCAAAGTCTAATGAAGCAAAATGAGAACATAAATGTGAATGTTCTTAAGTGGAAAATAAGTCTTGAACTTATGTATGGGGAGAATAAGGTTTGTTTGGTAATGAAATTGAAATTGAATTTCAGTTGTGTAATAAATAATATTGAAAGAAATTTAGATTCTATTTAAAGGAGTAAAAAGGAAAGGTAGAAAATTTAAATGTGCCAAATGAAATAATTGGAAAACGGTGATATTATGAACGAATTCAGAGTAAATTAAGAAAGTGGATTGAAAACTAATATGGATTATGTTATTGACTGAATTAAATTACAAATTAATGGAATTTGTATTGTAATGGAAAGAATTTGATAGTTAGTCAAAATTTGAAGGTAAATAAAAAAAAAATAAAAAATTCCTGATTTGGATTGGGATTCAATTATGGTAATAAATAATGGAAGTGTGAAAGAATAATGGAATTTGAATATACTAAAGTTGGTTTGAATTGTGGATGAAAATTCAAATGAGTGAAATAAATTTAAATGGACTCTTTGTTAATCAAAATAAATTTGGAAATGGATTGAATTCTAAACAAAGAGCATTAAATTTGTATATGAATGGAAATTTGATTTGAATGAGAATCAAATGAAATAAAATTTGATTTATAAGGAAATAATGAGAATATTGTTAAAGAACTTAAGCAAATTGAAAGAAAAACAAAATGGTTGAGAATGAGCCTTATTAAGTAATGTTGAATGAAATTTGTTAGATAATAATTGCAAGAAATGATATTAATAAGTTATTGTGATAAATTAAGGATGTATGGGTTGTAAATAATCCAGGAGGGAGAGATATTAATATAAACTTGGATTGGTTAATGAAACTAATATAAATCCAAGTTGGAATTAATTTTAAATGGTTATAAGCTTAAGTGGCAATTGTTTTGCTTGAATGACTTGAATATTTGAATGTATTTAGAATTAAGTTGTTTAAACAACTAAATTGGTTTTGGATAAATTGGAATTTGATTAAGTGAAGTCAAATTAAAATGAAACTAAATTTGGTATGCAAGAAAGAATTGAGATATTATGAAATTGAATTTGGGTTTAAAATATATTGAGCTGGATTGGAATATAACCTAAGGGTTGTATATTAATGCAATCAAACTTGGTGATTATGCATATGAATAGACATAAGCATAAAGGAAATGTGAGTCCTTCACATTGGTAATAAGAATTTGATTGTGAATCAAATTTAAATAATGTTGCATATAAATGAATTAAAGCACCTATTCATAATATTGAAGTGAATATGAATGAGTTGTCTTAGTGTATTCAACACTGAACTTGGTTTTGAATTAATTGGAATGCATTGAAATGTTATTAAGTAATTTTGCATAAGAATGAAGATGCTTCTACCCTGAAGATAAAGGTGGTTTGTAAATCAATTAGGAATTGTATTGAAATAGATTGCTATTAGTGAAGCATATGTTAATCCTATTGAGATAAATATGAATTGTATATGGTTGATTTGAGTATAAATCAATTCAAGTGAAATAAAGTGAAGTTGGACTTGAATAAGAGATTTGAAAAACAATTAACATCTTGATGGTAACATTGTTAAACTATGAAGCATGAGTTTGTAAAGAGAGTTTAAAACAATGTCGAAATTGTGAAATTGCTTTTAAGGGTGATTTGCATGCATTATTATGAAAGTTGCTTGATTTGGTTATGGAATAGATATGTTGGATTGCTTTTATATTGGAAAATGTTGATTAAAATGCACAGATCTTGTAACTAATGAGTATGTTGAGTAAGTGCAGGAATGCGAGGCGCTCGAGAGGGTTTGAAGCGCGTATATGCATTATATATTAGCTACTTGCTATTAATTTTGCTAAAAGGTACGCCTACGCAAATAAAATTGGAAAATGATATATATATTGTGATATATTTTGGTTTCCGGCCGTGTGGGCCGATGTATATATATTTGTGTATCCTGCGATATCGCAGAAGCTCCTCCGTACAGGGGAGACTCTGCCAAAATTTTCCGTAAATTTTGAGAGTTAGAAAATTTTTGGGTTTTGGGAAAAGTTAAGTAACTTATGAAGTTATAAGTTAAAATTAAAGCTTTAGAATTAATAAAGCAAATAGGTTTGGGAATTGAACAAAAAGGATTTTGTGAAGTGTATATAAGCTTTTAACTAAGCTAATGGGATAAGTAAATGGGTTTAAGTGCATGTTCTACCTTATACAAATTTCGGGGACGAAATTTTTATAAGGGGGGAGGAATGTAACGACCCGGAATTTTGGGTCGCCAAAATTTAACATTTAATTCATTTTAAATGTTGGATATGGATTCTAATTTGAATCTTGATAATAGAAGACTATGGTTGAGTTAATAAGATGAGTTATAGTTTCAAAATATGGTGATTCCATTTGAATTGGAGTAATAATAATAATTATTAGAACTGAGAATAAATTGGAAGTAGTTGAATGGGAATTGTTATAAAATTGATGTTTAAATGCATTTTTAAGTTCCATAGGTTATAAATGATATTGTTAGATTTTTGGAAGAATTTAAAAGTTAATAGATTATTATTTGGAATTTTTTTTTTTTTTTATGAATTTAAAATGAATTTAATATTATTAAAAATGCAATTAATCAGATTTTGGTCCGGAATGAGCCAAAACGATTTTTAATGTGTTTATAAATTGTATATGAATTATTGTTAAGTTAATAAAATTTTAAAAGTGGAGATTTGGAGTGATTTCGATAATTTCGAAAATCGCTTAATTAAATAGACGAGTTAAAATAGCCTTCCGGGGCACAGTCTCGGAATTCGACGAAACAAGTTCCATTGGATCCGTAATAGTTAGTTATTATCGGATTTCAATTTTCGAAGCAATCGGAGTTGTCGTTTGACCCCGGCAGCTCGAAACGCATCGAAATCGTTTTAATCGATTTAATTTGATATTGATCGTTTAATTCCGTAACTCGCACATACGACCGAATTAGCTTACGAAACCTGTTCCATTGTGTCCGGAACGCGGAAAAACCCCAGGATAGCCTGTCGGATCGTGAGAATTGGAGTTCGTTTGCATTAGTGGTTTAATTGAGAATTTTATTAATTAAATATTATTAAAACTATCATATATATATTTAAAAATCTCAAACCCTAGCATTCTCTTTCCAGCCGCCTCTATTTCGTTTAATGGCCGGTAAGTTCCCATCTTCTTCTTCAAATTCCTTCCTATCCACTTATTAATTTCAAAAATCTCCAACTGCAAAGTGGAAGGGCTCAAGGAGATCTACGAATCTAATGGTTGAGATGTGGTTTAGCGGAGTAGATCGTTCGAATTTGGTCGTCGTTTGGGCTCGGTTCGAACGTGATTTCTGGGTCAACGGAGAGGCCGAGCGTGGCCGCGTTCTGGCCATGGGCGCCGGGCGAGGTGCTCTTCGATGTGGTAGGGGCCGATCGTCCTCAAACTCGTCGTAAATGCCCGCGTTTCTCAAACCTAGGAACGGCATGATGGGTTTCTCGGTTCTGTATGCGTGAGAGAGAGGGACAAGCTGAAGCTTGCGTGCGCGTTTGGGGCAAATGAGATGAACGGGCCTGATTGTTGTGGTAAATAACGAAATTAAATAAAAAGAAATTTATTTGAAATTAAAATTGAAAACTTATAAATTCCGTAACTCATTCGTATTGTATCAGAAATTAATGAACTTGGTAGCGCCGGAATCGCAGAGGAACGTTCTACGCGATGGTGCAGATCCGGAACCAATCCGGGCAAGTAGGAATTTGGGTTAAATCGGACACCGTCCGGTTTAATTTAAATTTCGAACGCTCGCCGAAACTCAAGGTGAGTTATTCTCACTCACATCTGGATACTAGTAAAGTAGGTAGCTAGTATTGATTGTTTGTTTGGATGTTTAGCTGAATATGTTAGTTATTATCAAATTGAATTGATATATATACTGTTGTGCTAATGTTTGTGGATGCAGGGAAAACAGGTTGGAGGGATCCAACGGGATTCCTCACAATGTAGTAATATTTTTATATTGATGATTATGCCTGTTTATATATTGTGATTGATAAGTTGGAATTTAATTGCATTGTGATATTGTGGTTTAAACTATAAACCCAGAATATCAGTTATAAAGAAAATTGCAGTTTTAATTATAAAGAAATTAAATTGGGTTTCAAAGAAATTGAGAAAGGGTTAAATAAGAAATTAAAAGAATATAAATATTTGAAACCTGATTTGGATGGAAAACTGAAATAAATTTGTAAAGGAATATTACTGGATAAGTTATAAATCCAAAATTAATTATATTTGATAAATTGAATTTAGAGAAATAAAGGTATTGTTAAATAATGGATTTAAAAGGGATTAAAATCTGAAACCTATTTTAAAATGTAAATTGGAAGTTTTAAAATTTGGAATGATAATTAATTTAAATGTTATTAGTTGAAATTTTGGGAAATTAAATTTATGTTATTAAAATATAAAATTAAATTGAAATAAATGGACAGAAATTGTGTTAAGGATTTCTGTGATGATTTAGTAGAAATGAGATTTCCTAAGGAAAATCCAAGTTCGAGTTTTAAATTGATTTTATAAAAAGAAGTTTTAAAATCTTAAACTGGTCTTAAGGAATGTTTTGAAATTTATTATTTTAAAGTGATTATTTATAAATTAGCAATAGTAAAATTTTATAAATATCTTAATAATTATGTTTATAAATGGATTTGTTTTAAAAGCTAGTTTTGACCTAAGTATATTGAAATAAGAGTTAATCTTTTTACCACTTTATTTTAATATATAGTATAACTTAACCTTAATTTAAATTAAGCTATATCTTTTAAACAGTTTTGCTTTAAATATTTTGAAATTATATTTTGATTAAATAATTAGTAGTAAATTTTATCTATTTAAAGTATACTTTAAATTTAAATGTTTTTAACTGTTTTAAATCTAAACTGTTTTGAACTTGGATATTTCCAATGGAAATATATGGTAAATGATTCACCTTGTAAAGGAGGAATTTTGAGAAATGTTTTCAAATGAGATTTGGAAATTTGGTAATATATCTTTTAAAGATACTTGAGGTAAATAAATAATTTGGGAATTATTTATTGTGTGATGGATGCTATGGATGTTTATGAATATAAATTGATAGTTAAATCACCGACTATCAATATTGGACAAATTGCGTTGATCGTTTCGAAGAGACCGGGATCGAGATTTATTTCTCGAAAACCACTTCGATCCGGTTTGTACGTTTTCGTGCGATAAAACGTTTTCGGAGTCGAAGATGGAGCAGTGAAGTGCAAGGGCTAGTCGCTACTAATCCTGAGGATATTTCCAAAATGGATGTAGTAGGAATAGTGCCTTCGGTTCCGTTCGAACCCGGGACGGACTTGTATGGACGAATGCTTCGTGACATCGTCAGCGGACGATGGGCATTCTAAGTGAAACGTTCTAAAGGTAACGTTAAGCCTCAAGCCTCACCAACCAGGAATGACTGAAAATCAGGGGATATGCAGCAAGGCTTCGTGGGTAGCCCCCACTGGAGAGTAAGGTCATCCCTGTCTAGAGGTTCCTTTTTATTTCGGCTTAGTGGTGCGGTTGCTGATCCCAACCGCGGGGTGATCTTATTCGGAATTGCCCATAGGTGATTCCGGTCTTGTGTTGCAGGGGACGAAGGGAGTAGTCCTCGGTACTGTGATCTAGACCACGTACTGTGATAGGTGGTACCCCAGTGCCTAGTCATTGTTGGAAATCCATTTTCCCTACGAGCCTTTTACGAGTTTTGTTTGTATTACCCACTTCGGTGGCTAGTAGCTGGAATTTAATAATGTAACAATTTCGGCTATTTTATAAGTATTTGTAAATAGACCCTATTATAATATCAGAGGATTTCTATAAAAAGTGTTTTAGCTATCGTAAGGTAAAAACCCGACATGTTTATTTGTGGCGTGGTCTTACGAGATGCTTTTGTTTTCAAAAGGATTTTTGAAACTTTAATAATCAATTGTGTGCATTATTATCAGCTGGTATGCCAGACTGACTCGGGTGTTATTTCATTATAATGCTCGGGTCAGACCGAGTATTATATGATCAGGATAGGTTGCTATGGAGCAGGAGAGGAGCTGGAGTTCGAGACGTATTATATGTACCTATATATATATATATATCCGCTGCTATGTTGTATGGTATGTCTGTTATGTGATGATTGATGTATGAGTTACTCTGATGATATGTTGTATAAACAGTTATAGATTTCATTTTGTGTAAAGATATATAGTTGCTATTATATTTTATTCCGCTGCGACTGTGAGATTCCGATATTGTTTAGTTTCTTCTTCTTCTATCTCTTTTCTTTTAACCTCAATGGTTCGTATTTCTGTTCCACTTGAGTCAATTAGGGTAAATAATGTTGATTCAAGGGGTACGGATTTGCGGGCTGTCACACCTATAGTACCAGACTAGGTGCAATGTTGATGCAAAGGGGAATGGTTTTCGCATACGCTAGTCGACAACTGAAACTGCATGGGAGGAAGTATCCGATTTATGATTTGGAGTCGTTGAAGTATTATCTCACAAAAGGACCTCAACCTTCATCATCAGTGATGGTTAGAGTTCCTAGCCTATTTTGACTTCGATATTTCCTATATGCCCAGCAAGCGAGATACAGTTGCTTATGCACTAAATAAGAAACATGCTAGATTGAAAGTGATGTTCCTAGATTCGAAGTAGTTGGATTTTATCATTGGCTATGATTTTAGACCTCAACGCGAACTCGAGTCGGAAGTGTTGGCAGCCTGATGATTAGAACTACCCTAATTAAGTATATCGATACTAATCGGAGGTGAGTAGCTAGATTAGCAAAGATCAAGGCAAAGATAGAATAAAGAGTAAAGTCTGAGGAGATGAAGCAGTAAGAGATCGACCATGATGGTTGGCTCTAAAAGGATGGGAGATTGTTTGTTCTTGAGGTCGTCGGGTTAACGGATGAGGTGCAACAAGAGTGCTATCATTTGAGATTGACCATACATTCTAGCAATAATAAAATATACCACGATATAAGGTAGAAATTTTATAAGCAAGGGATGAAGAAGAATGTCGAGGCATTTATCTTAAAGTGCATCAACTGTCAGTTGGTGAAGGCGGAGTAGAGGAAGCTGAATAATTTGCTGCAACTGCTTGAGATTCCCAAGTGGAAATGGGAACAATTTTCGATGGATTGTCGAGGATCAGCAGAGGGCACGATAGCATTTAGGTCATAGTCGATAGCTAGACAAAGAGTGCTCAACCTGTCAAGTCAAGTTGAACAACATCTAAATTAGTCGAGTTGAATGTGAAATAGATTGTGCAATTCCATGGTACTGAAGAGCATTGTAAGTGGTCGAGACCCTTTGTATACTAATCGGTTTTGGAAGAGCTTACAAGAGGCATTAGGGATGGAGTAGCATCTTAGTATGGCTTATCATCCACAAATTAAAAGTCAGACTAAGTAGGTGAATCAATCTTGGAGGATCATTTGTAGGCTTGTATTCTCAATTTCAGTGGCACATAGGACGATCATCTACACTTAACAGGTTCGCGTACAACAACAACTATCGATCAACCATCAACATGGCACTATTTGAGGCGTTATATGGCTAACCGTGCAATGCTCCTCCATGTTGGTGGGAAGTGGGCGAGAAACTGATACTTGGGCTAGATATGATCCAAGATACGTCAGAGAAGATCGAGATCATTCTCTAATGAATGAAAGCTACTTAGGATAGACAAAACTTATGCCGATAGGAGGAGACATAATTTAGGGTTCACCGTCAGTGATATGGTATTAGTCAAGATATCGCCGTTGAAGAATGTTGTTTGATTTGGTACTATAAAGAAGTTGGGGCTGAGATTCGTTGGTTCTTTTTCGATTCTTGAGGGGATTTGGCTTATCTCAAAAGATGGCATGTGTGCATAGCATGTTCTACATTTCTCACCTGCAGATATGTGTGGCTCAAGCATGATAGTTGGACCAATTTAGCTTGATGATATCGAGATTGAACCAAAAGCATCGAGACCTTATAGGTCTATTCGTATTGTCAGACATGGTACAAAGCAGCTTATGAGGAAGACGATAGAGCTAGTGAAGGTTCAGTGGGGTGAGAGTGAAGGCGATTGTACTTGGGAGATCGAGGAGAGCATCTGGGAGATCGAGGAGAGATAAGGACTGCGTACCCAAAGTTCTATACTTGGTAAGACTTTTGCTATTGCATTTACTTCCACTTTGGATATAATATAGGGCAGTTTAGTACCCTACGTGCTAGGGCAGGCGTAGATATCATTTTTGTTTTTGTGTGCATGGTTGATGTTTGATCTGGTTGCTCGTGGATGTTAGATATATGGGATAGCTATGTTTCATTCTACCTTGGTTGCGTTGGGGATTTTGGGGGCGAAATTCCTAAGGGGGAAGAGTGTAATGATCCGTATTTTACATACCAAAGGACCATAAAATATTATTCTCTAATTTTTATGAGGTCGTATGACTCATTAACTTTGAGAAATTCCCACTAGTGATATTTCCTATAATTAGGATTTTTCTGGACAATTTTATCCTTGAAAACTTGTAATGGTTATAACTTTTGATAGAAGCCAAATTAGCATCCGAGACCACTTCCATTGAAAAGATATGATGGTTTCTATTTCTATAGAATGGTCATAATAGCGATTTGGCCTTTCTAGCTAGGAGATATGCATGTTTGAAGATTGCTAGTTTTTGGAGCAACTTAGTGGGTAATTAGTGAGTTTAGGGGCAAGTCCACTAACTTATTTATGGTTTTGAGACTATATTAGCAGAACCATCATCCCCAAATCACTTTTACACCTTCTCAAGTAGATCTATGCCTCGGTAACTCATTCTTTATCCAAAACCTTCTCTTTTCTCTTCCATATCAAGTCTAAATTGTAGATTAAGGGTAGGGTAGTAAGGAGATTTATTAGAGATCTTCAAAGCTACTTTTGGGGAAGAAAAATATCATCTTTGCTGCTTATTTCTGGATTTTCCTCGATTTGTGTGCAAAAATTGGGTTTTGAAAGTTTTGGCGAGTGATTTATCTTCTCTCGCCTTACTATATATGTACCTATAGGTTTTGACATGTTTTAAACTCATTTGTAAAGTCAAATCAGTATTTTGGAAATGTATTTTAAGTCAAGCCTGAAGTAAAATGAATTTTGAATTGTTTGGAGCGCTTTGATCATGTTATCTTAGAGTGTAATTACCTTTGTAAGTGATAAGCATATTATGGTGCATTACATGATTGAATTATTATTGTTTGATGTGTGTTTGGATATTGTGTATCTTTTGTGTTTATGTATATCCTTGTATGATTGAAAAGCTCATTGGAGCGATCTAAGGTTAAGAGCCATGAAATAGAGCTTCACGGATTAACTCGTTGTTGAGAGTTATACCGCTGCATATGGAATGTATAAGGGTCGAATAATGGGGTGTAGCACTGAAACCAATGTGAAACTTAGACTCGGAGATTCTATAGGAAATTGGTTCAGTGGTGTGGCGGTTCGATTTTGACCGCCAAATTTGGCTCGATAGTGGAGTTAGCATGATTGACTAAACACGAAACTAGTTTAGTGGAATGGTTAGATCAGTGGCCGAGTTGAGAATTGGTTCGAGAGGGGGGAGTCTGAATTTAATGGTGAACTGGTTCAGTGAGATGTCAATTCGAGGGGCCAAGCAAGGAAGTTGATTCGGTGGGGCTTGGGAACGACTCTAGCGGGTGAAGTTGGTTCAGGTCATTGATGCTTCATTTTGGCTCTAGTTTTGGGGGTCTTACTTCAGCGGTCATAGATTGGACCCAAACAAGGCATATAGACGAGAGAACTTCGTCCTACCATGGTAATACTTTGGAAAGTTCTTTAGGATGCATTTTAGAGTTCTCGGGGGCAATATAGAGGGGAGTAGACAACTCTTAGGGACTCGGGATGACATTGGATTATGCAATAATAGAGGAAGTGATGTTGTGACGCTTTGATGTGATGACTTCAAGACCACAGTACGATCGCTTTACGACTTACATAGGTGCCTTTTGCCATTCCAAAGATGACAACTTAACGATGGGAGTCATGGAGGTGATCTACAAAGGCGAGTTCGACGATGAGGGCTTGCAAGTGGGATTTACAACTATAATCTATTGCGGAGATAGCCACGAGGGAATAATGATTGAGTTCCATTAAGAAGACGCATGCAAAGTGATCGCTGATAACTCGGAGGCTTCTAGCATGCTCGTAAAGAAATGGGATGTGGGGATGCCTACTTGGATTTGCAATTATGTTCGAATCTTGCAATAGCAAATTACCTTGGGCTTTGTAATTGTATGCTCGATTCCTGGCCTTTCGAAGTGATATGGGTTCGAGCACAAATAAAGCCGAGATTTTGATTGGGTACCTAGTTTGCAGTTGTTCCATATGAGTTATTGTATATCCAATGCACATGAGTGATAGTGAGGATTATGTAATGGATGCTATTTTTTCCAAGATTGTTTATCACTCTAGGGTGTCACACGATGTAGGGATTTTCGACCGTATACGTAGGCACAGGACATTGTACTTCGATTGTAGTACACATATGGTTATGATAGTAGATTAGCATATATCGACTATTATGTTATAACTCTTTAGATATAAGAACAGGTTAGGTATGGTTCTCATATCATATGCCTTATTCACTATATACGATTTTTAATATTTTTGAGATGAGGTATCGCTCAGACTAGAGTATTGTTTGGCGTAAGGTTTATGCTTTGTTTTTTATTATCTCGGGTACTCTTAAATGATTAGATTATGAATGAAATGTCTGAGTAGCGCATGGAACAGTACGAAGTACGAGTAGGAGGCTATGCTATCATATATCTATACTTTGGAGCTCACTTTCGCTTATATTTTGCTGTGCAGCACTGTGAAGCTATGTCAAAACTTGTATTCCTATGAGATAATTATAGAGTTTATTTTGAGGATTTGGATGTATAAACTCTTTATATTAGATTTTGTATAGTCGGTGAGCATGATGCACTCTGATGTTCTTGTTTATGGTTCATTTGATTATATTACTGTCTCGCCCGTTTTACATCTATATTACTATATTATATTTTGTCTACACACTATGAGATATTCTACTAGTTCCATTCTTGGTTTTTTATTACTTTACACATTTGGCTATCATCTTACATCGGCTGGGTACCTCCATAATGCTCTATACACGTATATTAGGTAATGGAGATATAAGGCGGTCATCACAGCTTCCAACTGGACGTAGGATGGAAAATCTAAAGCAGTATAAAAACTCTAGTGTGATTGCTTTTATCTTCCTTTTACACTGTTAGTTAGCAATTATCGATCCATAAAGTTACTTCATAATCAAAGTACAATATCATACATATAAGGTCCGCAATATTCTTAAGTCGAAAGACTGCTACACATCTTCATGAGCAATCTTTTATTTGACTTAGATATATGTAAACTATATAAAATTCTTAGTGAGTTGTTTAGTTAATTATTTCAAAAGACTATAAGTGTAACACCTTGTAATTTGGCGTTATTGATTTAATTAGTTAGCTAATTAATTAGGCTCTAACAATGGAATTCGTGCAAACGATGGAATTTGACCATGAAACTTGCATTATTACTTTCATGGTAAAATTCTGAGCAACGCTCATATTTGGAGTTTTGCGATCAAAGTCCGAACGAAGAAGTTGCAAACTAAAAAAGAATTCAGAACTAAAATAATTCGATTAGATAAATTAACGTTTTATGTTAATGGCCTGCACCCACAAGCCGACCCGTTATTGGGGCCAGTCGAGTCCCAGTGGTCGATCAGTAACCCTAGGCGGTCAACCGGTGGTGACCTGGTGGCTATAATAAACCTAGGCTGCAACGGTCCAGATTTAATATTTTAAATCGAACGGCTATGGTTGATTTTGGCGTCTATAAATTCAGGCCTAACCCTCTCTTCTCTTCTCATTTTTTTGAAAGCAGCAGCGAAGCTCCACCATTTTCTCTTCTCCACTAGTTTCTAAATTATAGCATAAATATTTATATTTTTATATGCCATTGGAGAAGAATACAAATAAAATAAGATAAGAAGAAGAGCGAAGCAACACTACGCGATAATGAGGTAATACACACATACACAGAGATATATGTGTTTGTGTGTGTGTATTTGTACTTGTATATTTATGTTTCCCTTCAATCCTAAGTCTCTTCTCAGATCTGTAATTCTAGTGTATGTATATACCCTTTTATACATATTACATGGATTAAAAATGATTTGGAAATGAATCTAAGGTTTTGCTTCAAATCTAGAGATATGGATCACTTTTAAAAGGCAAGTATGAAACTTTATATATAGTTTATGATTTTCAATCTATTCCGTTGGCATACGTTTGATTTATATGCCTATATCAATTTTATTTGTTTGCAGGCTTAAACTAATGTAGAAAACTATTTCCTATATATTCTTTTTTTTAGATCTAATTTGAAATATGTTTACATGTAGATCTGGACATCAGTCATGAAATTTTAGATTTTGAATGTTGTACAATTTTACTCCAGATCTGTACTTGGGTGTAAAACATGATTCCTACATTGTTGCCCAAATTTGTGCTAAGTTATAGATTTTCCATAGTTTAATCTATAGAAAGAATATTCGTTTGATTTTTATTTGTTAATTTCTTTTCCACTTTTGATTTAAAAGGGCGACGTTTGATTTATCAAGCAATACCTACAAATAAAAAGGGAAGAGATGTGTAAAGTATAGATTTATCCTCTGTAATTTACACTATCTTTTCTAATCAAAAAGAAATTATTCGTTCTTTGTAATTTCAAATGGAGTCAATCTTTCTAATTTAAGAAAATCGTAGCAGAAATCTCCCTAAGGAGTCTAATTCCAACATATTAAAATGGAAAACACATTCTAGTTAAATATTTTGACTAGAATATACATGGATAAGAATAGGTTGCTTTATTAGGTAGTTAATACATACTTATTGCGTTAGTAAAGAATACCAACTTTTGTTCATGCATTATTTATGTGTAACATTCGTTAGTTATTATTATATCTAGGATAAGTATGTAACTAAGATAAACCTTATTACTTTAAATAAAAATGGAATTAGTAAGCTAAGTCCAATATCTACCTAAGATATCATAATTAAAAGCTTAGGATAATTATTGAACTTAATGGGTTATTTATGCGAGGTCAATAGAGTTATTGGACAGAAGACTGCCTTTTACTTTGACGCTACCAGCAGTCGAGTGCACTTACTACTAATGTAAGATATCATTAATCCTAGGACCCATGATTGCATGAGAGATTAGGCATACTTTCTTAATTGAAAAGTATTAAATGGTTTAAATTTGAAATTAGGAGCTGTGAGGGATATCTCCATAGGGGTTCGCTTCAAGTTTTCTTTCAGTTGTAGTGCCCCCTCTCTCCTAAAAAGAAGTATTAAGTAACCTAATGAGGTTCCAAACAAATACGGATATCTCTAAAAAGGCTTAATTCAGTGTTAAGGTATTAAGTGGCTATTGTATGGCTCGCCTCCTTACTAAAAGGAGTAACCTAATGAGATTCTATATTTATAATTAAGAGTGATGATAGATATCTCGAGAAAGAGGTCACCTTAGGTTTAACGTATTAAGTGACTGTAGTATCCACTTCTTTAATATGAAAGAAGTGTTAGGTATCCCAATGAGATTTCCATGCAATGTCAGCTAGATAATACCAATGAAGAGTTCGCCTTAGGGTTAGGTATTAAATAGTAAAGGCCTACCTATTAATTGGTGTTGAATGGTCTGACGCCTGCCTATAGTAGGGGTAATAAATGGCTTGGGTATAGTCCCTCATATTGCTAAGACTTTAAAAACGATAGATACGTTAATAGTATGGCTATTATAAATTATAAGGACATAGATAGGGGTCAAAGGTCTCTATGGTTGTAACGACCCGTAATTTTATCATCCAATAGGGAAAATATTTAATTAAATTTTAAATACTCAAATATAGGATAATTTTAAACAAATTATTATGTTTTATATGATAAATAATAATAGTGAACTAATTTCTGAAATTTGTTAACCAAAATGGATATTTTGAATTATATCGGAAAAAGTGACGAAAATCGATTTTTGATAGAAATAGTTTTTCTCAAAGTATTTGTCAGTACCTTAGGTATTAGTTTTGATGATAATAGCTATATGACATTATATAAAATATGGATACTAATGTTATATCAAGTTAAATAAAGTATATAGTGCAAGATACTAGACAGTTGTTGATTAAGAAGACTATATATATAATAGTAGCTTCAAAATGCAGATATAGAGTTTCAAGAATTAGAGAATGAAGACTCATAAGTATTGATGAGTTCAAGTTTTCAAGATATTCCAGATAAGTTATAGAGTCGCAGAATTTATGTTAAAATCTTGATAGCACTTTGCCGATCTCTCTCTCTCTCTCTCATTCTCTAGTTTTGATTTAATTTTTTTTCAAATAGACTAGTTTTAAAATAATCTTTTCAAAATATTTCTCAAAATCATTTTCAATCTTTTATTTGTATAAAGATATTTTAGTGTTTTTAAGTTTATATATATATATATATATCGAATTTTTGTTTATACTTTAATAAATTATAATTATATTGATTATATATATTATGTTAAAATTTTACGAATTATTATATAAAGTTTTATCATGATTAAAACATGCATAAAATATGCTTAAATTAGTTTACAAAGTATCAAACTATTTTACAAAACAACTAGTTTTCAAAATAATGTTTTACGTTATTTTCAATTTTTAAAAGAGTATGTCGACATACTCTATGTATGTATGTCAACATAGTGGCCGATTTTTCAAAATTTAAATTTCAAAAGGAGTGTCTTTTCGTCGTATCTCTTCACAAATGGATATGACTGTTGTTCTTCTATAAATAATAGACTTCCAAATGAATTTATAATCATCATTGTCTTATTCATTTCCCCTCCTTCCACTCTCTCATTCTAAATAAAAACATACCCAAATTCTGTCGAAATTCAACCACGATCAAATTCAATCATCACTAATTAGATTCTCCTTCATCTACTCTCTGATTTCTCTCATATATCTCATTCAAACCAAGATCAAAGTGCTATTCAAGAGTTATATGATCAATTGCAATCAAGATTGAAGATCTAAGTTTGTAAAACTCTATAAATCATACTGCTATACTTATGGATGTGATTGTAGTCCGTAAAATCAATTGGGCGTGCTTAGTTGCCGTAAATCTAGTGGATGTGCTTGTAGCCTAAAAATCTAGTGACACTACCAAGAGGTCAGGATTCTAAAGGGCGTATCTCATAGCCCTGAAATCGATATTGTATTTACATTTACTAGTTGAAAAGAAATCCTTACAAGGAATTGTGCGGGACGAAATGTAGAGTTACTCCTAAACCAGTACTCTAAAAATTGAAGAATCTTGCAATCAAAGAGGCTAATGACACAAGTACACTAAAAATTAAAGAGTTAATTGGCAATTTAATGTCATTTGAAGCACAAACGTAGGGCGGAAGAGAAAGCAAAGCAATAAAGAAGAAATTTAAAGCTTTTAATACAACGATGGATAATCTGGATTCAGATAGCAATGACGATGAAGGAATTTCAGAAAATTTCTAAAATATAGGAAGATGAAAATTTTCAAAAGAAATGACAGAAAAAATCCAAGAAACTAAAATGGAAACGGAAATGGCATTAGAAGTTATAACTATGATGAACCAAGCCATTTAAAATGAGACTATCCACATCCCGATAAACTGAAAACTACACCAAACACTGATTCATCCAAAAAAATGGAGAAGAGCCTATGTTGCAATATTAGACTAGTTAGACAGATCCTCAAATGATAATGAATTAAATAAAGAAATTGCTAACATGTGCTTCACAGTAATACATAAATCAGAACAAAATCGTAAAATAGATCAAAAAAATGTACGCTTGTAATATATCAATAGTTTTAATTTTTTGAATGATTTTTTTGGTTGCTTTATTGGTTGTTGGGAATATCCTTTTGATTAATACTAATATTGGTTGAATATTGTGTGATTATATTTTTAAATTTAAATATTTTATATATTTTAATAATATAATAATAGTAATATAAAATGCATTTTATTTTTCAAATTATTTTTCTATAGTAGAATAACTATAAATAGATAGATATACATATAACAAAATAGGATATAGTTAAACAAAATCATTTTTGAAAAATTCGACATGTATGTTGACATACATCCCTAGCATATGTCAACATATTTAGGCAGATTTTGAATTTTCCCTCCACTTTTTCACCTACCCTTATGTTCTTAAAAGGTGTCCCTTGACCAAAGTACATGTCATTTGATTCTCTATTTATTATCTTTATCTCTATCCGTTCATTTCACTTTTAAATTTCAAATTTCATTAACTTCCTTATCTCCTTAAAACTCTTCATCAATGGCTTCCTCAAGCACTCTTTCATCTGTGAGACTTTCCACAAAAACTCAAGAATTTTCTCTTAATGATCAATGGGCTATGAAAGCCTATATTAGTATATGAATTTTGGAAAGATTTCTACGTGAGGATTTGCAATTTTCAATGGTTTTTCTACTTATAAACTCGGTTCTTTTTCTTTACAAAATGGAATTCTAGGTTTAATTGGTACTTCTCAAAATGATTTTGTTTGCTATCCACGGTTGGTCAAAATGTTTATGCAAACTTGATAGGAAAATTTCATGAGGGTAATAAAAGAGAAGTGTGTAGTAGTGTAAAAGAAATTTTAATAGTTCTAAATTGTGAAGCTTTGTGTACCATTATTGGATGTAAATCTACTGGAATAGACCTTACATCTTTTAAAATTAATAATCAAAATAGTGAAGTATTTCACAACATTTTTGAAGGTGATAATGATTTTGAATTCAAAACCCAAAACTTTTGTCCAAAAGAAAGAATTTTAAATCTTCTCTTGCAATAAAGTATCACTCCTTGATTAGGAAATTTCATCAATCCACTCTAAAAGTGTGCAAAACTGTTTTCCCCATTTGTGGTCAATATGATATAAATTGGGCTCAAGTTATTTTAGACGAATTTTATCCTAAAAATATTTCTAATCTTGAAAACACATTATTTCATGGTGTGTATCATACTCGAACCTTCAATTACTTTAATATTGACTTTAAAAGGGAGGAATTTGTCTCTTATAAAGTCTTTAATCAAGCCAACATCGCTCTTATGAAAATTCCACCCTTTTTCGAGCCATATGAAACTCTTGTCGAGAAAGAGGAAAGGTTATATGAAGAGGAGGAAGAAATTAAAGAAGAGGAGGAAGAGGAAAAAGGAGAAAACATGGATATAGAGGAGGAGGAGGAGGAAACCTCCTTAGAATGCATTCATTTTACTCTTCGACTAACCAACAAAGACCTTCTCAACAGTCAAAAGAAGATTGTTGAAAACCAAAAGATTCTCATGCGTTCTATTAGTAAGAAATTAACCGCTATTTCCAACAAAACGGACAAATTCTTTGGAAAATTAAGCTTGGGATATCTTTGTCATCTTCTTTGTCTACATCTTTCTAGCTTGATGTCCATCTAATTGCTAATGAATGTGTTGTATTTGGTCATTTTTGTTTGAATTTGAATTGATCTTATGTATCTTTTTGTTATTTAGTGTAGAGCTATGTAATCATCATCTAATATTAATGAAAAATTGGTTTCCTTTTTTTTATACATTGTTTATCATCTTTGAAAAACATATAAGTATAAATGTATAAGTTAAATACATTAGAATATCAAAACAAAGTTGTTTTGAAATTTTTTATATATGTCGACATGCCTTGGGCATATATGTCGACATACAATGGTAATTTTTGAAATCTTTTAATTTTGAAAATTAAATATACAACAAGGGTCTATTTACTTCCAACGAATTTTCACCTATTTAAATACCTGTTAGGACTAGAGAATCATTTGTTAAAGTCCCTTTCTTCTTCCTTTTAATTCCTAAACTCTAAT
The DNA here is from genome assembly GCA_030765085.1 of Allium cepa. Taxonomy (NCBI): domain Eukaryota; kingdom Viridiplantae; phylum Streptophyta; class Magnoliopsida; order Asparagales; family Amaryllidaceae; genus Allium; species Allium cepa. The sequence continues at coordinate 1,023,162,878 of CM060931.1, read as the reverse complement.
AAAAATTAGTGGCTTCTCCTATCCAAAAATTAACGAAAACTTCGAACAAACCCTTGAATCATTCAAGAACATTTTTCTTTCATCTTAAAAAATAATGGCACTTAGAACTGAGTCAAATGTAGATGATAAGGAGCAAGAAAGGCATTTTGACGTGATTCGGTGATGATTTCTACCTTGAAAAAAGAAGAAGCAACCACCAATCCGAAGTGTACCATCAACAAAAATGATGAAGATTGAGATGATATCAAAGCAGATCTAATCTTTGGCGTTGATGGATGGGTTGAAGTTCCCTGAAATGTCTGGTTTAAACAGGTTTGATTGTATATAAATAATACTTGATTTGGTTTGGATTTGATTAGTTTGATTTGTGTGGATTTGGTTGAATGGATGTGACATTACATTTGTTGGATTGGAATAATACTTAGATTAATTATGATTATTTCATGAACATCAAATTTTATATATCACTTGTTTTTATATAATCATTCTCATCATCATTATACATAATTTATATATATATCAATTAATATTTTATCTAGGGGGTTAAAGTTAGAATTAGAGTAATGGTTAGTGTTAGAGTTATAGTTTTAGGTGGTTATTTTTGTTAATGACAAAGGGGGAGAAATGTATATAATCTAGGCATAGATTAAGGGGGAGTTTTATAACCTAGGGGAAGTTATATTATATTTTATATACAGAGTTGTCATCAATAAAAGGGGGATATTGTTAGTACCTTAGGTATTGGTTTTGATAATAACATCTATAGGAAATTATATAAAATATATATACCAATGTTTTATCCAGTTATATATAGTATATAATGCAGGATATTAGAAATGTGTTGATTAAGAAGACTATACGGTATTAATGGTAGATTCAAGATGCTGATATAAAGTTTCAAGAATTGGAGAATAAAGACTCATGAGTATTGAGAGTTCAAGATATTCCAGATAAGTTATAGAGTTGTAGAATTATGTTAAAACTTTGATAGCACTTTCCTAATCTCTCTCTTCTTTGCTAATTTTGTTTTAAATTGTTTTTCAAATATTCTGGTATTAAAATAATCTTTTCAAAATACTTCTCAAATTATTTTCAATGTCTTATACTTATAAAGATATTATTTTAGTGTTTTTAAGTTTATATATATATATATATATATATATATTGAATTTTTGTTTATACTTTAATAAGTTAAATTTATATTGATTATATATATATATATATTATTTACATTATATTAAAAGTTCTAAAATTATTATATAAAGTTTTATTATGATTAAAATATGTATAAGTATGCTCAAATGATTTTACAGATTATCAAACTATTTTACAAAACAATGAGTTTTCAAAATAATGTTTTAAAGTATTTTCAAATTTTAAAAAGAGTATTTTGACATACTCTATGTATGTATGTCGACCTAGTAGCCGATTTTTTCAAAATTTAAATTCCAAAAGAAGTGACTTTTAGTCATAGCTCTTCACGAATGGATATGCCTATTGTTTCTTTATAAAACTAAACTTCCAAACGAATTTCTAATCATCATTTTCTTATTTATCTCTCCTCCTTCCACTCTCTCATTTTCTAAATCAAAATATACCCAAAATCTGTCGAAATTCAACTAGAATCAATTTCAATCATCATTAGTTTTATTTTCCTTCATCTACTCTTTGATTGCTATCATCTCTCTCACTCAAACCAAGATCAGAGTGTTATTCAAGAGTTATAGGATCAACTGTAATCAAGATCGAAGATTTGAGTCTGTAGAACTCTATCAAATTATACTTCTATACTTACGTGGGTGATTGTAGCCCGTAAAATTAATTGGTGTGCTTAGTAGCTCATAAATTAAGCAGGTGTGCTTGTAGCTCGAAAATCAAGTGACTTTACCCAAAGACCGGGATTCTGGAGGGTGTGTCTCATAGCCTTGAAATCGAGATTGTATCTGCATTTACTAGTTAAAAAATCCATATAAGGAATTATATGGGATTGGAAGTAAAGTAACTCCAAACCAGTATAAAAATTCTGGTATGTTCTTTCCTTTTTACTTTTACTGCATTTACTTTTATTTGCAGTTAGATTCTACGATTATTTCTGTAATTGTTAATTACATCATTACAAGTAGAATCGTAAAGAATTTGAAAAATATTTGTATAAGCCATTAAACACTATTAACCTCTCTCCTCTAGTGTTAATTTAGCCTAAGATCCGTATTCCGCTGATTTATAGTATTCACGTGATAACTTTTCTGCATTACTTATTCAACAATTAAAAGAAAAATAAGTAATAAAAATATTGTTTCATTTTTGGAAATAAAAATAATAATGATGTTATTATTTTCAAAAATGAGCATTTAAAAATGATAAAAAAATTATTTTCAAGTTTTGTTCACATAAATAAATATTTTGATTAAAAACTGAAAAATACCAGAATTCAGATCTTGGAATCTCAACGGTTTGACGAGTAGAAATTGTTTTAAGTTGTTGCAACATTGTTTGTACATGCACGCACATGCATAAATATACATATACATACACATATATTTATGTACAATTATTCAAATCAAAGCTATAGAAAATATCTAAGATATTTTTCACCAAAAAGTAAACATCAAATCCACCATTAATGCATGTCGTTCCATGCTTAAGATATGTCTTATCACATTACATCTCATTAATGCATACACTTGATTATATTGGCAAGGATTTAATGTTGAGGTGATATAGTGTAAGAGATATTTTGATAATATCTAAGGGTAGTTTAGTAATTTTCCACGTTTTCCTAAGGCAATAAATAAGACCCTAAGGCGTCATAGTTTAAGACATCTCATTCCTTCTTCTTTTTTCACCTCTACTTTAATGGCTTCCATCACCTCGATCCTCTCATCCATAGGCTGAGCTCCCCTTGGCATTAAATTGGAAGAAGTGTTATAGCGATAGAAAGAGATAGCTTTAAGATAAGAAAAGTTTTACCCTTTTATTTAATATTTTGAGGTGTTATAATATGCTTTTATGCTTGTTTATTTATGTGTTATCATGATGTTAAATATGTTTGGATGGTTAATTAATTAATTTAAAAGTTAATTAAGAGGTTAAATATTTAATGGGGTATGCGCAAACTACTAGTACACGTGTTTGGTCTGTGAGATCCAAGGAGACTTGGGCGAGGAATGGAACATGTCGAATAGAAAGCTTGGGTGCTCCAGGATAAATACCAATAGTATTTGAGTCAATCAAATAACTTGACTACCTTATGGGTGACAGAATGGTAGTCTTTATGCTGGTGTTTGGGAAACATTTGCTTGCTCCCTCCAGCTAGTTGGTCAGGCCTGATGGAGGGAAAAGTTTAATTGATTTACTCAAACCGTTTTAACTCAAGATAAAATATAAAGTGTTAGAAATGTTTGCTAGAATGAAGTATTGATTATCATTTATTGTTATGTTAAATTCATAAAATGATTGTCTGAATTAAGCTCAGCTAGTTTATGAACAATAAACCATTTTATATGCATGGGCTGGGTAGACAATAAACCGAGGATGATTTAATGCGGACACCTTGTAATTATAATCTTACAATTTGACTATTTGGTGTTTGACGAGATTATTGGATAAGCAGATATTATAATAAAAGATGTTTATTATAATTTTGGAAATATAAGATATTTTATCTTTGAATTGAAATGATATCTTTTGGAAAGTAATAGAAATATTTTAAGAATAAATATTTTTAAAGGGTTTATATATAAAATGATTTCCATAAAGAAGAGAATTTCGAGGACTAAAAACCCAATGTTTGAAAATGATTTCAAACAGTATTGGGAAATGAAAATATTATGATTGAAAGTAATTGTTAATATTAGTGAAAATGATTTATCACTTTGGGATGTAAAATGATTTATTATTTTACCAATGATTCGGGTAACCCATGACAATGGGCAAAGGTGGTGTGGATGCTCTATAGCCTCTGTATAGTTCGTTCGATGAATAGAGGGATGTACATATCTAATTTTTGGAAGGTTGGGACTAGTTGCCTTGTTATGGCTAGAGACTTCTCGATCTGGTTGCACATATTTTTATATGCTTTTATATAGAGTATTTGATGCCATTTTAAAATCCTGACGTAAGTATAATTTTATATAAAATATGTATATACATCTTTCTAATAGTTTTGAAATAAAAATCGGGAGTTTGATCCAAAGAAATTAGTTTCAAAAATGATTATATTTTGAAAATATTGAAGTTAACTGGATTTCAAAAATCTAAATGTGAGGGTTAAGTCGAATAAGCAAATTTGGAACCTACATGTAGGATATATGCTATTAGTTTAGGATTTGCATATTTGTTTGTGCATCATAGACTTCCGTTGAGTCTTATTTATGGTAGGAGAAATATGTTGGCTTGATTATGTATCTAAATTAGGTACCTAATTAGATGGGGTACGTAGGCAATCACAACCGATGGTGATGCAGTCCCAATAACAATATAATATTTTCCTATTTATTGTTTTCTATTTTTCTTTTATTAAAGTACACCCAGTAGAATAAATAATTAAACTCTGAAAAGTTAGTGACGCATGTATCCTATTCATTTAGGACAATGTCATATATTTATCATATTATAATATGTTAAATGGTAGTTTTCATTTGGTATTTTAGAATGGACGGATTTTTCGGTGTTTGACTGTTCCGAAAATACGGGTCATTACGGTAGTAAGACCAATAGACGACACTAAAAGTCCAACTTGGGGATAGGACTTAATTGATGGAGTCTACCTCGATTGAGGTCTTAAATGGAAAAGCCTACCTATTTATCTTTTAAAAATATTATATGGTGATAGTAGAAGCCCCCTTCATATTTAGAAATATCAAGTGGAAAATATTTGGTTAGGAAGTATTGGGTAGTTGATAAGGCTTCATCGGTATTTTATACATTGGGAATGGGTAGGTAAGTAACCGTGTGTATGCAATTCAAGGTTAAATTAGAATTGCTAGCCTCAATAAACAAAACAATTAAATAGAAACCAATCAGTGTAAATTTATGTTATGGACGGTTTATAGATCATTCGATCACCAGAATGCTGTTCCGACCCACCTTCTCATTACAACCCACATGATAGATTTAGAGGAACAGATCATTGAAGCTGGATGTGTTTAGTTGTTGGAGAAGTCTTCTTTCCTCTCATGCTCGATGTTAATGTGACAATACAATATCCAAGGAATTCCCTTGATTCCAAGGTAGTAGCCACAGTCAGTATTTACCTTATTATTGTTTCCACCATGAGTTTGGATTTCTATTAATCTCCGGTAATGCTCATGCTTATTTGCAGGTACCAAATCCAACGATTTGTGCTTTGGTGGACTTGGGTTTTGATTTTTGTTAAAATTTAGGCCCACTAAGGTACGGGTTGTTACAATAAGTATGTAATCCCTTGATGCTCCAATGATCATAAGTAAATCATCGCCCATCTTATAGAGCGCATTACACACACTGGGCTCAATAGTTGTATCATATCTCACTCTAGATGCATCTTGACTAAGAACATTAAGGATAAGTATTTATTTATATGGTCTAACAATCATGGTTATAAATATATTCATAACTGTTATCGGCTTAACAATTTTTCCTAGGGATTTTCTGCTTGTATATATTTATTGTAATGTTAATATACATATATCACTATAAAATAATATGTACAATAGAAAATAATATAAAAAGCTTAATTTATTCTGAACAAGATTCACTATAATAGTTAAGTTACATAATCAAACTACATAATCGCTCCTGCGACATACCCTTTACTGTATCAATTAATAGATTCCAAAGATCTCGATCGTTTTAAACTTTTTCATCTCTCCAAAATAAATTTATCCTTGAGGATACCTACCAACTGGATTATCAAGTAAGTAATATTTTCATGTTCAGTGATATTATTTAGTGTTTGTACATGATTAATTTTAGTTATTAAAATAATAAAATTTTACATTTGAAATTATTTGAAAACTATATGCGTTATTTTTTGGATTAAAATAATTTAATTTAATTTAATTGTTACGAATTGTAATTAAAGTTTATAGTTAGTTTTTAAATTATTTTATTGGGCTTTAAATGATACTAAATATAATTTTATTTTGGTTTTTTCAATTTATATTATATATTAAATTTATTAGGACATGTTTTAAAATATAATTTATGTTTAAAAATATAATTTATGTTTAAAATATAATTTATTTTAATAAATTCAGTATTAGATAAAAAATTACAATATATCTATATATTGTACAATTTTATTTATTATTTTAAATAATAAAATTTGTGAAACAATAAAATGGAAATAATTTATTTTTTGGTTTTAAGGCCGATAACATTGTTGATAATATTTATTTTTAAATTTAATATTTAATTTTAAATTCTAGACCAAATAGATGATCCTAAATTATGGAAATTTAGTTTAAAACCAAAATCTTTATCATTTTATTTACCGACTATATTGTAAACAAATGATTTAGTTAAAGAATTTATTATTATAGTTAAGAAGGATTGAAATTACTACTAATGCATGTGAATATATATTTATAAGTATCTATATAAAATATCATATGTACAAACACATAATTTTTTTACAATACATGTGTGTATTAAGGTCATAAATCCCAATGGTCTATAAACATAATATGCATATGTATTATGCATGTGTAATATCTTTTATATATAATGCAAAACATATTATCATTTACTAAAACATGTGATAATCGATTTGTCACATAACAAAATCCACATTATAAATTAACCAAATTTATATATTAGCGAATTTATTCGTTAACTCTAAAAAGTGTGTGAAGAGTGAAACATGGTGATAGAAAGTCTAAGGCAATCCTAGGGTAGATAGCTAGGAAGGCACATGCTCCATGTCGAATCCATATAAATCTTGAAATCATGACGTTCTTAGGAATTCAAAAGAAGTTATGATCAAAATCACAAGCGCTTAATAATACTAAACAAATCATGACTCAAGAAATCTTCATTGACATGCTATGAAATTGTTGAAATTTCAAGGCCTTATTTGCTAAGGAACTCAAATAACATGCCTCTTTATTCAATATATTATGCGATTGTACATGTACAAGCCCTTATTTGCAAAAAAGGTTGCAAGGTTACAATTGACACTAAAAATCGAAAAATTGATTTAAGGTTACAAAGGTTTACAAGTAAGAAATGAGAGAAAAATCAGTCTCCCCTTCCTTCATACCCCTAGGTCTGTATTTGTGTACCATTAGTAAGCAGCAACTTCATATATAGGTTTCGAAGGCTCAAAACTCCTTAATCCAGCATTGGTTACAAGCGTTATGCTGCATCAAAGAGATGTAGTATTGATGATACATAATGCTTTTATCTCATTGATGGCTTACATCGGTTTATGACATGATGCCTTGTGTATTACCTTGGTTAATGAAACACGATATTAATAAGATGCAGCATTGGTGATAGGCGACATTGTAAAGAGACAGTATTAATGAGTAGCGTCATACTCTTGATGATTTACAACATCACATGACATCTGATATCCTTTTTCCATTTGATGGCATGCGACATGCCTCTACGCACTATTGACATGCTGCAATTTCCTTTATTGATAAAGAGAGACATCGATGACATCCTCAATTACACTAATGACCTACGATATGCTTTCTTTGACATCATCACTTTCCTGATGATATTCAGAATAGATGGTATTCGACATCATTATAAGCTTACGTACTAATGGAGTGTGGCATTCCAATCGCATGGATGATGTGCGATATTCTTTGAGGCGCATTTTGGATGCGACATTCTTTGTTGTAAGCTTTAATTTATCTCCAACATCAACTATATCCTCTAATATGCTTTCTTGTGACATTATTATTGTCAACATGCTTGATTTTTATATTCTCCCATATCTTCAGTATCAATGTTTGTAGTAACATTTTTCCTCCTAATGTGAAGGAAACAGGTGGCTTTTCAAGTCATTGCCTTAATATTGGAGCTAGCCGCCTATTAGTATTCCTTTCTAGATCTTAGCCATCCATTTAAATCTAATCCAACAATGAATCTACTTATTCTTCTTCTTCCATATAAATATTAGAGCTTCTTTAATATTTCCCTGTTTACCTATGACTCAAAGCTCAAGCAAGAATTTTGTAACAACCCTAGATTTTTCATATATTTTAATATTTGACTTTGGTTTATTTTGAAATTATTTTAAACTTATTTTATTTCAAACATTTCATTTTTAAATGTAGGTGTTGATTATTATGTGAATTATAATTTCAAACCGGTATAAATTGGATATTTTACTGAAAGATGAATTTCTGTTCAAACCGGTCAAACCTTGACTTTTAAATTTCAAATTTAATATTTAAATTCTTAAATTTTATTTTTTATTATGAAAATAGATTTAATAAATTGAATACTGTTTTTCGTTTCGTTGAAAAAGTTTTTTAATTTGTGAAAGTTATGTACATTTTAATTTTGAGTATAATTTGTTTTATTTTGAAATTTTGTCTATTTTAAATTATATAAATCATATTTTCTACGTTATATTTTATTTTAATATGCGTTAATATGTTATTTTATGTATATTTTGTCTTTTAATATTTTTAAAGTGATAATAAAAAATTTCCAAAATTTACTGTATTTATTTCCTATTTTTAAAGGCTGTTTTCTATTTTTCTGCTATTTTCTTCATTTAAATTATATTTAATTAAAATTTATATATTTATTTTATGAATGCATTTTTATTTTTATGTTATTATCTTTGTTATAAATATTTTTACAAGTCCATATAAAATTTTCAAAGTTCATTCTGTTCATTTTCAAATTTTCTAGTCTGGTTTGCAATTTTCTTATTTCAACCTTATATAATTAATAAATATTTATATATATTTTGTTAGATTTTCGAAAGTTTAACTGAAATAATTATTATTTTCAGTAATTTAATCTTATATAAATAAATTAAAAGAATTTTGAAAGGGTTTTGACTTTTGGTTTTTAAATGGCCCTTTATCTTCCACCCTTTCACATTCAACATAACTATTCATCAATTAGCTTTTACTATACATATTTTTCAGCCGCATATTTTCATTTCCATTCACGTAAACTCATTTCCCACTTCTGAAACAAAAAAATTTCGGCCTTGCTTGAGGAGAAAGTTTGGTAAAAGAATTCTTTTTTCTCTCCTTCTTTTGTTTATTTCTTATTGTTTGAATTTGATTTGCACTTGTTCTTTTATGTCATAGGTTAGGTCACCTCCTCTCCAGCCCCTTCCACCTCCACCACCACCACCACCTGAGAACATCACCATCTTCACCTCTTCTCTGACCAAACCCCAAGTCATTCCTCCTTGTTGATTGATCCATCACCAAAATCCAACAAAACTCCATAAAACTTGCCTAGACCGAACACATCATCCACATCCACCACTTCCACTACCCATGGCCGACCAAACACCACCACCAGCCCTATTATAGACCCAAGACACCTCTGCGCACCACCTACTGACCCCACCTGAAATATCCGTGACCTTTATGCCCTTGACCGAGCCAAACTATGGCTTAAACCCTTGTATATTGCTTTGTTAGTGTAGTTCCACCACCACCCACCTTTGCACCACCTTCTAACATGTTAGGCCGACCCTTAGCAACCCAGACCTGAACCAAAAACATTGCTTTAAACCTGTAATACACTCATGGCTAAATCCAATGTGTATTGGAGACAAGTGCAAAACAATTCCGCTTTGATTTATGCAGTCTATTCTATCATTATTTATCGTATTTGCATTTGAAACTTATGTTATTATTATCGTTTTGTGTGACTTGTATTCAAGGGATTTGATACTTTGGCTCCTCCACTCATATTTGTATCGTTTTATAGTGCTTGTTTGGATCTCATTCGTGCATTCGTCATTGTGTCTCCAACACAAACCAGTGAGTTATTCTCACCATACAATATGTACATTTATAACTAGTAAATTGACCCCTTTTGAATCTGTAAAATACATTATCATGTTACACCTGCTATGTTATGATTTTATGATGTTCACCCATGCTTAAACACCTATTATATCATATGTTACTATTATATTATGTTGTTCTATTATTTTTATCAGTTTATCACACTACAAGTTCCTTTTAGATTAGAATCACTATGGGTTGAAATGATACATACCCGAACGGACTTTAGAATAGGAGAAAATCGTTATGGGCTGAAATGATAGGCCTGAATGATTTTCAATTATTTTCATTTACTTGGGATTGCGGGTTTGAAATGATCAAACCTGGGTTTTCTTTGTAAATTACGGGTTGAAATGATATATTACCCGTATCACTTTACTTAGGCTAGAAAATGAAATACATATCCGTTGTTAAAATATGTTTTTCTTAAAATTTTAAAATATTTTAGAAATGTAAATATTATAATATTTTGATTTAAATTTTATTAAAAATGATTTTTGTAAAGCATTATTGACTCTCTGAAAATTTATAAGTGAAATAAATTAATGGTAAAGTTAGAAAATCTAAAATGTAAGTTTTTTGGAAATTATAATTTTGTGATAAATGGAATTTAAATTAAATACGATAAATTTATGATATTTTGAGTTAAATGAATTTAAAATAATTTTATAGTATATTAATGATTTTTGAATTAAGTTAAAATGTGAAATGAATGAATATTTAAGTTGAAATTTTGAAATATAACTAAAATTGGAAATTTGTGAATTTGGCTTAAAAGTGAATTTTAAGTTAAGTAAATAAAAATGAAATTAAGTTATATTTGAAAATTTAAAATTAAGTGTTAAGTTAAATTTAATTTAATGAATTTAAAATTTAATGTTGGAATTTAATAAGTGAATTACTATTAAATTTTGATTTTTGAATAGAGATTTAACTTTATAAAATCATGAATATAAGGGTATTTGAATGATTGTTTTAAAAGTGAAATTGTATGATTTTATAAGTTAAAAATGGTTTAAATAAAAATATAATTGTTTGTGAAATTATACTGAATATTTGAAGTTAATTTACTGCATTTCTAAAATGCTATTAATTCTAATGTAAAGGATAATACAACATTTGTAAATGCTGTATTTGATAATAATGAACCAAATGGCTCAATTTAATTAAAGGCTATTATAGCATTTTTTGTGAATGTTACAATGGTTGAATTTAACTAAGTTTATTTGAAACTAATGGAACCCTATTACAGCATTTTAAATGTTGTCTTTTGTTAAATTGAACTGTTTTAAGTGTGACTTTCCGTAGCATTTTCTAAATGCTGCGAAAGTTGAATTTTCATTGTTTTAATAAATTTAAGTGAATGAATGAACTTTGAAAGATTAAAATTTTGGAAATTTAATAATTTAATTATTAAATATAATATCTTCCTTTTAATGGTTTAAATGAAGCAATTTGTTTCGAAATATAAACTATTTTGAAATGTGTTTTGAAATGGTATTTAAATAAAAATGAATGTGGTTTGTAAAATATGATATTTTGATATTTTGAAATGGATTTTGAATGATACTGAATTTTTAAATGATATTTGATTTCGAAGTATAAATACTATTTTGAAATTTTAACCACGGGATGTATTTAATTTTTGGTTTAACTGATCTTTAAAGGACGGGCGATCCCAAGCATCCTTTAAGTTATGGTGCATTTCTATTATAGTTCATTTGAGTTGATTTACATGATATATGTATATATTGTCCCGACTCGAGTGTTTTGTGTTTTACTTTATGCTCGGGTCAGCCTGAGTATTCACAGCTTTGGATTCTCTTTTTGGAGCTGCTTTTTGCTAGAGTTTCTACTTATCTACATTTATATCTACTTTCTGTTTCAGCTATTCTAGTTTATCTCATGTATTAGTGAACTTCTATGTATTTGGGATTTCTATTTCGTTGTTTTTAGACTGTATTATGTATTTGGTTTGAGACTCTGCCGTAGTAGCTTCATGAACTACTATGTATTTTATATTCCATTGCGAGGTATTCTGTTTGTTCTGTGTCTGTGATTCTGTGATTTGTAATTCATTTGCTCCAAATTTATTTACAATGCGGTATTTTGAGCAATTCAAGTCCGACATGTGCGGCTGCGAATGGATGAAAATACCGGGTTGTTACATTCGTTATCAGAGCTTTGGTTTTAGGCAAACCATAGCCTGTGGAGCAAAAACTCATTAGAGATAGGGTAGAAATACCCTAGAATGAGTGAAATCAATCTCAAAATCCTTTCTTGTGAGAGAATGTATTTTCGAAGTATAAAATAATTTCCAAATGATTTTTAAAGGATTTTCAAAGATTATTTTGGTATAAAATTTTTCTTATTTTGAAACCAAGATTTTCAAAACTTCATCCCTTCAGTATCCATCTTGTTAGAAATCTCTTGGTTAGGATTCTTATCGATTAGGATTCCTTGAACTTTGGAACGCTCCCTCTTGTTCTGAAATCCAGTCTTGTCTTCCCTATTCTATCCATTTTGATTTTGGAGCATTTCATAACTCCGCTTTGGAATGACCTCTATAAAGATCGGTGATTCCGCAATTCTTTGAATGATTTTTAAAGGGGTGAAAATCCTTTATAATTGGCATTGATTCACCAGAGATTCCTGTATCCTCAGTTTTCGATGCTATCTATCTCCTGCTCTACCCGGATTCTATCTCTGGCGATCGAATTTCGATTTTCCTTAGATTTTCGAATTGATTATATTACTGAAGTCACGGTTGACCGGTTAAGGTCGCCCGCGATTTATATAGGCTTATCATCTTCTATTTGGTAATAAAATTATCTTATCTTCGTTCGAGCTTATCTTCGAAACAGAATTCTATTTGATTAGAGTTCCTCTAAATTCGAATCTCCGTATTGCTTGAAATCTAACCTTGAATCATTCTTTGGAAATTTGTGTTTGATTGTATTTTGAATTTGTGCATACATCGAAATTATTATTTTGACAAGGATGGCCCTATTTTGTATATAAAAGTGAAATGTTTTCAATAAGGATTTTTACCTTTGGAAAATGAAAATTTGAAGCTTTGAAAGGATTTCAAATTTTGGAAATTTATAAGAAAATGTGATTTATATAAAAATGATTTATAAATGAAAGGTTTTGAATTTGAATTTCGAGGAATCGAACTCTGGTGGTTTGAAATGGGTTTTTAAGATTTTGGAAAATATATAATAATAATATGATTTAAAGATATTTTTCCAAATAAGAAATGTTTCAACTGTATTCGAATGAATTCCAATGATGTCAAAGAGATTTCAAAGAAGTTTCAAGAAATAAAAGTCCAGAACCCACTTATGTCGCTGAAAAATAATTTCGGTGATGAATAGACGCATCATCGACATTGATTTTTGAGTTTCTGAGTGGGGAAGAGGCCACTCTAGTAGCTTTGCTATGCGAGTGATTTGATGAAACCAAATTTTGATTTCCGATTTCGAAGTATGGTTTGATATTCGAAAGATATGTGTATATATATATAAAATTGAAATGATTTAAAATAAGCCAGTGTTCAATCCTCGAGATTCAGATTTGTTTTGGTATAATCTTACCTATTGGAATCGATTTACTAATTTGTTGGTGATTTCCAACTCTTAGATTGAAAATATGATTTCTTCGACTATTTTGAAGGTTCGAGCACTTCCAAATCAAGGTTAACTTTTCAAAGCTAAGAAATTTTGAATGGTATAAGGTATTTGATAAAGTATAAGTTTAGTTTGGTATGATTAATGTATAAAGTAATATTATTTATATAAGTTTGAAACTATTGTGGAGTGAAATAAATAAGACTATTTTGAATTATACTGGTATGAAATATAGTTTTGAAAAGATATTTGAAGTAAAATGTTGAGTTTTTGTTAAATTTATAAGTTAAGAAAAACAGTGAATTTTGACTTAACAAATGAAAGTGAGTTTTAAATTGAATATTTGATTTTAATTTTTTTTGTGATAAATCATATGTTAAAAATTTATTTAAATGTGAAATTTTGAAGTCTAGAAATATGATTTATAAGTATAAAATTTGCTAAAATTGAAGTTGTATTGTTTTTTAAAAGTTATAATAAAATCTGGAATTTTATTAATAGCATTTCTAAAATGCTATAGTTTTATGACAACACTTTAAATTGCTGTTGTTTTTTGAATTAAACTTTGTTTGAATTAACTTAATATATGTTATGGCATATTATAAATCCCGTTATTCTTGAACTAAACTATTTTGGAAACTATAAGTTACGATAGCACTTTTAAATGTTGTCATTGTTATAATTTGATAATGTTTCGTAATGTTATAGATTTTAACACTGTTGAGTTATGTTTTAAAAAGTTAAATGATTTAATTTTGGAATTGATTATTTATGAAATTTAAGGAGTTTTGAATATAATTTAATATTTAAATTTGAATTTTAAGGAATTTAAATTGAATTTGAATTTAAATAAGGTTTACTTGGTTATGTGTTAAATGGAATGAAATGTAATGAGATAAATGAATTTTTGAATGGAATTTTGAAATGTATTTTGTAATGATATTTGAAATAATAATTGAATGACATATTTGATTTTTTTTTTAAATGATATTTATATTTAAATATTTGAAATTGAATTCAAATAATGATTTGAGAATGATATAGTCTTTATTTGATAAAGAATGTGAATCAGGAATGATAACTGATTTTGATAAATGAAATTTAAAGTTTATATTTGTATGAAAGGATATTTGGTTTACTTGTAATTTGAGTTTAATTAAAAATGATGGATTTATGAAATGAATATGTCAAAACTAAGTAATAATGAAGTGAAATTTGAGATATATGAAATTATAAAATTTAGTTTTGGAATACGGTACATTTAAGCTCTGAAATATATTAAAGATTGAATAGTTTATTTTACGGATCAAATCTTTATTTGAAGATAATATTTGAAATGGTTTTGTTGGAAAACTAAATTGAATTGAAAACGATGGTTTGAATTGAATTAAAGCTGGAACTTGTAGACTTGGGTTTAAGTTGAATAAATTTGTGAAATGTAAAGAATTAAAGGGATGTTTTATGATTTCAAATTTTTGATTTAGAAAAGTTATGATTTTCAAAGTGTAATGATTTCAAGTATTTTGGTTTTGAAAGATTTATAACTTTGAAAGTATTATGATTTTTGAAAGTGAATATATGTTTGAAATGGAAATGAATTTGTTTGACCTAAATTTTTGTTGATTTGGAAATTTGGATTATTTTCTGAATCTAATGAGAAACTTTGAAACTGAGTATATGTAATTCAGAAGAAATGATTTGGCAAAATCATATATGATTTTGAAACTGAAATGTTATTGAAACAAATTAAAATTGAGAACCTTGTTTTGCTAAATATTTGATTTGGGAGTTATCGAACTTATATAAAATGGATTTGTATAAGTATGAAGTTGATTTGAAAATGTTGAATTGAAAAGGTGCTCAATTTGTAAATTAAAATCTTATATAATCGAAGTTTATATAAGTATGATTCGATATACTATTGATTTTGGAAAGTATTCGATTTGAAAATGAAATCTTATATATAGTGGAATTTATATAAGTGCGATATTTGAAGCTATCATTTTGGAGGGCTACTATATATGGTATATTATATTTTGATGTAAGAGGTATGGGAAGTACCCTCCGGAAGAAGTATAGTGATATGCTTCGACCCAGATGGACTTGGGGAATCCAGGAATGGATTCGATCGATAAACCCTAATGGACTTGGGTTAATTTAGAAATGGATTCGAACTGATATGGTTGTCCGGACTTAAACTCATGAGTTCCTCGATTTTTTCAGGGTCGATGGTTTTTTAGTTTACATAATGGAGGCGCTTTCGATCCTGGGATCTGTTGTTTATGGATCTTCCGGAAAGGAAGTGCATCCATTGCGTAAATCATTGAATCAGCAGCGTACCACTGCAATAGGGGTCGATGGTCCCTTGTTTACGAACTGGCTACGATATTTTTCTGGAATCCGGAAGGTAGGAGGATCTTTTGGAAATTGTTGTGTCCATTTCATAAATGCTGGATCAGCAGCGGGCCACTACTATCGTATTATCATCATTTGACATTGGATTTTGAGCCGAACTTCTCATACCTATTTTTTAGTATTTTCACTGGGTGTTGATACAGGTCTACTAAGTACTTGGAGAATTCTAGCTTTGCGCCTGATCAACGCATAGCCAAAGTCTACAGGAACGAAAGTAAACTTGTTAAGACATCGAGTTATAAAAGTATTTTGGTAAAGTATTGTATAAAGGATATTCTAATCATGATTTAAAATGTCTTAAATATTGTTTACTTCGAACTATCAAATTTGAATCAAATAACCAATTATCGTATTAAATGTTTAACATGTCAAATATAAAAAAAATTAAAATAATGGTTCATCCATGTCTTTCAACCTACTTTCCTTCCTAGCTACTTTTTCCCTACCTTCTTTCAGGATGTCTTCCAACCTATTGTTCTTTCTTGTTGTTTCTCCGCTTCCTGCCTTTTCGAGGATGAAAAGATTTGAGTCGGGGAGAGTGTAACAACCCTAGATTTTTCATATATTTTAATATTTGACTTTGTTTTATTTTAAAATTATTTTAAACTTATTTTATTTCAAACATTTCATTTTTAAATGTAGATGTTGATTATTATGTGAATTAAAATTTCAAACCGGTATAAATTGGATATTTTACAGAAAGATGAATTTCTGTTCAAACTGGTCAAACCTTGACTTTTAAATTTCAAATTTAAATATTTAAATTCTTAAATTTTATCTTTTGTTATGAGAATATATTTAATAACTTGAATACTGCTTTTCATTTCGTTGAAAACGGATTTAATTTGTGAAAGTTATGTACATTTCAATTTTGAGTATAATTTGTTTTATTCTGAAATTTTGTCTATTTTAAATTATATAAATCATATTTTTAATGTTATATTTTATTTTAATATGTGTTAATATGTTATTTTATGTAAATTTTGTCTTTTAATATTTTTAAAGTGATAATAAAAAATTTCCAAAATTTACTGTATTTATTTCCTATTTTTAGAGGCCGTTTTCTATTTTTTTCTTCTATTTTCTTCATTTAAATTATATTTAATTAAAATTTATATATTTATTTTGTGAATGCATTTTTATTTTTATGTTATTATCTTTGTTATAAATATTTTTGTAAGTCCATACAAATTTTCCAAAGTTTATTCTGTTCATTTTCAAATTTTCTAGTCTAGTTTGCAATTTTGTGCTATTTTCTTATTTTAACCTTATATAATTAATATATATATATATATTGTTAAATTTTCGAAATTTTAACTGAAATAATTATTATTTTCAGTAATTTAATCTTATATAAATAAATTAAAAGAAATTTGAAAGGGTTTTGACTTTTGGTTTTCAAATGGCCCTTTATCTTTCACCCTTACACATTCAACATAACTATTCATCAATTAGCTTTTATTATACATATTTTTCAGCTGCATATTTTCATTTCCATTCACGTAAACTCATTTCCCACTTCTGAAAAAAAAAATCGACCTTGCTTGAGGAGAAAGTTTGGTAAAAGAATTCTTTTTCTCTTCTTCTTTTGTTTTTTTCTTATTGTTTGAATTTGATTTGCACTTGTTCTTTTATGTCATAGGTTCGGTCACCTCCTCTCCAGCCCATGCCATCTCCACCACCACCACCACCTGAGAACATCACCATCTTCACCTCTTCTCTGACCAAACCCCAAGCCATGCCTCCTTGTGGATTGATCCATCACCAAAATCCAACAAAACTCCATAAAACTTGCCTAGACCGAACACATCATCCACATCCACCACTTCCACCACCCATGGCCGATCAAACACCATCACCACCAGCCCTATTCCAGACCTAAGACACCTCTGCATACCACCTACTGACCCCGCCTGAAATAGCTATAACCTTTATGCCATTGGCCGAGCCAAACTATGGCCTTAAACCCTTGTATATTGCTTTGTTAGTGTAGTTCCACCACCACCCAACTTTGCACCACCTTCTAGCATGTTAAGTCGACCCTTAGCAACCCAGACCTGAACCAAAAACATTGCTTTAGACCTGTAATACACTCATGGCTGAACCCAATGTGTGTTGGAGACAAGTGCAAAACAATTCCGCTTTGATTTGTGCAGTCTATTTTATCATTGTTTATCGTATTTGCATTTGAAACTTATGTTACTATTATTGTTTTGTGTGACTTGTATTCAAGGGGTTTGATACTTTGGCTCCTCCACTCATATTTGTATCGTTTTATCGTGCTTGTTTGGATCTCATTCGTGCATTCGTCGTTGTGTCTCCAGCACAAACCAGTGAGTTATTCTCACCAGACAATATGTACATTTATAACTAGTAAATTGACCCCTTTTGAATCTGTAAAATACATTATCATGTTACACCAGCTATGTTATGATTTTATGTGCTTAAACACCTATTATATCATATGTTACTGTTGTATTATACTGTTCTATTATTTTTATCAGTTTATCACATTACAAGTTCCTTTTAGATTAGAATCACTATGGGTTGAAATGATACATACCCGAACGGACTTTAGAATAGGAGAAAATCGTTATGGGCTGAAATGATAGGCCTGAATGATTTTCAGCTATTTTCATTTACTTGGGATTGCGGGTTTGAAATGATCAAACCCGGGTTTTCTTTGTAAATTACGGGTTGAAATGATATATTACCCGTATCACTTTACCTAGGCTAGAAAATGAAATACAGACCCGTTGTTAGAATATGTTTTTTTTAAATTTTAAAATATTTTAGAAATGTAAATATTATAATATTTTGATTTAAATTTTATTAAAAAAAGATTTTTGTAAAGCATTATTGACTCTCTGAAAATTTATAAGTGAAATAAATTAATGGTAAAATTAGAAAATCTGAAATGTAAGTTTTTTGGAAATTATAATTTTGTGATAAATGGAATTTAAATCAAATTTGAAAATACGATAAATTTATGATATTTTAAATTAAATGAATTTAAAATAATTTTATAATATATTAATGATTTTTGAATTAAGTTAAAATGTGAAATGAATGAATATTTAAGTTGAAATTTTGAAATATAACTAAAATTGGAAATTTGTGAATTTGGCTTAAAAGTGAATTTTAAGTTAAGTAAATAAAAATGAAATTAAGTTATATTTGAAAATTTAAACTTAAGTGTTAAGTTAAATTTAATTTAATGAATTTAAAATTTAATGTTGGAATTTAATAAGTGAATTACTATTAAATTTTGATTTTTGAATAGAGATTTAACTTTATAAAATCATGAATATAAGGGTATTTAAATGATTGTTTTAAAAGTGAAATTATATGATTTTATAAGTTAAAAATGGTTTAAATAAAAATAAAATTGTTTATGAAATTATACTGAATATTTGAAGTTAATTTACTGCATTTCTAAAATGCTATTAATTCTAATGCAAAGGATAATACAGCATTTGTAAATGCTGTAGTTAATAATAATGAACCAAAGGCTCAATTTAATTAAAGGCTATTATAGCATTTTTTGTGAATGTCACAATGGTTGAATTAAACTAAGTTTATTTGAAACTAATAGAACCCTATTACAGCATTTTAAATGTTGTCTTTTGTCAAATTGAACTGTTTTAAGTGTGACTTTCCGTAGCATTTTCTAAATGCTGCGAAAGTTGAATTTTCATTGTTTTAATAAATTTAAGTGAATGAATGAACTTTGAAAGATTAAAATTTTGGAAATTTAATAATTTAATTATTAAATATAATATCTTCATTTTAATGATTTAAATGAAGCAATTTGTTTCGAAATATAAACTATTTTGAAATGTGTTTTGAAATGGTATTTAAATTAAATAAAAATGAATGTGGTTTGGAAGATATGATATTTTGATATTTTGAAATGGATTTTGAATGATATTGAATTTTTAAATGATATTTGATTTCGAAGTATAAATACTATCTTGAAATTTTAACCACGAGATGTATTTAATTTATGGTTTAACTGATCTTTAAAGGATGGGCGATCCCAAGCATCCTTTAAGTTATGGTGCATTTCTACTACAGTTCACTTGAGTTGATTTACATTATATAAGTATATATTGTCCTGACTCGAGTGTTTTGTGTTTTAATTTACGCTCGGGTCAGCCTGAGTATTCACAGCTTTAGATTCTCTTTCTGGAGCTGGTCTTTGCTGGAGTTTCTGCTTATCTACATTTATATCTACTTTCTGTTTCAGCTATTCTAGTTTATCTCATGTATTAGTGAACTTCTATATATTTGGGATTTCTATTTTGTTGTTTTCAGACGGTATTATGCTTTTGGTTTGAGACTCTGCCTTAGTAGCTTCATGAACTACTATGTATTTTATATTCCACTGCGAGGTATTCTGTTTGTTTTGTGTCTGTGATTCTGTGATTTGTATTTCATTTGCTCCAAATTTATTTACAATGCGGTATTTTGAGCAATTCAAGTCCGACATGTGCGCTGTGAATGGCTGAAAATACCGGGTTGTTACAAATTTGAAGATCTTAAAGAATACTCAAAAATCTTCATCTTTCAGCATTCAAATTCAAATCGAGGTATAATTTCCATGTTAATTAACTAAGTCGAGCAGCTAAATTAGGAGACTTTACATTCGCATTGCTGCTAGGGTTTTGTTTGTAGTGTTTCGCTTACAAATCGATGCTTGTATTTTATCAGTTAGATTTTTTGTTAATCTTTGAATTATTAATTTAATCATAAATTTTTCTCTCTTATGAATTGGATTTAACTTTGAATTGCCATGTCGCTGGGGGAACTTAATGTGCTAATTGAAGATAAGCGATATGACTTAGAAATCTAGAGGATTCTAGTTTAATTTCAAAATGAATAGTTTATGTTGGACCCAAAACCATTATTAGCTTGTTTGATTTTGAAATTAATGCCTTATGAAATCGGTCTGAGGCTCGACATCAAATAGTTTTACCTTCTTTTTATTTATTTATTATTGTCTCAATAAATAGCTCAAACTCTAGATGTTATTATAATGTGGAATCCCTACCATGTCGGTATACAACCTAGGGTATAACAACCTTTAATGTGTTTGATATCAATTTAAATGCTTATCTTATAAATTCGTTATCCTTACTGTGTGTTATAACCAAGGGTATAACAACCTTAAATGTGTTTGATATCAATTTAAATGCTTATCTTATAAATTCGTTAGCCTTACTGTGTGTTATTATTCCTTTTTCTGAACAACTGTTTTTAACGATCTTGTTTAAGTTATATGCGATATCACTAACTTATGTTGTAGTTGTTATATGGAAAATTCATTAACTTGTTATACATACATACATATATATATATATATATATAATATTATATAAGAATATTTTTAGACCATTTCAACATCGTTCATTGATTTCAAATATTTCTCATTCCGATATTGGATCACTATTAGACATCATACTATAATTTTCGATGGAGACCTTTAATACGACATCAGTTCAATGATTTCAGCATTCTAGTCAAGACGCATTTGGAATAATTTTTCAATCAGGTTTCTTTTATATAAATATAAATTTACTTTCCCACTTGGATCTAACAATTCTATAGACTTTTTTGTAAATTTCAAAATGTCTTACAAATTTGACTTGGATTACACATTGGTTAAGGACTTATCACAAATGCAATGGTTAAGCATCAACTTTAACACTTTAGTGTCATGACTTAGGCAATTTATAATTAATTTGCTATTTTTCTTTTAGCATATAATTTCCTACTTTATATCATAAGCATTCTAAATTTCATAAAATATTAATACTTTAATGGCTTTGTGTAATTTCACCAAGAAGGCAAATGGAAGGCAAGAAAGCTAGTAAGAAGAAAAGTATGAGCACTAAGTCATCCCCTTCACCCGAGAAAGGAGACTGTCACCTCAACCAATCATACATTACTACTCAGGAATAAGTTAACACCATCCTTCAGCAATTCGAGATTAAGGACATAGAAGCCAGGCTTAGCGGTCCCTCTAGTAGTATAAATAACCTCCAGATGGGTTCTTTGCCTTCGCACCTATTCACATTTGTTACCCAAGGTATCCCAGTTTTCTTTTGTGATTACTGGAGCAACTTAAGTATTGCTCTGATCCAATTGACTTCCAACTCACATACATACTCGAGTTTCTTACAAGTTTTAGCTCGAGAAGCTAAACTCTCCTTTTTGGGTGCTGAAATTCTCCATACCTTAGCCAATCCTATAAGGATAAGAGAGCATTTGGATAGTCTATTTTATCGCCTTCGTCCTTCTTCAAGGAGCTTAATCCTTCATCCGATTAATAAGATGAAGGAGTGGGAGAACCAAATCTTCAACATTAGATGTTATTCCCCTAAGATCAAGGGAACTTTCTCTATTTTTAGTTAGTTTCCTTTCTTTATTATTCATGTTATAACAATCACTCTCTTATGGTGAGCGTTTTCTTTCAGATCCCACTTCTAAGCAACCAAGCTCTATTGCCGGCAATACTATCAAATCCATTACTCTAGCATCGAAGAGCATGGGCAGTAGACTCACTTTTGGAAGAAGTGAATCTCTCCTTAATATTTCTTGATTTTTAAAACCGCACAATACTTGGAGAAGATTCGATGATAAAGGGGAACTAGAAAGGGAAATGATCATTGTTTATCAATAATCGGAATGCTTTCTCTATTTCCTCTTCAGCTCAACTTGAATCTTATCGTATGGTTTTTTATTATAGCTCGTATGGAATCTTTAAGGTTATTATCTTGTAAATTTCTGTCTTTGATTTAGGATCATCTTCTCTTATTGTTGTTTCCCAAGAGAAAGAGTGCCAAAGATGATGCTATCATCTTAGCCAAACCGAGTAAACCTGCTCTTATTGAGGATTCTGTTGTGGAGACGTGTAAAAGGAAAGAAAGCATTGGTGCTTTTGTTGATATTCAACCTCCTTCCCTGAGCAAAAATCCCAACCTTGTAGGTGATTATACTCCTTTTGTTGTGGCTAAGGAGGCACATGTGAATATTGATTCAAGCCTTGATACTGCAAATTTAGACTCTCCTGGGAACAAGGTTCAAAAGTCAACTACGGTGGCTCACTCTTCGAATCACCTTCCAACATTTCTCTTCCTGATTCTCCAATGCCTCTTTGCTATATATAATGAGCTTGGACCGTTTCCTTTTCCAAATGACTCTCTTCCTTCGAAGGATCAGGCTCAGATTCCCATGGCAAGGTTTGATGATCTTCATTGATTGGCTGTCTAATCTCCTTCTTTGACTTCTATTAGGCCACCGCAGCCTTCGATTTATTCTAAGGTTCATATTTTTATTATTATTATTATCAAACAGCTCTTATCAGTATGCATTTTCTTTTATTTGGTTAATCTAGCTTTTAGATCTGTATTTCTTGTTCTGACTTAGGGTTGTTATCCACTTCAGGCGACTAAGTATATGTTCTTCCTCCAAGATGCTTCTCATGGACCCCCTAATGAAGTGGTTGAACTTAAGGGACAAAATCTTTCTTAACAATAGTATAATCGATATTACTACAGTAAGAGATAAAGCTATTTATGAAAAGGATAAACTCACTTCCTCTCTTGATGAGGAAATGAAAACTAAACAATTATTAGAGTAAGAAGTGAAAGCACTTAAAGCAAATCTTGAGAAGGCCAATAAAAAGAGGGTCGAGCTAGCTGATGAGAATAAATCTTTAGAGGACAAGTTAAGAAGGAAAAGTGACATCTTGAGTTACTCAAACAACATTGTCAGGAATGCCAAGAAGAAAGTCGCCTTTTTCCTCGATAACGCTCTTACCGCCATTACTGAGAAGTGTTACGAGAATGCTTTGTTCGTGAAATATGGTGAAAACATTCAAAAATGTCCAGATTTAGAATTTCCTTCCCTCCTGGATTGGAATGAAAGATTCAAAAGAAAGTTTAGTCTCATGATAGGAAGAGCTCAAGGGTCACTTCAAGAAGAATTCCTACCGAAGAAAAGGTTGATGCTATAAAGCTATTGTCTTTTAATGACCCCTACTTAAAGAGGAGATAGATTCTGATGATGATGAAGATAATGATAACGATAACGATGATAGCTATAATGTTGATGATGGAGGTGATGGTAATGAAAAGGGTCCTGAAGAACCAAAAGGTAGGGAAGATGGACCAGGTGGTCCTAATTTAGATTTGGCCGACCATGATGCAAGCTTTACCGAATTTCCTGATCCTTTGTATGCTACAATGAAGGATACTTCCCTAAAAGATAGTGCTCCCCTAACCATCATAAAAAAGAAAAGACTCAAACTCCAACTTCTCAAGTTTGGGCTTCTCGGTTATGGAGTTCTTTATTTAAATGCTTATTACCAAGCAACTTTTAGTTAAAAATCTTATTACTTTAGTTAAGGAAAAAGAAGAAATACTATTTTGAAATTTTATGTGAAAAGGTTCAGAGGGAGGTATGTCGATTGCATGGAGAAGTTGATAGATTAGTTGAAGAGCTTAATAAAGTATTCGACAAATACAAGCGCCCCTTTGCTAGTGCTGCAGGGTTAAAGGTTTTTAAGGAAAAGCAGGCTGGCCCTCGCTTGAAACGAGCTTGCCTTCGTCGGGCATAATTATGACAGATAATGCAAGACCCTCTTGTGGATGCTTATTGGCAATAGGGAGGCCCTAGTAGAGTTTCTCTATAAAATTTATTCTAGCAATCTCCTCACTGACTTTTCTTTCCTAGGGAAACGAAGTCGGGGCTTGATTAGATATCTCTATAAAAGATACTTAGAAGATTTTAGATGCGACCCTCATCTTGGGGCTTGTTGGGATCTTCCTAGGGTTGCTACCATTCCCCTCCCTCCTAATACTCTTCCTCCCGAGAAGATTAAGTACAGTAAGGAGAGATTCATTTCTGAATTTTGTAAGGGATCAATAATGTATGAACCTTGTTGATTGTATGATTGTAGTGTGTAATTCAAGCAGTTTATAAACTTTATCACTTATATTTTTTGCTCTTAGTTTATTTTCATACATTATATAGATTAAGGAATCTTCAAGTAGTCCTATTCTCATGGAACTCTTGAGTAAATTTATGAGGTTAAAGAGAGATTTTAAAGAGAAGTCCTTAATTCTTAGAACATCTTAGTTAGTAAAACATTGCTTTCTTATAGATTTACAAGAAGCTTATACACAATTTCCTCACTAGGTGATGAAAAGGATAAATTACTTAATGGAACTTGAATTAATCACGCTAAATTGCTATGTGGTCAAACCAGCCATTCAGCTAAAAAGTGGATGTAACGTCCCTGACTCGACCTTCGAAAATCGACACCGAATACCCTACTCATATTCGGATGCCGCATATCCAAACGTCGAATCTGGTTCGCCAGAGCTTATAACACCATTAAGTACAAGACGGCAGAAGAAAAGAATATCAATATATATAACATTGATACAATGACAGATACAATATATGATATAATATGATACAACAGAATGAGACAGTAAATATCAATACCATCAGAGATACAAGAAATAGCAGCGGAAAGATAATGATAACACCTATAGCGGAACAATATCTTCAATAGAATGCTTCCCCAAATCCAATGCTCCAATCCAAAGCTAGCTCGAACCAACATCACATGTTACCTAGATAAGCAAGTCTCGTCGTGATCCAAAGACTGGACTAACTCCAGATAATCCACTAAACCTAACTATCTGAAAAAACCAACTCTAGACTGCCCTTGTGGAAAATAGTGGGCACCTAGGGTTTAGGAAAGGAACAATAAACTCTGAGTCAGTCATGGGACTGGTATGAGTAACAAAAACAGTTGGTCTTTTTAAGACAAACAATAGAATTTAAGTTTGAAATCCGCAATGCTTTTTAGAAAATGAAACAACCATAAGGCCTCCCACCGCACACACCATGCAAACGCAGAATTGAAGTAGATTTCTCCTTATGATAGTCAAATATGCTTGATACGAGAAAATTTCTTGATATTATTTTTATAAGTGCAAAGTGCAGACAAACCATTTTGAAAGTAGAATATAAATCCTAGCCAACGTAGACATTCCAAACTATGCATACTATAACTACCATCTAAACAGTGGTGACCATGTAAATGGCAGGTTCTACAACTAAAACCGTACAAAGTACGTATTGGATGAATGGATTTCCAACAAATGGTCAGGCTAAGGAACTTCCCACTATCCATGGGTACGCATCTGGCGGGACGTTCCGAGAACCTAACCGGATCTCTGCCAACACAAGGTCGGGTTACCTCTGTAACTAGGTAACTACTTCTCGAGCATGTCACCCCCTGGTCCTTTGGGACCTTTATCCGAGGCGCCTCTAAACCACAAAGCAACAACCACACAGTAAATGAGATTGAAGCCCACCACATAGGTAAATATCTGGGCTCCATACCATGATACTACCCTTTACCAGAAGAGAATGACACACCCTAAAGGGCACGACCCTCATAACCTTGCCGCATCTTTCCTGTTTCAACCATTTTCGGGTTGTGGGGTCCTGATGCAGTCTCGTCCACAAAGCTACGCTTTATAAAAAAGCCATGCTTTGATCACAAATGATCATCAGATGATCATCACACACAGCAGCACTCAGCATGCCACAGTACCAAATTGGGAATATATCACTAATAACCTTCAACTACAGAACCTCTGAGCACATACGTCTCAGTGAAGGGTGTTAAGCTAAGAGAATAAGTTCTCCGCCACCAACAGATATGTATTTGAAAGAAATTTGCTTTATATCTCAAAGTGTAGTGTCAGACATACAACCATACAAGTCTGCCCCGGGTTCAAATAGAACCGAAGGCACTTCCGAAGAAGCCCTTGCAAATTCGGGTATTCACAATCCCGATCGGACTTCCCATCACTTAGGGAATCTCTATACCGTAGCTACTCGGTGTAGAGATAATCGATAGGTTATCCTATCGTTCTCACAAACACCCGGTCTTCACCACCGGTCTTCAATGCAATCCATAACGTCGTATCACTATTCAGAATGGGTTATATGACAAAGGTCCTCTCCCGGCTAAACCGAATAATGAGCGCAATATTTAAAAATATATGGATGTGGGATTTCAGTTAAGTCACAACTTATAAAATCCAAAACTTTCTTTTGAATGGTTAAAGAAATTACCATTTAAAATCTTCTTAAATACAAAGATTTATTCCACAAAGTTAACACAGTTTCACAAAGATCCATTCATAGATTTCCAAAACAGTTTCTGTTTTGATTAGGATTAACCCATTTAAATCTTTAGTTACAAAGATTTTAATTACAGCTTTCAAACTGTTTCCATAACTTGGAAATCATTTTCATTTCAAACTTGAAATCCTTTTATCACAAATTGAAAGTTCTTTCTTATATGAAAGCTTTAATTATTTGAAAATAAATAGTTTTCGTTTCGGAAGAATCCAATTATATTTGCACGAGTTAAAGCCTTTGAATTTAAATTCAAATTCCTAAATCAATATATTAAAATGGTTTAACCCATATAAACTTGTATAACATCTTTAATCCCTAGTTTCAAATCATAGAATTCAGTTTCAAATATTGAATTCAAATTTAAATCAAATTATTTAAATTTCAAAACTTTATCAAGTTATTCAAAATAAATTTTTATCTTGAAATTTCTTTTCAAAAGCTTCTCATATTTAACCCGATTCCATTTCCAAATCATTTGAATTCAAATTGTCTATTTAAAAGTCATTTCAAAGATCTGTGACTTAATCGATTTCCTTGTGAAATCCATATTTGTGTGTGTATGGTGTGGTCCAGGGGTTTAACACAATAGTGCCACAACATCATCATCAAAGATCAAAACACAGAAATATAGTTGATAAGCGGTATAAACCATAACGCTTATCCTTCATACACAGATCACAGATTAATAAATTAAATCGCAGATAATTAACTACATCACAATTCACAGCACAGATCAGAATAATTCATATCACAAAGCATCAAACAACGGGAATATCAAACAATTAACCTATTCAATAAAATCCAAACATTCACAAGTAAAATTTATTAATCAACTGAATAATTTAAATCATATGTATTACTTATGAATAAATCATTAATCCTGGTTAATTAACAAAAGTTAATTACGAATCATTTGAAATAAATTTCCCTTTAATCAATACAAAACATTAATTATCCATTCTAATTAACTTAATAATTTATGAATTACAAATCAATAAGTTTCATTAACTTTAAAGAAAACTTATTCTTATTACTCACAAACATGTTTGAAAATGTTTCCTTCAAATTTACTGCTTAAATTTCATTTTAATTTCAAAATATAAAATGAATACCGATTTGTCTTATATAAAGTTTAAAACTAATTTTTAAAACCTTTGAATTCACATATTAAATAATACTTTGGTTATAAAGGAAATTCAAAGAATAAAAATCAACTTCTCTTTAAATTCACATATTAAAGGATATATTAACATTTAAACTTATTTAAAACATTTAGATTTATAAACTTAATTTAATTTCAAATTATGGAATTCAAATTCAGATTTCAGTCCAGGTTTAAGACTTTGTTTCAATTCTTACCTTACAATTTCAACTTCCATTTCAAAATCAAATCTCTTTTTCAATACACTTAAATACTTAACCACTTTTAAATTATTAAAAAATTTAATTCAAAAATTATTTATTCACAAACTAAGTTTCAAACTGAACTTGAGTTCATATTTAAACTTTGATTTTAAAACTCAGTTTAAACCTTGCTTATAATTTAAAATTTAATTCTAAAAATTCAAACAGAACAGGTGTTGGAAACCTGTCCAAAATATCTTCCTGAGCCTTGACTATATTTGCTTCGAGTCCAAAACTGGAAGCCTTCGAGTCAAGCACCAATCTTCTCGAGAATTTCTCGAGGCTCTCCTCTGCTCTAACTAACACAAATGACCAGAACTAAGAAATACACCATGCATGTTCTTGGTGGCTTCCAATCGCCTTCGACCATCTCCGATGGTCCTCCCACATCGAAAAACGTCTTCACACCCAACTCCGATTGTCAGATCGCTCACCCTCGACTCGAAATTGGATTCGAGTTCAAAGCTAAAACCTGGAACATCACTGGCTTCGCCATCAAACCTGGGAAACACCGTTGTTCTCGACACCTTGACCATCAGAACTCCTGAAATTCCGGCCGTCACTCCGTCAACTCTCCCCTATCACCGCCTAAAACCACGAAGCACTCGATGCACGTAGATGACGAACGAAACAAAATACACAGCCTCGACGAAAATTAGGTTTACGAACTTCTCGAGTTCGCAGCCGTAACCACGATCAACTACACCCCATCACCATATTTTTCTCGAATCCCCGTATGCGCCTCCACCTCCACGTGAAAGCTCGCCCTCCAGAACTCCTCCGATCGCCTAAACTAGGTCGAAACCCAATTTGTGATCAACTCAAGACTGCTCCTCACATACTTAATGAAAAATCAAAATTCTTGTTTTGAAAATCATATTTTTCAATGGCATTTCCAAATATATACTCGATTCAACAATCTATTACATTTGATTTTATCATGTATAAACAAATTCATCTGTACTATAATGTTTCAGAGCTATCTTAAACCTATTTTGCTAGAAATAAATTGTTAACTCTAATTTATAATCCAACAAACAAGTCAAGTTTAAATCTTTCAGCCTAAAAAAGATCATAAGACTTGATATTTGGGTTTTTGATTAAGATTGATGCTCTGAAACAAAAAGACAGAGATGGTTTCAACATAACAGACATTCACACCTACTAATATTCATACAAATGGGAGATTTATGTATATATATATATATACGTAATAAAGCAATTTCCGATCTCAGATTTAACAAGCAACAATTAAATATATTCAGTCTAATTTAAAATTGTTTACTCACAGTGGTTTCCAGAAGAAATGAAACAGAGTTTCTTCCTCTTTGACACAGACTTGTGAAATTTGCAAGCTGAAGCCTCTCTTGTTCTCTGATTTGATTTGATTTGGGTTGTTTAAGTTTAATAAGTTACTAATTTCTTCAGGTTTACTTAGCTTGATGGACGAAACTGAATGAATGGGTTGATATATATGAAAAGTGTACAGGGTGATTATTTGTGTTTGTACAACAGGGGGACATTGTTTTTGTTTTGTACAAATATCAAATATACTTTGTTTTTGTTTTGGTGGCTGATAGTATTGTTTTGGTGGCAAACATTAATTTTCTTTGTCTTCTTTTATTTTTTTATGCTTATCTTCTTTTATTTTCATACTTAAACATATGTATCTGCCTTCTTATACAAGCCTAAGGATATTTATATTCTTGCTTACATTTGTCTTGTTAATACTATACATATTTGAATGTAATTTGTTTCATGTTTCATACTTGTTTATAAAAATATTATTATCCTTTGCAAGCCAAAAGATATTTATAAATTTTTGTTGTTGACTTGTTTTTATTTTATTTTAATCTACATACTTGTAATATATTACTATCTTCCTATGCAAGCCTCATATACATGTTTGCTTGTTTCATATTTATACTTTATACTATAAGTAAAGTTCTATTTTATATACATATTTATTTTTAAATCCAAATTAATTCACAATTAATTCATGATTTAACTAGAATCTATATTAGTTACCAATTAATTTCAGCATTTTAAATCAAAAATTAAATTAATTATCAATTTAAACTTAGTCAAAAATCTGAGATCGTTACAGTGGGATTATCATTATTTCCCTCCAGTTAACGCCCTAGAAGGGATCGAAAACTTATTTTGACTCTACCCTTACCTTATCAAGCAGGTTGCTCAAAAAGGCTCAAATAGCTGTCTTAAATTTCAAGAATTTGATGTATAAAATTCATTAGGTTGATGTGATTTTGAATTTGCTTAAGTTGTAAACCTTTATCACTTAATAAAGAAAATACTTTTAGTGATGTTGATTTTCTTTCCTATTTATTTGTTAGGAAAAAGGAATTGACCCTTATACCTAGTGACACATATATTCTTGCTCGACTTGATTTCATTAAAGATAGGCTTAGGATAGAACTTAAGAAGAAACTCTCTTCTCAACGCACTCCGGCTTTATGATTTTCGAATAATCCAGATGCACAAAAACGACATGAT
Source organism: Allium cepa (assembly GCA_030765085.1). Lineage (NCBI taxonomy): Eukaryota > Viridiplantae > Streptophyta > Magnoliopsida > Asparagales > Amaryllidaceae > Allium > Allium cepa. The sequence continues at coordinate 1,023,131,698 of CM060931.1, read as the reverse complement.
AAATACTAAAAATTAAGATCTACATTTAATAGTTCAAAAGTGATGAGTTTTGTCTTAGAGAAGAAAATTTAAGAGAAGGATTAATGGATTTAGGAACTAAAAGAAAAGATAGATGCAATTTTCCAATCCGAACCTTTTGTCCAACATTGAAACCGATGCAGAAATTGCATAATTGCACCAAAAGGTAATGAATCTTGAGGTAGAACTGTTGAAAAGCCAACCGAACTGTCAATTTTTGAACTTATTACGAATGGAGGTGATTCCAGCATCCTACTTCTATTCCTTTAGTTGGGTAACAATGATTTTCTATCATAGTAAGCCCTCCAAAAATTCAAACAATGGTGAAATCGCCAGATAGTGCCAAAAAGTTAGATTTGAATGTATTCGAATTTTGAATAAGCAGTGGAGTGATAAGGTTTCTACTCATCTTAACACTTATGAAACTAAGGCTGAGAGACACGAGCATGAAAAACACATGTTTACATAGAAGATTGAGAAATTAAAGAGCAAGATTTAGCTTCTAAAAGGAGCCAATAAAACACTTGATAGTGCATGATAAATTCAATTGATTCGATAGACGACGCAGATGCCATTCCAAAGAAAGAGAAGAAACTTAGACAACTTCTAGATGTGGCAATTCATTATATTACCGATTATTCTTCGATTTCTGAAGATTTAAAGAGGATGACTCAAAAAATTGATTCTTAGTAAAGAGTTATTTGTAAACTTTTAAATTGGATTCTCTTGTTATCCAAACTTTTGCTCCTGTAATTCCTGTACATAATGTGTTAAACGGTAAATAAACTTGTACCTGAATGATCGATAATCTATTCTTTTCTTTTGTCTGGTATTTGTAATTATCTTCCCAGATTCAGTTTGATGCTTTGTAGTTGCTGCTTTGAGCATAATATGCCTTTTTTCATTTTAAACCTTCAACATATAAGCCAAAAGCCTTGCTGATTAAGCATTCAAAATCTTTGTTGGTCGTGGTCATACAAGATCCACTACATCACCAAAGAAAAGGTACTAGTGCTAGACAAAGGAATATGTATACATTGAGGAGTCTCCATCTTGAATGTATAAAACAAAAACTACTAATCTAAGTAGTTAACCAAAAGTCAAAAGCTAGTCCTAGCTAAGAAGTCAAGTGGAAGCACCTGTAACACCTCGGTCTGACCCGAGTATTATTTAAGAAGAAAATAATAAACGGATCAGTCTAGCTATAAATATCACATAAAATGAGATAGGATAAGAGATATGACAAAATGTATGATAACAATAATGGCATACTGTGACAAGTATACATTAGATAACAACAAAAATCATGCAATATCTCGAGAATCTCAAACACAAAAAAGAATGTCATATTCTTTGACATATTCACCAATTCATAGATATTGATAAAACTTATCAATGTAAATCACAAAAACTGGTGAAACACAAATTCTAGAAATAATCAATTAGAAATCCAGAAATCACAAAAGGGGAGGCCTATCACAAACGGGAGCATGAAAAACTCACCAACACGTGCATCACAAACGAAACGCTATTCCATGGTCGCTAACCATCAATTATGAGCCGAGGCTCCATAAACGGCCCAAAGACCATGGGTCGCTACCCCACCAATTTTGAGTCGAAACTCCATAAATGGGGTTTAGTCCCCCCAACACAAACAAAGATACATCGTACATCGCTAGTCTAAATCACAAAATGATCATCATCGATCATCGAGAAGTGTCGATTACACTAAGCTAGTAAATAAATGAGTTTAGCTTCATGTCCCATAACCACTGGCTTAACTTAAATATTTACGAACAAATTGTAGATTCCCACTCGAAAATCGTCACAAGAGTTTCAATCGAACAAGTCAAAGAATTAACTGACAAAGTAAACACAAGCGTTTCATACCACTTGTTTTGCTAAGTCATTTAAGTGGATTTCTCGAACGAATGGGGAAAAGGTTTGTATATACTAATAGATTAGAAATCAGTTTTAAAAGCGAATTTGATCTTGAAAGTAAATGTTGAAATTTTTTTGATGGAAGAGTTTAAATATTTACTACTAGTATAGAAACCTTTGTATTTTAAAGTGACAAATCACAGAATTGATTGTAGAAACAATCAATCACCAAAATTCGCATACGAAGACGTGAATCAAATCCATAGAAATTGATACCGAATCTATCAAAATGGATATTCTCAAAAATCCCGAAAAAGAAATTATCAAAGCCAACAAAAGCGATAACAACTAATCAGATTAACGAGCATCGATTTAAAATTGGAAATCTAAACAAAATGTCAAATTTGGCTGAGATAAGCAGATTCAATCAACTGACACTATACCTACAACTTTCGGTTTTCAGACTCAGTCGACTGAACTGTATGGTTAGTCGACTGATGCCTTTCCCAGAAACTTTCGGTTTCCAGGTTCAATCGATTGAACTATATGGTCAACCGATTGATACTAGCACAGGAACTTTCTATTCTCAGTTTCAGTCGATCGACCTTACCATTCAGTCGACTGAACTATCATTTGCGGTATTTCCAGCCCAGCCCCTAAGAAGGGCAAAATCCTAATCGGAGGCGATCGAAAGAGCAATGGAGACTAGGGATTTATGCCAAGCGACAACCCTGCCTTATAGGCACTTCGAAACACTCCAAAAACATGTTCAAACATCAAAGGTAGGATTTTAAAGGTTTTTTGACTTCAAAACACCAAAATTAAAATATTCATCAAACCAATTCAATTCAAAGGCAAATGGATAAGGAATAGATGTTAGGAATTACTACCTAACAACTATCAAAGATATAGACACAGACGTGAGTTCAAAAACTCACTTTTTAACCCCCAATCAACAAATGAGAAGCTCTAGAACAAGCAAAGGTTGATCTCCCTTTAATAACACCTCTAGAATCTTCAATCTATTATCAAAGGTGAAGTTTTTCCTAAGTTAGGTTATAGGAATTCTTGAAAATTGAAGAGGGATTGAGATGGAGAAGATGAAGAGGATGCTTACTAAGCTTCTCCTTGATTTCTGGCTTGAAATTGATAATTCCTAAGAGAATTAGGGCTTAGACCCTTTAGTTTCCTCTTCTCTCCCCCATTTTTACCTTAGCCTGAGAGTGTTAAGAAATGAGGAGTGGAATGAATGAAGAGGAGTGGAGTTGGGTAATTTGTAAGGTTAGTGGGCTGAAACCCAAACCCAAAGCCCTAAATGAAAATACCAAAATTCTACTCAACTCCAAACATATCGATGTTTATACACAAAAAGGTCGCAAACGTCATTTTGGACTCAATGGAAGGGGTCTCAAGTCCTAACTCGACTGTTTGCGAAAAGTGACATTTCGGACTTAAATCCGACTAATGATGCTATATTTAAATAAAACATTTAAATATACAATCGTAAAATATGCGGGTTGTTACAGACTCCCCTTCTTAAAGAAATTGTGTCCTTGCAATACTTAAGAAGAAAACAAAGAGTAACAACCATATAAGCATATCAACACAAAAGAAAATTTGAAATAAGAAGTTCACCTTAAAGAGATCGAGAGGGTAAGTCAGGGTGTGTTCGCTCGATGAATTCTCTAGATTCCAAAGAACAATCCTTAGGATTTGAGGACCATTGAACTTTCACAAGCGGGACATCTTTATTACGAAGACGTTTAACCTCCGTAGCAATGATACAAATATAATGTTGCTCATAAGTCAAATTAGGCGACACTACAACTTCTTCAATAACACCGGGCTCAAGAATAGAGTCGGAATCCCTTAGGCATTTCCGTAGTTGAGAGACATAGAAATCATCATGAATAGCAGAGAATTGAGCCGGTAATAAAAGGAAATAAGCCACATAACCAATGCATTCGGTGATGGGAAATAGACCAATATATCGAGGTGCTAGTTTTCTCGATCGATTGAAATGCACAACACCCTTCATATGTGAAATACGAATAAACACCAAATCTTCCATAGAAAATTCCTAATTCCTTTTTCAATTATCGACATAGGATTTTTGTATACTTTGAGTTTCTTTCATCCTATGACGAATAAGATCAAGCTTTTCTGTGGAATTACAAATAAAATCTGGACCTAAAACCAGCTTCTCACCGGCCTCGAGCAAATAAGAAGGAGATCGGCATGGCCTTCCGTAGAGTGCCTCGAAAGGTGTCATACTAATACTAGATTGAAAGCTATTATTATAGGAAAACTCAACAAGAGAAATATGATCGTCCCAACTTCCACCAAAATAAAAAACACATGCACAAAGAAAATCTTCAAGAGTTTGATTCACACGCTTGGTTTGTCCATCGGATGAGGATGATAAGCGGTGCTAAAATTAAGCTTCATTCCCAAAGTTTTTTGAAGACTCTTCCAAAATCCACTAGTAAATAATGGATCACGATCACTAACAATAGAAGTAGGAACACCATGCAATTTAACAATTTCTCTAACATAGAGTTTAGCCAAAAAAGGTATGTCCGATTAGACTGAACAGGAATAAAATAGGTGGATTTTATAAGTCTATCCACAATCACCTATAAACTGTCATGGCCCGAACGAGAACGGGAAAGACCATCAATAAAGTCCATGGAGACTTGATCCCACTTCCAAACTGGAATGTCCAAAGGTTGCAATAACCCACCGGGCCTTTGATGCTCGGCCTTAACGAGTTGGCAAGTTATGCAATGCATAATGAAGTTAGAAATATCGAATTTCATTCCATCCCAATAATAAAGTCGCTTCATATCCACATACATTTTACTACAAGGATGAATGGTAAATTTAGAATGATGAGAATATTCTAAAATGTCTTTAAGAAGATCACTAATACTTGGCACAATAAGTCTACAAATTTTCAAATGTTGCCATGAGCATCGATTTCAAAGTCTTTCAAATCATCACTATTTCTATCCCGACAATTTTGGCTAAGAAGAAGCACTTCGAGATCATGCATTTGAGCTTCAAAAATGCGGTCTAAAGGAGAAGAATGAGCCTTAAGGCTACATAAAACAAGAGATGAACATGAATCCGACTCACAATCTCGAATCTCACAAGTGGATAAAGTCTCGAGATCATTCCATTCGGATATCATCATTGAAATAATCGCTTGTTCCTACGACCAAGGGCATCGACAACACGATTTCGCTTTCCGGGAGTATAAAGGATATCAAGATCATAAGATGCAAGGAACTCAAGCCAACGTTGTTGATGCAAATTATGTTCCTTTTGAGAAAATAAATACTTTAAAGATTTATGATCGGTATAGAGAACAAATTTCTCTTCCAAAGGTAATGGAGCCAAATTCTAAGAGCGAAAACAAAAGTCACGAGCTCTAAGTCATGAGTGGCATATCTAGTCTCGGCGAGATTTAATTGTCAGGAAGCATAAGCAATAAAGCGTTCCCTATGCATAAGAACGGCTCCCAAACCAACACGACTAGCATCGATATAAACAGTAAAGTCTTGGTTCTCTTCAGGAATCACAAGAATAGGAGCATCGGAAAGGAGTTCTTTTAATCTTTGAAAAGAAGCTTTACATTTGTCTGACCAAATGTACTTAACTCCCTTCTTTGTCAAACTAGTAAGAGGCATGGAAATTTTTGAAAAGTCTTTTATGAACCGACGGTAATAAGTTGCCAATCCAAGAAAGCTATAAATTTTCGTCACACTCTCCGGTCTCTTCCAAATTTTTAATGGCTTCAATCTTTGAAGGATCCACAGAAATTCTGGATTCAGAAATGATATGTCCTAAAAATTTCACACAAGATTGCCAAAAATGGCGCTTAGAAATTTTTTCTTTCAATTGATTGCTCCTAAGAGTTCCCAACACAATCCGAAGATGATTTGTATGCTCCTCCTCGGTTTTAGAATAAACAAGAATATCATCGATAAAGATGAGAACAAATCGATTGAGGAAGTCTTTGAAAACTCGATTCATAAAGTCAATGAAATAAGCTGGAGCACTCATTAAACCAAATGGCAAAACAATCCATTCTTACGATCCATAATGAGTATGGAACAATGTCAAAAGAATGCTATCCCCTGCAATACGAAGCTGACGAAAACTGGTTGCTAAGTCAAACTGTGAAAAGACTCTAGCACCATTAAGTTGATCAAACAGATCATCAATCCGAGGTAAGGGATATTTATTCTTGATGGTGAGATCATTAAGCTTGCGGTAGTCAACGCAAAGTCTAAGTGTATCATCAGATTTCTTCACAAAAATAGCCGAAGCTCCCCAAAGAGAGGAACTAGAACGAATAAACTGTTTTACTTCCAATACGTATAATTATTTACGTGTCTCCTCATTTTCCTTACTGGACATGCGATAAGGAGGACGAGTGATAGGTAGAGCTCCTGGGATTAGATTAATTCTGAACTCAATTGCTCGCTTAGGGGGGCAATTCTAAAACAGGCTCAAATATGTCGGGAAATTCATGAACAATGTGAATGAGAGAAATGACATCTTCCCCATCATCATTAATGTCATCATAAGGGTTTAGATAATATAAAGATGCTACCGAGTTAGAAATTGAATCTTTAAGAACAATAGAAATGTGCTTAACAGATTGAGGATGTCGAAGTCGAATAGTCCTCTCAAGACATAAGATGTGGGCTTCAAACGGTTAAGCCAATCCATTCCCAAAATCATTCTGAAGCCTAAGTAACGCACGACATGCAAATCGGCTCGGAAAGAATAATCACATAAATAATCTCGACATCATTACAAAGTAAACCGAGTGTTGCGGATCCACCAACCAGATTCACAATTCTCAAGGAAGTTATCAAAGCCATAACACTTAAAGAAAAAGTATCAACAAGATCTTTTGACATAAAAGAAAGGGATGCACTCGTATCAAAAATAACTCGAATAGGATGATCACGAAACATAATAATGCCACCAAGGATAGAATGAGAAATACCTTGACCACGAGAAGCGTTACTAGAGGCTTGCACAACATTTAGCTTTCTCTCGTTTTTCTTCTTCGAAGTTTGGGACATAAAGATATAGTATGACCTGAATTTTTGCAATAGTGAAAAGTAAGGGGCTTCGGATACTTATTTTCATAATGGTCCTTAGAACCACAATTGTAGCATTGCCCATGACTAGAGGTATGCTACCGAAGTTGCTTGTTTCCTTTTCTTGTTAGAATTAGGATTGGACTTAATAGGACTCTTCTTGTTGTTGTTGAAGTTCTGTTTGGCACCCACAACTTCAACATCACTTTCCTTATCGGCCTCTTCAAGTCGAAGACCGATATAAACAAGTTGATCAAAAGAAATTTCCAGTTTCAAAAATAAAGGCCTTTTGAGGTTCTTATTCAACCCATAAATAAACCTCTGATTTTTCATGAATGGGGTATTAATATAATCGACCCCATATTTATAGAGAGATTCAAAAGATGCGACATAATCTGTCATAGAAGATTCACCTTGAACAAGGTCAATAAAGCATCTGGCCAAAGTTACGTTTTCAGCTTCTGGCACAAACTTTAACTCGAATCTTTCCTGGAATTCTCCCAAGTAAGATCTGCTTCGATAATCTCAGAAACCAAAAGCTCATACCAATCTAATGCTCTCTCTTGAAGCAAACTAGAAGCCACTTGGACTCGATGGACATCAATAAGATTCATGTGAGAAAAGATGAATCGCATGTTTTAAGCCAAACTTGAACTTCTATAATGCTTTTGGAACCCTTGAATGGCTTTCCACCCAAATTAGTATAATCACTACACAAGCATGCAAACCCCGATTTAGGGTGAGTAGGCTCTGGAATGGGTCCGACGGCTTGAGCATTCTTTACGAGATGTAAAAGCTACTGGGTAGACATAAATACTCCATCCTGAAGAGTAGCACTGGATTGACCGACGCTGGGACGACCTGGTCTAACTATCTCTCTTCTTTAAGAAAGAAATAAAGAAGAAGGAAAAGGTAATTCTCAAAATGAATATCAAACAATCATGATTGATAAACAAGGCATCATAAAAGAAAAAAGGATAGAACCAATGACTCGAATTAAATCATAAGGCATGATTCCTAAGAGAGACTTAGGACAATGATCCTTGCTATAATATTCTATATTGTTTCAAATTTTGGCTCCGATACCAAGCAGTGACGCCACACCTCTATACTCACACTAACCAAGGATACTAAAGGGTAATGCCATCAACTAGAACGAAGAATAAGGTAGTTCAGGTGTGACCATCTGTGTAATTGCTTTGTGCGAGTTTTGATATGCCAGATAGTATAACATGCATTTCATTTCAAGAGGAAATCTGGCACATCAGATACAAACTCAAAGCTACTACACGGTCTTCGAAAACAAATATAAAATAAGCATAACACAAATCAGTCACAAATATTCATATCACTAAGGTGGAAACAGATATAAATATATTACATAAAAGTGTACATTAAAGTAGCGGTCATACAAGATCCACTACATCACAAAATAATAGGTACAAGTGCTAGACAAAGGAATATTTATACATCAAGGATTCTCTATCTCGAATGTATAAAACAAAAACTACTAATCTAAGTGGTTAGCCAAAAGTCTAAAGCTAGTCCCAGCTAAGAAGTCAAGTGGAAGCACCTGTAACACCTCGGTCTGACCCGAGTATTATTTAAGAATAAAATAATAAACGGATTAGTCTAGCTATAAATATCATATGAAATGAGATAAGATAAGAGATATGACAAAAACGTATGATAACAATAATGCCATACTGTGACAAGTATACATTAGATAACAACAAAAATCATACAATATCTCGAGAATCTCAAACACCAAAAAGAATGTCATATTCTTTAACATATTCACTGAACCATAGATATTGATAAAACTTATCAATTTAAATCACAAAAATTGATGAAACAAAAATTCTAGAAATCATCAATTAGAAATCCAAAAATCACAAAGGGGGAGTCCTATCATAAACGGGAGCATGAAAGCTCACCAAACGTGCATCACAAATGGAACGCTATTCCATGATCACTAACTATCAATTTTGAGCCGAGGCTTCGCAAATGGCCCAAAGACCATGGGTCGGTACCCCACCAATTTTGAGCCAAAACTCCACAAACGACGTTTAGTCCCCTCCCCTCCCCCTTCCCCCCCCCCCCCCCCCCCCCGTACAAACAAAGAGACATCGCACATTGCTTGTCTAAATCACAAAATGATCATCATCGATCACCGAGAAGTGTCGATTACACTACGCTAGTAAATAAATGAGTTTAGCTTCATGTCCCATAACCACTTGTTTTGCTAAGTCATTTAATTGTAGATTCCCACTCGAAAATTATCACAAGAGTTTCTATCGAACAAATCTAAGAATTAACCGACAAAGTAAATGCAAGCGTTTCATACCGCTTGTTTTACTAAGTCATTTAATTGGATTTCTCGAACGAATGAGGAAAAGGTTTGTATACACTAATAGATTAGAAATTGGTTTTAAAAGCGAGTTTGATATTGAAAGTAAATGTTGAAATAGTTTTGATGGAAGAGCTTGAATATTTACTACTAGTATAGAAACCTTTGTATTTGAAAATGACAAACCACAGAAATGATTGTAGAAACAATCAATCACCCAAATTCACATACGAAGACGTGAATCAAATCCATAAGAATCGATACCAAATCCATCAAAATGGATATTCTCAAAAATCCCTAAAAAGAAAATATCAAAGCCAACAAAAGTGATAACAACTAATCAGATTAACGAGAATCGATTTAAAATTCGAAATCTACACAAAAAGGAAAATTAGGCTGAGATAAGCAGATGCAGTCGACTGGACTGTGTGGTCAGTCGACTGACACTATGCCCGGAAACTTTTGGTTTCCAGGCTCAGTCGACTGAACTGTATGTACTTTGCTCAGAAACTTTCGGTTTCCAGGTTCAGTCGATTGAACTATATGGTCAGTCGACAGATACTAGCACAGGAACTTTCTGTTCCTAGTTCAGCCGACTGACCTTACCGTTCAGTCGACTGAACTATCATTTGCAGTATTTCCAGCCCAGCCCCTAAGAAGAGAAAAAAATCCTAATCAGAGGCGATCGAACGAGCAACGGAGACTAGGGATTTATGCCAAGCGACAACCCCGCCTTATAGGCATTTCGAAACACTCCAAAAACATGTTCAAACATCAAAGATAGGATTTTAAATATATTTTTTGACTTCAAAACACCAAATTAGAATATTCATCAAATCAATTCAATTCAAAGGCAAATGGATAAGGAATAGATGTTAGGAATTACCAACTAACAACTATCGAAGATATAGACATATATGTGAGTTCAAAAACTCACCTTTTAACCCCCAATAACAAATGAGAAGCTCTAGAACAAGCAAAGATTGATCTCTCTTCAATAATACCTGTAGAATCTTCAATATATTATCAAAGGTGAAGTTTTTCCTAAGTTAGGTTATAGGAATTTCTGAAAATTAAAGAGGGATTGAGTGGAGAAGATGAAGAGGATGCTTACCTAAGCTTCTCCTTGATTTCTAGCTTAAAGTTGATATTTCCTAAGAGAATTAGGGCATATGAATTGTAATTTCCTCTTCTCTCCCTCATTTTTACCTTAGCTTGAGAGTGTTAAGAAATGAGGAGTGGAATGAATGAAGAGGAGTGGAGTTGGGTTATTTGTTAGGTTAGTGGGCTGAAACCCAACCTAAAGCCCTAAATGAAAATTCAAAAAATTCTCCTCAACTCCAAACATATCGATGTTTATACTCAAAAAGGTCGCAAACGTCATTTTGGACTCAATAGAAGGGGTCTCGAGTCCTAATTCGAAAGTTTGCGAAAAGTGACATTTCAGACTTAAATCCGACTAATGATGCTATATTTAAATAAAATATTTAAATATACAATCGTAAAATATGCGTGTTGTTACAAAAGGCTTCTTTCTCTAGGAGGCACTTCAACCAGGCCACATAGGCAGGACCGAAGGCTTACAAATGCTTTGGCCAAGCCATTTCTGGCCGGACCAAAGGCCTATTCTGATCTATCTCCAAGAGGTGCTTTGAATTAGCCCTTGTGACAGGATCAAAAGCTTTATTTTCCCCTTATTTCCTTATAAGAAATGATTTAGGCTTTTCCATTATTTTAGGAGGTTCTTACTCCTTTATATGATAGATCCAGTAGATGCACTTGTTTTAAAGAATCTTCCTTCATTGTTGACTTGTTCAGTATTTCTTTACAAACTCTTTAAGTTTTACTTTTCCATGGAAATTATTGATCATCCCTTCTAAGCTTCGATATTGATTAGCGTTGTGGCCATTCGAATGGTGACAGTGATAGTATTGTCCTTCAAGATTTTGTTCATTCTTTGGTCGTTTCTTTTGAGAGGGCTAATAATTTAGCCTTTCCATAGTTAGGAGGTAAATTTCCTCATAAGAAGCGATAAGTGAATAGTTGTTAGTAAGCTGTGAACTTTTGGAGGATGAGTTCTTTGATTTCCACTTAGTTCTTTTGTTGCATGTGATGGGCTCTTTAGCCTCCATATCAAATTTTCACTTTAAAAAGCTTTGAGCCTTGTTCAATCTATGGAAACGATTTAGCACATTCTTCCACTTTTGAATGAATCGCTAAAAGTCCTTTGTTGTTTCTCTTTCAAAAACGGTTCCCCTTGCTTGGAGTTAAGTTCTCTTTTTCATTTCTATGAAGATGTTATCTTTCATGTCCTTCTTTCCTAAAGCAAAGATTGATGCAGGCCCTATGTGAAATGCGTTTAAGCTAGATTTATCTGGATCATAAGGAGTTACTTGCCTTCACTTATTCCCATGATGTGTAGCACTTTGAACCTTAATATTTGCTCCTTATGAAGTCAAGGATCACTAGTGATTTGGTGGGTTGGCTTGGCTATTTGAGGGTCGTAAGATCCTTGTTCGAAGATAATCATTATCCAAGTGAGGTTAGCTGGGGTTTGGAATAATAGGAATAAATATTTTAATCTTTATATGCAAGTCAAAAGGGGTTTCACTTATTGGTTAAGTAGGGATATAGGTTTAATCCCTCTTTATTCAATATGCTATGTGATTGTATATGTACAAGCCCTTATTTGCAAAAAGAGTTGCAAGATTATAATGGCAGTAAAATTCCCAAATTGATTTAGGGTTACAAAGTTCTAAAAGTAAGATGAGAGAAGAAATAATCGTCGCTTCCTTTATGCCTCTAGGACAGTATTTATAAGGATTGAGAAGTGTGACATGACTGCCACATGTCATTTCTAGCATACTTAAGCTTTCGACATCATCAACCATATTAATGGTGTTCGACATTATGTTTTAATTTAACAATCTTCGAAATTTACCTTTTGTTGATTATTCGCCATCAATTCTCATGGCATCCCTTATTGAATTGGTAACACACAACATGCTTTTGTATATTATTAGTAAACAACAACTTCATATATAGTTTTTACGAGGCTTAAAACCCCTCATCCGGCATTGGTTACTAACATCATGTGGCATCAATGAAATATGGTATTGATGATACGTGATGCTTTTATCTCATTAATAACTTATGACATGCTACCTTATGTATTATCTTGGTAAATGAAGCATGATATCAATAAGATGCGGCATTGGTGATATGCGACATTGTAAAGAGATGTTATTGATGAGTATCGACATCCTCTTGATGATTCATGACATCACATGACTTTCGATATCCTTTTTCCATTTGACAACATTTGATATGCCTCTGTGCACTATTGATATAGGGCAATTTCCTTTATTGATGAAGAGCGGCACCGATGGCATCCTCAATTACACTTATGACCAGTGATATTCTTTCCTTTGACGTCATCACTTTCCAAATGATAAGCGAAATAGATGGTATGTGACATCATTGTAGGCTTATGTACTGATGGAGTGTGGCATTCCATATCGCAAGGTGCAAAATCTTTGTACCTTAGGTTGATTCGATTATGGTATTTGAATAAATTTTTTAAAAGTTATAAATTTTTAATTTAAAAGTATAAAAGTGATAGTTATAAAATTCAAAATTATTTTGAAATTTAAATTTAAATTTAAAATTATAAAGGTTATGATGTAAATTGAGAATTACTATAAATAGAAAAGTAAAATTATAAATGTTATAATGAAGAAATTTTGAATTAATATTAAAATTGTAATTGTAATAATAATAAATCATATTTACACATACATATAAGAGTATAGATAAATTAAATAAGATTCAAAATGTTAAAATAAAGGAAATTAAAGATCCAAATAGATATTAGGGATGTATATATGTAATGTAATTGCATTATATAATGTAATGGGATTCAATGTCATTAAGTATTATGAACACTCATCATCCCTTACTATAGATATCACTCATTTAATATTTAAAATTATGAATTCATAAATATAATTGCCCTCCATCATTTACATTGAACAATGGAGTTCTAGGACATATATGTGGTTGTTTAGCATCCTAAAGCCATATATCAAGTATTAGTGATGCTTTAGATGTATAGAGATTAGTAAAACAATCTATATACATTTACTGAGCATCCTCAAGGGTTGTATACTTGTTATTTTGCAATTGTGAAATGGCAGGTCATCGATGTCTAATGTACTTTGTGATTTGTTAATCATATTTACAATTATAATAATGTTTATGAGAAAGGTACGATCATAATACAGTTAGGAGTTATATATGAGATCAAACCAATATATAATTATTCACCATTTACGAGGACTATAAATCGTTGAGCATCCTCAATGTTGTGGTAACACGATAATGTGTTTACCTACTATAGGAAATTTTTGAAATTCTTGTATCACCTTTTAGGTTTTATGAGATATGTAAAATCTTGTCGAATATTTATTAGGAGAATATGATAAACCATTCCAATAAGTATAAGAAAATTTTAAATAATATTCTAAGTTACTCTAATAAATTTGCGATTAATTGATACTTGAAAAGAACATACTAAATGAAATGAAGCACAAATTTTGAGATTAAGAAATATGATGGTAATGCTCATATATAAATTTTTGTATCTTTGTAATTTGTTCACTTCAAAGACCATGAAGGAACCAAATTGTACAACCATAAATTCTAAGTAAAGCTTTCGAGTCTTAATCACTCAATTGTGGACTTGCCCAATGCTACATATTGTCTACTATGAGATAGAATGAGAATATGAATATACATTTTATATTTGATTATCTACAAAAGTTGTTTAGTGGATTGTCTCGTTCCATAAGGTACGAGCTTTAGAATAAATTATTTCATACAAAAATAGGTAAGGGAAAAGAAATACAACATCATATGCTCAATATGACTGAGTGCATGGAGAAACTTACTAAGTTGGAAACAACTATATATTAAGAATTATATATAGATCTCATTCTTTGATTGTGATGCCTTTAGTTCTGTCCATTCATATTGAACTACAATATAAACTCACTCAAGTGCATTGTAATCGATTTAATTAATATGTTAAGGACAATTAAATGACACTTTTATAAAGGAATTCGATATTGTTTGTGACAAAGGATTCCTTTTTTCTAAAGGTAAGACCCTAATGAAAAGGAAGTAAAAGTCTAAGGATGGGAAAAAGAGAAGAGTGAATGTCACCATTTCTTGAAGAAGGGAATCTAAAAATTAAAATGTCCACATAATTCGAGGTGTCTTTAGGAGAAGAAGGAACTATATTGCTCTTCTTCTTGTTGAAGATTGTATGTGTCTAATTTTCTTCTTAGAACATAGATACTAGGTCTAGAACTCACATTCATAATTGTTTATTGAAGCTCGGGAGTAAAGGTTCGGTGTAACTTCACAGTGGAAATAGAGCTATTTTAGCTGTCGAAGCAGTGGGGAAGTACTATAAAACTCTATCAAATAGACAATCTTAGTTTTGAAAAACTACTATAATGGACCGAAGTTTATTTTTGAAATAATATCCATTTTGCATTCGATCAAAAGTGGATGTATTGTTATTTTAATAAAGATGTTATGAATACTCGTTAAGTTAATAAAGCTATTTTGACAGAGTTAAGGTTGCATCCTTGGGAAAATTATGCAATTTATTATATAACTTAACTTATGTATATAAATCTTTTTTGAAAAGAACACTTTCGGTTTTTGTTTTCTATCGTACGTATTGTTATATTATGATATAAATAATGCTTTCAAAACATTAACTATACTCAAGTAAATAATCTTTTGAAAAAGTATTTCACGAATTGCAATCGTGAATGTGTTCGTAACCATGAGTATTAAACCATGTAGTCAGAATACTTATCCTTAATGTTCGTAGTTGAGATGCTTCAAGAAAAGGTTATCTATACATCCATTGGGACTAGTGTATGTACGCTCTCCATATTATTGACATTGAATTACTGATGACCATTAGGAACACCAAGGGATTACTTATTATGATTGTTTAGAATAATCGTACGAACATTAATAAACTATATATGTTTTCTATTTGAATAGGTAATAGAATTATATTATTAACTAAAACTTACATTTCAATCATTTTTTAATTTAAACAGCAAATTTAAAACAGTAATAAAATAGACTGGACAAATCAGGCGTGGGCGCACACAGAGCGGGGCGTACTTGTGTTGCAAAGGTTCAAAATCTATATTATATAGACAATGTGGACAACTATTTAGATGTGAAACATATGATGTGGATCTAATAATGAAAAGATGAATAGGTAAGCAATCAAAGTATATCTTAAAATGGATTCAAATCAAAATAACAATGGCTCAAACAAGAGTTTAATATGTTAAATACAACGAAGTCAAAATAGAGGATTTCATGTAACGATGTATAGTAGTCTTCAAATTTGAGAGTAATGTAGATTTTAAGTGTCTAGACAATACCATGGTAAATCATGTGACATGATGCTCATGTAATAGCCATAGTTTGGTATGCATCAAACCACTTGAAGTGAAATGCTACTAAAGAGAGGATGACCTCATTTGTTGTAGAAGGTTAATATCACTATAATTGGTAGTCAATTTAACGCCAAAATCTCTGACCAAAGCAAAATAATTAATCGACAATGGTTATCGGATTGGACAAGTTGTACTTTGCAGTTAACTGAAGATATTGCTAGAGTTGTTGACCATTAACCAAACTCTAGATACCTCAGTGATGCAGTGATGACAAAAAGAAATCAAGCGTAATATATAATTACTCAAGGAGTAACTTTAATAGATAAGTAATATGATTTCACCTAAATGATATATGAGTAACTATAACACCATGTAAGTTGACATTAGTTACTTAATTAGTTAATTAATTAATTAGGCTCCAAAAATAGCATTTGTACAAACGATGGAATTTGACCGCGAAACTTGCATTATTATGTTTGTGGGGAAATTCTGAGTAACTTACATATTTGGAGTTTTGCGATTGAAGTCTAAACGAAGAAGTTACGGACAACAAATAAATTCCAAATGAAAATTTTTCGGTTAAGAAATTAACATTTCTAATTAATTAGATGGGGTCTACAAGTCGACCCACTTAGTGTAGCGGTCGACCTGGAGTGGTCGACCCTACGAGGGAGGCAGTTGATTGCTCTTAAGGCGGCAACTAGGGTTTTCCAAGGCCCAGTGGTGCGGATTTATTATATTTTGATCTAGCGGTTCTGGTTGATTCTAGTGCCTATAAATACAAGCCTAACCCTTCCTTATCTTCTCATATTTTCTGAATAGGGAAATGAATTCTGCCATTTCTTCTTCTCCGCTTTCTTTTTAAATTATAAAAATAAGATATTTATATTATATTTATACAAATTGGAGAAGAATAGAAATATAATAAAATGGAGAAGAGAAAAGAATTAATTATATGTGTATTTGAGATAATTTATATATTTATATCTATTTTCTTTTCCAATCCCAAATCTCTTCTCAGATCCGTAATTCTAATGCATGTATATATCATTTTCTTTAAATATTTCTTGGATTAAAAAGGATTTGGAGATGAATTTAAGGTTCTACATCCGATCTGGAGATTTGGATCGCTTTTAAAAGGTGGATGGAAAATTTTATATATTATTTATGATTTTAAATCTACTCAGTTGGCATACGTTTGATTTTAATGCCTAAATCAATTTTATTTATGAATAGGATACTTAAATTAGTGTAGAAAACTATTGCCTACATATTTTTATCTTAGATCCGTCTTAGAAATATGTTTACACCAAAATCTGGAAATCATCCCAAAGATTTTAGAATTTAAATGTTGTATATTTTTATTCCAGATCTTTACATAGGTGTAAAATAGAATTTTTTGACTATTGTCCAATTTGAGCTACGTTATAGATTTTCCGTAGTTTAATTTGGGCGAAGAACATCCGTTTGAATTTTATAATTTGTTTTCTTTTTCCAATTTTCATTTAACATGGTGACGTTTGATTTAACAAGGAATCCACAAACAAAAAGGAAAGAGATGTGTAAAGTACAGATTCTTTGTCGTGTATGTTGTCTATTCCGATTAAAAAGAAATCCATTCCTTGAAATTTCAAACGGAGTCAATCTTTTCTATTTTTGTTTGTTATCCGGCACCTAGGTCCGGCTACAAAACAACAGTTGAAGATATTATTATTAGCACTAGACAAGATTCTGACCAAGAAGAGCCAGAAGGTATAAGGGTTTGATGCATTGACATGTTTCGGCAGCCCTGGCTCGGTGCAGACTGGAGGCGTTAGCAAGTTGTCAAGCCGAAAACAAAGCAGGAGCGTTCGGCATGACTCTACTTTGAGTCATTCAACGATCAACTGGACAATTCTCGAACGGCATCCTCGTTCGGTATGCCTGGACCGATGCGCAGAAGTCACCTACTGTGGGCCGAGGTAGTTTGTTCCTGGGCCCGTGAGGAGAGTCCAGCATATCTTCGCCTATAAATAGAAGGACAGAGGCACAGTGAAAGGGACCTTTTTTCGAGAACACTGGGGAGACCCTGCCATTTTTGATACTCTTCTTCTTTTAATTCAAACTTGTATGCAAGCGATTGGTTTACGGATTGTATCTGTATTCAAGTGATTGAGAAAGTAATAAAGATTAAACTCAAAGTGGACATAGGCAATTACGCCGAGCCACTATAAATCTGGTGTTCTCATTTTTGTTGTTCTTTCTACATTTAATTACACTATTTTTCTATTCTAATTTACTCTCTTTATTAATCTCTCTACATAACTCTACTCAAGGGTGTTAGTGACCAATTTTGGTGCTAATATTTTGGAGCTTTCACTGAGAATTGAATTCTCAGCTTGATTGGATCTCATCGTCTACTAGTGGATTTCCATATTCGCAAGATAGATCCAGTTATTTACAAGAAAACTTCATATTCTACTCAGATTTGAAAGAAATCTAAAGGAAGCTGACAGCCGTAGATTGGACTCACCAATGTACGCAAGATCTGGGGATGGTACGACCTAAGTTTGGCTCAAGTTGAATGAAGACTGACCCTCCTCTGAAGGCAATTCAGTCGATCGCCCTACAAAAGGTGTATGCCTAACGCCCCCGAAAAAGTATATACCGAGTGAGTGCATGCCGAGAGAGAGTATGCCGAGCGAGTGCATGCCAAGGGAGTGTACACCAAGCGACCCGGTGCATGCTGAGCGATAGTATGTAGAGCAAGTGCATGCCGAGGGAGAGTATGCCGAGCGAACCAGTGCATGCGGAGCAAGAGTATGCCGAGCGAGTGCATGCCTAACGGGAGTATGCCGAGTGACCTAGTGCATGCCGAGTGAGAGTATGCCGAGCGAGATTATGTCGAACGACATCCACTACGAGTCGCATTCCTATGTCGAGCGGCATCCAAGCCGAGCCGCATTCCTATGCTGAGCGGCATCCAGGCCGAGCCGCAAGCCTATGTCGAACGGCATCCAGGACGAGCCGCTTTCTTATGCCGAGCGGCATCCAGGCCGAGCTACAAGCCTATGCCGAGCGGTATCCAGGCTGAGCCGCATTCCTATGTCGAGCGGCATCCAGGACGAGCCGCATTACTATGCCCAGTGGCATTCAGGCCGAACCGCATGCCACATGCCTATCCCTACTAGCATCCAAGCGGAGCCTCATGCCTATGCCGAACGGTATTCAGGCGGAGCCGCATGCCTATGCCGAATGACGTCCACGCCGAGCCGCATTCCTATGTCGAGCGGCATCCAGGCCAATCCAAACTTAATTTACATCAGTCTCTCATACGACCCCTATTTTCAATATATATATATATATATATATATATATATATATATATATATTGGGTACGACCCAAATTATCGAAAAAGAGGCTAAACTCAATGATAGTGAATTCAAAACTCAACTTAATAAAGGAACATTCTATCCACTTCCCTTGCATCCCATGACCGAGCAGGGCATAGAGGATCCAGCGACAGCTTCTGAACAGCAACAAGGGAATGGACAAGCAACCGCTACTCAAACGATACTCCCAAAGGTTGGAGAACATAGATGATATGACTCTAGACAAACGCCAATATAACTCCAAGCACCATTCTTCACTAACCTAGCACTTTGAATTTAGTGACTCTAAGCAGACCAATGTTTGGCTCTAAGCGATTTATTCCAAATGTAAACAAGGATATCATACGGTCGCGTTTGAGGAAAGTCGACCTCCAGATATATTTTGGCAGCTAGTTAGCTGGAGAGCCTTCTACGACCATGGATTGTTTTTGTTACAAAATGAATCAGAACCAAAGTGAGGAGAAGTGGAACAGACTAGAAGAAATAACAATGCAGGCTCGTCAGCTAAGGAGACCGATTCCAGTAGACAAAACAAGATCTCAAAATTAGAGTCATATGCTCTTTGAAAGATTCAATCGATAGCCTCTATTTGGAGACTCCCGACTCAAAGTGGTAATGAACTAACCTCGAGAGAGTCCATCGAACTCCACAGGAAATCAGGGGAATGTTGTATATTCCAAGATGCACATTGATCCTAACACTGGCGATAAGAAACACCTCCAAGGTGTCATCGGAAAGCGGATTCAAAAAGAAAAGTGTGATAACCTGGATTTTTGAGCATCATCTAATTGGATAATTATCTGATTTTAACTATTGAAAAACACTGATTTATAAATTGAGCAAATTAATATGCGTTGTTTATATATATATATATATATATATATATATATATATATATATATATATATATATTTAAATGAGTTGATTTTAAATTGAGTTTGAATTTGAAATTTGAAATTCAGAAGATAAAAATCTTAAAAATAAATCAGATTTTAAAACTCTATTTTTTATAGTTAATAAAAAATTTGTTTTGAAATGTGTATATATTTGGAGGTTGTGAATTGAGATTGACATAATAATTTTCGAAGGGCTATTTTTAATTTAAATTTATATATAAAAAATAAATGTGATTTCTTATTAATGTATAGTTAATTCTAAAATCATTTTCTTTAGGATTTTATAAATATTTATAAAAGGGAAAAGTATTCATTTACAATTGAAAATAGAATATAAATTTAAGTAGGAAATTACATAAAAATAAATTTAAACATTTATACATGAAGATAAAGACATGTGTAATCATCTCATCATGAAATTAGATATGTGTAACCATTTTAATATATGAGATAAACATGTGTAAATAATTTCAACAAGTGTCATCTTTATATTTTCATTTTCTTTAAATTTTTATTAAATCACAAATTAATCTTTATAAACATCTATCTCCTTTCTTTACTTCTTTTTGCTATCTTCTCATTTCTTTTGATCCTCAATTTTAAACAAGAAAACAACCTGAAAACAAAATATAAGAATTCAAGATCAGAAACTAAACCAGAAATCAAATCTTGTACAACAATTTTCAATCTGTAGCCTGTGATCTTCTTCAATTTGTATCACCTTCAAGTTTTCAAAAAGATCAAGAATTTCTTTTCAGTTTTCAAATCTCTACACATTATCTGAACCTAGAAAACAAATCAAAATAAAGTGAACAACTTTGTTTAAAATTCAAACCTGAGATGAAAATCCAAAGCCTGTAAGCATTTTCATCTTTGTTTCAAAGCAAGCAAATTTTAGAACTCAAATCAAAGATCAAACAGAAGTTCTCCATAACATTGCAAGCCTGAAATTCAAAAGTTTTCAACTTAGAGGCTCTGTTCTCTTCTAACTCAGGTGAGTAAACATTTACATAAAAGATTAAGTAAATGAAGTTGTTGCATGAGAATTTCTGTGTTGAAAGTGCTTTGCATATGTGTGTATATATATAGGTGTTCTCTATACATATGCATTTGATTGAAGTGTGCATGTTGGTTGCCTGAGTATTACTCTGTTCATAAGTTTAGAGTTTAAAGTTTTATCAAAATTCAAAACCTTATTATCTGCCCTATGTTAGATTTTGGAATTCAAACAAGAATGGTTTGTTTAAATCTAATCTAAGGATTGAAATTTTAATTAAGTAAGAAAAGCTAGAGTATCGCCCCGAAAAAAATAAATGACAGTAAGAATTTTTATATATGTTAAAATTCAAACTCTTCAATCTTTTGTTTTTCTTTTATAACATGAATACTTGAGTAAAATCATGAATTTTAAGACATAAATCATAATTTCTAGTTTTGGATTGAATGTGTTATTCTGGGTTAACCAGAGTTTGGATTTTGGGTCTTCTCTATTGATCAGTGGAGTTTGGTTGGTCGTGGTCGTTACTGGAGGTGGCTGTGAGGTCGTTGGTCACGGCAAAAATAGTAGAGGTGGTGATAGTTCGTTATGGTGGCAGCGGCAGGTCGAACTAAGTTTTAAACCCTAGTTTGGGTTAAGGTTGGATATGGGGTCCGTGTATAATCTTAGGGTGATCGAGTTCGATGGAACCAAGTGTAATAGGTTCGTGGATGATCGGAGTTGAAGTGGTCGGAGTTTCGCGTCTTTTGATGATCGGAGGTGTAAGATCGAGGTGGATTTGGTCGTGGTGTCTGGAACCAGTTTTCAACTGGGTAGTTCGATTTTGATCTGTAGCTAATGCAAGTGTTTTGACGGTTAGAGCTTGTTGTAATGGCGATGAATGACTTGCAGGAAGGTTCATCAGTGAACGGAGGTGTCTTCGGTGCTGTTGCATGTGCTCAAGGGAGGTCGTGTCTGATTGTTTTGGGTTTGTGGTTGTGTTGTGGGTGGAACTCAAGTGAAGTACCGTGTTTTTAAGTTTGTGGCCCGAGTGGAAACTCGAGCAGCACTGGGGTGTTAACCTGTTAACAATTTTAGCTGTTACAGGTTTTCAAATTTAAAATTTTAAACTAATTTTTGAAAATGGAAGACAAGAAATGGAGTTTAGATGGCTCGAGTGATACTCGGGTTCAAACTGAAGCAGATAAGTAAAAGATTTTTTCAAAGTTTTAAAAAAGTTTTATAAAACAAGTTTCAAATTTAAATAAAGAAAGTTTTATACTTTTGAAATGAATCTTGTTTTTGAATTCTATTATTTTCAAATATAAATGTTTTCTTTAACATTTTACTAAGAAATTTAAAATTTGTTTAACTTAAATTTTAAACTTAAGTTTGAAATGGAATTTTAAAGATTTTTACAAAAGGAAGTTTGTAAAATTTAAATTGAAAACTAGATTTAAACTTTTACTTGATAATGTTTAAAACATTAGAGTAAGTATGATTTGTAACTTTAATTTATCAAGTTAAATGATTATTTTGAAACTTAATTTATGATTTAATTAATTAAAATTAATTAATAAGATATAACGTTTTAAATGATAATTTAGGATGAATAAGATATGATTTTATCTTAAGATAATTAGGGTTTTAATGATTTGAAATAAATTAAGTAAATACTTAATGAGATTAATTAGTGTAATTACTTACTGAAGTAATTAATGTATAATTACTGGATGTAATTATTTAAAGGAAATTACTTATTGAGAAGTAATTAAAGAATAATTACTTAGTAGAAGTAATTTAGGATTAATTACTTAGTGTAATTAATCAAAGCATTAATATAATTAATAAAAGAGTTAATTAATTAAGTAATTGCAGAAGGGTAATTATTGTTTATGATTAATTGAGATTGATTAATGGAAGTGATTAATTAAAGTATAATTAATTAATGAATTTAATTAAGGATCATTTATTAATGTAGTTAATGAGAGTGATTAAAGATTAATTACTGTAAATGGTTAAGGGTAATTAATTTGTGAAATTAATTGAAGAATAATTACTCTATGTAATTGAAGATAATTAATCTAGGTGATTAATTAAGATGAATATTTGAAGAATGAATGATTAGGTAATTAAATAATGCTTGATTAAGCAAAGTTAGGTGACTAATTCTTAAGTAATTGATTTAGTTTAAGTTAATTAAATTAATTCTAATAGGGATTAACAATGGTTGCTTATGAATGATTGTTTGAGTAGAATATCTGAATTGGTTGATATCTATTGGATGATATGCTGTGATATTCTGTGATATGAAATGTTTTGTGATATGATATGTTTGGGTAGACATATATAATGTGGTTATTTAATGATGATGAATTATTGTGTAAAGGTGACATCCAGTATTTTAAATTAAATTGTAATCACTTGAATAGCTTGGGTTAAGATGACATTTAATTCGAAGAGACCGGAGTCGGGTATTAGTAAATAGCCGAAACCACTTCGATTCTTTATATATTGATATGTGAAATCAATAGGCTGGAATGGAATGATTTAAGTGAATTGGACCATTTAATCTAAGTTTTCTACTTAGAAATTGATGTGTGAAATAAGCGATGTCTATAACAAATTGTGAATTTGTAAATTGATATGAGTTACCCCGAGTTTTAAATAAGTTCTATGCATTGGAATTCATGTTAGATGAGTTTTCTCACGCTGGTTTCCAGCCTGGCCCGGGTGTTACTTTGATGCAATGCTCGGGTCAGACCGAGTATTACAGATTTCCAGGTAAGGACGTTCTGGAGCTCTGGAGATGAGCTGGATGGCAAGAACATAGGGAGTGTTTCCGCTGTATTATATTGTAGTTTGTCTGAGACATGTTAATTGTATCTGTCTAGCGTTGTGTATATGTTGTAACTCTTATGTATTAAAGTGTAATTTTACAAGTACAGTTTTCCTTTATATATCAGTTATTATTTGTTATTGCATTTTATTCGCTACAAATGCGAGATGTTGGTGTTTCTGTTCTTCTTTTTCTTCAATCTCTTTCTTTTTTTCCCTTACTATCTGAAATTTTCGGGATTGAAAATTACGGGTCGTCACATTTGGTATCAAAGCCAGGTTAAGCGAGAAACTTGGCTGTGGTGGATTACTCATTAAGGATAGGGTCAATGGTACCCTAGAATGAGTTGAATGTATACATATACACACACACACACATATATATGTATGTATATATATGAGAGCGTACTTGTTATTTTCTTATATAAAGATTTTAAATGATTTTTATATAAGAATATATTTTGATATATAAAGAAATATTTCTTTCTAATAATATTAAGGTAATTGGTTGTTAAATTATTGGAATTAAATTAGGTGGTAATAGAAAAACAACCAAATTGGAATTGAATAAAGATAAGTTTGAAATGGATTCAAACTGAAATTAAAATCTTGAATTTGGGAAAAAGTTCCAGAATAAGATAAAAAGGAATTGGTATCCAGATATGATAATCTTGGGTATTATCATAAATAGTTATTGTGTTTAATAATGATATATAATAAGTAAGCGAAATGAAATGTTATAGGGAAGTATAACATTTAGGCAAATATGACTTATAAATTAGAACTGAAGAGGATGTAATTGTGAAGTTATAAATCTACGTCTAAAAATTTGAAAATTGTTTCAAAGGTGATAAAGAAATAATAAATAATATTGTCTAATGTATTTGAATGAAAGGGTCATATTTCAAACAAGAGTTATTTGAAAATTTAAAGAAATTTGTTTTAAATTAAAAACCAAAGGTGGTTTAAAATAATATGTATATATGTGGAGTATACATAATATCAAAGATGGTTTGAAATAAACTCTAAATGTTGAGTTTTGAATTTGGAAAGAGATTTGATACCTAAAGTGATAGGTTTTTGAACTTATAAGTGGAAAGATTATTAATGAGAAATTTAAATTTGAAATGGAAGTTTAAATTGAATTGAATTTAACTTAGGGAAAGTTAAATAAGTTTAGGACAAACAACCTGAATTGGAAATTTAACTTAGGAAGTTAAATGGTTGATTTGAATGGGAAGTTTGTGTGATCTCAAAATGGGTTTGAGATATGGAAATTTAAAATGGAATTTGGATTCAGAATTAAATGGTTTAAAGATATAAGTTGATTTGATTTAAAGGATTAAATCAACATTTAAAGATTTAACTCGAATTTAAACAATTCGAGATGGTTTAAATTTGAAATTTGAATTGAATTAGTTCAAATGGAATTTGATTTAAATTTGGAAAGAAGTTGAGGTACTTGAATTGGGAATAAATCAAATTCAAAGGAAATTGAAGTTAAATTTAAATGAAAATGGAAATATAAATTGAATTGTGGGGAATTGAGATTGGAAATTGAACGGTTTGACTCTGAAATATTTTCAAAATAAATTGTTTTAATATAAACCTATTTTTCCAAGCTATTTACTATATACAACCTTTCTTTTTAAACCCTAAACTATTTTATACTCATTCTACAATTATTTTTGTAACTATTTAACTATTTTACAACTGTTTTATAAATTAATTTTCTATTTTTCAACTGTTTTATAACTAATTACTATTTACAACTATTTTGCAATTATCTAATTGTTTGACTATTTTCCAACTATTTTACAATTACTTAACTTTTTTACAGCTATTTTACAAACTAATAATTATTTTTCAAATACTTATCTATTTTTAACTTTTCAAACTATTTTCTAAATTTAACCTGGTCCGAGTGCAAGCTGTTTATGATTAAATACCCAATTGAGATAAGAATTGAGGTGATAATCCAAATGAGGATTTAAGAAATTGTGAGTAAGTGAATATGAATAGAAAAAATAATTGATTTGGCTAATAATCAATGGAGATAAATACGTAGGATGTACGTATATTATTCTATTCGCATAGTGATTTGATCCAAATTCGAGCATAGAATTTCGAGATAGTTTATTGATCCGAGTTAGGATTTTTCACTCGATTTTCGACGGTGAACCTGGATATGGATTGTTGATTGGTTCTGGATATTCTCCATCATAATTATAGCTATGTAAGGAGAATGACGGTTTCTGATCAAGAAACCAGATCTGAGTCCATATTAGGAAGTCGGGTGGACGATACTAGTTCAGAAATGAAATTGTGTGAACATGTGAGCCATCAGATTGGTATAGCTTACGGATGATATGTGTACATCATACGGATTTGAATGAAATTGATACTGGGAATTTATGGATAAGAAATGTGAAATGGTTTTTGAAATGAAAGGTATATTTTGTGAAATATATGATGAAGTAAAGTGGAAATTGGGTATTTCTATGGTAAAATTTACTTTATGGAAGTAAGTAAACTAGTAAGAGACTTTATAAAGTAATCAAATTTTGAATATTAAATTTGGAATAAACAAAGTTATATAAAATAAATCTCCCCTTGTTGAATCTATTTCCAGAAGGAAAGGATTTTTGAAAGTGTTTGAAGTACAAAAGGGAATTTATACAAGTTTGAAGTGATCCAAAGATTTTTAAAGTTATATATATATATATATATATATATGTAAAGGATCTTATGAGAATGATTTTGAGAAAGGTTTTTGGAACCTTTGGATTTGGAAAGGATTTTTGATTTTTGGGAAAAAATCAATTTTGGAATATGAAAAAGCCTAGTTTGAGAATTATCGATTTCGGGAATCGATTTTGTATAAAGGAGATTTATATGAGATTCATACTAGGTGTATGATTTGGAAGATACTATATGTATATAGTATAAAGTGTTTTGAAAATGGCTCTAGATAAAAAGGCGCTGCCTTGGAATGAACTTCTCAGGAGTGCCACAGGGTGGTACTGCCTTGAAACCTAAAGGGAGGTTCTAAAGTTGATCCTATGAGGAGTCCAGAAAAAACTAGTTCCTGAGGATTTTTTTAGTGTGTAGCAAAAGTCAAGAGCGTTGAAGCCTACAGAGGCATTTGGGTTATGCTGTGACGACAGTGTAACTCGATGTCACTGCGATCTACTATAGACCATAGCGGAATTCGTGTGTGCCGCTGAGAGCCAACAGTCTATGTTTGATTTTATATCAGTAGACTGCGACCTATGGTAACATAGCGGAAGTCGTGTGTGCTGCTGAGAGCTAACAATCTGCTTTTGATTTTACATCGGTAGATTGCGACCTATGTGGGAGTGGAGAAGTTTCATTTTTGGCAGCGAAAATCGAGGGCGCTGATGCCTGAAGTTACATGGACTTTTGCTGTGATGGCAACGTAACCCTGGAATGTAACTGCGATCTGTTGTGGGTTCCATGGAGTAATCGAGGGGCGCGGAGGCCTACAGGTATCTATGGATTTTGCCGGGATGGAAAGTAACCATCGGGTTAACTACGACCATGGATGGGGGTGATGATTTACAGAGCATTCTTACCAAAGATAGTTCTAATATTTTCAGAATGTTTTCAATATTTACATTAAAATTATTTTTCAAAGTATTTTCACTAGATGTTGAAAACGGGTCTGCCAAGCACTTATAGATTTTCAATCTTACGCCTGAGCAACGTATGACCGAATTTCTATGAGAACAAGGATGGACTGGTTGAGACATCGAGTTATAAAATGTATTTTTTATAAAACTATTTTATAATATTATATGGATTTTAAAAGTGTTTTAAAAATAATCAAAGAAAATTTATCTGACTACAATTATTTTAAAAAATTCTGGCTTCGTTCCTTTTCGAGGACGAAAAGATTCAAATGGGGAGGAATATGATAACCCGGATTTTTGACCATCAATTAACTGGATATTTATCAGATTTTAACTATTGAAAAACACTAATTTATAAATTGAGCAAATTAAATCTGTGTTGTTTATATATATATATATATATATATATATATATATATATATATATATATATATATATATAAATGAGTTGATTTTAAATTGAGTTTGAATTTGAAATTTAAAGTTCAAAAGATAAAAATCTTAAAAATAAATCAGATTTTAAAACTCTGTATTTTAAAGTTAATAAACATTTGTTTTCTAATGTGTATATATTTGGGGTTGTGAATTGAGATTGACATAATAATTTTCAAAGGGCTACTTTAAGTTAAATTTATATATAACAAATAAATGTGATTTCTTATTAATGTATAATTAATTCTAAGATCATTTTCTTGAGGATTTTATAAATATTTATAAAAGGGAAAAGTATTCATTTACAATTGAAAATAGATATAAATATAAGTAGGAAATTACATAAAAATAAATTTAAACATTTATACACAAAGATAAAGACAAGTGTAATCATCTCATCATGAAAATAGATATGTGTAACCATCTTAATATATGAGATAAACATGTGTAAATAATTTCAACAAGTGTCATCTTTATATTTTCATTTTCTTTAAATTTTTATTAAATCACAAATTAATCTTTACAAACATCTATCTCCTTTCTTTAATTCTTTTTCGTATCTTCTCATTTCTTTTGATCCTTAATTTTAAACAAGAAAACAACCTGAAAACAAAATATAAGAATTCAAGGTCAGAAACTAAAACCAGAAACCAAATCCTGTAAAGTAATTTTCAATATGTAGCCTGTGATCTTCTTCAATTTGTATCACCTTCAAGTTTTCAAAGAGATCAAGCATTTCTTTTCAGTTTTCAAATCTTTGCATATCATCTAAACCTGGAAAACTAATCAAAATAAAGTGAACAACTTTGTTTAAAATTCAAACCTGAGATGAAAATCCAAAGCCTGCAAGCATTTTCATCTTTGTTTCAAAGCAAGCAAATTCCAGAACTCAAATCAAAGATC
The DNA here is from genome assembly GCA_030765085.1 of Allium cepa. NCBI lineage: Eukaryota > Viridiplantae > Streptophyta > Magnoliopsida > Asparagales > Amaryllidaceae > Allium > Allium cepa. The sequence continues at coordinate 1,023,102,765 of CM060931.1, read as the reverse complement.
AAACAATAGTTCTTCGTAACATGGCAAGCCTGAAAATCAAAAATTTTCAACTTAGAGGCAAGTAACAGTTTAAACAAAAGCAGGGTGAAAATTTAAGAAAATCGAGTTATAAATCAAAAATTTCCAGGCTTTGTTCTCTTCTAACTTAGGTGAGTAAACATTTACATAAAAGCTTAAGTAAATGAAGTTGTTGCATGAGAATTTCTGTGTTGAAAGTGCTTTGCATATGTTTGTGTATGTATAGGTGTTCTCTGTACATATGCATTTGATTAAAGTGTGCATGTTGGTTGCCTGAGTATTACTCTGTTCATAAGATTAGAGTTTAAAGTTTTATCAAAATTCAGAACCTTATCATCTGCCGTATGTCAGATTTTGGAACTCGGACAAGAATGGTTTGTTTAAACCTAATCTATGGATTGAAATTTTAATTAAGTAAGAAAAGCTAAAGTATCACCTAGAAAAAAATAAATGACAGCAAGAATTTTTATATATGTTAAAAATAAAACTCTTTTTTTTTATAACGTGAATACTTGACTTAAATCATGAATTTTAAGTGATAAATCATAATTTCTAGTTTTGGATTGAATTGTTATTCTGGGTTAACCAGAGTTTGGATTTTGGGTCTTCCTGTTGATCAGTGGAGTTTGGTTGGTCGTGGTCATTACTGGAGGTGGCTGTGAGGTCGTTGGTCACGGCAAAAATAGTAGAGGCGGTGATAGTTTGCCATGGTGGCAGCGGCAGGTCGAACTAAGTTTTAAACCCTAGTTTGGGTTGAGGTTAGATATGGGGTCTGTGTATAGTCTTAGGGTGATCGAGTTCGATGGAGCCAAGTGTAATAGGTTTGTGGATGATCGGAGTTGAAGTGGCCAAAGTTTTGCGCTTCTGATGGTCGGAGACGCGAGATCGAGGTGGATTTGGTCATGGTGTCTGGAAACAGTTTTCAACTGGGTAGTTCGATTTTGATCTGTAGCTAGTGCAAGTGTTTTGATGGTTAGAGCTTGTTGTAATGGCAATGAATGACTTGCAGGAAAGTTCATCAGTGAACGGAGGCGTCTCCGGTGCTGGTGCATGTGCACAGGGGAGGTCGTGTCTGATTGTTTTGGGTTTGTGGTTGTGTTGTGGGTGGAACTCGAGTGAAGTACCAAGTTTTTGAGTTTGTGGCTCGAGTGGAAACTCGAGCAGCACTGGGGTGTTAACCTGTTACCCGTTTTAGTTGTTACAGGTTTGCAAATTTAAAAATTTAAACTAATTTTTTAAAATGGAAGAAAATAAATGGAGTTTGGAATGGCTCGAGTGATACTCGGGTTCAAACTGAAGCAGATAAGTAAAAGAAATTTTCAAAGTTTTAAAAAGTTTTATAAAACAAGTTTCAAATTTAAATAAAGAAAGTTTTAAACTTTTGAAATGAATTTTGATTTTGAATTCTATTCTTTTCAAATATAAATGTTTTCTTTAACATTTTATTAAGAAATTCAAAATTTGTTTAATTTAAATTTTAAACTTAAGTTTGAAATGGAATTTTAAAGATTTTTATAAAAGGAAGTTTTTAAAGTTTAAATTGAAAACTAGATTTAAACTTTTACTTGATAATATTTAAAACATTTGAGTAAGTATGATTTGTAACTTTAATTTATCAAGTTAAATGAGTATTTTAAGACTTAATTAATGATTTAATTATGTAAAATTAATTATTAAGATATAATGTTTTAAATGATAATTTAGGATGAATAAGATATGATTTTATCTTAAGATAATTAGGGTTTTAATGATTTGAAACTAATTAAGTAAATACTTAATGAGATTAATTAGTGTAATTACTTAGTGAAGTAATTAATGTATAATTACTTGATGTAATGAATTAAAGGAAATTACTTATTGAGAAGTAACTAAAGAATAATTACTTAGTAGAAGTAATTTAGGATTAATTACTTAGTGTAATTAATCAAAGAATTAATATAACTAATTAAAGAGTTAATTAATTAAGTAAGTAATTACAAAAGGGTAATTACTGTTTATGATTAATTGAGATTGATTAATGGAAGTGATTAAATAAATTATAATTAATTAATGAATTTAATTAAGGATCATTAATTAATGTAGTTAATGAGAGTAATTAAAGGTTAATTATTGTAAATGGTTCAGGGTAGTTAATTTGTGAAATTAATTGAAGAATAATTACTCTATGTAATTGAAGATAATTAATCAAGATGATTAATTTAGATGGATGTTTGAAGAATGATTGATTAATTAAAAGGTTGTAATTAATTAATGGTTGATTAAGCAAAGTTAGGTGATTGATTCTTAAGTAATTGATTTAATTTAAGTTAATTAAATTAATTATAATAGGGATTAACAATGGTTGCTTATGAATGATTGTTTGAGTAGAATATCTGAATTGGTTGATATCTATTAGATGATATGTTGTGATATTCTGTGATATGAAATGTTTTGTGATATGACATGTTTGGGTAGACATTTATAATGTGGTTATTTAATGATAATGAATTACTGTGTAAAGGTGATATCCAGTATTCAAATTAAATTGTAACCACTTAAATAGCTTGGGTTAAGATGACATTTAATTTGAAGAGATCGGAGTTGGGTATTAGTAAATACCCAAAACCGCTTCGATTCTTTATAGATTGATATGTGAAATCAATAGGCTGGAATGGAATGATTTAAGTGAATCGGACCATTTAATCTAAGTTTTGTACTTAGAAATTAATGTGTGAAATAAGTGATGTCTATTACAAATTGTGAATTTGTAAATTGATACAAGTTACCCCGGGTTTTAAATAAGTTCTATGCATTGGAATTTCATGTTAGATGAGATTTCTCACGCTGGTTTGCAGCCTGATTCGGGTGTTACTTTGATGTAATGCTTGGGTCAGAGCGAGTATTATAGATTTCCAGGTAAGGACGTTCTAGAGCTCAGGAGACAAGCTGGATGGCAGGAATATAGGGATTGTTTCCGCTGTATTATATTGTAGTTTGTCTAAGACATGTTAATTGTATCTGTACAGTGTTGTATATATGTTGTAACTCTGATGTATTAAAGTGTAATTTGACAAGTACAGTTTTCCTTTATATATCTGTTATTATTTGTTATTACATTTTATCCGCTACGAATGTGAGATATTGGTGTTTCTGTTCTTCTTTTTCTTCTATCTCTTTCTTTTTTCCCTGACTATTTGGAATTTTCGGAATCGAAAATTACGGGTTGTCACAAAAAGCTTCAATAGTACATGCAAGCCTTATAGAATGGCGAGCCAGGACCTTCGGATGCCCATCAATAAAGAACTCCAATTATCAACTGGACCGTTGGAAGTCGACATCCCGCTAGAAGGGGCTAGGGGCAGAGTTGAATAGCGAGCACACGATACTACCCCCTTTATCAATGAGATTTATACCAGTCTTCTTTAGATATGTTGATTTCAATTATGCTTTGAATTACGATCGACTTGAACTAAACTTCTTTCAAAACCATGCAAGTGACCGTGGACTCAGGTTTGGCCACCAACCAATACACGCAGACCGTGATCAGACCTGTGGAGTTTCATCAAGGCTAGCATGATTCGACCACTCACCATCATCCATATGCGTTCGATTTGGGGCTATGGACTGGAGATTTAAAAGCTCGTCACGATCAGGCCCAATACAAAGTGAACACAACCGATCGTTCATTCGTCGACCTCCACATTTGATTTGAAGACCTAAGCAAGGCTTGGAACGAATATGGCTCGATCATCCACTCAAATCGAGTCATAAAACAAAGTTCGACAAAATATAAATGCCTCCCCTGAAGCTCAGTGACACCGGGATCTATCTAGAGTTGACGTGATTTGATCATCTACATCAAATCCTACCCTGAACATAAAAGATTGTTCGAAAGCCCGACTTGGAGTAGCTGTGACGGACTACCTACTCGCCAACCATCGCTCTCAATAAATGGACATGACTGCACCTTGAAACATATGCAACTTACTTTGTCTACTCAATAATCTGTTATCCTTATTTTATAGAAAGAGATACAAAGCAAATTGTGCGAGACTTGATTATCTAACCCATTATGGATGAGATCCAACCATCTATCATGTACCTCCTTCCTTGACTTGATTGGAAGGGCTAATCACTAAGAGGACGAGAATAGACCATCCATTCTTCAAGTTTCGTCCTTCATGTTGGGTGCAGAGTCATATTCCATGAGCAAACGTGGACCGATCGTTCATTCGACAGCATTATCCTCGATAGGGCAAATGAAATACAAATTAAACGGGTGGAAATACGACTGCTCTCGACAAAAATTTCTAAGTTCTTCAAGCGGACTAGAGTACACTCATTCCCCTGAGTGCGGACTAGAGTATAAACAACTTAAAAACCTCTAAGTCCCCTGAGTGTGGACTAGAGTATTCTAAGTCCCCTGAGTGCAGACTAGAGTATAAACGACTAAAAAATCTCTAAGTCCTTAAAGCGGACTAGAGTACCCTCAGTCCCTTGAATGCGGACTAGAGTATAAATGACTTAAAAACTTCTAAGTCCCCTGAGTGCGGATTAGAGTACTCTCAGTTCCCTGAGTGCGGACTACAGTATATATGACTTAGAAACCTCTAAGTCCCTAAAGCGGACTAGAGTATAAATGACTTAAAAACTTCTAAGTCCCCTGAGTGCGGATTAGAGTACTCTCAGTTCCCTGAGTGCGAACTAGAGTATATATGACTTAGAAACCTCTAAGTCCCTAAAGCGGACTAGAGTATCTCAGTCCCCTGAGTGCGGACTAGAGTATAAACGACTTAAAAGCCTCTAAGTCCCCTGAGTGCGGACTAGAGTATAAACGACTTAAAAACCTCTAAGTCCCTGAAGCGGACTAGAGTACTCTTAGTCCCCTGAGTGCGGACTAGAGTATAAACGACTTAAAAACCTCTAAATCCCAGAAGCGGACTACAGTACTCTCAGTCCCCCGAGTGCGGTCTAGAGTATAAACGACTTAAAAACCTCTAAGCCCCCTGAGTGCGAACTAGAGTACTCTCAGTCCCCTGAATGCGGACTATAGTATAAACGATTTAAAAACCTCTAAGTCCTTTGAGTGCGGACTAGAGTACTGTAAGTCCCATGAGTGCGGACTAGAGTATAAACGACTAAAAAACCTCCAAGTCCCTGAAGCAGACTAGAGTACTCTTAATCCCCTGAGTGCAGACTAGTGTATAAACGACTTAAAAACCTCTAAGCCCATGAGTGCGGACTAGAGTACTCTCAGTCCCCTGAGTGCAGACGAGAGTATAAACGACTTATAAACATATAAGTCCCCTGAGTGCGAACTAGAGTACTCTAAGTCCCCTGGGTGCAGACTAGAGTATAAACGACTTAAAAACCTCTATGTCCCTGAATCGGACTAGAGTACCCTCAGTCCCTTGGGTGTGGACTAGAGTATAAATGACTTGAAAACCTCTTAAGTCCCCTAAGTGCGGACTAGAGTCTAAGTCCCCTGAGTGCGGACTAGAGTATAAACGACTTAATAATCTCTAAGTTCCCAGAGTACGGACAAGAGTACTCAGAGTCCCCAAAGTACGGACTAGAGTACAAATGACTTAAAAATCTCCAAGTCCCCAGAGTGTAGAATAGATTACTCTGAGTGCCCATAGCATGGACTTGATTATAAACAACTTAAAAACCTCTAAGTCCCTGAAGTGGACTAGAGTACTCTCAGTTTTCAGAGTGTGGACTAGAGTATAAATAACTTGAGAAAAATCTCTAAGTCCCAGAAGCGGACTAGTGTACTATAAGCCCCCAGAGTGCGGACTGGAGTATAAACGAATTGATGAAAATCTCTGCGTCCCGAACTGTGGACTAAAGCTAAACCGTTCGACAAATCTCTAAGTCCCCGGAGCGTGGACCGAAGCATGAACACAAATTGGACGCGAGGTGACCGGGGGGAGAATAACACAATGTCACCAGAATGCAGAGTGGTGTATAAACACCGATAAATAGACGAGTGCATTTCGGTCGTTCCCTATTCCGCAAATTTTGGCCTGAAACTGACAGGAGGATTATTAACTCGCTAAGGATGGAGTTCAACCATCCAATTAGTGGCCTGGCTAAATCAATGCCGGAAGCAGGAGTTCAAATCTCTAAAAGATGAATACGATAGTTTACTATAGCTCTAGCTTGGAGTTCTTTACAACTTAAGGCAATGACTACACGGAGGCCTCAATACAGAACCAATCGAAACAACATCCAAAGCTACGGGAAATTGACTATACCATACCTTAGATCGAGGGTCAATATCGATCTGCACCAAGCACATATGAATGTGCCTTGGATATTCATTGAAAAACTATGACCTCTAGAGTGTGGAAAGAAGAGTAAACCATGAAGACTTGGTCAAAAATTCTCCAGCACCCTCCTTCGATCCATCAGGAGGAGTATGAAACTGGATGAGCATGACCCGACTGCATTTGAGCCAACTTTACCCCGAGATCTGATTACAGAACATGAACCAAAATGGACATGGCTGACCATCCATTGCCCAAATTACGCTTTGAAGCTGACAAGGCATCGAAGTATTCCTCTTGAAATGAAAAACCATAATACAATCCAAGATAGGCAAGACCCAACCTCCCATCAACTGACCTAATCCACGATTTAACGGGAAAGAAAGTAAAGCTAAAGTGGGCATGGCTGACCTTCCTAATAATCGGTATATGCTCCAGACCTAGGGGCACAAGCAAAAAGCAAGATGAATGTGAATCGACAATTCACCGATCAACGCTGTGTCTTTGGAGTTTAGGTGGGAATATAAACATAGCTAGGGCAAGACTCAACCATCCATGCAATGCATTTTTCAACCCGAAACTAGAAGCAGATGCATGGTCATCCAAAGACTGGCTTTGATAGCTCAATATTGAAACTTACTTATAGTACTTACAGCTACTGAAGGCTATGACCGAAAGAACGCCTAGAGATAGAATCATTAAATTGATACCTAAGCTCGTGGGCAACTGACTATCACTCCAACCCAAAGCATGGGTAAAGGATCATGAATGCATTGAATAGAAAGTGCGTTATTCGAATATACAAGCAAATTCAAACCCATAGCAAGATACAGCTATGCAGCTACACGCAACTCGAGGCTGGCCCCTACTCAACATTTCCTTCAACGTGCTTTTAGGCCTAATCTTTGGCCATTTGCAGATAATCGATTAGAGCATTCAGAGCCCATCACTATTAGACTTAATAACTCATGACAAGACTCTAGGATTCGACTAGAGTAACCATCAACGTCTATGTAGACCAGCCGTTACGACAGGACATACAACGACCTGAGATGTCTGAAAGACTACTTAAATAGAATATCGAACTATGCCAATTCGATATCACTTATTTCCCTTGAAGGGCTGTCCAAGGCGGAAATTTGCAGACCTCATACCCGAATTCACTGCATCAGATGACTACTAAAAGAGTAGTAGAGAACCAACCAATAGATGGAAAATATATGCGGGTGGAGCATCCAGTGATCAGTGTTATGGAACAGAAGTCATGATAATGACTCCTAAGGAACGATCGATTTGCTACTTCCTATAACTCGATTTCCCTTTAACAAACAACAATGCTTAGTATGAAGCCTCGACTGCCAGCCTCAAACTTTCTAGAGGATTTGGAATGAAAACTTTACATATCTTTTGTGGTTCCTGATTGATAGTATGCAAAGTTAAGGAAGTTGATCTTGCTAGAGAGCATTGTCTCGCTCCTTATCTCGGCTAGGCCCAAGAGCTACTAGCCGACATCGCGTATTACATCATTACACATATACCCAGCGAACAAAATGATAAGAGTCCAGTCACTGGCCAAGCTCGCTAGTTTTAGGGACTTGCAACAGCCATACATTGTTTCGATTGAAATATTTAATATTCCAAGCATTGACGGATGAAGATCGGTTGGATCTTGGAGACAGATCCAAAAAAGGGTTCATGGTTGACTCCTATCAAAGATTATCTAAATGAGGAATTCTTACTGAATGGAGTCAATGAAAAACGACAAATCCTCCTCAAAGCTTCATGCCAAATCATCCAAGAAGAAATCATATGTAAAAAGGATTTTATCCATTCCCATACTTCGATGTACTACCCATGATGATATCAATTGAGTCTTGAGAGAAATCTATAAAGAAGAATGTGGCGATGTAATGAGAGCGAATTTTTCGCGCTCGAAAATCGACATCCATACTTTAACATCATACTCGAATGTCGTAGATTCGACCGTTCAAATCCGATTCACCAGAGCTTATAACAACATTAAGTAAACAACACAGCGGAAAAGAAGAATAATACATTGATATACAATATCTGATACAACAGAGTGATACAATGAATATCAATATACATCAGAGATATGATATAAGAAAATAGCAGCGGAAAATAAAAATAGATAATATCTTGCAGCAGAACAATATAACTCTAAGATAGTCTTCAAAAGAGAACTCCAGCAACAGCAGTTCGATCCAACATCATGATTCACCAAGACAAGCAAGTCTCGTCCACATCCAAAGACTGAACTAGCTCCAGATAATCTACTAAACCTGACTATCTGAAAAACCCAACTTTAGACTGCTCGTGTAGAAAAATTTTGAGCACCCAGAGTTTAGGAAAGAACAATAAACTCCGGATCAGTCATGGGACTAGCGTGAGTAACAAAAAAAGTTTATCTTTTAAAAACAAATAGCAAGAGAATTTTAAAGTCAATTCGCAATGCTTTTAGAAAATGAAACTACCATACTGCCTCCCACACACACACACAATGCAAACGCAAAATCGAAGGAGATTTCTCCTTATGATAGTCAAATATGCTTGATACGCAAATTCCTTTGATATTATTACTATAAGTGCAAAGTGCAGAAAAACTTTCGAAAGTAGAATATAAATCTTAGCCAACATAGACATTTCAAACTATGCCTACTATAGCTACCATCCAAACAGTGGGGCGCCACCATAAGTAGACGGCAGGTAATACAACTAAAACCGTATAAGGTACGTATTTGAAGAATGGATTTCCAACAAATGGTCGGGCAAAGGAACTTCCCATACTGAAATGGAACGCCTCTGGAAGGACGTCCCCGAGCATCCCAAATGGATCTCTGCCAAACAAGGCCGGCTACCCCTTTCCCAGGGAGTAAGAAACCTCAGATATACCACCCCCGATGCTTTTGGACCCTTATACGAGGCCTCGATTCCAACAACACCAAATAGTAATAGATATAGTGTATCCACATTAGTAAGTATCTGGGCTCCATACCATGATACTACCCCTTTCCAGAAGGAATGGTCATACCCTAGGGAAGCTACCCCTGAAACCTTGCCGCCATGATTCCTGTTTCGACCATTACCGGGTTGTGAGGCTCGACGAAGTCTCGTCCACAAATCTATGCTTTTTACAAAAGCCACGCTTTGATTAACAAATGATCAGCAGCACTCAGCATGCCACATTACCAAGATGGGAATATATCGTTGTTAACCTTCAACTACATAACCTCTAAGGGTGTTAAGCTAAGAGAATGAATTCTCCGCCACCAACGGAAATATATTTGAAAGAAATCTGCTTTATATCTCAAAATGTAATATCAGACATACAATCTATACAAGTCTGTTCTGGATTTAGAACAGAACCGAAGGCACTTCCAAAGAAGCCCTTGCAATCCGGGTATTCACAATCCCGATTGAACTTCCCATCACTTAGGGAATCTCTATACCGTAGCTACTCGGTGCAGAGACAATCGATAGGTCATCTTATCGTTCTCGCAAATACCCGGTCTTCACCACCGGTCTTCAAATGCTATCCATAACATCGAATCACATATTCGGAATGGGTTATACGACCCAAAGGTCCTTTCCCGGCTAACCTGAATAGTAAGCGCAACATTTCAAAACATATGGATATGGGATTTCAATTAAGTCACAACTTAATAATTCAAAACTTTCTTTCAAATGGTTTAAACAAATTACCATTTTCAAATCTTTAACAAAAATATTTATTTCGCAAAATTCACCCAGTTTCACAAAGATCCATTTATGGATTTCAAAATAATTTCCATTTCAATTGGATTAACTCGTTAAATCTTTAAGTCAAATATTTAACTCATAGCTTTCAAAATTCGATTATCTTGTTGAATCTTTAAATCAAGGATTCAACTTATAGCTTTCAAAATCATTTCCAAAGATTCATTCATAGCCTTTCAAAAACAATTTCAATTCAAGTTGGATTAACTCATTCGGTCTTTGAATCAAAGACTCATTTCATAGCTTTCAAAACATTTCAATTCTATTTCAAACTTGAAACCTTTTCAACATAATTTGGAGATCCTTTCTTTAAAATGAAAGATATTATTATTTGAAAACAAGTAGTTTTCGTTTCGAAGAAATTTGATCTCATTTATACAAGTTAAATCTTTTGGGTTAATTCAAATTCCCAAAAACAACGCTTTAAAAATGGTTTAAAACCCATATAAACTTGTATGCCATTTAATATAATAAATGCTGAATATAGAATTCAATTTTAGATATTGAATTCCAATTTAAATCAAATTATTCAAATTTCAAACTTAATCAAGTTGTTCCAAATAACTTTCATCTTTGAAATTCCATTTCAAAAGCTTTTCACTTTAATCCCAAAACATTTCCAAAACATTTGAACTTAAATATTCAACTATTAAACTATTTCAAAATCTGTGACTTAATCGATTTCCCTGTGAAATCCATAATTGTGTGTGTATTAGTGCGGTCCCGGGGTTTAACACAATAGTGCACAATCATTCAACCATCACAGATCAAATACAGAAATATAGTTGATAAGCGATATAAATTATAACGCTTGTCGTCCATTCACAGATTCTCAGATAATATGCAGATGTATCATCAATAAATGAATAAATTATATACAGCTCAATCCACAGAATAAAATATCACATATCAGATAGGACAACCAATTCAAGGCATCTCATACAATACAATCATTCATAACTAAGGTCAAGTATTCAATAGTCTTTTATAAGCAGGATTAATCAATCGTTTAATCCTAATTAATTCAATTTATTTTCAGTTAAATGAATTACTTATGAATTTATTTATCAAATTCTGATTAATTAATTTCAAATCATTTGATATAGGTAAATTAATCAATCACCTTAATTAATTAAATTATCCTTGATTAATCATATCAATTTAAATCAATTCTTTTAAACCAATTACATAATTAATTAACCAATTAATTAATTATTTAAGAAATTAAACCTTAATTAATAAAGTTAAACTTACAGTTACTAATTAAATTGATTCAAAACGTTAATTATCCATTCCAACTAATTTAATAATTAATGTATTACAATTCATTCAATCTTTATTAAATTTAAGGTGAACTCATTCTTAGTAGTGATTTAAATATCATTTGCAAATATGTTTGAAAACTTTTAATTTCAAACTTACCTTCCTAATTTCATTTTAAACCCAAGATTTAAAATGAACCCTCATTTATCTTTAGTAAAGTTTTAAAACTAAATTTTAAAATCCTTTAAATTACTTGTTGAAGTAATATTTTATTATAAAGCAATTTTTTAAAAGAGTAAAAATCAAATTTAAGTATACTTGAACATTTCACTTAATTTAAAAATATAAATCTATAAAACTTAGTTTATATTTCAAAGTCTAGAATTCCATTTAAATTCAGGTCCAGTTTCAAGTTTTTAATTTAACTTGTTTTAAGCTTTGTTTTAAAAATTAAATTCTAAAACTTAGAAAAACAGAACAGGTTCTCTGAAAAAAACAAGTGAACAACAATACCCGAGACATTTACTTAATTTACCCGAGTAATACTCGCGACCTTCGCTGTTCTTTCCCGTGTCACTCTCCCTTCCCACCTTCTCCTTCTTCTTACATGTTCCTTTCTTTTTTTTTTTTTAGTTTAAGTTATAAATTTTGGAACTGCAGTAATAAAACACTCACACGCACCGGTCTTCGACATGATACATTTCCCCAAAAATACTCGAGCAACATCACTTTCTCTTTGTTAAACTTTTGTACCCTGAAACACTCACGCAAACTCACCCGAAAGCGAACCCGAGCCACAAACATCACTTCCCCGAGGCTACTCTCTGCAACAAAACCACAAACACCTACACTATATTTTCAAAAGATGCATGAATGAATGCCTTTTACTATTCTTAGTTTAGAAAAATGCAAATACATGATATACATGCATGAATCTAGAAACTTTGACTATTACAGAAAACAATTCACGCATGTTAAGACAATAAAAGGGCACAACAAAACATTTTCCTAATTAAACCATGATTAGGTAAATACCATGTATATTTAATTCCTGTCTAAGGTTTCTGATACTTGGCATAAATGATACAATGGAGTTAAGTCTTTTTAGTCGCTATATAAAGACCCTCTTTCATGATTACTTAAAAAAAAATCAACCTAAATCTCCTGTACATTAAAGGTAAGTTTGTTTCATTTAGCTTTTATTTCAATCTTGAGATACACTATTGTTCTTTCCCGTTAACATAAGGCGACAGGTCATTAAAGGAGCACACTAAAACTAAATTTCTTACGAGTATTTATTATGCTTAATTGTTCACTATTGGTGCATACACCGCTACACTGAATGCTAAGTTGAATAAGCATTGTTTTGTATCTCTACTGAATGTTTGATTTGGAGCAGTAAAGGAAAAACCTCCGTTTATGATTATCAAAGATTTTTTTGTATTCATTAACGTTTACTTGCCTTCCAAAATAGTAAAGTTCCATTTATCAACTGTAAAGGTATGCTTAAATTTAAAATCAATATACGCTTGGCAATATAATTCGTATTAAACACACAGGAAAAGTTTGACAAAAGAAAATTTCAGTTGCTAAGCGTTTGTAAAACAAAAGTTTGGCATTTACAGTTGCTGTTTAAATTTTCTAAATCCACATACATATTCCATCATTCAGGCACAGAAAATCCAGAACATAAATAACAAAAACATGTTAAAGATTAGGATAATAGGATTATACAGCCCGTGTGAAACTAAGTAACACCAAAGCGATCATAGTACTAGTAAATTGTACCAAATTTACCTAATTCTAATTTCGTATGCGCAACAAATTTCTGCAGGAATCCGCAACAAACGGAAAAAATGGACGGAGTAAAGACTACGAAACAATCAAAAACTAAAACGAAACAGAAGGATATTCAATGCTAAAATCAGAATTTCAAATCTACATGTACCACTACATGCACAATAAGAAAGAAAACTCACTTCAAGTATTAATCACAACATCAAAGATAAAATAACAGATTCAAGCTTTTAAAACAGAAGTTTACTCACAGATATTTGTAGAACCATAGAACAACTTCGAGCTACACTGTCTAGGAGTTTGCAGGTCGGATCTTCAACTACGTGTAAGGGATGGAACTCGTTTCGACCCGAGCATGAATCCGAGGTCTACTTTGTTGAATCTTGATCTGGATAAGCTTCGCTTACTGTCGAATTTAATCTGCTCTTCGAACTTGTCTTTGATTGCTTCTGGTTTTGATTCGCGAAAAGTTGTGGTTTTTAATTTTTTTTCGATCTCAGGTTGATGATGCTCGAACTAAAATGAGTATGGATGTGTATTAATGAAGAAGGCAGCTTGTATAGGTAGGTGTTACCTGGTACTATTTTTTCTTTGATCAGACTTTGTTTATTTCTGTTTGTGGACTAAGCAATGCTTGTTCGGCTGAGAGGATTATATTTTGTACTGAGGAGATGGGGTAATAAATGCAATGTCCTATTTGTTTACAAGCTTACTATTTGTTATCATGCATGTATACTTTTGTTTACAGCAAATTCACCTTTGTACTTCTTTGTTTTGTTTAGTAGATATTTCTTTTTTTCTTTGCTTCATGTTTACACTTTCTCTCTTCTTGCCTGCATACATTCCTCATTTTGTTTCTAACTTCAATATCTTATTGATTTGTTTTTATTTGCTTTGTAGATATTATTTCTTCTTTGTCTCATTTACTTTTTTATATTTATCTTATATATCTATTTTAATTTCTATTTCTAACTTAAATTTTTATTTTTCAACTTAATACTCATCGTCTTGTATTTACATTGTATTTATATTATTATTTTTTTACTTTACAATATTTGTAAATCCCAATTCAAATTAAATTTAAATACATTTTTCCAGAAATTCATAGTTTACCTGATATTAAATATCAATTACCAAATTAATTTCAAAAATTTCTATTCAAAATTAAAATAAATTATCAATTTAAAATTAATTAAAATTCGGGATCGTTACATGCGACATCAGAGGGAAAACCCCGATAAAGAAAATACTCTGCTACGGGTATTACTGTCCAACTATCAATCCGATGCAGTTGATCATGCTAGACAATGCGACAAGTGCAAGATGTTTGCAAAAAATCCGGGAGCCTTGCCGATGGAAATTACTCAAATGGCCAGTCCATAGCCATTTGCCACTTAGGGGTATTGATATCATCTTCTTACCGATCCTAAAGGTAGTGCGAAATACGCCATCACATCAGTTGACTGCTTCACCAAATGGGAAGATGAGGAACTTTTAAATACGACCAAGAAGAAGAAAATAATCAACTTCATTATCCGTAATGTCATCTGTCCTTATAACCTTCCATGACCCATTATAACTACAAATGGACAGGTTGAAGCTGTGAACAGGATCATAAAGTTTTTTTTTGAAGAGAATTTTGGAAAAGGCTAGAGGCAAATGGGTAGGTCCATAACTGGCCATACTCCATTCGCCCTTGCTTACTGCTCTGTGGTCGTCATCCATGTAAAACTTGAAGTCCCCTCTCATCAAGCGGCTGATTACAACCCTTATTTCAAAAAAAATACAAACAAGGACTCGCAGATGAATTACAATTAAACTAGATGGAATTGGTGATGACTTATGAGCATATAAAACGCATCCGAGAGCCAATGGCAAGAACATGTACCCGAACATGCATGTGTACATCCAGAAAAGTTCGACTTCTTGAAATGGACAGAATTTGAATTCTCACTTAAGGTCATTGAGAAAAGATTCGACCAGTTAGCCCTATAGAACCAGACATGGATGGCCACTGATGAACTACAACCCTGGATTTATAATATTGGGAATCAACCAAGCGTCATGGCAACCAAAGAAGGATACGACACCTTGGGAGGATAATATTGAAGGATAATGACTATTCAGGAAATGTGATGGATTTCTTTCTAGAAACAAGGAATACTCGCTGATTCAAAGCGTGTCATATTGCTTCACACGACACACTATGGAGGGCAAATGTTATCCGGCACCTTGGCTCGGCTATAAAACGACAGTTGAAGATATTATTATTAGCAATAGACAAGATTCTGACCAAGAAGAACTTGAAGGTGTAAGGGTTTGATGCAATCGATATGTTTCGGCATCCCTGGCTCGGTGCAGACTGGAGGTGTTAGCAAGTTGTCAACTCATAACAAAGCAGAAGCGTTCGGCATGACTCTGCTTCGAGTCATTCAACGATAAACCGAACAATTCTCGACCGGCATTCCTCATTCGTCATGCCTGGCGCGGTGCACAGAAGTCACCTACTGTAGGCCAAGGTACTTTGTTCCTGGGCCCGTGAGGGGAGTCCAGCCTATCTTCGCATATAAATAGAAGGGTAGTGGCACAGTGAAAGGGACCTTTTTCTGAGAACACTGGGGAGACCCTGCCATTTTTGAAACTCTCCTCTTTTTAATTCAAACTTGTATGCAAGTGATTGCTTTACGGATTGTATCTTTGTTCTAGTGATTGAGGAAGCAATAAAGATTAAACTCAATGTGGACATATGCGATTATGCCAAACTACTATAAATCTAATGTTCTCGTTTTTGTTGTTCTTTCTGCATTGAATTACACTATTCTTCTGTTCTAATTTACTCTCTTCATTAATCTCTCTATATAACTCTACTCAAGGGTGTTAGTGACCAATTTTGGTGCTAACAGTGTTAAATCAATTTATGGAAATCGTAGCGGAAAATCTTCCTAAGAGATTTAATTCCAGCAAACTAAATATGAAAAGCATATTCTAGTTACATATTTATGACTAGAATTATGCAGTTATGAGTAGGTAGTTTTATTAAGCAGTTTATATGTATTTATTGCATTTATAAAGAAGAAGAATGTTTATTAGTGCATTATTTATGCGTAGCATTCGTTAGTTATTATTATATTTATGAAAGTGAATAGTTAATATTAGAAAAGGTAGTAATTCATATTAACGGGAAATAAATTAGGAATTCCTATTAGTTAATTATTAGAAAATGAAAGATTGTAAGCTAAATTAATGGGAAATCAGTGTGAAATAATAGGTAGTATTAAATTAAGGGTTACAATTAATAGAGACGAATAATAGGACTGATTAAAATGGAATAGATGTAAAAAGGTTACTACGTTGAAATTAATAATCATACATAAATGTCTTAGGAGATGTCCATTAGGATTTTTTGGACAAATTGACATTTACGAGCATTAAAAGGGGATTTATGAGTGGACAAGTAGTTAAGGTAAATCTTATTGCCTTAAATAAAAAGGAAATTAGTAAGTTAAGTCCAATGTTAACCTAATATAGTATAAGTAAAGAAATAGGATGGTTAATTGGACTTAGTAGATTAGTAATACGAGGTTAGTAGAGTCACTTGATGGAAGACTTTCCTTCGCTTTGAGGCCAACAGCAGTTGGATGCACTAACTACTGATATGCGATATCATTAATCCTAGGATCTATGACGAAGTGAGAGATTGGACTTGCTTTCTTAATTTGAAAGTATTAAATGATCCAAATTCAGAATTAGGAGCGGTGAAGGATATCTTTTAAAAGGTTTACTTCAGTGTTGAGTTATTAAATGACTGTTTTAAGGCTCATCTCCCCATCGAAAGAGGTAATCTAATGAGATTTCATGTTTATAAGAATGATATTGGATATCTCAGGAGAGGTTCGCTTTAGGTTTGAGGTATTAAGCGGCTGTAAGGTCAGCCACTGTCCTATACAAGAAGTATTAAGTAGCCCAATAAGATTTCCAAGCAATGTCAGCTAGATAGTACCAATGAGGAGTTTGCCTTAGGATTAGGTATTAAATGGCAAAGGCCTACTATAAATAGGTGTTAAATGGTCAGAGGCCTTCCTAGTCCATATTAATGAGGTATTAAGTGGCTTGGATATAGTCTCTCACATTGCTAAGACTTTAATAACGATAGATGGGCTAGCGGTATGTCTATTTTAAATTATAAGATGGTGGTCAAAGGTCTCTATAGCTAGGACCAATAGACCAATAATGATGACACAAAAAGTCTACCTTGGGAATAGGTCTTAAATGATAGAAAATACCTAGATTGAGGTCTTAAATGGATGATTCTATCTATTTCTCTTTTAAAAGTATTATGGACAATAGTAGAAACCCGTTTTATATTTAGAAGTATTAGGCAAATGGGTATTGAAGTATTAGGTGGTTGATAAGGTTTTGTCAGTATCTTGTACCTTGAGAATGGGTAGATAAGTAATCATGTGTGTAATGCAAGGTTAGCTTCGAATTCCTAACCTTATTTGACATAAAAATTAAATGGAAACTAATTGGTTATATTATGGACAGTTTATAGATTTAAAGGTAGAGGTCAGTATTTATGTTATGGATAGTTTATAGATTTTCCAGTCACCAGAACGTTGTTCTGACCCCCTTTTTCTCATTATAACCCATGGGATAGATTTAAAGGAATAGGTCACCAGAGATGGATGTGTTTAATTATTGGAGAAGACTTATTTTCTCCTATGCTCGATGCTGATGTGAAAATCTGTTATCCAAAGAATACCATTAATTCCAAGGTAGCCGTCATAATCAATATTTTTATCCTATTATTATTTCCGCTGTGAGTTTAGATTTCTACCAATCTCTGATTATGCTCATGCTTATTTGCAGGTATCAAATCCAACTATCTATGCTTTTATGGACTTGGGTTTCGATTTTTGTAGAAATTTAGGCCCATTAAGGTATGGGTTATTACTAGGCTTGTCAATGGGCAGGGTTCAGTCCGGGTATTATAAAACCCGGACCCGAGTCCAATTACAATAATTAAAACTCATACCCGGTCCGAACCCGCAGGTTATTTCAATCCAATATCCGAGCCCGGCCCGTCGGGCTTTTTAAGCTCACTGGGTAATAACTATATACCTAACTCAAAATACTTATATTAAAAACATATTTTAAAACTGCAAGTTTGGTAAAATTTTATGTACAAACAATGTTAACATATAAATTGGATGGTGATTTAGTCAAGCTCATAACAAAAGTATGCAAAAACATCTACATGTAAACAAACAAAATGGTAATAAATAATACATGCACTCATGTTTTGATACGAAAAAAAATTAATAGTCGGGTCGGGCCCTAACCGGGCCGGGTTTTGATAAAACCATACTCGACCCGGATCGGGCTTGAGTTGGGTTTGGGTAGTAAAAGGAAAAATCGTACCCATATAAATAAGGCCGGTTCGAGCCGGGCCGGGCTCGGGCCGAAACCCGTACCATTGACAGGCCTAGTTATTACAGTAATCAAACTATTATCCACTATCGTGCTTTAGCAAAGCTAAACTTACTTCAATAATTAAATTATTTGAATATTACTAAAGGCTAAGTCAAACCAACGAGTCACACAATAATATTTGTTAACATAATTCTAAATTCAACGTAATCAAACTGATTTAGAAATGCTATAAATTAAAATGGGGAAAATTAATAAATACTATACTAATTTTTTTATGGTTTTGATTTATCTATTCAATGGCTTAAAGTTTATAGAAATAATATATAAGTAGTATATATTTATTAAATTAAATATGGGCCAAAATACATATTTAAATCATTAATAATGGTTATTAATTAGGCCTAAGATTTGCATGTACATAGTACATGGTATGATCGACCATAGAAAGAAAGAAAAGGGATGTTCATTAGAAAAAGTGTTTGATATTAGATATTTTACAACAATTTCAATGCTATAAACCCAACCCTATCCCCTCTTTCTTTTCATACCACTTCTAATCAAACCCTAGTTTCCATATAGAAAAATTTGAATCCTATAGCTTACTCTTGCGAGCCAACTTAGTAAGAGAAAAGGGAAAGATGTTGAAGATAAAATATCTTGAAAAACAAAGTGTAATCAACTGGTTTGATCAACGTTAAACTATTTGTTATTTAGTATTATTTACATAAAAAGTTCAAAAAAATTAATTATATATGTGTATATGTGTGTTTATATTAATTTGTCTTATTGGTATATATGGTGCAATATATGTTTATGTGTATAAAAAAATTCATATTTCGACCAAGAATTAATATATAGGTAAAATGGCTTTGTTTAAATTTAATATTGATAAATAAATAAATTAAAATATGTTAATATATAAATAATATATATATGTATACATAAATACATATATTAAATATAGAAGCTAATTTTGTTTGACATATTGATTTTTCGATGTAATATTTTTTGGTGTTTGTTTGTTATATGATTTTTAATTAACTACCAAAATATTGATTAATAGTTTTAATTCAAATTATATATATTATATGTATATTTTTTTTAACAAAAATCAACTTTTTTAAAGCTGAGATCCCATCTACGTATATGTACACATACACACAGACATATAAACACACACAGAGAAATACATACACATATATATATAAATTAAAATTATTCTTGCTTAGGCTTTAACAAATACGTTATTTTATAAAACTAGTAATGGGACAAGCCTGACGGTTTAATTCTTTAGTTAAAATACTAAAGATATCTTTAGTATATATACATATATTACTTAAAATTAAAATTGCATTATGGAAAAATATACTTATGTATATTTAAACAAGGTTTATATGAAGTGCCTTATATATATATATGTATGTATGTATGTATGTATTTATGTATGTATGTATGTTTGTATGTATGCATGCATGCATGTATGTATGTATGTATATTTTATCTCCATAGGTGAAAGGCGGCGTCGATGGGATAGCATACGACATCGATGAGATACGGTATCGATAGGATACGGTATCGATAGGATACGGTGTCGATAGGATATGACGTTGATGGATACGAAACTGATGGCATACGATATTGATCATGTTAGATAACGCTGCTTCCTTGATGAATTTTGCCATTGATTCCATTCGGCATTGCATAATGAGATAAAAAGTTTTGGTATTAACCATCCCATTTTATTGATGATATGCAGAATCGTTGGCGTCTAGTATCCATAGCTTTACTAATGACATGCGACGTAGCCTATGGCCTTTTATTGATGAGATGTGGCATCAACTCTTTTGTATTGTTGGCATTGGTTCGCTCTCATTCCTTCAGCATTAATTATTTGTGCTGCGTTATAGCTATATTGTATGCACATATATTCGAGAATAATATTAGTAGTAACATTTAACCTCGTTGTATAGAGGAAGCATTGACTTTTCATGCCAATAATCTCGACAATAGACTTTACCGCCTTTTGGTATTCCATGCAAATCCAGCCGTCAATTCAAAATGCATCGATAATGCTTGTTCATCCTCTTTCTCTTTTATAAATAGCCAAACTTCTCTTTCGTTCCTCATTTACCTGCAATTGAAAGCTCAGGCAAGAAATCAAAATTCAAAAAGAAATTCAAAACATTTTACTTTCAGACATTTGAATCAATATTCAAGTACAGTTTCCACTTTATATTGATTAAATTAGTGAACTGAATTAGGTGATTAAGTATAGAAATCGCTGTTAGGGTTTAGTTTAGGTTCCCTCGATTTCACGCGACATTTAGGCTTGATTATGGGGCCTTGGTGCTTATATTATTAACTAGGTTTATAATGGATTGTGATTTGAGGTTAGATTAGCATTAAATTTCTAGGTCATACAAATGGATTTTAAGCTATCGATGTTGGTACAAAAACTGGTGTTTTCTTAAATTAATGATGAAGACGATGATTTATAGACCCTATACCCGGTACGTTTTTGCATGATATCGATACTGATGCCATGCGACATTATTATAATGTTAGATATTAATTATTTTTTACACCGAAATTGATAATTTTCGATATAGATGTGATATTGGCGTTACTTGAGTTTTCCTTTTGTTCCATTATTATGACATTCGACATCGAGTTTTAGTAACTATGGCATGAGACTTTCATATCATTAATTACTAAGTTGATGTGCTGTAATCCAGCCACTGTTATAAGGAAATATATACCGGTTAGATGCAGCATTACTTAGTTCGATATGAACGATGTCATTTATTTTTGGTATTGGTTTATGTGTATGGTTTGGTACAGGTAGCCTTACTCTTTAATATTATAAACTGAGCCTCATTCAATATTGTTACTTACGACACTGCTATTTCAAAACATTGTAAGTTACTTAAACGATCAATACACCATTGATCTATGTTATCATTATTCATTAGTGTCAACAACCTTATTACTCCGACATTGGTTATAACTGCGACATTCACTATTATTTGATAGTATAACCCATGCAATTTCCTTTAAATTACTTTGCTATCACAAATTTAACAGTTTTTTGCATCTTTGATTTGAATTTCGACATTTGATGATTCAATTAGCAGTCTCTAGACTTTATATTTTAATATTCCAATGTTATAGCCCAAAGAGTAGGTAAATCACTTGGGTGCCTTTTAATAATAATAATTTAATAAGCATTAACATTTCTTAGAATTGGAATAATATCTCCCTGCAAGCAGATGAAAGGTGAGAAGAAAACCAAGAAGTCCACCAAAAAGACCAGCATATGCTCCATGGCTTCACCTTCCACTAGTAAGAAAGCAGACTTTCAAAATTCATCATACATTATAACTCAAGCTAAAGTTGATGCCATCTTGGAGTAATTTGGAATCACTAGCTTTGTAGTTATTCGAGCTGGTCCTTCAGCCAACATTTATAATCCACCAAAAGGGTATTTTTCTTTTACCCCGATACACATATGGCACACGAATTATCTTCCTTTTCTGGATCTTCTTATGAGATACCTGGAGTGCATAAATATTACCCCGGTCCAGTTCTCCCCAGATTCATATATGTTGTTTACTTGTATAGAAGCCTTGGCCTAGGAGATAGGACTTCCTTCTCTAAATGCTGAGATTCTCCATTCAATAGTTGGTCCTGCTAAGACTGGTGAGCAGCAAGATCAACCCTTGTATCAGATTCATCCTCTCCCTGAAAGCTTAATTTCTAAAGGTGTTAATAAGATAAGAGGATGGGAGACACAGTTCTTTTACATCAAATAATACTCCCACATTAAAGGGACATTCTCTACTGCCAGTAAGTTTTTATCTCTAGTTATTCATATTCATTCATTATTTTGCACTAATAAGAGTTTTGTTTCATAGCCTGCTTCCAAAAAGCTAAGCCCTGTAGACCAAGAAACTATGCAGTCCCTAACTCGTGCAGCAGATAATTTGGAGAACCGGCTTAAACTGTTTACTCCAATAAAGCTTTTTCAATACTCTATTATTCTGGATCACCATAAGGTCTTGGGGGAGCCTTCGATAGTTAAAGGAAACGCTCAAGGAAAACAATCGTTGGTAATGGGCAAGTCAAAATCTTTTACTTCTAATTCTTCGGTTCAACCAGATGCCTTTGGTAAGATATTTTTGCATTTTATATGAAAATTCTTGCAGTGTTCTCTTATAAGGTTTTCTTTCTAATTCAGGCTTATCTTCCCTAGTCACTGTCTCCAAAAAGAAGGAGGTCACAAGTGATGCTCCCAAAGAAAAGGAGAGTAAAGATAGTACTTCTGCCCTGACCCAAGCCTTTAAATTTCAATCTTTTAAGGACATTATCGCTAGCTCGTTCAAGTCCTTATATAGAAAACAAAGCAATGGTTCCACTGCTGCACAACTCCTAGCAAGAATCCCATTGGTAAGCGAAACACACACCCTTGTTGTTGTGGATGAAGAACCATTTGTGAATATTAATCCAAGCCGTGAGGTCTTGCATCTTGACTTCTTTGGATAAAAACTTCAAGAACCAACTGAGGTGGGGCATTCTCAAGATTCAACCCTTCGCATTTCTCTTCTAGATTCTCCTGAGCTTTGAATCGTTTATGCGAAGAGCTTTGTTTGTGTCTTACTTTAGAGGACCACTCCACTCTAAATTGCAGTCTCCAAGCCCTGTTAATAATTTTCATGACCTTCTCCAAATGGTCATCCATTCTCCATCTTTTGTCGCTCTTAAGACACCACAGTCCTCGTCTTATTCTCAAGACCATCGATTACTATGCTTAAGAAGTTCTTGTCGGTATGTACTTTTTTTTAAATTTTTTTGTTTTTCTATTTCAGGCTTTTAATCTTTTACATAATATTTAGACTCATAACTGTTACTCATTAGGCTGCTAAACATACGTTTCTTCTTCAAGAGGATGATATAGGATTCTATAGTGAAATGTCTAAACTTAAGGAGTAGTTTTCTTCACTTAATGATTTTATAACCAATATCTCAACAATGAAGGACGAGGCTGTAAAAGATAAAGAAAAATTTGCCTCCTCCCTTAATGCAGAAAGAACCTCTCTTAATGAGCAAAGAAGTGCAAGACAGGCTTTAGAAGATAAAGTGATAACTTTGGAGTCAAGGCTTGGGAGGGCTAGTATGAGGGAGACCCCGCTTGTAAAGGAGAATGAGTTTCTAAAGGAGAAAATGAGAAGGAAAAGGACTCTCCTAGATATATCCATTGGAATAATCAGAGATGCAAAGAAAAGATGTCTCATTTTCTTGACATAACTCTCGATACTACTATAAAGAAATCTTATGAGAAGGCCCTTTATATATCATATGCCGACAACATTTAGCAATGCCCAAATCCGGACTTCCTCATTCTTCATTCGGTTTGGAATGAAAAGTTTAAGAAGAAATTCATAGCTATGCTAGAGAAATCCTAAGCATTTAGAGAAAAATCGTCCGAGGAGGAGGAGGAGATTGATGCCAAGAAACCATGACTTTTGACGACCCTCCAACTGATAAAGAAACAAAGTTTGATGATGAGGGTGAGGATGGTGATGAGCACAAAGGTAGTGATGATCCTAATAATGATGATAACGAAGATAGTGGCGGTGGTGATGTAAAATATCCTTCTGGAACTTAAGAGGAGTAGGACGGATCGGGGGATGCTAATGTGGACTTAGCAGCCCAAGGTATGGGATGTCGCTGAAATTCCCGATTCCTTGCCTAAAGATTTTCCTCAAAAAGGCAGTGCTCCTCAAAGCAACAAACCCAAAGGGGAAGAGCAGATTCCTTCGTCTTTAATTCCTCTCCCTCTCTTAAGTATAGATCTCCTTACTTGAATGTCCTAAGATATCAAGTAGTAATTAGTTAATTTGTTGATTATTTTAGTCAAGGAGAAAATCAAAATATCATTATGAAGTTATGCTCGAAAAGAGATAAATGGAAATAGGTCGATTGAATGGGGAATTAGATAAATAATTGAAGGAGGATAATGAATTATCTAAAAAATGTAAGAGTCCTTCTATTAGTGCATCAAAACTAAGATTTTTTAAAGAAAGGCAAGTTGCATTACAAATAAAGAAAGCGCGTCTTTATCGAGAGAGACTCTTAGCAGAGAACGCAGAGCTAATGACCATTTTTTAGATGCTGAATGATAATAGGAATGCCTTGGAGGAGTTTCTTTATATAGTTTACTCCAAGGGTAAATTCTTCGACTTCTCCTATTTGGGCAATAACTGCGGGGGTTCGCTTAGGCGCTTCCATCATAGACACTTAGATGATGATGGGTCAGTTCCTCATCCTAAGGTATGTTAGAATCTCCTAAGAGTTGCTTCTATTCCTCTTTATTCTCACTCTCTTCCCCCCGGAAAACTTAAATACAATTGGAAGAGATTTATTTCTGAACTGTATATGAAATAGATTTTGTATGAACCTGAATGATTATATAATTGTACTATATAACTCAAGTAGCTCATGAAATTTTTCATTTCTGTTTCTCCTGTGCTTAGTCTAGTTTTCCATTTAGTCCTATTCCTATGAAATTTTTAAATAGATTTATCAAGCTAAAGCTTTAATTTTCAAAACTTCTTAGTTAGCAAAACAATGTTTTCTTAGAGAATTACAGAAGGTTTACATGTGATTTCCTCGGCTTCATTTCAACTTCTTAGGCGATTAGAAAGATAAATTTCTTAGTGAAATTTAGACTTATCACACCAACTTGTTATATGGTCATGCTAGCCCTTCGGTCGGGAAATGAGACTATCATTAATCCCCTTCAGTTAATACTCCAACATGATTAAGACTTCTTTTGATTCCACTTTTACCTTATAAGTTGGGCAATTTTAAAAGGACAAAATTGCTATTTCAAGACTTTAAGAGTTAACTAAATGTTTTAAGTGATGTAATTTGAATTTTCTTATCATTTGTAATCTTTTTTGGGGTTAATTAAAAAATACATTTTTCATGTATTAATCGTTCTTTCATTTACTTTGATAGGGAAAACCAACCAGCGTTTATGTTTGATCCTATAGATGTTTTCTTGTGAGTGATCGAGATTAAATATAGATTAATAATTGATGTTGAAAAGAGGAAATCTTCCCAAGATGCTTCAGCTTTCTGGTTTTCGAATAATCTGGAAGCATAAGAATGACATATAAAATATTTTTAATTGAGATCTATCTTTAGAGGTTTAAAGGAACAAACTTCTAGCTTAAAAGAAGATTAAGGAGAAAGACAAAGGATTAAAGAGTTAAAAGAAAAGATAGACTCTTCATAGTTTAGACCTTCTTTGAGTTTGATGCCAAAATGGCTAAATTATACCAATAAATAAATGATCTCAAAGTGGAGTTAACGAAGAGTCAAGTATCCTGCCAATCCCTAGAAGTGAAGGCGACGCCAGCCTTCCCACTCCTACTTCTGGTAAAATGACTGGATCTCGATCTTTAGATAATTAAGAATTTCCTACTTTGTTATACCCACCTCCAGGTCTATGTAACGAAGAAATCTCCAAATGGAGTAGACAAGTTAAATTTGAGTGCATGAAATTTTCCAATAAGAAATAGAATGAGAAAGTATCTCCATGTCACAATGACTACGAAAACCAAGTTGAAAAGCTTGGGCGTAAGAAGTATATCCTTAAGTAGAAGATTAAAGTACTAAAGTTCATGGTTCAAACTTTAAAAGGAGATAATATGACTCTCTTGCATGCTTTGAAAATTCAAATTAATTCATTTGATGATTCTAATACTATTCAAAGAAAGGAAAAGAAATCCAAAGAACTTTTGGATGTGGCAATTCGCCATATTATTAATTCTTTAATTGCTAATGATTTGGACAAAACAACACAAAGTCTTAAGCTTTAGAAAAGAATTTCTTTAAACATATTCTTCTTTTGTCTAATTTTTGTACTTGCAACTTTGTACATAATGCATTATATTGTAAATAAATCTGTGTTTGAATGTATGTCACTTTAAATGTATCGTATGTACTTTTCCTTTCGAGTTTGTTGAATGAGATGTATAATCTGCTTTCTAGAGTTTTGAGTCTTTAACATTTAAGCCAATAATTTGCTTGATAAAAGAGCCGAAAAATCTGGCTGATTAAGCATTCAACATTCCAGTAGACCATGAATTTTTATCTTGACACAAGAATCTTCCTTTTAATTACTAGATATTCCATAATTTTTTGGCAATAGAGATTCTCATTTAATAAGAAATTTGAATCTGAATTTAAAAGATTGAGAGCTGGTTGAATGAAGCTCTACCGTTACATAATCCTATTCATAATAATTTAAATAGCAGTCCAGAGAACCATTCTGGTCATAATGTGGATAGAGAACCAAAAAAACCATCTAGCAGTAGAAGATCAGAAAAACTCATCTGTCAATAATAAAGGAAGACTGGAAAACCCTTCTGGTAACTAATAAGAAAGACCATAAAATCCATCTAGTAATAATAGAAGATCATAAAATTCTTCTGGCAATAATAAAACACCAGAAAATCTATCTAACAATAATAATTTCGAATACAAGACCAGAAAACCTTTTATCAATAATCAAAGACCAAAAAATCCATTTGGAAAAAATAAAAGACTAGAAATTCATCTGGCAATAATGGAAGATCATAAAATTCATCTGGCAAT
This sequence comes from Allium cepa, assembly GCA_030765085.1. NCBI lineage: Eukaryota > Viridiplantae > Streptophyta > Magnoliopsida > Asparagales > Amaryllidaceae > Allium > Allium cepa. The sequence goes on along the minus strand of CM060931.1, from coordinate 1,023,075,562 downwards.
AAATCTAAATAGAAGATCAGAATACCTTCTAGTTATAATAGAAGACCAGAAAATCCATCTAGAAAAAATAAAAGATTAGAAATCCATCTGGCAAAAATAGAAGGCCAGAAAATCCATTAAGCAATAATAATCCTTATAGAAGACCATAAAACCTACTAGCAATAATAGAATACTAAAAAATCCATCTAGTAAAAATAAAAGACCAGAAAGCCATCTGGTAATAATAGAAGACCAGAACATCTTTTTGGCATGGATGGTAAGATCTTCATTTCCTTTAGAGATTATTTTGTCCATGTTTTGTCATTCTTGCTATAGAAGATTTCTTTAATCCATTCTTTAGGTAGGGTTTAACCAACTTAATTGATATCCTTGTCACTATCTTTAGGTAATGATCTCAACTTGGATCAAACCCCTTATCACTATCTGATGGTTTAGGTCTTGTTGTGCGTTTGGTTAGCTATATCAAGCATGGTTTTAAATCTCCTATATCTCGCCTGAGATCTCATTTTCACACTTAAACGAGACGAGACATCAAATCTCCTCCATATCTCCCTCGACACTCATCTCGTCCGAGATATTCAAATCTCACCTGATATATGGATCAAAATCTCAATCCGAGATCTCACCCGAAATTATACGTTTTTCTTATTTTCCATAGTAATTTTTATTTTCATATTGATTCAAAAGAAACTACTCAATCCAATTATAATTTACCAACTTCTTGAATATATTCTTTACTTCTTAACTTAATGAGTCATAGCGAAAGGTTTCACTTCTTTATTATGCTCAAATAAAAGGATATTATTCAATCATTACCAAATCAATTAAGCTAATCAAGCTACTACTCTTCTAAAAATATTTCTTTTTCCATGTAAATCAAGTATGTTACCATTTTTATTTTTACTAAGAAAGTTATAATCGCTAAATAAATTTTTGACACATCAATTTAAACACATACGTACATCCGAGATATTCCCGAGATGCATTATAGGACCCGGGATGTCAATCCGAGATGTACACCCGATACGTACTCATCTCGTCCGAGATCTCTCCCGATACGAGATAACATGTGTAAAAATTCCGAGACGAAACGTGACCTAAATCCAATGTTCAAAACCTTGATCAAGCAGAACAATAGACTTACCCAACCTCCCTCTAGGAGGCACTTTAGTGAGACCTTTAATGATGATACTAAAGACTAGTCTACCGCTCTGGGAGCTAGCAAAACTAAAGACTTACTCGATCTCCCTCTAGGAGATGCTTCAGTGAGGCCTTTGATGATGGCACCGAAGGCTGGTTCAACGCTCTGGGTAGTTATCTTAAGCATAATAGAAACTTCTCTGACCTCCCTCTAGGAGGTGCTTTAGTACGTCCTTTGATGATGGCACTAAAGGCTAGTCTGGTGCTCTAAGTAGCTATCTTAAGCAGAACCAGAGACTTACCCGATCTCCCTCTAGGACACGCTTCAATAAGGCCTTTGATGATGGCACTGAAGGATGGCAGACGCTTTAGTTAGGCTCTTTCAGACGGAACCAAAGGCTTACTCTGACCATTCTCTAGTAGGTGCTTTGATAAGGCCATCTTGGTGGAGACAAAGACTTTTTCCTTTATTTTAGGAGTTTGTTTTTCTCCTTAACTATGTAGATACACTTATTTTGTGCATAAAATCTCCTTTTATTGATAACTTGTTTAACACCTTCTTACAAATTCATTGAGATTTCCTTACCCTAGGAAATTGTTGACTAGCACTCTAAACTTTGACATTGATTTGTGTCATGCTATTAGAGCAATGATAATGGCAGCATAATCCTCTTAGGTTCTATTTATTCTTTGGTTGCTTCTTTTGAGAAGACCAACAGTTAAGTTTGTCCTTGGTCAAGAGATTGATATTCTCGTAGCTAGTAGTAAGGAAGTAATTCTTATAAAGCCTAAATCTTTTGGAAGATGATTTTTCTTAGTTTTTTTGTTATATGTTTCTTAACTTCTATAGCAAACTTTCTTTTCAAAGAGCTCTGAGCTTCATTCAATTTATAGTAATAACTGAGCACATTCTCCCATCTCTCGAGGAATTGATCAAAGCCTTTTGTTACAAATCTTTCAAAAATCATTCCCTTTTCTTAGAGCTAGATTTATTTTCTCATCTTCATGAAAATATTATCCTTTTTATACTCCCTGGCATGAAGATTAGTATTGGCTACATATTAAATGAATTCAAGCATCATTTTTCAAGATCGTAAGGAGCTATTTTTCTTTTCTTTTCTTCCATAACTTATAATGCCATAAGCCTTAATATTTTCTCTTCACAAAGTCAGGGATCATTAGTAATTTGGTAAGTTGGCCTTATCATTTGAGGCTCGAAGGATCCTTGTTCGTAGATTTTAACATGTTTAATTGGCATAACTAAGCCAGTTTAGTTGATGCGTTAAATGGTGTTAATAAAATCAATGGTATGATAGTTTGGAATGGGATATGTTTGGTAGGAACAAGTCCTTTAAGCCCTATATATGCTAGTTAGGATTGTTGCACTAAGGTTTTTTGTGGAGATGGAGGTACAAGCCCTCTTTCTAGCACCAAAATGTTAATGAATTTCTTCGTTAACCCCGAGAAGTGAACGGAAGGGAATCTTGGATAATGAAGGAATTTGGAGAGCCTAGATTTAACCTCAATGAGTGTTGGCAAAAGGCGACACTTGGTTGAGTTAAAACTTAAGACGAGTGAACAAGCAAGCTTAGTTCCATGTTAGAGTCATATGCATAGTCATTTGAAGTCATATATAATTGAAGTTGATACTTAAAGATAATAATATGCAAAAATAGAAATAAAAATTCAAGTGCTTTTGGAATTCGAAGCAAACTATGATTAAGAAATCACAAGTACTTTGGAATTCGAAAGTAAGCTATAATTTAAGAAATCTTATTCTTATTCCATGTAATGTTAAATATACAAAGTCCTATGTGAAATAACCATCTTTACGCTAAAATCCCTAAATCAATTTAGGGTTGTGAAGTTTAAAATGTAAAAGTATGAGAAAAGAATTGTTCGCCCCTTCATGCCTCTAGGTTTGTATTTATAGGGGTATAGGGTTTAGCACAACTGCTCAGCACCGCAAGCATGCTCCGTCTTCGGCATGCATAATCCTCAGCAACTTCAATGGCGTCAGGCTTCGTTCACTACTTTAGATGACTTTTGGCACTCTTCATTGATAATATATGGCATCAACATACAATGGAGTTAGTGTGAATAAGCATAGTGAAGAGTGGCATTGAGATAGATCCACATCGAGAAGAAGCAGCGTGATGATTTCCATGGATATTGATGGCTTTCGACATCAATACCACATTCACAAATGTGCAGCGTCCTCTAAAGATCAATGAAATGCACCATCGACAAGATGCGACATTGATTATCGATGGTATCAACAATAGGCATCATTGATTTATTACTAGTTGGGTAGCATCCATAGTAAGACAGCTTCGATAGCCATGGCATGTGACATCAGTGTATAGCAGCCTTGATAATTGATGGAATCAATGATGAGCGATATTGATAAAGTGCGGTATTTTTGAGTTGTACCATCCATTTTATCTCCATAGGTGAATGGCGGTGTCGATAGGATATAACATTGATAGAATACGATGTCGATAAGATACGACGTTGATAAGGTATGGTATCAATAGGATATGATGTCGATTGTATACAGCATTGTTGGCTTACGATATTGATCACGTTAGACATCACTGCTTCCTTGATAAAATTCGCTATCGATTCCATTGGGCATTACCTAGCGATAAATAACCATCCCATCTTATAGATGATATGCAGCATCATTGGTGTCTATCCTTAGCTTTACTAATGACATGCGACATTGCATATGACCTTTTATTGATGAGATGTGGCATTGTAATCTTTCATACTATCGGCGTTGGTTCACTCCCATTCCTTCGGCATTGGTCAATAGTGCGGCATCATGGCTATATTGCATGCCACATATCTTCAAGAATAACAACAGTAGTAACGTACAAAATTTCCAATTTTTACGATTTTATACAGATATAAAGATTATGTTCGTATTAAATTAGAAGGGTTTAGGATTTATTTATTTAAGATACACATATTAATATATGTGTGTGCATGCATGTATGTGCATAAATTAATAAATTATAAATGTTATAACAAATTAAAATTAAATATGTATATATATATATGTATATATATCACATACGTATATAAAGGGATTAAGTGAAATAACACCATATGTACTTAAAAGGAGTATATATTGGTTGTAGAGACATATGATGTCATAAGATAGTATACTTATCTCTCTTAGAATGTCGAAAGTACTTAAAACTATTATTTTAAAATTTTGAATATTAAGATAATATATTCTCTATCATTTACAATAGAATAAAGTACTACACATACATTTTTGTAGGCACCTCAAGTTATAAAATATGTATAAGGATGTTTGAGATGTTCTTAGATGGGTAAGGAAATTTTGAGCACCATCAAGGATATAGATGATAGGTCATGAGCATCTTATGTACTTTATGATTTTCTTTAAGCACTGTCAAGGTCATAAAGAGGTTAGAAGTAAAGAATAAACATGGCTATGAATTATATATGATATATAATTAATAATATGTCATTTACTTTTTTTGGGACTGTAATTTGTTAAGTAACCATAAGATTTTCATAACATGATAATTTGAGCCTAAAACTCACTAGGGTAATTTAAGAAATTATTGCTTCTCTTTTGAGATTTTAAGAGACGTAAAATCTAGCGGGAGCTTTATTAGATAAATATAGGAAACTAATCAAATACTTTTAAAAACATATGTGATTCTACCTAATTTATTATTAATAATTTTTGTAGATGAAATGGAAATTATAAGGCTATTCTTATAGAAATACATATCGAACGACATAAATTACAAACACCGGTTAAGAAATGTTAAAATCACACTCATATACGAAAACCTTTGGCATATGGTTGCTAAAGAACCCATAGATAAACCTAATGATAAGACTACCGCTTGAGAGAAAAATAAGCTTACAAATCATGGTCATTATACGGTGAACTTCTAGAGGAGTAATAAGTTGAAATAAGGTGCACGTGCTTCAAAGACCGAGAAACTTTAGCAGCAAGCAGGATAAGTATAAGCAGGGAAGAAGCCAAAAGTCTAGAAATGGAAACGGGCTATGATGAAGGGGAAAGCGCGACTCCTGGTTCAAGCTTGACCTAAATCATTCTGGTACTATAAACAGCGAGAGATGTTTCCGTAGAGGGATCTTCACTAGAAGTGTGTGCAGTGAAAACACCTTCCTCCTCATCTAAAGAAGAACTAGGCTTGTCACTCTCCTTGAGCACTTTAATCAGTCCACCATTCAGACTTAGACCGAACCAAACCGATGAGGTAGCAAATATGAAGGTATAATTTATGACCATCGACATGGTAGTGATGGCTTCATTTGAAGAATCTGGAGCATATAAGATAGCATAAATTTCCTTAGTTGCAGTTTGACATGAAATAAATAATACATGATGATAAATGCCAACTATAGCATCGAGAGATATTTGAAGCCGCTCAATGACTGAAGGTTAAAAAATACCTTCGGTCGAAGGAATAGGAGGAGTGGAGACTAAAGTCATGAGTTCATCTTTGGCTATTGGAGATAGTGCAAGATGGAAGGGAGTATAAATGGATATCAATAGGAACTCCAGATCAAACTCTTTTTGTATATGTAGGAGCAATGAAAACCTCAAAGTCAGTCATCATGATAGATGGAATTGCTACCAAGGACTCCTGAATGACTGGAGTGTAAGAAGTCTAAATGAATCCTCAGGAGGAGTTCAACAAGAGCCTCAACCAATGTCTATGTGGCCTCTTCAGTGATGCATTGAGCCCGGCCAGGCTCAAGGGCTATCAAATCATCATCATCGAAATGATCGTTTAGGATCTTGGCTTCATTGAACATGACTCCTTCATGCTTATCCCTTTATCTCTCTTCTTTAATCATTTCATTATGAACATCAGCCAGAATGCATGAGTATGTCTCAACAAGCCACTTTAGATGTTTGGATTTGAACATTGACATAAAATGAAAAATTGTCTTACCAACTCGGCATTTGTTAGCATATTTCTCCTTGGCTACTTTGTCAAGTTTATGCTCTAAATTAGCTGATGCGGCTTTGAGCTTTTTATTTTTCCTTGATATCAACATTTTCCTCTTCCTTAGCTTGAAATCCCTTTACCTTTGTTTCAACTGGGCGATTTTGATGATTGCAATCATAAGCTGAAGAATGAGGGAATACATGTTGGCCTCGAATACTTCAATATGTTTGGCCAAGTCCTCGTTCCTAATATATGCTAACTTGAGTTGCTCATTCTACATGTTTGTTCTTTTCTTGAGCGGTTGGATCATAGCCTTGTGCTATTCTCTTTTCCTTTTAAAGGCTTCCTCCTTTTCTTCCATATCCATATCAATTATTTCTAGCTCTTTGTTTAGGTTATCAATGGCCCTTTTATCATTTTCAACATTTTGACACTACCACTTAAAGGAGAAGATAGTTTTTTTTAATGTCAACTAGATTTTTGGTCATTTCCTCCATTTAATATATCTCTCTACTAAGGTATCATATATGGTCCGACCCTTTTGTATACTTTTATTGAGGATGTCACCAAGATTATACTGGAAGTATAGCCTATTGCGATCCAACCTTGGGTACTTGTGCTGAAAGGATAATGGGGTCAACATTGAGGAATGAAAAGCAGGAGCATTAGATATAGCAATAGTGGTCTCTTTGTCCAGTGTTTGTATATACCTAGATAAATAAGTAGCCACGAAGGAAAGAGACGCCATATGCCTATATAGAGGGATGCGAGCAGGAACTAGAGTACACTTGCCATTAGAGGTAGGAACATGTGTTGTGGAAGTTGCTGAGATGAAGCTCAAAACTAGAGCCCTAGTAAAGACCAAAAAATAAGGAGTTTTTCTTATAGAAGATCAGCTTTAGTAAGAATCAGAACCCTTTGAGTGGTTATAAGAAGATGGATGTTTGATGTGCAGGAGTTGAAGCCTATTAGGCGAGTACTGGCGATCTCGATCATTTCTTTCACAATCACAACGATCGATCTCATATTGTCACTTTAATTTTCTCTCTCCTTTCTCTCTTCTCTAGCCCTCCTCTCATCTCTCTCATGCCAAGACTCATTTGAAGAGCGGTGACCTTAGTGTTTATCAATCTTGGCAAGGGGCATGCACCGGGTTGATTTCTTTTCCAAGGTCGTTATAGTAGCCATGTCTCCCTATTGTACCTAAAACGAAAAGAATAAGAGTTATTACTAGATACTAGAGCACTGAAAACATGAAAGTGCATGTGGATGTGATCCTAAGTAGTGTTAGTGTAGTGCAACCCTATCTATCCTATGGACCACGGGGGATAAGGGAGCGACTATGTCCTTGTATGGAAAGGTGGTAGCATTGTCCAACTTGTTCACCACGATAATAAATTCTAAATTATTGGAATGTGACCATTAAATATTATCGGTTCTAGGTTAAATAACCGACCAAAGAGTTCATCGTCAATTTGGGTCGGAGTTGATTCCCTAGTTTGGCCGCTTGGACAAGGAATAATCTCGGGGGAACACCTTTTTAAGCATCTAAACCAAGGAGTAGGTTGGAGGTGCCTTTGTGCCTAACATTCTCCTTGATAAACACTTCTTCCTCTTCTTCTTCATTATCTTCTTCTTCCTTCTCCTCACCGTCTCACTCTTCTTCTTTATCCTCCTCTTTGTCAGTCGTTACAACAATGAATTCACCTTCTTTCTTCTCGTTTATAACTCTGCGGTGGGTTGAGGCTGCAAGAGGAATCTTGGCTCAAGGAGCGGCCTATGGAGCATTGGGAGGAGTTGACGCAAAGTGCATTATGTGGCCACTATAGAGGAGGTAATGTTAGTAAGAGCGAAGGTCGGACAATGAATATGTCATTTTGCAGTTATCCTTCGAGATGGCTTGTAGTTACATGACCATTCCTCTTAGGTCATTGTCCTAAACTCTTAAGGGGATAAGTGCATGGTAAAAGAAGAAGGATTAACCACTTGAATGAAGTAAACTCAAGTGAGGTGATAGCTGGATTGAGGGATGTGAGACTTATATCTAGACAACCACATCTGAGCGAAGCCAGTCGGACATTGGAAGAAGAAATAGTTTTCCTCGAAGTAGTTTTTCTTGCTGTAGAGAGCGATAACAATTGTACAATCTCTGAATGATTCGAAGAAGGAGAGAAAAGGAGTGGTGGATCATCGCTTGAAATTGTACAAGTAACAGATCTCATCAAAGGATGACTCCCTCTTGAGATGTCTATAGAAGATCGTGTATAGGTTGAGAAGTATGGCATATGCATTAGGATGCAATTAGGAAGGAATGAGCCTCATTGATTGAAGAATGTGTCTAAGGAAAGGGTTGAAAGGAAGCACCCCTCCCCCAAATAGGTACATCTATCATTTACGAGTGGTGTGACAGACAGAAGGGTCATGTGCATGATGATGTGGTAACTAAATCATTACTTTGTCCATTAGAATTTCATGCTTTATTCATATTCATTAGGGTTCTACAAAAGTCGGTAGGAAGCTGGGGAGTTGAATGAATTATCAGGAACCACGACTTTGTCTACGGTGACATCAAGAGCAACCTCACTACGAGGTTCCTTGATGAACATTAACAGAGATACATCAAGGTGAAGCCCATGAAGGCGGTGAGGAAGACTGCATTTGGAAGATTCGATAGTTGTTGGAGTAGTAACCAGTGTTGTATTGAATGTCATCCCCAATGGAGTAGAAGTACAAGCAATAGCTATTGCTGCAAAGATCCATGGAGAGCAGTTGTCGGATTCCATTTATAGACTGAAAGCTTGGATGATAAGCATGTTTAGGTAATTTAAAATTTCTATATGTACTTAAATGAATTGTTATCTATTCCCTACGTGTGATTGATCTATATCATACAATGAATGTCAAAATGTGTTCAACCATCAGATTATATACATCAATCGGGGCAGAGTTACGTCCTATGCAGTGTGTGTTATGTGTCCTTGGCACCGCATATGAAAGAACTCATTTTAGAAAGCCTGCTTATGTTGGAAAATGAGCTCTAGCACATGATGGAACTATGTGTTAGATATTACCCATTAATGTAGGAGTCACATTAATGGAATCAAATGAAACTCAACTGGTACATAACTCTACCCCTTGACGGGAGGAGGGAATGATGGGGTCCCGATGACACAATGCTAGCTTAATAAGATAAATGGACTTTTATGGATGAATTCAAGTGTTGGTGGGATTCTTATCCTGGGATTTACCAATGCTTGAATTTTCCAAAGAACAGGACAAAAACTTTTGGGGAAATTCAACGAATTATCCTAGAAATCGATCATGGTTGAACCATCGCCGTAGCCACAATCTCACATCATCTTCGTCATCCTAACCACTATCTTGCCAAACCCTTATAGTCATGGTCCCATTCTATAGTTGTTGGCATTGATCAATGGTAGTAGTCAGCATGGGTCGGTAGTAGGTTTAGGTGGAGCAATAATGGATGGTGACAACTAAATGCTGGCATGGAAATGTTTGTATGGATTGAACATCGATGACAATGATTTATACTTAACCTTAGATCAAGAAGAAAATTTGGATCGAAGGAAGTTCTTGGTATGGACTGTTTAGTCGAGATTGCTTGAATTTGAGCAAGGTGGAGTAACGCTTCGATTATAGCTCAAAGTTGAAGACAAAATCAGTAGAAGGTGATTTGTATTTAGGTTTGGAAGCAAAGGAGGAAAAAGTATTGAAAGACAAGGTAAGCTAAGGTGCTGGGAAAATTCTAAATACATAACATACATGGATCAACGACTATAGATCGCTATCGATCCAACAAGTTGCTATATTTTAAAAAATGGAAAATAGAGAAAGAGGGAAGATCTACCTAACCAGGGATCGAAGTGACTATTAGAAATTTCTTAGTAATGACAAAGTCTTTAGACAATAGACTTTGATATTTATATCACACAAGAAGACGTTGACTTGATCATTGTTTGGAAATGAAGTGTTGAAATTCTCAGTGAAGGTGCAATGTTCCACGGAAACATGTTAAGTAACAGAAATAACTACGTGGTTCTGAACCTTGTCATTTGTCTCAATTCAAATCATGTTTTATGTTCACAAAAGGATATTGGTGAGCAATTATTATTCATATTTCACTTAAGCATCATTTTGATGGAATTAGACTATGAAATGATGAAGGAATAGACTTTATACTTGAAGGTGATTGACTAAAAGGATTAAAAGAAGAAAAGAGAGGAAATTTCCCCTTAATCTTTCATACTTATGGATCTATATTCCATTTTGAAGAAAAAAAGTTTGGGTATTTGGGAATGGATCGGTACCAATCCATCATAAATACTACTTTTCCCCTGAAGACCAAGGCATGAAGAATAAAGTAGTACAGAGGAAAACTTTAACATTTGGACTAAGTCCATGAATGGTATCAATCTATGGATGGATCGGTACTAATCCATCAAAGCTTGGGATTTGGTTTAAAATGACTTGTCCTTCCTTGTATCTTCTTGGATCTGGTTGACCGATAAATTCAAACTGGATCTTGCAACTTTGAGCGATGAACTCAGCAACAAATAACAATCAGAAAAGGATTTTTGGTAATTCTTATCGATCTTTGGGATATTTTATTGACTTTTCGAAGGGAGATGCTCTCGATTTCAAGATCAAACCGTTGTATTTTCAAAATTCCATTGTAAATTGGTTGGTCTAGCAAGCGATAATCAATATAAATGAAATAGCGAATATGGTCCGAAGATTTTCTGAACCACTTTAAAACTCCTACGTTCTTTTTCTCTTTTACTACCATTCATTCATTTTTAAATATTTTCTATCGGTTGGGGACTTTAGTCAAAAAATTAAGGCTAACAGAGTCCAAAATAATACAACATCGTCCATATTATCTACTTTATATTTTCCATTGCATTATCTATTGATTGCCCTGCATTGTCTGTGTGTATCGGCCGTATTCGATCCCATCATTGGGACTTTATGGTAGTGTATGAGCAGTGTGGTCTACATATTATAACAACATCTTAGAATAAAGGCCATCAGGAGATACAGTAAAAGCAAAAGCAAAAGCTACAATAAAGATAAACATATGTGTAATATGGCTACTCACAACAATGAGGTACCATTAAACTATGATGATTTAGTTAAAATGAACGTCGAAATGTTTAGGAAGTTCAAAGAAACTAAAATGGATCTTAAGGACACGGTCGCTAAAGTTGATGATTATGAGATTGAAATTAATATTTAAAAGAAGAAAAACGAATTTTAAAAATAGTAATTTCAAAAAAATAGTTTCCTTAAAATATTTTAGTATGGATATAGAAAATACAATTTCTAGAACAAATGATTTAGAGAAGCAAAAGATTTCACTAGGGGTTAAAATAAAGGGATTTTGAATAATGATAACAATGATTTAGAAATTTCCCAGAAAACACTCATATTTTGTCTTTTGAAAAGGAGAATAAAGCTTTAGTATAAGAGAAATTGGAACCAATTAAAGAAATTGATGTTTCAAAAATAAGAACGAAATCTTGGATAATAATTTTTTTGATTATAAACTGAATTTTGAAAAATTACATCAAAAAATCACAAAGTTCAACAAAAGTAAAGGTGCTTTATCATTTATCATATCAATTCTAAAGCTTAATGGATAAAAGTGGATTTGGTTATATAAATAGTAAAGTTAAAAATAGTGTTAGATATGCATTTTTATTTGATAAAAATATTAGTGTAGATACTAAAAATATGGATAGCTCGAAAACCATTTATTGTCATAGTAATACTTAGTATAGAAATAATAGAAAATATTTTACAAGTACAAAAATCATGACAAGGAATATTAAATTGTGGGTTCCTCCTAATATGAGTGAAAATGACAAACAGTTATATATTAAAATTATTTGACAATATAGTCAATAATAAAAATTATATTTTTTACACGAACAACCATGCTCTCATGGGCACAGTTTTCTAAAACTTAGGAAATATATATATATATACAAAAATTAGAGTATCATTGTGCTTAAATGTTAGATTATATAAGATACCGTTAGTATATAACAGTCAAATGTCAAATTATATTTTTATTATATATTTTTTAAAGGATAAACCGCACCTATTTTGGTATGGTTCATACCCTCTAACCAACCCCCTGGACCTTACGTAGGCGGTGGGTACATTATAAGTTATTATTCTTTATAGGTACTTAGTAATATGAAGGGGTATGGAATAGCAGAAGTTCTGGATCAAAATAGAATGTCATACTTGGGAATTTCTATAATGATATACTTAAATGATTTACTATGCCTAAATTCTACAAAGTAAAATTTATCTTCAAAAATTGGTTTTGTTAAGATAGAAGTTCAAATGAAAAAAATTCAGAAAATTTAATAAATATTTGAGAGCAAATTTTTTTGGTACAATTGAAACTTTAAATGATTAAAGAAATTGTAAAGGTAATTATATTAAATTAAGATGAGAATTGGAATTTGTGCTTTAAATGGCTTAAACTAGAAATTTACTTATATTAATTGCAAATATAATATTACGAAGATAGAGAATTAGTATACTAAGTATCTTTGTATATTTTCTTAAATTTTGCCTCCTTTTGTTGATGATAAAGTGAGAGAAAGATGCAGAAAGCTCAAGCATATCGGTTGTGGATGTAATAATTCAAGGGGAATTTGTTTCGTTTTATATAATTCGACCGGTTGCCTTCCTTAAAAAAGGGAAAATGTTAGGCACGCAATTCTAGTGTTTTGATGATAACAACCATGTGAAAATGCTATTAATGAATTTACTGAGTTATTTCAGATACAGTAGCACTAGTATAAAAACTATGATATGATGGCAATCGATGGAAGTTCAGCGGTGTTGAATATATGAAAAAAGTATGAAAGTAAGTAAAAACAAGATGTGTACAATAGACATAAACATTGAAATACATCTAGCAGAGTTAAAAAATTTACTACAACGCAACAACATTGAAGAAATAATCGAAGAAGGGGGAAACGGGCGCAAAAGTCAAGTATGTTGTTTATCAAGTCCTGCTAGTCTAGATTTGTTAAAAATCAACTTATGGTCTCCAAATCACTCTATATTTTGAAGCATCCTTCTAGATATCCCAAAGTATTTTTGATAATTTTTTGATATTTTCCAAGATAGTAAAAATTTCAAAAACAATGGAACAAATAGGCGGAACCATCGATTTTTGCCATATGACCACACGTTAACTCAACACGTCGACTATATATACCATAGGCCGACATGTGGTATTACCAGAGGTTAAACCATGGTACATTACAGATTGACATATGAGTTTACTGAGGTCGGCCTATGGTTGAAAATGGCCATGAATGTAAATTTAATCCCATGTCTTTTTGACCGCACTCTTCGCTTCAATCTTCTTCCTCTTCACACTTCGGTCACTTCTCCTTTCTTCAATTCTAAAAGCAAACAACTCCTCAAATGCATTCTTATGCCACCAATAAGAGCCATTTCACTCTTATAAATCTAATGAATTGTTCTATTCTTTGATTAAATGAATTACTACTACAATAACTCCTATTTTAAAATTCCTAGAGATTTAAAAATTAACTCGGTTATTTACTAATTTAAATCCAACATCAAGAGAGATAATGTTTGAAGATAAATGAATTAGGACTCAATACCTCTTCCATTGAGTTCAAAATATTCATTTAAGGGACTTTTGAATATAAACAATGATAGATTTGATGTTATGTTATTTACGAGAATTATTTACAATTATGCATATTGTACAGAAATACGTGCACAATCAAACTCGATGTAATCCTAGCTAATAGTTCATGTTTCCCAAAAAAGGAAAAAAATACATATTATGCAATTGAAGAATTTATAGAGTCGAACAATTTGATGGCTAGTATGACTTCGAAACCCGTAAAGATAGCTTCCTAGGTTTCTATCACGAATGATGTCATGCTATATCATAGCGAAGAGAAATGTGAGATGAACTATGGCATTGAAGTCACTATGATACGACACTCCTATAATTCACATGAGCATGAAACGTGAGCCGAATTATTTAAATAAATTTAATAATAAAATATGAAGGTATTCAAATTCAACCCTATCAAAATAAAAAAACGAAAGCTTTTATATGCCGACCCTAGTTTTTGCTCAACCAACTTTAAAGGGGCAACTATGGCACTACAGGCCAAACTGGGCAGCAATGCTGGCTGCATCGATCTTCTATGATGAAGACACATGTGAAGGGAATAGTTTGGAAGCGTATGCTCACCTTTAGGGGGTCACAACATCGACCTGTGCAGGAAAAGATGGAGTTGTCATGATTTTCAAGGAGGGGCTGGATGTGGAGTTGGTGGCATCATTCGGTTTTGCTCGCGAAGAGGTAGAGGTGGGTAGTGTTCGTAGGGGCTTTGGTGGTCTAAGGCATTGGCGATGGTGGTAGGGTGTTTGGCTACGAATGGGTCGACTAGGAACCTGAAGCAAGAAAACTGAAATTTAGGGAAGGAAGTAATTTTATTGAAAATAGTCTGTCCTTAGTTTATTTAGAGTAGTGGTATAAAACTCCATATTTATATAATATATAGTAGTGATAAGCTTCTAATCGTTATATACCTTATATCTTTTGCATACAAGGTCCGATTTGAACATAGTTTCTTGCATTGTGTTTGCATTAAGATTTTTCTCAGATTGGTGAAGCTGGTCAATGTTTGGACTATTAAAAGATATTAATAAGGTGAGTGAGTATACTTTTTTGTATTTTATATATGTTTAAAAATCCCCATATTCACATATATTATATTATAAGACCATAATGATACAAATATATGTATACATAGTACACACACACACACATATATATATATATATATATATATATATATATATATATATATTTGGATTTTTTGTGGGTCAGTTCAAAATAGGCTAGTTGTTTTGTATCCTAGGTATATGTTGAAACATAATTTGGACATATGTGCCTATTCCCCTGTTGATGATTGGTTGAATTGTTTCTATGATTATATATGTGTGAATTATTGTTGATGTTGGGATGATGGATTTTTTACTTTGGTTGTTGATTATCTATGAGTGTGTGTATGTGCACGATACATGTATGTATATGCGCATGATACATTCATGTTGGTTCCATATGGTTAGAACTTGGATTAGTTATTATACACACACAAACATATATACACATGTGTTTGGTTTATGTGATTTATGAGTATATTTATTTAGACACAGTTTATGCATTTATATATAGTTTGGTATGCTTGACTTAGGTCTACCAGAAGTGTAACAACCCTGTATTTTCTGATTATTGTAATTGTATATTTTAATTTAAATTCCTAGTTTAAAAACTTTATTTTATTTATTAAAATGAATATATTTTGTTAATTGAAATATAAATGTTGATTTTGATGTGGATTAGAATTTCAAACATGCATAAATTGAATATTTCCAAAAAATGTGAATTTTGGTCAATCTGGTCAAACTTTGACTTTTAAATTTAAATTTTAAATATTTGAAAATTTGAATTTTATCTTTTATTATGAAAATAAATAAAATTTCAAGAACACTGCTTTTTGTTTCGTTGAAATCCGAATAATATTGCGAAAGTTATGCTTTTTACAAAATTGGGTGTAAATTATTTTATTTAACAATATTGTTTATTTTAAATTATATAAATAATCTTTTTAATTGTCATATCTTATTATAAATTGTATTATATGTTATGTTACATATATTTTTACCTTTTAAATATTTTTAAAGTGATGTTTGAATTTTTCCAAAGCTCATTGAATTTATTTTCTATTTTTAAAGGTTAGTTTCCATTTTTCTGCAATTTTCTTCATTTAAATTATATTTAATTAAAAAAAAAATTATTCATTTTTATGTATTCATTTTATTTTTATGTCTTTATCTTTATTTATAAATACTTTTCATGTACAGACAATTTTTCCAAAGTTCATTTCATTTATTTTCAAATTTTCAAGCCTAGTTTACATTTTCTTTGCTATTTTCTAAATTTAATTATATTTAATTAATATTTATTTATTTATTTTTGTTTATTTACTATATTTTCGTGTTTTTATCTGTATTTATGTATATTTTACATGTATTTAAAATTTAAAAAGAAATGGTGGAAATTTGAAAGGTTTGTGACTCTTTATTTGCTCAAGCCTTTTTGTATTCTGTCTTTTCATTTCTCAACCAACATCTCTTCAATTGGCTGTCTTAACTTCACTCATCAGCTGACATTCCTTTTTCCTTTTCACGTGAAAACTCTTTCTCATCTTCCCCCTAAAACTCACGGCTTCATGAAGAAAAAAAGAAAAAATAACTTATGGCTTCATTCTTTCTTTCCTACTTCTTTTCAATGATTTCTACCTTGTTCTTCCTCTAGCATAGCTCGGCCTCTAGTCCACTCCAACTCCACGACCACCACCTCCACCATACTTGGCAGCTACCCCTCCTACTCCACTGACCATTACAGGCCATGGCCCTCCCAAGGTTGCAAATTCCTCAAATTAATACAAGCATCACTTGAAAACATTGCCTAGCCAAGCCTATCTTCACTATCTCCTTCATATCGTGACTTGGCCACACCCCTAGCTCAACCACCACCTACCTACACCACCTCTAGACATCATTTCAGATCTGACCATACCTGAAGTATATAGGGCCGAGCCCAAAACTTGGCATAACCGAGCCAAATGTTGCATAAACCACTCTATTTTGCACTTGAACCTATGTATGCTTCATATTATCACCACTACCCCTTCACATCACTTCATGTTGCCGTGCATGGGTGTGCTAAATATGACCTATATGATACCATACCTGACCCAAACACACATAAATGGACAAGCAAAAGATCCTCTATGGTCGAGCAGTGGAGTGGTTAAGGCAAGGTTAAGCCGTCTTGTCTTTGTTGCTTTGTATCTCAACTTGTTCAATATTGTTTTGTGTTGTATATTCATGTGTTGCATTGTCTTGTTTGTGTTTATTGGATTGTTACAAGATGATCATCTAGGCTCTCTCCACTTATTTGAATCCATTGTCATGCTTGTCGTGCCCTTGGAATCATGTTGTGTGTCGTAGTGGTCTTCAGCTTGAAAAGGTGAGTCTTTCTCACTCTGACATATTTATACTTATGAAATAGTGAATTGATGACAAGTGTTTAGTAATATAAAATGTTATGCAAGTTAATGATGATAATATGATATGCTATGCTATGTTATTACCATGTTAGAACTGTTAGTTATCTCCTGACATTTGATATATTGCGACATTGACATTTTTTATATTGTTTATGCATAAGATCACACTGCAAGTTCCCTGTTAGAATAGAATCACTATGGGTTGAAATGATACATACCCGAATGGACTTTAGAATAGGAAAAAATCGTTATGGGCTGAAATGATAGGCCTGGGCGATTTTTATTGTATTTTATTTGACTTGGGATTGCGGGTTTGAAATGATAGAACCCGGGTTTTCTTTGTAAACTGCGGATTGAAATGATATATATCCGTATCACTTGACCTAGGTTAGAAAATTATATACAGACCCCGTGGTATATTTTTAAATGATTTTTATTAAAATATGTATTTTTAAAAGTATGAAATTTAGATTTAAAAATTTATATTTTATGGTTTTAAGAAAATTAAATATTAAGTCTTGAAATTGTGAATTTGAGTACGTAAATGTGAAATAATTGAGATTTTAGACTTTAAATTTTATTTTAAGATGTAAATAAATAATGGGAATTAAATTTAAAGTTTTAAAATTATATTTGAAGTAAAATTTTAAGTTTTATTTAATTTATATGTTAATAAACAGTGAATTTTGACTTAATAAATGAATGGAGTTTTTAAATTGAATATTTGATCTAAAAAATTTTGTTGTGTTAAATCATATGTTAAAATGATTTTAAATGTGAAATTTTGAAGTCTAGAAATATGACTTTTAAGTTATAATAAAAATTTGGAGTTTTATTATTATTTTCGAAAAGCTAAAATGAAATCTGGAATTTTATAGCATTTTCAAAATGTTGTAGTCTTTTGACAGCATTTTTAAATGCTATTGTTTTGAATCTAACAATGTTTGAAATAACTAAATATCTATTACGACATTTTATAAATGCCGTTATTCTTTAACTAAACCATTTTTGGAAGCTATAATCTACGATGGCACTTTATAAATGCTGTCGTTGCTATAATTTGACAATGTTTGAAATGTTATAGTTTTAACACTATTTGGGTTATATTTTAAAGTGTTAAATGATTTAAATTTTGGAAATTGATTAATTGTGAAATTTAAGAAGTTTTGAATATATTTTAATATTTAAATTTGAATTTTTAAGGAATTTAAATTTGAATTTGAATTTAAGTAAGGTTTACTTGGTTATGTGTTAAATGGAATGAAATGTAATGAGATAAATGAATTTTAAATGGAATTTTTAATGTATTTTGTAATGATACTTGAAATAACAAATGAATGACTTATTTGATTTAAAAATGATATTTAAATTTGAGTATTTGAATCTGAATTCAAATAATGATTTGATAATAAGGTTTGGAAATGATTTGATCTTTATTTTGATAAAGAATATGAATTAGAATGATATGTACTTTTGATAAATGAATATTTGAAGTTTATATTGGTATGAAAGGATATTTAGTTTAATTGTAAATTGATTTTATTTAAATAGTATTGGATTTATGAAATGAATATTTCAAAACTAAGTAATAATGAAACTAGATTTGAGATATATGAAATTATAAAATTTAGTTTTGAAATGCGGGATATTAAAGCTTTGAAATTTATTAAAAATTGAATAGTTTAATTTGTGGATCAAATCTATATTTGAAAATGATATGATTTGAAATGGTTATTGGGAATAATTGAAACTGATGGTTTGATTTGAATTAAGTTGGAGATTGAAAATTTGGGATTAATTGAATGAATTGTAAAATGTAAAGAATTAAATGAATATCCGATGATTTCAAATGTATGATTTTGAAATGTTATGATTTTCAAAGTGTAATTGTTTCAAGTATTTTTGGTTTCGAAAGAGTTATACTTTGAAAATATTATGATTTTGAAATGAATATATGTTTGAAATGTTTTTGGTTTTGAAGTATAAACTATTTTGATTGAATAAATAGTTTTGAAATAAAAAAATGGCTTCGGTTTCGAAGTATAAACTATTTTGAAAGAAATATAGTTTTAAATGAAATGATTTGATCTTTTTAAAGTATAAACTATTTTGAAATGACCACGGCGTTATAATAACGTTTGGTTGTTAAAGAGACCGGGATCGGAAGTTGTCATACTCTCTGCCAACTCCGAAAACCACTTTAACAACCGTGTACGCGATGGAGATTCCAGAATCAAGTAGGATGGTGGCGACGTTCTTGAGGTATATTACGTGGACCCAACTCCCGTGAGTTGGCATAAGGTGGCTAAAACAGGAGCGATCTCGGGGCCAAGTGAGGTCATTCCTCCGATCGGACACATTACTTCGATACTATACTCTTACTGGTGATTGATTAGATGGCCATCCTCCGATTTTGATATGGGAGTGTGTTTCGAGGTGGGCGTATGTGGCTGCTGCGTTACCACCAGCCCGTGTGCGTAATTGGTATATCTACCCTGGCATTGCCTTGTGTGCCGTGTCACCTACCATACCGAGCCTTTACTACGAGTTTGTTTTTCTCCCGTAGCCCGTGTGGTATCCTCTGACAGTCACCCGGAGTGGAGATGGCATGATATTAGATGGACTACTGGGACTATTATGTGTGAAGGGTGATATGGGTAGCCCGGAACGCTATTTAAAAGTATGTTTATTTTACTATAGACATTATTATAGTAGCGCAATACTACTACATAGTAAATAGTTTAACGGATCCTTAAAGGATGGGCGATCCCAAGCATCCTTTAAGTTACTGATGCATTTTTGTTACTGTTCACTTGAGTTTATTTACAGTTCATAAGTATTTATGTCCTGACTCGAGTGTTTTGTATTTTGCTTTACGCTCGAGTCAGATTGAGTGATTCAGCATTCAAGACTCACCTTTGGAGTTGGAGCTTTGCTTGAAGATCCAGCCATCTATTTGTTTTCAGTATCCAGTGTTTCCAGTGATGTATTTTGATTTGTACTTGATGTATCTTGTTACTCTTCTACTGTATATTATTTAACTCTGATGTATCTTATACTAGCTTCATGAACTACTATCTCTTTTACTTCCGCTGCATTATTAAATACTCTGTGTCTGTGATATGTGATTATGTATTTATTGTATATTCTGATATTTACCGAATTTTATTTACAACGCGGTATTTTGAGCAATTCAAGTCTTACATGTGCGGATGCGAATGGTTGAAAATATCGGGCTGTTACAGTTGGTATCAGAGCTTTGGTAGCTCTAGGCAAAACTCAGCATATAGAGTAGATGTATTACAGAATCACTTTCATTCGAGTTGAGTCTCTTTCTTTTGACTCGATTCCTTGGAATTTTGGAACATTCCCTGCGGTTCCAAAATCCATTCTTATTCCCCACCATTCATCTTCATTTGATTTCAGAGTATCCCATAACTCCACTTCGAATGATCTTTATAGTTAATTGGCGGTCTCACCAGTATTCTAATTTTCTTGTAAAAGGGGTGAAACTCCTTTACAATTAGCATCGATTCACCAAAGATTTATATTTATCCTCGGTTTAGATGCTAGTATCTCCTATTATCCCAAACTTTATCTCTTGAGGTCAAATGTAGATTTACCCAGAAAATGCACATCGATCTTATTCTTTAAGTCACGGTTGACCCAGTTTAGGTTGCCCGCGATTTATTTCAGCTTATCCACCTCCCTACTCTGTATTTTATCATCCTGTCTTTTGTTTCCAATCTATTCTTCCAAACATTTTGAATTGTACTTGTAAATCTATATTTTGTTTTATATATTGTGTTGTTTGAGTTGTTGATGTTGATTTGGGTTTCTAATCGATTCGTCTGATCAACGCCATCGATAAGATTTCCAAAACACTTGAACAGAGCAAACTGACACAATATGTTTTTAAAATTTAGTAATGAAATAAATTTTTGTGAAATAAATTTTGTACCTTTATTATATATCTTTATCTGGATTTTATTTGAATTGGTTGTTAAGAAATAATATTTGATTTTATATATCATTTTCTATTGTTTCATATATCTAATTGAACTATAAAACATGGTTATAAATTTATTTGGAAATTTAAAATGAATGTAAAACAAGAATTTGAGAATTTAATTTCCGATGGATTTCAAACTTGGTGTTTAAAGTTTTAAAGGATATATTATTTAAAGTATTTTGGAATAGAAATTTGTTTCCAAAGAATTTTAAAGTTTAAAACTAGTGCTCTTCTCTTTGTCGCTGGAAAATAACTTCGGTGATGACTACAGCATCACCGACATTCATTTTCGAGTTTCGAAGTGAAGTGACCATTCTATAGTCTTGCTACAGTTTTGATTTGGGAAAACTTAGTTGATTTTAATTTCTAAAATAAGACTGGATTTATAACATATGCTGATATATGATTTGAATTTGAATGGATATATATATATAGAGTATATGAGCATTTATTTATCTCTAAATAGTTTGGAATTTATCGGAAATTTAATTCCTAAATTTTACCTTTAAGGATAATTTCTAAGTATAATTTCAAGATTTGGATAAATATTCAAGCTTGAAATAATTGAATTAGAAAGTTTTATTTGTATAATACACAATTTCATTCCAATATAACTTACCTTAATTTTCAGAAGTTGAATATGTAATTGGATAATGTACAATAAAAAAAAGATTTTATAAATAAAATTTGAGTGGTTATTATAAATGTTATATACTTAAATTTTAGTTATAAAAGAGATTGACAGAGGTAAATAAAGAAAAGGATAATGGAATAATTTACAATATAAAATGATGTTAAAGAAACTGAGAATAAATTAAAGCGGTTATAATTAGTATAAATATATTTAACATGGGTGATAAGATATATTGAGAGAAATAAACTTAATTTTAATTAGAAATGAAGAAGAATTAAATTTTATTTGGCACATTTTGAGTATAATAAAAGATTTTTTTTCAAATACATGATTTTAGGGATTTGTTAATTTAAGATAATTGGATGATAAGATAATGAAATTAGAGATGCCTAAGATTTATTTGACTTATGTAAAATTAATTTTCAGTTGAAATTTTATGGTTTCAAATTTATTATCTTATTTTGTTTTTCAAACTATCTTTTGGTTGTCCTAATTTCCCTTATCTTGCTACAGAATGAGAGGTTATTGCTTATACCAGTCTGTTTAGAAATCTTTCTATAATCTTTAATAATCTTTGGTACTCGTCTTTGAATCTAAGCACTACTTGCCATCCACATACCGTCGGTTAAACGGGAAGGGTGAATCAGATTCTAAAAGATTTTTTTCATGCTTGTGTTCTTGATTTTGGAGGATGTTGGAAAGATCATCTCCACCTTGTTAAACTTACCTATAGCAACAGTTATCAGGTATAATTTTAATCTTCTTGTCATCTTGTCCTAATACTATTTCATTCTATCTTTTTTTGTGCTTTCCCGTACCTCATTCCTTTTCGGGGATGAAAAGTTTTGAGTGGGGGAGAGTGTAACAACCCTGTATTTTCTGATTATTGTAATTGCATATTTTAATTATTTTAATTTAAATTCCTAGTTTAAAAACTTTATTTTATTTATTAAAATGAATATATTTTGTTAATTGAAATATAAATGTTGATTTTGATGTGGATTAGAATTTCAAACATGCATAAATTGAATATTTCTAGAAAATGTGAATTTTGGTCAATCTGGTCAAACTTTGACTTTTAAATTTAAATTTTAAATATTTGAAAATTTGAATTTTATCTTTTATTATGAAAATAAATAAAATTTCAAGAACACTTCTTTTTGTTTCGTTGAAATCCGAATAATATTGCGAAAGTTATGCTTTTTACAAAATTGGGTGTAAATTATTTTATTTAACAATATTGTTTATTTTAAATAATATAAATAATCTTTTTAATTGTCATATCTTATTATAAATTGTATTATATGTTATGTTACATATATTTTTACCTTTTAAATATTTTTAAAGTGATGTTTGAATTTTTCCAAAGCTCATTGAATTTATTTTCTATTTTTAAAGGTTAGTTTCCATTTTTCTGCTATTTTCTTCATTTAAATTATATTTAATTAAAAAAATTTTATTCATTTTTATGTATTCATTTTATTTTTATGTCTTTATCTTTATTTATAAATACTTTTCATGTACATACAATTTTTTCAAAGTTCATTTCATTTATTTTCCAATTTTCAAGCCTAGTTTACATTTTCTTTGCTATTTTCTTAATTTAATTATATTTAATTAATATTTATTGATTTATTTTTGTTTATTTACTATATTTTCGTGCTTTTATCTGTATTTATATATATTTTACATGTATTTAAAATTTAAAAAGAAATGGTGTAAATTTGAAAGGTTTGTGACTCTTTATTTTGCTCAAGCCTTTTTGTATTCTGTCTTTTCATTTCTCAACCAACATCTCTTCAATTGGCTGTCTTAACTCCACTCATCAGCTGACATTCCATTTTCCTTTTCACGTGAAAACTCTTTCTCATCTTCCCCCTAAAACTCATGGCTTCATGAGGAAAAAAAGAAAAAATAACTTATGGCTTCATTCTTTCTTTCCTACTTCTTTTCAATGATTTCTACCTTGTTCCTCCTCTAGCATAGCTCGGCCTCTTGTCCACTCCAACTCCACGACCACCACCTCCACCATACTTGGCAGCTACCCCTCCTGCTCCACTGACCATTACAGGCCATGGCCCTCCCAAGGTTGCAAATTCCTCAAATTAATACAAGCATCACTTGAAAACATTTCCTAGCCAAGCCTATCTTCACTATCTCCTTCATATCGTGACTTGGCCACACCCCTAGCTCAACCACCACCTACCTACACCACCTCTAGACATCATTTCAGATCTGACCATACCTGAAGTATGTAGGGCCGAGCCCAAAACTTGGCATAACCGAGCCAAATGTTGCATAAACCACTCTATTTTGCACTTGAACCTATGTATGCTTCATATTATCACCACTACCCCTTCACATCACTTCATATTGCCGTGCATGGGTGTGCTAAATATGACCTATATGATACCATACCTGACCCAAACACACATAAATAGACAAGCAAAAGATCCTCTATGGTCGAGCAGTGGAGTGGTTAAGGCAAGGTTAAGCCGTCTTGTCTTTGTTGCTTTGTATCTCAACTTGTTCAATATTGTTTTGTGTTGTATATTCATGTGTTGCATTGTCTTGTTTGTGTTTATTGGATTGTTACAAGATGATCATCTAGGCTCTCTCCACTTATTTGAATCCATTGTCGTGCTTGTCGTGCCCTTGGAATCATGTTGTGTGTCGTAGTGGTCTTCAGCTTGAAAAGGTGAGTCTTTCTCACTCTGACATATTTATACTTATGAAATAGTGAATTGATGACAAGTGTTTAGTAATATAAAATGTTATGCAAGTTAATGATGATAATATGATATGCTATGCTATGTTATTACCATGTTAGAACTGTTAGTTATCTCCTGACATTTGATATATTGCGACATTGACATTTTTTATATTGTTTATGCATAAGATCACACTACAAGTTCCCTGTTAGAATAGAATCACTATGGGTTGAAATGATACATACCCGAATGGACTTTAGAATAGGAAAAAATCGTTATGGGCTGAAATGATAGGCCTGGGCGATTTTTATTGTATTTTATTTGACTTGGGATTGCGGGTTTGAAATGATAGAACCCGGGTTTTCTTTGTAAACTGCGGATTGAAATGATATATATCCGTATCACTTGACCTAGGTTAGAAAATTATATACAGACCCCGTGGTATATTTTTAAATGATTTTTATTAAAATATGTATTTTTAAAAGTATTAAATTTTGATTTAAAAATTTATATTTTATGGTTTTAAGAAAATTAAATATTAAGTCTTGAAATTGTGAATTTGAGTACGTAAATGTGAAATAATTGAGATTTTAGACTTTAAATTTTATTTTAAGATGTAAAAAATAATGGAAATTAAATTTAAAGTTTTAAAATTATATTTGAAGTAAAATTTTAAGTTTTATTTAATTTATATGTTAATAAACAGTGAATTTTGACTTAATAAATGAATGGAGTTTTTAAATTGAATATTTGATCTAAAAAATTTTGTTGTGTTAAATCATATGTTAAAATGATTTTAAATGTGAAATTTTGAAGTCTAGAAATATGACTTTTAAGTTATAATAAAAATTTGGAGTTTTATTATTATTTTCGAAAAGCTAAAATGAAATCTGGAATTTTATAGCATTTTCAAAATGTTGTAGTCTTTTGACAGCATTTTTAAATGCTATTGTTTTGAATCTAACAATGTTTGAAATAACTAAATATCTATTACGACATTTTATAAATGCCGTTATTCTTTAACTAAACCATTTTTGGAAGCTATAATCTACGATAGCACTTTATAAATGCTGTCGTTGCTATAATTTGACAATGTTTGAAATGTTATAGTTTTAACACTGTTTGAGTTATATTTTAAAATGTTAAATGATTTAAAATTTGGAAATTGATTAATTGTGAAATTTAAGAAGTTTTGAATATATTTTAATATTTAAATTTGAATTTTTAAGGAATTTAAATTTGAATTTGAATTTAAGTAAGGTTTACTTGGTTATGTGTTAAATGGAATGAAATGTAATGAGATAAATGAATTTTAAATGGAATTTTTAATGTATTTTGTAATGATACTTGAAATAACAAATGAATGACTTATTTGATTTAAAAATGATATTTAAATTTGAGTATTTGAATTTGAATTCAAATAATGATTTGATAATAAGGTTTGGAAATGATTTGATCTTTATTTTGATAAAGAATATGAATTAGAATGATATGTACTTTTTATAAATGAATATTTGAAGTTTATATTGGTATGAAAGGATATTTAGTTTAATTGTAAATTGATTTTATTTAAATAGTATTGGATTTATGAAATGAATATTTCAAAACTAAGTAATAATGAAACTAGATTTGAGATATATGAAATTATAAAATTTAGTTTTGAAATGCGGGATATTAAAGCTTTGAAATTTATTAAAAATTGAATAGTTTAATTTGTGGATCAAATCTATATTTGAAAATGATATGATTTGAAATGGTTATTGGGAAATTTAATTGAAACTGATGGTTTGATTTGAATTAAGTTGGAAATTGAAAATTTGGGATTAATTGAATGAATTGTAAAATGTAAAGAATTAAATGAATATCCGATGATTTCAAATGTATGATTTTGAAATGTTATGATTTTCAAAGTGTAATTGTTTCAAGTATTTTTGGTTTCAAAAGAGTTATACTTTGAAAATATTATGATTTTGAAATGAATATATATTTGAAATGTTTTTGGTTTTGAAGTATAAACTATTTTGATTGAATAAATAGTTTTGAAATAAAAAAATGGTTTTGGTTTCGAAGTATAAACTATTTTGAAAGAAATATAGTTTGAAATGAAATGATTTGATCTTTTTAAAGTATAAACTATTTTGAAATGACCACGGCGTTATAATAACGTTTGGTTGTTAAAGAGACCGGGATCGGAAGTTGTCATACTCTCTGCCAACTCCGAAAACCACTTTAACAACCGTGTACGCGGTGGAGATTCCAGAATGAAGTAGGATGGTGGCGACGTTCTTGAGGTATATTACGTGGACCCAATTCCCGTGAGTTGGCATAAGGTGGCTAAAACAGGAGCGATCTTGGGCCAAGTGAGGTCATTCCTCCGATCGAACACATTCCTTCGATACTATACTCTTACTGGTGATTGATTAGATGGCCATCCTCCGATTTTGATATGGGAGTGTGTTCCGAGGTGGGCGTATGTGGCTGCTGCGTTACCACCAGCCCGTGTGCGTAATTGGTATATCTACCCTGGCATTGCCTTGTGTGCCGTGTCACCTACCATACCGAGCCTTTACTACGAGTTTGTTTTTCTCCCGTAGCCCATGTGGTATCCTCTGACAGTCACCCGGAGTGGAGATGGCATGATATTGGATGGACTACTGGGACTATTATGTGTGAAGGGTGATATGGGTAGCCCGAAACGCTATTTAAAAGTATGTTTATTTTACTGTAGACATTATTATAGTAGCGCAATATTACTACATAGTAAATAGTTTAACGGATCCTTAAAGGATGGGCGATCCCAAGCATCCTTTAAGTTACTGATGCATTTTTGTTACTGTTCACTTGAGTTTATTTACAGTTCATAAGTATTTATGTCCTGACTCGAGTGTTTTGTATTTTGCTTTACGCTCGAGTCAGATTGAGTGATTCAGCATTCAAGACTCACCTTTGGAGTTGGAGCTTTGCTTGAAGATCCAGCCATCTATTTGTTTTCAGTATCCAGTGTTTCCAGTGATGTATTTTGATTTGTACTTGATGTATCTTGTTACTCTTCTACTGTATATTATTTAACTCTGATGTATCTTATAGTAGCTTCATGAACTACTATCTCTTTTACTTCCGCTGCATTATTAAATACTCTGTGTCTGTGATATGTGATTATGTATTTATTGTATATTCTGAGATTTGCCGAATTTCATTTACAACGCGGTATTTTGAGCAATTCAAGTCCGACATGTGCGGATGCGAATGGTTGAAAATATCGGGCTGTTACAAGAAGTTGCATAAAACATATATTATATTTTTATTGAAACGCGGTTGATCAATTATATATAGTTTTGGTAAGCTCAACTTGGGGATAACAAAAGGTGCATGACAAATATTATATATTTATTGATATGCAGTTTAAGCGATTTATATATAGTTTTGATATGCTCGACTTGAGGCTATAAATTGGTGCATGGAATATATTATACAGATTTATAAATACATGGTTTAAGCTATTCACATATATAGTTAATGATATGCAACACACACACAAACATACACACACACATATACATATGTATGTATGTATGTATGTATGTATGTATGTATGTATGTATGTATGTATGTATAGTTTCAGTATGCCTAACTTAGGGCTACAAATTAGTGCGAGAAACTTCAAGAAGAAAATCGATGATCCTTACGAAAAAACAATACTTCGGTGTTGTGTATGCCGGTCGGCAAGTGTGTATGCGAATATAGGTGGTTATATATCGTGCCGGTTTGTTTGATAGAGGAAACCGAAGAAATGAGATGCTAGTAAAATTAAACTACGGTACCATGGGTGAATGAAAGACTATCAGATGTGGTTCTGGAGTAGGGGCGAAGTTGAACGCAATTCCAAAGTAGGACATATTTTGTCCATAGCACAATTAGGTGTTGCAATTGGACCTTCAAGTCAACATCCTTAGGTGTTGATAGGATGTTGACTTGGAGTCATGAGCTATTTATAGCCCTAGATATTCTCTCTTGGTAGCCAATAATAATTCAACACACAAATATTAGTTGTGGATATCCAATCGTCATTATCATAAGGTATTGCTCATATATGATTCTCATGGGAGCTTAGGGTATAGACAAGCTTAGATGTAGCATTGTTATATCATTGTACTTTATTTTTACATTAGGTTCGATCAAAATTAGATGATCTATGACATTGTTGATCATATATTGTAGTATTATCACCACACTCGTTTATCATGTTATCAATATTGTATCTTGTTATAATACATACTATTTTAATGACAGATACACTTTTATGTATTACTTTGACTTATTATGTAGGAATAGGGTAGGACAAGGTATGGTTAGTGTTACACATAGATCCTTGTCTACGTCCACCGAATGCACATAGTTTACATGTATGTACTATACTTAGAGATAGTCCTCTCACTAGACTTATGTCTGACCCTCATTTCTCTATTTTCCCTTTTTGAAAAACTTTTAGTTGCTCTCATGAGTAGGCATAGAGTTAGGTATTTCGAACATTTAGCTAGATAGTTGGATCTTTGAGAGCATGGAGGATGTGATCTTCAAGACCATGAGCTTCGGTTATCAGATTATTGTCTTGTGCACTTCAGACATTATTTGTATATAACAGCATGTACTATACTTGATGTACTATTCAGCACTCGGTTTGTTTTAAGACAATGTATTCTATTTATATTGTTATATTAGTTTTATTCTCATACCATGCCTTGTGTAGAATGCATCTCATATATATGCATATATATATATATATATGTATGTATGTATGTATGTATGTATGTATGTATGTATGTATGTATGTCGGTATAATTATATTTCTATTCTGCTCTGAGATTATATCGATATATCATGATAGCTAGTTTTGTTTAAATTTACCCATAGAATCCATCGCTTACGGTTTTTTTAATCAAATGTGGTTGTTTAGCATTGGTTCATTGTATCATATATGACATGTTGTTACACTTGACATTATAGCTCAAGTTACCCGATAAGGTAATATGTGGACGGCGGTTAGAATATAATATGTTCTAGGAGTGCTTGGGTAAAACGATAGATGCACTTCTAAACATGGTTCCTTGAGTGGTACGGTATGGACAATTAAGGAAGCAAACTATACATACATGTAGGGTTACTAAAGAGATAAATACTCTACGATGGATAGAACGTTGGGGGAACATATTTATGTTTTGTTATACTTTTATTATATTATATATATGCACACATACACTACATCATCCTAAGTTACTCTTCGTCTTTGCTAGTAGTCTTCCCTGACATGTAGCATATAGAGTTGGAGGCATACGATTCAAAGCGTGATAATAAGAAACATTGAAGTTGGTGGATTAACTACAATAGTAGTCTTCCATGGCATGTAGCAATATAGAGTTGGAGGCATACGAGCCTAAATGCAACAACGAAAATAATTGAACTACATGGATTAAGTGTTGTACTCCTTATACCAAAAACTGTCTTGGTAAAGTCAAGTAAGAAGCTTCCCGAGTCCGAATAGCTAGCCTATTATGGGGTGGAGTCTTTTAGTCTTACACAAGCCTACCTGAGAACCTATGGCCATATCCTTAGACATAGGCTTAGGTGGAATATAGAAAGGAGTCGAGTGTTATAATGTGTAACGTCCCGCCTTTTCGCACACTTTAAACGACACACATGCCGATTCAAAGCATACGCAAGGGCGGATTGTTATGGGGTAAATAAGAAAAACAGAGAAGAAATAAAACAAAATAGAATCTCACAGCGGAAGGATAAAATATAATAATAGATATACAATTCAGAACAGTTTACAAATAGTTATTTCACTTATACAATGAACATCAGAGTCACACATACCAATACAACAATGCAGCGGAATATAAAGAGTGTGTGGTGCAATACTATATATAAATAATGCTGAATCTTCGTCTTCGTCCTCCAAGCTAAATCTGCTATCCTGAAATGCTCGGACTGACCCGAGCGAATTTTGAAAAGACAAAAACACTCGAGTCAGGCTAGAATATCTTATGTGAGTTAAATAAACAGAAATAAATATGAGTACAGTAACTCAAGAGATGCTCGGGATTTACATCTCCTAAGGATCCGTTAAACTATTTACTATATAGTATATTGCGCTATTATAATAGCGTCTATTCATAAAATAAACTTACTTTTTAATAGCGTTAAGGGGTTACCCATATAGCCCTTAACACGTAATAGTCCCAGTAGTCCATCCAATATCATAGTCCCTCCTGATCGGGAAGCCACTAGAGGATATCACACGGGCTACGGGAGAAAACCAAACTCGTACAAGGCGCGATAGGGTAGGTGACACGGCACAACTAGGCAATGCCAGGGTAGATATACCAATTGCTATCCAGGCTGATGGTAACGCGCAGCGCGCAGCTGCCGCCCACCTCGAACTAACTCCCCCAAAATCAAAATATAGAAGTGGCCACTGAATCAATCCAAGTCAAAGTATAATATCGAAGAGGAGCGTCCGATCAGAGGAATGACCTCATTGGCCTGAGAATCGCTCCTGTTTTAGCCACCTTATGCCAACTCACGGGAGTTGGGTCCACGTATTTACCTTACAGGAAACGTCGCCACCACCTACTTCATTCTGGAACTCCACCGCGTACACGGTTAGTCAAAGTGGTTTTCGGTATCGACAGAGAGTATGTCCATATCCGATCCCGGTCTCTTTGCCAACCCATCGTTATTATAACACCGCGGTTATTTAAAACAGTTTATACTTTTAAAACCAGAATATAATCCATTTCAAAACCATAATATTACGATATCATTCCAAAACCCAAAACCATATTTTACCACTTATCCCAAATATAATTCCTTTCCAATAATAAAAAGGCTTTAACTTCATAATATCTGAAAATCGAATATTTCAAAGCATAATATTTTTGGAAATCCATAATTTCAAACCATAACTTTTAAAACTCAAATGGTTTGGATATTCAACGGTATATGAATTTCAAAGGCTTAACTTTACTGTCACTTTGTAAAGAAATAAGTTATAGGGCTTTATGGAAATATTTCTTTATCTAAAGTTAAAACCATAATTTAGATATCACTCTTAAGTTCCAAAACCATTTCAATTTCCATATATATAAATCCATTGGAGTATTAATATTCAAAAACTAAAATTGGAATATATTCTTTCAACAAATTAAATGTTTTATTATTTAGTTTGAATATTCACATAAATCCTTAAACAACTCCAATTTCTAGTAATAAAACATATGTAATTTTCGATTCCAATTATATTAGAATATTTTTCCAATTCAAATTCATATTAGAATATTCATTTCAATTTATCTTGGGAAAAATCCAATTATAAATATCATATCTTAAATTTCCAAACTTAACATTTAAACATATGATATAAATTTATCCAACTCCATTTTCTAAATTTTCTTCCATTTTACTAAGGGAATTTATACACCTTTTTATTTCAAAATTTCCAACTTTTTCATGTACATACATACGGAAGAAAAATATTTATACAGTATAAAATTTAAGATTATTATAAACCGTATTCCATCCAAACCATAGAAATCACATTAAAATAGTTATATATAGACCGCGGTGCCTGTATATAATTTTCTATCCTATGGTCAAGTGATATGGATATTTATCATTTCAATCCGCAATTTAAAAATAAACTTTGCGGTTTTATCATTTCAAACCACAATCCCGAAAAATGAAAAATGCATACTAACTTGCAGTTTAATAATATCCAAATAAAACATCCATTCAACAACACATCCATCATCCAATCACAAACATCAATCAATATCAGTCAATAACCATATATGTTTGGTAATATACAACAGGTAATAATTTGCAGTTTTATCTCAAATTATATTTGTCAACTATTAATCTAACAGTTTATATTCAGTGATAATTTATATAACTGTTAACTAGCAGTTCATATGCAAACAATAATTTCTAACAGCCAATTAATACGCAATAAATCAATTAAATTTACAGTTAAATTTAATAAAATGCAATTCAACAGATATGAATGAAATAACATGCCAAAAGCTCATAAATAAATTTCTATTCATTTCTAAAATTTATTTAACAAACATAAAAGCTTCTAGTAATTGTGAGTGGGTTAAAACACTCACCTTTGGAATTTAAATCGAATTTAAATCCGATTTAAACTCAAAAATTCGCCCGTCTCGGAATTCGTCCAAACCAGCGTCATCGAGTCCGGAATTAAATTACGATCCTAACAAAAAAAATTTCGTGTAAATCGGATGTCGTATGTGAAAGTTATTCGATAAAACGTGCTCGAAAAATCAAAATAAATAAAAACAAAATAAACAAAATACTCTCACCATTCTTCCACGTCACGTGCGTTCCACTCTCCCTCCCCTGTACACGAAGACGCACAGATCCATGCCCTAGCCGCCACCCAACTTGCTCGACGCCGGCCTCCACACCTAACTCCACGACCATCGGGACACACCGCCGAACTCCCCTCCTAGAACCGCCCCTATAGCCTAGATGCGGCCACCTCCGGCTCTCCCTGGCCCCACGGCGTCGCACGCCATCTACAGCCCATCACGGCGAATTTTCACGCCTCCGACCCAAGTGAACCGT
Source organism: Allium cepa (assembly GCA_030765085.1). Classification (NCBI taxonomy): domain Eukaryota; kingdom Viridiplantae; phylum Streptophyta; class Magnoliopsida; order Asparagales; family Amaryllidaceae; genus Allium; species Allium cepa. The sequence continues at coordinate 1,023,042,269 of CM060931.1, read as the reverse complement.
ATGGATGAACTCCTTAAAGCCTCATCTACGCTGCAGCATCATCGGATCGAGCTATCAACTCAGATCTACCGTTGAATCGAGCAATTATCTATGAACGGCCGGAACTGTTTCGAATTTTCCAGGACGAACGATACCTCCAATTGAAAAACAAATTACACCATGAGATTACGCGTATCGAATACTTCAACATATATTTTTTTGAGAATTTTCTAAGGGGTTTGAATTTTCACTGAATTTTGGATTGAAGCAGATCCAGATTTGCAACCATTGAGGAGGAAGAGGAGATGAAGAAATATGTACGTATATCCAACTGACAGTAGGAAGGAGGCTAGGGTTTACCATGGTATATTTATAGTTAGGGTTAGGTTAGAGCGTATAGGCTAGAAGAGTGAACGTACGCAACAAACTATGGCCCAAAAGCCCGCTATGCCTCCAGAACCGAATCTATTAAATCTATATATCCAGATAGGTATTTAAAAATATTCTGAACGCGATGGAAAAAGTCTCACGTCCAAATTTGATCGTATGAAGAAGTTATGCTAAAAACAAGATTTCCAAATTGATTTTCAAATTGATTTTAATAAAATTGATTTCAAGGCGTTTCGCGTCCGTACGATCAAACGACAAGTCCGATCGATACGAAATTTGAAATCCTATAATAATTCATCGATACGGATCCGATGAAACTGGTTTCGTCGAAATCCGAGTCCGTGACAAAAATGGCTATTTTTAATATTTATTAAATCAATTAAATAAATCATAAAATCCAATTTTATATTTTCAACTTCTAATATTGGCCAAATTTCATTTCTTAGATAATTCAATCAATTCCAATTGATTTAACAAGCTTGGATTATGAATTAAAATTTATAAATATATTAATTTGCAGCGTTAATATCCGCACTTTCTTATTATTTGGAAATTAAAATCTTTATTCTTAAACTCAATTATTAATTCCTATACTCTTATATTCTTGTCTTAAATCCAATTAGATAAATATTTTTGATTTCTATTCCAACTCCTTTGATTTCAAATAAACTTTTTACCATAAGTTATATTCCAAAATATTAATAACTTTATCTCCATTTATTCGCCTTAATTTATTTAAGTCAAATCCTTAATTAAACTCTATTGCAATGTTTTCAAATATCATTCCCTCCTTTCTCTTAACTATTTTTTTATTCAAATCTTAATGAATTCAATACTATCAGTTTGATAAATCCATTAAATTCATTCAATAGTTTACAAATTCCAATCTAAATTCAATAACGTAATAATTTACGTTTAATTCCATTTTATATGTATTAAATACCATTTGTTGGATTTAATATTCAAATTATAAATAAAATCTTGCTTTCTAAAGTTGTATCAACCATGGTCCAACTAAATTTGAATTAGCTTTAACTTTAATTTATGGACTTAACTATTTCAACAAATCCAAATAAATAAATAAGGTTTGATTCCTATATTAACTTCTTGTTGTCAATTAACTTTTTATGGTGAATATGAAATTCAATGTAAAATTGACACCTTTATATCCACTTGATTTCACCATTTCATCTTTTTATTATTAAATCCGTTATAGCCGAATGCATGAATTTAACATACATAAATATTTTCAAACTCAACTTAAATCTCACTTAACTTAATAATAAACGTTTAAATTTCCTTAATTGCAAAAATCCAATTACCTTCATTCCTTTACTCTCATAGATAAAATCTTGTTTTAAAACTTTACTATAACCCATAGTCTCATTGTATTAGGAATTTACACTACATGTAAAGTAAATTTTTATCAGTAAAGATCTTACACACTATGTCCCATAAGTTTAGATTTCACAAATTTAGCTACTGCGTTAATTCTAATTTAAGTAGCACAAATGTTCATATACCTTGAAATCATTCTCAATTTCCCAACTCAATTAATTATGCCTTACAATGTGTTTCAAATATAAAGGTATTTTATACTAATAGTTATCATACTCAAAATTATACGCTTATAACTAATTCCTACATTTGCATAATTGTATTAAGTTAGAATGTTTATTGAGGTTTATGCATTTCCAAATTTTGTACTGATTCCACCCAATTATTACTCACAGAACGTTAAATTATTAAATGACCATTTATTATAATTTAATTCCCATAATTGAGTCAAATGCTTATTATTATATATTCTTCATTTTTACCATTCCTTCCCTTTATAAATTCATTAACGAATTTACACATCTCTATCTTTCAATATAAAATAACCAAACTGATTACAAACACTGTTTCTATCAATTTTCATAAATTTGTTCAAAACTATACTTTTGTTTACATAAAATAAATTTTATGTTTCTATTAGACCCTTTTCCTTTTCACTACAGACATTAAATATTACTATCTATACTAATTGCACCTTTATACTAATGAATACCATTCAAGTTAACTAACATTCACAGATTCAACATTTATTTGTTTCTTAAAATTTTGCTTTAGATCAAGTTGTGACAATTTACATTATTCACATCTATTGTCATAAAATTTTATAGTTACACTAAATTGCAACCACTATACCAAATCTCTACCTTTATACTTAACCAAATTAGAAATTATATAAATTTGATTTATTAAATATTATAAATTTAGCGGGTCGTTACACTCTCCCCCACTCAAAACTTTTCGTCCCCGAAAAGGAAAAGAAGGGGGAAGAAAGAATAAATAATATCTCTTATTTCCAATATTAACTTATATTTTACTGGATTAATTTCCTTTAATGAAATACAGTTTTAGAATCATTATATCCTTTAATACTTGAATTATCAAAGTTGGAAAAATATTATTAACAAGATTCTAAGTCCAAAATTTACGAAAAATTTCGGCAGAGTCTCCTTTGTACGGAGGGACTCTGGAGAAAATATAATATCCAAATATACAAATATATTACATATATATCCAAAACACAATATCCCACACGGGAAAAATATATAAAATAGCGCTTTAAACGTAATCCGAAAACGTACCTATTTGTCGGGCAATACGCTTATATTTTTAAGGAACCAAAGCAGTAGCAGTGGCTTCTATCACCTGTATTTACTAATAAAATCTAAAAGGTTAATTATTTATTTTAAAATGGACTATTCAAGTGGATTCAATCATTCATATTCAATCAAATGCAACAACCATACATTTTTAACAAACAGCACACACCACAAACAAACAATCATTCAATCAAACAAACAATCAGTTGTTCGGGTTCAAATTCTGAAGTTGTAAGAATATATTCCAATTTTAGTTTTTGAATATTAATACTCCAATGGATTTATATATATGGAAATTGAAATGGTTTTGGAACTTAAGAGTGATATCTAAATTATGGTTTTAACTTTAGATAAAGAAATATTTCCATAAAGCCCTATAACTTATTTCTTTACAAAGTGACAGTAAAGTTAAGCCTTTGAAATTCATATACCGTTGAATATCCAAACCATTTGAGTTTTAAAAGTTATGGTTTGAAATTATGGATTTCCAAAAATATTATGCTTTGAAATATTCGATTTTCAGATATTATGAAGTTAAAGCCTTTTTATTATTGGAAAGGAATTATATTTGGGATAAGTGGTAAAATATGGTTTTGGGTTTTGGAATGATATCGTAATATTATGGTTTTGAAATGGATTATATTCTGGTTTTAAAAGTATAAACTGTTTTAAATAACCGCGGTGTTATAATAACGATGGGTTGGCAAAGAGACCGGGATCGGATATGGACATACTCTCTGTCGATACCGAAAACCACTTTGACTAACCGTGTACGCGGTGGAGTTCCAGAATGAAGTAGGTGGTGGCGACGTTTCCTGTAAGGTAAATACGTGGACCCAACTCCCGTGAGTTGGCATAAGGTGGCTAAAACAGGAGCGATTCTCAGGCCAATGAGGTCATTCCTCTGATCGGACGCTCCTCTTCGATATTATACTTTGACTTGGATTGATTCAGTGGCCACTTCTATATTTTGATTTTGGGGGAGTTAGTTCGAGGTGGGCGGCAGCTGCGCGCTGCGCGTTACCATCAGCCTGGATAGCAATTGGTATATCTACCCTGGCATTGCCTAGTTGTGCCGTGTCACCTACCCTATCGCGCCTTGTACGAGTTTGGTTTTCTCCCGTAGCCCGTGTGATATCCTCTAGTGGCTTCCCGATCAGGAGGGACTATGATATTGGATGGACTACTGGGACTATTACGTGTTAAGGGCTATATGGGTAACCCCTTAACGCTATTAAAAAGTAAGTTTATTTTATGAATAGACGCTATTATAATAGCGCAATATACTATATAGTAAATAGTTTAACGGATCCTTAGGAGATGTAAATCCCGAGCATCTCTTGAGTTACTGTACTCATATTTATTTCTGTTTATTTAACTCACATAAGATATTCTAGCCTGACTCGAGTGTTTTTGTCTTTTCAAAATTCGCTCGGGTCAGTCCGAGCATTTCAGGATAGCAGATTTAGCTTGGAGGACGAAGACGAAGATTCAGCATTATTTATATATAGTATTGCACCACACACTCTTTATATTCCGCTGCATTGTTGTATTGGTATGTGTGACTCTGATGTTCATTGTATAAGTGAAATAACTATTTGTAAACTGTTCTGAATTGTATATCTATTATTATATTTTATCCTTCCGCTGTGAGATTCTATTTTGTTTTATTTCTTCTCTGTTTTTCTTATTTACCCCATAACAATCCGCCCTTGCGTATGCTTTGAATCGGCATGTGTGTCGTTTAAAGTGTGCGAAAAGGCGGGACGTTACAGTTGGTATCAGAGCTTTGGTTTAGCGATAAACCTTGGCTTTGTGGGGTTTGACTCTTTGTTAATAGGGTAGAAATATCCTATGGGAGTCGCTGAGTGTATATATATGAGAGAGCGTACTTGTTAGTATTAATAAAAAGTTTTGATATTGTGTTAATCTGTTCCGCTTTGTATTTATAAATTCTGGTTGATGCATGGGACGCTATGCCATCAATAGGGATTTCTAAACACTGAATAGGACAGACCGACATAATATTTGTTTTTAATATAGGTGAATGAAATAATTTTGCCTATTATATTTTCCATATATAAAAATATTTTATAAAGATATATATATATTTTTTTTGGTTGCTATAGATTGGGTGTTAGGAAATAAAATGTTTATAATAACTGAAGCTAAGTGAAATCATAATAAACCCAATTTGGAGATTTTAGAACTTAAGTCCGGGATTTTTCCGAATTCGTTTTCAAAGAATTTATGAGATATAATGATTCGGTTTACAAGTATTTTCTTATGTAAATATTTAGCATAATTCGAAAAAAAAAAACTGTTTAAAGAAGATTTTGGAAAATTTTTATTTTGTACTTTCTTCTCTGTCGCTGGAAAATAAATTCGGTGATGACGGCCGCATCATCGACTTTCATTTTCGAGTTTCGAAGAGGAAAGGCCACTGTAGTAAATTCTACTACAGATTTATTTTAGAACTTTCTAAAAATTTTCTTTTATTGTTCTAACTATAATTAGAGATATTGAGTAGTAAGAACTTATTTATCTATTATTTTGAAATAAATGGAAATTCAACTCGGTATTTAATTCTAAAATTTTCCGTTAACTAATTGAAAATTTTAGTGAAATAAAAGTTAGGTAATAAATGAATTGAAACCCCTAATTGAAATAAGAGAATTAATGCTAAGGATAAAGGAAGATAAATATTTTAACTTATGAATATTGGTAAAGACTTAGTGAATAATCAATGAATTAAAAGAATGGAGATTTAACTTGTATAAGGTTCAATTGCATTTCTTTAACATAAATAACTTACCCAAATATAAAAGTTGAAATGTTAAACAAGAAACTAGAATTGAATATTTTACAAGTAGGGATTTAGGAATAATGAAGTATTCAATAAATTACGGTTATAACAAGAATTTAATGGTATAAACTTAGGTTATAACTTTATTGAAAATAAAGTTAAGAATTAGTAATAGATGATAGGAACCTGAGTGTATAACATGAAATTCAAAATAAGAATTTATTATATGAGTATTCACTTAAGTATGTTTTATCTCCCCTATTCTAATATAATGGAAAGTAGGAAAATTTTAATGACCGCAATTCATAGTTAATGAATGTTATTAATGAGAATTCAAGGGAAATCTTACAAGTGAAGATATTCAAAATATTTGTTGTATTTAATGAGAATTTATTTTATAGACTTAAGTAATAAAAGGAAACTTAAGTAATTAAAAGGAAATACAAATATAATGAATTTGGTGATAATTGGAAAATAAACTTGTAAGAAACAAAGAAATCCCTCATAAATGAAGGAAAGAAAAATCAAAACACTGAATTATGAAATAAATGTATAATGAGATATTTTGGTGTTGATTTGAATTGTTGGTTGATGTATGGTTGTTAGGTAAGAAATTCTGAAGTTGTAAGAATGAAGAATAACTATCAAGTGCATCCTTTACTCAACAGTCATAGTCCCTCCTGATCGGGAAGCCACTAGAGGATATCACACGGGCTACGGGAGAAAACCAAACTCGTACAAGGCGCGATAGGGTAGGTGACACGGCACAACTAGGCAATGCCAGGGTAGATATACCAATTGCTATCCAGGCTGATGGTAACGCGCAGCGCGCAGCTGCCGCCCACCTCGAACTAACTCCCCCAAAATCAAAATATAGAAGTGGCCACTGAATCAATCCAAGTCAAAGTATAATATCGAAGAGGAGCGTCCGATCAGAGGAATGACCTCATTGGCCTGAGAATCGCTCCTGTTTTAGCCACCTTATGCCAACTCACGGGAGTTGGGTCCACGTATTTACCTTACAGGAAACGTCGCCACCACCTACTTCATTCTGGAACTCCACCGCGTACACGGTTAGTCAAAGTGGTTTTCGGTATCGACAGAGAGTATGTCCATATCCGATCCCGGTCTCTTTGCCAACCCATCGTTATTATAACACCGCGGTTATTTAAAACAGTTTATACTTTTAAAACCAGAATATAATCCATTTCAAAACCATAATATTACGATATCATTCCAAAACCCAAAACCATATTTTACCACTTATCCCAAATATAATTCCTTTCCAATAATAAAAAGGCTTTAACTTCATAATATCTGAAAATCGAATATTTCAAAGCATAATATTTTTGGAAATCCATAATTTCAAACCATAACTTTTAAAACTCAAATGGTTTGGATATTCAACGGTATATGAATTTCAAAGGCTTAACTTTACTGTCACTTTGTAAAGAAATAAGTTATAGGGCTTTATGGAAATATTTCTTTATCTAAAGTTAAAACCATAATTTAGATATCACTCTTAAGTTCCAAAACCATTTCAATTTCCATATATATAAATCCATTGGAGTATTAATATTCAAAAACTAAAATTGGAATATATTCTTTCAACAAATTAAATGTTTTATTATTTAGTTTGAATATTCACATAAATCCTTAAACAACTCCAATTTCTAGTAATAAAACATATGTAATTTTCGATTCCAATTATATTAGAATATTTTTCCAATTCAAATTCATATTAGAATATTCATTTCAATTTATCTTGGGAAAAATCCAATTATAAATATCATATCTTAAATTTCCAAACTTAACATTTAAACATATGATATAAATTTATCCAACTCCATTTTCTAAATTTTCTTCCATTTTACTAAGGGAATTTATACACCTTTTTATTTCAAAATTTCCAACTTTTTCATGTACATACATACGGAAGAAAAATATTTATACAGTATAAAATTTAAGATTATTATAAACCGTATTCCATCCAAACCATAGAAATCACATTAAAATAGTTATATATAGACCGCGGTGCCTGTATATAATTTTCTATCCTATGGTCAAGTGATATGGATATTTATCATTTCAATCCGCAATTTAAAAATAAACTTTGCGGTTTTATCATTTCAAACCACAATCCCGAAAAATGAAAAATGCATACTAACTTGCAGTTTAATAATATCCAAATAAAACATCCATTCAACAACACATCCATCATCCAATCACAAACATCAATCAATATCAGTCAATAACCATATATGTTTGGTAATATACAACAGGTAATAATTTGCAGTTTTATCTCAAATTATATTTGTCAACTATTAATCTAACAGTTTATATTCAGTGATAATTTATATAACTGTTAACTAGCAGTTCATATGCAAACAATAATTTCTAACAGCCAATTAATACGCAATAAATCAATTAAATTTACAGTTAAATTTAATAAAATGCAATTCAACAGATATGAATGAAATAACATGCCAAAAGCTCATAAATAAATTTCTATTCATTTCTAAAATTTATTTAACAAACATAAAAGCTTCTAGTAATTGTGAGTGGGTTAAAACACTCACCTTTGGAATTTAAATCGAATTTAAATCCGATTTAAACTCAAAAATTCGCCCGTCTCGGAATTCGTCCAAACCAGCGTCATCGAGTCCGGAATTAAATTACGATCCTAACAAAAAAAATTTCGTGTAAATCGGATGTCGTATGTGAAAGTTATTCGATAAAACGTGCTCGAAAAATCAAAATAAATAAAAACAAAATAAACAAAATACTCTCACCATTCTTCCACGTCACGTGCGTTCCACTCTCCCTCCCCTGTACACGAAGACGCACAGATCCATGCCCTAGCCGCCACCCAACTTGCTCGACGCCGGCCTCCACACCTAACTCCACGACCATCGGGACACACCGCCGAACTCCCCTCCTAGAACCGCCCCTATAGCCTAGATGCGGCCACCTCCGGCTCTCCCTGGCCCCACGGCGTCGCACGCCATCTACAGCCCATCACGGCGAATTTTCACGCCTCCGACCCAAGTGAACCGTATGGATGAACTCCTTAAAGCCTCATCTACGCTGCAGCATCATCGGATCGAGCTATCAACTCAGATCTACCGTTGAATCGAGCAATTATCTATGAACGGCCGGAACTGTTTCGAATTTTCCAGGACGAACGATACCTCCAATTGAAAAACAAATTACACCATGAGATTACGCGTATCGAATACTTCAACATATATTTTTTTGAGAATTTTCTAAGGGGTTTGAATTTTCACTGAATTTTGGATTGAAGCAGATCCAGATTTGCAACCATTGAGGAGGAAGAGGAGATGAAGAAATATGTACGTATATCCAACTGACAGTAGGAAGGAGGCTAGGGTTTACCATGGTATATTTATAGTTAGGGTTAGGTTAGAGCGTATAGGCTAGAAGAGTGAACGTACGCAACAAACTATGGCCCAAAAGCCCGCTATGCCTCCAGAACCGAATCTATTAAATCTATATATCCAGATAGGTATTTAAAAATATTCTGAACGCGATGGAAAAAGTCTCACGTCCAAATTTGATCGTATGAAGAAGTTATGCTAAAAACAAGATTTCCAAATTGATTTTCAAATTGATTTTAATAAAATTGATTTCAAGGCGTTTCGCGTCCGTACGATCAAACGACAAGTCCGATCGATACGAAATTTGAAATCCTATAATAATTCATCGATACGGATCCGATGAAACTGGTTTCGTCGAAATCCGAGTCCGTGACAAAAATGGCTATTTTTAATATTTATTAAATCAATTAAATAAATCATAAAATCCAATTTTATATTTTCAACTTCTAATATTGGCCAAATTTCATTTCTTAGATAATTCAATCAATTCCAATTGATTTAACAAGCTTGGATTATGAATTAAAATTTATAAATATATTAATTTGCAGCGTTAATATCCGCACTTTCTTATTATTTGGAAATTAAAATCTTTATTCTTAAACTCAATTATTAATTCCTATACTCTTATATTCTTGTCTTAAATCCAATTAGATAAATATTTTTGATTTCTATTCCAACTCCTTTGATTTCAAATAAACTTTTTACCATAAGTTATATTCCAAAATATTAATAACTTTATCTCCATTTATTCGCCTTAATTTATTTAAGTCAAATCCTTAATTAAACTCTATTGCAATGTTTTCAAATATCATTCCCTCCTTTCTCTTAACTATTTTTTTATTCAAATCTTAATGAATTCAATACTATCAGTTTGATAAATCCATTAAATTCATTCAATAGTTTACAAATTCCAATCTAAATTCAATAACGTAATAATTTACGTTTAATTCCATTTTATATGTATTAAATACCATTTGTTGGATTTAATATTCAAATTATAAATAAAATCTTGCTTTCTAAAGTTGTATCAACCATGGTCCAACTAAATTTGAATTAGCTTTAACTTTAATTTATGGACTTAACTATTTCAACAAATCCAAATAAATAAATAAGGTTTGATTCCTATATTAACTTCTTGTTGTCAATTAACTTTTTATGGTGAATATGAAATTCAATGTAAAATTGACACCTTTATATCCACTTGATTTCACCATTTCATCTTTTTATTATTAAATCCGTTATAGCCGAATGCATGAATTTAACATACATAAATATTTTCAAACTCAACTTAAATCTCACTTAACTTAATAATAAACGTTTAAATTTCCTTAATTGCAAAAATCCAATTACCTTCATTCCTTTACTCTCATAGATAAAATCTTGTTTTAAAACTTTACTATAACCCATAGTCTCATTGTATTAGGAATTTACACTACATGTAAAGTAAATTTTTATCAGTAAAGATCTTACACACTATGTCCCATAAGTTTAGATTTCACAAATTTAGCTACTGCGTTAATTCTAATTTAAGTAGCACAAATGTTCATATACCTTGAAATCATTCTCAATTTCCCAACTCAATTAATTATGCCTTACAATGTGTTTCAAATATAAAGGTATTTTATACTAATAGTTATCATACTCAAAATTATACGCTTATAACTAATTCCTACATTTGCATAATTGTATTAAGTTAGAATGTTTATTGAGGTTTATGCATTTCCAAATTTTGTACTGATTCCACCCAATTATTACTCACAGAACGTTAAATTATTAAATGACCATTTATTATAATTTAATTCCCATAATTGAGTCAAATGCTTATTATTATATATTCTTCATTTTTACCATTCCTTCCCTTTATAAATTCATTAACGAATTTACACATCTCTATCTTTCAATATAAAATAACCAAACTGATTACAAACACTGTTTCTATCAATTTTCATAAATTTGTTCAAAACTATACTTTTGTTTACATAAAATAAATTTTATGTTTCTATTAGACCCTTTTCCTTTTCACTACAGACATTAAATATTACTATCTATACTAATTGCACCTTTATACTAATGAATACCATTCAAGTTAACTAACATTCACAGATTCAACATTTATTTGTTTCTTAAAATTTTGCTTTAGATCAAGTTGTGACAATTTACATTATTCACATCTATTGTCATAAAATTTTATAGTTACACTAAATTGCAACCACTATACCAAATCTCTACCTTTATACTTAACCAAATTAGAAATTATATAAATTTGATTTATTAAATATTATAAATTTAGCGGGTCGTTACATAATGACTTTTAGTGAGGCTCGAACTGGTGGGACTTTATGGAAGAGGGACAAGTAGTAGTGTCGAATCTCGTGAGGGATCTACCAATCTTAGTAACATTTTGTCTAAGGTAAGTTAATCAATAATTACTCTGGTTCCATGAGAGTGGCAGTTTTTCTCGACATAAATTAGTTGCATTGTTACATGTGAAGTAGGCAAGGGGACACAAGATATCGTCAATGATGGTTTGAGTAAACCCCAACAAAGAGCTAATAGTATACGTAGGTTCGAGTAATGTTAGACACAAGTGGGGAAGAATTATTGCTTACACGAGCAAGAAACTCAAGGCACACAAATGAATAGGATGATTCAGGGTAGAATATAAGTTGCTAATGTTTTAATGTTTGAGAATTAGGAGGTGTTACCCCTATTGGGAAGAATTCGGGTAACACATCACTTACAGTATTATTAACGGTATCTCTTCTAATAGAAAGATCTCCATTAATGATATCTAAGCTGACTCAAATTTCTTGCTTCTCATGAGTTCATTATTTTCTGCTTTTCTTAGAAAATATAAAATTCGTAAACACACTTATAGCTTAGGCATGTTACATTAGGTTTGGGGTTCGATCGTGATCGATGTTCAAAAATTAGCCTAGCAGGATTCTCCGCCTCAGTGAGAGCCTAAACCAAAAATGATAGAATAATTGCAAGGGAGATGATGCAAGTTTTAGCTATTGGGGTAAAGTAAAGCGACCAAGGGATAACCGAAGGAGTGCAGTAGGATTCAGTGAGTTGTTAGATCATGTAGTTCATATAGTGGAATGCTACATGGTTTCTAGGAACTAAAACACAAGATTTGGTGGTCTACTCTCATGATGCTACCCGTATGACGAGAGCAACCAAAGGTTGTTCTAAGTAAAATGGATCTGTTGAAAATTAAAATTAAGTAAAGCTTAAGGGTAGTTCAAAAAGACTTCTTGATTTTTTTGTTGACTTGGAAATATTCTAAGCATTCTATGCTTGATTAGATGAGCAATATGGTACACATAGTGGATTCTCCACGTTATTATTGTGTAGTTGTGGTAAGTTCACACTCGGTCAAGCCTTAGGCTTTTGCTATTAGTAAATTTACAAGTTAGTGATTTTGTTGAATTTCCTGCTTAGGAGAACTGTTTTAATACGAAATGATGAGATATTTTACACAGAAATTTTTGAGTTTATCCGATAATCGTAAGAATCGGTAATCTAAAATATTGAGTCGGCTTACCTTTTTTATGACAGGTATGCTTTATCTTGAATGTATCTTACATAGGAGGAGTTGCATGGCTTAGGCATGGTTGTAAGGTTGAAGAAACTTATTAATGATGGAGTGAAGTATTTTAACATTATGGCCTGATTGTTGATTGTTGTTTTGTAGTTGTGGCTTGTTTGTTGACTGTTGTTTTATTGTTATGGACTTATTATTGTGTTGTAGTTATGGCTTGTTTATTGATTAGTTTTTATTCATTATGGTTTGGTTGTTAATTATTTGATTAATGGTTTTTGTTGTTCCTTGTTGCTTGATTGTTTGCTTAATTGTTGTTTAGTTGTTTGCTATGTGGCTTACTTGTTTGTTGTTGTTTAATTTTTTGCTATGTGGCTTACTTATTTGTTGTTGTTTGTTCACTAGTTGTGGTTGCTGGATATTTATTTAATTATATTTGAGATGCATAACGACGAGTAAGTTAACAAAGTGACTTGGCTGCTTAAAGCTAAAAACATGTATTTGAAAATTTGTAAGCATTAAATTGATTAGTAACTTGAAATAGTTAATAATAAATCATGTAGTTTTATGTAAAGAGGTTATGACCACTTGGAAAATTTTGAAATTAAAATCATTTGGAAAGTTAGTGAATAAGGAAACTATTTTCGAATGAACAATACTTATTTTGAAATTATGTAGGACAAACGGGTTTTAAAAATGTATATATATTAAGTGGGATATTTTAAAAAAAATGATTGTAACAACCTATCTTTCGTTGCTATCTGATTCTACATCCAAATCAATGCACAAATCCTTAGGAACGTAAAAGTGGATTATTAGGGTAATAAGATGAAATAACAATACAAGGGGCTATCTACTTTACCTACACTTTCCGAACTCATAACAGAAGGAATAAAATAAAATAAAAATTTTAAAAATCAATATCTGAAGTACTTTCCAAAGTAATCATAAATGTCGTAACATAATCCAAAATGATACTCTAGATTTTTACAATTCTACATGATATAAACAATAAAAAAATAGAATAGCATAAACATAGATAACTAAGAAACTCCAGTGTCTCTCTTGCTCCATTTGACGTCCAATGTCCTCTATTTCCTATCAACCTATCATATCCAGGAAAAATGAAAATATAAAGAGGTTCGAATATAAGCTTGATGAGTGAGAAAATATTTCCAAGCATATGATATTATCATACTGGTAAGACACTACCGAAGGCTAATCCCACCCTTATCATTTTAGGGTTACTATTTAAAACTTAAGCTCTTCTTTATAACAAGTCAATTCTAACCATTCTACAAAATTATTATTTGTACATAGTAAACTTACTAAATAGGGATCTCTAGCCTCTACATAACAACTACTATTCCATATTCGCTTAGTAGCAATGACGATATGTCATCTACACCAACCTCGAGATCATATAGATAATGACCATATGTAATATACATCCTTCAATACCGTAGGCGGAATCCTTGCGTCGTATATGCCACATGATGTTAAAACAAGGACCATTCACCGTATATGCTAGATAATATATATATATATATATATATATATATATAAGGCCATGATCATATATCGTATATGTCACACTCTATTGAAATGCAATGACTGTCCTATTGTATAAACCCAACATTGTATCATCTTTTAAAGCAACGACCGTCCATCGTATACGCCATCTCATTTAACTACAGCTGAATGTTAGCTTAAGCATATAAATATAGTGTCCCTAACATTATCCATATTTTGGTATCAATCCACATTCTACAAATTTGCATCGTACAATGTCCTAATATCATTAACAAGTCAAGACAAAGTAATCATAATTGACGGGTCTAGGTTAATTATGGGCTAGATACTGGTAGTCAGTTGACCGTTGATAGCCTATCGATCGACTCTTTGTCTATTATATATTTTTCCTTTAGCCAATCAGTCGATGGATTATTTTCAAACAGTCAAATCATTGTATAAATAATCGACTAATGACTCTAGTCAGTGGACTATTTACCTTAGGATTTCTACTATTTTCTCTTAAGTTGGACATGTTTTTTTTTTTAGGTTTTCCCCGGGTCAACTAGTTGATTGATGAATTTGGTGATTCAGTCATTTGATTGTTTTTTTATCTTTGTCATGTATTTAATGAATTTTTTGCAATGTTAAGGGCGTACTTTATTTTGTTATTGATATAACTTCCAATTTGATTACAATTGAGTTATATAACAATTTAATAAATTCTATTTTCTCTTTTGTATTAGCAATTTTACCATTTTTATGGTTTCTTCACGATTTCATCATCTTCCCAACTTACCAATTTAAAACCCATCCCAAACCCAATATACATTCTTTTCATTTAATTAATTCAACATAAAGTTGTTTATTTTCTACTTCATTAGATTGAATATCCTTTTATTTAAATGAATTGTATAACTATGCAACCAATGCCCCGCTATAACCCTGCTATATCTCATAGTGGATTTCTACCACTACGGTTTTTCCATATATCCCCAAATATAGTCTTTCCGCTTTAAGCCATGTATTTCCTTTATATCCCGTTATTCCCACTATATTCCGCTATTTACACTATATCTTCTTTAAAATAAATGAATTGAAAATGACATTTATACATTATAAAAATTATGAAATTTAATTTATTTATTGAATTTTTAATGTATTTTTAGAAATGAAAATACTCTAATATTCTATTAAATTCAGTTATATTATACAAAAGTTTTACGTTTATTTACATTATATTCAGATATGTTTTTATTTAATATTATTTATGCAATAATCATAATTCAATTGAATGTTAATTTTTCATTTAATTACCATTCATATATTTATAAAAACATTAAGTACGATTTTTCTATGCTATTTTAGAGTTATCTGTTATATCCTCGTAGTATCCCTGCTTTGACTTTTTACACCTCCGCCGCATTGAATTTGTCGAGTGCTATAACTGCATAGCGGTATAATTTCAATCATTCTCATTATTGTAAATAAAACTCAAATCAAATTTCAATGGCTAATAATTGCCTCCAAACCAAAATCAAAATATGTATTTACCAATTGTGTGTGTATAAGAATGATTTCATATAAAAACTAAATATTCGTTTATTTTAAACAATTAATAATGAATTAAAAGTATGAGTAAAATCATATTCACATGTGCTTCAGCTATGACCTCTAGAGCGGTCGTCATAAAAGTGACAATATCTACTAGGGCTCTTTCTGGGACAGAGTGGTGTCATCGCATAGTCAAGAGAGCTGGGACCAGTGGGAGTCTTAGTAGGCATATATTATTCGATCGCAGCTCCTAGTGCCATGATTCTCTTATCCTCCTCTAGGGCTACCAGATCATCTTCATAAAGAAGCTTGCATGTTAGTCTCTCTTCATCAACTTCAAGGCCAGACTCTCTGGCTCTACGTAGAATTTCCTCCTAAGCCTAGGCCAGTGCAAAGGGTTAGCCACTTCTAAGCAACTTGAGATTCTTCATCCCAATTTCATTTTCAAAAAACTGGATGAGAGTGGCTTCAGTGCATTCCTCTGTCTAGGCCTCCACCTTGAGCTTGAGATCTGCATTTACCCAGCATTGGCTAATTCAGTAGACTCATTTTGAGCCTATTCCCTTAAATCCTTTTCTTACAAGTCTGAGAGCTCACTGATTGTAATTTGAAGTTCGACATTTTGAGTCTCTTATAACTTTATTCATTTCTCTAAATTGTTTAGGTGTGTGCCTTTCTTAGTTACTCATTGAGGACTAGACTTTCAGCCCTTTGAATGGAAACCATCACAATTAATCTCTATTGAGAATCTTTCATAAACTTGGCATTTTCATCTCTTTCTTTATGGAGCTTAGACAAGTCTGTATTATGGTCCTTGCAAATGTGGGCATGATCAACTCTCTTAGTATGAAAGCTCCAAACAATCTGTTGACTCTCTCTATTAACATCCGAGAGGCCGTAGGCTAATTTCTTCCATTAAAACAACTTCTCCACAACCTGCAAGTGCCTTTTGATGATTTTTTCACATAATTTCACAAAGTCTTTAATTTTGCAATCAAACATGACTTCCTTTAAGTGGAAGTCGGAAAGATCCGCTTTCACTTTTTGATATGGGCAATAGATTGGGCTTCGAGGGGAGGATTAGCAATATGGCATGAAGTTATTCATTTTCCAACCCCATGAGACTACAAATAAAGGAAGGGGTAATTGATTTGGATGGGTGGGAAGCTAAGACAATTGGAGGTTGAGACGATGAAGGAAGTTCGAGATGGAAAGGTTAGCGGAATCAGGAAGATTGAGAAAGTGTCGATACTAGTGTGGGAATCGTAGTCATGCCCGGAGCGGTCTTGCAATTCCCACTGCTCATCGCAGCAACGTTTTATTTCCTCATCCTCACACCATTCCTTATCCTTCCTCCTTAGTCTTTCTCTTTCTAACCCATGATAAGAGACTTGGTGAGGGTAGAAGATCCTTAAAGTATGGGAACTGTACTGCCCAACGCCTTCACGGAATGTTTCCATCCAACTGCTTTTCCTTATTGTAATAGAAAAGAAGAAGGATTGAATTAGAATCAAGTGACTGAATTAAGAACAAGTGCAACATATTGGCATGCTTGTGATCCTAGTAGTGTATGAAGTATTGTCATGCCCTAGGTAGCCCATGGACCGTGTTCGAAGGGATCTAAGGATGAAGTATCTTCACCCTCGGTGTGCTGGAGTATATATCACCCAATGGAAAGAGTCGTGAGGGCTAGATGCCAGGATGTCTTCAAACTTCAATTCACCAGATGGGATATTTGGAAGGCTTAAGAGATTTCTTAGAGAACCAAATATATTATCAGGTGTGCCTATTAGAGGAGCTACTCTTCAATTGGGTCATGACATGGTTTGAGCACGAGCTAGTAAGACTTGATGACCAATTATTTCGACTTGGGAGTAATGTGATTATGGTGCATGCCTTCATAGGATGTCTCCCCAAATGATTCACTTCCATTGGAGCCATTGTCTTCATCATCATCTCCCTCATCCTCTCCTTTATCTTCTTCCTTCCCTTCCTATTCATCACCTTCTCCCTCTTTTATTTGTCTCCTCCTATTGGTTCTTATCCTATATTCTCCCGCTATCTCCTTTTTCTTCTACAGTGTTTGCTTCAGTTTTTGGTTTCCTTTATTCTCTTGTTCATCGTTATCAGAGTCGAGAACTAGGGTTGTGAGACCATGGACATCTCGGTCGCTCTAGTTGGAATTGGATTAGGCTAGACGTTCCTGTAGTTATAGAGGAGATGAAATCAATGCATACAAACATCAATGAGGAGGTATGAGGTTTTCCTTAAGTCTAGGTCAACTCCCTTAAAGAACTCCAGAGTATTTGCATGAGCAAGAGTTGGGACTCGGTCATGAATATTTATTAGTGATATTGAAAGAATATTATTCGTTAAGATAAAGGGTGTCCAAGGGCAATGAAAATATATTTTTTTTGTAAAATGATAAAAGGGCCCGGCCCAGTGTACAAATGCATCGGGTAGAAAAAGACCAAACCCGAAGATGTTACAAAACAACAAACCCTAGAATCACAAACCCGCACGTGCCTCCAATAAACAAAATAAGAAAACTCAGAAATGGATGAAATCGCCATCAAACAACGAAGAGATTGAAAAGCGCGATGAAAAAAAATATGCAGATCACAAAATTCCAAAACTCAAGGAGGTCTTACATCCTTCTTATCCATGCGACGCCTATCCAAGGGTTTGAGCTCCATGCCAATGAATCTTGAAAGATCTGGATTTGTATCTGCATCCTTAAAGTTGCCATCTTTATTGTTACAAAGATGACTGAACTTATCCTTCTCCCTCATCCTAAGCTCGTTGCTATTCGTCAGCTCGGTGATTTCATCCATTGGGTTGTTGCGAACAGTTATTTGAGCTTTCGCCCCTTTTCTCGATACATTGCTATTCTCCAGATTCTCTGCAAATAGTGATGGATAGTTGAATTGTTGCAATTTTGGAAAAAGGTTGCAGATGATTTGCTGCTTTCTCCTTTACTCCAACAAGATAAGTGATACACCTTGTTATTTAACAGATTCTTGTAGAAAACGCCATCTTTTTTGCCGTCATTAACTTTCGTATGTTTGAAATCATCGATGGACGACAAAGTTAGCTCCTTGGGAACAGGTAGTAAACAACTATTATTGTTCGTAGAATGCATTAATTAAGAATAATAATTATTATTTATGTGTCTACTTCCCTTGCAGGCACTATCCTTTGCAGCTGTAGAATGGCCGCCTCTAGGAAGATAGTCCAGGGGAATGCCGCTTTGCTTAAGCAATATATTAGCTTTATCAGTTGCATATAGATGACATTGGCAACCTTTATGCTTCTACAAGGGATATATTTAGCGTATTTCCCATTAAGTAAGAAGTCTTCAACTCTATTCTCATAGTCGATAATGTTATTTGTAGCAGATATTTCAGCATCTTTGTGAGAATTCTGATTGCTAGCTTTTTTATTAAGAATCTGAAAGTCAGAAAATATACTGTTCCAGATTTGAATGCTGTCATTTTCTTTTTTGTTGTGAATTCTTTGGTTTCTTTCTTTCCAAATATGGTAAATGATAGTAGTAAGCATAATTGAAGCTCTTTTAAACTCTTTTGACTTGGGTTTAAAGCATTGTTGAATGAAATTAATGCTTTCACTTATGCTTTGAATTGGCTGATGCTGATTAAAACCCAGAACATTTTTTGCAATAAACCAAATATGCTTTGAAAAAGCACAATCAAAGAAGAGATGATCTGTATTTTCTATACCATTTTTGCATAAAATACAGCTTTTATCAGCATTCTTATTCCATTTTGCACATCTTTCTAAAGTAGGAAGTCTATTAAGGGAGGCAAAATAAGAACAATGAGACATTTTTGGGCAGTTTGATTTGCACCAAATGACTTTTCTCTAATAAACTTCAGCTTCTTCGCCTTTCACAAAATTCCACACTTTTTTAAAAGAAAAAGCATCTTTTGAACAAAGCTTCCAAACCCAAGTGTCTCTTTGAATATTATTATCAATAGAAACTTTTCCAATAGCATTTCTAAGTATATTAGCAGCTCGATGAGTATTAACATTCCATTTTTGATTAAAAATAATGCTTTGAACTTTGTCATTAGTACCTCCAAGAAGAAACAAGTTCTTCCAACCCAGTAGATCAATGAGAGATTTTCCAAATATCCATGGGTCAAACCATAAACTAGTTGAACTGCCATCCTTAATCTTCCTTTCTATAAGTTTTTTACCATTTTCCCTATAACCTAATATGTTTTTCCAAGTATATGAATGATAATTTCCTGCTTTAGCAGTCCAGAAGTTTTTGTTTTTAAGGTATTTATCCCTCATCCATCTGGCCCACAGAGATTTACCATCTAAAAATTTCCAAAATAACTTGTATTTAGCAGCTTCCCTCGGGTCTTTAATGTTTCTAATGCCTAAACCCCCAGCCATTTTAGTCATGCAAACTTTATCCCAAGCAATTTTGTGATGTTTACCTTGCCATATAAAATTAGCATATAGTTTTTCAATTTTACAAATTGCCTTTGCTGGTAAATTATGAGCTTAAATCCAATATAAGACAATTGCAGTGATGACAGTATGAGTAAGTTCTAATCTGCCAACTAGAGATAATAACTTGCTAGACCATCCTTCAAGTTTACTTTGAATAATCTCATATAGTCTAGAGCAGTCTCTATCATTCAGTTGATCTATACTCAGGGGCAGGCCTAGGTATTTAACTGGCAAATTTCCTTCATTAAAATTGAGAATGTTTAAAATTTCTTCCCTGCATTTACAACCTTTGCTGAAATAAACTTTACTTTTGCAATCATTGACTTTTAATCCAGCAAATAATTCAAGCTTTTTAAAGATGCCAGCAATAGAATTAGCATTTTTAATATCTGCAGTAACAAAATGAAGCAAGTCATTAGCATATAAAAGATGAGTAATAGATGGCTTGATTCTATTTATGGCTTTTATATTCCCCTTGCTTTGCTCAGTATCAATTAGAACAGTGAAGTATTCCATTACAATAGTGAACATATAAGGAAAAAGGGGATCTCCTTGTCTAATTCCTCTATTACTATGAATATAACCAGTTGGGGAGCCATTAATCATCACAGAGTATGTAACATTGTTAATACACTCTTTAATAAGGTCACAAAATTTTGTATTAAAACCCATTATACTCATCATATGAATTATAAAATCCCTGTTAATTTTGTCAAAAGCTTTGTGTAAATCAATTTTGATAGACATTACATTTTTGGTTTTCATGTTAAAATTCCTAATTAGTTCATGTGCAAGCAAAATGTTTTCAGTAATTAGCCTACCAGGAATGAAAGCACACTGGTTTTCAGAAATTAAATTTTTTAAAAACAATTTAATCTTGTTGCAAAGAATAGTAGAAATAATTTTATAAATAAAGTTGCAACATGAGATTGGTCTATAATCTTCCATTCCATTAGGATTATTAGTTTTTGGGACAAGAGTTATGAAAGTATGATTAAAAGATTTTAAAAACTTCCCTGTCCTAAAAAATTTAGATATGACTTCAAAGATATTAGAGTTAATATCAGACCAATGAAGTTTATAGAATTTAGCCCCAAATCCATCAGGACCAGGGCTTTTGTTATTATTAGCATTGAAAACAATATTTTTGATATCCAAAAGATTAACAGGGGCTAATAAAATTTCCTGACTCATTTCTTTTAAAGAAAATTTAACATTGATGAAAGGAAATGAATTCATATAATTATTAGTATTAAATAACTCTGTGAAGTAGTTAATGGCTTCTCTCTCTATATCATTAGAGTTCTTTATAGCATTACCATTTGCATCAACAAGTTTGCCAATAGTATTTCTATTTTTTTCTATTTGACATTTTCGCATAAAAAAATCTGTTAGCTTCATCTCCATTTGTAAGCTAGTCAACCTTGGCCTTTTGAGCTTGAAAAAAATTGGTAATAATATTACTGTCTGAGCAATTATTGTCAAGAGCATTTTGTAGCTTCTCACATTCATCTCTAATATTTTAAAGCTCATTTCTATTTCTACTTTTGTTCCAGTTTTTTATATGACCCTTGGCAATTTGCAAGAATTTGAAAATTTTATATTGAGCAGTGCCATGAATTTTAAATGACAAGCATTTGTTGATTACATTTCTATAATTATCATCATATACCCACCCATTCATAAATCTAAATGGATTTTTTTTTCTGCATTCATTATTTTCTGTGAGAAAAATTTGAATAGGTGTGTGATCATTGGTAGCTTGTGGGAGTGTACAGCATTTGTAATGAGGAAAAATATTAGCAAAAGTTTGATTTATTAAAATTCTATCTAGTTTGCAGTGGATGTTTCTAAATTTATCAGACTTCCAAGTATATTTGTTACCAATAATATTAGCTTCAATAGTACCAGTCTTTAGAAATTTTTTATTAATATACTCAAGTTTGCTAAAAGGAACTGGTGTGCCTCCTCTCTTATCATATGAATGCATGGTTGTATTAAAATCACCCATTATGATCCAAGGATGTGATATTTTCCTATTCAAATTCTCAATATGATTCCATAAATCAGTTCTTTCACTTTCAAAGTTTGAAGCATATATAAAAGTAATATTCAAAACAAGCCCACCTTTATTAGAAAATAAGCAGTGAATATATTGAAGATTTAAAATGTAATTATCTAAACTCCAGATATTATCATCCCATAAAACTAGAATTCTACCATTGCCCCCTTTTGATTATTATTTATATTTCTCCAATTAGGGAGAAGCCTAATATGATAGTCAACAATCTTATCATTGTCTAATTTATGCTCTAGCAGACCTATAATACTAGGTTTGTCAAACATAAGTAAATTAGAAACATCTAATTTTCTAATTGAGGAATTGAGACCTCTAACATTCCATGAGATTATAGACATAATAAAAAATATAAAGTATATAAAATAAGGATACTCAAATGATATGTGGTTAGCTACAGTGAATCACATTAACTACCTTCATCCTCTAGCACTTCCAACTTCTTTTCTTTTTTTTGTATGCAGAGTCACTTTTGACTTTTAGAAGCTTTCCCCATTTATTATTTTTTGAAATGTATTTTCTCTGAATTCTTTGTCTATAGCATCTTCTACTTATTCTGAAGATGAGATATCATTAAGGCTTTTAATTCTAGTTCTAGCTTTCTTTCTACTATTCTTTTTATCTGCAGATAAAGACGATACAACATTCACTGCTGTTTGAATAGCTTTCCCAGATAAGGATTTCTTATTAATTGGAGAGAAAGAATCAGAGAGGAAAGAAAAGTCAGTGTTCCTTGGAGGTTCAATTAAATCTGCAAAATTCAAACCAGGATATTTGTTCAACATTCATAGTGTCTTCTTCAGTATATGTCTGAACAGAAGCATTAGTATTTGGAGTTTCCACCACCGATGCTTTTGGAGGAACTATTTTTTCTAGATCAGCTTTCTGAAGGGGGGTAACTGTTTTTACATTACATATTTACTTGATTTTCTGCATGAGAAATGTTGCTAGCATCCATAATTGTGTCATGAGTTTCCAAATCATGTAAAGAACTGTTCTGCACAGTTTTATTCAATGTTGCATTACTGATTTCCTCTGCAATAACCTCTAATGTAGAATCATTCTCTCTGCATCTATCTTTCCATATTTTTTTAACAGTACAATTTTCATTTGAATGTCCAAAACATTTACAAGATTTGCATCTTGGTGGGATCCACTCATATTCAATTCTTTGCACTATATTGTCACCATCATGTATTGTGATGTTAGCTTCATCTGGTAGTTCTGCATCAGCTTTTATTTCAACAAGAATTCTTGCATAACTCGGTCTCGTTTCCTTAGCAGTTGGTTCATCTAACTTTAGTGGCATGCCCACCAAACTTGCAATAGCACTAAATGCATCCTTATCCCACAATCTTAGACTTAATTCAGGCAGCCTAATCCAGATTGGCATGGTAGACAGAAGATCCCTATCAAAATTAAATTTCTTGCTCCACTTTTTCAGAATAATCAACTTGCCATTTATAAAATATGGCCCCCATTAAATTTTTTTTCACAATCTTTAATCTTTGAAAACCGTATTATAAAGAAACCATTATTTCTAGTATAAATCTCAAAGCTTCCTGTGGGATTCCAATTTCGAGTAATATAAGCCTTGAAACGATGATATGGAGGTCGAGGACCTTAAACATAAGCAACAACAGAATATCTCCATTTACTCTCTGTACGTTTATCAATGTCTTCTTTCACAGTAACAAATTTTTTATTATTGATATTAATAGGAGCAACATAATGCAAGTCAAATTCAGAGTCTAACCCTCCTTTCTTAAGAAGATCAGCCCACGAAGAGGCTTTCTGCATCTTCTGAGCAATGTCAATGTTGGCTGGAGCAGTGGGAGTTTGATTTCTTGAGTTCGACGGTTGCCTGTTACATTTCTTGACTGTGTAATATAATTTCTTGAATCTGCTTTTCCCAAATTGAAAGAATTTTGAACATTTTATGGTTTTCTTGGAATATTTCTATGAAAATCAGAAACAGGATTCTTTCTGTTTGCTCTCCTGTTGTAGACTACTTTCTAAAACCCATCATCGTCTACAACTGCATTGCTCGAATTGGAGGGTTTATCTTTGAGTTTGGGTTGATGTGAAAGGGGGATAGAGATAGGTAATGTAGGGTGGAGAGATGGAGATGTAGAAGAGACTCCATTCTAATCAAGACTATCAAATATAGGATTATTTTAAATTTTCATAAGATCTACCATTACATTGTTTGAATTGCTATAAAACAACTGTATTAGGAGTCATAAAGTTGAAGAGTCTACATGTACATATTTGATTGCAGGTTGATTATATGTGTGAATTATGGAGTGAAGGCGATGTAATGAAATTTTTTGATGAGGAAGCTTATAGTTGTACAACCAGTAGTAGTTGAAGCATTCAAGATAGTGGACAAATAAGTGCTCGCTCTTGAAATAACTTCTCTTGCTGTGAAGCCTCTAGACAACCTTATACAGTTTGAAAGTTCTGATTTTCATCAGTTTAGGGGTATCTCATTTCTTTTTAAATTTAAGTAGAAAAGAAAGCTCTTCGAAGGTAGTGAGTGACGTGGATGCATTACGAATATGATGTAAAGTAAGATCAATAAGGCATAACCATTTGAATGTACTTGAGTTGGAGCTAGCCCAAGCTGTTGAATAATGAAATTAAGGAATTCATTGAAAGGGGCGTGTCTCCAGAGCAACACATGTATCTGTTGCAAGCG
Organism: Allium cepa; assembly: GCA_030765085.1. NCBI lineage: Eukaryota > Viridiplantae > Streptophyta > Magnoliopsida > Asparagales > Amaryllidaceae > Allium > Allium cepa. Next base: position 1,023,017,166 of record CM060931.1, on the reverse strand, counting down.
GTATAGTTGGTCAGAGGAAAGTGAGCCCTTTGATGGAGTTTCAAGAGAAGAACTTCATCCTCCAAAATCCTATGTTTTAAGGGGATCATCCTTAATTCTTTAGCAGTCATCTAGAGGTTGTTTGATCCAGGGGTTATCTAAGATCATGAGGACAGGCCAATCATCCCTTCGAATGGCAGGAACATGAGGTTGGACTATCAGATTGGATTAAAGCTGAAGCTCTTGTGTAATTAACCGCTTTACTCCTGATGATGTAGATGTAAATGCCAAAGCAGAAGATGAACCTGCTTCCGAAGGTGTAGAAGGGATGTTGTTAATTCAAAGATGAGGAGACTATGTAAGTTCTTCCATTTTATACTAGAAAAATTAACAACGACTATGGTCAGACATTATTTATCTTGATGTCTACTTAAGTTAAACATATGTACCAAATGTATAGAGTCCAATGGATGCCAATGTGTGTTGACCAGCCAGATGTTGAATATTGACTGGGGCAGTGCTGTGTGTCAATTTATGTGGTGTATGTCCTATGTCCATGGAATGGTTTATGCGAAAACTCTATGTAGATAGCCCGCTTATGCTAGTAAACAAGCTCCATCATGCAATGGAACTATGTTCTAGATTTTTCATGTTATCGTAGAATACACAATAATAAAACCATTGTTCGGAGCGACATGAGCTTTCTTTGTGAGATCACGAAATTGTGTTACTCAATTCAAAGTGTCAACACCTGAGTCGATCGAATGCTGAGTGTGTTCAATGCGATGATATCTTGGAAATCGCCTCACCCAAATTCAAAACTTTTGACTCATATCTAGAAACGACTCTCGAAGTTGCAATCCCTTTCCTATTCACCACCCTACTAGTTAGTAAGATTAGCCTTGAGTTAGACCCCTTTGGACTCCAAGCACAATCTAGTCAGGACCAAAGCAGCATAGGGTGTTGAAATGGAATAGTGGTAGTGAAGGGGAAGGGATGATGTTAAGATGGGGCATGGGTTGACGATGGCGGGTAGTGTTAATGGAGCATGCATTAGTGGTGCCAAGATCAAGGTAGCATCCCCCCTAAAATCTTGAATGGGATCGAAGTCAAGATCGAGTGGAGCTTTAGCTAAATAAGCTGGTGAAGTCTTATTGATTTAAGTGATGGTGGCATTGGAGTTATATATGGTGGTGATGAGGAAGATGTAGCTGTGTGAAAGAGCTTAAGATGGAGGCATGTTTAAATTCACAAAGGCTAAAAACGAATGTGTTGAAAAATGGAAACGGACGTGGAAAATTTCGAAGTAATAAATTTACACAAGTTTGGATAATCATGTCAGTACGGTACCAGAATATTTTATCCCATGTTTTTTTTTCAAGAAAAAAATGAGGGAGTAGGGATCTACTTGATCAGGAAAAAGCATGGCTTCCTGGGAATTGAAAGCTCTACTCTTCTATAGAGAAAGGTGATTCGACGACTATATAAAGTAATGAACCGATATTCTTGAAATATTTGTGATGCTTCAATTCAGCAATTGAGTCAATTGACGGCTTCTTTATAGATTTGGATCAGGTTTGGTCGCTATGAAAAAAATTCGAAGAAGCGAGTCAACTAAACATATCGGTACCGAAATGATCATGTCTATACCGAGTTGTTTTGACTACCGAGTTTACTCGTTTTTCATGCTTGAAAGCATGGATCTGACTTTTTACCCCTTCTTTCATGAGCTAGCAACTATAAAGGGTGAATTTGGTTATAAATATCCATTATTAAGCAATAAAAAGTGGACTTTAAGGGATTCCTTATCTCATTTTTTCGATAAAGTGCAGATGAACTCGGATTTCAATAGATTTATAGGTCTGAAAATTTTGTATCTCGATTGTACATAACCAAAAACATTGAAATAAAGTGAAAGCGGATATAAGAAATCGAATTAAGGTCAAACCACTTTAAAATTCCCATTGTTCCTTGTTTTTCATTTCATATTTGACTGATCTGTCTAGTTTTAATCCAAATTAGGGTATTTTGGCACAACAAAACCTTTCAATCGAATGAAGAAAAATAATTTTTTTAATATATATATAGATATATATGTATGTATGTATTTTCTTTAATAATATTAATTATAAGTAAATACAATTTTTATAAAATTAAACATAAGAGTGTGTGTATCGTATGAAAAATAAATTTCAATATATATACATGCATTTATCATATAATTTAATTTTAATTTATAAACATATATTTTATTTAAAAACCTAGGTCTAATTTTAAATTTTAAATCAACACAAGATATGAAGATATTAACTCATAATATTTTGAATTAGTCAAAATCAATTTTAATTAAAAATATACAATTATTATTTTATATACATAAATACATACATATACATATATATATTTCAAAATCAGTTTACAGACAACAGAAGGAATATATAAAGGGTGAAAGTGTCTATTGCGGTGCAAATCGCAACACTTAAAAACATACACGTTAACTTTCTGTGCTAATTGCAGGTTGCATATGCACAATACAACTGAGTATATTTGGATATACTCGAATCTAAAATTCAAATTCAAATTTAAATTCAAATCAAAATCATTATTCAATTAAATCAACAAATTCAAATAAAATGAACTTTTATTTAAAAGAATTTAAATTGGATCTAAAATCAGCCAGACTTCATAGGTACAACAAAGATCTAAAAAAAGGACAAAAAGTGAACACCCATTTAATCTATTGTGTCCCAGCCTAGTTCCTTCAATATCATCTTGGGACTCTATCATGAATAGTGTCACATTATATGCCATCACGAAGAGAAATATGAGATAAAGCATAATGTCGAAGAATCATTATGATACGACACTCCTACAAGTCGTACGAGCATGAAACAAAGATCGAATTATTTAAATAAATTAAATAATAAAATAAGAAGGTACTAAAATCGATCCCTTTCTAAATGATAATAAAAATCAAGCTTCTCTATGTAGATCCTAGATTTTGCTTGATCGACTTTGAAGGTACAACTACGGTGTTATAATCCAAACTAAGTAGTAATGGTGGAAACATCTATCTTTTATGACGAATATGCATGCGGGGAAATGGTTCAGAGGTGGTGCGGTCACCATTAGGGTGTCACGATGTCGACCTGGGTAAGAAAAGATGGAGTCATCGTGATTTTCAGGGAGGGGCCAAACATAGAGTGGCCGGCATCATTTAGTTTAGCTCACAAGAGGTGATGATGGATGGTGTTCAAAGAGGTTCTGATGGTCCAAGGCATTGATAGCGGCGGTAAGGAGTTCGGCTATGAATGGTGGGACTATGAAGTGGGAAAGCTGAAATTGAGCGAATAAGGAAATTTTATTCAAAACCCCAGACCTTGGTTTATTTAGAAAAAAGATGTAAAAAATTTTATTTACGTATTATATAGTTACGAATAAACCCCTAATTCTTAAATGCCTTATGACTTTTGCATACGAGGTCTGATTTGAATGTAGTTTCTTGCATTACATTTGTATCAAGATTTTCTACGAATTCGTGTAGCTTCAGTCAGTGTTTGGATTACTAAAAATACCGATAAAATTAATGGGAATAATTCTTCGTATTTTACATATATGTATAAATTCCTGTATTCATCTATATTGTATTTAAGACTGTAATGATATAACATATATATATATATATATATATATATATATATATATGCTTAGGTTTAGTATGGATCAATTTGAAAGGCTAGTTGTTTGGGATCCTAAACAGACGTCAAATACATAATTTAGACACATGTACTTATTCCCTGTTGGTGATTGGTTTAATTATCATTATGATTGCATATATGGATTGTTATTGATATTCAGATGATGGATTTGTTACATTGGTTGTTGATTGCCTACGCGTATGTATATGTATTGGTTCCATATATTTGGACAGGTTATTACACACACATACGTATACAGTTTATGTGATTTATATTTATTTAATTATATGTGGTTTAATCATTTACATATAGTTTTGGTATGCCCGACTTCGGGCTACCGGAAGATTCACGAACTATGTATTGAATATTTGTTGAAATGTGGTTTAAAAACTTATATATAGTTTGGTATGCCCGACTTAGGCCTGTTGGACGGTATGAGAAATATTATATATTTATTGATACGCGAATTAGGAAATTTATATATAGTTCTGATATGTCTGACTTGAGGCTACCGATTGGTGCACGGAATATATCATACAAATATATAAATACCAGATTTATATATATATAGTTTTGGTTTGTCTAACTTGGGGCTATTTATTAGTGAATGAAACTTCAACAAACGAAATGATGATCCATATGGAAACGACAAAACTTCGGTGTTGTGTACGTGCATTGGAAAACGTGTATGCAAATATAAGCAGTTACTGTGAGAAATGCGGATTACGGATCTTAAGGCCAGAATTAACACTAGAGGGGGATGAATAGTATTTTAAGGAATTACTAAATCTTTTCGAGTTTATGTTAATTTGAACACAAATGTATGCAATATTTAGACACAGATATGATCACAGAATCAAACACAGAAGTAGAAATAAAGTAAAAGTAATAAAGGAAAGAATACACCGGATTTTATACTGGTTCGGAGTTACCCTACATCCAGTCCCGCACACAAGTACGGATTTCCTTTCAAAAGCAATTATTACAATCACACCCTCGATTTCAAGGCCACGAGGTACACCACTCTAGATTCACAATCTTCTGGGTAGAGATACTTTATTTTACGGCCAACAAGTTCACCCGATTGATTTCACAGGCTACAATCACAACTTTTCTCGCTTGATTGATTTCATAGGCTACAATCACACATTTTCTCACTCAATTTATTACAAAGAAGCCTATAACTCTGAATAGAACTGAGATCTTGTTGAGATAGTGATAGAGGATCAAACCAGAGACGTTCTAGTTAGATTCAATGGTGATTTTGGCAGAGTAATGATAAAAATATATGTAAAGAAATGTGGAAGAAGATGAGGCGTGAAATTAGAGAAAATATGAATATAAATTCGTTTAAAACTTCCCTTATTTATAGTAGAACAACATCCATGTCCACTCTTGAAAGGATCTGACGAATAGACACTTCTTTTGAAATTCAAAATTGTAAAATCAACTGCCACCTTGTCGACAAGGGTACCTAGGGGTTGTCGACATGCCTATGATATTTTTGGTGATTTGTTTTTCTTCAAAAATAACTTCTATCTTGTATTAAAACTATTTTTAAACTTTATAAATATACTTAACTATAGTTAAAATGCATAAATAAATATAGAGAATAGTATTTTGATATATATAAAATTTTACTATAATTATATATTTAAATTTAAGTACAAGTATAAATATTAAAAGTTAATTAAAAGATAGTTTAAAACCAAGGATAAATTGATTTTGAAAATAAAAATTATTTTGAGGCTAAAAGTATTTAAAACTAAGACAGATGTTTTGATTCTTTTAAAAGGAAGTTTTTGAAATCATTTCAAAAACAAGAAATAATTTTGTAAAAACATTTGAATAAAAGTTAGTGGATACAAAACAATGTTCCACTAGATTTTTCGTAGGTTCCATCCTACTTAGGGTTCCATCCCTTTAACAAGCTCGAAGTGGATTCCGTTCCACGAATAAATTGGATTTTAAGATGCCAGTATTTTTCTAGGAGTTTTAACAAAATTCCTAATTACTTATTATTGAAATCTTAAACTCTTGATAATCTTGATACTCATGAGTCTTCAATCTTGATATCTTGAATCTTTATACTGTACAGTCTTCATTCTTGGTACCTGCACGGTTAAATCCTGCATATACATATATATCTAAACTATAATGTTAGTATTTATATTTTATAATCTTATTCTAAGGTTGTTATCATCAAAACCATCTTCTCATGGACTAACAATCTCCTCCTTTTTGATGATGACAACCTTTGTTTATAAAATATTATTTCTATCCTAATAACTCCCCCTAAAACTAATAACTCCTCCTTAATCTATGCCTAACTATCCTATTTTATACTTCTCTCCCTTTGTCATCAACAAAAACCAACTCCAAACCATATAAATCCCCCTTGTTCTTGTACTAAAATATCTGCATTAATATAATATTCAATGGAGTATATAATAGATAGATTAAGAGATAATTATACTGATAGACATGATAATTAATCAAAGATCGTATAAATATCAATGTGTTTTTATACATATTTTGCACACCAAATACCAATCCACACCAAACCAAATCAAGTCAATCCAAGCAATCAATTAAAATCAAACAAAGCAATCAAATAAAATCAAACATTACGAGGAACTTCCACCTATCCTTCTTCTCCAAATATAGGGTCCTTTAATGGCATCCCAGTTTTCATTTTCATTGGAGAGAGAGACTAGAGGATGTACTTCATTGTCATTCTTGTGCAGGGAGGAAATCATCCATCGTATCGCATCGAAATGCTTTTTTTGCTCCTTGATCGTCTGCATTTGACTCAACTCTAAGTGTCGCTGGTTATGAAGAATGAAAGAAAGAATATTCTTGAAAGAATTAAGGGTTTCTTCAAGATTCTTGGTTAAACTATGAATTGGGTTGGCCATATTTGAGTTTGTGAGATGAATTAAAGGCAAAGTAGATAAGAAATAATTTTGAGTGATGAATTCTGCAAGAAATAGGTATTTATAGGTGTAGAAATTCGTTTGAAATGAATAGACATAAGATAGTTATTCAAATTTCAAATTTCAAATGAAAAGTCATTTCTGACCAGTACATGTCGACATGGTCTAGGTAGGGTTGTCGATAGGGGTCAGTTAATTTTGATGACTTATTTTGATTTTGTGAATAATTGTGTATATAAATATTATATAATATACTAACATTTATTCTAGAGATTGTATAAGCTAGATAACAGAAAAGTAATTCAATTTCATTTCATAATAGAACGATATAATGATTAAACATTAAGAACTATACGATCATTCAAATCAAAACAAACTAAAACTAATACAACACGACATGAAAAGATAGAACTAGTTAGAGGATGACGAAAATGAAGACAATCCAAGCTTCTTGCTGACTTTGGAGAAAAACTTGTTCATCTTGGATGACATTTTATCCAATTTCTTACTAACGGACCGTTTAAGAATCCGTTGATTCTCGACAATGGTCTTTTGATTTTTGAGTAAGGTTTTGTTGGTTGGATTAGGAGGATAATCAATGCTTTTCAAAGATGTTTCACCTTCTTCTTCTTCTTCTATTTCCATTTCATCCCCTTCTTCTTCTTCTTCTTCTTCTTCCTCCTCCTCTTCCATCTCCTCATGAGCCAAACGCTCTTCCTTTTCGGCAAGAGTCTCATATGGTTGAAAAACAAATGGAATTTTCATAAGAGAAATATTTGAGTGATTAAAAACCTTTCTTGAAACAAATTCTTCTTCTTTGAAATCTACTCCAAAATAGTTAAAAATCCGAGTAAGATGATTCCATGATACAAAGTGTTTTCACCCATTTCAAGATTTTTGGGACGAAATTCATCCAAAATAACTTACGTCCAATTAATATCATAATTTTCAAAAATAGCAAAAAGTGCTTTGCAAACTTTTGAAGTTGGATTGTTAAAACTCCCCGATCTTGGGGTCAAAGTATGTTGTAAAAAAGATTAACAATTCTAACTTTAGGTCGAAAGTTTCAATTTTTGAATTCAAAGTTATCATTTCCTTCGAAAATGTGATGAAACGTTTCACGATCATTTTCATCGATATTAAAACTAGAAAGATCCATTCCCGTGCTCTTGCAATTGAGAATGGTACCCAAAAGATCAAAATTTAAAATGATTCTAGTGCCTTTGACGCTACTCCAAATTTCATCATCATTTCCGTTATAAAATCCACGGTTGAGATTTGCATAGAAAATTTTAACAAGATTTGGATAACAAACAAAATCATTTTGAGAAGCATCAACAAGACTAAGAACTGGGTTTTTTGCAAAAAGAGAATCGATTTCGTAAGTAGAGAAATCTTGAAATAAAGCAAACTTCTCGGGATAGACTTTTCCATAGTTAGCATAGTTGATATATGCTTTTATAGCCTCCGGATCATTGCAAAATTTCTGTTTTATCTTTCTAGAAATTCTCATTGTGGAAGGGTTGCTTGAAGAAGCCATTAGAGTAGAGAGTAGAGAGCTTGATATTTTGGAATAAGGGTTTGAATTTGAAAATGAAAGTGAAAAGTTGTGATAAGAAATAGTGAATAAATAGATTCTCAAAGGACATGTTCTCTGGTCAAAAGGTGACTTGTCAGAGAATTGAATGAAGTGAAAAGATGAAGGAAAATTAAACATTTTGAATTCAAACTTTGAATTTCAAATTTCTGCACCCTTGTCGACAACATAGTGGGGACCTCGTCGACAGGTATCTTTGAATTTTTATGATTTATTTATCTTAAGTATTTTAATATATATATATATATATATATATATATTATTTTTAATGTTTATATATATCTGGAATATTACTAGAATTACAGTATATTCCATAAAATATTATGATACTATAAAAAATAATAGTAAAATAATAGTAAAAATAATAAAAATAAAATTTTTAAAATTCAAACAACACATCAATTCAAAATCAATCAATCGAGCATCCAATTCTAAGCATGCAATTTCAACCAATGTATTGTAAACGTGTACCTTTTCCGGAATCTGCTTCTCTGAATTCGTCGGAGTCGTGAACTATCGTGAAACACATATTTGAATTATCTGTCTTCTGATCATCATCGCTTGAAGACGAGTCTGAGTCATCTAGAGTAGCAGTAAATGCACGTTTTTGTTCCTTTGCAAAATCATTGTTTCTAGGAAGATTTTTCCTATCTAGATACGGACAATCTCTTTTGATATGGCCTGGTTCGCCACAGTTGAAACATTTGATATTGTTTGGCACTACATTTTGATTTCCAGAGTTCTTATAGTTGTTTCTCTTGAGATTATTCATCTTTCTATATTTCAGGAATTTTCGAAAATTCTTGGTCATAAGGGCTATCTCTTCATCATTATCGCTGTTTGAGTCTGATCCATTGGTCAATGCATTGAATGCCAATGATTTCTTTTCAGATGTTTTGCTTTATCTTCTCTCAATCATTTGGATTTCAAACGACATTAGATTTCCGATTAATTCTTCTATCTTTAAGGTATTGATGTCATTTGCCTCTTCAATCGCAAGTGTCTTTTGATCCCATTCTGGAGTTAGATAATTTAAGATTTTTCTGACTTGATCTTCTTCTGAAAATTCCTTTCGCAAGGATATTAGAGAATGCACAATGTTCTGAAATCTACTATACATATCTGAAATAGACTCGTTAGAATTCATTTTAAATAATTGAAATCGGTTTGTGAGCATGGAAATTTTGGTTTGCTTAACTTTGCTTGTTCCTTCATGAGTAACTTGCAAAGTTTTTCAGATTTCATATGCAGACTTACAAACTAACACTCTATTAAATTCATTTCTATCTAGTGAACAAAAAAAAATATTCATAGCTTTAGAATTGTTTTGTGCAACGGTCTTTTGCTCAACAGTCCACTGTGCAAAATTAGTAGTGTGTTCAAAATATTCAGTCTGTGTGATATTCCAAGTGTCCAGTCCTGTAGATTGTAAATACACTTTCATCCTACACGCCCAATATGCATAGTTACTGCCATTAAAAAGTGGTGGTCTGACAGTAGACTGACCTTCTACAAATGAATTAGTGACAGGGATTATAAAACCAGTGTTGGTAGTGTTAAGAGTACAAGTGTTGGTAGCCATTTTGAAAATTTTTCAAAATTCAGATTATAAAACTTTGAAAACCTTTCTCTGATACCAAATGTGAGAAATGCGGATTATATATCTTAAGGCTAGAATTAACACTAGAGGAGAGTGAATAATGTTTTAAGGAATTACTAATTTTTTTTGAGTTTATGTTAATTTGAACACAAATGTATGCAATATTCAGACACAGATATGATCATAGAATCAAAAACAGATGTAGAAATAAAGTAAAAGCAATAAAGGAAAGAACACACTGGATTTTATACTGGTTCGGAGTTACCCTACATCCAGTCCCACACACAAGTACAGGTTTCCTTTCAAAAGCAATTGTTACAATTACACCCTCGATTTCAAGTCCACGAGATGCACCACTCCAGATTCAATCCTTTGGGTAGAGATACTTAATTTTACGGGCAACAAGTTCACCTAATTGATTTCACAGGCTACAATCAAACTTTTCTCGCTTGATTGATTTCACAGGCTACAATCACACCTTTGCTCACTCAATTTATTACAAAGAAGCCTATAACTCTGAATAGCACTGAGATCTTGTTGAGATAGTGATAGAGAATCAAACCAGAGATGATCTGGTTAGATTCAATGGTGATTTTGGCAGAGTAATGATAAAAATATGTGTAAAGAAATGTGGAAGAAGAATAGGAGTGAAATCAGAGAAAATATGAATATAAATTCGTTTGAAACTGCCCCTATTTATAGTAGAACAACAGCCATGTCCATTCATGAAAGGATATGACGAATAGACACTTCTTTTGAAATCAAAATTTTAAAATCAATTGCCACCTTGTCGACAGGGGTACCTAGGAGTTGTCGACAAGCCTATTGTATTTTTGGAGATTTGTTTTTCTTTGAAAATGACTTCTATCTTGTATTAAAACTATTTTCAAACTTTATAAATATACTTAACTATAGTTAAATATACATAAATAAATATAAGGAATAATATTTTGATATATATAAAATTTTACTATAATTTTATATTTAAATTTAAGTGTAAATATTAAAAGTTAAATATATTATTATTAAAAGATAGTTTAAAACCAAGGATAATTTGATTTTGAAAATAAAGATTATTTTGAGGCTAAAAGTATTTAAAACCAGGATAGATGTTTTTGATTCTTTTAAAAGGAAGGTTTTGAAATCATTTTGAAAACAAGATATAATTTTGTAAAAACATATGAATAAAAGTTAGTGGATACAAAACAATGTTCCACTAGATTTTTCGTAAGTTCCATCTTACTTATGTTTCCATCCCTTTAACAGGCTCGAAGTGGATTCCATTCCACGAATAAATTGGATTTTAAGATGCCAGTGCTTTTCTAGGAGTTTTAACAAAATTTCTAATTACTTATTATTGAAATCTTGAACTCCTGATAATCTTGATACTCATAAGCCTTCAATCTTGATATCTTGAATCTCTATATTGTACAGTCTTCATTCTTGGTACCTGCATAGTTAAATCCTGCATATACATATATATCTAAACTATAATGTTAGTATTTATATTTTATAATCTTATTCTAAGGTTGTTGTCATCAAAACCATCTTCTCAGGGACTAACAGTTACATATGGTATTGATTTGTATGATGGAGACAATTGGAGAAATAAGACGCTAGTAAAATGAACCCATTGTACCATGACTGATGGAAGGACCTATGAACATGATACCGAAGCAGGGGCAGACAAAGATTAGGATGACATTCTAAAGTAGATCATATACAATCCATAACACAATTAGGTGTTGCGAGGGGACCTATAGTCAACATCCCTGGGTGTTGACCCTGAGTCATAGGCTATTTGTGGATTTAGATATGTCTCTCTTGGTAGCTAATGGGAACTCAGCATATAGATATTGGTTATGAATATTCGAACAACACTAGCATAAGATATTACTTTTATACGATACTTTCGTGGGTCTAGGGTATAGAGATGCTTGATTACATAACATTGTTATATCATTGTGTTTGCTTTTTTCATTTTGGGTTCGATCGAAATGAAATCTCTATGACATAATATGCATTGTTTAATAATAGAACCATTATTATGTATTATTCTGACTTGTTAGTGTAGGAATATAGAAGGACGATGTATGATTAGTATTACACATAGATCCTTACCTATGTATCTTAGATGTACATAAGTTACATATATACTGCAATTAGAGATAGTCCTCTCACCAGACTTCTATATGACCCTCATTTCTATATATTTTTTTCTTTGAACAATTTTTGGTTACTCTCACGAATAAGCCTAAAGTTAGGTATTTAGGGACATATTAGCTGGCTGTCAATGAGTACTCGAAAAATCCAAAGCCGTCCGTATCGGTATCCGAAATATAAAAAATTATACGATATATGAAATACAGATACGGATGTAGATATGACCATATTTATATCCGATAATTATCCATCCGATTTTTATCAAGATTATAGTTATTTTTTGTGCATCTTAGTATATAAAATAATTGGTTTTACTATTTTATCTAGGAAATAAAATAATATGTATGTAAAAATCAATATTTGCTGTTTAAAATTATTTTTCTTAGCATTTTAATATTTTTTATACTTAAATGGATTTATAATAAATCAAAATTATATATTTATTTGTTTAGATTTATTGGTTGTGAACTGTTCGAAGAATATCCAATAATTATCTAATGTCCATCCGTATCTGGATGGATACAGATAACCGATATTCGAAAAAGATTTCAAATATGAATACGGATATGGCAGTATCTGCATCCGAAAGTATCCGTTTATAGGTCTACGTTAGCAGAATAGTTGAATCTTTGTGAGCATGGAGACCGTGATCTTCAAGACCTTGATCTTTGGTTATCTGTTTATTGTTTTAAGCACTTCAGACGTTATTTCACGATGAGGCCATGTATTGTATTTATGTATTATTCAGTGCTCGGTTTTTTTGAGATGATGTATATTTATTATATTGTTATATCTCTTTTATTCTCATGCCATGCCTTATGTAGAATATCTTTCACATTCTATATGCATATGTATATGTTGGTATAATGTATATTACTATCTGCTATAATATTATATCGATATATCATGACAGTTAGTTTTGTTTAAATTTACCAAGATGGTCTGTTGCTTATAATGTTCGAAATCGTAGGTGGTTGTTTAGCACTGATTCGAGGTATCATAAATGGTAGGTCATTACAACTATTATCATATTGTATGATTATATTCGTTACTCTTTCATTTCCATATTTTCCTTATAATCAATTTGCCTATTGTACCACTTTCAATTCATCTCAGAAATTTAATGTGTGGGGTATATGTATTTTATAATACAATAATGTCATATCATTATATTTAGACATAATGAAGTCATATCAATTATATTATTCTTATCGTTGAAGTCTGAGAGAGTCGGCAGAGTTGAAATCATTGTTCAGTGTCCTTAAGCGGTCATGTTGAAGTCTAGTTCGATTTCTCTGGTAGTTGTAGAAACATAGTCCTTTGGGTGAAGTAAGGATTGACTAGTGAATTTCCAAAGGGAGTTTTGAAAACGGATGTAAGACAGAAAGTTTGAACCGGTATAAAATCAGATGTGAGATCTACTTCGTATTTTCCACTGCATTAACTATTGATTACCATGTTTATATGTATCTTATTCGATCTTGGTATCATGACTTTACCACATGAAAAGGAATAAAGTGGGTTGGAAAACCAATTTAAAATAGGTTAAATGGGTTAGGTAATAGATTGAGCTGAATTTTGGTAGGCTTACGTGCAACGAGAGACATTGGTGAATAGGGGTGGTCACTGCTTGACCATGAATGGTGTTTAAAAGAAGATATGCAACATGTGGACTGAGAATACGTAATCTTCTATTTAAAGAAAAATATTTTGTGTTATACTTAAAATTTTATACTCTATAAGAGATGCAAATGATACATTGAATCAAAAGTGATATGCCAACATGGTTGACCTGATTGATTGATGATTCGGACTATGAAACCCAAAATCATGAGTTCAAATTCCAAAAGTGACATCTATGGACATTAATTAACCACGTTAAAAATAACGGTTAGTATGAATCTTGAAAGGCCCACAATTAGTAGTTTTCCCAATTGGCGTTATTTACACCGCACAATCATTTAATCACTCAAAAACAAATGAAATGAAAGGATTTAAGCATCTTTTTACCCAGTTCAATACGTCGCCTTTTACTTACTTTCTACATTGAGGATTATGTTATCGTTTTATTATTGCATTGTATTGTCATTTGATCGCTGCATCGATTTTAGGAGTATGATCCGTGTTTTGTTCGACTTGGATCAATTGGTTTAATCAATAATTTAATACCAAATATAGCATTGGATGACAAGTGATAAGATAACGTATAATGGATAATATGAAGACTCTGTAAAAGAAAATGCGTAACATGGTGCAAATAACATGACTACTCTCACATCCTCTTAGTGGATTTTGCCATATCCGCCGAAGAGCAATTTCGTTTTATTTCCATATTATTTAGACACACACACACATACAATATATATACATACATATATACATACATACCAAGAGTATCAGTATCGCTCCTTAAGCGATTTTGAAATTAATACGTCAAAGCTAGATAAAAGATCCACACCGAATAATTTTTAAAAATAAAGCAGAAAGATACCCACTTAGTTAGGCATAATCGAACGAAACTTAATAAATAAAATTCTTGTTATCTTACGTAATTGCCTCCTCTCATATCATTTGTTAATGGAAGACGAAAATGAGATAAACAACGTAGGTAAAAGATATTGTCCATTAGTGCTGATTACTGTTCTCCCGTTGATTAGTGCTCTCGTTATTTTCAAGGAAATATTCATAGTAGTAACTAATGATGCTTCCGGACAATTCAGATGATTCAGATTCGACATTAAGTATGCTAAGAACAATGAAACGATAACAAAGAAACAATATAAATTTTCATTTTATTGAACTCTTGCAAGTCGCATAGATGATATATTCACTTAATCTCCACCGTCCACCCTTTCTTGTCTTCCACAAGGCCCATCTGAATGTCTGTAAGCGACTTGTACAAAAACTGAGACACGGTTCCAGCTCCAGTTTCATACCTGAACCTGAACACAATTAATTTGGTCGGTGATGCTGTCTTGTATAATCTTTACATTTAACATATGAACGAAACCGTAAATTTTCATAATACTGAATGTTGCTAAATCCAGCATGTATATCTTCATGTTTACTTGTCTGGTGATGGTTACTGTTTGGAATTTGTAGGCATATTCTACGTATGTTACCACAAATAAATGTTATTGGAGCAGTGAATAGACAAGAAAAGTAGAAGCATAGAGCATAATAACTACCTTTGCCCATGGAAAGTAATACTGGCGACAGGTGCAACAATTACAGCAGTTCCAGTGCAAAATACTTCGTCTGCATCCATTAAATCCTCAATGGAAACCAGCCTTTCCTCAACCTGGTCATCAAATATCATATATATTCTTAGTAGCATTAGCATTATGTACACAGAACCATGAGTTATGCCAATATAATAAAGCTCTCAGATTTCATCCGCAAAATGCTCATATTCTGTCAACGTTTTATGATTAGCGGGCTTATGCTGGTGTTCGTACGTTTTTTTATTTTTTTTATTTAATCAATTTTTTGGTTGGAGGAATCATTTTAGTGGAGGGATGATATGCCTGTTAGGAAATAGGCTAATTCTATTTGAACCAGAAAAGTTGCTGGTACCCTACAACAATGAAAGACCCATTATACTCCTATTTTGCTTAGTATATCCATATTATTATACTCGTATTACCGATAACTTTTCCCTTTATACATTTCAGCCTGTTAAAAATTATTTGAGTAAAAAGTTAACTATAACCTACTACGCAGTTAGAATGCATGATACCCAAGCTAATCATGCACCTCTCATGCATGGTCTATAAATTACGCACTCCAAATGCTCGATTTCCAATCAAGCACCCAACTGAACTTCTGCGAACTATGCACTTTTAAATTTAAAAAAAAAAATCAAAACAAGGTAAAATTCAAGTTTTACTTTTTTGATTTTTATTAAATTTGCATAATCATCATTGTAATGCATCAATTCAAACAAAAGATTTAAGAATTTACTTAAATTTAGATTGTCATGGTTTAATGGCCATAGCAATCGAAGAAGGAAAAGAGAATGAATGTACTAAATGTAAATCGCATAAAGGGCAATTTTGTCATATTTTTTTTATAAAATCGAAGGGGCTACTCAGCAATATCACATCTCTAAATAGAAATAGCCCAAGAAATAATATCTCAATTTTTTTTAATGATCAAGAATTGTTGAAGTCTTAAAGATATATTCCTAAATATATCTAAATGATATTATTCATCCACCATAACTGTAAATTGATGTACAAGGATTGCCATCGATAAGTAATTCGATTAGGGTTTTGATAAATTTACGGAGATAATCCGTAAAGAAATTTATTAAGAAAAGGAAAGAGTTATCAAAATATTGCATGTTATCACCCATTTGTATTTCATAACCCATACCTATTAAAATCTTATTTAAATATTTCATGTACTCCAAAACCATTCCACTGCTATTACACGAGAGAATCGGAAAATTAAAATGGTTAGGACGACAAAATTGAATAAGGAAAAACAGATGAAAACAATGAAATATATAACGAAAGAATAATTAGAGGTAGGTTTTTTATTCCCCTTTTCCAACTGAATGAGTTTGGTCACATGAAATTAAACGCAGGGTTATTTTGAGTTAAATAAAGCGGAAGTTTGTGAGAAGAACATACTAATATACGGTTATTAAATTTTACTTCTTCTATTTTATATAAAAATAGGGCATGTTTTCTATATTTATCCCCTTCGGATAAATATTTTATAAAATCTAATATAATTTGAATTAAATCAACATAATTAATTATGAAATTTCGTTGGGGTGAACTTTTTTAAAATATTTTCATTGAAAAGTGAATAACATGTTGTTACTTTATCGTGAATAAATTAATTAGATTTTTTTATTTTTTTAATCTTTAAAATCATATGTTTTTCATTTATTAATTCATTATACTATTTTACTAAATATTAAAAAAAAAATCTTAGTTTCTTATTTGAATACAAGATCATGCTCTTCTTTAGAATGAATTTTGATACACAAATTCAAAATTTTATTTATGATACTGATATTTATCAATTTCGTTGGGGTGAACTTTTTTAAAATATTTTCATTGAAAAGTGAATAACATGTTGTTACTTTATCGTGAATAAATTAATTAGATTTTTTTATTTTTTTAATCTTTAAAATCATATGTTTTTCATTTATTAATTCATTATACTATTTTACTAAATATTAAAAAAAAATCTTAGTTTCTTATTTGAATACAAGATCATGCTCTTCTTTAGAATGACTTTTGATACACAAATTCAAAATTTTATTTATGATACTGATATTTATCGATTTTAGTGTGTGTATATATATATATATATATATATATATATATATGTATGTATGTATGTATGTATGTATGTATGTATGTATATGTGTATGTATGTATGTATGTATATGTGTATGTATGTATGTATGAATGAATGTATAGTGTGTGTGTATGTATAGTATGTGTGTGAACAGACGCACATTCAAATCATAATCTTTATATACATGCATAATTATGTATATTACTTCTAATTAATGCATGCATAAAACAGTTCCATTCTGAATATAAGACTTTGCTCGGGTTTGAAAATGACATTCGAGACATTGAACCAAAGTTTCATTTATTATACTTATAATTATTAATATATATGTATGTATGTATATAAGTATGTATATATATAAGTGCGTGCGTGCATGCGTGTGTGTATATCTAAATCATGTATATAGAAGTTCTCACCTGATTACAAGACCGTGCTCAGCTTTAAAATAACATCCTATATGTTAAACTAAAATTGCATGTATGATAATAATATTTATCAATTTTGTTACATACATACATACATATAATATATATATACACACACACATACATACATATAATATATATATATACACACACACACATACATACATACATAGCAGTTTTGAGACATGTAATAAAATAATTTTGATTTGAAAAAAAGAACTACATGCTCTTTCTTAAAATGTCATCTAATACAACAAACTAAATTTCCGTTTATGATACCGATAATTTCCTACACATACATACATGTGTGTGTAAGTTTGTTACATGTATATAGCAATTCTAACTTGAATATTAAATTGTACTCATCTTTATAGTTGTTTTGGTACATTAAATCAAAATTTCGGTTATCATACCGATATTTATTTGTTGGGTGTGTTTCGACCGGTCCGGCAGCGCCGAACCAACTCCCCTACCATCCAATGCCGAACCAGCCTACGTTCCTCACCTACCACCGAACCAACATATTCCACGTACTGCCGAACCATCCTACCTCACCTACCACCGAACCAACATATTCCACGTACTGCCGAACCATCCTACCTCACCTACCACCGGACCAACACTTCCAGGCCAGATTGCATCAGCCCAGGCCCACCAGCAGCTATATACATCCAAGACCCATGCCCCTAACCTCACTCTATAAATAGCGGGGCAGGGGTACAACAATGGCAGACAAGTTTGAGAGCTCGGGCACGGATAGAACTTTCAAACAACTTTCGGTTGCTTGTAATCAAAGCTTTGTGCTTGTAATCTGAATAGAAAAAGGAGAATAACATATAAAGTGGACGTAGCACATTCTGGCCGAACCACTATAAATCTGTGTGTCTTTTACAGTTTAGTTCATCTATTTTATATATTCGCATAAATCATCCAAATCGCTAAGAACCACATATAATCAACTAAATCATACGACTTGGAGCTGTTTGCCTATTTTTCGTGCAAACATTTTTTGTGCTTTCACTGAGAACAGGAGCTCGAAGCTTCAGCTTCTCCCACTTAACCCTTTTCCTATCAGCATCGTTCATCGCTTGGAAAACATGCCTCCCGGACGGAAGAAAGATGCTAACAAAGGAAAGAACATCGCAACTAGCAGTATCGCAGATTCAGTGATCAGAGATCAAGACAATCGTCCGCTTCCAACAGCAAATGAAAATCAGGCAAATCCGACAGCCCCTGCTATGGAACAACCAATTACAAGGACGGATCTGGACAGGGTTGTGGCTGAAGTAACTAACCGTTTCGCATCTCAACAAGAAGCCTTGGTGGACCAACTCATGTCACGCTTAATCGATGCTGAAGAATCCAACCACAACGCTGAATCATGGGGTGAGTCCCGGTCTGGAGGATCTGGAAGACGACAAAGGTCTTTCTTCTTCGAAGAGGCTAACAACAGAAACAACAACGATAGGGCCGAGTCCGGACTCAGCCCGAATTCCGACCCGAGAAAACACTTGGAACCGAACCCAACAGGAGAGGTACCAGGCAGGGGTCGGATGTAGCTGAGCCCGCCATGCTACCTAGCCATGGAAACACCAATAGACGGGGCCGAGCTGGAGTCCAGCCCTAAGTTGGACCCGAGGAAGTGCTGAGAACAGAACCCAGCAGAGGAAGATCAAGGCAAGGGCCAACTGTGGCTGACCCCAACGTGCCCCCAGAAGACCAGAGGCAGCCATTGGAGAATGTTAGGAGTGATAGACGATACCATCCCTACAGGTCATCTGGACGGAATTAATCCCGTAGGGAAGAACCAAACTCATTTCTATCCGCTCCAAGTTCTGATGAAAGGATGGCGCGATTGTTCAGAGAGTGCGTCCAACGGGACCAAAGGGATCGGGGGATAGGCGCTAGGGTAACCAGCCCCTTCACCCGCAATATCGAAACTGCCATCACCCCCCGGGAATGGAAAATGCCAACAATGGAGCCTTACAAGGGAACCTCTGACCCCGTCGTACACTTACAAAGATACACACAGCATATGCTCATGAGCGGAGCAACAGAGGGAGTGTTGTGTAAATGCTTCCCACTATTCTTGGCAGATCTAGCTACCTCCTGGTTCTGCTATCTACCCAAGGATCCATCAGTTCATGGGAAATGTTGAAAGAAAAGTTCATCAGCCAGTTCCGCATTCATGTGGAACAATCCAAGGACGCTTATTACCTATCTAATATCAAACAGAATCCCGGAGAGACGGTGCAACAATATATAACCCGATTCGACGCCGCAGCGGCCGCAGTCCAAGATGTCGATGAGAAACTTATCCTAATGGCCCTCTGCAGTGGTGTGCATCCGGATGCTAAGTTTGCTAGAAGATTAACGAAAGAAAAACCGGCTACCTTACCCGATTTCTTCCATGAAGCCGGAAAGTATATGAGACTTGAAGACGCTACCACTGAGAGGCAGTCGGGGCAACAGACTAAGGCAACTCCAGACAGGGCTCCCGTTGCAGCAAAGGATGTTCGAAGAAATGACTCTAGAGACAATGCTGGGGGCAGGAAGGGAGAAAAACGCCTATATCGACCGGGACCAAGATTTGACGCTTACACTCCTTTTAATGAAACAATCGAAAACATCTTACTGGCCACCCAAGACGAAGTTAGATACAAGCGCCCCGCACAAGAAGGAGTCAGATAACGCAATCAAGTCTGGGAAGTTCTGCCGCTTCCACGAATCTCATGGACATGACACCAATGAATACCATCATCTCCGGGACTTAATTGAAGAACACATCAAAAGGAAGAGACTGGAACGCTATGTAAAAAGCCAGAACAGGGCTCCAGCTCCTGCCAATGAAGGCCCGAGGCTATCACCCTCAGAAGTAGGCGGAGGAAATCGCAACACCAGCGGCTCTGGTCAAGAGAAGATAGTGGTCCATACCATATCAGGAGGACCACACATCGCCGACAGAAGTTGGGCAGAGATGGAAAGATAAGTCGCTTAGAAACAATGAAGGTTGCATTAATTCTGTTACAGAAGAACGCCACTCGAAACGGAAAGAGAATGACGACATCACATTCAGTAGGCGTGATCTAGAGGGAAGACAGTACCCACACATGAATCCTATGGTCATCTCTGCCTAGTTCGGTCCAGCCAAAGTTTTCCGAATTTTAGTAGACACTGGAAGCTCAGTAAATATTAAGCTGTCAATGAAGGATGTGTCTCCCTACAACAAACCACTACATGGTTTCACTGGAGATGCGAAGATGCCCCTCGGGCTACTGTACCTCTTTGTCGAAATAGGAAGTCATCCCCGCTCCGTTGTGCGAAAACAAACATATGTGCTAATAGAGAACCACTCGGCCTACAACGCCTTTTTGGGAAGACCAGTCTTGTCTGACTTTCAAATTGTCCTAGCCCCGTGGTGCCTGAAGATGAAATTTCCAATAGATAACGGAATAGGAGAAATAGAGGGAGATCAAGACGCCGCTCGAGATTGCTATGTAATTGAACTTCGCAATAACCGCAGGAAGGATAAAGGGAAGGATGCAGAGACTTCTCTCTGTAAGAAAAACTTGAAAGCATAGCAATTAAAGAAAGCCCCTTCTCTTCGATATACCAGTGATCCTTTTAACAAATTAGACTCCAGGGATAAGGAGGAGGAGGCCACCACCGAGCCTGCAGAGGCTATGGAGTTTGTATCTGTAGACAAACATGACTCAAGTAGACTATTAAAAATCGGATCTCAACTAAAAGCAGAATTAAAGGACCAACTCACTGATTTTCTCCGCCACAACTTGGATGTATTTGCATGTACGCATGCTGATATGACGGGAATCTCCCCAGACGTAGCATGCCACGTACTGAACGTCGATCCTACCAAAGTGCCAGTAAAGCAGAAAAAGAGGAGTATGGGGGCAGAACGATCAGCAGCTCTTGAGGAAGAAGTAAAGAACCTACTTACCAATAACTTCATACGAGAAGCCATCTACCCAGAGTGGATCGCTAACCCGGTACTAGTAAAAAAGACTAATGGGAAGTGGCGAACATGCATCGACTTCTCCAACTTAAATGACGCTTGCCCGAATGACTACTTCCCACTCCCCCGGATCGATCAACTCGTGGACAGCACAGCCGGACACGAACTCTTATCCTTTATGGACGCGTACTCAGGATATAACCAGATCCCTATGCACGCCCCCAATCAAGACCACACTAGTTTCAACACTGACCGGGAATTGTACTGCTACAGAGTAATGCCTTTTGGACTTAAAAACGCCGGAGCTACTTATCAGCGCCTCGTCAACAAGATGTTTGCGGAACTAATAGGACGAATTATGGAAGTTTATGTGGATGACATGCTGGTAAAATCGAGGAAAGCCAACGATCATATAAACCACCTGGACGAGATGTTTCAAGTATTTCGCCAATATGGAACGAAGCTGAATCCTCTAAAGTGCTCCTTCGGAGTATCGTCGGGAAAGTTTTTGGGATTCATCGTCCATGCCATGGGAATTGAAGCAAAACCCGAACAAGTCCAGACTTTGCAAGATATCGAGATACCATCCACTCGAAGAGAGATGCAAAGCCTAAATGGGAAAGTGGCCGCCCTAAGCACGTTCATCTCTAAAGCAACCGACAAATGTATCCCTTTCTTCGAAGCTCTAAAGAAAGACAAAGGAAAGTTCGAATGGACTGACGAATGCTCGACAGTCTTTCTTAATCTAATCGAACACCTTCAGAGACCACCAGTACTCTCAACTCCAAGTGAAGGCGAAGAACTATACCTTGCTGTATCGTCCCATGCTTTAAGCGCTGCTTTGGTGAGAGAAGACAACCACGCGCAGCGGCCCGTATACTTTGTAAGCAAGAGATTTACAGAGGCAGAAGCCAGATACTCTAAACTTGAAAAGCTAGCATACTGTTTGCTAATCACGTCACGGAAACTGCGACACTATTTCCAATCTCATTCCATCAGAGTTTTAACCGATCAACCGCTAAGGCAGGTACTCCATCGCCCCGACACTTCTGGGCGACTACTTAAATGGTGCATTGAACTGAGTCAGTATGATATCACCTACCATCCTCGCACCGCCATCAAGGGACAAGCCATGGCCGATTTCATTGCCGAATTCACTACCAATGAAGGTAAAGATCGATCTGAAATAACAAAAGATATCAAGTGGAATCTCTTTGTAGATGGAGCATCAAACGAACAAGGCTCGGGGGCAGGTATTGTGATAATCACCCCCAAGGGAAGGAAGCTGCACTATGCCCTAAGGTTGGAATTCGCTGCCACCAACAACGACGCAGAATATGAAGCAGTGATAGCCGGATTAGAACTTGCCCTAGAGATTGGAGTCGGTTCTTTATGTCTCCATAGTGATTCTCAACTTATTGTTAATCAAATACTGGAAGAATTCCAGACTCGAGGAGAATGACTCACAGCATATCTAAAGAAGACCAAGCCGCTTCAATCAATTGGATCACTATTTAATCAAACACATTCCTCGAGAAGAGAATCAGGAGGCCGACGAACTGGCAAAGCAAGCTAGCATTAAGGACGGCGCCACTTCCGAAACAATAACCATCTCAAAGCAACTAGCCCCGAGTTTCGAGCCAATGAATCTGATAGCTGCAATCGAAGAGGAAACTTGGATGACTCTCATCCGGAAGTACTTACAAAGTGGCACACTTGCCCGACGGGCGTAACGAAATCAAGAAAATCTTGAGGAAAGATTCCCGCTACATCATACAAGAAGGCATCCTCCATCGGCACGGCTTCTCTAACCACTTATTAAGGTGTGTCGCTGGAAGGGAAGCCAAGAAAGCCTTGTCCAACATCCATCAAGGAAGTTGCGGAGACCACACTGGAGGACAGACTCTGACAAAGAAGATACTCCGATATGGATATTTCTGTCCCACCTTAAACAAAGACGCCTTGGAATTCGTCAAAAAATGCGACAGATGTCAGAAATTTGCTAAGATCCCTCGACTACCAACCAATGAGATTACTCAGATGACCAGCCCTTGGCCCTTTGCAATATGGGGAATTGACTTGATTGGCGAACTGCCAATGGGCCGAGGCGGAGCCAAATATGCCATAGTGGCAGTTGACTATTTCACCAAATGGGTGGAAGCAGAGCCTCTAAATAAAATATCTTCGGCAAAGGTTATTAACTTCTTGATCAAAAATGTTTTATGCAGGTATGGGGTTCCACTCAAAATCATATCGTACAATGGACTTCAATTTGACAGCGAGGAATTCACCGACTGGTGCCAAGAGCACGGAATTCACAAAAGCTTCTCATCTGTAGCTTATCCCCAGGCAAACGGACAAATCGAAGTTGTCAACAAAATTCTCAAAACTCTAATCAAGAAGAAACTTGAAAAGTCAAAAGGCGCTTGGATGGATGAACTTCCTACGGCACTTTGGGCCTACCGCACATCTTACAGAACATCAACAGAGCATACTCCTTTCTCTTTGGCATACGGATCGGAGGCCATGCTCCCAGTTGAAACTGTAGTGCCTTCCCACCGTAGGATCCACTACAACCCAGAAGAGAACGAAAAACTCCTCCACATGTCTTTGGATCTAATTGAAGAGAGAAGAAACGATGCAGCACTCAAAGCGGCAGCTCACAAGAAAAAAGTGGCAGCACAATACAACTCCAAAGTCAAGCACCGCAGCTTACAAGAAGGAGATCTTGTCCTCAAGCGAATCTTCCCGCGCCCCGGAGCGCTGGATCCAATCTGGGACGGACCCTATGTAATTCATAAAGATCTCCACAACGGAGCTTATATTTTGTCAACAGTGGACGGAGAGGTGTTCCAGAGGGCATGGAACATCCAACACCTTCGTCGATACTTTTCTTAAATTATACTGCCCATATGAAGTGAATTAACAAAGAGAATCAGTGGACGTAGGCATTTTCGTGCCGAACCACTTTAAAAATCTTGTCTCTTTTTAACTTGTTCCTTTATATCTTGGCTGCTTGTTAAGCTTTATCCTTTTTTGTTGAACAAAATCCTGCGTAACGGCATTTCCATTCTGGACACTTCACGGCACAACCTCACATGGACAAGACCTAACAGGTACTATACGGATCTATGCCCTCGCCAATGAGACACTTTTGCTCCAGCATCCGTTTGCTGCGGGTTAACTCATTGCTCGTGACGGCCCTCAAAGCCAACTGTAATGAGCCGATTATAAGCCACCGAGAAGGCCGACTATAGCCGAGGCAGCTCATTACGGCGTTCGGCTCGCCGGCAACCGTGAACCGATTATAAGCCCCAACATAAGATGTGGCCAGGCAGGGGCAGCTCACAGTTGACGATCGGCACCCGCGCTAGCCGACCACGGTAAATCGAATAATACCCACGATTACGGGCCATAATGGCCCGAGTAGTTACTGTGTGCGATCTCGGCTCCGATGTGTCTTAAGTACGGCTGTGGTAAAAAAGAAAAGTCCCCACGGAGGCGTAAGATGGGTGACAAACATCTCCAAGACCCACAGCTAATGAAAGTGACTACAAAACCTGTTTGCCACGAACTTAAGCACATCGAAAGCCTTCCGTGATTGAAAGTTTTACTATTTCTTATATTTCCATTTTATTTATAAAAACTTTCCTCCTATCCTCTATAACGATCACTAAAGTACAGGACACAAAATAGGAGACACTCGCTAATGGGAATAAGAACTCCCAACTAGATGGCAGGTCATCCAGCTGCGTTCCATGTTCGATTACACAAGGCATTCAAAGCTACCGTCTACAGCAAAAACTTGAAGGGCGGTACTTTCTTCTCTTATACATAAACATGTAACCATAATTTCTACGCACGTCACACTAACATTGCAATACATGAAATTATATTTTAAGCAAAAACTTAGCGTCAAACACAATTGACTCACTAGCACATGCACGGCTATATTTCTTATGAAACACATTAAAACAACGACAGCATTTAAATATGACATAATCAGCCTATGTTATAAAATTACATGTTAAAAATAAAGTCGTTCATTACATATGACATAATTACAGCCCAAAAGTACGTTAATGTTTTGGGACTAGTATATACAGGAATGTCAAATAGGCCAAAAAAAGAAAAATAGTCAGCTGCATCGGGACTCCGCCTCTATCCTGCTGGCCCTCCAAGATCTACTTAACCGCAGGATCAGAACTCCCAGCACGTTGACCAGAAGTCCCACCTGTCCAATTCAGGAGAAGAATCCATCAGATAAATGATAAGCAATCAAGTCAGGAAAAGATTAAAAGGGAAGACTTACCAGCGTCTGCTCCCTGATCATCATCCTCCAACTGCACACCTACCTCTTTGGCAGCGAGCAGTCGCATGCCCTCCTTCACCGCCACTTTCTCCTCCTTAGTGAACTGGGCCGTAACCACATCCATCTTGAAGGTCATGCCACCCTCTTTATCCGCATCAGCCTTGGCCTCCTCCAAAGCCCGGAGATATATCCTAGCCATGACCCGGGGGTAATCGTCCATCCAGGATAGGTTGCCCTGCTTCCAAGTACGAAAATACATATCCTGCAGCATATCGTCCATCATCCCCTCGTTCTCCTCAAACTCCCTCATACGGGCCTCAAAAGCCGACAACTTTGCAATGGCAACATCCCTCTCCAATCGGTATCGCGAGCAGTCAGCATGAAGGTATCTCCTCATTGCCTCCATCTCCTCCTTTAGCTTGGCCTGAGCAAGCCCTGCGGCTTCAAGCCTTCCAGATAACTCCTCTACCTTCTCAAGATCCGCTCTCCGAACCTCATCCACCGTTGCGATGGCCATGTCAATTCGTTTCTTGCAAACAGCCTCCATCTTTCGCAATTCTGCATTGCTAGCCTCTTCCATGGTTTTCTTTAGTTGTCTGGAGGCCGCCTTATGCTGCGAGATCTGGATGGCCTGATCGACAAGCTGTTTGGCCTGATCGGAAACCGTTAGCCGCAACCGAATGTTTGCACTTCTGATTTCCTCTCCAGCCTTGACCAGTCGGGCATGATGCGCCATCAGCTTCCTGGTCTCCTCAGCCACCCGATCGATGTTTGCCTTGGCCTCATCCCCCATAGTTACAATCCGAGTAGTAAGCAAATCAAGGTCCAGGGACTTGGCCTCATCAAGCACCTTTACCATAGGATTGCGGGGGAGAAGGTGCTCACCAGTAACCTCATCAAAGGAAATATCATGAGAACCTAGATCCAGATCTGGATGACCCACAAATGGATTACGAGCCAAGCCGGGACGATCAATCTGAGTAACGGTAGGATTCTCAGACGGATGCGGAGAGGGTATGAACTCAGTATCCTCCTCCATGATATCATGAATAGGCTGGGTTGGGGGCTGAGGACCAGGTGAAAGTTTGAATAAGGAGCGACTCGTCTTTCTCTTTTGAATATCCTCTTCAATAACTCCGAGAAGAGGACGGTAGCCGACTACGTCCCCGGAACGGTTGGTGGGAGGCTTTGGTTTAGCGGAAGCTTTGAGGAGTTTGAATTGTTTGAGGCGGTGTCGAACATCTGATGTCTTGGCCACCTCGTCTGCCCCTGGAATAAAGAACAAGTGTTACGAGCATACACTAATCCATAATTCAAGAAATATGTTAAAGTTAAAAGGAGTAAGAAGGCGCATTTATTATACAAATCCTGAGGGGGAGTGGGATACTACAATAAGTCCTGAATCTCATTCCAGGACGGGAGCTGGCCATAAAATATTCCTAAGTCCTTATCATAAAGCGAGTCTGCAGAAGTCAAAAATTCACCTTGAATCACCAGAGTCGCCTTAGCCGAAATACTCTGAGAAGATGAACCGGCACCAGCTCCGGCCTTGTCAGCTCTCTCGGACTTCTTTACCGGAACCGGTCCTCCCTCCAACCCCTCAAAAGCTTGGCGGAAAGCATCATCCGTCCACTCTTGAATCTCACCTGCTTGCCCAGAGGTCAAGGCACCAACGCCACTACCACTCTGTCCTTCGCCACCATCACCTTCTCCATCACCTCCGCTCTCCTCCTCGCCTCTTTCCTCCTCTACACTTTCCTCCTCCGAAACGTTTGGACATGTGCTAGGGGAGGGTCCATCGGATTTCTTGAGCTTCTTCCCCCCGACGACTGGAGGTACCGAGAAGAGTTTCCTCTTGCTGCTCTTTGTCGTGACCCCTCCTTTGGATTTAGCAGCCCTTTCCTCAGCCGTATCCCTCTGCTTGACCACAGACTGATGTGGTAGAATCAAGTTGTGTCCCAGGAGAGTGGCATTCCTAATTAGGTAAGAAGATGACCTATCCCTTCCCGAAATGGCTTCTATCTCCGCGGCCATCTGAACCAGATGATCATTCTCCACGACCGCAAAGCCACCTGTCGCTAGCAAGAAATAAAAACACGTAAGAAGAAGCATTTCAGTCAGAACGGAAATTATAAATAAGCTTCAACTTACAGCCAGAGGTGAAGCGATGGATCGAAACGGAGTCATCCTGGACGAAGAACCATTCCTTCTTAAACATGGTGAACTTTGAATACAAGTCCAGGACCGGCTTGAAGGACACGGCCGATTCCAAGCTGATGTATGGAGACCCCTTCTTGTAACCTCTCAAGTTATATAGGTACCGAATCTCCCGGTTGGAAGGGGGCGCCCGTATTTTCTCTGGAAAATCACGAATATGCACACCAAGATAGCGTAGGAGTTGGGCTGGAGCTGGAAATGGGCCACCTTCAAATAGGTGACGAAGCTAACTATCTAAGCATTGATTGGAGGAATGGCCCCACACATGCAGTGGTACCTACTATAAGCGAAGTATCGTTCAGGGGGATTATATGGCATGACCCACTTCCCTGGCAACAGCATGCGTGCTCTATCAATCCCAAAGGAGCGGGAGATAACATCAAGCTGCTCTTCTTTGAGAGAGCTAGGAAAGCAGTCAGGCGGAGAATTCAGAAGCTCTTGAGGACCATACCCATCTACTAGCGATCTCAGGGTGGGTCCATGACGTTCCGGTCCTGGCTGAGCTGGGGGAACTACGGTGGACTCTCCTTCGTCCTTGGATTTCTTCTTATCTGATCGAGTTTCCACTTTACGAGACATTTATCTGCACCACAAGAAAGTACATCGTCAGAACAGAGGATATAAGCAAAGAAGTGTATATAGTCTGAAATTTCACTCATAATTCGAAACACTCAAACTCCTGGTGTCATTCGGTAAAGCAAATGCAGAAGTTCATTCGACACTTTCCATTCTCATTCAGGTGGTTCGGGCACAAGTTTCATTCGGCAATTCAAAAACGAAAATTCATTCGGTAATTCAAAGATGTGAGTTCATCCGGTAATCCAAGTATATAAGTTCATTCGGCACTTATACTCCACGAAGTTCATTCGGTGAGTCGAGTCCCCGAAACCATTCGGTAGTCTAGAGCAAAGACACATTCTGCAGAAAAGGATCTCACCTGGTTCGGCAAACTAAGATTCTGGTTCGGCTAACACGTTTGATTCGGCAGAGATGAGAGTTTGATTCGGCAAAGACAGGGGTTTGGTTCGGCTGATAAGGAAAAACGAAAGCGTTAGGCCCCTATTTATAAGCAAATGTCAATGACCGGACCAGTTGGTTCGGCATTAGAGACCAGATGAGGATATCCAAGCTAAAACAAAGTACACCATCTACATGCACATGCCCTACTTTGGGGGGCAAGTGTTGTGTGTGTTTCGACCGGTCCGGCAGCGCCGAACCAACTCCCCTACCATCCAATGTCGAACCAGCCTACGTTCCTCACCTACCACCGAACCAACATATTCCACGTACTGCCGAACCATCCTACCTCACCTACCACCGGACCAACACTTCCAGGCCAGATTGCATCAGCCCAAGCCCACCAGCAGCTATATACATCCAAGACCCATGCCCCTAACCTCACTCTATAAATAGCGGGGCAGGGGTACAACAATGGCAGACAAGTTTGAGAGCTCGGGCACGGATAGAACTTTCAAACAACTTTCAGTTGCTTGTAATCAAAGCTTTGTGCTTGTAATCTGAATAGAAAAAGGAGAATAACACATAAAGTGGACGTAGGCACATTCTGGCCGAACCACTATAAATCTGTGTGTCTGTTACAGTTTAGTCCATCTATTTTATATATTCGCATAAATCACCCAAATCGCTAGGAACCACATATAATCAACTAAATCATACGACTGGGAGGTATTTGCCCATTTTTCGTGCAAACATTATTAGCTTTGATGTGTGTGTTTATGTACACACACACACACATATATATATATATTATTCTTATACACACACACAATATATATATATACACACACACACACATGAAGTATTTCTAATTTGAATATAAAACTATGTCCGGCTATATAATAAATTATGATACATTAAATCAAAATTTTGTTTATTATATTGATCGGTTTTGATATCTATGTATGTGTATATGCATACATGCATGCATACATAAATACATACATACATACATATACATAGTTTGGATACATGCATGTATATAGCAATTTTAATTTGAATGTAAAGTTATATTCGACTTTAAAATGACTTCTTATACATTAAACCAATTATATAAATGTATGTGTGTGGATGCGCACGCGTGTGTTTTAATGCACATATCTAGCTTTCTAACTTGATATTAGGTTATATTTAGTTACACAACAACTTTTGATACTTTGAACTTAAATTTCATTTATATGATATTGATATTTATCAAATTGGATGAATGTATGCATGTGTGTGTGTATAAATTCTGACACAAACACACACATATATAAGCTCTGATATATGTAAGCAATTCTAGTTTGAATATAAAACTACGCTCAACTTTAAATGACTTGTGATATATTGAACCAAATTTTCATTCTCATACATACATACATGTATGTGTGTGTGGGCACATGCATGTATATATATGTATGTTAGTTTTAATACATGTATATGATAGTTCATATGTATGTATATAGCTATTACGATGCATATATTTAACAGTTTTGATATATAATTAATGAAAATCAAAGTTGCTTATTTTTTTGAAATATGATGATGGATTTCATTTTATTTTTGAAATTTAAAAATATCTTCTTAACAAATTAAGTGGATATATTTCAAATTAAGCATTATTGTAATCATCGAATTATCAAAAGGGTATTAAGGTACTTTCATTAAATATGAGGCCTCAAATTATAAATATATTATGATAGAGCCTAAAAAATAAGTAGATTATAGAGTAGGCCACTTCGATCAAAAGACACTTAAATAAATGTATCCATTATCCCTAAAATCATATTCATTTTCAAATCTTATTTCCTTCTCACTCCTTCCTAAATCAGACATCCTGGTCTTCAACATTCATTGAATTGATTTGTTGTAACTTTTGATAGTTCATCTTGCTCTCTCTTCCTTTCCCTCTCCATCCAGCTTATACATCATAAATCATTTTATTTTGGTCAAACTACAATCCTCTTAATTTCTAATTTCCTGAACTCTAGTTTGGTATTGTTGGTGATTGAGATGAATTGTCATTTATCATCTTCCAACTTTTAGTGATGTTTTCTTGACATTAAAATGAGATTATAAAATATGGTTATGAAATTGAAAGGATGAAAAAAGAATTGACAAGACAAAGAGAAGTTTACGTAAATGAGAAGGAGAAGGAGAAAATAACAAAAATTGGACAAGGATAATTGTGTGCTTCTTTTACTGGGGGAATAAATGTTTGATTCTTCCATCAACTAAAAATTTAATTTATAACTTCTGAAAAATATTGTTTCCTTTATCAATATTGTTTCTTCCTTACTTAAGAACATGTTTGACAACTCCGTATAAGCAGTCAAACCTATTTACAACAGTTTGGAAATACAAAAAGAAAAGTGGTTTAGGAGTCATTAATTTGCATAACATGAATTTGTCTTTGTTAGGAAAGTGGTTATGAAAATTTAAGGATATCAATGATAACTCTATTTGGAAAGAAATTATTTCTAAACATTATTATAATGATAGTAATAAATTATACCAAATTACCTTCTGTTATTAACAAGTTGTCTAATTTTTGAAAATCAATTTTAAAATGTCATGAGATTTTTAACCTAAGTACTAATACGATTGTTCATTCAAAAAATCATACTTCTTTTAGGCATGATCCTTGGATTTCTATCATTCCTCTTAATATAGAATTTAAGGAGCTTTACGATATTTGTAACTTTAAGAATGTTATGATTTTAGATATTTCTTCTTCGGATAACGATCCCTCCTGGAATTTTAGTTCTAATAGAATTCTATAAAGTACAACTCTTAGACAACTTTCTTTGCTTTATACTAGTTTGAATTTATATAATATTGATAACGATAATGACAATATTATTTGGGAGTAGGATAAGAGTAAAGAATTTTCTTCTAATTCTTTTTGTAAATTTCTTAATTTCTCAGACGTAACTAATAAATATTTTAAACTTATTTGAAAAACAAATGCTCCTTCTAAATCTAAAATGCATATGTGGTTAATCATGCATGGAGAACTAAATACTATTGAATTATTGAAGAAAAAGTATATGCAAATTGATAATAAATTTCTTTTGTAATTTATATTTTGAAGACATTAAGCATGTGTATTATGATTGCATAGACACATATTATATTCTAAATAATACTCTCAAAATCTTTGACTTTAGTCTTACAACTAAAACTACGGATTGTGACTATTATTGGAATAATTTAAGGTTTAAGTTTAAAATGGAAAAAAGAATTTTACTTGCTACTTTATTCATTATAATTTGTTGGTATATTTGGTTTGAGAGAAACCAGATAATATTTAATAATAATAATAGTCATTTTAATAAATTGATTTTTATAATATCTTCATTTTGTTTTAGTTGGATCTCAAATCCTAAATATAAATTAGCTAAAATTATCATTTGAAACAATATCTTAATAGGGTTAGTGATAATATTAAGTTATTTAAACATGAAAATAATACTTTTGACATTAATAATTATAACATTAACAATTTTTCAAACTTAAACGATGGTTTCACTGATTATCATAATATCTTTTTGATCAAAGGAGCATAAGGATAAATTTCAATTTGTTTCAGTTTTTTGTTTTTGTTTTTGTTTTTTTAGTTTATAGATTTTTAACTTCTTTTGATTATGGATTCTTTTTTATTCTGTTTCTAATTTTTGTTGTTTTTTTGTCTAATTATCTTAGCTTTTGTATCATTACTTTTATTTCATTAATATATATATATATATATGTATATAAATTTCATTTACATATATGTATGTTATTCTTATAATCTTCTTTAGTTCCTTTTACAGATACAGGTTATGACTAGAAATGGTATTAGATTCTTTTTGCAGGTTCACAGGATTGCTATTGGCAAGATTATAGTAAGACGTTCATTCTGGACCTTCCGCGTTTGCATTGAGGAGTTCTTCTTAGTTCTTCTGCATCTTCAGTGTGGCGTTCTATTTTCTAGATTATTCACTTTTACAGCGAGGTGCTCTCTCCAGTTCTTCAGAGTTTACAGAGTGACATTTTTCATTCTAGATCATTCGCATCTACGGTGAGGTGTTCTTTTTCATTTTCCGAGATTGCAGCATGGCATTTCCTTCTTAGATGGAGCTATTTTCTGGTATCATTGGCGTTGAGTTGCTTCATAGACTTTTTTAGATACTTCTAGCACCTCACTACCGGACGGCGGCCTTGCCAGAGCTCGATATTGGGGGTGTAATGGGCGATGGCCTTACCGGAGCTCATTCTAGGTTCACCTGAGTTCTTTTATTTGTTATTTGTGTTGGAACTGGATCAGCCCACAGTGGAAGTTATGAGTGAGTTTCAAAAATTTAACCCTATTGGATCTTTATTGGGCGTATGAAGTCTAACTGAATTAGAATATTTCTAAATTTCATTTAAATAAAATTATTTATTTTATTGAAGTTCAAATATATTAAGATATGGAATTAATTTTATTTGATTTAGTTTATACATAAATGTATCATATATATATACGTGTGAGTGCACGTATAACATAATAATTTGTGAAAGGTATAATATGCCCATATGTAGATGCTGTGATTTACATCTCAACGGACATATTGACTCATTTTATATGTCATGTATGTTGTCCAAATATGTGCATGTATATGTGTTACAAAATATATATACACACGCACACGCACATGTATGTATAAATATATTATATATAATATATGAACATAAAACATTTATATATAAGTAAATATATCTAGAAAGAGAGAAAAATTATTTATAATTAAAAATTAACTTAGTTTGCAAACATAATAATTTTAGTATTTTAATTTGTAGATATTATAAATAAACTAATGTTTTCATCCACAAATAATTAACATAAAATAATCTATTGATGAAAAACTAAATTTTATAATTTTCAAAAATCTAGGATCATAAAATAGAGCTTAGAAAAACTCTAAAGATTTTTTAAAATTGAAATATTATTTTAAAAACAAATACATTGATTTCGACAATAATTATTTAATATAAAATAATATGTTATTAAAATTCAAATTTTAAAATTTCAGAAATTCCAGGGTCGTAAATGAAAGGTTGTGAAAATTTTTGAAGTATTTTTTTATTTAAATTATTATTTTTAATAAATCATAAACAGTTTTTTCGAAATAATATTAATTATTAAAAATAATAAACTTTGTTGAAAAATTCCAAAAAATTTTATATATGTTTTTGAAATGATATTATATTTTTTAAAATAAAAAATTTAATTTTAATGTAATAATTATTTTACATATAATAAACAATTCAATAAACGTTAATTTAAAAATATGAATATATGTATGATAATTAATTTTAGAATTTTTTAATTCATATTATATATAAAAAGGTTTACTAATTTTTTTAATCATATATATGTCTTATATATGCATATATGCTATTATGAGAGAGAAATATACACTAATATATATATATAAATTTATTAATAAATATATATAAAACAATTATTAATGACAAAAATTGATTTTGTAAAGTAAACAATATTTGTCTATATATAAATTAAATAGTATATTAAACAAATTATGCACATAACCAAACTGAATTGTGACAACAACATATACTTACAAAAATCTCACCTAACTAAACATATAGTAGTAATATATTTAAATAGATATGAAATTGCTCATTATAGGATCATAAAATATAATTTAATTGCTGTAATACGAATTAAAATTACCAATTTAATGATGCCTTTGAATCCACGTTGAAGCATATCCTTTCCTTTTATTGTTTTTGATTCATCAAACTGCAAGTCCGAAATCACCAACCTCTAACTATCGTATAGTATTATTTTAATTTGAAATATATTTGAGAATTTTAGAGTGGATTGAGAGCTATGTTTTAACCAGCAATGTAGAAGGTAATGACGGTCAAAAAGGTTATTTATTATTTTTAGAGATACATACATACATACATAGGGTTGAATTAGAGAGAAACGAGAAAAACCTTTTACCTGTTCTCACTTGATCTCAACCCATTATCTCTAAGTCAATTCCCTATGTTTTAGCCACCCCTAGACCTTCCCAAAACCGAAATTTGTAGCCTTAATGATGGGCCTTAAACTCATCTAAGCCCAAGCCAAAAAATATTATGCAATTAAATCTAATTTAATCATTTGTTGATATTGTATATCGATCGATATATTTATAACTATTATAAATATATATAAAATTATTTATTTCTCAAATCATATTCAAATTTTATAATTAATATTTCATAAATATTTATTAATTTAATTAATTTATAATAATTATAAAATAATTAAATCGTTTGGTCTTAAGGGAATTCATCATTTCGGCTGTGTAACTATTGGGTGTAAATTTGATCAGCGATTAACATCAAACTATTATAATGTTAAAATTCACACGTCACTTAGCAGATTGTGTGACATTATGGTTAAATTTATTGCTTACTCATTTTCGGTAAAATCCAATTTTAGTTTAATAAACGTTACCCAGTTGTGATATTTGTTTACACCAATTCTCTTCGTCAAAATTATATCATTTTAGACTTATGGAATTTGGTAATGGTCAAAATTCCAACCTCATCCACATTCAACTTTATAGTCTAAATACAAAGTCTTTGTTCAATCATAACAATTATTACTAACCGAAATGCTCTGGCCAGAGACTTTGAATTTAAGTTGATTGTGACACTAACCGCATATAACTGAGGAGATCATCTCTTCAATGGTGCTTCACTTTCAGTACTTCCACTCGATCCAACTATAGTCACTCGATGGACGTCATGCCATGATTTGGTTATAATCAAAGCGGAGCTTTCACATTGAAGATCCACAGTATTCTCAAGTAGAGAGAACTGTGTAAATCAGTCACATCGATATTTTCTGTTTTACCTTATTTATATTAACCAACAAAAAACTATCGAGTGAGTCGTTCTATAGTTATCCAATAACTATTAGTACGTAACCTCTAGGTATCCCCAGCAATCATGAGTAATACATTGTCCAACATTTGGAGAGCGTTACGTACTCCAGTTTCAACGGATAAGTCGATATCCAGTCTCGATGCATCTTGAATAGAAACATTTAAAATGGTATATTTGTTTCGTTGTGATAAATTACTCATGGTTACAATACTTTGTAACTACTATCACAAAATATACCATTTATGGATTTTCTATTAAATATACTTTTAATTAAGTTAATCAATTAATATAATCGCATTATATCAAGTATATAATAGGAAAAAAATACTTTTTATTTCGAGCAGATTGGTCAACGAGTTAGATATATGTAATAAATTACATAATTGCTCTTAGGGCATATCCCTAACTCTACCAATTTGTACTATGATTGGCTGCCTGCCAGGCATGATGGCAGCACCTTATCTTTCGTGGTATGTATGTATGTACGTACATACGTACGTATGTATGCTCTCCTCTACTCTAGAGGATCATACATTTCTCTCAAAAAAAGTAGTCAAACCTATTTACAATTAATTTGTTTCAATATTGATATTTGAAAACTTCTTATAAGTAGCTTATAAAAGCAATTAAAAAGTAGAAAATGGAGAAACAACCATTTGTTGCTTATAAAAAAATGAAGTAATTTCATAAATCGTTTTGATTAAATATTTTACTTATAACTTAAATCGTGCAAACACTTTTGCTTGTAAATTATCATTTAAAACTACTTAGAAGTCACTAATCAAATTTCCTTTAAAGGATTTTCAAAGTAAATAGTTACCAAATGGGCTCTAAGTCCAATATATGACTTTCAAATTCACAAAAATCTTATGAAGCCCTAATTCTTTCTCGTATCTTGAATTTTTCTATGTTCATCTTCTAAATTATTCATTCTAAAATTCACAGACTTGGATCATTTAATTTGTAAGCCCTAATCTTCGTTTACAAATCCTAATTTGTTCCTTAAGAAAAGTACGTTAGATTTGATACAATATTTCCATACTTAAGAAGATTTAAAAGATATTTGAGATAATTACTAAAAAATGTTTTCTATTTTATATGCATTAAAAGGGCAATGGATTAGCTACATAAGAGAAAGAAATATTTGAAAAAGAGTGAAGTAATTAATTAATTCTCTAATTAGATGATTATAGAAGAAATTTTATCAAACGCATTGTGGGAAACTGAAAAAATAAATGGTAAATGTTTCTTGTATGATTTGGAGAATTTATTAGGTATTGATTTATGACCATAAATCAATTACTTCGACCTCAAGTAATAATCCTTATATAAAGGTAGGGATTAGGATGAATAGAAGTATCAGAAATGATTTATCTTCTCTTTTGTATTTCTTTACATTCTTCTTAATCTAAATTATCAATCTTTTAATTCTTGTGGTAGTGGAACCACTATAAATTCGTGTGTGAACTCTCTATTTACTTTCTTGTGTGATCTGCTGATTTGCTATTTTATTCTCAAGTTCTGTTTGTTTTGTCGCACTATAATATGTTCTTATTGCTAGCACATGTATTAGGGTTGATTTGTAATCATTTATGTAAATTCACCCCTACAATTTGGTAATAGAGCTTTGAAGGTTGTTGTTGAAGCCTAGGGCTAGAAGGTGTTCGATAAAATGGCAGGACCTGGAAATGAGGAGGTTAGAATATGTAACCAACATTAAGGGTTCATATGCAACATCGGGTTCGCAGTTGGCTATAGAGAAGTGGAACGAAAATAATGATTTTAAGAAATGGCAGTTGAAGATAATGTCGGTGTTGAGAAGAAATCGTGTTCATCAGGTTGTATTTGACATAGAATCGTTGCTAGAGATATCCCAGAATTGGAAAGAAAGAAGATGGAAGAATGGGCCTCTACCACCCTCCAATTGGCCATGGGTGAGAATGTCATTACAGATGTTAGTGGCGAAACTACTGATAGATGCTTATGGAAGAAATTGGATGATTTCTACATGAAGAAGTCGCTCACGAATAGGCTGATTCTATTAAAGACTTTTTCACATATAAGATGTGGGAAAGTACGTCGTTAAAAGCACATCTGAATTTCTTCGATGATTTGATGATGAAGATGAAAGCTGGTATTCGAATGTGGATGAGGAGCAAAAGTTTATGGTGGTATTGTGTTCTCTTCCTGAGCGATACACGGTTTTCGCTAACAGCTTGATTTATGGAAGAAGCACACTGTCCATAGAGGATGAGAAGACAAGACTTCTAAGTGAAGAAATGAGGGATCAGATGAAGAATATGAGCGAAAGTGGAGAAGCTAGTAGTAGTCATGGGCTTTTATGGGGAGAGGAAGAAAGGAGAAGAAGGAGAATAATTTTAGAGGGTGTTTCAAGTTAAGGAAGCTTGGAAGTTGTTGGAGAAGTAAGTCTAGAGGCAACATGTGTCATCATTGTAAGAAACATGACCACTGAAAGAAAGATTATCCAGATTTAAGGAAGAGAAATGAAGCGAATGGTTCTTCATCTATTGCGGTGAAGAATGTTGTTTTTGATGATGTGTTGATTGCATCTGTTTTCGATATATCAGACCATTGGGTGCTAGATTCATGGGCATCTTTCCTTATGATGCCTAGGAAGGAGGATTTCTATTCTTATGAAGACAATTAGAGAAGTGCCATATTAATGAGAAATGATGATATTTGCAACTCATTGAGAGAAGAATTAGTGCGTATTCGCATGCACGATGGTGTGGTGCACACTATCACTAGAGTCCGCTATGTTCCAGGTTTAAGAAAACCTCTTCTATCCTTGAGTTAGCTAGCATCTTTGGGGTGCAGATTACGACAGAGTCAGATGGCTTGAATGTGACACATGATGCTCTTGCTTTGATGAAATGAATGATGGTCCGTAATTTTTATATGCTGAAAGGATCTACCATTTTTTGAGAGACGTTTGTTAGAGTTGATAGTTCAGAGCTTTGGATGCCAACGGACTCTAGCATCTCAGATTAGGTCATGTTTTCAGACAAGAGTTGGAAGCTTCTTCGAAGAAGGAAGTTGATAAAGGGTGAAAGCTTCAACTGTTTGGAATTCTGCCAGGAGTGTGTGTTAGGGAAGCAAATAAAAGTTTCTTTCGATGTTGGTACACATGAGTCTAAAGGAGTACTAGAGTATGTCCATATGGATGTTTGGGGACCAGTAGCTACAGCTTCTATTGGAGGAGCTATGTATTTTATCTCTTTTATCGATGACGAATCTCGGAAGGTTTGGGTGTATATG
The DNA here is from genome assembly GCA_030765085.1 of Allium cepa. Taxonomy (NCBI): domain Eukaryota; kingdom Viridiplantae; phylum Streptophyta; class Magnoliopsida; order Asparagales; family Amaryllidaceae; genus Allium; species Allium cepa. The sequence goes on along the minus strand of CM060931.1, from coordinate 1,022,977,736 downwards.
ATGAAAGCTAAGTCAGAGTCATTTGAAAAGTTTAAAACTTGGAAAGAACTAGTAGAGGATGGAGTAGAAAGGAAGTTGAAGGTTCTAAGATCCGATAATCGTGATGAGTTTGTTTCTAAGGAGTTCATAAATTTCTGTGGACAGCATGAAATTAGAAGACATTTTACTACACTTGGTGATCCGCAATCAAACGGAGTTGCTGAAAGGAAGAACATAACTCTACTAGAGAAGGCCTGTTGCTTGTAATTGACGGTGGGCTTGTCTAGAAGCTTTTGGACTTAAGCTTTATCAACTGCAGCATATATTATCAATCAGATTTCGTGCTCAGCATTGATGGGAGGATTCCTGAGGAAAGGTGGAAAGGTACATCTATACATATCGGTTATTTTCGTATATTTGGCAGCCTTGTGTATGTTCACCATACAGGAAATGACAAGTTGGAGGCTAGAGCCTTCAAGGCATATTTTTGGCTATACAGAAGGTATCAAAGGGTATCGCATTTGAAACCCTATTGATAGGAAGGTAGTGCACTCGAGACATGTCACATTTGATGAGTCCACTAGGTTCAAAACAAGGAGAATCCACTTTGTTCAGTAGATTCAGAAGCTGAAAAGCCTAAGGAGATGGAAACTATTCCAGCATATCAGCTTAGTAGTAGAGTCACAAATGTAAAAGAAGATAAAGTAATTGCAGTTGTTGATACATCATATTAAGGTCCATAGAATTCCTCTAGCAAAGATAATGATGGTCATGAAGCTAGAGATGATTCGGCTCAAGGTGGAGACGATAGGAGTTTAGGCGAAGTTACACCTATTCGGGCTAGCTCTAGAATTTAGAAGGCCACCAAATAGGTATGGAGACTGGAGTAATGCAAATCTTAGCCTTGATGATCATTTTAATTATGCACTGCATATAATGCAAGATGAGTCTTTCGACCTTGAAGAAGCTATGAATTCGAGTGCTGGCTCGAAACGGATGCATGCTATAGAAGAGGAGACAGATTCGTTAACGAAAAATCAGACTTTGAAATTGGTACCACCCCTTCAAGAAAGCCAAGCCGTAGGATGCAAGTTGGTATATAAGGTGAAGGACGATGGAAGATACAAGGCTAGATTTGTTGCAAAGTTCGAGCATTGCTTGAACTTAATTCGCATGCTAAAGTGCTAGGTGCCACTTGGTGGCACAAGGAAAGAGTGAATATACAGAGATGTTTGTTTTGGAGATTGATGGTTCCTACATGGAGGAGGTACTTTCAACACTTTGTTGGCAGGTGGTGGCCTTGCTGGAGTTCGTTGACAAAGTGGAATAGGTGATGGTCATGTCGAAGCTCATTGGGAAAGTATCATTGATGCCTTGTCCGAGAGCTGCTTGGAGTAAAAGAATGTAGATGGAGTTGGTAGGCTTGCGGGAAAAAAGGGTATTAAGATGGAGATTGTTAGATTTGATACAATATTTCCATACTTAAGAAGATTTGAAAGATATTTGAGATAATTGCTCAAATATACTGCCTCTTTTATACACATAAAAGAGGGCAATGGATTAGCCACATAAAAATATTTGAAAAAAAGTGAAGTAATTAATTAATTCTCTAATTAGATGATTAAAGAAGAAATCTTATCAAATGCAAACAAATTGTGGGAAACTGAAAAAATAAAATTGTAAATGTTTCCTGTATGATTTGGAGAATTGATTAGATATTGATTTACGACCATAAATCAATTACTTCAACCTCAAGTACTAATACCTAAATAAAGGTAGGAATTAGGATAAATAGAAATATCAGAAATGAATTATCTTCTCTTTTGTATTTCTTTATATTCTTTTTAGTCTCCATTATCAATCTGGTAATTCTTCTCTCTAAAAGCAAAATCTTCTCTTCCTAAGTGGATGTACACTATCTTGCGATAGTGGAACCATTATAAATATGTATGTGAACCTCTATTTACTTTCTTGTGTGATTTTCATATTTTCTATTTTATTCTCAAGTTTTGTTTGTTTTGTCGCACTACAATACGATCTTATTGCTTTCGTATGTATTAGGGTTGATTGCAATCATTTGTGTAAATTCACCCCTACAAAGTATGACCTAAGTTTATAAATCATGTAAAAATTGAAGTGCATTGAATAACTCTTCAAGATTTCAAGAGTTCAAGATATCAAGATAAGTAATAATGTCTAGATTTATGTTAAAACTTTATAATAGCACTAAAATCTTTATTCGAATTTTAATTGTGGAATGGAATCCACCTTCTCGCTTTAATAGTGGGATGGAACTCATGACCTTCTCTAGTGGAATGGAATCCACGAAATTTTTAAATGATTTATTTTAACTATTTTTTCAAAAAATTATCTTTTTAAAAGTCATCTCTCTCAGTTTAAATTTTTTAGCCTTAAAACTTTTCTTACCACCTTTTATATTTTTATTTGAAAACCATCTCTTATTTTTAAACTATCTTCTGGTTTTAATATTATAGCTTTAAATTTTCAAAATATATCCTATACTTAGTTTTTAATATTACTTTTATATTATAAATTATATATTTTTAAGATCACTTTTTAAATCTCTTTTATAAGTTTAAACTATATTCAAAATGGTTTATAAATTTAGAAATTGTTTTGATAAGTTTTAGAATAGAAACCATTTTAAAGCAAAATTAATTTTCAAAATATACATAGGCATGTCGACATACCCTATCCCTTCATGTCAACATGGTGACTGTAGAATTCAAATTTCAAATTTTCAAAAGAAGTATCTATTCGTCATAACCTTTCACGAATGGACATGACCGTTATTCTCCTATAAATACCAGCTATTTTCAACGAATTTTAAGTTAGTTTTTCTTCATTTCTTCACTCCTTCTTCTCCACTCGAATATTCTCCTATATTTTAACAAAACATTGCCGAAATTCTAAGTGAATCAAACTCGATCATCTCTAGTTTGATTCTCTGTCACTCTCTCATAAAGATCTTAGTGCTATTCAGAGTTATAGGATCATTTGTACCCAAAGAAGTATATCGACTCTCTCAATCTACCAAAGTGATGTTGGAAACGGTGTGATTGTGGCCTGTAATCAATTGGGTGTGACTGTAGACCGTAAATCAATTAGGTGATCTTGTATCCCGGTTAAATCAAGAGAGTTTACCCTACACTCGAAGACAGGAGGGTATATCTCATGGCCTTGAAATCGAGGTTGTAATATCGACATTATATTTGAAAAGAAATCTGCACAAGAAATTGTGTGGGACTGGGTATGGGGTAACTCTAAACCAGTATAAAATTCTGGTATGTTGTTTCTTTTTACTGCTTTTATTTACTATTTGCATATGTGTCTGATTCTGTGATTGTTTCTGTGTTTGTGAATTGCATCTGTTTGTGTTTAATTTCAAAGATTTCAAAAATTCCATAAAATCCATCAAACACTATTCACCCTCCCTCCCTCTAGTGTGTTAATCCAGCCTTAAGATTCGTATTCTGCATTTCCTACATTTGGTATCAGAGCATTGGTTTTCAAAGTTTTCATAATATGATTTTTTGAAAAATTTTCAAATGGCTGCCAACTTTAGTAATGTCAACATTATCACTATTTCATTTGTAGAGGGTCGGTCAACTGCCAGACCACCACTTTTTAATGGCAATAACTATGGATGTTGGACATGTAGGATGGAAATCTATTTACAATCAATAGAATTAGACACTTGGAATATCATATAAACTGAGTACACTGAACCCACAACAAATTTTGCACAGTGGACCGCTGAGTAACAGACTGTTGCACAAAACAATTCCAAAGCCATGAATATTCTATTTTGTTCACTTGATAGGAATGAATTTAATAGACTGTCTGTCTGTAAGTCTGCATATGAGATGTGGAAAACTTTACAAGTTACTCATAAAGGAACAAAAAAAGTTAAATAGACCAAAATATCCATTTTGACCAATAAGTTTCAATTATTCAAGATGAATCCAAATGAGTCCATTTCAGACATGTACCGTCGGTTTCAAGACATTGTGCACTCACTAATTTCACTAGGAAAGAACTTTTCCGAAGAAGATCAAGTTAGAAAAAAACTGAATTCATTCACTGCGGAATGGGATCAGAAGACACTAGCAATTGAAGAGGCTAATGATATCAATACACTGAAAATTGAAGAATTAATTGAGAATTTGATGTCGATTGAAGTACAAATGAAAGGAAGAAGAGAAAGCAAGGCCTCAGAAAAGAAGTCAATAGCGTTTAATGCAATAACAGATGGTTCAGACTCAAACAGTGATGACGATGAATAAATAGCCTTGATAACAAGGAATTTTAGAAAGTTTCTGAAATACAAAAAGATGAACAACTATAAGAGAAATGATCACAAGAATTCTTGAAATAATAATGAGACTCTTAACAACGTTAGATGCTACAAATGTGATGAGCCAAGCCACTTAAAAAGATATTGTCCGCATCCGGATAAGCATAACTTTACTCCAAGCAATGATTCATCAATGGAAAGGAAGAGAGCATATACTGCTACACTAGACGATTCAGACTCATCATCCAGTGATGAAGATCATAAGACTGAAAATTCAAATACGTGCTTTATAGCTATTCATGAATCTGATGATCTCAAAAATATGGATCTAAAAATAGGTACGCATTTAAATTATATTGGTTGAAATTGTTTGCTTGAATATTTAAATGTTTGATTGTTTGCATGTTTTGAAATTGCTTGCTGTTTGAATTTAAAATTTTGATTTTCAAAATAATATTATTTTAATAATATTTTAAATATTAATATTAAAGTGTTATTATATTTATATTATTTCAGATAAATTGTAAATTAGATCATATGATATGTGTATACAGGAAAATCGACTGAAGGAAAAACTTAGCATTTTTTTGGAATGAAGGACGCTGCAATTATTTTTACGTTTTAAGGGCGCAAGTTTTATTTTTCGCCTGAAGGAAATTCTTCACAAAAAATTAGACTGTTCTCAAATCTCGTTCTCAAATCACTAGTACAGGCGGTGACATCACAAGAATAGACGGCGCTGCATCACAGGAACAGGCGACGGTGGTGCAACCGTAGGCGGAGCTCGTTCAGGCGAAGACGGAGCTCATTTGTCAGGCTAAGGCGATGGACAGTAGGTGGTGGCGACTACTTTGAAGGTTTGCGGTGACTTGAGCCATGACTTTTATGCCGATTTCAAATGAGCGGCGATGGAGTGGAGGTTAAGGTTCCTGATGGTGCCAAAGGTAACGATGGCGATTATTTTTGAAATGAACTAAGAAAAAAATGATATATGAACTTATCATTCTAATTCTGTATATATAATGCATAACTGAATATTATATTCTGTATTGTTGTTATTATAGTTTATGCATTTCTAATAGCTTGATTGAATGTTCCTAATTTTCAAGGAGCTGAAGTAAGTTTTGTTTTAAAAATCTACAAAAGATGTTATTTTGATTAGATAAAATTACTTATATGTTTCACAAGATGATAAAATATGCATAAAACATAATGCATCAGTTGTTTGCTTATTTGTTATTGAATTGCTTTATTTTGAATGTTACAGATATCACAAATAAAATGCTAGTGTACTTCATAACTAAAATGCTATATTAAACTATCATTTTAAATATTCTAAACATACTAGTGGACTTTGTAATTAAAATGCTATTAAAATGCTACACTAAACTATTTTTTAATATCATAAATATGATAGTGAACTTCGTAACTAAAATGTTACATTAAACTATAGATTTGTATATTATAAACTTAATAATGGGCTTGGTAATTAAAATGCTATATTAAAATATCATTTTGAATATCTTAAACATGATAGTGAATTTCATTACCAAAATGCCACATTAAACTATTTAACTATCATTCGCCACATTCAATACGTTCTAATGCACTCTAAAAATAGAAATGATATTTTTACTTATCATTCGGCACATTCAATATACTGTAATGTACTTTAAAAATATAATGATATTTTTAACTATCATTCGGCACATTCCATTCAATTTGATACATTGTAATGCACTAATTTAAAAATACAAATGATAGATTGGTTTCATATGTACCCGATTGGGATTGGCATCCGGTTATCTTTTGCATCCATACGTACTCAATTAGGTTTGGCACCCGATTAACTTTTGCATCCATACATACCCAATTAGGATTGACATCCTGTTAGCTTTTGCTTCCATATGTACTTGATTAGGCTAGACATTCGATCAACTTTTGTACTCGATGGTACACTTAGTTAAACAATAAATCTCGAGTATAGACTGGTTACGTACATGCCCGATTAGGCTTGACATCTGGTTAGCTTTTACATCCATACGTACCCGATTAGGCTGGGCATCCGGTTAGCTTTTACATCTAAACGTACCCGATTAGGCTTGGCATCCGTTTAGCTTTTACATTCGATGGTACGCTCGATTAAAACATATATCTCGGGTATAGATTGGTTCCATATATACCCGATTAGGCTTGGCATCCGGTTAGCTTTTGCATCCATATGTATGCTCTGTTAAACAATATCGGGTATAAATTGGTTTCATATGTATCCGATTAAGCTTGACATCCGGTTAGCCTTTGAATCAATATGTACCCAATTAGGCTTGGTATCCGGTTACCCTTTGAATCAATACGTATCCGATTAGGCTTGGCATCCGATTAGCTCTTGCATCTATACGTACCCGATTAGACTTAACATCTGGTTAGCTTTTGCATCCATACGTACCCGATTAGGCTTGGCATTCGATTTGCTTCTGCATTCGATGGTATGCTCGGTTAAACAATATATCCTGGATGTAGATCGATTCCATATACGGTTGGCATTTAGTTAGCTTTTACATCCATAAGTACCCGATTTGGTCTGGTACCTGGTTATCTTTTGCATTCATATGTACACATGATAGTGAACTTCATAACTATAATGCTACAATAAACTATCATTTTGCATATCCTAAACATGTTTGTGGACTTTGTAATTGAAATGCTACATTAAACTATCATTTTGCATATTGTAAACATGATATTGGACTTCATTAACTGAAATAGTATGTTAAACTATTATTTTATATAACTTAAACATGCCAATGGACTTTGTAATTAAAATGATATATTAAATCTCATTTTGATATTGTAACTTTGGTATTGGACATCACAACTAAAATGCTATATCAAACTATCATTTTGCATATTTTAAACATGATAGTGAATTTCATAACTCAAATGCTACATTAAACTATCATTTGGCATATCATAAACATAGTGGTGAATTTTGTGATCAAAATATTACATTAAATATACATATGCTATACGCAATTATCATTTTGCATTTGGTAGTTCTTCTAAGGAATACTTATTTCATTTTGTATATTCTATTCATACTACTTCACTTTAAATATACTTATGCTAAATTCAAGTTCATTTTGCATATTTTTTCATCCTTTTTCAATTGAAATATACTTACGTTATATCCAAATATCATTTTGCATAGTCAGATAATGGTACTATTTTTAAAAGTATAAATGCTATATTAGTCTATCATTTAGCATATTAAACATGGTCTATTGTGCTTCAAATGTACAAATGCTATATCTAAATATCATTCAACTTGTGATTAAAACTTTTTGACTTTCTTCTTCTTCTATGTTCTGCTTCTCCATTTGTTTATTACCTCTAGATTAGTGGCACTTGACTTCAATTTTCATGAAATTTCTAATTTACGTTTGAATTGTAGTGTCAAATTAGGTTTTTTTCAATTTTGAAATTGGCGGCGGGAGTTTTGACGATGGCGACGGTTTGGACGACGGCGGCTTGGGTGGCTGTGGCTACGGCAAGTTAGGGCTAAGGTGTTGGTGGCTATGGCAGGCTTCAAACGATGGAGGAAACAGATAAAGTTGGTTGAATAGAACGCGCTAATGTCCTTAGGCCTAAATTTTAAAAGTTCCGTCCTAGATTTAAAAATTAGCATAAAGCTTTTTCTTTAAACTAATTTCCTTATATATATATATATATATATATATTAAACAAAATAGAAAAAATTAGTCACACGTATTATAGAACCCATGTCGACATGGCCCTACCCCTATGTCGACATCCACCTAGAAATTTGAAATTCTAATTTGAATTCAAAACTTTGAATTTTTCTCCACCTTTTCACCAACTCCGAAGCTCTGAAAATGTGTCTTTTGACCAGAGAACATGACTATTTGATATCTATTTATCTTCTTAAATTTATCCTATCTTTTCACTTTCATTTCAAAATCCAAACTCTCTTTCCAACTCTTAAACTCTCTACTCTCTTCAAAAAATGGCTTCCTCGAGCATTCCCTCCACCATTAGGCTGTCCAAAGCCATCAAAGAATTCCTCTACATTGACCCGGAAGTTATCAAAGTTTACATAAGTTATGTAAACGTTGGAAAAGTCCATACGAAAAAATTTGCAATCTTTAATGATTTTCCATCTTATGAACTCAATATTCTTTTCGAAGAGAATCAAATTCTTAGTTTAATTGATGATTCTCAAAATGATTTCGTTTGTTATCATAATCTTGTTAAAACGTTTTATGCATATTTGAATCGCGGTTTTTATGAAGGAAATGAAGGAGAAGTTTGGAGTAGTGTTAAAAGAACACGAATTTGGGTTGTAAGTATATCAAATTAATGAACATGATCGTGAAACATTTCATCACATTTTTTAAGGAGATGATAACTTTGAATTTATAAATCAAAATTTCCGTCCAAAAGTAAGAATTGTAAACCTTCTTTTGCAATATACCATAACTCCAAGATCAGGAAATTTCAATCACCCGACCTTAAAAGTTTGTAAGGCTCTTTTTGCTATTTATAGGCACTATGACATTAATTGGGTATAAGTTATTTTAGATGAACTTTGTCCTAAAAAATTTACTTTAGGAGAAAACACTTTGTATCATGAGATTTACCTTGTTTGGATTTTTAACTATTTTGGTGTTGATTATAAGAGAGAGGAATTCGTTTCTCGAAAAGTGTTTAATCATGCAAATATCTCTCTTATGAAAATTTCGTTTGTGGTTCAACCATATGAACACTTACCGAAAAGGATGAAAGGTCGGCTCATGAAGAGATGGAAGAAGAAGACGAGGAGGAGGAAGAAGAACGAGGAGGAGGAAGAAGGAGAGGAGATGGAGATTGAAGAAGAAGGAGAGGAGGAGGAAGATACATCATTAGAAATATTGAATACCCTATCACTCCCAACAATCCATCCAACAAGACACTTCTCAAAAACCAAAAGATATTAATGGAAAATCAAAAAATTCTCAAAAGATCCTTTAGTAAAAAGTTGGATAAAATTTCCACCAAAATGAACAAGTTCATTGGAAAAGTGAGTCGCAAACTTGAATTATCATCATCTTCATCATCCTCTATCGAATTCTAGTTTCCATTTCAAGCTGTATTAGTTCGTATCTTTCGATTAGTTAATGTTATGTATTGTTTATGTAATGTTAACTAAAATTTATCAATGAAAATCGTTTATTTCTATTCGCTAGCTCTAAAATATCTCTGGAATGCATGTTTTTATATTATATAAGTTTGTATATATAGACTTGTACATAATACAAAGAAACAAAGCATATTGCCAAAATCAACAGGGGCATGTCGACATCCCCTTACCCCCCATGTCGACATGCAACGGTTAGAAAATTGTTTTTATTTTGAAATTGACATAACTACCTTGTGTCTTAAAAAGTTGGATAAAATTTCCACCAAAATGAACAAGTTCATTGGAAAAGTGAGTCGCAAACTTGAATTATCATCATCTTCATCATCCTCTATCGAATTCTTGTTTCCATTTCAAGCTGTATTAGTTTGTATCTTTCGATCAGTTAATGTTATGTATTGTTTATGTAATGTTAACTAAAATTTATCAATGAAAATCGTTTATTTCTATTCGCTAGCTCTAAAATATCTCTGGAATGCATGTTTTTATATTATATAAGTTTGTATATATAGACTTGTACATAATACAAAGAAACAAAGCATATTGCCAAAATCAACAGGGGCATGTCGACATCCCCTTACCCCCCATGTCGACATGCAAAGGTCAGAAAATTGTTTTTATTTTGAAATTGAAATTGACATAACTACCTTGTGTCTTTTCATTTCAAACGACTTTCTAACTATTTAAATAAATGTTTCTTCCAGAAAAATGCATATTTTCAATTCTTCTTATTTTCTATTGAATTTCTTCATATTTTATCAAAATGGCATCTCATATTCATATCTAAGTGAGAATCTTGAAGAAACTCATATCTTTCAAGAACATACTTACTTTTATCCCTCGCAATCAACGACACTTAGAATTAAGCCAAATGCAGATGAAAAAGGAACAAGAAAGGCACTTCGATGCCAGTCGATGGATGATTTCAGCCCCCAACAAAGAAGAACTCGAAACGAATCCAGATGGAACTCCTAACAAGGATATTGAAAAATGGGATGCTATAAAGGCAGACCCTATCTTCGGTGAAGAAGGATGAGTTAAAGTTCCAAGAAACGTTTGATTTAACTTGTATGGTTTGATTTACTTTGATTTGATTTGGTTTGATGTGGTTTGAATTATTTGGTTTGATTTGACTTGATTTGAATTGTTTGGATTGATTTGAACATGGTGTGTAATATATAATTGAAATGGTATGGTTTGATAAATATATTGATTGATTATGTTTGAAATTTTCATATCTCTCATATTTACCTTACTATATTTTACTCATATTATTATCTATCACATTTATATTCTACTATAATGTATTATTATCCTATATAGTGCTATAGTATAAGATTTAAAGGGAGTTATGTAGTTTAGGATTAGTTTTTTGTGGATGACAAAGGGGAAGAATTATAAAATAGGTTAGATAGGCTTAGCTTAAGGGGGAGTTAGTAGATTAAGGGGGAGTTGTTGGAGTAAGGGGGAGTTAGAGTAGAATCAGAGTTTTGTGGAGTAAATTTTATAAACAAAGGTTGTCATCATCAAAAAGAAAGAGATTGTTAGTTCCTAAGATGATGGTTTTGATGACAATAACCTTAGGACTTGTTATATAATATAAATACTAATATTCTTATCTAGATATATATGTATATGCAGGATATATATGCAGGTACTGAAGAATGAAGACTGTACAGTATAGAGATTCAAGACTGACGAGACTGACGAATTCAAGATTGAAGAAACCAAGACTGAAGACTCATGAGTATCAAGAGTTCAAGATATCAAGAGTTCAAGATTTCAAGAGTTTAAGATATCGAGATAAGTAATAATGTCTAGATTTATGTTAAAACTTTATGATAGCACTAAAATCTTTATTTGAATTTTAATTGTGGAATGGAATCCACCTTCTCGCTTTAATAGTGGGATGGAACCCACGACCTTCTCTAGTGGAATGGAATCCATGAAATTTTCAAGTGATTTATTTTAACTATTTTTTCCAAAAATTATTTTAAAAGTCATCTCCTTATGTTTAAATTTTTTAGCCTTAAACTTTTCTTACCATCTTTTATATTTTTATTTCAAAACCATCTCTTATTTTTAAACTATCTCCTGGTTTTAATATTATAGCTTTAAATTTCAAAAACATATTCTATACCTAATTTTTAATATTACTTTTATATTATAAATTATATATTTTTAAGATTACTTTTTAAATCTCTTTTATAAGTTTAAACTATATTCAAAATGGTTTACAAAGTTTAGAAATTGTTTTGACAAATTTTAGAATAGAAATCATTTTAAAGCAAAATTAATTTTCAAAATATACATAGGCATGTCGACATACCCCATCCCTTCATATCAACATGGTGGCCGTAGAATTCAAATTTCAAATTTTCAAACGTCATAACCTTTCACGAATGGACATGACTGTTATTCTCATATAAATACCAGTTGTTTTCAACGAATTTTAAGTTAGTTTTTCTTTATTTCTTCACTCTTTCTCCACTCAAATATTCTCTTATATTTTAACAAACTCTGCCGAAATCCTAAGTGAATCAAACTCGATCATCTCTAGTTTGATTCTCTGTCACTCTCTTATAAAGATCTCAGTGCTATTCAGAGTTATAGGATCATTTGTACCCAAAGAAGTAAATCGACTCTCTCCATCTACCAAAGTGATATTGGAAACGGTGATTGTGGCCTGTATATCAATTGGGTGTGACTGTAGCCCGTAAATCAATTAGGTGATCTTGTTGCCGGTTAAATCAAGAGAGTTTACCATGGACTCGGAGAGAGGAGAGTGTATCTCATGGCCTTGAAATCGAGGTTGTAATATCGATATTATATTTGAAAATAAATCTGCACAAGAAATTGTGTGGGACTGGATGTAGGGTAACTCCGAACCGGTTTAAAATTCCAGTGTGTTCTTTTCTTTGACTGCTTTTATTTACTATTTGCATTTGTATCTGATTCTATGATTGTTTCTATGTTTATGAATTGCATCTGTTTGTATTTAATTTCAGAAGATTTCATAAATTCCATAAAATCCATTAAATACTATTCACCCCCTCTAGTGTTAATCCAGCTTTAAGATCCGTAATTTACATTTCCTACAACCTGTACGCTAAAGTTGAAGGATTTGAATATTTGTAAAAGTCACTGCTTATGAGCTTTAAGTATATTTGAAAGATAGATTTAATTTCAACGGAAATTGTAGAAAGAGGAGATAAAGAAGATACCTTTTGTTTACTGCAAAATTTTGTACTTCTCTTTCAAAGAAAAAGGGAATAAGAGAGAATAAAAGTAAACGTAAAATTGTTCTCTTCTCTCTTGAACCCACCAATCCTAATATATAAACTTTTCATAAATAAAAATAGTTTCTCATTAATAGAGAATGCAAAAGGGCAGATAATGAAAAACTTAGATTTTGTTGTAATTATCCAAGAGATGTATAACTAGCAGCACGTTTGTTTGATCTTTTCTTAGTAGAGGTGCGTAGTGATTCCAGGAAACTTAAAATTAGTATTAAAGCCTCCTACAAACTTACATACACATGCACACATATATTACTATTATAGAACTAAAAATGCAATCGGTCATAGACATGATAAAACTAAATGGAAGAGACCTAGAAGATATGATGGAAGAATGATTAATTTTAATTGATTGTATAATCTATTAGAGGAAGAAGGAAACTAAAGGGATAGATGATGAAAAGTGGTCTACCATGAACAGAAACATAAATGGCTTGTTGAATAAAATTTGGATAATTTGGTTTTCATCTTGTAGCAAATGAGAAACCAGCTTATTTTCAATGGAAGAAATCAAAGGAGACTACACAAAAAATATTAGCAATGAAAAAGGTGATCTAGTGCAAAAACTGATGAACTTGAAGCTAGAAAAGATGGGTTTATCAGTTAGCATCGACATATATTTAAAAGTATGGCCGCATGATGAATCATATTCAATGGACTTACACAATAGTCGATCTAATTCATTTGTAGTTGGATTAATTTTTGATGCGCAACTGTTCCACTTGACCTATAAATTCAATTCAATCTAGCATTTCTTGAATTGGATTTCTTGAATTGGACTAGATTAGATACTAATTATTGTCTATATACATGTCGACCGTTTGTATGAATCATTAATTATATGTTAGGTCTTATTTTATCAAATACACCATATAATATATACTTTAGAAATTTGTTTTTACTATATAGTTTACAATATTTAATTTTCATCAGTTTTACAGTGGATGTATAACATTGTTACAAAAACTTGTTTGTATCAAAAGTTGTTGTAAACTAGACGATCTCTGTTATAGATAATTATCTTCTTGCAGTTAGTCAAATAAAATTGAAATTAAGCATATAATATAACGTAGCATAAAATTATTTTCCTACTTTCTAATTAAATTAAATAAGATAGAAAATTTTCAACAATTTTTATTTTATCAACATTTAACTTCATAAAATTAGATTGACTCGTGTATGTAGAAAAATAAACAACTCTTAGGATAAAAACAAAAAATGATATGCTAATTACTGAAATAATAGTTATTTAAGTAAAATAAAATATGTATTATTTAAACACTTAATTTTAATACGTATTAATGAGTTAATCATATAAGTACGAAGATATGAAGAAGAAAAACGAGTTTAAAGTTCAAAATAAAACATAAGAAAAATACAAATCAAAACTAAGTGAGAACTGAAAACCCTATACGAAAGAAGATTTTATCACAAACAATCAAATTTATCAATTTTAAAATCAAAGTTAAACATTTGGTTTTTGATAATTTAAAATAAGTTTGATATGTTATCCAATTGGTTTCGACCATAAAGATCCATCAAACGATTCGACATAATTAGAAAAATATAATTTGAAACCAATCTAATCTGATTTTAAATTGGATTGGTACTGATCTAATTTTTTAGATTGGATTGAATTCAATCCTTTGGATAACCGATCCATGTGCACCCCAATTGAAATGTAACCTTAATCAGTTGTTAGATGCTAAATTAGAACTGATGACAAGACACAAGCTTTGATAGGTGCCTTGTCGTAGAATTAATTAATATTTGTACTGTCACTTATTTTACACTATAACATGGATCAGTAGGTGGGTTTATTTCACTATTGGGTGATAAATAGCCTATTGAATGAAAATATTGGAATGGTGAATCAAAAAGGAAAGTTGAAACCATATTAAAGACCATAATTTTGTTGAAAAATTGAAATACTTGAGTCCAAAGAATGAATAATGGAAGATTAGGATCAATCTCTAAACAAAGAAGATGGTTGCCAAATGAGAGAGCCAGCAATAGAGGACTTCGCATATTACTAGAGCCAGAATCTGAATCACATGTAACAGTTTTGCAAACAATTAAATGACAAGGTTTTCAAAACAGGATTTAAATCGTAAATCATAAAATTCAAACATTAAATCAAAATAGGATTTAAATCATAAATCTTAGATTTAAAATATCCATATTTTAAATTTCGTACACACTTTGAAGTTAATTTTGATGTTTGAACTTCTATATCTAAACTTAAAACTCGGTTTTTCTCTCTTGTTCATTTTTATTTTGTTCTGAAAACCTTGGAATTGGAACTGTAGATCCAAATAAGTATATTAAATATGTTAATTTATATTGAATGTTTTTCTAAATTGATGATTTAACTAGGTTTGTATCAGACTGTAAATTGAACCATAGATGGAGAGATTTGATTAGAAATAGGATTAAAATCGGAAGATTTTAAAATTTATGCCAACAATGCTAAAAGGGACAAAGGATTTCCGATGGCATTAAGAGGAAAGAGAAGAGGAACATTGTAATACTAGCATTGAACAAACAACTATAGGCTAAGAGGAACAACTCTATTAACAATCCGAGAAGGTACAAATAAGGAATCGTTGTTTGACACGAGGGTATGTTATCATATATGTGGAAGGAAAGACAATTTCGTTGCTAGGAGATGAATATCAGTCAATGGTCATAAGATGGATGCTAAATGTGTCAACTCAATAGGGTGCTTGATAAAAAGATTTGGAGATAGCACTTACGAGGGTTAGACACATTCCATATATCATGAGAATATTATTTTACTTGGATAGATTGACTCCAAAGAAACTTGTTACAGCCTGAATAAAGGAGTATAAGTTACTTGCGCTAGAGGAGGGAGGTATAGATTATACAATTTGATTGAAGACACAATTGGAGCAATGAGTAGGGAAATAGAGAATTTCGAGACTTCTGTTCAAGGTGAAGTCAACTCCCTTCAATCAAAGATCGAGCAACAAAGGAAAGCAAAGAAGATGCACAAAACCAACCTTTATGGTATTGCAAGCACTTAAGTAAGATTGGAATACATGTTTGGCTAGTGAACATGCATATGAATGTGATTTAAATTGGTTGAAGATGAAAAAAAGTACTAGACATATTCATATCCAGACGAACATATACAATGAAACAGAGGGAAATATAACATGCATAAAGAAGCTACCCTCAACAAAACCATGAGTTTTGTCAACATAAAAAGGGTGCGTTCACAAAGAGCAATTTGTCCAGTTCAAACATTTGTCACGTCAAAAACTTCGGACACACCAAATTTTCTAAACTGGGCAAAGCCTATTTTGATCAGCTGATGGAGCACAAGAAAATTGAACGGTTTGTTGTTGACGCGTCCACAATGATCCAATTTTCTCCAATGACTTTTTTCCAAATTTTTCTATAAATTCTTAACTCCTTCATATCTTCTTCCACACCAATGCCACTTTCTACATGACTTCATATTTTCAAAAATAAAAAATGCAGAAGTCCAAAAGTCTGATCTACTGTTGCTACTTTACACTTTCTACGATACACAACAGATGCATATGATACCATTGGAACTAACAAAAAAGGGATGCACAAAAAATTACAATAGCGCTCAACAATGTTTTATAGAAATGTCTTGAAGAACCAGAGGTGGTCGACTAGCGTGTTGAACACAAATCTAAAGTACTAAACAATAGTGGATGTTTTGGTAAAGTTTGTACAATAAAATTGTGTTAGGATAGGTTTCAAGGAAGGAATCGCATTTGACTAAGGAACGGTGAGTTGATCATGTTAAAGAGTTTGACACGTCTATTTTGAAATATAAAAAGGACTTTAGAGAATGTCAAATTTTAATAAATATTATTTCAAGAATCAAATGCCACTGAGTCGCTACATTCTTGCCAAATGAAGAAGCACGTCAATCTCCCATGCATTCATATATTACCCAATCCTCTATCGATCAAATATGATTATTTGATACAATGTACAATAATCCATAAGATGTTCAAGTACAACCTACCATGTTTTTTCCTATTGTATCTTCTACACCAACGATGGATCATGGATTATCTTCTAGTACCTAAACTCGTTCTGAAGGAGGCCGAAGGCTACGGTATGATACCTAAGAAAAGGTGGATAATCTTATTGATGTGATATAAGAACACCAAATGAAGAAATCTTGGTCGAAAATAGAAACCCGAAGCATAACTACATGTCTAAATCCAATGTTCAATACAAACAGTATATATTCTATAAGATCTTCTTCATCGTATATCGCTCTTGCTAATCATGTGAAAATGATTGGACAAACTGATGTTGATGAAGCATTAACGGTTCTGAAGAAAAATGAGAAAAGGGACCTTTTCACTGTTTTAGATAATGAAAATGCACGAAGCTGGTTGAAGGTTGAGAAAGAACATATGAAGCACAATATCCAGTAACTGCAATATTTGATCAACAAATTTGCACCTAATCTGTAGAATGTGTGTTCTTACTTTTATGCCTATTGTTTTTTTTTCAATCTTGGTGTCCCACATTTCTTTTAAATGCATATGCTTTTAAATTTAGCATTTTTCATATTAACTTATAATTCAATATCAATTATTAGTATTTATGTAAAAATAATTAAGAAAATTTAAAAAAAATTAACTATACAATTTCATGCAAACAATCATTTCTCTTTCGCCGCCCCAGTCATAGCACGAAAATGCATTTCCATTTCGCTTAACTTTCCTTGTTCGTGCCTCATACAGAATGTCCCTTTCAATTTTCATGTTTGCTTCACAAATAATGCACCCTAAAGCTCTCATGATTATACAAAGAAAGCATTATGTTGACAAAATATGATTGGCATGCATACATTTAACTATTTTCAACTTTAAAAATAATTTTTCGAAAAGGATAATATTTTTGTTGGAATCTAGTGTGGATACCTTTGTTATACTTTTGACTTTGAGGATCTGTTATAGATTCGTTCAAAAAATAGTCCAGCCCTATCGAGTGACCTCCTACATACCCAAATGGAATCAATCCGATGTAGTTCAAGGACTAAATTGGCATTATCGTGAAAACCAACACTTAGGTGATGAATACCTTTTGGGTTTGAATTCTTCACTTAGTGTAAACTCTTCAAAGCCATATTGAGGTTTAATGGTGAACGAGTCGTGAACCAAGTATCCCTAGTGATATAATCGGAAGAAGCACACATATTGATTTTCATAGGTTACTATGTTCTGTATGCTGCGCACATTAATGGTCATGTGCTCAAACCCTGATTTTTCATGAGTCTGCTTAGAAAGTGGTCTTACTTTCTTAGAAAACGACCTGATTTCCACACTCATATAGGTAAGTCTTTAAGTGCTTCTGCGATACACTTGTTTATAGATTTATTAAGAAATTTAATCCATCCTCATTCATGTAGAATACCCAACACTACCTTATGGAAAATTTGGTGGTGTTCCATAATCATTCCTTTAACTTTTTGATATCCATTGAACTTTGTCTATCCTTTTCAAGACATAAGTTGGGTTATCGTTAGATAATGATCAACCTTCATTCACAGACCTTAATCTCATTTCTCTTGATTTTATAGAAACTCGCTTTTGGAAGACTCTTTATAAACAGGTCAGCCAAGTTCTTCTTTGTTTCTATGTAATTGATTGTAATTACTCCTCGCTCAGTAATTGACTTATCATATGATACTTTGGACTCACATGTCTAGACTTTCCAATATATGCCTTATTAGACACATTATATATCGTAGCCTGATTATCGCAATGAATCACGACTATCGAAGATGGCTTGGTCCATACACGAATATCTATTAAAAAATTCCTTAGTCATTCCACCTCTTTACATGCATCTGCTAATACGATTAATTCTAACAATATATTGACTCAAAAACACAGGTCTACTTCTTGAAACACCAAGACACAGCAGCACCTCTTAATGTAAATATCCATCTAGTTGTTGATTTAGATTTGGATTCTACATTGTTCCAAGTAGTGTCACCATATCCTTATAATGCACCAGGATATCATTTATAAGAAAGACTTTTCAAATAAGCTAGAATTCTTGAAATTGTTTTTCAATATTTCGTACCTGGATTACTCGTAAAACGACATAATAGGCTTATAGCGTGTGCTATGTCAGGTCTTGTGTAATGCATAGCATACATAAGACTTCCATTAATATTGGAATATTATAATTGAGAAATAGTATATCTAGTATTCTTCTCTAACTTAATACTAGAATCTAAAGGAGTCAGAGCTGATTTGTCATTATAATGACCATATTTATTGAGAAATTTCTCGATATAATGAGATTGTGTTAACACAAACTCCCCTGGTTTTTTTAGAACCTTAACTCATAAGATAATATCATTTTTTTCTAAATCTTTCATATCAAATTTCAAGGACAAAAACTTCTTTGTTTCGTCCACACAAGATATTGTAGACCCAAAAATTAGCATATCATCAACATATAAACATAATATAATATAACTGTTTTTATATGATTTTCTACATATACATTTATCTACATCGTTGACTTTAAGTCCATATGATAATGCTACTTAATCAAACTTCTCATGTCATTGCATAGAAGCTTGCTTCAGGCCATAAAGAGATTTGATTAATTTGCAAACTTTTCTTTCTTGGCCTGACAATATGAAACCTTCGGGTTGTTCCATATATATTTCTTCCTCTAAGACACCATTTAGAAATGTTATCTTTACATCCATTTGATGTACAACTAAATTATGCAAGGATGCTAGCGCTATCTAACAACGTATAGAAGTAATGCGAGCAATAGGAGCATACGTGTCAAAACGATCTACTCGTTGTCTTTGTTTATAACCTTTTGCAACTAATCTGGCTTTAAATTTGTTAGTGTATCCATCTATATTCAGCTTTTTATTGAATACCCATTTACATCTTATTGGCTTAACACTAGGAGGTAAATCCGTCAAAATTCTAGTTTGTTTGGACATAATTGAATTCATTTCATCATTTATTGCCTCTTTTTAGAAATTTGCATCTTTGAAACTCGTAACGTCAGAATAGGATCATCATTTACATTTATTACATAGTGATATTATGGATTTCATCCTTAATGCCTTCAATAAGATATATATAATAAAGTTAGGGCCCAAATTCTTTTCTAGTCTTTCTCTTTTGCTTCTTCTTCGTTTAGTATCTTCTTCACGTACTGATATTTCCTCGTTGTTTTGGTTAGAGATATAATCATCATTAATCTCAGCATATTTTGATCCAGATGGTATTAATGGTTCATCACTATTTTAGGCTTGTGTTATATATTTATTCTCAAAAAATTCTACATCTAAAGATTCTATAACTTCCAAAGTATCTAAAACAATGAATCTATAAGTACTACTATTTTGAGATTATCCAAGCTCCGTTTCTTAATTTGTGTCATTTAGGATCCGATTTTTTGACATAAGCTAAACAACCCCGGACTTTAAGTTTTGATAAGCTTGGTTTTTCAATTAAACCATAGTTCAAAAGGCGGTACATCCTTTTGTTTCAAAGGAACTCTATTTAGAATGTAACAGGCCGATAGCATAACATCACCCCATAATGAATTTGGTAATTTAGAAATAATAAGCATTGCATTGACCATTTCTACTAATGTTCTATTTTTCCATTCTGTAACACCATTTTGTTGTGTAGTATAGGGAGTCGTACATTGATGAATCAAACCGTGTTGTTTGCAAAATAAGGTGAATTCATGCGAAAATATTAACCGCCTCAATTTGAATGCAACACTTTAATTTTAATTCCAAATTTTGTATCCTCTTTTACTCTGTAAATTTTGAATTTATTAAATACCCCGATTTTGGATTTCATTAGATATACATAAGCACATCTGGATTAATCATCAATAAATGTGATAAAGTATTTATTTCCTCCGTATGTTGTATGACTTTTAAGATCACCAACATCATTATAAACTAAGTCAAGCGAACTAGTTCCTTTCAATGGATTTGAAGGATTTGCTACGAATCTTTGTTTTAATACATATCTCACATTTATCAGTAGATTCAAAATTGCAATCAGAAGTTAATCCTGACTTATGCATAGATTTAAAGGAAACTATTGTTTGCATATCCTAATCTGCACAAATTAAAGGATTTAACAATATAAACATAACTATCTACTCAACTTAATCATTTCGTTACAAGAGTATCCCTGACCCACAAAACTGTCATTCTTTGATAAAACTAGCTTATCAGACTCATACACCATCTTGAATCATGTCTTCTTAAGGAGGTATTTCGGATACAAGATTCTTACAAATATAAGGTACATAAAATACATTGATCAAAGTAAGAACTTTTCTCAAAGTGAATGGAATTTCAACAGTGCATTTTTCAATGACTTTGCTACGAGCTTTATTTGTCCCGTTAACTTCATTTTCTTCCCCATTTGTTTCATCGTAGGTCTTAAAGAGACTACAATATTTGCATACATACATACATACATATATATATATATATATATTATTGATCTAGTGTCGAGCTAGCAATAGTTTTCTATACCACTAATGGAGTTTCCCTCCTGCATTACAGCTATAAGCTTTTCTTCAACCTCATTCACTTTTTGTTTCTTTCGTTGACGACAGCCACGAACATAGTGGTTTAGCTTGTTACAAAAGTAATAAACACCCTTCCTTTTGTCATCTTTCATTTTTCTTTTCTTATTTTTATTCTTTGGCTTTGATGAATGAATTTCTTCAACATCGTTGTCCTTGGAATGAAATTCGGTTTGTTGATTATCGATTTATTCACGTTTTGTGAGTCTTCTTATATGCAAAGATGACGTTGTAAAGCTTCTAAATCATAGTCTACTTCGGCATGTTTCAGTTTCTTCATATGATCATTCCAAGAAGATGGAAGTCAGGACATAATAACCACAAATACGAATGATTCAGAAAGCTCTATATTGGCATCTTTAAGATGATTGACAATAAGTAAAATTTTATTTACTTGTTCGATGATCATTTTATTGTCAGTCATCTTAAAATCCATAAAATCGCTAATAAGAAATTTCTTATTACTTTTCTTGGAAATGCAGTATTTGTTCTCCAAAACAGTCCATAATGTCGTCGTAGTTTCCAAGTTTCGATGTGCATTGTAGACGGATGTAGATAGTGCATGCAATATGTGTTTACTACAAATGAAGTCGTCCTCCTTTCGCTTATGGCGTTTAGCTTTCAACTCAACAATATCTGTTGGATTTTCAGTCAGTAATTCTTCCAAGTCAGCCTCTAATATGTAGAAAAGTTTCACGGTAATGAGAAAGAACTCAATTATCTATTGCCAACGAGTAAAGTTTTCGCAATGTAATCAAAACGTTCTAGCCGTGTTAAATGTTGATTCATGACGTGAAGTGCATTGTAGTTGCTTGAATCCTCCATTTATTGATAATATTCTTTGAAAATTATTAGAATATGGTGTGGATACCATTGTCGTACTTCTGACTTTAAGGATCTATTATAGATCCTTTCAGAAAATAGTTCAGCCCTATCAAGTACAAAAGGATTATCGAACTATTCCCGTCAGGATTCAACAAAGCTTTCTAACGACGTTACTTAATTCAAAGTTTTGTACCACTTTGATCAAGCCAAGAGCGTAGTATAAAATATTTCTGATAATTGCCAAGAGTGATGAGAGAAGAAAATGATTTTATCAGAAAATCTGATTGTATTAAATGCATGGACTAACAGTGCTTATATAGATGACGAAGGATGCGAAGATGAGTTGCTTCTCTTCAGAAACATCGTTAGAAAAAGTACCAAACGGAAAGGAACATCCATCAGGAAGAATTGCACATCTTCGAATAAACATGGCTGTCCATGACCTTTATTCATTGTGTGTTCTGTATTACCACCGGTCCACCTGTGGACAGGTGGTTTGAAAATATACAACAATTTTTGTCATAGAATAACATCTTAGTTTACATTTCTATTTAATGGTCAATATTAGTTAAAGGTATTTGTTAATGTATGAAATGTCATTACGGATGGATAACAATTATAAATTTATATATATATATATATATATATGATTACCCATCTTTAATGAAATTGGAATTAGGGTTTCAATAACATAGTTTGATTATTTTACAAGGTAAAATTATTTGAAATTAATAAAGAAAAGGGGTCAAAGCAAATTGTGTCGTTTTTCTATAGTTTTCATTTCTTCTTAATTCAAGGCTTTATTTGTTTAAAATGCTTAAAATTTAATGTCAAACAATGATTGTTGAATGCTAGATATTGGTTATTTTCTAAATACTAAATTATGAAAATTTGTTTATATTTGTAAAAGTTCCAATTAGTGTTTAAGTATATTGTTATTTTGAACATACTACCCTCGATATTAATTGGTTTTACATAACTATTAAAATTAGGAAATTTGAACAATGATAATTTTAAATTATTAAAAAGCTTAAATTTTGAAAATTTTGGATTTCTGTAGTATTTGAATTATGGAAAAAATTGAATATTACGAAAAAAGTTGGATTTTATTAGTTTCAATGAGACTTAAATTTCAAATTGTCATATTTCAAGATTTTAGTTTTCAAATATTTAGTTCAAAAAAATAGTTATCGAAAAATTATGGTATGTTTGACTAAATTTTTTTTAAGTAAATGAATTTAGAATTTGGATTTCCAAAATATGTAAACTTTAATAAATTTTGATTTTCAGAAAACTGGAATTTCAGACAAATGGTTTCTTAATGTATCGCCTTTTTTTTTTAATTAAGTTCTGTTTTTAGTTTACAGTATAGTCTCATAATTGTAATTAAGGGTACAAACAGAAGAAATTTTTTATTAAGCATTCACAAGTAGAAAAGGTTATGTAAAAACGTTGAACTCTTTTTCATTAATTGTTAGAGACAAACACAACAAGTGTCAATTAGGTGAACATTCCTAGCAACAAACACTACCTATTTAATCTAAGTGTGTAGTTACTACCGAGCCTAGGAAACCAAACATATAGATCACCTGATAGCCATGATCATGAGCAACTTCAATGATACTTCTACGCGTCACGCCGTCAAGAATAGTCCCCCTTGTGATTGGAGTTGCGATAACATTTTTCTGTATACAGAGAAGTAGAATACACTTTAGTTCAATCTTCCATTTTTACAGTAATAGATAGTCATTCAACAAATAAACATTACCTTGATGATAAAAATATTGCAGGCAGAGCCCTCCTCTAAGTATTGATTGTTTACAGAATCAACATACAACACATCTGCAAATCCCTCGTTCTTTGCTTTAATTTGTGCTTTCAAAACCTGTAACACATAGTGAGGAGTTCACAATGTTTTAATTTGTTTTCTCAGGAATATTAATGAAGTGCATTGATAATACCGGTGCATAATTAGAGATTGCTTTAATATCGCCAGTGCCACCAGGACATGAACGATGAAATTCGTCTTGTAACAGTAAATTTATCGGTGACAGACCCTCCTTTGCAAAAATGTAACATTATTCAGTTAAAACTTAAAACAGTTTGCCAATTTATTAACTTGAAATAGCAAGAACAAATACAGAAAAAAACTTGCCTTGAAGTACAATCCAACTGGGGAAGCATAAACTAAAAATGTATATTCAGGTGCAGGAGCCAAACCAAGAACTGGTCCACTTCCTATAAGCAGCGGCCTCATGTAGAGAGAGCCCTTTGCTTGAGGCGGAACCTATTTCAGGGGCAGACATTTATTGGTCAACTTTTAAATCTAAACTTAGATCTCCTGTATGTAAAAAAAAAAAAAAAAAAAAAAAAAAAAATCTTGCATAATCTACCATTCACTGGAACTTTTAATTAATAATTAATAGAAACTTGGCTCATAATATACATTGTGCATGTACATTAACATCACTCTACCTGATTCAGCTATGTTGCTTGGAATGATGTTTGTTTCATGATTTCATCTCCACTAACCAAAGATAGTGTTGTAAAGTGGTGTAGGTATATCATTCGAAGACACGGTTGAATCACTCTCTTTAGAGTGTTTTCTCACATCTCGGATTACAGAGGTTATCCACTTATCGTGTATATGTAAGGATGAGGCTTCTGTTGGTGATAACTATTGAAACGAAGTTGGTAATAATCGTTGAAACGAACATACACAGTTTTGTCCTAACGCTCGACCGCCATCAACAAGGACATTGTCCTAGCACCCCACCTAGAGGGTTGCCATCCATGGACCCTCCGTGGTGGCAATCAATTTAGATAATTGTATTAAAAAAAACTTACAACAGAAGTATGCGAAACACTCACACTAAAAATCAGTTTATTTATTCTTGAATTTATATAATTGCAGTGTAAATAGTTTAGAAAGCATACCCAGCGCTTATTTGCATTTACTGTTTGCTTAACTGCATTGACAAACTGTTCAATGGTTGGTGATGGCATGCACATTCTCTCAGCGCCTAACTGCATTCTAAAGGCATTTTCTTGGGGTCTAAAAAGCAAATAGCCTTCACCATCCTTTTTCCTATATGCTTTTAATCCCTCGTAAAGACCCTGAAAACAAAATTTGCTTATCTCAGTTCTCACAAAATATCAAGAGTACATTTCTGCACAAAAAAATTAGCAAAAAGTGATGAATATAAATTCATGAAAAAGAAATTATGAACAACTTGCCTGTCCATAGTTTAAGACTCCAGCAGATGGTCTCAGCTCGAGATTGCTGTATCGATTGAGTTCACCATGTTGGAAATATTCGCCGAAGGAACATTTCATGACATACATATAATCGGTTTCTACTACACCAAACCCTAGCTTGTCCCAATCCAAATCAGCTATTGCATTGCAACTCCTATGTTCAGCAATTTATATTGAATATTGGTTCTTAATGTACATTTAGTGGATCGAACTTAAAACCTCCAGCAACAACTCAAGTTGGAAACCTGACCACTTAAGATAAGTAGTCGTTGGCAATTTAGTATTATTGTTTATGTAAAACTAAAAGATCATTTTGAAAAATAATAATTGACATCCACAAACAACACAGATATTAAACATATCTTATCACTTCATGGAGAGTTAGACTTCCTTTGTTATGTTCATGCTAATATTTCAACTTTTCTTTCAGGGGATTTTAAAGATAATCAGTTGGGCGATTTCTTGCCTTCTTGGTAATCATATACAATAGTTTCTGGGATAAAATCTTCATTCACATTCGCATCATCATCTCTTATAAGATAACCATCCATCAGAGGCATTAACCGGTAAAGATAATTTCTATCTGATTCGACACAGGATCATTAAAGGCTCGGATCCCCATATCTCAGCATGTTGTGGCTTCGCAAATGTTATATGTATGTAAACACACACATATATGTATATAATAATAATAATAATAATAATAATAATAATAATAATAATAAATAAAAACTAAAAAACTCTTGCCATATGGGATTACCAAGTCCTTTAATGGGCATTCCAATTATGAAGAAGATTTTTAAGATACTCGTTTGGAAGTTCAATATAACCAAGTATGCTCCATTGTAAAGCGATAAATTGTGCAGCTGAACTAAGAGCAGGCAAGATAGCTGTAGATGAAGGAAGAGGTATTTCGAAACTGTTCATACGAATGGACAAACTCATTAGAGTTTGTTACAGATCAGTAAAACATGTTTTTCATATCTATTAAACAATGGTAAAACAATGGTAAAGCGGAAAAATTTCAGACTCTCTTATTAATTTTAGGAGTTTTCTCCACTCTCCTTAATCCTCTCAAGATATTTTGTTTTTAAATTTTATAATTTATCATTTTAAAATTATTCTACTCAATTTCTTACACTATTTTACATTCAAAACCAATTTTTCAACAAAATTTACAATTATTACAAATCTGTTCGCACTTCTGTTCTAATATTTTACATTCAAGCCCATAAATTTAAATTAACTACATAATTCAAAATTTAAAATGTTTGATAAACTCACCAAATATTTTATCCATCAAATAAATCTTAAAAGATGACAATTTCAATGTGTATACCTTAGTCACATCAACAAAATGATAAAATTAAATTTTCATTTAGATACAAAGCATATAAATTATAACATAAATTATATACATTAAAAATAATAATAAATTTATTTTATAATTCGTTTGTCTAAATGTAGTTATGTATTGCACTAAAATTTCTATTTTCAACTTCAAATGCTTACATTTTAAATTTCTACAAGTACTTACAAACTCTTCTCAATTCTCCACTAATATTTTATATTAAAGTCCATATATTTAACTAATTTTGCAATATTAAATCCATAGTATTTTAATAAATTCACTTAACTAATATCCGTTAATTCATCTAACAAATCCTAAAAAACAATTTAAATATATATACAGTACTCGTATATATGAGCAAAAATGATATAATTATTTTTTTATTTCGATATAAAGACATATAAATCACATAATATAAAATGTAGACATAAATAATAACATTTTATTTTATTTATAATTCATTTATCTTAAAAAGTTATCATATATTGCATAGCTAAATTTCGTAGTTAACAACCTTTAAATGATAAATTCATATATATTTTTAAAATTGCAATGTGAACGCACGTATTACACCGTAAAAATTAAGCTGTACAAAATTATCTTTTAACATGATATTAAACCTTACCAAATTCATAACTCAAGTAATGCTACATAACAATTATTTTTGCAATTATCAAAATTATAAACATGACCCCCTTACAACAAAATAAAATCTATGGTTGGTAGCAAAGTTAAAATTGTTTAATAATTAAAATCTCAAATAATGGATTATGATTCACATATAGGTAGCTAGCCATAATATGCTCCTCTCATCTATAATTATGTACAGAACTATTCTCAATTTTCTCCTACTTTTTTACCTTCAATTCCTTATAAATTATTTAAATAAATTCAATTATGTAATATTCATTAATTCGTTTGTAAATCCTAAAAAACAATCTAATATATATGCAACGTTCATATTAATAGAAGTGGTAAAAAAAAATTCCATTCATATATTAAAAATGTGCATATATAATAATACATATTTGAGCTAGAAAATTAATTCTCGCATAGATATATAATTAGCAAAGATTGAACTTTCAACCTTACATTTGAGCGTCCTATGTCATTTTAATTCAAAATTCATCTATTTCAATAAATTGATAACGTATTGCATAAAATTCTGTTTTTAACAATAATTAAAATATAAATATCATTTTTACTAACATTACCATGTGCAACGCACGGGTTACACACTACTATACCAGATAATGAGACTTGGACTGCATGGTCAAATGTCCCAATAGAAAATGAGATTAATGTGGGAGGACTGTTAGCCACTTTTCTAGGCTAACACCTAAATTGACTGAATCACGAATTATAAGCAAAAAATTGAAGAAATCAAAGAGAAATAGAATAAAAACACAATATTTTCATAGTGGTTCGACAAAAACAGCGGCCTACGTCCACTTAGTTGTTTTTATTGATTAATTATCTTCGGAAGATTCAATTTAGAGTGGAATTTCTAGTTACAATGGTTAGATCTCGGATTTTGTCCAAGTCAAATGAGGAACGAGAAGAAGATCCCGAATGTCCCCTTCTAGTTGAAGAAGACTTGCTATTTACAGGTGAAATCCCATTAGAGTTGGTAAAGCGAATTTGAACGAGTAAACACTCAGATCCAGAGTTCTAGCCACGAAGATCGAGTCAAAGTTAACGTTTTCTATCTCGATATCATTCGCTATCGATCGCCGTCGGTCCATATTTGTCACATGACATCTTGTATTTTCATATAGCTGAAGTTTATGAATCTTTTTTGCATATAAACCAAGAACATCAGATCGATCGATGTCAAACGATATCATTCGGCACCAATCGATTTCTCTTCACAATCTTTTGCATCTTCCTTCACGCCTTCAAGCACACGATAAAGTTAAGTGGGTCCCACCTAACTTTTTGTAATGGTTGGTACCGATCTATACCTGGCGATTTTGAGTCTTCAACGCTTAATGAAATTTCTCTGTTCTTCGGTCTTGGTAGTTGTCAAGCTTTCTGGTCAATTCCTTCATGTTTTAGTAGTTCAGTTTCTCTGATCTGAGTCTATATCAAGACTGTGGTAAATTTATCGGAAAAACTTGCCGCTTAAAGCATACTTTTGATCGATAAAAAGCGTGCTTTGATGAAGAACACGTATCGAGACTGGCAAATTGTCATCAGTTGTGCTCTCTGACTATCTGCTGCACCAATCATGACGAATCATCATGTTCTCTCAAATTCACCTACGAATCAAAGGTCGATGTGAACCCATCATGGCTATAGACTTGAATCCTTGTCTAAACGTCAGTCAAGAATAATCATCATCTCGTGTTCTCGTGAGATTTATATATCATGCTTAAATCATATATCTTGCTATCATGCAATATAAATCATGGCGTTATATTTCCCTATTAGAGTATCACTTATAAATCGTATAGTATCTCCTAGCATTTCATTATGTGTAAGTCCAATCAAATCACAGAAATATATTTGTCAATTATTCAGTATTCATAATCAAACCATTCGGAATTGAAAGGTGCTCAAACATACGGTTTAAATTTTAACCTCTTCGGATTAGATACATGTAAGTCTATATTGGACCCATCCGCTCGCTCTCTGGCGAGGAAAGTTCAAAGTCAGTTCGTCCACTTGCTCTCTGGTGAGGGGCTCAAAGTTTAAAGCGAAACTATCCACTCACCCTCGAGAGGACTTGTTATCTTATATAGACTCGTCCACTCACTTTCCGATGAGCTGACTTATATTCTTCAATTCGTCACCCCGTCTCTCCTGTCGGGAGAATCATAATCTATCAGTTTATCTATGAAACATAAGGGATAATTGAGTTGATTGGTGTCATATAGCAATATCAAAATCAAATAACATGTTCAATCAACATCTGTCATCAGATCATTCAAGTATCCTTATTCAAATTAGGGTGCATCAAATGAAAATTAAAATATCTAGTCCAATCAAGGAATACCTTCAAGCTCAAACTAAGAGCATGCCTATAGGACCGATCGAGATCGCAAGCATGTGTAAGTGTCCCGAAGATAAACCTTAATAGTTTATTCAAAGAAAAAGAAAACTGCAAAATAAACGTAATTCCAATCCATGCTGATTATGAGATAACCATACCCGATCCAGATTCTCGTCTACGTCTAGGGATATTCACCACAGTTGGTGGTCGCTTCTGCTGCACCATTGTAGTTCGCACAACCGTTAACTAATTCCTCACATACTGTTGTAATCGGTTGCTCCAAATATGTTCTTCTATCAAATCTCTTTAGTGCATGCACTCGTTTATTGTATGTCCATCCAACACATGCAATACACAATATTTTTTAGATTTTCTTTCTCGTCCTATGGGTTCTCTCTTAGGAGGTTTCCTGTATGGAGTATGCCCTCTAGTTTCAAAGTAGATCCTCTCTAGCATCTTATTTAAGTCAGCGTAAGAGAAGAACTTCGGTTTCCTCTTTAGTCACTTCGAAACTTTAAAGCTATCAATAGTTTTTCCTATTCCTTTATCATTTTCAAATCTTGTCTTGGATGGTCCTCCATCCTCCACACCATTCGCTTCACCATTCTCAGTCTCCACATCTTCTTAATGTAAATATTTATCAACTTGAAAGTAAAAAATCTACGAGATCCTTTGGCGGATGCCTTTTCAAAGTCTTCTTAAATTCTATTTTATTTGCAACTCTGGCAACCACCGTCATAAGAACGATCGACGGGTCTGGTTTCTGAACAACAACTACTGCTGCGTCAAATCTGGTCAAACAACTTCCCAAAGTCTCATTCTTCCTTTGCTCCACATTTGAAGCATCATCACATTACTCGATCGAACTATATGAACTCTGAACTAGCTCATAAATTTTTCTACTAATTTGGTCCACGTGTCGATAGAACCATTATCCAGTTGGCGAAATCACATGGTAATCAAAAACAACGGGATGCATCATCTCGTCACTTCCTCTGAAGCTCCCAACACTCTCATGTATTAGATGTATCTTATCAAATGGACTGTATGATTAGTCCTTCCATCATACAGTTATAAGTTAAGTAGTTTAAAATCTTATGGATTTTTAGCGTCCCGGATGTTTGGGGTGAAAGAGTTCTGATTCACATCCTCTAAACTTCGATCTGGAGCTCCACCTCAAAGCACATGTCATATCATCTCAGCTATGCGATCTTCTTAATTCAGCTGAAATTTCTAAGGCTTCACATGCCTTTGGTTCAAAACTTCCATGTGCTCTTTTTTCCTGTGGAGACCTTCCGGTTCTTTTCCATGTTGTCGTAAGTTCGCATTTTTATCCTGTTCGCATGCTCGAAATAATCTCTTAGAGGCACTCTTCCTTGCTCAACATCCAAAATAGCTATGTCCTCTGGCCAGATCGGTTGGTACTGACTGGTCCGGATAGGTAGGTATCAACCCGTTGGGGAATATCGGGGTCGAGCCTATTTTGTTCTATCTTATTTTCTTGTGCACCTCCATTTTAGGCTTTCTCTGGTCTTGATTTCTAGCTGGTCCGGGTGCTCTTTATTGTTCCATCCGTTAGAAAAAACCAATCATCATCTCCTATTGTCGAGCTAACAATCTTATTTTGAAATAAATGACGTATGGTTCGAGAATCATATAGGCGTACTATATATATATATATATATATATATATATATATATATATATATATATATATATATAATAAAGGCAGAGGTCTCGGACCCCCTGGTTGCACAACAATAAAACTGCCAACACACCTGACGAGATAGCACTAAAATTCAAGTAGATAAAACCAACTCCCCTTGCCTAATAATTGTAGATATATGCCAAAAAAAATTAAAATACCTTAAAAAAATCGATAGAGGCTCACAAGTTAGAAGAATAGATCCCAACGCATCTACGAAACCATCCAATAATCTCATGGAAGTAACCAGGTGAATAACAAGAGAAAATGAGTTTTTTTGGTCCCAATCCTTTGCAGTCAAAATCTTCTCATTGTTAGCGTTGTATTCGCCATCATTGCAGAGGACTACCTCATCATCCAAAGGTCTACGGTAGAGTTCTCGTTCATTGGTTTCGTCATCCAAAATCCTATTGGAAAAGACCTTCCATAATTAGTGATAACACAAACCACTGATCGGGTAGGTCCTTGTCCTGGCCTTCTTACACCAAACAAGTGGAATTTCCTTTGAAAGTTTATCAGCTAACTCCGGAGCAATATGCTCAGCACTATCGAGGTCATATTCGTCATCATTCCCTCTTCTTCTCCATAGTCACATAGATAGAAGGTGGATTTGAACTATGGAACACCTCCTAGCCACCTCTCTGCTCTTGCTGACTTCCTTAGACAATGACTCTCCTGGCAGTAGGCCTCTTCATCATCTACAAATCGGATCTCAAGTTGTTCTCGGTGAAAGCACAAAATATATTAGCTTTTTTTCTCGGCTAACACCTCAAATTGATTGAATCACGAATCATAAATAGAAAATTTAATAAATCAAAGAGAAATAGAAGAAAGCACACAATACTTTTACACTGGTTTGGCAAAAACAACAACCTGTGTCCACTTAGTTGTTTTTATCGATTAATTCTCTCCATAATATTCAATTTGCAATGGGATTTTGAGTTACAATGGCTAGATCTTGGATGTAGTCCAAGTCTAATGAGGAAGGAGAAAAAGATCACAAAAATATTCTTCCAGTTGAAGAAGCCTTGTTATTGATAAGTAAATCCTCCCTTCAAAGTTGGCAAAATGAATTTGAATGAGAAAACACGCAGATCTGGAGAACCGGCCACAAAGATCGAGTCAAAGCAAACGTCTTCGATCATCAATATCATTCGGTACCAATCGAAGTTGGTCGGTACCAACTGAAGCTTTGTCATATCACATCTTGTATTTTTCTATAAATGAAGTTTCCGAATCTCATCATTATTCTGCACTGACTAATTTTTCTTCATAATATTTTTCATCTCTCATCATGCCTTTAAGCAAACAATAAAGTGAAGTGGGTCCTGCATCGCTCTTTGTATCGGTCGGTACCAGTCGATAACGATTAACACCGAGTGATTTTGAGTCTTCAACACTTGGTGAAATTTTTTCATTTTTCAGTCGCGGCATCTTTCAAACTTCATAATCCATTCATTCATGGTTTTATAGTCCAGTTTCTCAGATCTAAGTTTATTTTAAGATCGTGGTAAATTTTGCCATAAACAAGGATAAAAGCGAAAATGAAATTGAAACATGGATAAGAGACAATAAAAGTATGATAGAAAAAGTTATGATTGTGGATCGGCTAAATTAGAAGAAATATGGCAGTATTTGGTTTTTAAATTAGTTGTGAGTTTTTCATTTTCAACGTGTAGTGTAAAATGTACGAAAGATGAAAAAGGGTGGAAAACAATCAATTTATAAAATGGTTTTACCATATACATTAAAATAAATTATTGTTTTCCTCTTTTTGGAAAATATAAAAAACTTTCTCTCTTCACATTCTCCTCTTTATTGGAATGACTTCCAACTCCTTATCCTCTCGCATGACATACATATAAAAAACGCAGAACAAAAATCTCATTTTCAAGTCAAGCAGTACCGTAGACTCCTAAGAAAGGAGAGAGAAGATTGTAAAACATTAGCACGCTAAATGAAATGTCTAATAGTGTACATATAAAATATATCGGCTATGAGGACTAACAGTAAGCGAAGTATTTTCCAAACATTGACGAGAAAATAGAAGAGCACAACCTCTAGCAATCGTACTTGATGCACAACCGAGAGATATTTCTTCTACTTAGCTCCCCAAACTCCTCGTAGTTGATGCACAACCTCTAACAATCGTCATAAAGTACATTCTTCAGGGCATATAAGAGAAGTTCTAAGGATTGACGAGAAAAAAACAAAGAAAGCAGTATAAGACAAGCGGTATCAAAGAAATCGTCAAAGGAAATTCGAACTGCATGGAAAAGAGCTTAAGATATCATGAAGCAAGAGATAGGAGAACGAACCAAGGAAGAAAGAAAGGTTTTCACCAAACGAAACCACCCGATACTGAGAGGTATTTATTGGGGTTTAGGCCAGCGTGCACTCTCCTCAACCTACGGTCTTTTATATGTACCATATACAACACGAGCCTGTGGATCTATAGAGTTGGTTCCTCTATAAATATCAACCCTGGCAACTAAAGAAGGATCTTCTCACTTTTGGCACTTCTCCTTCTTTCTCCTGTATTTCTCTTCACAATAGTCACCAAGATAGATATTATTAGCAGTTCTAGGCTTAAGGACCTATCAATTTCTTGTACTTGTGATCTAAATCTCTCTCAAACTCATAATCAATAAAATATAAAGTGGACATAGATCAAATATTGTCGAACCACTATAAAAATTCTTGTATGTTCTTTACTTTCTTGCTATTTTTTGTTAGATCTCTATATATCAATAGATTTTAGGTATTGTGTCATTTTTGACGTTTTGGTGCTTTCATTGAAAAATAGCTAGATTTGATAAGCTAAAGCTTGGATATGAAATTTAAAGAAGATGAAGAGGCCTAACTCCAGATCTAGAATTGGAGAAAGTCAACCAGAGCATGTGAGCAGTCGGATGGCGTTCTCAAATTTTAATCATTACATTATGTGACCAGAGAGAAGATGAAAATAATGATGAAAGAAATGCAAGATGGAATAATGGCTCGACAACGTGAGATGCTAGATGGATTTTTCCAAAGGTTAGGACAGTAAGGAGTAGTTGGAGCGGCTGGAATTTAGAACCAACGATCAGGAACTAATGCAGGAGTACCAGGAGTTAGAGTAGAGTAAACTAGAACGATTCTCCTACGATGAGGATCACTCGGTGTCGACATCAATCCTCTTGGTATCGAGAGGAATTCACTCGAGAGCAATGTCAGTTCAGGCTTGGATGAGCTGGAACATCGAAAGCAAATGTACCTTGGGTCAGAAACACAAATCAAAACGTGAGTGCATAACAACCGGAGAAGTATGTGTCAGAGCTTCTCCATAAGAACAGCGGGCAAAATGAAGCTAGAGGTGCAGATCAGAATGCAAGCACGCAGCCAAAGAAGTATGTGTCGAAGTCCCCCCTCAAAAGCAGCGGCAGAATGCGGCTATTGATCGAAGATCTTTATTGGACGGTAAAAACTGCATAACTGAGTTGGTCAGAAGGATAGTGAAAGTTGGGCCACCAGACCAGAGTTTGGAGGACGTAAATAGAAATCCATTACCCCTAATATTCGGAATGTGAGAAAACCTCTATATTTCAAACTTCCGACGTTAGAAACATACGATGGGAAGACAGATCCAATGATTCATCTAATGAGATACATCCAACATATGGAGGTATTGCATGCACCCGAAGAGGTAATCGTGTGGCGCTTCCCATTATATCTAATAGTTTAACAGCGATGTGTTTCAAGCAGTTGGAGAATGGGTCCATAAGCACATTGATTGACTTATTGTATAGGTTCTTGAGATAGTTCGAAGTTCATATCTCTCGACCAAAGAATGTGAGGACGATATCAAGCGTAAAGCAAAGGCCCGGAGAGACTTTGAGAAGCTATTTGACGAGATTCGACGCGAAAGCCGCCGCAGTAGATATCTCGGACTCATCGATAATCATATTAGCGGCGGTATTTGGAGTTGCAAGCAAGACCGACTTCAAAATTGCATTGGAAAGAGATCCACCAATGGATCTCGCGGAGTGTACCATGACGTTGAGAGATATCTATGTCAAGAGGATGCTAAAATTTATAATGCTAATATTAATATTGTGGATGAAGGAGGACTGACAAGTGGAAGAGAAAAGCTGATAACGACTTCGAATAACCAAAATGGCAGAGGAGGGAATCAAATTTCTCTTCTTAGACTAACCTAACCGAAACCCTAGAAAAGATATGCCTGGATATTATGTGACAGATCCTCTATCGGAGGCCAGCTAATAGGGAAACCACAGATCGGGAGAGAATGTCCGAAAAGTTTTGCCTGCTCCATAAGCTAGACCGACATAAAACGAATGAGTGCAGATACCTTTGCAATTTGAAAGAAGAATTTGTTTGGAGTAACCAGCTACAACAATACGTAAGGAATCAAACTACGATGGTGCAGTCGGAGCAGCCACCATCTACAGCGAATGCATCAAGACACGACCAGGAACCTGGGTCGAGATTGGTAATCCATGATCAGGATGGACAAGAGACATATTCCTTTTCCACGGTTTGCTTTCTGTTTTGAATAGTCAAGACGATAATAACCTTAGACCTCATACATGTATACGGAACCTCGATTGGTCTCTAGGCACACTCTAAATCGGATGTCTGAGATGAATACTTAGGATGTTTGCTTACTTGCTTGATTTGAATATTTGGTTTTTGAAATCCATTTCAACGTGATGAATGATATTGATCGTGGTAGTCCCATTCGAAGAGATGGGGCACTGACCTTAGGAAGTAAGTCCTCTTGCCGAAGAGTAGGCAGATTGGACTCGGCAAGGATCCATAGAGATCAAAGTAAGGCCTTAAGTCCCCTCGCCGGAGAGTGAGAAGATTGGGCTCAGCAAAGATCTGGAGAGATCGAATCTATATTGGATGTTAAATGATTCAAAGAGATCGAACCCTAGATTGGATGATTGAACGGTTCGAAAGAACAAACTCTATATTAGGTGATTGAACGATCCGAAGAGATCGAACCTTAGATTGGATGGTTGAATAGTCCGAAGAGATCGAACCCCAGATTGAATTGTTGAACGGTCTGGAGAGATCGAACCTCAAATTGGATGATTGGACGGTCCGGAGAAATCGAACCTCAGATTGGATGATTGGACGGTTCGGAGAGATCGAACCCTACTACATAAATAATCCTGTGAAATCGAACCCTGGAATGGATATTAACCTAAGATAAGGATTTGAACACCCTACAATCAAAGTAAAATAGATAAATCTCAAGCGAACATAGGATTATTTTGATATACAATATGATACCTCCGGATAAAGACAGGCTGATCGTGATTCATGGTTGGCATTAAAGCAAGGGCTGGAGTCTTTAGCTACCGAGGTTTGGTTCATAGGAGAATTCGAAGGAACCAAATGATTCACCATAACTTGGATCAATGGATAGTTGGAAAGATTGACCGTCAGAAGTCGACTACTGCTGAAACTTGTTCTTGAGCTAAGCACACCTTACATTCACAAGGCGTACTTTGAGGGCAAATGTTAACCGGCTTCTTGACCAAACGAATTTTCAACTGGAATTGAAACGTCAAAATGAAGGAAAAACAACAAACGAACTTGAAAAACAGTCAGAATGTGATGAAAATGGCACTCAACATGTTTCAAGCAAAACAGGGATAAGTGGACCTCTTGGTACCGAGTGGTATTTCTTCCACTTAGCACTGCCAAACTCCTCGTACTTGACGCATAACCTCTAGCAATCGTCGTAAAGTACTTTCTTCAGAGAATAAAAGAGCAATTCTAAGGATTGACGAGAAAAAAGCAAAGAATGCAATGCAAAACAAGAAGTGTCAAAGAACCCGTCAGAGCCAATTCGAGTTGTATGGAAAAGAGCTTAGGATATCACGAAGCAAGAGATAGGAGGATGAATCAAGGAAGAAAGAAAGGTTTGCACCCAATGAAACCACTCGTTACCGAAAGAAACCTATCGGTACTAGAGGTTTTCTTAGGTTTGAGCCGGCGTGCTCTCTCCTCAACCTGTGGGCTTTCTTCTGAACTATATACAACATGAGCCTATGGATCTGCAGAGTTGGTTCCTCTATAAATATCAACCATATGGCAACTAAAGAAAGATCTTCTCTTGCTTATGACATTTCTCCTTCTTCATCCCCTATCTCTCTTCACAATAGTTACCAAGACAGATAGGCAGTTCTAGGCTTAAGGACCTGTCAATTCCTTATACTTGTGATATCAATCTCTCTCAAACTCATAATCAATAAAATATAAAGTAGACGTAGGCCAGAGATTGCCGAACCACTATAAAAATTCTTGTGTGTTCTTTACATTCTTGTTATTTTCTGTTAGATCTCTACATTTCAATAGGTATTTAGGTGTTGTGTCATTTTTGGTGTCAGCAAGTAATCCAGTAGAGGATCAAGAAAATCAACTTTTACAAATCTCACAGGAGAATCGACGATATGAAGCATGCGAGAGCAGAAATCATGGCAATTGACTATCAAAATGAAGAAAGGTGCATTAGTTGATGAAAGTATATATAACAAAACACGAAGATTCTTGCATATAAAAAAGGAACTATTTGGCATCATGGGAAAGTTCATGGTAAATGCTTGAAAGAACAAGGATGGTTATAGTCCTTGAATTTTAACCAAAGCAAATAGACAAGATGAGAATTTTATAAAACCCACCATATAAACTTAAAAACCACAAAGGGTTTCTACAGCAAAATGCAAAAATTTAAGATATTGATACCTATATGTATTCTCCTCCAAGTCGCTTCATTGATGGTGGATGAAGCAAAAGGTACTCTATAAGCTAATATTATGGCATAAACCCTACTGTCTTTTCCGATTTAAGGTATCGTTGGTTTAAAATGTTGAATGTTGAATGTTTAATGCTGATTGTTGAATACTTAAAATATTGTTTGTTTACGGTGAGATTAGAAATTTGTTTTGTGAACGTAAATTACTACTTTGACAACAATACCCGTCAAAGTTAAAATTAATTATTCTTTAGTGCAACTGCCATACAAAACACACTTAATCATCTTATTTTATGTATTATATTTATACATAAACAAAAAAACAACAAACGCTCATGTGTGCAAGTATTACAAAATCTATAAAACACGTCAAAAGTAAAAAAAAAAATTGATGACGTAAATATATTTTATAGGAGTTTGGCCGAGAAGAAAATATTTCATTATAATAAAATTGAAGTTTGTATTGTGTTTGGATTATCAATTAATGATATTAGCATTATTAATGTGTGTGTATGTGTATACATATATATACACATAAACACACACACAGAGATATGTGTGTGTGTATTCAATGTGTTGAAATAAGTCATTACAAAAATATCATACGATTTGTCCAACTTTTTATAATTACGTAATATGTTGATTTTCTGCGTATGTATTGCAGATTTGTTTAAGTTTTCATTTACCTTAAATAAAGCAGTATTGTTCGGCTTGTCAAAATTATTTATTTATAACTTTTTCACATCTACATTACATTTTTTTTCATTTTTTATCTTACTAACAAATTTATAAAATATCATATTTTGACTTCAAACTGCATGCAAACGTTGGGGTAGGTTGACATTAAATATTTTTTTGTTAACTTTTTAGTATATTCGTTTCTAGTGATTGAAACTGTACTATAAAATTAAAACCAAAACAAAACGAAAAATACACCGGTTGAAGACAAAACTGATTTCTAATTGTTTGATATAATTACCATAAATTATAAAACAATTACATATAATGTTGCATATGAGTATAATTATTGAAATATATGGTGTAATAGGTAATTCATATATTCTTACAATAAACATTAAAAATTTGCTTATTCAAGTAAGTGTTTTTAGGCTCAAGGAAAAACTTAGAGAAAAATTTAGTCTCAGAGACGAAAGTTTGTTTTTTAGGCTGAATGACACTTTTTAATGTAAATCACAGAATGATAGTTGTAACTATCATTGTCAGTTTACACTAAAAAGTGTCCTTCAGACCAAAAAACAAACTTGTTGTCCCTGAGACTAAATTTTTTTGCAACTTGTTCTCTGTGCCTATTTATAATAACATATTGAAAATGATTATTTAAAAACAAACGAGCCAACATCAACATATCACTTGTTTAATCAAATATCCAGTCTATTTTAATTTAAAAGAAACACAGCTTAAAGAAAAACAAATGTCCTTCTGTCTAAACTATTACCTAAA
This sequence comes from Allium cepa, assembly GCA_030765085.1. NCBI lineage: Eukaryota > Viridiplantae > Streptophyta > Magnoliopsida > Asparagales > Amaryllidaceae > Allium > Allium cepa. Next base: position 1,022,937,960 of record CM060931.1, on the reverse strand, counting down.
ATAAAATACTTCTCCTTTCTTGATGTGAAACGTGCATCCCAAATTAAATTAAATAACGTATCAACCACTGCACTACGCCTTCATACAAGTCGTCCTCCTACTGGACAACAAGAATCATGACCACTGTTTGAGTTAGAAACTCACCTTCTAAAAAGCTTATATGGCACGGTTCTACTAAAAATGATACGTTCTGAACGGGAGTGCAAGATCATACAGAAAGCCGTAGATGTCATCAAAGTTTGCAAGTAGTGCTATTACATACTGAAATTGCTCGAAAATAATCTTTAGTCGTCAAATTCAAGGCAACAATTCAGCTGAAAGTTCAGAATTTAATTCAAAATCTTGAACTGGGCTTAGGCGCTCATTTAATGGACGCCCAAGCCCCGACGTCCATTTTATGGACACCAGACTTCTGAAGAACCACATTCAGGGCTGAATATTCAGAGCTGAATTGACTGAAGATGCCCTAAGAAAGAAGAACAGCTGTCACCCAAACACCAGTATCGGTACACTATAAACATGTATTAAAGATTGAAATAGACTAAGTTCTCTCAACAAAAGTGGACCTTTAATATCATGATCGGATTGTAGTTGGTGTGGCTTGTTTGGAACAAAGACCTTTTAATAGCACCAACTTAAAATGGTAAACATTTATATTATAAACTACGAATTATATAGATTGATCTCAAAACAGAATTCATACTTAAATAAAATCCAACTTAAAAGTAAATTACCTATCAGAATCACCTGCAAGTTGTAGAGAATAAGGAGAATATGAGGAAAAACATGAGCATCTTCTAATCTGCAGCATAATAACATTTGACATATATGTATACAAAATGTATATCAATTTATCGGTACAGAATATATAAATTCACTAATCTGTAAAACAAACCCTGAATTCACAACTGCCTGCAACTTTTGCATACACCTTGATCAAACTTGTGCTTTTTATTGACATGATGCTAAGTGCAAAACAAAAAAAAATTCCTGAATCTGAGAATGGTGTAAATGTAAAAGGTAATTAGAAAATCAAAACCTCAAGAAGAGAAGAGGGATACATAATAGGATAACTGGGAGAAATGAAGAAATAGACAGAGAGTTGTGCTTTGTCAGCTAAAAGACAAATGACATGTTTGCATCATAAGTACTTGCTGTAATTTGTCCGCTTGGGAGTTAACTGCAGTTCTAAAATTAAAATGGATACATAGCCAAAATTGAAAGGTTGGCTAGATTTGCTTATGATGTTATAAGTCATTCCAGAAATGCCAATGTTTATGTTCATAACAGTAGCATGGTACAAGGATATTTCATCTACCTTGATCGTCGTAGCCTCATAACTTTCGATTGCAAAATCAATGAGGATAATAACATAAAAGACAGTCTAAAACATCGATGAATATGCATTTGATAGTAAGAAGTGAATGCATCCAGAAAATTAGCTTGCTGCCACCAAGTAGTAATGTATATTGAATTATTATAGAAACGGTACAGATGTTAAAACTCTGAACAAAATGACAGAAATGTCGTAATAAAATTTGTATTCATCTCCCAAGTAAACCACATCTCTTAAAATCAAATTTGGATGTTTGCATAACAGCCTTGTTTCTTTTGCAAGCCTCTGTGTTTAAATGCACTCTACCAACACATTCAAAGTAATAACACTAATTCTAGTTAAACAACTCTAGTAAGTATTAAACTCGGTCTAGTAATTTGAAAGAGAACATTCGATAGGCAACCGACCATGAAACCTCATAGGATCATGGCAGTAATCATAAATAAGATGATGCATTCTAACCCATCTATGAAGTCTTCTTTGCATGTAAGTCAAGCTACTGAACCTAGGCTTATTCCACCAATTCGTAGAGCTTGCCGCTCTACAAAACCTTGGGTTGCCTTTCCAAATACATGCGTCGATCTTGTAATTCCTAAAAGAAGCTACGAATGGGCCTTTCGACCAGTCAACCTTGTCATGGCCTCCACGTGTCGCCCAGCTGTCACCATTCCATAAGCTTGCTTTGAGAGACATGGGTTGCCATCTAGGAAATGAGGCACCTTTGTCTGCATGGTTTCTGAAAACGCGGATTGGTACCCAGTCTACCATGAACCTGTGATAAAAATATCAGATCCGGATGATGAAAATTTTAATGTGCATACATTAGCAGCTTTGATGTGAAGCAAATATAATGGATAATCTATATGAATATGCTTACTAGCACCAAGTACTTGTAGTAAATGTCTATCCAAAAAGATGCCTAAGAGCATCCCAACGGGATAGCAACATTAGTTGAGTAACTTCATTCTTATAAGGGTGTGAGACCCACTTTTATCCAATAGTATGCATGTATGCATATTATAAAGTCCATTTTTACCACGTTGCTATGTTTGTAAACAAATGGATATGAGCTTGGATCTCCCATCCCCAAATTTACGTCTCCGTGTATCATGGTTTTATTTAATATCCATAATGATATTGCATAATAATTGGATGGTAAATATGTGAATGGGTATATAACTATATTCAAGGGAAGATTTGTGAAATTCCCTCCTTAAGTTTCTGAATACACAGCCGTGCCCGTTCAAAAACATGTTATAAAAAAAATCTTTATTTTCAAGTTTTAAAATATTTGCGGAAAAATCTTGAAATATGTTTGAATTATTAAAAGAAATTTATTTCCAAAAATGATCATGGAAACATGCAATTATCATTCAAGTTTAATTTCCAATAAAAAAAACAATTTTTTTAACGAAATTAAAAATATGAATGTAATTTAAAGCATGTTTATGAAAAGAGATTTCACATATCAATTCTGAATATAAGAAGCAGAATCAAATTTCCATTATATTCAATCTGGGTACAGATGAATCTGTGGGTGGGAATGAGCATGAAGGATTAGTATATGTATTTTGTTAACACAAGGTTTGCGATGTTCTAACTAATTGATTGTTCATGCAGCCAATTTTAGTGAGACGAGACAAGTGTAAATACACGACTGTTGGACTAATTTGTTCATGGATATTGTTCCCTCAAAAGCGTCTAATAAATTAAAACAGAGGGATAATCCACCAAAAATGCTGACAGACAATCTAACATGAATATGCTTGTTGATCAAATGCAACTTTATTTGCTCTATTATAAGCAGATAGACTTGTGTTCTTACACAACTTGATGAAGGTTCCAAAGAATAGAATAAGTGTGGAAGTCCTCAGTTGGATCAAACCATAGATGTATTCTTTCTTCTCTGTTATCAAAACCATCGACATATATATTTGTTTGGAGTATGTATGGTTGTCCCGTCGCATTGCCAAGGAATTCAAAATCTATTTCATCTCTGTTTGGCTGATCAGAGGTCAGCTGCATCAAATTTATCTTAATATAAGTAATCATTAATTTTTGTAAAAAAAAACAATACACTACGAGTTTATTTAAGATATGTTGAATAACTCACATAGAATGCAACCACAGTGCCTGCAGAGTGACCAGGAATTAACTTGATCTGCATATCTATCTCCCCAAACAAGAAGAAATCATTTGAAGCAAATGATGAACCTGAAAGAACAGGAAACGCATAAACAAATTAAAACATGCTACCCATTGCCAATACTGTTTTCTCAAGAGTTAAATAGACATTTACTCCAAATGAGACATTTTTTTTGCGCTTGTGTGACTTGTGAGTTTTCATTCCAAGAACGTGTGTGAATAATCTACTAATATACTGAAATTTCATCTCTAGAAATATTTCTTGTTTAAAGTAGAACGCACTATAGCGTTCGCAGTAGATAGAACATATTATCATACTTTAAGTGTAAAACATTTCCACAGTAAAACAATTCATTTATATTATTATTTATAAATAAAAAACAGTTCCACGGTAATTCATTTATATTAGTAGATAAAAATACCTGATGATTGATCTAGCTTCAGGGTTCTATAATGCCCATCTGCTGAAGTGTATACATTGTTAGGAGACCATGTGATGAAAAAATCTTTATTAAAATCCCCTGTTGATACTACTGAACCATACACGATTCCATAAATATTTACAAAAGAAAATAGAATTGCAATTGTTTCACTTTTTATCATGGCTATAATATCCTAGTATTTAATTGAGATTTCTACGAGAAAACGTAAGATGATGGATATGTAAGTTGCGAAGATATCATTAATATATAAGATGAATGCATCATATTATGGTTTTATTCTGAAGTAAGGATGCCTTAATTTAAAAGCAAAGGAATATTAAGATAGTAAAAGCACAGATAGTTGGTTTTCATTAGAACGAAGGGAAAGCTAGAATTTTGGAAGGATGAAAAGTGGGCAACTGACTAGGAACATTGCCTTTTCTATGTTCTTTCCAGTTCAGGTAGAGAATGTCTAAACTCTACTTCACCGTAGCATCCTGTAAAAGGTTTGAAATTTGCAATTATATTATATATTAGGAGCTAAAAGTGATTTTTTTTTTTCTTCTTATTATACTAATTCCAACTTCGATACATTCATCAAGTTATCAAGTGCTGGCTTGAATGGCTTCTGTAATGTAGTTGAATGTAGAATATAGATGTAAATTTCAAGGTAACAAAAAAAAACCATAATCTTTATCCAGAATCCCATAAAATCGTGTAAGAAGTATATGAGGAATAAGCAGTGGATATTTTTAGCATCATGTAATTAAGTGCAGTTGATTACTTATCATGGATGTGCCAAATTGATATAAAGCATCCCCTACGTAAGGTAGAATCTGCACATACTTGGTTATCAAGGGACTGTAAATACAAATTCATATTCGGATGCTAATCATTTAAGACTGCAGTACAGATATGAGAAAAGGCTCGATATATCCCTAACAACCCTATCTAAATAGTATTGCTGTGTACTATAATAATACATATTTATGTTTTGGAATATCTAATACTTAACGATACCATATAAAGCTAAAAAGGCCTGCAGATTAACGTGTTTAACAAATTAACAAGGAAATTAGAAAATGATAATGATGTATATGTACCTAACTTCATTTTATAAACAGTTATGTTTAAACTGTAAGCAAAGTATACAAATACATTTCTGCAGTTTTGACTGGTACCTGGCAAATCTGAAGAGGATGATATTTCATCTAAGGACATTTTTTGCTGGTAGGCTTCAGGAAATAACAATTTATGCTTTTAGGCTTCAGAAAAAACTAATTAGCAAATTAGGCATCGTTTCGGTTTATACTTGTGCAAATATGAAGTGCGCAATTGTAAATTTTTTTTAACTATAACTTGAGCATTCCGTAAATGCGCAAGATTTATTTTAAAGCTTGCGCACTTATGAAATGCGCAAGCTCGTTTTTGGGCACCAAAAAGACAGCAGATCTGAAGCCTCATTTATGAACATTTGTACTTTCTTCTCCAAACCCTCCCTGTTTCTCAATCCAAACCCATTTTTCTTCCATATCCAAATCCACAATCACCTTATTAACCAAATAGTTGCTAAGTTATATATGAAATCATCGTCTTCATCGTTACAAAACAAAGGTAATAATTAATGTTTTCGAAAAGTAAGATATAATTTTGTTATTGTTGATGTTGTTGAAAATGAAGAGTTATTGATGGTAGTTGTGTTAATTATTAGAGAATGGTGTTGTTGTTGAAGTAATTGTTAGTGTTTAACGAACTATGAAACCCAATTTAAGTATTAGTACACCGAAATCCCTAGTTTACACCTTAATTATTTATTACGACGGTAAACATTAATGATTGGGAGATAGATGATGAAACAATGATCAAACATTTGGATGAGGTTGAAGGGAAAATCGGAGTTGCAAGTTCAAGTCACATTGACTTTGATGTCGATCATGTTTCAAAAACACAGTTCGAACCAGTACCGCGTAAATTCCATTCAGGATCATCAACCTTACACGCTCGTTTACGTGAAGTTGTTTCGACGGAAATGTCCGGTCATCAACATACAGTTGACGGAATCTGCTGACGCGTATACATCCTGTTGGTTCATCTGTGCCATGGGGACAACGACCATTTCCAAACTGTTATTTCGGAGATATGTGTGTAGTGGTTATTTGCAAAAAAGAAAAGAATGCTGGACGAAGAATTTTGGGGTGTAGTTCGTACAACGAACATAGATTGAATCCTCATGAATATGATTGTTGCAATTATTTTAAATGGATTGATCAACCCCTATGCGAAAAAGGACTTGAGTATGCCCACGAACTGCAAGCTGAAATAAGTCGTTTGTAAAGTGTGAATGAAGAACTAAGGACAAACAGCGGAAGGCCTAGAATATGGTAGATGTTTGGAAGTTGGTTAAGTTGTTATATTTGGATTTTATGTTGAACCGTTGTATTTGTAATATGTTGTTGCGAAAATGTTTCTATTTATTGTAACTCGTAACGTGTGCAAGGTAGATAGTTTATTATGTTGTTGAAATGCATTTGATATTGTTGACTTTATTGATGAATTTCAGAGCACAATTAATATACTGCCGAACGAATTTTATTTTTTCCTATATTGGTTACATTATTATATTGATTTGCTTATTTGAGTTTTTTTAAAGATTGAGTTGACTGCTTTTGGTTGAAGATTGCCTGTGGAAACAAAATCTACCTAGAAAGATAGGTAATAAATCATCAAATTGATGTTTATAGTTATGTCAGTGAACAAAAACTATGACTATGGTATTGGAACTTATTTTGCAGATAATGTCAAAGGTTCCGACTATATTTTACTTTGATGGCAAATTGTTGGTTGATGATGAAGGTAAACCTAGATACGTAGGCGGAAAGCGAAAAGGATCGACAATAAAAAATCATTGTAATTTCGAAAAGCTCAAACAAAGGGCATATGAAGTGACAAAAGCAAATCATGTGATATATGATTTAAAATTAGCGGTCCAACAGGTTCGGGATGATGGTGCATCCGCTATTGATTTGGAGGACGACGATGATTTGAACTCCACCTATTTAGTTGGGATGAGAGTTATAGAAATTTACGTTGTGAAAGTGGAACATGAAAATGTGGTTGAAACACAAGCGTCGGTAATCTCTGGGGTGAGTATATGCATACCACACAGTTACAAGAAACGCAATGGTCGACGTATCCATCGTATCTTTCAAGCTATCAAAGTGGAGAGTTTACAAACTAACTTCACAGGTACAGCGGAATGGCTGGAGTCTCTTCTAGTCAGGAACAATATATGATGCAGAACGCTATAAATTCAAATCAGTCACAAGCATTTGAAACGTGAGTACTATTATACGTTGGCGCTTGTATTTTGACTTACGTTAATGCAAAATATATGATGTTTGTTTTTTGTATTCGTAGTGATGTAGATGCATTTACTGGTTGTGACGACGATGGTGTCGATTATCATGTTGATACTCTACAAGAGATTTGTGGGCAATTGGATAGCATCGAAGTTGCTTGTGCGGATGATGAGGATAGAACTTGGATACATCAAATGGAAGTTAACAATGATGCAATCATATATGCAGATATTGAGGATGCTGATGATGTAAATGCGGAAGAAGACAAATCACATATGAAGAGGCTCTGGCCGACAATTTATGCACGGCATCAATGATGGTGAAATCTATAATAAAAAATTGTCAACTAGACGTGGAAGTTTTTAGAGGAGAATGTGTGGAGAAAGGTCCACGAGTTGGGTTGATTTTTGAAAGTAAGCAGAAGCTTGTCGAACAGTTATGTGAATGGGCGATTAAATGTTTAGTTTCGTTTCAAGTTCTGAAATTGCGTGCAAATCAACACACGGTTCGCTATGATGTAGAAGAAACATGCCCTTGGCGTGTTCATGCAAGCCTTTCGGTAAGAAAAAATTCAAATTAGTGGAAGATAACTACATATGGCGGCGATCACACTTATTTAAATGCAACCATCAACTCAAACCATCGAGAGGCAACTGCTAAGTTTATATGCAGCAAAATACTTCCGTCGGTTAAAGCTGAAACAAACATGACCGCAAGAACTGTTCAAGAGACAATGTCCAACATGTTTCATATTAAAGTGAGTTATTTTCGAGCCTGACACGGACTGCAGAAAGCTGTTGCAATGATTTATGGCGATTGGGAATCGTCGTACGCGGAATTGCCGAAATATTTTAGAGCCCTACAACATACCAACCCTGGAACCGTATATGATGTTATTCATAGTCGTGGTGTTTTTTATGGTGCTTTTTGGGCTTTCGGACCTTCTATTCAAGGCTTCGACCACTATCGGCCCATATTGTCTATTGATGGCACTCATTTATACAGAAAGTATCTGGGTATATTACTAGTAGCAACTGGGGTGGATGCAAATCAAGGGCTATTTCCTTTAGCTTTTGCTATTGTACAAGCAGAGTCGTGGCAAACGTGGAGTTGGTTTATTCGTTGCATATGGAATTATATTCCATCCGTACGTACTAGATGTATCACATTTATCTCGGATCGTATGAAAGGAATTCCACGTGCGCTTAGAAAAGTTTGGCCAATTGAACATCATCACCGCTTTTGTATCCATCATATTAAAGCAAATTTCAAGAAAGCGGGGTTTGGTAGGAATGAGCTACAAAATTTATTACACGCATGTGCTACGGCATCAGAGGTCGTAAAATATAATGATCGTCGAAAACAGTTGAAGGATGTAGATCGAGATGTCGATGCGTGCATTGAAAGAAGTTTGAAAGACCAGGAATCAAGCTGGTCTCTTTGTCATGACGGCAGAGTAAGATTCAATATGATGACGACCAACGTTTCCGAAACCTTTAACGGTGTGCTCAAAGGAACTAGGAATTTACCCGTTAGATCATTGGCTGCACGAACGATTCATCGACTGAACCATTACTTCGTCGAACGACGAACTCAAGGGAAAGAGTGGACGTCGCAACTCGCACCTAGGTGAGAAGCACTAGCGCGGAGAAGAATGGAAGAATCGAGGCTCATGTCTATAGAGAGATATAGCTTCGTTGAATGATAGGTGAAAGATGTGCATATGTTTGACTACACGGTGAATATCAAAGATAATGTTGCCAAATGTTCACGCAACATGCCGACGTTAGATCATTTTCTGTGCTTCCGTGTATTAGCGGCTTGTTCACGTGGTTCAGGTGGTGCTAATAGAGCGTATTTTGACTTAATCTCCACGTAGTACACGAAGGCTATGTATTCCGCAGCTTATGCTCCTTTATTCCACCATGTACCAGATAGTCGACATTGGAACGTCTACGATAGTCCAATGATACAACCACCGCCTGTACACAGAAATTCAAGTCGTTCTCGATCTACTCGATTAAAAGGTTTTATGGATCCGCCATCTTCATCCGGCCATAACAGATGTAGCAAATGTGGTACTATTGGTCACAAGAAGAAAACTTGTTCACGATGAATTGTAATAGAAGTAGAACGTCTATGTTACTGTATAAGTTATTGACTTTGTTATGTAATGATGTTGTCATTCAAATGGTGTTTGCATGGTATGTAGAATGTTGTTAGGACGTTTTGTGTGAAAGTATGTAATATACGGTATTGAAAGAGTTCTTTGTCTTGGACAGGGTCAAAAACACGCTTGCGCATATATGGATTGCGCATGCTATGTTGTCAATATAGCTTGCGCAATCCATATATGCGCAAGAGTGTATTTAAAATAACCCGAAAATAGCTTGCGCAAATGTGAAATGCGCAAGTTGTATTGACAATAAAGCTTGCGTATTTCACATTTACGCAAGCTGTTTTTTGGATCAGTTTAAAACAGTGAGCTGCTCTGCCAATTCCTACACCAAAATTTACAAACTCTCAACTTTCCAAAGCATGCACACGATATTCCATTAACAATACCATTTTCAAACAAAACAAATAGCATGATTCAATTGACAAAATAAATAGATTGAATAAGTCGTATAATAACATCGAAACGTACAAGTCTTACAGTAAATAGATTGAACAAGTCGTACAATAACCCCTTAACCAACCAAAAACAACAACAACAATAAGACCAACAAATCCGTCTAAACTCAAGTGATGGTGTCTTTCTTCTTCTTCCATTTGTACACGATGGAAGTCGATCCTTGGCCTTCTTCGAATGTAGGAGCGGGTGTCGGCAATGGAATTTCTTGTGGTTGGCTTGGCCCAAAAATCAGTTCTTCTTGCTGAATTTCTCATTGCGGTGCCTCTTGCGCATACTCGTAATTCGTTTTTCCAACATATCCGAATTGTTGTTCTCCTTCATGCCAAACGGGTCAGTCAGCATGAGTTTTTCCACCGGTGTATTGCTGCTCTACCTCGGGCCAAGCGGGCCATCCAGCTGTAGTTTCGCCACGGGATATTGTGAAGTCTCCCCCTCCACGTGTGCCTCCTTCCATTGGGCTTGTCCACCCGCTACTGTAGTATATGTGTCTCCTCTGTACAACGTTGTAGCTCTTCCACAATGCGCAGCGGCTTGACCGGCCTTCTTAGATTGTTCCGATCCAAAATTGTGTCAAGTATTCGTCGTAGGTCAATGCACTTACTTTTGACCTTGTCCAGCTCCATATGACTTTCTTCTATTTCGTCCACGACATCCAAAGCACTGTATATTCCGCTTACCAAAACCATAAGTCATAACAGTGCATCAATATGATATAAAAATTGAACTATAAAAAAATTTAAATGACAATACTAACCACATCACGTTCTAGAGGAGCACAGGGAGTGTACGCAACCAACTTCCTTGCCGATTTTTTAAAAATATAACGACGAGTAATTCGCCAATACCAATACTCGTACTCGCTTAAAGATGTCGGAGGCTCGCATGCTCGTTCGGCACGATCAATTCTTGATTGCCAAGTAGCAATACTTTCCTTCAAAAATGTCATCCAGCTAGTGGGTTCTGGATCAAGAGAGACGACATGATCGGGAATGTGCTGATAATCAAAGGAAAACTGCCTCATAACCTGATCGGGTGCATACAACTCAAAGTCTAAAAATAGAATCAGTCGGCTCTTAGCAATCCAACCAGCGAACGCATACTCATTTTCCAGGTGTCCAAACTTATTCACTAATGAATATGGTTCCCATGTAACCGCATCATCCGCCAACAAATCCAACTCATTACGGTAAAACTATACATTTCTTGGCGTCTCACGCCAACTCCTAGCACAATTCCACCTTGCCCTGAATGGAAGATACAGATCTAAGTCGGTAGGAATTCTAATAGACGGTCGTCCGATAGCAATATGCAACCATGGCCATAGTTGCAACAACGTTGCAGAACCCCCTAAGACTTTTCGACGTTGCAAGGCAACCTGTGACAACTCACTATACAAATAGCATAGAACAGCACTATCCTAAAAATGATATCCACAGTTAGTCAAATCGTCCAAAAAGATAAAAATTTCAAACTTAATCTCCCTTCGAATGATCGGGAAATAAATGGTAGCTCAAAAAATACAATATCATAGCACGAGTGCGGCAAAGTATATCTAAATCGGCCGCCCCTTCGGGTAGTGGTTCGGAAAATTCACTTTTATACCAAGTCCTTAATAACTCACTTTTAGACTTAACCGCCTCTCTAGGTGGAAAAATGGCAACAAGTCGTGAGCCAATTCGATGTAATCAATATCTAAATTTTGCAAACATACCAGATGACCGTTTGATTTAAGACGGAACAGAAAATGCACATCCGCTAGAGTCACTGTCATCTCCCCGACTCTCATATGAAACGTATTTGTTTTCGGCCTCCATCCATCGCATAAAGCGGTAATAAGGTGATGATCAAGACGAATGTAGTCGATTTGCATAGCTTGTCAAAATCTGGAGATTCGTAGATTCGCCTTCAATCTTGGATCTTTATAATCGATCTCCTTAAGCTTGCTTGAATGATCGCATATCTTCATAGTTTCAACACCCTGAAATGTATTAAAAAAAATTAAAATTGGTGCTTCATATTTGCATTTCCCCTGTTTACCAGTATCAAACATTTACCTACATTAATGTGTCGTTTTGGCTTCTATAGTGTTCTTGAAGATAGATAACACTTCTATCTTTGGACCCGGGAGACAATTTTACAAACAACAACAACCGTTATCACTACAAAAACTTTGTACAAAGTTAGAGTTTTGGCTATATGAAGACTTCGTATCCTTTTGCATTTTCGACAAAGAAACCAACATTAGAGCACATTGACATCGACATCATCATGACTACCAATTCCATTAACAACAACAATCATTTTTTAAAGTAGTAACCAATTTGCAGTCAAAATATAATTACCTCTAATCAAAGAAGAAGAAGAGCTTGCTTCCATTTTATGCTTAATCTAGTGGTTAATTGAAGAAATAGATCGAAAGCAATGTTTTAGAGTTAATAGATTTAGATTTGGAATGGGTTGGAAGTTGGGAATGGGGAGGGTTTTGTTAAAAATTGAGTTGGGAGAGAAATGAATCTCAGATTCAGCTCTATATTCTTTTTGATGCCCGAAAATAAGCTTGCGCACTCCAAAATTACGTAAGCTTAAAACTGATGTTTGTGCAATTATGGATTGCGCAAGCTCTACCTAAAAAAAATTATAACTTGCACATTTCATAAATTCGCAAGTTATAACAAAACGAGGCTTAGTTTTGCAATTAGTTTTCTTTGAGGCATGTTTGTACAATAAGTTTGGACCCGGACCACTGTTTGAAAAATTATCCTTCATTTAATCTTTTCCATCCATAGCAACAGAATATTTGGAACATAACAAGCATCAAAACAACTTTGCAAAACTCCATGCACCAACATTTAGCAATTGTAAGTAGTAGGCGTTGAAGGCCCTTTTTTTATTATTATTAAATTGTCCGGTTGGATCATTTCAAACTCATCTTTTCATGAATATCGTGCTCAAGGTCTTTTGTGGGTATGGCCACACAGCACCACAACTCAACCCAAACCGCCTCCTTATTCTAATTTTATAGAATAAGAGTGCAATCTCTTTGCTCTATCATGTAACGGAGGGATCCATATTCTTTTACTAAAATATGTATCTAAGTCTCTTTTTAAACAATTTAATCCGCCCTCTCAAATCCACTTCAATTCAAATAAGAACAAAAATAATTCGGAGTTGAAGAGGACTATCAAGATATTTTCCCTATAAAATTCTATAAATAATAACGTTTTAAGCCAAGTAAAAATATATAGATAGATCAATGTTTTACCAATAAAAGACTGAACCCCTATTCTTAGTAAAAACGATGTATGAGGCTCTTTCTCTCTCTTCCTTAATCCAACAAACCAATCCAATCAAACATCTCAAATCCGCTTCAACTCAAATAAGGAAGAAAAAAATACATCAGAGTTGAAGAGAAATTAGATAAGCATCTAAATATTTCCACGGACATTCTTTAAACAATTCAATGTTTTAAACCGAGTAAAAATCTCTAAACATTTCAATGTTTTAAACACAATAAAAACAATACAAAACAAAACAAAGAAACTACAGGAATAAGATACAACATGAAACAGCTATCATAAGAGTGACTACAGGAATATGATATATCATGAAACAACTATCTTAAGACTGTAACTATGAGAACATGATGCATCAGGGAACAACAACAATAGGAGTACGACATATCATGAAATCACAGGGATCTGATATAGATATAATGAAATAGTTGAAGAGGAAAATAAAGCAGACAAATGAGAATAAGGGTTTCGATGGTTTGCTGTAAAACATGATAAGTATATGTATTATTAACTGTAGCTTGCGGTAGCGGTATTGGGTTGTATCTTATACCCAGCTCATATCTTTATTTATCTTGCTTCTGTACTGTATAAATACAGAACAAATACACTGTAATGATTCATTCGAGAATAATACAAAATATCATTTTTTTCTCCTTACATTGCATTTCTGAAATTCAAAAACAATCTTAAAATTCAATATGGCATCAGAGCTAACTGCCTAACGGCATTCTGTATTTTCAATAATCATCAGACAGTATTTCATCATTTGATTAAGGAAGATCTCGATAGATAATCATCATCATTTGAGATTTCAACGTTCATGTGCCTCGCCGAAGATTAGTTATAAGATCTGGCTGCAATAAGATTGGTTTTTCAGAAAAGCAAGCAAGAAATCAATTCAAGAAATCATCAAACACCATCAAAAGATTCAAAAAGAAAAATGCCATGCCAGAGAAACCCATCAAAGCATCATCATGCGGGTTAATGGCTGCACTTACCTTCCTGTTTTGAAGATTCAAGATCAGGTGTTATTGCTTTCAAGCTTTTCTTTCTTTTCTTGAAATATATTATGTTTATTTCTGTGCAAACATTCTTTGAATCAGTCAATCCATCATCTATATCATCTGAATTCACTGCCTGATCATGGCTGGTGAAGATTCTACAACCTCCAACAACTCTTCAATATTTTAACAAATGGCCATAGAAGAATTGATTAAAACTATAATCAGTCCTCACAACCAATTGATAACAGCACATCTTGATGAAAGCAATTATCTCCTTTGGAAATATCAAGTGCAAACTGCAATCAGAGGATATGGTCTCAACAAATTTATCTCTGCCAACCCCACCATTCCACCAGAATTCCTGAAAGACGGTGAAGGCAACTCAGTGGAAAACAAAGAGTATATTGCTTATCAGAGACATGATAGTCTCTTAAGTTCTCGGCTTCTATCATCCATTAGTACAAACCTATTACCACAAATAGTGGGATGCAATACTGCTTATGAGATATGGTCTACTATAGAACAGATCTATAGCACTCAATCTGCAGCAAGAATTATGCACTACAAAAGGCAACTTCAAAATTTAAAGAAAAAAGATATGTCAATGAGAGAATATCTATCAAAGATAAAAACTCTATGTGATTTACTATGCACAACAGGCCATAAAGTTTCAGACACAGAACAAGTTCTATCCATCCTCAATGGGCTAAATGAGGAATATGAATCTGTAGTAGCAGTAATCTCATAAAAAAAATTACCATCTATTCAATACGTTCATTCTACTCTACTGGCACATGAGGGAAGAATTGAGCAGAAGAAATCATTAGAAACAGACTATATCATCAATTATGCTGCAAACTTCAACAATAAAAATCAAGATCAAAGACAATCTAACAGAAATGAAACAAACAACAGATCGAATCAACCTTCTCAAAGAGGAGGCCAATCTGGTAGAGGAAGAGGTGGCAGATGAAACAATAACAGTAGAATCAAATGTCAAATATGTGGAAGAAATGGATATTTAGCAATAAAATGCTATTTCAGATATGATACTCAACAAACTCAACAAAATCAGAATTTAGGAAATCAAAGAATTATAAATCCAAGTGCAAACATGGCTCAAATGCAAATTGAAGCAAAAACTACCTCTGGAAGTATTAAAGTTCATCACTTGTAGAATGATGAGATGGCAAGAACTGAAGACATTCTGAATGAGAGTTGGTACCCTGATTCAGGTGCCACAAACCATATCACTAGCAATTTACACAACCTGAACATTGGCAACAAGGAGTACAAAGGTAACAAATTAGTATACATGGGAAATGGTGAGTCTGTGTGCATTAGTCATACTGGAAGTAGTATTATTCAAGGAAAAAGATGTCTGTATTTAAAAAATTTGCTCAGAGTTCCACAAATAAGAAAAAACCTTATTAGTGTCTCACAATTTGTCAATGACAATAATGTATATTTTGAATTTTATCCTAAATCATGTTTAGTTAGAGACATACTAACTAAAGATATTCTTTTACAGGGTGATGTGCAAAATGGGCTATACAAATTCAATCTATCTAACTGCAAGCAACAAGAAAACTCATGAAACTTATGCAATTATACTGAATGTAATGCAACAGATAGAAGAAATGATGTTTTTGACGTATGGCATTATAAACTTGGTCATCCAAGTGAGAAAATTGTAAAGAAGGTTCTAATAAACAATAATATTTCATTTTCTGATGTATCTCTTCCTTACATATGTACTCACTGTCAATTAGGAAAAAAATCATAAACTTGCTTTTACTAACTTCCTTACTATGTATCACAGACCTCTTGAGCTAATAGCATCATATTTGTGGGGTCCAGCTCCAATTAGTTCTGACTATGGTTTCAAATACTACATGTCTTTTGTTGATGTTTATTCCAAGTTTACCTGGATATGCTTTCTCAAGACAAAGTCAGAAGCATGCAAAGCTGTAATATAGTTCATCACTCAAGCTGAAAACAAAACTAATTGTCTTGTAAAAACATTTCAAACAAATGGAGGATCTGAATACAAGGCTCTCAACACATATTTTCAGACAAATGACATTTTACACAGAACCACATGTGCATATGCTTCTGAGCAAAATGGCTTAGTAGAGAGGAAACACGGGCATATTGTTGAGACTAGTCTCACACTTCTTGCCCAGGCTTCACTACCTCTAAAATTTTGGCCTGATGCATTTAATACTGTTGTTTATCTCATTAATAGATTACCCACAAAGGTCTTAATTCATAAAATTCCAATTGAAATTATGTGCAAAATAAAGTCAGATTATCAAAGTTTAAAGGTATTTGAATGTCTTTGCTTTCCATATTTGAGACCATATAATGCACATAAACTCACTTTTAGATCTTCACCATGCACATTCTTGGGATATGCCAGCAAACAAAAGGGCTATAAATGCCTTGATAGTAAAGGTAATATTTTCATTTCAAGACACGTAGTTTTTAATGAAAGAATTTTTCCTTTTGTAGACAGCAAGGAAAAACCAACTCAGAAAGTATACAATCCAACTGCATCTATTCCATCTATACCAATATATTCAAAAGACAACAGTCAAAGGAGTACAAGCCAACCTCAAGACATATCAGATCATGATGAAACTGATACGCCAAAGAACATCACCAGCACTCCTTAGAATATTGAAAGCACGGGGCAAAGCTGTCATCATGGACATAGTGAAAATCAAGCATCAAGCACGCACAATAAACAGGAAACTACTGCAACATCTCACAATCAAGCCAAGCAAACACAAACTGGTCATCACATGACAACAAGGTCAAAGAGTGGAATATTCAAACCTAAAACATACAGAACTGTTCTGGCCAGTGATGAACCAGAAAATTAAGAACAAGCCATACTTAGTGAAATTTGGAAGACTGCAATGGATGAAGAATATATTGCACTCATCAAAAACAAAACTTGGAAACTTGTTAGTCTACCCCATGATAAAAATGACATTGGATGCAAGTGGACATATAGATTAAAGAGGAATCCTAATGGAACCATATCAAAGTACAAAGCTAGACTTGTTGCAAAAAGGTATACACAACAGTATGGTTTTGATTTCAATGAGACATTCTCACCAGTGGTGAAACCAACAACTATAAGGGCTATTCTTACTATTGCACTACATAAGAAATGGAGCATCAGGCAACTAGATGTTAACAATGCATTTCTTAATGGAGAACTTAAGAAAGAAGTCTATATGGTTCAACCACAAGGATACAAACAGTCAAATAATTATGTGTGCAAGTTGAACAAGGCTATCTACGGATTAAAGCAAGCTCCAAGGTGTGGTTTGATAAACTGAAAGCAACACTTATGAAATTGCAATATCAACCAACAAAATCATATAATTCATTATTCATAAAAAATGATCTAGATGAAGTGACATACATTCTCGTATATGTGGATGATTTCATAATTACTGGAAACAACAACAAGGTAATCGGCAATATTATTCAGTATCTTCACAAGCAGTTATCAATCAAAGACTTGGAAGAATTAAGTTATTTCTTAGGTATTGAGGTGAAGAGACTGTCAGATTCAGTTTTACAACTAAGTCGGAGAAAATACATTACTGAAATCTTATGCAAGGCCAAAATGGACTTAGCAAAGCCTCTGCCTACACCTATGACAAGCAATTTAAAACTATCCAAGTACAGAGGTGAACCAATCAGCAATGATAAACAATACAGAAGCATTGTAGAAGCATTACAATATGCAACTATTACAAGACCTGAGATCTCATACTGCGTAAATAAAGTGAGTCAATTTATGCATCAATCTCTCAATGAACACTGAAAGGCAGTTAAAAGGTTTTAAGATATTTAAAAGGTACTCTAAACTATGGTATAATGCTTAGAAGAGGAAAAACTCTTAATCTAAATGGATTTGCAGATGCTGATTGGGCCATAGACCCAGATGATCGAAGATCAACCACTGGGTACTGCATCTATCTAAGTGACAACCCTATTTCCTGGAGCTCAAAAAAACAACCTACTGTTTCTAGTCCAATACAGAGGCAGAGTACAGAAGCGTGGCAAGTGCCACAGCAGAAATAATATGGCTACAATCCCTATTCAGAGAACTACAAATCAACTTAAGTAACAAGCCAATACTTTGGTACGACAACTTAAGTACTGTATCTCTAGCTGCTAATCTTATTCTGCATTCAAGGACTAAGAACATATAAATTGATTTGTATTTTGTTCGTGAACAAGTGCTAAAAGACAACTTGAGTATTTATCATTTACCTGCCACTTACCAGTGTGCCGACATTCTTATCAAGTCTCTGTCTGCTTCAAACTTCACAAGATTCAGAAAGGATTTGAAAGTTGAGGAGCTTCATCAACAACCAAAACCCATTAAGCAACAAACACTATAGTATCAGATCTATCCTTTCCTTCTCAGATCCATGTCAGTTTTTTTAATCTAAAAGTTGAAAGAACTACAGCCGCTTCAGAAAAAAAGGGGGAGGATGCGTTTCCCATGCTGCTGCACAATTACTTCTCAGATCTACTCTTTTCACTGCAGATTCATGCCAATTCATCATCGATTTCATCATCGACATGAAAAAAATTAAAACGTCTTTCTCATGCTACTGCACGATTACTTCTCAGATCTACTCTTTTCACTGCAGATTCATGTCACTTCATCATCGATTTCATCATCGACATGAATCTCAGCAAGCATCTTTGTGATTTCTCTTTTAACTCTGCTCGTAACTACTTATTAGAGCCCCAGATCTCAAGAATTTTTGAAGAAATTTCTGCATTATTCTTTCCGAACCAAAGAAAAGTCGAAGGAAGCGAAACCCTAATGCATTTGAAAGGGAGAAATAAAGCAGACAAATGAGAATAAGCATTTCGATGGCTTGCTGTAAAACATGATAAGCATATGTATTATTAACTGTAGCTTGCAGTAGCGATATTGGACTATATCTTATACCCAACCCATATCTTTATTTATCTTGCTTCTGTACTGTATAAATACAGAACAAATACACTGTAATGATTCATTCGAGAATAATACAAAAGATCATTTCTTCTCCTTACATTGCATTTCTGTAATTCGAAAACAATCTCAAAATTCAATAGAGGAGCCAAAAGATTGCTATATCTTAAGAGCGTAATCATGAAACAACTACCTTAATGTATAGGAGAACAAAGTTGGATACACACACTGATTAACGTGCACAAGTACATATCAAGTATTTATGTTCATCATATGATATATATATGTATATATATTTATATACATATACATATATATATGTATATGTATAACTTCTGTCACGGGACAATCATAAGTTTACGGTTAACACGAGAGGGCCTTCTCCTTTGTCAACAACAAAAGTTTGATACGATTTCTTTCGATGAGTGGTTATCTCAAGATTATATGTTCCTTGATATCCTCTGAATCTAAATTCACCACGCTCATTAACATCCCCATCCTCGTTTGTTAACCATTCTTGCTTTAGAGCAAGAAAACGTTTACCTGCTTCATTGATCTCGCCTTCAGCATCAACCAGATGAGAATCTTCTCTGCACATAAACAATTCCCAGAATCCCCATAATACAATTCCCTCAACAGAAGGATGTGCATATGCTTCTCTTAACATAACTTCTAAATCATCCGCTCTGACATGTTCATTTGATGCCATAACGTCAAGTTCAGTAAACCAAATAGGCAAACCCAATATCTCAAGTTTATCCAATGCAGCACAAATGATCGAACCTACTGGATGAGTAATATGGCCTTGTACACCAATTCCTCCTACTTTTGAACCCTGTTCTTGCAAATCAAGAATTTGCTGTATGTACATCTCCGGAGTAGATTTAGAATCACAGCCATCTTCTACGTTATAATCGTTTACAAAAAGAGTTGCAGAAGGATCAAGACGGTGTGCTTCTTTGAACATGTAAGCTCTTATATCTTTTCCAAGCCTGTCTTGATAAAATGAACCATGAAGCATTTCATTGTTCACATCGTAGTGCTTAAACTTGCCTTTGTATCTTAATAATAGGCTTGTGAGACGACTTTTTATCGCTAACATTAAATCATTTTGGTTTAGTGATTTGACCCATGGCTGAACGGCATCTTCAACTTCCCAAAAGATGCAGTGGCCTCTGCATATTATATTGTTTTTCAAACAAAAGTTCAGCATCTCATCTGCGTCTTTATAGTTCAGTTTACCTTGTTCAGGCTCAGTTGCATACCATTTCAGCTCATTCCCAAATACTGCCCAATTGAAATTTTGGAGAAAGAAATCAACAAATTCTTCGTTATCAATGTTCGATCTGTTTATGCATGATCCAAATGGAAAACTATTTTTAGCTTGTCTAACTGTGATAGGTGCACCAGAAATATTGCCACATCCCATCCCTTGAAATTTCAGGATAATATCACGCTTTCTGACCTGCAATAAAGTAGAAATAAGAATTTTATCACTAAGTGGGTCACCAAAGTTGTGATCCAGTATGCAGTTTTACCTCCGTGCAACAATTAATTAATTTATAAGAGTGGAAGTAGCTACTGAAAACAATATACTGGAATGTTGTCCTCTGAAATAACTTAATCACTTCAAGAAGCCTTGTTTCTGGTGTTCTAGTTTAAGGTTTAAAATGAGAAATAGCTGAACATGAGGATAATAAACCAATGAATTTATTAATTTGGAGGTCTATTGTGTGAGAGCAAGCGCACTGCTTAATATTCATGTGCTCATCTATTTTTGCTACTCAAGTAATTGCAATCCCTAAAAACTTAGAGAACATAATAGAATAAATTGCTAGAGTTTCTTATAATTTTACCTGTTTGGGTATTAAAAAAAATGGGTTCAATTTATAAATAAACCTCCTAAAAAAAGTATTTACAAATATACACATGCGCATTTATAGAATGTGCATGTCTAAGTTTGGATTTATACATGTGCATTTATGGAATGAGCATATACAAATTCAAAAAAAGCACATGCGTATTCCATAAATGCGCATGTACTGGACTAGAAGTTGCGCATGTACTGGACTAGAAGGAGACCTATTTTGTAATAAGTTTCAACTGAGGCATTTATCTGCAATATATTTTTTAAGGAAGTCCACATTTGTAATCAACTCAAAAAAAAAAAAAGTTCGATGAAGGCAAATCAACAGATCAAAAGTACCTTATCGGTTTTCTCCTTCAGAAGTTCAAAGCGTCCCTTCCTATCAACAGCAAATATATGTAGACCAGCAACCATCAAATCGACACCTTTTGAAGGACCTTGAACATAAACCAGAACTTTTTTTGGTTGCTTCTCAATTCTAAATGATCCACCTACTTCATGCCACTTGTCATCGGTTGCTTCGACTTGTCCTCCATTAACCCACTGGTCATCAACACCAAGTGCAATATTGATATGTTGAGGACCACTTGCACCATAACCTATGCGTACCCATGCAGCAATTTGGTATGTCACATGCAACTTGAGCCTGTCTGTAATTGTTTGAGAAGGACCCATCCACGTTTCGGTACGATTAGCTGCAAGAATATAACGACCACTAAGTGGTTCATGATGCATTAAGGAGGCTATAGCAACTTTGGGGAGCACATAAGGTGAGCCAGTGCATATTTTTAGAGTGCATGAACCAAGTGGGGCCCATCCCTTCAAGCCTGTGTTTAGATTGCTGTTTTCAATTATATTGATCCCATATAATCCACTCTGCAAAAGGCAAATATTTTTAGTAAGTAAATGGATTTACTAAGTATAAATATTACAGATTAACATGTGGGCCACGTTGAAGGTCCATGCTAACATATTAAGAGAGTATAGTTGGCTAAACATGCAAAACTTTACTAGAATGTACAGTTGAAAAGGACAAATCTCATAATAAGTTCATCGGACTGCTTTCAAATATCAGGATCACAGCAAATTACGCAAATACTATCCATAATGATCTACATGTGATGAATCTTGCTTATATAAACAGAAGTCATATGATTAGGAGCTCATATACACTATCTAATTATTATTTTCGACAGGCTGAAAGCCATAACAAAATTAGCCAATTACAAGACTACTGCATATCTAAAAATTCTGTGTTCATATTTTATATAGTTCCATAACATTAGGACAAAGTGCAACTCAGGTGCTTCCTATAGTTTGAGCTGTGGAGGACGACTTCACTAGCTGATTTGAGGTAGGCCGATCAGTGGATACAGATGGATATGGACAGTGCTACATACGCATCTGCATCTTCATATTATTATTATTTTAATATATTTTATATCCATATACATGGGTATTGACATATATCGGATTTTTGGATAATCCTTTGACTATTGATACTGGACACGTTTAAAATAAGATAGAGAACTTTGATACAACATAGAAATGTTTTGATACCAATCCTTAACAAAATACAAAAAGCATGATAACAAAAACAATGTTTGACAATAATCTTTGCTTCTAAAAGGTAATAAAACAATACATCGCCATCATTCGTTGCAGTACAGTACACATAATATAACTTATAATATTGATAATAAAACTGGATGGGTATATTTCTGCCATCATATCCACATCCATGCCAATTTTCTTGATTTTGGATAATTTTAAAACAATAAATCGCCATCATTCGTTACAGTACAGTACACATAATATAACTTATAATATTGATAATAAAACTGGATGGGTACATTTCTGCCATCATATCCACATCCATGCATATTTTTCTTGATTTTGGATAATTTTTCTCTTTTGAGATGAGGAGGCGAATGAATTTTTGATTTTGCCAGTATTCATTGACATCCTAAATTTTAGGCCTTGGCTTACCCACACAGGATATGATTCATATGTATGTTTGTATAACTTGTGAGCAACTATGTATGTATTTTCTTTATGCAGGCATGTGTGTGACATCAAATTAATCTCATCGAATGTCTGCCTAAGATACTAGTTAATTCTATCAACTACAGTAAGCTCAATCACCACTCTGATAGATAAAGTAAAGCTCAAAGAAATTCACATACTGAACAATGCATCGAGCTGGAGCAAGATATTTTGACAGAATCTATAAGCATATCTTGGCAACGAGAAGGCCCTTCGATAAAGAACACCACACGCCTTGGCATGATATCCAATGAAAATATGCCTTCTAACTTCTCCCATCGCTCTTTCAACCCCAATACTCTACATAATACCAGAAAAGAAACACTGTTAAAGAAAAATGAGAAAAACTAACAGATGAAAATCAAAATTCTACTACCTCGCAACAGAAATATAGCTTGGTTGAGAATCTTCATGCTCCAATTTTAAAGTTGCTATTACTGGACCAGATTCCAATGGACCACCCCAAACCCTTACATATGCCAACATGTAATACTCATGACCAGCTGATACTTTACTTGTGATGTCCTGTTCTAAACCTTGCCATGTTTCAGTTCTATTTGTCACTATAGCATAATTTAAACCAGTCAACGCAGTAACCCCCTTCAATAGACTGGATTCTCCTGATACAACATATCCATCACATGAATTGAGTGACCATGAGACCAGTCCCTTTGAAAAATCATGATTTTGAATGATGTTATAATTGGGAATACCAAGTGCACGAACCTTCTCATCTCTGAATGTCTAAGGAAATAGCATCCGATTAGTATTATGATGGTAAACCAAGTACTTGTTGGCATCATAAATACATGGTCTGTATAATGTTAGGAATATGAGCAAATGTAGGGTTATCAATGAGTACCCGAAAAATTCAAAATCCGTATCCGTAATATGAAAAACTATCCGATATCCGAAAAATGAATACCGATACGGATAAGGCCATATCTATATCCAATAATTATCCGTCTGGTTTTTATCAAGATTATCGTTATTTTTTTGCGTATTTTAGTACATAAAATGATTGTCTTTACTATTTTATCTAGGTAAAAAAAATTAATGTGTATAAAAATCAGTATTTGCTACTTAAAATTATTTTTCTTAGCGTAGTTATTATTTTTTATATTCTTAGTACAGAAATGGATTTATAATCAAAATTTTGTATTTGTTTAGATTTATTGGTTGTGAATTGGTCGAAGAATATCCAATAAATATCCAATACCCGTCCGCATCCACAGATATCCGAAAATGATTTCGGATACTGATACGGATATGACACTATCCGAATCCGTTTCCGACCGTTTAGAGGCCTAAGCAAATGAATTAAAATAGCAATCAAGAACAAATTGTTAGATATGATGAATGATCATGAAGAAAGATTTTAAACTTTGGGCTAGGTTCATAATCAAGGTTATCAAAACGAGATTCGAATCGTAAATCAAAAAGTTCAAACTTTAAATCAAAACGGGATTTAAATCGTGAATCGTATATTCAAAAGACGCATATTTTGAGGTTCGTACATGCTTTGAAATTGATTTTGAGTTTGAACTTTTGTATCTATAACTAAAACTCAGTTGTTTCTTTTGTTCCATTTTTATTTTGTTTAGATAACATAAAATTGGAATCATTGACCCAATATGTATATTAATGTGTATTGGATGAATTTTTTCAAATGCAATTTTAACTAAGTTTGAATCGAGATGTAAATCGAATCGTAAAGGGAGAGATTCGATCTGAAATGAGATTTAAATCGTAGGATTTTAAGATTTTTGACAACAATGTTCGTAATAATTTTCTGATTCTGCATTCTCCTAACTAGCTGAAAGTAGTTCATCCATGATAACCTCAAAAAAGTTATAGTGCATCACAGATGAAGACTTTCTTCAGCAGAAAATCATAACAATCATGTGACTTTGTTAAAAACAAAATTAATCAACAATCTAGATCTACCCAAAGAATTACTAGTAACCGACGGTTCTTAAAAATAACAAATATCGTGGATCCTATATTTATCATTGGTTGATATACATTAAGTTACCTCAAGATCAGGTGGGGGTGAAGATGAAAGTTTCTTCTTTGCATGTTTCACTACCAAACTATCGACAAGGATATCAGTACCCATAGGTGGGCCTTCAAGATATATCACAACTTTTGAAGCAACGCTGTTTAATAAAAACCTACCATTTAACTTGGCCCACTCTTTATTGGATGCCTGCAAACTATTTGTAGAAAAAATAAATACGATGCCGATTCAGGAAATTAAAAACCACAACTAACTCGATAAATTTTCAAAACGGAAGTCTTCTAACTGCATAGAATAAAATTCTTATACTATAAATGACCGTGAGTCAAACAAGGAGGGTTCGTATTTATCAATGGATTGGCAATGTCACACACGGGGATTTTTCAAACATACATAAGAATTCATGTATAACGGTGATGATCGTCGTCATCGTTATCATCATCATCATCATCATGATAACAACACCACCACCACCACGTTGCAACTAAATCAATGTGCACGTGTAACTTATGCAAACATGTGTCAACAACAACACACCTGGCAATGCTTATATACTGCTCATGGCCATTTGGAGCTTGTACCCACAAACTTGCTCTTACAACAGCGCTAACATTTCCGTGTATCCGAACTACAGCATTAACTTCGTATGCAAACTTTCTATGCACTTTATCGCTAATGTCCTGTTGAATACCATTCCAGCTATGACTTCGTTCGGTCGCAGAAGCAAAATAATTTCCATGTAGTGGAGTTACATTCCCATCTAATATTCTGTTATGAAGAATAATCTTGCACCCTCTACCAGACCAGTTATTTAAGCCATCTTCAAAGCAAAAGTTATCTATGATGTTTCCTTCTACTGTGGTAGCCAGTGTTTCCTTTATGTGTTTAACAGCAAAACATCCATTAATTTATAAAAATATTGGTAATGTAGAGAGGAAATGATGCAAATCATGTTTGCATATTTTAGAAGTAATCAGATGAGTAGATAAGTAATAACAACAATAAAGTAAATGTAGGGATGGAAAGATTGGTAATGTAGAGAGGAACGTCCTAAAGCAGCAGCAGCAGCAGCAAGAACAGCAAAAAACAAGTCGTGCATTATGGGCAAATCAGTTCCCGTGAACTATATATGTGGCAAAGCTAAAATACCACATGGATTCAATGAAATAACAAAGGTCATATATCAGTATATATTTAATGACGCATCAACACTGGGAGCACATGGAGCATTGGAGAAATGCTAATTAGTGCTTGTAGATTACAGATTATTTCTTTTAAAAGGAATTTGGGTACTTAGGTGGTAGTACATAGTAGTACTACAAGTCATATGCAGTGTATAGCATACTACAAATCAACATATATCGCGTGGTTCAAATCACGCTATACAGGATTCAAACCTATGACCTCACGGACCAAACCCGGAGAGTCTGGGACACAGGTGTTAGACAGATTTCAGATAATTACAAGTGCATGTGTAAGGTTGGGTAAATATATAGCACTGAACTTCACCATTTATTATGGTTGCATCCGTTCAACTGGTGACAGTTGTCAAAAAAAAAATCAAGCCTGCTCAAACTAGCTTACAAATATGAGGTATAGGATTTAAATTTTAGGAAACTTTTGTAAAACACCCTCTTTAAGTTTCAAAATACACGGCTGCCCTTCCTTAAAAATAAATTTTAAAATACACATATGTTTTCAGTTTCAGCCACACTGCAAATATTTGTACTTTTTTGAAAGAAATTCAGAAGAAGAAAAATGCTCATAGAAACATGTGATTAAGATTGGATTTAATTTTCGAAAAAAAAATTACAAAAATAAAAATAAGGAGGTAATTTAAAACATGTTTTTGATGAGGGTTTTCCACGTATGAAATTTGAAAACAAAGGACGGACCCTAATTTCCACTAAATTTTATTGTGTGCGATGTCAATAACTTACATTGATGTTATGTTAATAATATATGCTTTGCTAAATAATATTTAAAAATCACATTTGCATGTGGCTACTATATGAAATTTAAAATATAGTAGTTTTATACTTGATATTTTAAATGAAACCTGCATCTGTTAGTGATAAATGTCAATTAATTTAAGATGTTACCAAAAGTTTTAAAGTTAACTTGTGAGCTATTGACTGAAGACAATTGGACACTTTCATTCCCTTTTTTCCAATTGGCAGCTATACTTTCGTACTCTCTGGACGAGTTATCGAAAACTAGCATGGCATTTGGACACTAGAACGATTTGAGAAGTTTCATATGAACACTAAGATATTAGATATACAAAGGCAAAAGAAATAATTATAAAATTTGAAAGGATGTGATTACCTACTTTAATATGCTTATAGGTCGAAGAAGAAATGATCACGGAATTTACAAGTAGAATCACACCTGGAGGAGGTCCTTCCAAATAAAACACCGCTCTATTTAAAGAGTTTTCCAAAGAAAATGAACCTTCTAATTTTGTCCAACTATCAGCAGTAACAGGGATTCTGCAAATGGGTCCTCTTAATAGAAAACAGGAAAAAACATGTACGTGCAAAACCTCCATTCAGAAAAATCTAACAAAGTATACCTTCCCACAAATATATATTTAATGTCGGAATCAGAATATTCAGCTCTAACACTTGCTTGTACTTCTGTATTTTCATGAAGTTTTCCACAAACTCTGACATATGATGAAACCGTATACATGGTTCCCAGTACTACTTTCGCAGTGATATCCTGTTCCAAACCTTGCCAAGATTGAGTTCTTCTTGTCACAACGGCGTAGCTTTTGCCATATTGTGGTTTAATTTCATGGAGATAACCAGAATCATTTGAAGCAACATATGCCTGACAGGAGTTAGGATTCCAAAACTGCAGGCCATTAGAGAAATCATGATTCTCAATGATATTATTTGCGGTACTAGCGTGCAGTTCCATCTCTGGTGAACACTGTATAAATTCATTAAACATCATAAGATGGTTGGATGAAATTCTCTTGGGAAAAGCTCAACCATATTAACAAGTACCAAGACTCGCAGTAATCAACTATTACTAGCATCGCTTAGATTCACTATTGTGCAATATTGAAACAAATCATTTGACAGTTTGTGCATGCATTTTAAGTCAACATCCTAACTATCTGGTTCTGAAAGTTGAAAAATTATTTATAATTGAATCATAAACCATGTCATTGGAAAAGTTGCCTGCGCTAAAGATATATACTGCACAAGTGTACTAGAGAAAAATGTAGACAAGAAACGATTAAGTGGCCACAAGTGGAAAACTCAACAAGTCACTTACTAGTAACATTACTTTTTGCTTTGTGCTACCTGTCATGTATGCTTTCCCATTTTATTATTTACCCAAAGTCTTCAAATTAAAGTGGTATTAATTAGCTCGTGATGAATTTGGATCAGTCCTATCGCTCTTTACGAGAAAGATTTGTATGTTTGGCTAGCGTTTGTGATATTGACTCTAGCAGTAGCTTGTTCACTTAGTTGGCAACCAGTTGCAAATGTGTGTGACGTGAGATTTTCCTCTCTTATTCAATATTCCCACTGACTTGAAGTTCAGAGCATAAGAGCTTTTGAACCATCACAAAGGATACTGAATTTCAGGAACTGAGTTTGGAAAAAAGATACCAAGAATAAAAATAAGGATGTAATTTAAAACATGTTTTTGATGAGGGTTTTCCGCGTATGGAACATGAAAACAAAGGACGGACCCTAATTTCCACTAAATTTTATTGTGTGCGATGTCAATAACTTACATTGATGTTATGTTAATAATATATGCTTTGCTAAATAATATTTATAAATCACATTTGCATGTGGCTACTATATGAAATTTAAAATATAGTAGTTTTATACTTGATATTTTAAATGAAACCTGCATCTGTTAGTGATAAATGTCAATGAATTTAAGATGTTACCAAAAGTTTTAAAGTTAACTTGTAAGCTATTGACTGAAGACAATTGGACACTTTCATTCCCTTTTTTCCAATTAGCAGCTATACTTTCGTACTCTCTGGACGAGTTATCGAATACTAGCATGGCATTTGGACACTAGAATGATTTGAGAAGTTTCATATGAACACTAAGATATACAAAGGCAAAAGAAATAATTATAAAATTTGAAAGGATGTGATTACCTACTTTAATATGCTTAGAGGTCGAAGAAGAAATGATCACGGAATTTACAAGTAGAATCACACCTGGAGGAGGTCCTTCCAAATAAAACACCGCTCTATTTAAAGAGTTTTCCAAAGAAAATGAACCTTCTAATTTTGTCCAACTATCAGCAGTAACAGGGATTCTGCAAATAGGACCTCTTAATAGAAAACAGGAAAAAACATGTACGTGCAAAACCTCCATTCAGAAAAATCTAACAAAGTATACCTTCCCACAAATATATATTTAACGTCGGAATCAGAATATTCAGCTCTAACAGTTGCTTGTACTTCTGTATTTTTATGAAGTTTTCCACAAACTCTGACATATGATGAAACTGTATACATGGTTCCCAGTACTACTTTCGCAGTGATATCCTGTTCCAAACCTTGCCAAGATTGAGTTCTTCTTGTCACAACGGCGTAGCTTTCGCCATATTGTGGTTTAATTTCATGGAGATAACCAGAATCATTTGAAGCTACATATGCCTGACAGGAGTTAGGATTCCAAAACTGCAGGCCATTAGAGAAATCATGATTCTCAATGATATTATTTGTGGTGCTAGCGTGCAGTTCCATCTCTGGTGAACACTGTGTATAAATTCATTAAACATCATAAGATGGTTGGATGAAATTCTCTTGGGAAAAGCTCGACCATATTAACAAGTACCAAGACTCGCAGTAATCAACTATTACTAGCATCGCTCAGATTCACTATTGTGCAATATTGAAACAAATCATTTGACAGTTTGTGCATGCATTTTAAGTCAACATCCTAACTATCTGGTTTTGAAAGTTGAAAAATTATTTATAATTGAATCATAAACCGTGTCATCAGAAAAGTTGCCTACACTAAAGATGTAGTGTACTAGAGAAAAATGTAGACAAGAACGATTAAGCGGCCACTAGTGGAAAACTCAACAAGTCACTTACCAGTTACAGTACCTTTTGCTTTGTGCTACCTATCAAGTATATTTTCCCATTTCATTGTTTACCCAAAGTCTTCAAATTAAAGTGGTATTAATTAGCTCGTGATGGAATTTGGATCAGTCCTATCGCTCTTTACGGGAAAGATTTGTATGTTTGGCTAGCGTTTGTGATGTTGACTCTAGCAGTAGCTTGTTCACTTAGTTGGCAACCAGTTGCAAATGTGTGTGCCGTGTGATTTTCCTCTCTTATTCAATATTCCCACTGACTTGAAGTTCAGAGCATAAGAGCTTGAACCATCACAAAGGATACTGAATTTCAGGAACTGTGTTCGACACCCCCCCCCCCCCCAAACACCCCTCAAAAAAAAAAAAAAACCAATTGGGTGTTTGTATGACATCAATTAGATAGAAACATCAATTGGGTGTTTGTATGACATCAATTAGATAGAAGCATCAATCATTGATACGTTGAAGCTCTTTGCAATAAAATTTCATAACATGAAGATATAACAAGTGTATCACAAATTGCAAAATTGGGCGCAAATGATACTGAATCTTTTGACAAAGACAAGCTCGCATCTTGGATCGGCTACAGTTGTAGAAATGGTCAAAGTTGGGTAATACTACCATATGTTATATTACATATAAATTAGGCGTTTAATTAAGGGGGTATGTACTCATCAATCAGCTGAGGCAAATGCCTCACAACTCAGTTTTTTATTTCTTTTTGTGAAAGATGACATTTTCCAGTTTAGCCCTATCTAAAAAATTATATTAGCAGAAATAAGCCCAGCTCAATCAAATCGTCCATGTTCCTCTTTCCCTTCTACTTTAAACATTGCAACAATCCCAGAGCTCATCGTGTAACATTTTAGAGCTCCTCCTGTTCAAATTTCTATATCCTAATTTTCATAACAAAAAAACAATTCAGAAAATTCTCCACACCACCAATCCAAAATTCACAGTTTCTAGTTTAATAGCATTTGAAGGTTAGTACCATACCTCTAAAACTTTACTGAATTGTTCTTTCATTTTTCATTTGATATTGAGCAACTTCCATAAATATTTGTGTGTCAAATATTTGATCGCATGTGCAATACTTGTGGGTAATTTTGTACAATATTTGATCAATTGTGCATATTCGTGCGTATCTTTTGGTTCAAGTTCTGAAACAGTGTGTGACCTTTTGCAAGATTGATTTATCTTCCAATCAAGCAACATGTATACAGTGTGTACAACCTTTAGATTCAATTTTACGCAGTTGCATTTCTAGCGATAATTTGCAAGTTCTACATTTGAACTTTTTTATACTGAAAATGCAGCCCCGTCGGAACTTACAAGCTCGCTCTGCCACTGCGTTTAGTGAGCTTAGGGCAAGTATTAGTGATGTCACTGATGTGGTCTAGATGTCATGTCTGGATGCATATACACATTCATAAAATATATTAAAAAACATGGTTTCATTCATGGTTGCCTTGTTAAAAATAGTGTTAGAGGTGTAGCTTGTGTAAATGGTACATCTAGTGAAAAACCATATGCTTGAAGAGTGGACCAGTTGGTTGCCAAATCCACTACAATAATCCTTGGGTCATAAAATGAATGGTCTAAAGCTATTTTGACTACCTAATATTACTCGCATGTTAGTGATATATAAAACCTTTCCTTTCTCGACTTCATTTTATATAGCATTGGTATTTCGGCGCAAGAAATGCATGTGATTGTAAAAATAATCTTTGGGAAATCACGGTGAACTGAAATAATCAAACTATCAAGTAAATTGCACACAATGACCACTTTTTATTTTGTAATGTAGTGATCTAGAAAGAAATATTTAACTTCAAATGACTTTAAATAAAGTGGAAATTTAGCTCACGCTATTATTTTTTGATTTCATCTTTACAAAATTCCTCCCAATCAAACTTTGTATACCCCCCCCCCTCACAACTCCATGGCTGTTTTCAAAATACCCTTTTTCCGGTTTTGTCATTCTTGTCATGTACGACCTGCTTCTTCAATATGTGAACCCCAATTTCAATGATTTATCAAATTGTTCAACTTCATTCAATTTTTTTTTTATTGTTTGTCCTTTAATGGCCTCTTTTACTCTCAGGTGTGATTTATTTAAACATCAATTTTCTTTTCTTTGAAAACATGTTTTCATGCAATGGTTTCTCAATTTTTGATTAAAGTAGTGCATACATATTTCACAATATTTTCAACTCTATTTTAACATATTCGTATATCAATTCATTTTGCAGATATTTGCAGACTATGCAACCATTTTGCAAATATTTGTAAAACTGTGCGTTCGTTTTGTAAATATTTGCCAAATGAATGCATAGTTTTGCAAATATTTTAGGAAATCTTCACGTAAATATTTGCAAATATTTACAGAATAATGTTATTTATATTCATTCATTTTGCAAATATTTGCAAAGTATGCTACTTCTTTTTTGCAAATATTTGCATAATCATGCATTCATTTTGCACACATTTACAAAAACATCTTATTGTTTCAAAAATATTTTCCAAATATTGCTGTTTATTTTCATTTATTTTGCAAATATCTGCAAGATTATGCACAAATATATGCAACATCCTTGTTACTTCAAAAATAAAATTTACACCCAATCATTTCACAAATATTATAGAAACGTGCACATTTCTTTCAAAACAATATTGTACACACTTTTGGTACCTTAGTGCACGTAAAAGATCTGTACTCTTCATATTTTTGTATCTCACTTTGGTTTAAATCTAATCATTTTGTGATCCCTTTGATTTTCTTCCTTTGATGATTGCTTTTTATTTTAGTTGGATTTAGTTGTTAGTTGTGTGAAGATCGAACAAAAGTTGAGACAAAATGATGCCGCGTAAGAAAATAGAGAAATTAAGGGTTTTGAAGGTGATTTGGTAATTTGGTTCCGGTAATTTCAAAAACAGTTGCAACTTTGAATGGTCTGATTGGGAGAGGTGTTTTGTGATTTTTAAACCTTAATAAGGATGTTTGCCAAACATTCCATAAATTAAAATCATCTTAAATATACCAATATAAATATTATTAAAAGAAATTACACCAAAATAATAGTAACATCGAGCCTCTGGCATGACAATAAAAGTAAGCATCATATATCGAAGATGAAATATTATTCTTTATGTAAACAAGAAAATAATTTTTGTAATACAACTAACATAAGAGTGTTTTAGGACATATTAAAAGAAATATACAAACTAAATTGTTACATCAATAGCTAACATCACTATATATTAGAGATTTTTGGGTTTGCTAAACATAAGAATACGTTCACAAATGCGATTGATGCCGGCACATCACATGTGAACAACCAAAATACATTCTGAAGTTTAACCGTGGTATAACTTAGACATTGAGAATTGTGAGGTTACTAAAATTTGACACAATTTTGTAACAAAATATGAAAACAATGATTAATATGAAAGTTTCACATTAATCTACAGGCTATACATTAATCTACAGGTTATAACTTCATAGTTCAACATCCGAATAACATGCAACAGAAGTAACGAACTGATGTCATTCCCCACCTACATAAACAGACTGTAATAGATGGTTTTGTGAATGCTTACTATAAATATTTTGAATCCCAGATTTAGATTCAGCTTTTCTTCATAATATGTGGTAGTTTAAAATGATGTAATAAATAGAAGAAACATACATCCTGATCCCATGGGATCCCTTTTGACAAACCAACTTGCAACTAACATTCTACTTTTTTCATCTTCACAAAAACAACATCAAATAATAAAATTTGGATCAATCTAGTAAAGTTGGCAGGATTAGAATGTATGTTGGAAGTTTTTCAAAATGCTAAGGACAAGGGACCGGGTGTGGCATCCCCTAGGTTGGGGTGCGGCACAGACAACAATCGACCTGACTGGTCAGGTCAGGGATGTCTATGGGACAGCATCCCATTCCAGAAAGATATATGTGATGGTTGCTGTAACAGTAACATAAACATTACATCAATAACAACATCCACTCTACTTAAACTCCAACCATCACTCCAACTGTTACCTACTCGATCACCTAGTTAAACACGTTTCCCCTGTAGGACAACATCCCATCCCAGAAAGATATATGTCATGGTTGCTGTAACAGTAGCATGACCATTTCATCAATAGCAACATCCACTCTATTGAAACTCCAACCATCACTCCAACAGTCACCTATTCAATCAGCTAGTCGAACACGATTCCCTCTTCTATAAATAAATATAGTTTTCATGACAGCAAATCACCTTCTTCATACTTAAATCTTCTTTAGCATGCATCATGAAAAAATTACAAAGTCTTCATTTAGTTTGATTTAAACCGTCACAAACTTAATCGAACACCCTACATATATCCTGTTCAGATTCATTTCTACTGTGACAAAAGGAAGGAAATGTCTCTCAAAAGAAAGCGTTAATAATTGTGGCTTGGAATTACATGACAGAAGTCAAAGACCATGTTCCAACTATATATTCCCAATAAAAAAATTGATAAATGTACAACTTTGAATGAACATTGTACCTCTTTATCAGTATTAAGTCTGGTACTTTGGGAATCGGTCATAGCAATGATCTCTTTACCTTCCTATAAAAATAGCAATAAACACAATCCCTGAAGTAGACAAAATTTCGGTAACAAACGATTAAAGGAATTCAGAATTAACGGCTACCTCTGGATCGGGATCGGGATCGGAATACGTTGGCTGTGATTTTTTGGGGGTTTTCAGGCAGAGTATTGAAAGCCACTTCTTCATGCAACAGCACAAAAATTTCAGCTTCAGTTATTTGGGGTTTTAAAATGCATTGAGAAGTATGGTTTTAGGAACAATTTAAGATGAAATAGGAGAAAGAATCATTCGTTCCTTTGGGCAGAGGGTTTGCTTTAGGGTTGGTGGGTTTTATTTTTTTGTTGCAAAGTCCTTTCTGCTGGAATTTCAAAGGACAGACGCCAAATGCACGCCAAGTGTAATAGTTGTTCATTATTGTTTGAAAAAAAAGGGACTTTGCTAGGGGCCCCAAAAAGGGACTTTGGAACAGTACAAAACATATATTGCACTCGTTCAGACCTACTTATGTTCAGGCCTTTCAGCAAATTCGGGAGAAAAAAAAAGTATGAATTATCAAAATGACTGTCATAGAGGTTTGTCTACTTCTACCAGTCAAAATAAAATTCTCTAAAGCCAAAAAATTCCTCCATGTTTCTCTCTTTTGTTCTAAAAAAATATCTTTTCTCGTTCGCTTCTCCTCCCACTTCTTAATTTTTGCAATTTTATCAAACCTAAATGATGGGGAACCTGAAAGATACTTCTCCTTTCATTTTCTTCTTCTTAATTTCTGTAGTTCTATCAAACCTCAATTTCGCACGTTGAGATTGATTAAGGAATCTCGATTCTAGAAATCAGTTGAGTGAATGTGAATTGTAAGTGATGGGGGAACCTGAAAGGAATAATAAATATTCGATCTTCCTTTCATTCTTTTTTTCTTCCTTCACTTCTACTTAGTTTTGTTCTATGCGAAAAGACTAGGGTTTTATGCTATGAGCTATAAATTTTGAAGATCTTGAAAATATTTGACATATTCTTCTACTGTGCTTCACAGATTAGCCACGTCAAACATGCTTAATTGTGTGTTTCTGATTGGTTAAGAGAGTGTGACAATTCAGAATTTTTGGACATTTGAAATCGGAATATTTAATTGATTTTAAATATTTAAAAGTTAATTTTTAACTCGAATTCAAATATCACTATTATTTGAAAATTTTAATTATTGGATCTAATTACTGGAAATTGGGTAAAAATGATGAATCTGGAATTTTAAGCCTGTTAAAAATAATTTAAGGATTTGTAAAATTTATATTGATAGTACTAAAGATAGTCAAAGTGTTAGAATTGAGTTTAACAGTTGTTTGTTCGGTTTTAATAATATATCGTTTAAATTGAATTTAAAAATAGCTTTCCGAGACACAGTCTCGGAATTCGACGAAACCAGTTCCATTGGATCTATAATATTGTATTATTATCGGATTTCAATTTTCGTAGTTTTTGTAGTGATCGTTTGGTCGGACGATAAGTAAACACGCTGATAATTAAATCTAAATTTAATATAATGACTGGGTCCAAACGCTATCTTCTCCATATGATCGAGATAGGACTCGAAATATTTTCCATTACGTTCGGAATAGGGGTATAACATTATAAACATCTAACGGTACGCCTCGATAGGATGTCAAGATTTTGAGCTTTGAATTCGAAACAATTTGAAGTTAAATTTAAAATTGATAGGTATATAATTATGGACCAGACAAACAAATCCCATCGGCCGCATTTTTATTCTCTTTATGTACTGTAGGTAGCATCACACACGCAACCTTTTACCTCAAATTCAAATCACAATCTCTCTCTCTGTATTTTCACAGCCGACCTAGTAACGCTTCCTTCTTATTAAACCGAGGCTATCCCACTTAAAACTTTCAGAGGAAGCTATTCAAGGATGGGGGAAATGAAGGGGAAAATCGAAAATCAAATTCACAGTTTAAAAAAATAAAAATAAATAAATAGACGAATGTAATCGAAGTCGATTTCGACTTCAACGCTGGGGACGAGCACGCAAGGGAGTCGGCATCTTTCACGAAGTTGCGCGGCATGGTACGGCAAGGTTTCAATCTCGAGTCGCACAAAGAAGCAAGGCAACGACCACGCGAGGTGGCGCCATGGAGGGAGAGCGGCGGCAAAGAGGTCGATCGAGTCGGTGGAAAGCATTGCTATTCGAATCAAATTGGGATTCCGAGCTCGAGCTCGAACTGCACCCGTGAAGTTGCCTTTGGAAGCCGCGGGGTTTCGTGGTGTTCGAGTATCGGTGGATGTCACGGAGGAGGCTGCCGGCGATTGGGGTCAACTGGGTTGCTCGATGGTAGTAAGGTTATATATTTATTTATTTATTTAACTTTATTAAATTATATATATGTATACAAATTAGGTAAAATAGAAATATACATATGATTTTGATTTACAGCAAGATACAAAACAATGTTGTTTTAATTTAATACACACACACACACACACACACACACACACACACATATATATATATATATATTAAAAAGGATATAACAATTATATAGATATTTTAGCGCACTGTTTAAATTTAAAATGTTCAATGTTAATCAGGATATACATCTTGTTATAAAATTACTAAGTGAAAACAAAGTGCAAACTAGGTTAGTAAAATCATCATTCAAATGGTAGTTCATTATTCGGTTAATTCAAATATTAATAAATCATATAATGTTTATTCAAGTTATGAAATTTGAAAAGGAACAAGCTGGTCTGGAGTGGATTGCAAAACAAAAATCAAAAGTGAGTTAATCTCGCTCATCTGGGTTTAATTTAAATTTAAATGGTTAAATTTAAACGATTGAATTGATCTGATATGCTATATTATATAGTAGTATATAGTATATAGTGTGTGTGTGTGTGTGTATATATATATATATTGGAATGATTGATTTCCCGCATTATATAGCGGATGAGACCATATGTGCCGCATAATAGCGGATGATATTATATTTGAAATCCCATATACCGCGATATTCCACCTCAAAGTGGAATTGGTTTTTATATTGTGCTAACAACTGTGGATGCAGGGAAACAGGTTGGAGGGATTCAACTGGATTGCTCAAATTTGTTTAGATCATTTAATATTCTGTGTTATGAATATTTGATATTCCGTGATGAATATTATTGATAATTGGAATATTGAATGCTACGGTTTTCTTGAATACATTTCAGTTCACTGAGTTATCAAAATATAAAGAATTGGATTTTTGAAAAGAAATAAAAGAGTGAATTTTTAAGTAAATAATTATAGAGAATTTGAATAAAATTTAAGAATGAATTGGGAAAGAATAAAAGCTATTTTAAAATTCCAATAAATAAGTTCCGAGTATGAAAAAGGGGATTTTAAATAAACAGAGAAATGATGAATTGTAAAATTTAAGTGATATTATTTAAAGAAATAAAGAATTTACTTTAAAATTCAAGGTTTAAATTTATTCAAAAGGATAAAGAAGGAATTTGGAAAATCTGAAATTGGTAAGTTTCAGTTAAAAGATTTTAAATCATAATGAAGAAATAAAATCTGTATCAATGGAATTTAGAATAATGGAGTAAGTAAGAAAATTTATTCAAAAGTAAAGTAAATTGGAAATCAATTTGGGAATTGATTTAAGTGTGTAAAACAGAGATTTTTAAAAGAGAAGTGAGACTTGAGATTTATAAACTGGGTTTATAAAAGTGAAGTAATATACCAGTGGATATTTGGAAGAATAAATTCACGATGGGAATTTATTAAAGGAACGTGAAATTTTGTTTAAAAATAAATAGTGATTTATTTTTAAAGATAGAAAAAAAAGAGTATTTCCCTGGATAGC
The DNA here is from genome assembly GCA_030765085.1 of Allium cepa. Classification (NCBI taxonomy): domain Eukaryota; kingdom Viridiplantae; phylum Streptophyta; class Magnoliopsida; order Asparagales; family Amaryllidaceae; genus Allium; species Allium cepa. Next base: position 1,022,899,292 of record CM060931.1, on the reverse strand, counting down.
CAAGTACGTTTTCAACATAAATTTTTAAATATAAGTTATGTTGTTTAAAAAGCATGTTTTAAGAAATTTATTATTTCTAAATGTTTAAATTCTGAAGTAAATATTTTTCAAATCTATTATCATAGTAATTATTTAAAGGTGACTGTGTATTTTGTTTTAAAGAGAAAATCTAATTTTATATTTTATAAAGTAACCTCATTTTAAATATCCTTAAAGTGTATATTTTGAATAAGTATAAAAGTAATTTTTAATTTAAATGTTTTAAAGGATATTTTATAATAAAGTGTTCTTAAGTTATTTTAAAAATCTAAAGCTTTGTGCTTGGCATTTTCAATGGAAATAAATATTTGGGAATTTATTTCATGAGAAGAGTGTGGCTTGAAAACTGTTTTCAAAAGGGTTGAAAATGGAAATATATCTTGCGAAGATATTTTAAGGTAAATAAATAATTCAGGAGAAATTATTTATTGTTGATGGTTGTTGTAAATGTTAATTGATAGTTAAATCACCGACTATCAATATTGGCCAATGCGTTGATCGTTTAGAAGAGACCGGGATCGGGATTAATTTGTAACGACCCGGAAAATTTCAACAATTTTTAATTGATTTTTATAACGTATTTAATTTAATATTTGTAAAATTTTAATAATTGATTTATTTTTTAAAATAAAATGTTTATATGTTTAGAATACGTAAATTTAGATATAGCAAAGGATGAATTTTTCGATTTATTTTTTTTTCTTTAAACTTTCAGCTAAATTATAGATTATGACCGTTGACCTTCCTTCAGTTTCAAATATTAGAGCGTGTTGCGCACGCTATTTTTAATTGCTTTGAATTTTGCAAGCTGTTATCAATTCATTATTTCAATGTATTATGTGGTCCGTTAATCTGCCTATTCATGTCTGGTCGTTAGAAATTTATAAAGCAAATCCTTTTTGATTTACTTCCACTTTTCCTTGCAGATTTACCGTCCTTGATTTTGGGTTATATTTTACGTTATAATATAATAACTTTCATTTATCCATCGGAAGCTAGTGGGTTCTCTCCTTCTTTTACTTGGACCTCTTCCACCTCTTTATATATTGCTGAGAAAAAAATCGAACCCATCTCCTCCTTTTGTTTTCTGTAGCCGAAACAGATCTAAAAAAAAGGAAAAAAAAGCAGCCGAACCCTTCAAAAACCAATACCCGCTCTTCACTTCGTGTCCTCCTCCCTCCGCCCACCTTGCCGCTGCAAGCCCAGGTGCCCACATCAGCCTTCCCCTCTCCGCCGCTCTCTCTCCTCTTCCACGTCATCAAGCCGCGACCAGATCTGCCACTTGCCTCCACACGCGAGCACACAACCGACCTACACCCGCCTCCAGTCACAACCGCCGAGACCCCGCTTCCTTTGCCGAACACCGCACCCCATCACCCTAACTCTGACTCATCCGCCTTCATCAGCGACCCACTCCCACACTTCGTCGATCCGCCTGCGTCAACTGATTCTCCCCCTCCTTGATCACCTTAGCCTTGGCTGAAGACTTGTAAGTAGCAATGTTGGTTTAAGCATTTGTATGTTGTTATAACTTAGGCTATATGTCATATACGTTCTGTTATTTATGCAATCATGAGCTATTATATATTACAGTAGATTTAATATAGGTAAGTTTAATATAGGTTGTATATTTAGTTACAACAGAGAAGGGGACGTGTTTATTAGATTTAATATAGGTTAGTTAATATATAAACTTATTAGTTTGTCAGTAAGTGGTTGCGGTGTGGGTGGTCTGAGTGTTGTGATGCATGTTTCATAGAGAGCATTATTATGGAATAAGTTATAAATTTATAGTTATCAAATTTGTTTATGTCGTGGGTCGTAATTTGCTTTAAATATAGTAAGTTTGAATTATATATTCATGTGACAGTTTTGTACAATAAAAGTTCTATTTTAAAATTTAAAGAGGTGTCCTTGAGTTTAAACTATGTCTACAGGTTACAAATATTAATTTACATTTGTGGTCTAAAAAAATGTATGCAGATTTAGTATGTAATGTTTGTATAAATTTACATTCATCTGTTTGAGTTAACAAGTAAATCATATTGTTAAATGTTAAAAATTTAATATAGCATGTACGTATGTTGTCTGGAAGTAGATAATAACATTTTGGTTTGGCCCACGGTATTTTGTTCTCTGCTATATGGAGTTGATTTTTGATATATGTGTTAAGCAAGTTTTGTTTACGTGTGTGTTTGTATATAAGTTAGTATATGTTTTGATTATTATATAGGGTATATATTGCTATGAGTTATATATTATAAGTAGTATAAATGTATACTTTATTTATAAGCATTAAAAAAAATTGAATTTGAAAATAAATATATGTTTTAATTTGATTTCAGAATAATAATATATGTGTTCAGTCAAATTTATATCAGCTAACTCAGTCGTCCCCATCGATTTCCCTTCTATCAGCTTTTGTTCGACGTGCCTGCTTTCTTCATCGAATTTGTGCCAATTTAGCTTTGTTTGGAATTCGTGCTTGGATTTGTAACTCATCTCATTCTCGTCCTTCTCTAGCCTCGAAAGGTGAGCAATCACTCACGATTAACGTTCTTTTATTTATTAGATTTGATTTCAATTGAAACGACAATTGAAATATACCGTTGTAGTTAGTAAATTTTGTTGTATATGTTATTATCTGTAACTTTTCACCTATGGGATATGACACCATATCCTATTGTTTATATTTTATTTAATTGATGATATATGCCTGTTGTTGTTATTATTTTCATATCTGTTATCACTCTGCAAGTTCCCTGTTAGTATAGAAATCACTATGGGTTGAAATGATACATACCCGAACAGACTTTAGAATAGGAGAATTTCGTTATGGGTTGAAATGATAGACCCAAGCAATTTTCATTTAAGTGAATTTGGGATTATGGGTTGAAGTGCTATCCACCCGTATATAGTAGTGTACGGATTGAAATGATAAATATCCGTAGCACTTAACCATATGATAAGAACTATATACAGACACTGTTGGTCCATATATAAATATTTTGAAAATAAATTCATTGTTTTGGAAAGAAATATATGGTTTTAATAAAATGCGATTCTTAAATTATTATATATAAAGGGTAATGATATATATATAGATTTAATAATATTTAATTTAATTAAGATTGATTTAATACATAAATTATGTCAATATTTATGTAAATTATATTTCAAATAGATTTTTGCAATACTTGGGATGAATTGAGGTGGGGAGATAAAATTTGGATTTAGCTGAAATAGTATTAAATTAAGGATTTATTTAATTAAATCGATTTGAAATTATTGAATGGGAAATTTAAAGGTATGATTTTGTAACTGGATTTTTGATTTAAGTGATTTAGTGAATATTTCACGTTTAAATAAATTAAGGAAAATATTGAGTAAAATGTAATTTAAGGTTACTTAAACGATATTGAAGTCAATGAGGGAGTATTTCAAGGCTAAATAATAATGAGGTTAAATCGAGATCTATATGAAACTGTTATATTGAACATTTAAATATTAAAGCCTTGAACTATATTGGAATTTAAATAGTTATTTTGAGATGCGGATCTGTATTTGAAATCAATATAGTTGAATTTGTTATTTAGAAACTAAATTGAATTAAAATGAAAATTTAGGTTGAACAAAAATTTGAATTTTTTTTTTAGAAAACTAGATTGAATAAAAACTTAGTTGAAACGTTGGATATTTAAAGTTTTGAAATATATTGAATTATAAAGGGGTATTTTGTGATTTCAAATCCGAATTTGAGATCAATAAAATTTAAGTGGTTATTTTAGGAATTGAGTTGAATTTATATCGATAAATTGAGGTTGAAGTTAATTTTAAATGGTAAGGTCGGGTTGATATTGAACGATTTGTTAAGTTGAGGGAATTGAAAAATACATTACTGTATAAATTATTTAATATATATAAATACTATTTTGGGAAATATAGGGATATTTGAAGTGAAAATGATATTTGGGTTTGAAATATAAATTAAGTTGAAAGGACCACGGTGTTACAGTGTATGTTTCTACCATGTAGATAGTTCCATGGACCCTTAGAGGATGGTTATCCCAAACATCCTTTAAGTTATTTGTATTTCAGTTGATATTTCACTTGAGTTGGATTTATAGATATAAGAATGTTAATCCTGACTCGAGTGTTTGTGTTTTGCTTTACGCTCGGGTCAGACTGAGTGATACAGCATTTGAGACTCACCTTCGAAGTTGGAGCTTTGCTTGAAGATCCAACCATCTATCCTTTCAGTCATCCAGTTGATTGGTTCAGAGAAGTCATCTACTCGTACTGGAGACTTCACTGCATCTGGGATATTCTGATGTATTTTATTCTAACTCTGATGTATATAGTAGCTTCATCAACTACTATTCTTTATCTGTTCCGCTGCATTATATTACTCTGTGTCTGTGATCTTTGATTATTTATTTACTGTTTATGCTGAGTTTTGCCAAATTAAATTTACAATTCGGTATTTTGAATTATTCAAGTCAGACTTGTATGGCTTTATTGTCGATTTGAATGGTCCAAAATAGCGGGTTGTTACAGTTGGTATAAGAGCTTTGGCTCTAGGCAGAACTTAGCATATATGGTAAATTTATTTACAGAATCACTTTCGTTCGAGTTGAATCTCTTCCTTTTTGCCCGATTTCCTTTGAATTTTGAAATGTCCCTCTGTTCCGAAAATTCATTCTTGTCTCTCCCTATTTATATTCGTTCGATTCTTGAGTATCCCATGACTCCACTGAATGATTTGTGAAGGGGATGAAACTCCTTTATAATTGGTATTGATTCACCGGAGAATTATGTATCCCTCGGTTTAGATGCTACTATCTCCTGTTATTCTGAATTCTATCTATAGCGATTGAATGTCAATTTGCCTTAAAATTCTGCATCCATTGTATAGCTTAATTCACGGTTGATCCGGTTAACGTCGCCCGCAATTTATAGAAGTATATCCATCTTCTATTTTGCATCTTCGATCGAGTCTATCTTCGAATCAGGATTTTATCGAATGGAGTTCCTCTAAATTAAATCTCTATCTTTGTTTTGAAATCCATTCTTGAATCATCCTTTGAAAATCGGGTTTTGTTTGTATTTTTGAAATTGTTTATACCGAAATTTTATTTTCATAACTATGATTTTATTCTATATATAAAAGGGAAAATGTTTTCGATAAGGATTATATACCTATATATAAAACAAATAAGAAATGTTATTCTATATAAAAGGGTTTTGAAAGGATTTGAAATTTTGAAAAAAATATAAGAAATTGATTTATATAAAAATGATTTATAACTGAAGTGTTAAATTTGAAATTCGAGTATTGAATTCTGGTGTTTTGAAATTGGTTTTAAGATTTTTGAAACTATATAATAATACGATTTGAAAGTATTTTCTGAATAAGAAGTGTTTCAAATGACTCAAACGAGTTCCAATGAAATTTCAAGGAAGTTTTAAGAAAATAGAAGTCCAGAACTCACTTTGTCGCTGGAAAATAATTTCGGTGATGAGTGCACGCATCATCGACATTGATTTTCGAGTTTCAGAGTGGAGGAGAGGCCACTCTAGTAGCTTTGCTATGCGAGTGATATTGTGAAACAAATTTTGATTTCAAATTCCGAAGAATGATTCGATTTTCGAAAGATATATGTATATATATATTTAAAATGATTTAAAGGAAACTGGTATTCAGTCCTCGAGTTTCCGATTTGATTTGGTATAATCCTATCTATTTATTGTTGATTATCAAGTCTTGAATTTGGAAATTTGATTTCCCTAACTATTTTGAATGTTCGAACACTTCCAAATCGAGATTAAATTTACAAAGCTAAGAAATTTCGAAGAGTATAAAATGTTTGATAAAGAATATAAATTTGGTTTTGAAATGTTTTGAAAAAAAATAGTTTTGAATAATGGTTTTCAGAAAGGTAAATTGGATATTTCAAATAGAAATAGATAGTTTAAAAGTTTAAAAAAAAGGGATAATTATAAATTTGCAAACCATTTTGAGTATAATTGATTTTGGGAAAATATTTGGTTTTGAAATTAAATTGGAATTAAAAACCAGTACTTATATGGTGGTTTTGGAAATGAATTTGTTTGACTTGAATTATTTTAATTTGGAAAATGGGATAATTTTCTAAACCTATTATTTTGGGAACTTTGAAATTTAGATATTTAATGTGGAAGAAAATTTGGTGAAATCATATATGATTTTGGAACTGAATTGATATTGAAATGATTTGAAATTTTTTAACCCTATATTATTAAGCACTTGATTTGGGAGTGGTCGAACTTATATAAAATGGATTGTATAAGTATGAAGTTGATTTGAAATCTATTGATTTGAAAGGTACTCAATTTGGAAAGAGAATTTTATACAACCGAAGTCTGTATAAGTATGATTTGATATACTATTGATTTGGAAAGTATTCGATTTGAAAATGGAATCTTATATATATATGGACTTTATATATGTATGATATTGGAAAGTATTTGAAAAGGTACTATGTGATACATATTTTCAAAGTGAAGATATGGAAAGTGCCTTCTGCTCGATATCCGCTTTGTGGCCACGTTGAGGATTCATTCTATCGATATTATTCTCTCTGATTTTTGGTTTTCCGGATGTGATACTCGAGTGTTCCCACCGTGGCGTAACCCATGGTTTCTTTTTTCTCTCGCGACTGCATAGCGCAAGTGCCTGACTGAGTCTTGTCTAGGGGTACGGATTGTTTCCTGGGGGATCCAGGCGTAACCATTGTGTATCCTGCAATCTGTGTAGGTCGCGAATAGTAGCGCAACTGCCTGGCTGAGTCTTGCCTAAGGGTACGGATTGTTTCCTGGGGGATCCAGGCGTAACCATTGTGTATCCTGCACTCTACTAGTCATCATGGCGTAACTCGCAGGGCTGGGAAAGCTTACAGATATGGATTGTTTCCTGGGGGATCCAGACGTAACCATTGTGTATCTGCGATGCGAACCATGGTCGGACAAAGGTTTTGGTTTGGTTGTCTTGTTTGGATTGTACTTTCCATATCTGTTTTAAAGGTTTTTCAAGTATTTTCGCTGGGTGTTGAAACAAGTCTACTAAGTACTTGAAGAATTCTAGCTTTGCGCCTGATCAACGCATGGCCAGAGTCTGCAAGAACGAGGATAAACTTGTTGAAACATCGAGTTATAAAAGTATTTTCGAAAGGAAAATCTATTTCGATATAATAGTATTTTATTATAAAAGTATTTTTCCCAAAAAAGAAATTTTGAATTAATATTTGAAATTTAAATTTTTATGCTTCTAGATTAATTATTCGTGCCCGATATTATTCCTTGCATCTACCTTATCTGCTCAGTTTAGTAATTCACCTTGATTCTGTTTTCCGAATCTACCTTCTTTCCTTTTGAATATATACTTTTAAAATATTGTTTATTTATATACTACATGGTTTAATAGTAAAATTTTAGTGTTATAAATTTTTTGAAGTTTTAATTAAATATATAAATATTGTGAAGTTTTAATTAAATAAACCATCTTTAAAGTAAATAATTATTGATTTATTAATAATATCTGAAAGGTGTTTTAGAGAAAATTGATAAATAAATAAATTATAGATTTAATGTGTTAATAACTTCTTTGTAAATATAACTAGATATGTAAATAAATTATTTTCAAAGAGTTTTCACGTATTAAAGAGGGGTTAGGTAAACATAAAAATGGAAATAGTTTGATTTGAAAGGTTTATAAATGGCTATTTAAGGATATAATAAAATGGGTTTAAGTAAATTTATTGAATATTAATTAATTTAAATTGAAATTTATATGGCTTCAAATAAATCGAGTTATTTTGCTTTCCAATCTAATTCTCTTCTGGTTGTTTCTTTTCTCCTACCTCCTCCCTTTTCGGGGACGAAAAGTTTTGAGTGGGGGAGAGTGTAACGACCCGGAAAATTTCAATAATTTTTAATTGATTTTTATAACGTATTTAATTTAATATTTGTAAAATTTTTAATAATTGATTTTTTTTTAAAATAAAATGTTTATATGTTTAGAATACGTAAATTTAGATATAGCAAAGGATGAATTTTTCGATTTATTTTTTTTCTTTAAACTTTCAGCTAAATTATAGATTGTGACCGTTGACTTTCCTTCAGTTTCAAATAGTAAAGCGTGTTGCGCACGCTATTTTTAATTGCTTTGAATTTTGCAAGCTGTTATCAATTCATTATTTCAATGTATTATGTGGTCCGTTAATCTGCCTTTTCCTGTCTGGTCATTAGAAATTTATAAAGAAGATCCTGTTTGATCTACTTCCACTTTTCCTTGCAGATTTACCGTCCTTGATTTTAGGTTATATTTTACGTTATAATATAATAACTTTCATTTATCCATCGGAAGCTAGTGCAAGCGCTAGTCGCTACTAATCCTGAGGGTTCCAAAATGGATGTGGTAGGAGTAGTGCCTTCGGTTCCGTTCGTACCCGGGATGGACTTGTATGGATGAATGCTTTCGGAACATCATCAGGTGGACGATGGGCATTCTAAGTGAAACGTTCTAAAAAGGTAACGCTTATCCTCAAGCCTCATCAACCGGGAATGACTGAAAATCAGGGTTTATGCAGCAAGGCTAGGTGGGTAGCGCCCGTTAGAGTGAGGTCATCCCTGTCTAGATGTCCCTTTTATTCGGCTTAGTGGTGCGGTTGCTGATCCGAACTGTAAGGTGATCTTACTCGGGATTATCCAGTAAGGGGTAGTACCGGTCTTGTGTTGCAGGGGATTGGGAGTAATCCTCGGTACGGTGATCTAGGCCACGTACTATGACAAGTGGTAACCCACTGTCTAGTCATTAGTTGGAAATCCATTCTCCCTACGTGCCTTTTACGATTTTGTTTGTATTACCCACGATTGTGGCTAGTAGCTGGAATTTAATAAATGTAACAATTTTGGCTATTTGAATAAGTATTTGTATGTAGACACTATTATAATATCAGAGCATTTTGATAAAAAAATATTTTAGCTGTCGTAAAGTAAAAGCCCGACATTTTTATTTGTGGCGTGGTCTTACGAGATGCTTTTGTTTTCAAAAGGTTTTTGAAACTTTAATAATCAATTTGAGTGTGATTTCTCCAAGACTGACTCGGGTGTTATTTAACTATAATGCTTGGCTCAGACCGAGTATTATAGAATACAAGATATGTTGCTGTGGAGCTCAAGAGACGAGTTGGATAGAGATACGTGCTTCCATACTTGATTATTATTCTACTGTGTATTCAGTTGTGAGGACAGGTTATGATTACTGTCCAGCTGTATGTCATGTATACTCTGGTGATGTAATGTATAAACAGGTATATTTGCTTTTGTGTAAAGATTAGTATTATCTATTATATTTTATTCCACTGCGATGGTTAGATTCTGATGTTGTTTTTCTATTTTCTTCTTCCACCTCTTCCCAAATGGTTTGTATTTCCGTTCACCTTGAGTTGATTGATGTAGAATAGTGTTGACTCAAGGGGTACGGATTTGCGGGTCATTTCAGAGAGTCTGGTTTGACAATAGCTCATGAATTTCTATTTGAAGATCAATCCACATTCCACTCTTTATTATTCATTTGATCTGATAATTTCCCAATTTTTATTATCACATGAAGGCAGTTATTACTCTATGAAGCAGAAAATAGAGGATTTCAAAATAAAACATTATACATTGAACATAATATAATCGTTCATAACGAGCACGTTATGTTTAGAGATGTTGAAATTAGGAGGAAATAAAATTATACATAGGTTTATATATTGTCTGAAAACATGATATTTATATTTTATATCCTAAGACCATATGGCTCAAGTGTGAAATTTTGAATGAATGAGAGAAATGGATTGCTTAAATAGTTGAGTACATGATTGTCCATCTTGTAATGATAATTATATGCTCAACATTGATAATGATTTCACAACCATGTAGATATACACTGGGTACATGATTGAGAGAAATGACATTTTTCTGATATTTTCTATTTTATAAAATCACTCTCCTTGCTCATATTATTTCTTCCTTTAATAATGGCTATTCCAATCCAGAGTCATTCAATGCCAATCTTTAGTAGTAGTTAATAGTTTGATGCCATGAGCTCAAGTGATTAGGAAGCCTTTTATTTTCACAGAAGAACAATCTGAGTACCTTTTTTTAGTTATCCTTTTTTCACTTGTCCTTTTTTTACAATAATTCTACCTATAACATATAAGTGTTTCGCATTGTCTCATATTTTTAAGCATCGTTCTTTTAGCCTGGTGATGTTTATTGTGTATTTGGTTGTCAAATTGTTTAGGATATGCCAGATCCAACAGTTATAGTTTCATTTCTGCTAATCGGGGAGAAAGGTAATGCTGGGATGGTTGTATGGATGACTACTCCATGGACACTACGAAGTAACCTTGGTTTGTTCGTTAATGAAAATTTGGTTCATATCACTGTATCAGAACACTTTTGTTGTATGCCTTCTTACTTTATTTTACTACTTGCAATCTCACGCACTAGCTTTGGTTTTTCAAACTGCTCGATTTTGAGAGAAAAACAAAAATAAGTATATAGAGTAATATATGTACTATGCATATCAGCATAAAAGAGTATTGAATGTGATATAACCACATTAAAATTTCTTCATCTTGAAACATTCATAGAATGTACAGGCTAACATATTATGCTGTTTGCATAAGGCAACGATGATTTCTCTTTTAAAAAAAGGCAACAATGATTTCTTGGTATGATTTTCTTTGCTAACTTATTTTGATAGCTTACGATCTCACCATGATGCATATGCACATATATAACAGGTTAAAGACAAGCTTAGTGAGGCGACCTACATTGTTGCTGAATCATGTTTTTCATAGCTTCCAATCAACAATATGAAAGCGAATGAAGGAGTAAGAGGTCTAAAGTAAAATTCTAAAAAGTCAAAATCTGAAACCCCGAATGCTTCATATGGCTAGACTATTGATAAAGTAGATTTTGGTCAGTATGAGTTGCTAGATAAGATTCCCTTGTGTTGCTAGATAAGACTATTTTGGTCAGATGGCAAGACCATGAAGACATGATAACACAATATGTAAACCAAATCGATCATGTTTACTTATACACTATGGACCCACATGTGTGATTTGTAGAACTAAATCTATTTGAGTTAGTTTTGAGCAAACTACATGCTCCTAAAAAAATATATTCTTATCAGTTTTTTTTCATTTATGTTTTGACATTATCCAATCATTTTGATATTATTTATAAATATGAATGCGCATTATCTTCTTATACCTGTTATTGGTGTTAAATTGATCTACTGAATCATGCGCTAGAGTAATTTTACAAATAACACTTTTATATGTATTGGTGTGGTGCTTGATTCAGTAAAGTGATAAATGAATAATTAAAGATAAAAAACAGAAGATGTTTTTTTTGAATGTGCATTAACATATGAGACAGTGCACTCACTATCTCATAATATTACGATTTACCATGCAGTTTCTTTAATATATTGCGTTCATACATTTTATAGTAAATATCTAGATGGATATGCACACTTTACCCAACATGGTATGCATGATATATTTACCTTTCTCAATGCAAGAACATATATTATTATGTTTGAAGGTACCCAAATACCAAATATCATATTCAGCGTATCTTCACACCCAATGTTGATTATACAGTTTGCTTTATTTTGGTGTAACTTGAAGAGAAGGTAGGTAAGAAATATAATTTGGATTTCATGCAAACATAATGCACGGTAGCTAATTTGGATGTCATGGATTACAAACATAGATAAGAGGTTTATTATGCACATCAGGCTTATTCAACTCTAATGCTATTATCGCCCCCTTTTTTGAAAAGATGTCGAAGGCTATTGAAGTTGGTTTGATCGGACGATCAGTCTTACCAAAATAGTGTGTTGAGGTGAAAGCACGTTTTCCATTCATCAAAAATAAATTACATTATATTTTGTCAAAAATAAAACATAATCTTGACTAAAAAAATTATTTATTTTATAATTTTGAAAGAACAGTCATTTATTTTTTGTTGAAGATTGATTAAAAATTACAAACACTCGCACACGATGCCATGGCATATAGCCGTTAGTATGTTTTTATAATAATTTCTTTATGTAACAAGGGTATCGACCATGGACCTCTTGAAAATGGACTTCCTTAGTTAATCTAATCGAGTTCATAGAATACTGATATCTGATGGTTAAGCTATGATAACACTTTATGATTAATTATATGTCCCTCGTTTCATTTAGCATTCTTAAAATGAATTCACAACTTGAACCCAAGTATTTTTGTTAATTTTTGGAGGAATTTTGCAAAAATAATAGCAACCAAATGAAAATAAACAAACAGTGTTTTTTTTGCAAATGCTGCAATTAGACGACTGTCTTTAAAGTCATTGCCTCTAATTAGATTGTTTATTAATATTTCACGATTCCAAGTAGCTTCAACTTTGAAGTACAACAAGCAAGCACCAGTCAGGTCTACACAACGTTACATATGTGAAATTTGTATTCGATTATCAACATATGACTCATGTTTGAATTGCATGCAGGTGTTTGCGTACATGTTATTGTCAGCCATGGCATCAGGAGCATATGAAACCCACAATTTGTAACCAAATGAGATACATGCACACAGGAAAACTCATTCTGCATACAAGCTTACATATTGGTTGCCTTGGGATTTGCAGGATTTGCATTCCTAGAGCTCTCGGCTCTCCTGTCTAATTATCGAGTCATTTCTTATGTGATTACTGGTTCTGTCTTCCATGCATGAATTTAACAAGGATTGGTGTAGTATATTCACGTTCATTGACCATGTTTTAAATAAAAGTATGAGGCTTAAATATGAATATGTTTTCTTTTGTAAATATGTTTGTCTGTATGTACTTTCTATTTAGTGGTCTACTTTGGGTGCTGTTGAAATTGATTTTTTTGATTCATTTTGGACAACTAACACCGACTTTCTAAGATCATTTTAGTGTGCAACTTCTGTGCTTAGCACTAGACAAACAATTTAACTTTCCTTCTGTATGTTAAATTTTTCATGGCTGTAGAATTAGATCGTTCGATTTTGGTTTATAATCAAAGTAGACACATTGATACATGCCTTTAAAAGGTCCAGTACATTCTACGAAGTTGGCGTATGGTGAAATGTGCATGGATTATAAAAGTAATGTCTCAGCCACGTCAGTAAAATAAGTAAAAGTCAAATTTAATCCAACATGTCAGCAAAATAAATGTTCGAGATCAAATACATACTATGCAAAGCTGAGAAGGAATTTCATTTAAATAAACCTCATGCAGTGAACTATCAAAATAATTGTGGTAAAGATAAATGTAATGGAGAATCCAAATCCACGTGGGACGTTTATAAACCAAACGTTTAAAATTAGATTTTAAAATGCATGGACTGTAAAATGATATTTAGTTGTGTACTAGTCATGCATGAACTGAAGAATTATTCATTTCAATAAATGATCGATCTCGATGTTCACTTGTAAACTATAGGTTGCTTATAGCATTATCGCTTTCAACTGAATAACCAAACGGTCGGTTATTCCACCGTTGTTCGTTTGTACTAGTATAGCCCCGGCCAGAGATTGGTTGCCCACAAAACAAACTTTATTCTTTTCAGGAAGTTCCAAAGCAAACAGGATGATAGTTCAGTATAAAACTTGGAGCTCTTTTGATAACTACTCCTTAAAAGGAATTTTGAATAGTAAATAATAAATAGGGTTTTTAGGCTCATAGAAAAAGTTGAAGAAACATTTAGTCTCAGGGACAAGAATTTTGATTTTTAAGCTGAAAGACACCTTTAGTGTAAATCACAAAATGATAGTTGTAACTCTCATTTTTTGCTCATACTAAAATGCGTCCTTTAGACTAAAAAACAAACATTGTTGTCCCTGAGACTAATTTTTTTTACAACTTCTTTCATGTACCTATTTTCCAAATTAAAATAGATTTTACTGAATAGTAACAAGTTAAAATGTTTGGACAGATAAGTTAAAATTTTGATAAAACGTAGTAGTAAAATTTAAAATAAGTCATAAGCAATTGGTTGTTATCGATGACTTATCCACTTATCTGTTTCTTTTAAGTCAAAAAACTTAAGCCGTTGTTCAACATTTCAAATTATAAAAGTAATTTATTAGCTATTCTTACGACTTATAAGTCATTGTCAAGCATCCTCTTAAACCTTGATCATCTCCGTCAATTGTTTACAAGTGTAACCATTTTTTTTATAAATACCTAATATATTGTACTTTTTTTTAAATTTTGCCATTGACCCGGGGTTGCCCAAGCTCGGGGGTTTGATGGGGTTTTGCTAGGCCGACCCTAATTACATACATTTTCACTAACGAATAATAATCGTGCTCTTACCTTTTTTACGACCTAGTTTTGTTTGTTTATAGAACAAACCATGCAAGCATATGTTATTAGTGCATAAAAACCACCTATTATTAGCGTGCGTGTTATTTCCCTAATTAATATCAATGAATTGGATGAGTTATTGTCAAGCCCGACCCCAAGACAAGGCTGGTAAGATGTCGCTGTAACATCCTCTATCTAGAGGCGTAAAGCTAAGCGCTACAAGTGCTACAGTCATCCTTAGTATTAACTTCCGGCGACTAAATACGGCTATGTTAATGGTATTTATAATATCAGAAGCACTTGAATATGAAACAAATCACATATTTCAAAATAGAATTTTCCATTACAGTTCAAACATATGTTCCATATTCAAATTACATAATCCCAAAAGTTTCCCCAAGCAACGGTCAAATATACTTGTTGCAAAATACGCCAAGGACGACATATGATGATGCTCCCTTAGATGACCAGAGTAAAATTGTAATAATTGACAGAATACACACAGTGGAAATAACAACAAAACAAGAACTACAACTCCTAAATAGCCGTCTGTTAGCCTCATGCTTGCCTCTGGTAGCTTTATTCGTCATCCTACTAAGAACCTGCATACCTCAACCCTCTCAAATAAATTTTGAGCACCCAATAGTTTAAGTGGAAAAACATAAATTTCGAGTCTGACATAAAGTCTGGTGTGAATATACTATACATCTCGGTTATTTAATGTTAACTGAGACCACGCCGCTTAGCGGAATGGGTTTCTCCTCACTAATATCCTTTTAAAACATATATATTACAAATCATCATCCTGCAACCAAAGCTGATTGAAACTGTAAAGCATTATTATGTAAATATATATATGAGGTAATAAATGGACTATCTGTCTGAACACTATAGTTTTGTTTGGCTTATTATTAATCTTTGGCTGACTCGGGCCTACTAGACAAAATAACAAAATAATCTAACATCTGTTAAACACACCTCTTCTAGACGGTCTGTCCTTAACTATTTGTTAAATACTTCTCTTTTGCACAGTCTGCCCCTAATTTAACATCTCCAGGGGTCACCTAATCCCAACGGTTTTGCGGGCTCACTAATAACCTATCTGTATACAAACATATATTTCCTTCTGTATGTAATCATAATTTTTGTCTTACCTGTGGCAAATTCCTACATATTGGAATTTTGGATTAAATTAGCCGGGGCCGATAGCTAATGTATAGGGCGTGGCACTATACCGGCTCATCTGGTATTCTAATATCTGAGTCATTTACTCAGGGATATCTTCCTATAATTTTCCTTGAAAAGCTTTTCATTTGAAATTGATTTAAAACATTTTAAACCAAACTTAAACGAGGAAAACAATTATACTCTATGCTTTACTCAAAATCGCCTTGCCATGTTATTTATGTATATTTTACTCAAACCTTGGTTGATGAAAACATTTAACTTTTGAAAGTACCCCTTTCGAATCCATTGAAAGTACCTCTTTAGAAACCAAGTAAAACCCTTTATTTCATCTAAGCCCAAATGTCAAAACTTTCCTTTCAAAAACACTTCAAAATTGCCTTTCAAAAACATTGGAAAAACATTTCCTCTTAGACCATTGAAACCATAGGGGAACCACCCCTTAGAAACCTTTCTTTAAACCTTTTGAAAGCATTGGGGAAGCACCCCTTCAAAACCTTCATTTAAAACCTTTTGTAAGCGTCAAATCTTGGTAAACAAAAAACCATTCAAAAGCATTTGTGTTCAATTTAAAAAATGTAAAAAACACATTTCGAAACCATTCAAAAATCTACCCCCTTCGAAACCTTTGAAAACCCTCTCGATCGAAACCATTTGGAATATGCCTTTAAGTAGAGCAAAAGAATATGAAACCCATTAGAGTTGAAAGCATTCCTTTCGAGAGCTATTCTTAAGTAAGAAGTGATGGTGTCAACACCAAACTTTCGAAAGCATTAGAGAAGCAGCAGAATTTTATAAAAGCAAGCATACCCTTTCGAAGGCATTGCTTCAAAAGGTAAGAAGCTGCAGCTAAAGGGCTTCGACTTAGTTGAAAGCCTATATTTAATAATAAAGGCACAGTCTCCTTAAAACCATTTCTTTAAACCATTTGACCCAGTCGGAAGCCAACCAAGTCGAAAGCAACATAGTCAAAAGCAAAGCAAACATATTTTTCACTTTGAAACAAAGGCGTGCTTCAACCCCTTTGGAACCCCTAAATTTCGACCTCATACCTTCCGCCTTCTTTCCAATTCGTTGGTCACCAAGTCTTTGATGCCATGCACATTGGTTTCATTAATGATGAAGGCAAAGGAACTAAGTCGAAAGCCTATCTGTGTCGGAAGCAAGGTGCTGAAAGTGGCGAAACAGACTAAAAACAAGAAAATTTTGTCTTTAACTTAGAAAGGAAATACTTTTTGACTAACCTGCTATGTTTGTTAAAATCTTATTGGTTGCTAAATTTTCTTTTCTAAAATTGTTGCCGTTATTTTAGAAATAAACAATAATTTTATTTTATAAAATACCCCTTCTTCTTTTATAAATATATAAAACATTTAAGTCTCATGCCTTAAATAATTTTATATATTCATCAAAACACTTTGTAAAATTCTACAAAAATTTCAGAAAATCAATTTCAATATGTTTTCTAACATATATAAATTTCAGACCCAAAAAGTTAATTATTTAGCCGTAAATAATTTATAGCCCGATGAATTATTTTCTTCACTAGAAAATTAATATAAAATTCAGATTAATTCAAAAAATTATGAAAATTGAAACACATCTTTAAAATATCATTTCTGATCTAAATCTAATTTCGTAAGTAATTTGGATGTAATGAAATAGGCTTTTCACATCAAAACATGCCGTAATAATCTATATGAATAAGCATAAATCATCAACAAGCATATAGATCATTTAATATTCAAAAACATGGCATAATCATGCAAATGATTCGGATTTTATCTTAGAACCGAAAATCATTAAGAAAAATGAGATGTAGTTATTATTTACCTTGGCTTTGTGATTAAGCATGCGAGACTTGATCTTGATTTATTTATTTGATTCTTCTTTTGAATCCTAGCCTTTTCTTTTCTTAAGATTGCTAACGGTGGTCGGCCTTAGGGTGTTTTTGTTTGATTAAATATGAAATGAACGTATATTTTGGTTTCCTAAAGGTTTAGGGTATAAATTTAATCATTTTCCTATTTTGCCCTTGCTTATTTCCTAACACCTTAATTTTTTAATCCATTGTTACTCATTAACATGGCACGACTGCCCCTTTAATTAAATCACAAATCTCAATCCACTAATCAATCCGACATTATTTAATTTGATTTAACTAACTAAATTTCCTAAATAATGTCGCTGAAATATGAGGGCGTTACAATCTCCCCTCCTTAAAGAATTTCGTCCTCGAAATTACGATAAGGCATACAACAAAACAATCAAAAGTAAAACATGTCATCAAACAAATCAAGATAAGCGTCTCTAATCCTTCTCTCAATCTCCCACGTACAGTCTCTAGAATTGTCACTCCATTGGACCTTTACTAATCTCACTGTCTTGTTCCTCGGCTTTTTCTCATCTCTCGCGACTATCCCGATAGTTTTTCTAACTATAGTCATGTCTGATTCCGCTACTAAATCCTCTAACATGGTCAGTGTTGTAGTCGTGTCTGGATCCCTAACATACTTCCTCGGATCAGATACATGGGAAACATCATTGATCTTACCAAACTACTCGATAACTCTACTATATATGTGAGTTTTCCGATCCTTTGTAAAATAGGAAATGGTCCAACAAACCTCGGTGCTAACTTCCCCGTCTTCCCAAACTTGATAACACATTTCATCGATGGTACTTTGACGAAAACATGATCTCCAAAAGACAATTCCAAATCTTTCCGTCTTTTATCTGCATATCATTTTTGCCTAGAGTGAACTTCCTTTATTCTCGCCTTTATCAGCTCAATCTTTTCTACCGCTTCTCTTACCAAATCAGGACTGAGGATTAATCTATCTCCATTCTATAACCAACATGTTGGGGATTTGCATGGTCTTCCATACAAAGCCTCAACCAGTGTCATCCCTATACTAGTCTGAAAACTATTATTATGTGAGAACTCGACTAGATGTAGGTGGTCTTTCGATGATCACCTGAAGTCTAATACACAAGCTCTTAAGAAGTCTTCTAAGATTTTGTTAACTCTTTCCATTTGCCTATATGGTAAGCGGCACTCATCTTAAGCTTGGTTCCTAAATTTTCCTGCAGACTCTTCCAAAATTTGCTAGTAAATAAAAAAATCTCCATCACTAACAATACTACTGGGAATTCTGTAAAGTCTAACTACATTCTAAATAAACAACTTAGCCAATACAGGTGTCGTCCTATTTGACTTAACTGGAATGAAATGAGCACTCTTGGTTAATCTGTCCACTGTGATGCATATACTTTCGTTCCCTCTATTAGATCTCAGCAACCCGTCTGTGTAATCCATAAAAATAGAATCCCACTTCCATACCGGAATATCCAATGACTGAAGCAATCCACTCGGCTTCTGATGTTCGGCTTTTACCTGCTGACAGTTCAAACACTGTTTCACCCATTAGCCAACATCCCTCTTCATGATTTCCAAGAAGAAACTTCTCTTCATATCTTGATACATCTTCGTTCCTCCTAGATGAATAATGAACTTCGAACGATGACACTTCTCCAAAATTTCTTTCCTTATGTCTCCCACATCTGGAACACATAATCTATCCCTCTTTCTTAACCGTCCACTTTGGTCAAGACGGAAATCTTTTAAGTCATCTCTCTTCGTTCTATCTTTTAATTTCCTTATCCTCTCAGCCAATACTGGATCTTCTTTCTGTTAAAAAGAAATCTCCTCAATCAATACCCGTCGAACTTCTAAAGAAGACAATATAGCAAATCCTCCACTAGACCCAGCCTCGGATCTCCACTGCACTATGCAAGACTACAACGCTTCCAAGTCTTTCCCTTCTGCATCATAGCTAGCACTGCATTCTGGTGCTTTCTGCTAAGTGCATCTGCAACCTTGTTGTCTTTCTCTGGTGTTTACTCTATGCCAAAATCAAAAGTTGCTAAAAACTCCATCCACCTTTATTGTTTCATGTTCAGCTCCTTCAGAGAGAACAAGTACTTCAACGACTTATGATCGGTATAAAGCTTGAGCCTCTCTCCCAAAAGGTAATGCCTCCACACCTTCAAACCAAAAATAACTACAGCTAACTCCAAGTCATGCTTTAGATATCTAACCTCATGTCGCCTAAGCTGTCTAGAAACGAAGGCAATCACTTTACCCCTCTGCATTAGTATAGCTCCTAATCCAATACTACACGCATATGTGTAAACTACCAAATCTTGATTCTCCTCTGGAACCACTAATACAGGTGCATAGGTCAACAAGTGTTTCAAGCTCTGAAATGCTTCTTCACATTTATCGGTCCACACAAAATTTACTTCCTTCCACGTTATCCTGGTCATCGGCGTTGTTATTCGTAAAAAATACTTTATAAACCTCCGGTAATATCTTGCCAATCCAAAGAAACTTCTTATCTCAGTTACGGTTTTTGATATTTCCAATTATTAACAGCTTCGATCTTATCTGGATCGACTGACAACCTCTTCTCCGTGACCACGTGACCATGAAATTTCCCTTCCTCCTTCCAAAAATGGCACTTTGAAAATTTTGACTTTAGTTGATGCTGCCTTGCGCCTCAAGCACAACTCTAAGATGAACTTCATGCTCCTTCTCATCCTTGGAGTATATCAGAATATCATCTATAAAAACCAACAAAACCTATCCAAGTGCTTTTGTAAAATTTGTTTCATCAAATCCACAACGAATGTCTACGTATTAGTGAGTCCGAACGGCATAACTATCGTATGACCCGTACTTTGTTCTAAATACCGTCAAAGGTATATTATCTTCTGCCACTCTAAGCTGATGAAAACCTGTCACCGGATCCAACCAGGAGAATTTCTTGGCTCCACTCAACTGATCAAACTAATCGTCAATTTTGGGCAACGGATATCGATTCTTTATCGTTTTCTCATTCAACTTACGGTAATCGATACATAGCCTTAATGATCCATCCGGCTTCTTAGAAAATTCTACGGTCGCTCCCCAAGGTGAACTACTTGGTCAGATAAAACTCTTGCGTTCCAAATCTACCAATTGAACTTTCAACTCCTTCATCTCTGTAGGTGTCATCCTGCTTAGCAATCTACTCACTAGTTCTGCTCTAGGCACCAAATCTTTCTGAAACTCAATGGCTCGTTTAGGTGGAAATCCTCCTACTGGCTCGAAGACATCTGCGAATTTTTTAATCATGAAAACACGATTCAACTCTTCTTCTAACTCCATATCTCCCAATAAAGCATTCACCTCACAGCTACGGTTTTCTACGGTATAAACTACACGATCAGTACAGTCCGGGTGTCTAAGCATATTTTCCTATCTTGGCATAATATCCTAGCATCATATTCACTTAACCAATCCATACCCAATATAATTTCGAACCCTAAAAAGTCAAATACATGCGAATTACCTACAAAGGTATGACCTAATAAATCAAACTCTAAGTGGTCACATTTCATACCAAGTGTCGCATCCCCTCCTATCGGATTTGCAACTCTTATGGATGTAACTAAATATGTGGGTTCTGGGTTAATCTTATCTGCCAAACATCGAGATAAAAAAGAATGTGATGCACCAGTATCAAATAAAATGCTAACAGACATATCATGAATTTGAAATGTACCTCCCAAAACTGATTTACCTTTCTCCTGGGCCATTGGTTCTGAAGTAGCAGGCTCCAATGCAAATACTTGGCCTTTATGTCCTTTAGCTAGCTCTTTGCGCTGGTTCTTGTAGTGTCCAACTTGATAACAATTGAAACATCTAACTCCTTTCTTCTCAGCAGCCTTCTTTCCTTTGTTGTTTCGACACTCATGAGCATAATGGCATTTCTTATCACATTTGTAACAGACCACTTCAAACTTCCCCTTCTTTGTTGCCCCACCTTTCTAAGCGTCTTTCTTGTGAAAGAACTTTATCTTTTGACCTTGCCCAACATGGACCTCCTTCTCCTCCTTCTTCTTCAAACAAATAAGCATCTCTTCATGTCTTAACACCATCTCCACTACCACAACACGTGGATCTCTAATGCACGGTAAAGCAGCCCTAGTCAATTCTAGCTTCAATCCCCTGTTGAACTTCTCATTCCTTTTCATCAATGTATCAATAGTGGCATACCCATACCCAGCCAACTCTTCAAACCTGCTAGCTTACTCCAGAACAGACATTTCTCCTTGTTCTAACTCAACAAACTTTTTGATCAAAACGAACTGCACCATTACTGACATGAACCTCTCCTGAAACCTTCTCCTAAACTTAGCCCATGTTATCTCCTCTTCGTTTACACTAGTCATCACACTATTCCACCAAAAAAAGCCGCCTCTTGAAGCTGTCTCAATGCAAGTCTCCTCTTCTGCTCGTCATTGAGCCCAAATCAACAAAAATCCTTTCGCATTGCAACAACTAGTATTCTACTTCTATCGCATCCTCAGTTCCAGTTAATAGCTTCCCTCCAAGCCTAGTATTATCTCTACTCAAGTTAGCTTAAAGGTTGGCAACCGGAGCTTCCTAAACTCCTCCCGTAGCATTTCCTCCTACAGCACCAACAGCGATCCCAGCTTGCATCATGTTTATGGAAAAAATGATACACAGCTCCCATATCCACTTGGGAGCCACAGCACCAACATTCTCAGCCTGAGCCTGACCTTGACTTCTTCTAGCATTCAGTCGGGCATTTCTATTTGTGGTTGTGTTGTCTCCTCCTAGATTACTTTGCCTCTTTTTTCGTCCATATCTGTATTCAAGCATCGCGCGATATAGAAGAATAGCCTAACAGAGATAGTGTACACTTATACATAACAAATAAAAGTATATTATTATAGCGTTACCGATCTTACCCTAATTCCTAAGGATTATGTTTTCAAAAATTATTTTTAGTTAAAGTATTTCATAAAAGTATGCTCTGATACCAAGTTGTAACATCCCCTATCTAGAGGCCCAAAGCTATGCGCTATAGATACTGCATTCATCCACGGTATTAACTTCCGGCGACTAAATACAGCTATGTTAATGGTATTTATAATATCAGAACACTTGAATATGAAATAAATCACAGATTTCGGAACAAAATTTTCCAGTACATTTCAAAACATATGTTCCATATTCAAATTACATAATCCCAAAACGTTTCCCTAGGCAATGTTCAAATATACTTATTACAAAATACACCAAAAATGACATATGATGGTACCCTCGTGGATGACCATAGTAAAATTGTCATAATTGACATAATACACACAATGGAAAATTTATAAAATAAAAATTGCAACTCCTAATAGCTATCTGTCAGCCTTCTGCTCGCCTTCGATAGCTTTTTTCGTCATCCTACTAAGAACCTGTATACCTCAACCCTCAGCCTACTCAAATCAATTTTGAGCACCAAAGATTTTAAGGGAAAAAACATAAACTTCGAGTCAGGGATAAAGCCTGGTGTAAATAATACCAAGCATCTCGGTTATTTAATATTAAGTGAGACCACACCGCTTAGCGGAACGGGTTTTCCCTCTCCAACATCCTTTTGAAACATATCTTTTGCAAATCATTATCCTACAACCAAAGCTGGTTAAAACTGTAAAGCATTATTATGTAATCATACATATCATGTAACAAATGGATTGTCTGTCCGAACATTTTAGTTTTGTTTGGTTTATTATTAACCTTTGGCTGACTTGGGCCTACCAGACAAAATAACAAAATAATCTAACATCTGTTAGACAAACTTCTTTTGGTTGGTCTGTCCTTAACTATCTATTAAATACTCCTCTTCTGGATAGTCTGTCCCTAATTTAACGTCTTCCAGGGTTACCTGATCCTAATGGTTTAATGGACTCAACCTATATGTGTACAAACATATATTTTCTTCTGTGTGTAATCATAATTTTAGTCTTACCCATGATAAAACCCTACAAGTTAGAATTTTGGACTACATTAGCTAGGGCCTATAGTTAATATATAGGGCGTGATCCTTACCAGTCCCATCTGATATTATAATATCCGAGTGATTTTACTTAGGGATAGCTTTTTTCTTATTTCATCCAAAATTGATTAAAATCCTTTTAAACCAAACTTAAATAAGGAAAACATTTATACTCTATGCTTTACTCAAAATCACCTTGCCATGTTATTTATGTTACTTTTCTCAAACCATAGTTGATGAAAGTATTTAACTTTTGAAAGTACCCCTTTCGAATCCATTGAAAGAACCTCTTTCGAACCAAGTAGAACACCAACCTTTCGAAACCATACTCAAAACCTTTTGAAATGCTTGAAAACCTTCCTTTCGAAAGCTTTAAAACCTAAGACATCTTTCTTTTAAAACACTTTAACACTACCTTTCAAAAACATTGGAAAAACCTTCCCTCTTAGATCTTTCGAAACCATAGAGGCACCACCCCTTAGAAACCTTTCTTTAAACCTTTCAAAAGCCTTGGGAAGCACCCCTTCGAAACCTTCATTTAAAACATTTCGAAAGCATCAAACTTTGTAAACAACAAACCATTCAAAAGCATTTGGGTTCAATTTAAAACATGCAGAAAACACGTTTCGAAACCATTCAAAAATCTACCCCTACGAAACCTTCGAAAACCGTCACGGTCGAAACCATTTGGAATATGCCTTCAAGTAGAGCAAAAGGATCTGAAACCCATTAGAGTCGAAATAATTCCTTTCGAAAGCTATTCTTAAGTAAGAAGTGATGGCGTTGAAACCATACTTCCATAAGCATTGGAGTAGCGGTAGAGTTTTATAACAAGTATACCATTTCAAAGGCATTGCTTTTAAAGGTAAGAAGCGGAAGCTAAAGGGCTTCGACTTAGTCGAAAGACTATATTTAATATTAAAAGCACAAAATCCTTAAAACCATTTCTTTAAACATTTGGCCTAGTCGGAAGCCGACCAAGTTCGAAATATTATAGTCGAAAGCAAAGCGGGCGCATTTTTCACTTTGAAACAAAGGCGTGCTTCAGCCCCTTCGAAACCCTTTGGTTTCGACCTCATACCTTCCGTCTTCTTTCCAATTCGCTATGCACTAAGTTTATTATACCATGCACATTGGTTTCGTTGATGATTGAGGTGGAGAAATTAAGTCAAATGCCTATCTATGTCGGAAGCAGGGTGCCGAAAGTGGCGAAACAGGCTGAAAACAAGAAAATTTTGTCTTTAACTTAAAAGAGAAATACTTTTTGACTAATATGCTATGTTTGTTAAAATCTTATTATTTGCTAAATTTTCTTCTAAAAGTGCTGTCGTAATTTCCGAAATAAACAATAATTTAATTTTATAAAATACCCATTCTCCTTTTATAAATATATAGAATATTTAAGTCCCATACTTGAATAATTTTATATGTTCATCAAGACATTTTGGAAAATTCTACAAAAATTCCAGAAAATCAATTTCAATATGTTTTCTAACATATATGAATTTCAAACTCAAATAATTAATTATTTAGCCGTAAATAATTTATAACCAAATAAATCGTTTTCTTCACTAGATAATTAGTATAAAATCCACATTAATTCAGAAAATTATGAAAATTGAAACATATCTCTAAAATATCATTTCTAATCTAAATTTAAATTCAAAAGGCATTTGGATTTCATTGAATAGGGTTTTCACATCAAAACGTATCATAATAATCTATATGAATAAGCATAAATCATCAACTAACATATATATATATATCATTTAATCATTTAAAAACATGGTATAATCATGCAAATAATTCGAATTTTACCTTAGAACCGAAAATTAGTAAGAAAAATGAGATATAATCATTATTCACCTTAGCTTTGTGATTAAGGATGTGAGATTTGATCTTGATTAATTGATTTGATTCGTCTCTTGCATCCTAGCATTTTCTTTTCTTGAGATTGCTAATGGCCCACCTTAGGGTTTTCTTGTTTGAGAAAATATGAAATGAATGTGTGTTTTGGTTTCTTAAGGATTTTGGGTATAAGTTTAGTCATTTTCCTATTTTGCCCTCCCTTATTTCCCAACACCTCAAATCTTTAATTCATTGTTTACTCATTAACATGACATAACTACCCCTTAATTAAATCACAAATCTTAATCCATTAATCAATCCCTCATTATTTAATTTGATTTAACTAATTAAATTTTCTAAATAATGTCACTAAAATATGTGGGTGTTATAGCCACCTAGGGCAACTAATAAGACAGAGGCAATGGCCAGGTGGTATGGATGAGTTTAATGTTTTATTGAAGATAAAAATGTTTTACATAAAAGTATAACTTAATGTCTATGTGGTGTAGTGGAACAACATTATCAATGGAATGGGGCAACCTAAGTTCAATTCTTGTAAAAGGTGCATTATTTTTGCTCAACTGCTAGAACATTGGGCTGAAGCAACCAAAATGCTTGGGCCGCCCTTGGTTATTATGAAATGCAATGCAAAGAGAATCGTGCATGGTTGATAAGATTTATCATGGTTGTCAAAATATTTGACAGGTAATGTAGCCATTATCATTGTAGATTGCAACTGTATGAATGTCGACGTATAGTTGAACAATTGAGGTTCAACCACAACTACCTTACCAAGCGTTACTTCATTTTACTCGAATTCCGAAGGATGGGGAATAATTGCGTTGAACTTCGTATTACTCAATTTGAATGGAAATATATTATTGATCGACGAATTACAACCGATCAGCAATAAATTACAGAATGGAAATATAAGAAAACAATGATTACGTAATGACGAATTTGATTAGGAATATGGTGTTGAATGGTAAAAGTTGCCAGTTTCTTTGACAATGCGGTTAAATTATTATGGGTAAAATAAAACAAGTAACAAAATTAATATGGAGAAAATGATGATTAGGTAAAAGTAAGGAGAAATTGTGATGTGTTTAGCACCACACTTTTTTGGTCTGAACTTCTTTATAAAAAAAATTAGAAGAACAACATGACTTGACTTTCATTTTTACAAAAAATATATTATTTGAAGTATCTTGCATCCCACTCATATTTTATGCTTTGAAACTAAAGTTAGAGTCAAAGCGTTTCCTTTTAAATCAAGATCATCGTTCCTTTCTAGCTATTGATTTCCACTTCCAGGTCATTTACAATCGCTCCAACTAATACCATTTGATTCCTCATCAAAACATTTAATGACAAGAACTAACTCGAACGGGTCCACATTCCAATATTTTGCATTCCTAATGCTTCCTCAATGCACGTTTAAACTAATTTGGAAATTAAATAATTTTTTCTAAACTTACTTAACATTAGCTTCTCTTCTACACAAAGTTAGACTATTTTCAATATGTTTGTAACGATCTCACTGCTACGTCCAGTTTAGTAAAGAACATTACAAGTAATTTCATCTTCTATTTGGAGAATACGGTTGGTTAAAGACGATCGAATGTGAATATATCTTTGTACTAACGCCGTACGTTTTATTTACCTTCTTGAGGATCTGAACTGAAAATTTGATGTGTGTAGTATTAATACAAAATAATAAATATACCAAGTAAAAATATTCAAAACAGTATATAATATGGATAAATTGAAATCGGAATCACAGATTTCAACAGGCTAATGTACAACATATTTCATAATAAGATGTAAGTCTAAAAAATGTCAATACTGGACTCACTCTATTATACATCATATCTTTTAGTGTTTTATACTTTAGCCAAATATTGCTTGCTTAAAATAACATAATCAATGTTATTCAGATATATCCATTTTCACAAAATTTGATCCAATTTAATATTTTCTTTTATACAACTTCTTTCAATCCATCTGAAAATTTTAAAAAAAAAATTCTTAAAAAATTCAGTTCCACTGTGTGTCTCGGTATTTAATCAATTGTACCAATAATTACAATTTCATATTATATAAAACAAAATTTTCAATTTCGTATGTGGTAACCACAATAATGAAGATACCGTATAATTAATATCGAGCAGATTATTAACTTTCAGATGAAAATTCCTACTAATACCAATTCAAAAATTATTTGGAATTTTCAAAACAATCACACATCCACTAACCAATCAAACATATTTGATTATGACTTCTTAAAATGCTCGGTGGAAAAACAGTCCATCTGTTCCCGCTGCGCAACTCTGATCACTAATAGACAGAACACTACATGTGTGTGCACATATTTAGGTGTGCATACACGCACATCAATTCTATATAGTAAAAAGAATGGACTTAACGGAATAGATAAAAGATGGTCAAGATTTAATACGAGTATAGATATTTGATGCATATGATATATCCACGATGGTAAAATATTAACGCCATTTAAAATTGGTCTCTGTTAACTAACATGCAAACTCGTTCTATTCCACCTGCCCCACGTCTCTTATAAATGATTCTTT
The DNA here is from genome assembly GCA_030765085.1 of Allium cepa. Classification (NCBI taxonomy): domain Eukaryota; kingdom Viridiplantae; phylum Streptophyta; class Magnoliopsida; order Asparagales; family Amaryllidaceae; genus Allium; species Allium cepa. The sequence continues at coordinate 1,022,871,306 of CM060931.1, read as the reverse complement.
TAAAACTTTATCTTATGTTATCCTTCTACAATTAATTGATCTATTTTATTTTGGGGTTTTTAGGCTCAAGGAAAAAGTTAGAGAAAAATTCAGTTTCATGGACAACAAGTTTTTTAGGCTGAAGGACACTTTTAGTGTAAATCACAGAATGATAGTTATAACTATCATTTTCAGTTAACACTAAAAATTATCCTTTAGACTAAAAAGAAAACTTGTTGTCCCCGAGACTAATATTTTTTACAACTTCTTCCCTGTGGCTATTTACCTGTTTCATTTATTCATTTGCTAGTCCTATACGAAAATCATTCCCTTACTTTGATGTTTGCTTCGTAGATCTACCTTTTCTCTAAATTTAATTTGGATCTATCTAACAATTATAGCAAAAAGGTGGTGTCCTTTTCTATTCGACCCTTCCCTAATTTGTAGGAGTATTTTATTTTACCAAAATCCTTTTTGATGAACTATTTACAAATGGCTTATAATAATATTTCTGTACAGATTATGAGGTGAAGAAAATTACAATTTATAATTGGTATTGAATCATTTCTTAGACAAAGTGAAAGTGGAATCGTCTAGACCTCACGAATAATGTTTTGACTTTTCTCTTCCTTTGGGTTTTAATATGTAATCAAGTACGAGATCCTTTTTTGGGAAATACAAATCATATACATGTCTATTATGTTTTTAGATATGATCAATAAGTTACTTATTATAACAGTTTTTTGTGAACTTAATATAAAATATTGTATATGGAGTCAGTTCTCTTCATTTACGTGTCTATTATGTTTTTAGATATGATCCTTTTCTAATTTTAATAAGTTACTTATTATAATATTTTTATGAACATAATATAAAATATCTTACGTGGAATCAGTTCTCTTCATTTATATGCGCATACCAACACAATGCTCGACATGGTTGCAGAAATATATGCTTTGATTTGTTATAAAAGTTGAAGGCATTATGAAATTAAGAAGTTTTCTAACTCTTTTGTCTTTTACAAAATGCAACAGTAGGTAGAAAGATAAAAGTGATCGGTTAATATTTGTTTTAGTTCATGTTGCATACAGTTGGTCATAGCTCTAAATTGGTTGAGTAAAATATTTGGATGGGAGTAACTAAGTTAGAAAAGCTAGTAAATTACCACAAAGAACTTGAGTGATAGGATAAGTAAGGAGAAGGAAGTGGTGGCACATTTAATTGTGAAACTGTCCAAAGTAAAATGATTCGAACTTTATTTTCGAGTCAAGGCAACATGGAGAGTGATTTTGTTCACACTTTTTCAAAGTGTAAACAATACACTCGACTCCTGTTGGAGGAATTCAAGGAGGTCCCATATGTGACCTACCAATTTCCTCCAATAGGAGGAACGTGTATTGTTCACACTTCAAAAAAAGCGTGAATAAATTTATATTCGACAACATGTGTCTATCCTTGGTTTTGTTTACTTATTATGATATTAATTATGTTTAATCTATGTTATGCTGATTTTCATGATAGGAATATATTGATTTCTCTTCTCCAATAATTGCATTTCTTCCTTACGTCACATTTTTCCTTCCCCAAAATTTAACCCTATGTGAAGTCAATGAATGCAGTTTGCTTTCAATTCATTTTGTTGTTTTAGGACTCACACAAATCATATAAAACCATATCTAATAGTTTATGTCAAACAACATCAACTAGTTTTTAGGTTCAAAATTTATACTTTACATATAATTTGTTCATGTTCCCTAATTTGTAACCATATTATCAAACGTTTGACATATTAACTCATTATATACAACCTAACGCTAGATTTTGTTATAACATCTTCTTAGATTAATGAGTTCAACCAATATATACTAACAATGACAAATTTTTAATTTCAATTTAAAACAATACCATGCCATAAAACCAAGCTATACAAGTCTGATATTTGATAGTTTAATTTAAATTAATGTAAATTTCAAAAAATACAATGCCAAATAATTGCAGATACAATATTAATATCAGCTATATCAGTTATTGATAAACCTGGCAGTGTAATAAATAAGATGTGTTAACATTAATCCTCCACTTAAAGGAGCAAAGTCATTCAAAAAGAGCTCTCTTTTCCATCCCTTTTCATAGATGGACAAATTGGTTAACTATTAATTAATTACTATTTTTGTTTTTTTCTACATTATTTTCATTACCTATGTTAACCAAGAAAAATACAAAGAAAACGAACAAATAATATTAATAGTTGATTTATAATATATATTTCAGTTAAGGATGGTATGATATAATTGGAATATACAAATTTAGCGTGATAAAATCAAATTTGATTGTAAATAATCAATTTTTATGTATCATGGTTCGTTAAGTAGTTAAATTACCCCATTATAAACATTTGGTGAATTTACCTATTCTACACAGCCTAATGCTAGACTTTTTTTTTACTATATCTTCCTAGGTTCATGAGACTAGTTAATATGTGACTTAATCAATTAATTCCAACTTCAAATTATATATTCAAATACCATATATGCTTATACTATTCTATATATAATATTTGTACTACGACCAACCAAATGATGTAGCACTGTAGTATTAGGTAACCAATCAAGCATTACATTCACTTTTGATGTGTTTCCACACACGCACACATATATACATATGCATACGCATGCATTTATATATATATGTATGTATGTATATATACGTATATGTATATGTATGCATACACAGACACATATATGTATATGTATACGTATACATATACACACACATATGTTTATGTATATATCCAGGTATGACAAAACAAGCTTTCTTAATCTTTAGAAGTTAAGCAAAAATAATAACAATAATAGCAGTGTGCCAGCAGCAACAGTAGCAGCGATCATGGTAGTAGTAGTGGCACCACTGTAAGTGTTAAGGACACATGAGAATGTAACGATGTGGATGTCATTTTGAGGTTGTTGGTTTAGCATATTGAATTGATGGTTTGAAGAAAATTTTACATAATTTAGATGTAAATACGATTTTTGCTTTGTTAAGCGTATCAGTACTTCCTATCTTCAATGGATCGATGGCATATTTCGATTACATAGACCCAATCCATGGTTTATATTTCTAGAGGATGAAATTTTAGCAGAATCAAACCAAATACGACTTAATGAACCAACTACCAAAATTTCATAAGAATTTTGGTAGCAACATCCATTTCCCTCAAAGCTTGTTTTGTTTTATTGAAACTTCATACACCAATATTTCAATAAAAATGTTATCGACCTTGCTATAGATGCCTACAAACACTTCATTTATTCATGTTGAAGCCTGCCTAGATAGAAAATGCTTTAAGAGGTTAGGATGACTTAACGTAAAAACTTGATAGTGAAGTAGATAATTTAATTATCTTACTGAGACTTAGATACGCTAAAAAGTTGGTAGATGATTTTGAATTTTGAGGGCCAATCAAACACGTATAGATTCATCACAATTACAGTAACCTTACAATTATGCACTACAATGGGAGATGGAGGTATTTTGGCATGAATGATTATCAATTATGTTAATACCACATATATTGATTTGGATGACAACAACCATATAAATTTAGGTACTAATGTTTTCTCAAGTTAAACGAATATTTTGCAGTATATTATACGGGTTTACACAATTACAAGGTAATCGAGTTTGAAGACTAATCGGTAAAAAAACTTGAGATTCAGAGATGATTAAGAAAACCAAAGGCTCATAAGTTTGCAGAGAAAGACATGAAGAGTTTAAGACTATAGTTTATAGTTAATAGACATTATATTAACTTGTTTAAGTCCTTGAATGGAAACTTTCTTTTCTTTGAATACTCTTTTATCAAAATATTTATTTTATTTTCAAAATATATTTCTGCAAATATTTTATAAGTGTTATATATATAAAATATTTAAAAATTATGTTTAAATAATTTTATAAAATCTTAGAATTTTGAAATACCGTAAAAGTGTTTTTGGTTTTCAAAATAAATAAGGATATGGTCGACATACTCTACCTATGTATGTCGACATATATATCGTTGGAGATGTACCTTTTGAATTTTGATTAGTTGCGATTTTTGACTACATCTCTTCGCGAATAGACATGTCACTTCAAATACTATGTAAAGGGGATTGGAAAATGAATCTTTATAGCTACTTTCTACATATTCTTCCTACTCCAAATTCTCATTATATATTTCACAATATCCAATTTAATACTCTTTAAATTTATTCAAAATTCAATCTCTGCTTCAATACACCCATTCTCTACAATCTACTCACTGATTTAAAAGCATTCTCGCATCAATTCAAAATCGAAGTGCTACCGTAGGGCTAAATGATATTTTGTATTCAAAGTGTAACTATTTATAATTGCAATCAACAACTCTCTACTACTATTTGTGCGGGTGTGCTTGTTGCCCATTAAAATCAAGTGTGCTTGTTGCCCATTCAAATAAAGTGTGCTTGTTGTCCATTCAAATCAAGTGGGTGGTCTTGGTACCCGGTTAAATCATGAGAGCCTACTCTGAGCTCGTAAAGTCGGGAGGGTGTATCTTGTTGTCTTGATACCAAGATTGTATTCTGGTTTGTTTGCTACCTGATTAAAGTAGATGTAACACCCCTTAATTTTTGATAACATTATTCAGGAGATTTAATTAAATAAACAAAATAGAATAATGTAAATGTTAAGTGATAAGGGGATTGAGAATTGAATTAATAAATAAGGGTCATGCTAATAAACTAATTAATGAGCTTAAGAATGGTTTTGGGTTAATTAAGTCACATATGGGTAATATTGGAAATTTTCGTCCATGACCTCTCCCTTACATATTTTCATTCCCACTACTTTCTTCCCATTAACATCATTTTAAAAAGCAAACAAAAATTATAGAGGAACGACCGACCATTAAGGAGGAAGAAGAAATTCAAATTAAAGATATAAATTCAAGCTTAAAGGAATCAATTTCAATCCAATCTCCTTATCTAGATTAAGGTGAATAATAATTTCATCTCTATTTTGGTTTGAACCATATATTTTTGGACTTAAGGGATAAGCTCATTTTCATTATATATTGGATGATGATATGCTTGATTTAAGATTTGTTTAATTTAAACAAGATTGTTCCAAGGTTTTTATATGGTTTTAGATCAAAATCGAGAATAAATGATGTTTAATCGCCATGGGTAAATTTTATGTTATGGGAAAAATGATTTTTGAGTTGGGTTTCAATTTTGAGAATTTTCCAATCTATGGAAAGATTATTATGAATTTTCAAAGAAAAATATGGTTATCTGGGTTTATAATTTATTTTGGAAAATATATTGAGAATTAGGGTCTGGAATTTTGATATGTTAGATAACATGATTAAAGTGAATTTCTGGAATTTTGGGGATTTTTCCAAAGTGATTTGCTATGCAAAATAAATTATTTTAGAAGAGGGACTTCTGTGCAAAAAAATTGGAAGGACTTAATTGATTAACTTAACCACAGTTTAGATCTAGATTAGCGGTATTTATTTTTGAAAAAGAATTTGAAAAGGTTAAGACAACCAATCCGGTGTTGACACATGGCAGATTAGTTGGAGAAAAGTTTACTTAACAAGAATTAAACCTGGTTTGCTTTGAAAAGTGGTTCCGCCTACTTAGGAAAGCATCTTTCAACATAGTAGCTTCCGCCTTCATCCTTGTCGAAACCAACTATACCGGAACTAATACACAAGGTATCATTATGATTGTACGTAGTGGATTGGAGATAGGCATAATATAGGGTGTTGAAAGCATAGCTTTCGAAGGGGTCGAAATCTTGGTTTGTTTTAAAAGGAAAGCACCTGCCTATGTTTTGGTATAAGCCTTCGACAGAGTCGAAGCATAAGGTTTTGAAAGAGGTTTCAAAGGGTTTCGAAAGGGTTGCAATAACTTAAGATTGCTTTCGACTAGGTTCCTTATTTATAAAAGAATGTTTTGAAAGAAGAGGTTCCGACCTAGTCGATACCCTGTTGTTGTTTTATAGCCTTTCGATGGTGTTGGAGATATCAATGCTATCGGAAGGTGCTTTGTATTCTAAAATTTAAGCCGCTTACGAAAGCTTTCAAATTGGGATTAAGGGTTTCAAAGGTGATGGTTTCGAAAGGGGTTTCGACATCAACCTTCTAATGTTTTACCCAGATATTTTATGCTTTCGAAAGAGATGGTGCCGACACCATCAAGTTTTCCCCAATGTTTTTATATTGGTTTCGAAACAGATGATTTTGACTATATTCACTTTGACCCAAGCAATGTTTTAAGTATAAATCCAATGCTATCGAAAAGTGTACTTTCAATGGTTTCGAAAGGGATACTTTCATATGTGTCGAAAGGGTACTTGCAACTAGTTTTAAAGCAAAGCTTCAAAGGTTAAAGGCTAAAACTTTAATGTATTTGAAATGTTCGAAAGGTAGCTTTTAAAGTATTATAAGGCAAGAGCCTAGTGTTTTGAAGATAGATTTTTAAGGCTTTCGAAGAAGGTTATCCTATGAAGTCGAAAGCTAGGTTTCAAAGGTATCGAAAGGTTTTATGACCCAAACTCTATTTTTAAAAGAAAAACCCATGGCAATATTAAAAGAGTTTTTATAATGGTTTTAAGAGGAAGCTATCTTTGATAAAGAAATAGGTTAGAGGGATTAACTATGTTTTATGTTAAACCCACAAGAGTGGTATCGCTATGTTGTTATATTTATTCTTCTAATATGAATATATTCACTTTATAATGGACCCATAACTGCATTTTTGGGATAAAGGGTAGGAGAACCAGTTAGGGTTAACCTAGTAGTAAATAAAAATTGAATAAACCCTTGAATGAGTAGAATTGCATCCAGGAGGTCAGACAGACTAGAATATAGGATGCTAAAATATAATGGAAAGATACTAGCAGCGGCCAATAGGTTTACGGTAAGCCTATGAAAACCGTATGACATTGGAAGGGGCCAATAAGTTCATAGTTAGTGCATGAAAAATACGTATAAAAGAAGATGTCAAATAGACAGGTTCATAGTTAGCCCATGAAAACTAGGTGTAAAGGAAGATGTCATGTATACAGATTCATAGTAAGCCTATGAAAACTATGATTGGATACTGGCAGGGCCAATAGGTTTGTAGTTATCCTATGAAAACTATATCTGGATGAAATAATGATAGTCAATAGGTTTCTAGTCGACCCATGAAAACCAGAGTAAGCAAAAAGGATATTGAGGTTACCAATAGGTTCCTAGTCAACCCGTAAAAACTAGGATAAGAGTAAGATATTGAAGTTACCAATATGTTCATAGTAATCCCATGAAAACTATGTAATTAGACAACGAGTTCTTAAATGTTTAACCTGTTATTAGTCAGCCCATAAAAGCTAAAAGGTTAATAGTAACCGTTGAAACTATAATTGAGACAGATGGTCTAAAATGAATGGGGATGGGTAATCTAGAATTGATTCATCTATTTTTGCATATCATTGTATTATACTATTTTGGATTTTTTTAACCATTGTGGATGCAAGAGCGCAGTATATGGTTTTATAAAAAGTTTTGAGATACTAGTGAGGGAAATCCGTTCCGCTAAGCGGCTTGGTCTCAGTAGATATATAAATGATTTAAGATGGTAGATTGTTATTCATACCAAGCTTTATGTCTAACTCGAAGTTTATGTTTTTTCCTTAAACTCTCAGGTACTCAATTGATTTTAAGTAGTTTGAGAGTTAAGGTTTTCAGGTACCTCTTTAGATGAATAAGCTTTCGGAGACGTGCATGAGGCATGATAGCTATTTAGAGTTCTCTTTTCTTTTGATTCTGATGTGTTGTTTGTAATGGCAAAGTTGTAATATTGCCTGTATATACTCTTATCTACCCAGGGCACATCTTCATATGTCGCTCTAGGGCGTATGTTGTAATAAATCTATTTCCCTGAATGTGATCTGCGAATATGGGATTATATAATGAATTGGAAATGTTTTGAGATGAAATGTGATTTTGTTTGAAGTTTAATTTTTTTCCATATTCACGTTTTTTTGTGTATCAATGAATCTAACACTTCTGTATGTGATCTTCGAGGATTAATAGCTATGGATGACTTCAGCATCCGTAGCTGTTAGTTTTGGGCCTCTAAGTAGGGGGATGTTACAGTAGGCATTTAAAAGAAATTATTTACATATACTGTACAAGACTGAACGTAGGATTGGTTGATCCAAACCAGTATAAAACTCTTAGTGTCATCTCTCTTACTTTTATTTTATTTTACTGCATTTGTATACATTCATGACTGCCTATTAATATATATATATATATATGTATATATATATATATATTTGTGTGTGTATTGATTTACCTGTGTTTTGATTCAGATCTAAAATTATTTAGAAAATTTCCACATATGTTATAAGCACTATTCAACCCCACTAGTGTTAAGATAGCCTCAATACCCATTTACACTGCTATAATTTGTACTACACCATTTCCCACATTTAGTATCAGAACCTTAGGTTTTCAAAAACTTGTAATTTGATTTTTGAAAAGTATAAATGGCTAGCAACACTGGTAGTACACTTTTTAACGCTTTCGTAAAAGGACAATCAAATGGTTGATTCTTTTGAATTTCAACCAAACGTTATTTTTCACATCGGTTGATTCTTTTGAATTTCAAGAATAAGTCATATTTCATGTCAAAATATCAGATTCACTTCAAAACCCTTTCGAATTCAAAATAGGTTATACATTCATATCATGCATTCGTATTTTAATCAATGGTTTAAATCTAAATAGTTCGCCTTTTAAAACAGTTTGAATATTGAAAATAATTTTGATAGTTATAAATAGTTTTAAATATTGAAAATAGTTTCGATGGTTAAAATAGTTTAAAGATTGGAAATAGTTTCGAATATAAAATATATTTTAATATTGAAAATAGTTTGGATAAAATAGTTTATACATTAAAATAATTTGGTTACCAAAAATATTATATATTAAAATAGTTTATATTAAAACAGTTTTTTTCTTTCATGATAACTTGAACTCAAGTTCCAAATCACGACAAAAACAATTCTTTGACTTCCATGTCAAGTAAACTTCATATTCAATTTTCAATTTTAATCAGCCTCAATTCTAAATGTTTTTAAACTTTACTTCAAATTCAATTTAAACGATTCTATTCAAATGGCTGAAAGTTTCAATTCAAATTCTCATTTTTAAACAATTAATTTTAAATCCATTTCACAACCAAAACATTGAATTACCAATTTAAACCACTTTAATTAAAGTAAATTCAACGTTTAAATTAAAATTTAAACCTTTAAAATAATTCACTTTCAATAAATTCAAATCATATCTCAATTTTAGGTTTAAGATTTCAAATTAAATCTTTAAACAATTTCAGTTAACGGCTTCAATTTCAGCATTTCAAAGCTCGAATTTGAAAATAATTAAATTCATATGAATGAAAATTCAAGATTTTAAAACCATTTAATTTAAACAAATCCGATGTCCATATATAATTTTCTACCCTATGATCAAGTGATCATTTATTTCAATTTAATTACATGGATGGATATATATCATTTCAATCCATATTTAAATGTCACATGTATATCACTTCAACGTATTTCTTAGTTTATTTCATATAGTCCAAATGGTAATATATATGTGGTCAAATAATAAATAGGGCAATAACAGGGATTTATCCAAAAAAATAAACAACATACATCTAACATCAACCAATAGGCATCCAATAACAATCAACGTCCAATCAACCAACATATCACAACAGTTACTAATTATCAATTGTCGGTGTTAACTAGCAATTAAATTCAATATTAATTTAAATGTCAATTTAATTAAATATAAAATTCAAATTAATTGAAATGTCAATTTGAACTACCAAACAACAACCAATAAAATTTATCACTTCATAAATTTAATTCAACTAACATAAGAAAATTTAGTATTGTGTTAGTGGGTTTAATCACTCGCCTTTGGCTTACAGCCCTTTAGAATTCCAATGAAAGCCTAAAATCTCAACAGTCTCCAAATTCAACCAAACCAATTTCATATTGTCTGGAATTTCAGTACGAGTCCAACTGTAGAAATCACACGTCAATCGGAGTTCGTACATATAAGTTTTCCAAGTTAGAACATTCGAATTTTAAATTAAAATTAAAACTCATTGGGGCAAAAATCTAATTATCATTACCTCTCCAAAAATGTTTACTAGAAAACGAAAAACCCATCGCCGCCACCCTTATTCTCCGTCGCCGCAGCCTAGGAACGTTGCAACACAGGTTAGACGCCACCAATGAGTTTGCCTTTGCCTGCCGCACCTATGCCGAAGTCACTCCACCCTGCGCCGCCACTTGAAAGCCTTGTGCTGAGATCGAATTTAGACCATAGATCATCAAATTCCGGCGATTCCTAATGCAATTAGCTCGATCTAATCGTACGTCCTGTAGATCTCGCCGAGGACTACAACTTTTATTTAGGAGTCGTTGCAATTCGTTGAGAGATGAGAGAGATCAAGGAGGAAGAAGGTGTAGCTTTCATGACCGTAGAAAGTGGCAGCCATGAAAATTAGGGTTTTACATATATTTTAATAACATTTATTCTCGATTTGCATGCCTATTTATAGCGTAAGGTCCAAAACAGCCCGAACTCCAAATGAGACATGTCGACAGACAATTTTTATGTAAAATAACGTTCTGAACATAATGGAACTAGTCTCGAGGCCTAATTCCATCGTACATGAAAGTTAATGTTTTATCGTTCGATAAATTTTAAATTAAATTATATTCAAATAATTTTCCAATTCACAGTTATGAACAAATGCAATATTTCTACTTTACAAATGCTTTATTAAGAACTGCAACGTTCATTAATAATTTGATTATATTATTATTACACGTTTGAATCAAATTTCAATTATTATATTTCAAAAATAACATTTTACACTTGAACATAAATTGATTTAATCACTTTTAAATTCCAAATTAAAAGTTTTCTATCATTAATTAAATAGAAATTAATAATCTTTTAAAACCAAATTTTCATGTTAAACTCAAGATTTAAATATTACATTAATTTCGAAAATAATTATAATAGTAATAAAATTCTAGTTTGTTATATTTTAAATTTCAAACAATTTCAATTATTTTGTTTTACATGTTCTTTGTATTACATCAATAAATACTTTATGTATTCATTAAACATAAGTTTTCATTTATTACACTCATTACTCTACAGTTAACGTCTTCGCTCATATTAATTGAAATATTTAATTACATTAAATTTCATTGATTTTCAAATTAATTTCAAAGGAATTTAGTAATAAGATGATAAATAAAACAGTTGTTATACATTAGTAATTCACATCTATTAACTTATTGTTTACAAACAAGGTTTATAAATTACTTACCGTATAACTGATTTCATATTCTATATTAAAACCAGTTTCAATAAAATAATATATGATTGCACCATTAATGCAACATTTATTTTGTTCCTTATCAAGCTTTATTTTAAAAATTGATTGAAATTACATTGAAACAGTTGTCAATTAGCTTGAAACAACATTATTGAATTATATTCAAATATGCGTACTACCTTCCGTTTCATTAAAATTAGTTGTCTTAGGATTTTATCTTAAGGTCAAAATTTATAATCTAGTAAAATTCATGTTAATAAATCATAAATTTTAATTTGTGACAATATTAAATTCCAAAGTCTTATTTAATTAAATATTTTTAATCGTTAAAAATATGGGTCGTTACAACATCCATTTCCTTTAATGTTAACTTTTGTATTTAATGCCCATTTTAATGTTATTGTTGAATATGCGCTTATATGATTTTTGTTTGATGATAATAAACATATATACATTCGTTTAAATGTATTTGTTAATGTACTATTTTATTTTTCATAGATTAAATAAATATCTGCTGAATAAAATAAATAACACTGAATTTGAATTCAAACGAATATTTTATTCAAATAAATATTTATTACAATTTTTGATAGTACAACTTCAAGCTCTCACTATAAATATACATTTTCTATTACAATATATTTCTGATTATATCACAATTCATTTTTACATTTTCACATCACTACATATCACTCACACTTGTATTAATCTTCAACTTCATTCTAGTTTGAATCCAGCATCTGAGCAATCTGCAAAAATATTCACTAACGCAGTAAAATTGAAAATAAAATATTTTTGCAATATAAAATAAAAGATGGATTTTGAAAATAGTATTTGCCTCAGTTATTTGGGTTGTTCGTCATGATTTATATTTGAATTCATCACACACGAACAATGTGACATGCACAGTGTATCACTGTACATGCCACAAGGCCGTGCACACCGATATACACTTGATAATGCTACAGGGACAGGTGAGCACAAGGTCAAACCCAAATAAAAAGATAGGTTCAACTCAGGTGCAATATAAATAAAATCTCGACATCAGCATAAGGTCAAACCCGGGTTTTTGAAACTGGATTCAACTCAAGTAAAATTTCAAAAATCAACAAGAAATGGCCAAGAACTCAACAATGTCTGGACATCATAAATGAACAGTGCAAGCTTGCACAGCAAATAATGTACACCAGTGAACAAGTATGGCAGCAGGCAAGTGCACAACTTCAACAGTCTCAAGGCAACAACACCAAGTATACATGGATGCAGATTACAAGACAGTTTGCAAGCAAATTCAAAGGGGAAGCACCACCAAAGACTCAATAGGGAAGACATGTCACAAGCAATCAATGATCAGACTACCATGATCAGTAATACAAGCAAACAACATAAGAGTGCATGCAACAGCACTAAAGGAATCAATATATACAACAGTGAAGAATGATGAAGTGAATGAAGAGTAGTGTACAACAAAATGAAACTAGAGTGCAACAGGCAAACACAACGATGCAAGACAGAGTAAACATATAAGCACAGGCACAAAGACAGTGACCATATACATATGTATGTAATGCAAAGGTTCAGGCCGAGACAAAAGCAAGTTCAAGTGATGTAAAATGAAAATCAAAGCATGTACAAGTTGTAATATGCATATGGTCGAGCTGTTATTCAACATAGCAGCAATGCATATCGAATACAATATGGACACAACAAATGCTCAATGACACAGCAATGCTCAAGGCCAGAGTTCAGTGAAGCTCAAATCAAGGCACAACATCAGTATACATGAATGCAAGTTCATATGTGCAGAAAGTTACAAGGATCAACGAATTGGATGAACAATATGATCGAATGCAACAGTAAACAGGTGAACCAAAATAGCCAATGCAACAAGTATCATGATACAACAAAGCAATGCCACCAGAAATTCATATCAAGCAAGTTCGGCATCAGGATGAAAATACAACAGGGCAATCAACAGAGATGATCAAGTGACCAAATCCAAAGCTAACACACATATATACATGATGCAAATGCACAAGTACAGGCCGAGCAAAATCAAGAAAGAATTTTCAAAAACGACCGAAGCCAAATGTAACAGCAGTTTTTTTAAAAAAAATCAAGTCAAAGCCGAGTACAAACTGAAGCATGATGAATCAGACAAGCAATGAAAAAAAAGGTTTGTATCAGACTCTCCACCGAGAAAACAATGGATCACAAAATCCAAGTCGAAGTAAACCAGAGAAAATCATGAAATAAAATTTCAACAGCAGCAGTATTATCGGAATTCTAGCTGTGAATTTTAAAGCCGTGTCAATCAAGCAATCGAGTATTTACACAAATGAATTAGTCAAGGAAAAATCACGAGCATCCAAGTATAATCGAATGGCCGAAGCACAAAATTGACAAATTCAGACGAACGCAATTCAAGGAAATCGAACACATATATAAACCCACAATCATCATCGGCTAAAGGCATCGAGTTCAAGTACGAATACACAAAAGCACAAAAGCATAAATTACATACCGAAGCAAGGACACGAACTCGATCCAAATTGAAGAACCGTGAGCAAATCAAAGAGCATCGAAGTCTACTATTGAACAGTATCAAAGGTCGGCGCTTCAATTTGCAAGAACCCTAGTTTGGATCGAAAGGACGAAAAGCCCTAATTTAGCTTCAAAGAGGAACGACCGCCATCTCCATTTTTCATAAACGAACGAAGCAAACAAAAGAAGACGGGCCAAATTAATTAAAGGGGCCGGTTTTGTTTCCGTTTATTTTTCTAGTCGTGTGACTAGGGGACAAGCTACATGGCGTACCTTGAGAATTCGCAACTCAGTGGCTGAGTTGTGGCAGAGTTTTGAGCGTAGAGTTAGATTTAGTCAATAGCGGGCGTCGCGAGTTTACGTGTGTAAGCGAGGGACTATCTAATTTCTAGTAGAAACCTTGGAGACAGCACGTAGGCAGGGTTTTGCCGAAGCTGGGTAAATTCTGTGTCGTTCTATTTCTGCATTTATTATTTTGCTATTATATGTGCTGCTATTGTTCTGTGATCTGTGCTGAAATTATTTTACAATCTTCCGTGATTAATTTTTATAATTTATACCATCACCCTATTCACCCCCCCTCTAGGGTGAAATCGATCATACAAGTGGTATCAGAGCTAGGAATAGAAGTCAACATTTGATTTAAAAAATTCGTTTTTGTTTTCAAAAATCAATTTTTGTTTTAAAAATTTGAATTTTTAAAATGGCTTCTTTTAATAATGCTTTTGCAGAGGGTCAGTCAATAGTTAGACCACCAATGTCCAATGGTGAATATGCTTTTTGGAAAAATAGGATGAAATTTTTTCTGAAAACCATTGACGCATGGGATATTGTTGAGATAGGTTATATAATACCAACTATAACTATAGAGAATCAGGAAATGGAGAAACCAAAGGAACAATGGACAGAACTAGAAAATAAATTACAAAATACTAATGCCAAAGCTATGAATTCTATTATCTGTTCATTAGATCAATTTGAATTTAATCGTGTCTCACATTGTCTAACTGCATAGGAAATATGGCACACACTAGAAGTGACTCACGAAGGAACATCTCAAGTCAAAGAATCTCTCCTTGCCATGCTAAGCAGCGAATACGAGAACTTCACAATGGCGAAGGAAGAAAATGCCAAAGAGATGCATGGACGACTTTCCAATATCATTTACAAATCAAAAGCTCTTGGAAAATCATACACAGAGTTGGAGATAGTCCGAAAAAACCTTAGAGTCCTTCCATGAAAATTTGAAGCAAAAGTGACTGCCATTCAAGAATCAAAAGATTTGAAACAAATGAAAGTCGAAGAACTCATCGGAAATCTCACCACTTATGAGCTAGAAATGAAATTCAAGGAAGAGCGTGAAGGAGGAGATACTCGAAAGAAATCAATAGCGCTCAAAGGAACAACCGAAAGTGATGATGATAAGGATGATGATGATGGAGCAGCATAGCTGGCGCTACTAATAAAGAAATTCAAAAGGTGGAATCACAAATACGGAAATCCAGCTTGAAATCATGAATTGAAAAGCAAAATAGGCAAAGCACTTGACTACTCAGAAGAACAGGAGATCATATGTCATAAGTGCAACCAACCCGGACACATCAAGCCCAATTGTCCACGAAATCGACGCGACTTTGGAAAGAAACAGAAAAAGAAAAGTTTTGCAGCCACTTAGGATGAAATGGATGAGAATGATAAAAGTACTAGCAGTGAGAGTGAGAAAGCAGATATGTGCCTTCAAGGAAATATAACTGATAGCGACGATGACGAGCCAAGCGAGGTATCAAAACTTACTCACTCTGAATTACTTATTTATTTTCACGAAGTAAATGGCTGTTTTGAACAACTTAGGGAAAAATACGCCAGACTTGAATCTCAAAAGGATACTTTGATAGAATGCAATGAACAACTTGATCAATTAGTTAAGAACTATCAACGTAGAATCCCTAAGTGTGATAAGTGTCCAACATTCGAAGAGGAAATTAAAAAATCAGAAATCAATATAAAATCACTTGAAAATGAAATTCTGATTTTAAAGGAGAATGAAAATACTAGGAGAGAGAATTATATTAAAAAGTGCAGACAATTGTTAAACGAAAATGAATCTCTCAAAACACAAGTCCAACAATTGTCAACGACTTTAGATAAATTTTCAAAAAGTGAAAAATCGTTGAATATGCTATTAGGAAAGCAAACTGTTAATACGGTTAGATAAGGACTTGGATATAATAATTCGAAAATTGTTGAAAGCAATATTAATCAAGTTAATTCTATGTGCACAATTTGTAGAAAATTTGGACACGATCACAATAATTGTTGGTATAGACCCAAACATGTGAAAACTATACTGATTTGGGTTCCAAAAGGCACAAATATAAATTCTCTCAAAGTTAGACAAATTTGGGTGCCGAAGGGAACAATTATAAATATTTTTGGTCTACACAAAATTATTTTTCAAAATATTCTGCCACTAACAATCATGGACCTATAAAAACAAATAGGTCACATAAATCTTTCATCGTGTAAGTGTGGTGGCAGGCTAAGGAACAACAATAGTGTTCTCTGGATTTTGGTTGTTCCAGAAACACAACGGACGACAAAGCAAAGTTCCTTAGCCTAGTTCAAAGGTGACAGAATCACAATAGACAACCATGAAAAATATCGTAAAGGTAAAACAGGTAAAGAGGTATATTAATTTGAGCGATATATTAGATGTGATAATCTGCACCATATTCTGAATTAAAATCAGCCAATATTGAGATGATGAAAAGATGATGATTTTGACTTTGACTTATTCAACATAGTTGGCCAATTATATTCTTATGCCAAAAACACTATAAGAATCTCTAGATTCTTTGAATTACTTCATATATATCATTTTGGATTAAAAATAGTGTTTTGTTGGATAATAATACAATTGGTTATAATTCGGCTAACTCTATATTCGCGGTTTTTGATTATTTACATGGCTTCATTTCAAAAGAATGTCATTTAAATTGCTGTAAAAATTGAGTTTCAAATTTTCGGTGCACACTTCTTGTTTTGGTCTATAAAATTCAATTGATGATAATTTTGAGTGAAAGAGAAATTCAGATGCAGATTACACTGGTAATCTAGTTGATAGAAAAATTACTAGTGAAACGTGATTTTTTGTTGAGACATTTAGTAACTGCATCATTTTTTCAAAGAAAATATCTGCATATTCTTCATTTCAAATAATTTTCAAATAGCAGAAAAAAAATTTCTTTTAAAACCCCCTGGAGAAAATCATTTTTGGCCATAATTTCAAATTAGTCATTTTTGAAAAATTAATTTCATAATTATTTTTGAATTTGATTTAAATGACTATATTGACTAATCTGACTCCTAAATGATTATCGAAAAGAAAAATAGTGATTAAAAAGGTGATGAGTGTTGATATTGATCATATATTGTAACTCGAGAAAGTATAATTAGAAAATTTCTTTAGAAATTTAAACAAGAGTTATAAAACTTTTTGTTGGTAAAAATTCCATGACCATCTCTATATCTATCATATTTCTGACGACCATCACTCATCAAAATTCTATATAGTTTGTCGATATGTGGTACTTTAAACAGAAATCGTTCGTTTTTCATTTTCACATTTTTAAAAAAAAAAGGGTAATAATAATAATAAATACCAAAGTATTCACTATCATTTAAAAGTCCTCACGGTTATGCATGTGTGAATTACTGGAATTTGTTATGTGCTTCCATGCTCATTTAAAAGTCCTCACGGTTATGCATGCATGAACGCATATCAAAAGTTGATTTTGAAAATAAACAAGTTGATTCTAATCCCATTTAAAAGTCCTCACGGTTATGCGTGGTTAGAAGATACTTAAATTCATTTTTTTAAAAATAAAATTGGAATACTACTAATCTCATTTAAAAGTCCTAACGGTTATGCATGGTTAGTAGGTATTCAAATTCCTGATATAACTTACCACGAATAGACACATGTGTATGGTTTTATATGATGACATCATTTCCATCATTCTAAAAGTGGAATATGCGTCTAACAAAATATTTATGATTTTTGTTTGATTTTTTATTGAAATTTAATATTTATATTCAATTGAGTTTTAATTTTGAATTAATATCGGTCACTATATCTCTACTTTTCTATTACTATTACTCTTTTGCTGATAACAAAGAGGGGAGAGAAAGGTTAAGATTTTGTCAAATAAAATCAAGCAAAGGTCAAATAATTTTCTATTTGTATCTAGGCTCATTTGCATATTTTTATTTGTATGCATATATGTAGGGGGGTATTGTGTAGAGAGGAAGCATTTAAATAGGGGGAGCAAATTAGAGCATATCAATGATCAAATACATTTAACATATTCAAAATCTTAAATATATGTTTGTTATCATCAAAAGGGGGAGATTGTTGAATATGCGCTTATATGATTTTTGTTTGATGATAATAAACATATATACATTTGTTTAAATGTATTTGTTAATGTACTATTTTATTTTTCATAGATTAAATAAATATTTGCTGAATAAAATAAATAACACTGAATTTGAATTCAAACGAATATTTTATTCAAATAAATATTTATTACAATTTTTGATAGTACAACTTCAAGATCTCACTATAAATATACATTTTCTATTACAATATATTTCTGATTACATCACAATTCATTTTTACATTTTCACCTCACTACATATCATTCACACTCGTATTAATCTTCAACTTCATTCTAGTTTGAATCCAGCATCTGAGCAATCTGCAAAAATATTCACTAACGCAGTAAAATTGAAAATAAAATATTTTTGCAATATAAAATAAAAGATGAATTTTGAAAATATTATTTGCCTCAGTTATTTGGGTTGTTCGTCATGATTTATATTTGAATTCATCACACACGAACAATGTGACATGCACAGTGTATCACTGTACATGCCACAAGGCCGTGCACACCGATATACACTTGATAATGCTACAGGGACAGGTGAGCACAAGGTCAAACCCAAATAAAAAGACAGGTTCAACTCAGGTGCAATATAAATAAAATCTCGACATCAGCATAAGGTCAAACCCGAGTTGTGAAACCGAATTCAACACAGTTGCAAATGGTCAAGTCAACTAAAACAAGCCTCAACCAGAAATGAAACACTGTAACTCAAAGCACATCAAAAATGCAACACTTCGATGAAGCATGCAAGCTCGAGCACAAGATATGGAAACTGCAACAATGCAATCTACAAATGCAATGACCAGACACACATACTACAATATCAAAGTTCAGGTCAGACCAAGCAACAAGACCAACATAACCAAGAGCAATGTCAAATGCAATAGGCTAAGAACCAGACCAGTGCAGCCAACCAAAGAAAGAAGACCCAAATTGACATTGAAACAATTGAACTACAAGTATCCAGTGAAATACAAAATGAACAGAGCTCAATGCAACACAGCGGCAACCACAAGATGCAGACGTAAACAATATCAAAGAAACAAAATTGCAACCTGAATTCTACCCCAGACCAAATTCCAGAGCTCAGTGAAACTCAAGAAAGTACACAACTAAACCAACATGAATGAAGATACGGTGAAGCATGAACACAGGTAAACAGCACAATCAAACTGCAACAAGTAAAGCATACATATGATGCAAGACCAGAAAACTGCATCAAGAAACCAAAACCAGAAATGTACAGCAAACCAACACATGAAACACAACCAACTACATACCAAATGCCAGGTCAAACAAATATAAACATCAACTACAAGCCCAAGTGAAACCAGGCAATGACTTCAAGCATGATTCAGCTGCATGTACAACAGGTATGGTGACACAAGTGATACAAGACAAGATGTAGTGAAGCATGTACATAGGCCACCAGTGAAACAACTCATATACAAGAACCAGTGAATGGCAAATACTGCACAATGAACTAGTAGAGCAAATCTAAACAACTCAAGTGAATATGTATGGTGATGCAACTCCAAGCTAAGAGCAAGTGATATGAATATATACAAGTGCAGTGTTCAAGCATAAACAAGTGTGCAGGTCAGACCAGAATGCATATGAAACCAACATGGCCAAGATGAAATACCAGAAACCAAAATCAAGTTAGTCAATGCCAAAGTCAAAATGAAGTCAGAGAATAGAGTCAACAGTAAAATGATCGGAGCTGAAGCCGTGGATATAATGAACAAGTCAAATTGACCACGATATCAAATCAACGCCGTGACCATCAAGTAACAAAAAATATACGTTTTTGAACAAGTCGAAATCATCTCAATCATCAATACAAAATCAAGCGGTCAGAGAAATCAGTTGACAAATTCAAATAGAGAATATATAACGCAAATCTAGGGTTACAAACCCTATATAAATTGATATCATTATCGGCAATTTTTTGCATCGAGTTCAAGCAAGCCAAATCCAGAAAAGCAAAAAGAATAAAGTACTTACCGAAATTGTAATCGAACTCGATCAATTCAAGAGCCGTGAGAAAAACAGTGAGGCAAACGATCGACGAAAGCAAGCAACGAGAAAACATATATTCGATTGAACAAAAGTCGGCTCTTCGAAAACCCTAAATCTGGAAAAGGAATGAAGCCCTAAATTTGCAAGAGGAATGACCACCATTATACAAGCAAAGTAACGAAGAAACTAAAAGGAAGGGGTTAAAATATAAAAGGGGGCCGGCCTTTATTTTATGGGTTTTAAATTTTTAAATAGGGTTATTTTGTTTTAAGTTGTTTTTAATTGTATTTTCTTTTTTAAACCGTTTATTTTTCTAGTCGAGTGACTAGGGGACAAGCTACGTGGCGTAGCTTGAGAATTCGCAACTCAGTGGCTGAGTTGTGGCAGAGTTTTGAGCGTAGAATTAGATTTAGTCAATAGCGGGTGTCGCGAGTTTACGTGTGTAAGCGAGGGACTATCTAATTTCTAGTAGAAACCTTGGGGGCAACATGTAGGCAGGGTTTTGCCGAAGCTGGGTAAATTCTGTGTCGTTCTATTTCTGCATTTATTATTTTACTATTATCTGTGCTGCTATTGTTCTGTGATCTATGTTGAAATTATTTTATAAGCTTCCGCGATTAATTTTTATAATTATACCATCACCCTATTCACCCCCCCTCTAGGGTGAAATCGATCCTACAGTTACATTATTAACATTTACTTTCTTCATTGGTTTTTAATTGTTTTCGATCTAAAAACTTCAAATGTTAACAATTTTTTCATTTGAACTACGATCGTAAAACTTTATATATTAAAATTAATCAAAAAATCGCCATGAACACAGATGTGCAAGTTTCGTAGCCAAATTTTAATGTTTCTAAAAATTCCATTTTTAGGCTTTAATAATTACTTATTAATTTCTTTTGAATTCATCATCGTCCAATTCACGGGGTGTTGCAGAGTTTATTTTTCTTTACCCACTTTTGTTGATGACAAAAGGTATAATAAATGGCTTTTTGACCCCTCGAATATCGGTACTAATACATTTAGGGTATTTACGTGCCAAAAACCCTAGCATTGGAAAGACAAAATGTTAGGGTAAAGAAAAGAAGAAAAGAAAAGGAACAAGAAAGATGAGAACAAAAAAACTCAAAATCTCACAACGGAATGGTAACATATAATATCAAAAGATAATACACAAAACAACTCTAATATATATAGCATTTCATAGTACTATGTTCAGTGTGGATAGTTGTAACAACCCATCCTTATAATTACTGATATATATATATAAAGTAACTGGAAATATAAATGCTATGGTAGTTAAACATCCATCTCCTCTTCAAGAGCTCAATGAACATCAATGAAAACCCGTCTTCCTTAGACTGCTCAAAAGAACATCCATGGAAATAAGTAAATAATAAAACCATGGGTCAAACATAAATCTAGAATGAGAAACTCAAGAAATATGCATGATATATAACAGCATCTTTTGAGACCCGTCGTAACAGTTATCCCCTAAAAAAACCAACCATCTACTAAGTACATATTACAATATAATATGTAATGTCTAGGGTGAAGAATATAAATTAGAAAATAGTTGAGCTACTCGCATATAACAACACAACAATATTAAAGTAAAGTCAAAGCCTCCAAGGCGCATTCGCATACGGAATTTCCACGGACATGCCTCTAACTTAATAAAAAAAGCGGATCTCTATGACAAGGATCAAAAATGTAACGACCCAGAATTTTTGATAACTTGAATTTGAATATTTAATTTATTTTTAATATTAATAAGTGAAAATTTTAAGTTAAATAATTTATTTCTTGAATATTGGATTTAATTGGTCATTTAAATCGATTAATTAATAGTGAAATTCCGTAGATAATTGAATATTGGGTTAAATATGATTGAAAATGATTTGGAAAATTTTATTTTATCATATTAAAGTTATAGAAATGTTTTAGAACTTGTAAAACTGAATTTGGAGTTAATTTGTAAAAATTGAATATTTTAATATTTAATTATCGACTGAAAAATAGCCAATTTTTGAACAGTCTCGGAATTGAATGAAACGAGTTCCATTGGATCCGTAATAGTTAGTTATTATCGGATTTCAATTTTCGTAGCAAACGGAGTTGTCGTTTGACCGTGGCAGCTCGAAACGCATCGATATCGTTTTAATTTTAATTCGGCGAGTTAAAATAGCCATTTTTCAAACGGTCTCGGATTTCGACGAAACCAGTTTCATCGGATCCGTAATGTGATATTATTGCAAGATTTCAAATTTCAAGTCAATCGGATTTATCGTTTGTCCGGTACAAGCCAAAACGCCTAGAAATCGCTTAAATCGGTTTAAATTTAAATCGACCGTTTATTGCCGTATCTCACACATACTTCCGAATTAGCTTACGAAACCTGTTCCATTGCGTCCGAAACGCGGAAAAACCTTAGAATCGCCTGGCGGCACGCGTCGTTTGGAGTTCGTTTGCATAAGTGTCAATTTGGGGATTTTATTATTAAAATAATAATTGTATGTGGTTATAAATGCAAATTTTCACCAAAACCCTTCTTCCTCTTTTGCTCTGGCCGGCCCTAATTATTCAAAGGCCAGAAATCACCCAACTTCCACCTCAAATCCACACAGATCCATCGAGTTTTAGAAGAAACTTCCAACTGGAAAGTCGTAGAGGGCAGAGAGGGCTTCGATCTCAACGGTCGAGATCGAAATTGGAGCAACGGGGTGAGGGAGAGGGACCCGCGTTCATGGGGCTGTTGCACACGTTTTCCAAGGGTCCTGAGGTGGCCGAGCTCGTCATGGTTGCTGGTGAAGGTGGCTCTCGTCGAGAGCTTTCATTTGGAGGTGGTATGATCGAATTTCGTGCTTCGTGGTGGTCGGAAGATCAAACCCTAATTTCTACTTGTATGGGTTTTGTGCATTTTTACTACCTGGAGTTTGGAACGCACGCATCAGGAAGGAAGAAACGCAGTGGGGCCCAGGCGCATGGGAGAGGGTGAGGTTTTTTTTTCTTTTTTTTGTTTAAATCTGAAATTCAAATCGTGTCAACTTTAAACCGCAATAACTTTTGCATGCGAGGTCGGATTCGGACGAGATTTTTTGCGTTGGAATCGTATTCGCGAGCTCTTCGCAATGCAACTGGTTTGGAGTCGATTGGAGCTCGTTTGAATTTCGGGTAAAATTAAACGTTCGTTTAATTTTATTCGAAACGAACGCCGAAACCGGAAATAAAATCAAGGTGAGAACTCCTCACTCAATCGAAAGGTTTTGTTTAAAATTTTAAATAGTTAATATTGATTGATAATTGTTGATTGATTGTGGTAGTAGATATAATAGGACATATACTATATATAGCGATATATATATATTGGCATATGTATATATCGGATTTGATTTCCCGCCTCGTATAGCGGATGAGACCCTATTGCGCCGTTATTAAGCGGAATATTTTATAAAATCCCATATACCGCGATATTCCACCTCGAAGTGGAATTGGTATTGTGCTAACGTCTGTGGGTGCAGGGAAACAGGTTGGAGGGATCCAACTGGATTCCTCACATATTTATTTGTTTATAAATCTTATGTTGATTGTTGATAATCATATTGATATATGACACCCATTCCCGTGATTGACCATCTGATGTTGTTGCATCATCGGATTCAAATTTTTAAAAATTAAAAATAACGGTTTGAATTTAAAAGGGGTTTTAAATCGATTTTTCAAAGAATATGGTTTATTAAAATTTTGAATTGATTTAATTTTAAAATAAATAGATGGATAAAATTTTTATGTTTTAAAAATTTATATTTTTATAAAATATAACTTAAAAGAAATTTTTAACAATAATAGGTTTTTATAAAATAGTTAAATTTGGTTTTTGGGAAGTTATTATTATTAATGGTTTATATAAAGGATTTTATAAATGGATGTTTTTAAATAAAAAATTATTGAAGTTATAGAATAAATTTATAAAGTGTTAAGTTGATGTATAACATGAATTTCACTAGGATTTATAGATTAATAAATGTGAAATTTATCAAACGAATGGTTATTGGAAAATTTTAAGTTTATAAGTTATTAACTTATAGAAATGGATTTGGGCATTAAAAAGGGGAATTTTATAGAAATTGTTAATAAATGAAGATTTCATTAGTTGAAATTATTATAAACCATAAAGAAATCTTGTAAGTGATAAGATTTTAAATTGGTGAAGTTCAAAGGAACGATTTGGTAAATAAATAATATTATAAGTATTTAACTTACAATATGGCTTTTGGGTATGAAATTGGGTTATGTAAATTGCATCGGATTAATAAAGGAATTTATAAAATTGGGGTTTATAATAGAAATGGAATTTATAAACTATGTTTATAAATTTGAAATTCATCGAATTTGATAAATTGAAATATGGGAATTTGTTAAGTGGGCTATATTCACTATTTTGAATATTGAATAGATTATTAAATAAAATGGGTTTGTTTTTGGGAAAGGAATGTTTTAAATGGAATTTAAAACGAATTAAAGGTGTTTTAAAATGCATTAAGTATCGAAAACATAGATTTCAACATTGATTGTTGAAATAGACGTTTTCGAGAAACAGAAGGGGATAATTTGTATAGTATTGGATTTATATATCTATTTTTAATTTCAAATCCATATACTAGTGTTTTTGGGTTGTCGTAACGATGTTTTACGCAACATTCGTTTTTAACCCCAATAAATGTGAATAAAGGAATGTTTTCTTAAAGAGAATGGAATAAAATACTTAACGGTAACTTAAGTATATTGAATATTTCCAAATTGTTGAAAATAAGTTAAATTGTGAATTACTTATTATTAAATAAGTATGGGAATGTTTTTTTTTTTTTTTTCTTTTCTCCAATATAAAAGGAACGTTTTTGAGGATTCACCTTTTAAAGGTAAATCGAAGTGAATAGTTTGAAATTGATTTGAAATCGTGTATGTGCAGATATTTGGGAAATTGGAAATTCACTTTGGAATTTATAAATAGGAAGGGAAATTTGTTTAAAAATAAATGTTGATTTATTTTTAAAATATGGAAATAAAATTTACGAATTTGGAACGTAAGTTAAATTAAATCGGTAAGGATTTATTTGTTGATTTGAAATTTGTTTTCAAAAAGGTATAAAAGATGAATTGTAGTTTGAAATTGGTTTCCAAATGGTTGAGTAGGTGATTTGAAATTAGTTTTCAAATGGTTAAGGTGATTTGAAATTAGTTTTC
This sequence comes from Allium cepa, assembly GCA_030765085.1. Classification (NCBI taxonomy): domain Eukaryota; kingdom Viridiplantae; phylum Streptophyta; class Magnoliopsida; order Asparagales; family Amaryllidaceae; genus Allium; species Allium cepa. The sequence continues at coordinate 1,022,845,616 of CM060931.1, read as the reverse complement.
AAATGGTTAAGGTGATTTGAAATTGGTTTGCAAATGGTTAATGTAATTTGAAAATTGGTTTTCAAATGGTAAAGGTAAATTGAAAATTGGTTTTTCAATTGGTTAAGTGTGGAAAATTTTATCGTGAAGTGGTTTTGGTAAAACAAATAACTGGGGCAATTATTTGTAAATGGTGTATATATATATATATCTTGTAAAGATATTTTGGGACTTAATAATTTTGGAAAAATTATCTGGAATCTGATGATGTGGCGCATCTTTATTGATAGTTAAATAACCGACTATCAATATTTACCCTTGGATGGTATTGATTGTGTTTGTTTGGAATTGAATGCACACTTATTTTTAAAAATAAGCGCTCGCTATTCGGTTTAGCCGGGAGAGGACCTTTGTGTCATGTATCCCATTCCGAATATGCGATACGTCGTTTGGATTGCATTTGAAGACCGGTGTTGAAGACCGGGTATTTGTGAAAACGATAGGATGACCTATCGATTGTCTCCGCATCGTTAGCTACGATATGGAGATTTCCTTTGTGATGGGAAATTTTATCGGGATTGTGAATACCCGGATTGCAAGGGCTTCTTTGGAAGTGCCTTCGGTTCTGTTCGAACCCAGAACAGACTTGTATGGTTACGTGTCTGACATTACATTTTGAGAGATAGAGCAGATTTCTTTCAAATACATTTCTGTTGGTGGCGGAGAATTTATTCTCTTAGCTTAACACCCTTCTCTGAGACGTACGAGCTCAGAGGTTATGTAGTTGAAGGTTATCAGCGATATTTCCCAATCTGGTAATGTGGCATGCTGAGTGCTGCTGTGTGATGATCATTGGTTGATCGTTTGGATATGATCATTTGTTTGATCATTTATCTTTGTGATTATTGCTTTGGTCATCTGTGGACCCAAAGCATGGCTTTGTTGCACAAAGCGTAGCTTTGTGGACGAGACTTCGTCAGGACCTCACTCCCCGGAAATGGTCGAAACAGGAATATGCGGCAAGGTTATGAGGGTCGCTCCCTTTAGGGTATGTCATTTCCTTTTGGAAAAGGGTGGTATCATGGTATGGAGCCCAGATATTTACTCATGTGGAAACACTATATCTATTTCTGTGTGGTGTTGTTGGTATCGAGCGCTCGGATAAAGGTCCCAAAGGACCGGGGGATGACATATTCGTGTAGTAGTTACCTAGTTACAGAGGTAACCCGGCCTTGTGTTGGCAGAGATCTAACCGTAACGTTAGTTCTCGGGACGTCCCGCCAGAGGCGATCCCATGTGGCAGTAGGAAGTTCCTTAGCCTGACCATTTGTTGGAAATCCAATCAAAACAATACGCGCCCTGTACGGTTTTAGTTGTATAACCTGCCATGGAATGTGGCGGTAACCTGCTATTGAACATGGTAGCTATAGTAGGCATACGACGAAATGTCGTATGCTGGCTAGGATTTATATTCTACTTTCGAAATTGTTTTCTACACTATGCACTAGTAATAATATCAAAAATGATTTGATTTTCGCGTAGTAAGCATCTTTGACTATCATAAGGAGAAATCTCCTCCAATTCTGCGTTTGCATTGTGTGTGTGGCGGGAGGCCTTATGGTAGTTTCATTTTCCAAAAAGCATTGCGAATTTCAAAAATTGAAATTTTTCTTGTTGCTTGTTTAAAGATAAACTGTTTTGAGTTCTCACACCAGTCCCATGACTGACCTGGAGTTTATTGTTCCTTTCCTAAACTCTGGGTGCCCACTATTTTCCACACGGGCAGTCTAGAGTTAGGTTATCAGGTTATTCTGGATTCGGGAGTTGCTGTGCAGATGTTGGAGGCGAGCTTGGATAGCGTAGTCTATTATTTATTGTATATAGTATTTCTTTTCCGCTGTTGTTGTTGTACACTCTGATTGATGTAATGTAATGTGATATATAAAATGTATAGTTCTTTGTTTTAAATGAATGTACATTTATCTATTATATATTGTTCCGCTGCGATTGTGAGATTCTGATTTTGTTTCCTGTTCTGTTGTTTGTTCTGTTTCTTCTCTCTTTTCTCTCTTCTTCTACCTTTTTCTTCTTCTAAAACCCTAACGGTTCGATTTTTCGGCAACGAAAAATCCCGATCGTTACATTTGGTATCAGAGCATATGGTTAAGCGACAACCTGCTCTGTTGGGTATTACTCATTAGAGATAGAGTCAGCAGTACTCTAGAATGAGTGTGAGTGTAATAATAGATATGAGTGCGTATTTGTTAGTGAATATAAAATTGTTTTATATTGTGATGATTGGTTTATTGAGTGGTATATGAACCTTCGTCGGCGCAGCCTCGAAAACTGAATCGAAGGGGTTCCTAAACACTTGAATAGAACAATTCGACACAATATTGTTTTAAATTGGGTAAATGAAATAATTTTGCCTCGATTATATTTTATATATAAAAATAAAATAATTTTTCAAGGATTATTGAAGTGTGTATATAATTGATTGCTTGGTTGTTGTAAATGATATATATATAAAATAATTAAAAGTTGTTTGAATGAGCTAATAAAAGCAACTATTGTAAAAAGAATAATGGTATAAACCAATGAATCATAAGATGAAATTATAATTAATAATGATTTACAATTGTAAGATAATCATGTATGTATATAAGAAGTAAAATTATATAAGTAAAAGGTTTATAAAAGTGATTTATGAATAGAAAGAAAACTTTTTGAAAGAATATTTAGCATTGATTTCACTATTGTCACTGGGAAATAATAAGGGTGATGACTGCAGCATCATCAGTATCATTTTCGAGTTTCTATGTGATGGATTTGCTACAAAAATGAATTTAAAAATTGAAGTTTTGTTGTAATAAATCAATTTGAAATTAAAATTCAACTTGAAGTTGATAAGTATAAGTGAAAAAGGTTTTGAACTTATAATATAAGTTAGAAGTTGAATAATAAGTTTTATAACTTATAGAATGGGAAAATGTAAGTGAAACCAGTTATTGAAGTGGTTAAACAATTAAGTTAAGTAAAATGGAATATGAATTTGAATATTGATATGAATTTGGCTTAAGTAAAAGTTAAATAGGATTTACTTTGGAATTTAAAATCCGAATTGAATTGATAAGTAAAACTTAAGTTTAATTAACAAATGATGTTTAAATGGAATAACTTAAGCAAAGTTGAATAAAAATTGATATTTGTATCAAAGTTAAATAATCAAGTGAATTAAATGAGGTAAATAAAGTTGAAATGGAATGCAAGTTAAGTAATGTTGAAAGAATTGATGTTAATATCAAAGTAAGTGAATAAAGTGAGTAAATGAAATTGTTAAAGATGTGAACTTAAATTATATAAATGAAATTCAATTTTATTTGTAAAAAGAACTAGCAATTGAGTTAAAGTATGAATTGAATGTTAATCAATAGAATATGAATAAGTTGATATGAAATGATGCATGCAAGTGTAAATTCATTTGAAAATAGTTGGATAGTAGAATGAAAATCAATTGAATGTTAAACCAATTGAAATTAAAACAGTTGAACCAAATTGAATGTAAGTAAAATGGATAAAATTTGGTTGTATTGGATGTGCATTGGTTGTTATTTGCTTGTTGGTTGATTGTATGAAAATTCCTTAAGTGTTAACGAAATTGAATCTGCTAAATTGAAAGCTATGTAATTGAATTCAAACGAAAATTGGAATGCAAAGTTGAATGAAAATGAATATGCAACTTTAATAGTAAACTAAAAGTGGTATAAGAAGCATGTATTGGAAATTTTATAATTGAATTGGCAAATTGGTTTGAATATTATAATTGGATATTTTGCTAGCAGGATATACAGGTATATAATGGATTGGAATTTTGATTTTGAAGTTAAAAAAAATTGAATGGCTCGGCAAAAAGGGTACGTATTTCAGTTTTTATATGAGATTTGATGATTTCCTTCTCTAGCCACTTGGCTTTCTCTTTTCTTTTTGATTCTGAGGGGCCGTAGAGCCATTTTGTAGTCGTACCGATCTAGCCGCGCAAAGGAGACTCTGGCGAAATTTTTCGAAAATTTAGGGAGTTAGTAAAATTTTGAGAAATTTTGAAGGTTTGAAATTTGAATTTAAATTTAAATTTAAATTGTTGAGTAAACGAAGTTGTTTGAAACCTATAATTGAAGTTGGAAAGCTAATTGAAATGATAGTAAATCTTTAATAAAAAGATTGGTGTTAGAAGGTTGATAAAACTATTAGTTTTGGAAAAATAATAAACGGTTTAGGATCATTCTCCTTAACTTGCAATTTCGAGGACGAAATTCTTTTAAGGGGGGAAGATTGTAACGACCCAGAATTTTTGATAACTTGAATTTGAATATTTAATTTATTTTTAATATTAATAAGTGAAAATTTTAAGTTAAATAATTTATTTCTTGAATATTGGATTTAATTGGTCATTTAAATCGATTAATTAATAGTGAAATTCCGTAGATAATTGAATATTGGGTTAAATATGATTGAAAATGATTTGGAAAATTTTATTTTATCATATTAAAGTTATAGAAATGTTTTAGAACTTGTAAAACTGAATTTGGAGTTAATTTGTAAAAATTGAATATTTTAATATTTAATTATCGACTGAAAAATAGCCAATTTTTGAACAGTCTCGGAATTGAACGAAACGAGTTCCATTGGATCCGTAATAGTTAGTTATTATCGGATTTCAATTTTCGTAGCAAACGGAGTTGTCGTTTGACCGTGGCAGCTCGAAACGCATCGATATCGTTTTAATTTTAATTCGGCGAGTTAAAATAGCCATTTTTCAAACGGTCTCGGATTTCGACGAAACCAGTTTCATCGGATCCGTAATGTGATATTATTGCAAGATTTCAAATTTCAAGTCAATCGGATTTATCGTTTGTCCGGTACAAGCCAAAACGCCTAGAAATCGCTTAAATCGGTTTAAATTTAAATCGACCGTTTATTGCCGTATCTCACACATACTTCCGAATTAGCTTACGAAACCTGTTCCATTGCGTCCGAAACGCGGAAAAACCTTAGAATCGCCTGGCGGCACGCGTCGTTTGGAGTTCGTTTGCATAAGTGTCAATTTGGGGATTTTATTATTAAAATAATAATTGTATGTGGTTATAAATGCAAATTTTCACCAAAACCCTTCTTCCTCTTTTGCTCTGGCCGGCCCTAATTATTCAAAGGCCAGAAATCACCCAACTTCCACCTCAAATCCACACAGATCCATCGAGTTTTAGAAGAAACTTCCAACTGGAAAGTCGTAGAGGGCAGAGAGGGCTTCGATCTCAACGGTCGAGATCGAAATTGGAGCAACGGGGTGAGGGAGAGGGACCCGCGTTCATGGGGCTGTTGCACACGTTTTCCAAGGGTCCTGAGGTGGCCGAGCTCGTCATGGTTGCTGGTGAAGGTGGCTCTCGTCGAGAGCTTTCATTTGGCGGTGGTATGATCGAATTTCGTGCTTCGTGGTGGTCGGAAGATCAAACCCTAATTTCTACTTGTATGGGTTTTGTGCATTTTTACTACCTGGAGTTTGGAACGCACGCATCAGGAAGGAAGAAACGCAGTGGGGCCCAGGCGCATGGGAGAGGGTGAGGTTTTTTTTTCTTTTTTTTGTTTAAATCTGAAATTCAAATCGTTTCAACTTTAAACCGCAATAACTTTTGCATGCGAGGTCGGATTCGGACGAGATTTTTTGCGTTGGAATCGTATTCGCGAGCTCTTCGCAATGCAACTGGTTTGGAGTCGATTGGAGCTCGTTTGAATTTCGGGTAAAATTAAACGTTCGTTTAATTTTATTCGAAACGAACGCCGAAACCGGAAATAAAATCAAGGTGAGAACTCCTCACTCAATCGAAAGGTTTTGTTTAAAATTTTAAATAGTTAATATTGATTGATAATTGTTGATTGATTGTGGTAGTAGATATAATAGGACATATACTATATATAGCGATATATATATATTGGCATATGTATATATCGGATTTGATTTCCCGCCTCGTATAGCGGATGAGACCCTATTGCGCCGTTATTAAGCGGAATATTTTATAAAATCCCATATACCGCGATATTCCACCTCGAAGTGGAATTGGTATTGTGCTAACGTCTGTGGGTGCAGGGAAACAGGTTGGAGGGATCCAACTGGATTCCTCACATATTTATTTGTTTATAAATCTTATGTTGATTGTTGATAATCATATTGATATATGACACCCATTCCCGTGATTGACCATCTGATGTTGTTGCATCATCGGATTCAAATTTTTAAAAATTAAAAATAACGGTTTGAATTTAAAAGGGGTTTTAAATCGATTTTTCAAAGAATATGGTTTATTAAAATTTTGAATTGATTTAATTTTAAAATAAATAGATGGATAAAATTTTTATGTTTTAAAAATTTATATTTTTATAAAATATAACTTAAAAGAAATTTTTAACAATAATAGGTTTTTATAAAATAGTTAAATTTGGTTTTTGGGAAGTTATTATTATTAATGGTTTATATAAAGGATTTTATAAATGGATGTTTTTAAATAAAAAATTATTGAAGTTATAGAATAAATTTATAAAGTGTTAAGTTGATGTATAACATGAATTTCACTAGGATTTATAGATTAATAAATGTGAAATTTATAAAACGAATGGTTATTGGAAAATTTTAAGTTTATAAGTTATTAACTTATAGAAATGGATTTGGGCATTAAAAAGGGGAATTTTATAGAAATTGTTAATAAATGAAGATTTCATTAGTTGAAATTATTATAAACCATAAAGAAATCTTGTAAGTGATAAGATTTTAAATTGGTGAAGTTCAAAGGAACGATTTGGTAAATAAATAATATTATAAGTATTTAACTTACAATATGGCTTTTGGGTATGAAATTGGGTTATGTAAATTGCATCGGATTAATAAAGGAATTTATAAAATTGGGGTTTATAATAGAAATGGAATTTATAAACTATGTTTATAAATTTGAAATTCATCGAATTTGATAAATTGAAATATGGGAATTTGTTAAGTGGGCTATATTCACTATTTTGAATATTGAATAGATTATTAAATAAAATGGGTTTGTTTTTGGGAAAGGAATGTTTTAAATGGAATTTAAAACGAATTAAAGGTGTTTTAAAATGCATTAAGTATCGAAAACATAGATTTCAACATTGATTGTTGAAATAGACGTTTTCGAGAAACAGAAGGGGATAATTTGTATAGTATTGGATTTATATATCTATTTTTAATTTCAAATCCATATACTAGTGTTTTTGGGTTGTCGTAACGATGTTTTACGCAACATTCGTTTTTAACCCCAATAAATGTGAATAAAGGAATGTTTTCTTAAAGAGAATGGAATAAAATACTTAACGGTAACTTAAGTATATTGAATATTTCCAAATTGTTGAAAATAAGTTAAATTGTGAATTACTTATTATTAAATAAGTATGGGAATGTTTTTTTTTTTTTTTCTTTTCTCCAATATAAAAGGAACGTTTTTGAGGATTCACCTTTTAAAGGTAAATCGAAGTGAATAGTTTGAAATTGATTTGAAATCGTGTATGTGCAGATATTTGGGAAATTGGAAATTCACTTTGGAATTTATAAATAGGAAGGGAAATTTGTTTAAAAATAAATGTTGATTTATTTTTAAAATATGGAAATAAAATTTACGAATTTGGAACGTAAGTTAAATTAAATCGGTAAGGATTTATTTGTTGATTTGAAATTTGTTTTCAAAAAGGTATAAAAGATGAATTGTAGTTTGAAATTGGTTTCCAAATGGTTGAGTAGGTGATTTGAAATTAGTTTTCAAATGGTTAAGGTGATTTGAAATTAGTTTTCAAATGGTTAAGGTGATTTGAAATTGGTTTGCAAATGGTTAATGTAATTTGAAAATTGGTTTTCAAATGGTAAAGGTAAATTGAAAATTGGTTTTTCAATTGGTTAAGTGTGGAAAATTTTATCGTGAAGTGGTTTTGGTAAAACAAATAACTGGGGCAATTATTTGTAAATGGTGTATATATATATATATATATCTTGTAAAGATATTTTGGGACTTAATAATTTTGGAAAAATTATCTGGAATCTGATGATGTGGCGCATCTTTATTGATAGTTAAATAACCGACTATCAATATTTACCCTTGGATGGTATTGATTGTGTTTGTTTGGAATTGAATGCACACTTATTTTTAAAAATAAGCGCTCGCTATTCGGTTTAGCCGGGAGAGGACCTTTGTGTCATGTATCCCATTCCGAATATGCGATACGTCGTTTGGATTGCATTTGAAGACCGGTGTTGAAGACCGGGTATTTGTGAAAACGATAGGATGACCTATCGATTGTCTCCGCATCGTTAGCTACGATATGGAGATTTCCTTTGTGATGGGAAATTTTATCGGGATTGTGAATACCCGGATTGCAAGGGCTTCTTTGGAAGTGCCTTCGGTTCTGTTCGAACCCAGAACAGACTTGTATGGTTACGTGTCTGACATTACATTTTGAGAGATAGAGCAGATTTCTTTCAAATACATTTCTGTTGGTGGCGGAGAATTTATTCTCTTAGCTTAACACCCTTCTCTGAGACGTACGAGCTCAGAGGTTATGTAGTTGAAGGTTATCAGCGATATTTCCCAATCTGGTAATGTGGCATGCTGAGTGCTGCTGTGTGATGATCATTGGTTGATCGTTTGGATATGATCATTTGTTTGATCATTTATCTTTGTGATTATTGCTTTGGTCATCTGTGGACCCAAAGCATGGCTTTGTTGCACAAAGCGTAGCTTTGTGGACGAGACTTCGTCAGGACCTCACTCCCCGGAAATGGTCGAAACAGGAATATGCGGCAAGGTTATGAGGGTCGCTCCCTTTAGGGTATGTCATTTCCTTCTGGAAAAGGGTGGTATCATGGTATGGAGCCCAGATATTTACTCATGTGGAAACACTATATCTATTTCTGTGTGGTGTTGTTGGTATCGAGCGCTCGGATAAAGGTCCCAAAGGACCGGGGGATGACATATTCGTGTAGTAGTTACCTAGTTACAGAGGTAACCCGGCCTTGTGTTGGCAGAGATCTAACCGTAACGTTAGTTCTCGGGACGTCCCGCCAGAGGCGATCCCATGTGGCAGTAGGAAGTTCCTTAGCCTGACCATTTGTTGGAAATCCAATCAAAACAATACGCGCCCTGTACGGTTTTAGTTGTATAACCTGCCATGGAATGTGGCGGTAACCTGCTATTGAACATGGTAGCTATAGTAGGCATACGACGAAATGTCGTATGCTGGCTAGGATTTATATTCTACTTTCGAAATTGTTTTCTACACTATGCACTAGTAATAATATCAAAAATGATTTGATTTTCGCGTAGTAAGCATCTTTGACTATCATAAGGAGAAATCTCCTCCAATTCTGCGTTTGCATTGTGTGTGTGGCGGGAGGCCTTATGGTAGTTTCATTTTCCAAAAAGCATTGCGAATTTCAAAAATTGAAATTTTTCTTGTTGCTTGTTTAAAGATAAACTGTTTTGAGTTCTCACACCAGTCCCATGACTGACCTGGAGTTTATTGTTCCTTTCCTAAACTCTGGGTGCCCACTATTTTCCACACGGGCAGTCTAGAGTTAGGTTATCAGGTTATTCTGGATTCGGGAGTTGCTGTGCAGATGTTGGAGGCGAGCTTGGATAGCGTAGTCTATTATTTATTGTATATAGTATTTCTTTTCCGCTGTTGTTGTTGTTGTACACTCTGATTGATGTAATGTAATGTGATATATAAAATGTATAGTTCTTTGTTTTAAATGAATGTACATTTATCTATTATATATTGTTCCGCTGCGATTGTGAGATTCTGATTTTGTTTCCTGTTCTGTTGTTTGTTCTGTTTCTTCTCTCTTTTCTCTCTTCTTCTACCTTTTTCTTCTTCTAAAACCCTAACGGTTCGATTTTTCGGCAACGAAAAATCCCGATCGTTACAAAAAATATCTTCTAAGCATCATATATCTCTAGATATAATGTACCATAATGTAAACACAACAGGCCCACGCCTGAAAATGTGAACTTGAACCACATGGAACCAAGTACCGTCAATCCCTCCAGGCCTCATATATCAAAAGCACATCAAGATATGGAGTTGATGTCCCCTTTGGGGTTACCTAAACCCCTGGATTATGCTGCTTACTCTATCTTTAGCCATAGTAATGGTGAAGTCATGTTCAACATCTCAACACACGATCCATTATCACTCGAACAGATCACGAATCCCCAAGCAATGTTTTAAGTATAAACCCAATGCTTTCGAAAAGTGTACTTTCAATGGTTTCGAAAGGGATACTTTCATAAGCGTCGAAAGGGTACTTGCAACTAGTTTCGAAGCAAAGCTTCAAAGGTTAAAGGCTAAAACTTTAATGTATTTGAAATGTTTCGAAAGGTAGCTTTTAAAGTATTATAAGGCAAGAGCCTAGTGTTTTGAAGATAGATTTTTAATGCTTTCGAAGGAGGTTATCCTATGAAGTCGAAAGCTATGTTTAAAAGGTATCGAAAGGTTTTATGACCCAAACTCTATTTTTAAAAGAAAAACCCATAGCAATATTAAAAGAGTTTTTATAATGGTTTTAAGAGGAAGCTATCTTTGATAAAGAAATAAGTTAAAGGGATTAACTATGTTTTATGTTAAACCCACAAGAGTGGTATCGCTATGTTGTTATATTGCTTCTTCTAATATGAATATATTCACTTTATAATGGACCCATAACTGCATTTTAGGGATAAATGGTAGGAGAACCAATTAGGGTTAACCCAGTAGTAAATAAAAATTGAATAAACCCTTGAATGAGTAGAATTGCATCCCGGAGGTCAGGCAGACTAGAATATAGGATGCTAAGATATAATGGAAAGATACTAGCATGGGCCAATAGGTTTATAGTAAGCCTATGAAAACTGTATGATATTGGAAGGGGCCAATAAGTTCATAGTTAGTGCATGAAAAATACGTATAAAAGAAGATGTCAGATAGACAGGTTCATAGTTAGCACATGAAAACCATGTGTAAAAGAAGATGTCATATAGACAGGTTCATAGTAAGCTTATGAAAACTATGATTGGATACTGGCAGGGCCAATAGGTTTGTAGTTATCCCATGAAAACTATATCTGGATGAAATAATGATAGTCAATAGGTTTCTAGTCAACCCATGAAATCCAGAGTAAGCAGAAAGGATATTGAGGTTACCAATAGGTTCCTAGTCAACCTGTGTAAACTAGGATAAGAGTAAGATATTGTACCAATAGGTTCATAGTAATCCCATGAAAACTATGTAATTAGGCAACAAGTTCTTATATATTTAACCGGTTATTAGTCAGCCCATGAAAACTAAAAGGTTAATAGTAACCCTAGAAACTATAATTGAGACAGATAGTCTAAAATGAATGGGGATGGGTAATCTAGAATTGATTCATCTATTTTTGCATATAATTATATTATACTATTTTGGATTATTTTTAACCATTGTGGATGCAGGAGCACAGTATATGGTTTTATAAAAAGTTTTGAGATACTAGTGAAGGGAAATCCGTTCCGCTAAGCGGCTTGGTCTTAGTAAATATATAAATGATTTAAGATGGTAGATTGTTACTCATACTAAGCTTTATGTCTAACTCGAAGTTTATGTTTTTTTCCTTAAACTCTCAGGTACTCAATTGATTTTAAGTAGTCTAAGAGTTAAGGTTTTCAGGTACCTCTTTAGATGAATAAGCTTCCGGAGACGTGCATGAGGCATGATAGCTATTTAGAGTTCTCTTTTCTTTTGATTCCGATGTGTTGTTTGTAATGGAAAAGTTGTTATATTGCCTGTATATACTCTTATCTACCCAGGGGACATTTCATATGTCGCTATGGGGTGTATGTTGTAATAAATCTATTTCTCTGAATGTGATCTGCGAATTTGGGATTATATAATGAACTGGAAATGTTTTGAGATGAAATGTGATTTTGTTTGAAGTTTAATTTTTTTCCATATTCACGTGTTTTTGTGCATCAATGAATCTAACACTTCTGTATGTGATCTTCGAGGATTAATAGATATGGATGACTTCAGCATCCGTAGCCGTTCGTTTTGGACCTCTAAGTAGGGGGATATTACAGTAGGCATTTAAAAGAAATTATTTACATATACTAAACAAGACTGAACGTAGGATTGGTTGATCCGAACCAGTATAAAACTCTTAGTGTCATCTCTCTTACTTTTATTTTATTTTACTTCATTTGTATACATCTGTGACTGCCTATTAATATATATATATATATATATATATATATATATATATATATATATATATTTGTGTGTGTGTTGATTTACCTATGTTTTGATTTAGATCTAAAATTATTTAGAAAATTTCCATATATGTTATAAGCACTATTCACCCCCCACTAGTGTTAAGATAGCCTCAATACCCATTTACACTGCTATAGTTTGTACTACACCATTTCCCACATTTGGTATCAAAACCTTAGGTTTTCAAATACTTGTTATTTAATTTTTGAAAAGTATAAATGGCTAGCAACACTGGTAGTATACTTTTTAACGCTTTCGTAAAAGGACAATCAAATGGTTGGTTCTTTTGAATTTCAACCAAACGTCATTTTTCACATCGGTTGGTTCTTTTGAATTTCAAGAATAAGTCATATTTCATATCAAAATATCAGGTTCACTTCAAAACCCTTTCGAATTCAAAATAGGTTATACATTCATATCATGCATTCATATTTAAATCAATGGTTTAAATCTAAATAGTTCGCCTTTTAAAACAGTTTGAATATTGAAAATAATTTTGATAGTTATAAATAGTTTTGAATATTGAAAATAGTTTAGATAGTTAAAATAGTTTAAAGATTGGAAATAGTTTTGAATATAAAATATATTTTAATATTGAAAATAGTCTGGATAAAATAGTTTATATATTAAAATAATTTGGTTACCAAAAATATTATATATTAAAATAGTTTATATTAAAACAGTTTATTTCTTTCATGATAACTTGAACTCAAGTTCCAAATCACGACAAAAACAATTCTTCGACTTCCATGTCAAGTAAACTTCATATTCAATTTTCAATTTTAATCAGCCTCAATTCTAAACGTTTTTAAACTTTACTTCAAATTCAATTTAAACGATTCTATTCAAATGGCTGAAAGTTTCAATTCAAATTCTCATTTTTAAACAATTAAGTTTAAATCCATTTCACAACCAAAACATTGAATTACCAATTTAAACCGCTTTAATTAAAGTAAATTCAACGTTTATATTAAAATTTAAACCTTTAAAATAATTCACTTTCAATAAATTCAAATCATATCTCAATTTCAGCTTTAAGATTTCAACTTAAATCTTTAAACAATTTCAGTTAACGGTTTCAATTTGAACATTTCAAAGCTCGAATTTAAAAATAATTAAATTCATATGAATGAAAAATTCAAGATTTTAAAACCATTTAATTTAACCTAATTTGATGTCCATATATATAAATTTCTACCCTATGATCAAGTGATCATTTATTTCAATTTAATTACATGGATGGATATATATCATTTCAATCCATATTTAAATGTCACATATATATCACTTCAACGTATTTCTTAGTTTATTTCATATAGTCCAAACGGTAATATATATGTGGTCAAATAATAAATAGGGTAATAACATGGATTTATCCAAATAAATAAACAACATACATCCAACGTCAACCAATAGGCATCCAATAACAAGCAACGTCCAATCAACCAACATATCACAACAGTTACTAATTATCAATTGTCGGTGTTAACTAGCAATTAAATTCAATATTAATTTAAATGTCAATTTAATTAAATATAAAATTCAAATTAATTTAAATGTCAATTTGAACTACCAAACAACAACCAATAAAATTTATCACTTCATAAATTTAATTCAACTAACATAAGAAAATTTAGTATTGCGTTAGTGGGTTTAATCACTCGCTTTTGGCTTACAGCCCTTTAGAATTCCAATGAAAGCCTAAAATCTCAACAGTCTTCAAATTCAACCAAACCAATTTCATATTGTCTGGAATTTTAGTACGAGTCCAACTGTAGAAATCGCACGTCAATCGGAGTTCGTATATATAAGTTTTCCAAGTTAGAACATTCGAATTTTAAATTTAAATTTAAATCTCATAGGGGCAAAAATCTAATTATCATCACCTCTCCAAAAATGTTACTAGAAAACGAAAAACCCATCGCCGCCACCCTTATTCTCCGTCGCCGCAGCCTAGGAACGTTGCAACCCAGGTCAGACACCACCAACGAGTTTGCCTTCGCCTGCCGCACCTATGTCGAAGTCGCTCCACCCTGCATTGCCACCTGAAAGCCTTGTGCTGAGATCGAATTTCGACTATAGATCATCAAATTCCGGCGATTCCTGATGCAATTAGCTCGATCCAATTATACGTCCTGTAGATCTCGCCAAGGACTACAATTTTTATTTAGGAGTCGTTGCAATTCGTTGAGAGATGAGAGAGATCAAGGAGGAAGAAGGTGGAGCTTTTACGACCGTAGAAGGTGGCGGCCATGAAAATTAGGGTTTTACATATATTTTAATAACATTTATTCTCGATTGCATGCCTATTTATAGCGTAAGGTCTAAAACAGCCCGAACTCCTAACGAGACGTGTCGATAGACAATTTATATGTAAAATGACATTCTGAACATAATGGAACTAGTCTCGAGGCCTAATTCCATCGTACATGAAAGTTAATGTTTTATCATTCGATAAAATTTAAATTAAATTATATTCAAATAATTTACCAATTCATAGTTATGAACAAATGCAATATTCTACTTTACAAATGCGTTATTACGAACTACAACGTTCATTAATAATTCGATTATATTATTATTACACGTTTGAATCAAATTTGAATTATTACATTTCAAAAATAACATTTTACACTTGAACATAAATTGATTTAATCACTTTTAAATTCCAAATTAAAATTTTTCTATCATTAATTAAATAGAAATTAATAATCTTTTGAAACAAATTTTTCATGTTAAACTCAAGATTTAAATATTACATTAATTTCGACATTAATTATAATAGTAACAAAATTCTAGTTTATTATACTTTAAATTTCAAACAATTTAAATTATTTTGTTTTACATGTTCTTTGTATTACATCAATAAATACTTTATGTATTCGTTAAACATAAGTTTTCATTTATTGCACTCATTACTCTACAGTTAACGTCTTTGCTCATATTAATTGAAATATTTAATTACATTAAATTTCATTGATTTTCAAATTAATTTCAAACGAATTTAATAATAAGATGATAAATAAAACAATTGTTATACATTAGTAATTCATATCTATTAACTTATTGTTTACAAACAAGAATAATAAATTACTTACCACATAACTGATTTCATATTCTATATTAAAACCAGTTTCGATTAAATAATATATGATTGTACCATTAATGCAACATTTATTTTGTTCCTTATCAACCTTTATTATAAAGATTGATTGATATTACATTAAAACAGTTGTCAATTAGATTCAAACAACATTATTGAATTATATTCAAATATGCGTTACTGCCTTTCGTTTCATTAAAATTAGTTGTCTTAGGATTTTATCTTAAGGTCAAAATTTATAACCTAGTAAAATTCAAGTTAATAAATCATAAATTTTAATTTTGAACAATATTAAATTCCAAAGTCTTATTTAATTTAATATTTTTAATCGTTAAAAATACGGGTCGTTGCAACATCCATTTCCTTTAATGTTAACTTTTGTATTTAATGCCCATTTTAATGTTACATTATTAACATTTACTTTCTTCATTAGTTTTGAATTGTTTTCGATCTGAAAACTTCAAATGTTAACAACTTTTTCATTTGAACTACGATCGTAAAACTTTATATATTAAAATTAATCAAAAAATCACTACGAACACAGATGTGCAAGTCTCATAGCCAAATTTTGATGTTTCTAAAAATTCCATTTTTAGGCTTTAATAATTATTTATTAATTTCTTTTGAATTCATCATCGTCCAATTTACGGGGTGTTGCAGAGTTTATTTTTTTTACCCACTTTTGTTGATGACAAAAGGTATAACGAATGGCTTTTCGACTGCTCGAATATCGGTACTAATACATTTAGGGTATTTACGTGCCAAAAACCCAAGTGTTGGAAAGACAAAATGTTAGGGTAAAGAAAAGAAGAAAAGAAAAGGAACAAGAAAGACGAGAACAAAAAAATCAAAACCTCACAACGGAATGGTAACATATAATATCAAAATATAATACACAAAACAACTCTAATATACATAGCATTTCATAGTACTATCTTCAGTGTGGATAGTTGTAACAACCCATCCTTCTAATTACTGATATATATATATAAAGTAATGCACTGGAAATATAAATGCTATGGTAGGTAAACATCCATCTCCTCTTCAAGAGCTCAATGAACATCAACGAAAACCTGTCCTCCTTAGACCGCTCGAAAGAAAATCCATGGAAATAAGTAAATAATAAAACCATGGGTCAAACATAAATGTAGAATGAGAAACTCAAGAAATATGCATGATATATAACAGCATCTTTTGAGACCCGTCGTAACAGTTATCCCCTAAAAAAACCAACCATCTACTAAGTACATATTACAATATAATATGTAATGTCTAGGGTGAAGAATATAAATTAGAAAATAGTTGTGCCGCTTGCATATAACAACACAACAATATTGAAGTAAAGTCAAAACCGCCAAGGCGCATTCGCATACGGAATTTCCACGGACATGCCTCTAACTTAATAAAGAAAGCGGATCTCTTTGATAAGGATCAAAAATATCTTCTGAGCATCATATATCTCTAGATATAATGTACCATACTGTAAACACAACAGGCCCACACCTGAAAATGTGAACTTGAACCACATGGAACCAAGTACCGTCAATCCCTCCGAGCCCCACATATCAAAAGCACATCAAGATATGGAGTTGATGTACCCCTTGGGGTTACCTTAACCCCTGGCTTACTCTATCTTTAGCCATAATAATGGTGAAGTCATGTTCAACATCTCAACACGCGATCCATTATCACTCGAGCAGATCACGAATCCCCAAATGGATTCTAACATCTCGAATAGATCATGAACCTCTAGGTTCATGCATCTCAAACAGATCTTAAATCTCCATATAGATTCCCACATCTCAAACAAATCCACTTCTAAGAGATTAAACATGTATCTCAGTCTTGAAGTGGTTTTCGATAAGCAAAACAATTACTCAGCCCGGTCACTTCAAGACTGAATCGGCGATATCTATGGTTCTTTCAGAAGTAAACATACAACGATAAGGGTGGAGATTATCTCTTATTCCGATGGATTTCCTTATCTATTGTCCTAGAAGAGCTAGACGAGTTTATACGTAGGTCACATCATCATCGAGTGAGTAATAGTATTGTATAATTCTCATATTTCTTCTAGATATTTACCAATTTAATTGGTCAAATTCAATAACAATGAAATGATCCAAAATGGAAACCTAGTCTCATATACTTATCATGTTTCAGACCTTTCATCTTCTACTATCCCTCGGTCAGGAGTGAAGCCCGATAAGTTAGCGTACTATTGCTTCTACGCCGTACTCAAATCATCATTCTTAACTCTCATAGATAGAATCAAGTCAACTTCGTCGGCTTTTACTGCTAAGCACATAGCTAAATGTTTTCCATAGATAAGTAATCCCTTAAAGCACGATTAACTCACATAAAGCACAATCAAGTCACATAAACAACTTTTAATCCCCTTTTTATTTAATTAATCCTTTATTAATCAAAATCTCTTTAATTAGTAAAACTCCTTTGCCTAATAAAACTTCTTTATTTAATTAAAACTTCATTCTATAATTAACACTCCTTTATTAATTAATCCTTTGTAATTAATCTTCCTTTATTAATTAAACTTCCATTATTAATCAAACTTCCTTTATTAATTAAACTCCTTTATTAATTAAACTTCCTTTATTAACTTATCTTTCTTTACTAATCAAACTCCTTTATTAGTTAAAACTACACTTATTATAATTAAATTTCCTTGTTGATACTTGCACATAGATTTAATTTCCCTTTTTGAAAAGATATACACTTGTATTTTACTATTAATGTATTTTATCGTTCACTTATACTCTTTTCTATACTTTAAAAGTATTCATATACTTATCTCAAACGGTATAAGTATACTCATATAATCAAAGAGGTTAAAACCAAATATTACTAAAACATTATTTACTATAAACCTCCTCAGTTTTATAAGTTAGACTTCTACTTTTTCTAACTTTTTTCAAAAGATTCCATACTTGTAATTATCTTCAAAATATCCATTATTAAAGATCAAAGTATATTCTTAAGGGTCAAATACAAGTGTTGGTTAAACATTCTCGCAACAGACTCAAACCATTTCACATTTAACCATTTTCTTTAAAACTTGCTTCTAAAGATTTAATTACACTTATATGATTTAATTACACTTAAAAGTATAATTAATAAGGGTTAAAAATACATGTTACTAAATTACAATTTACTATAACCCAAAACCATTTACTTATAGCATTCTTTAAAATATTCATTATTAATTATCTAACTATATTCCTAAGTATGATTAATAAAACGGGTTAAAAACAAATGTTACTTAAACATCATTTAGTACAACCCAAAACCAATTTTATACTTATCATTAACTTCAAGACATTCATTTTAAAGATCAAAGTGAATCCATACTTATTAATTAAAGTAATACGCATTTTAATTTAACTTCTCAAAACCATTTATTTTAACTTAAATGTTAAAATCCAAAACTTCCTTTAATACCTTTATTAAACTTAACTTACTTTTTAAAACACACACACACATAGGCACACAATTTTTTTTAAAATGCTTATAATCATGTTAAAATATTTTTAGACTACTTAAAATTATATTATAATTACCTATATAGAACATTATATAAAAATAACAATTTTGACCAAAAAAACAAAATGAACATGTTTTATTTTATAAGTCTCTTACTTTAAAAATTCATAATTAATTATTAAAAATATATTAAACTTGAAACTAATTTTAAAAAACTCTAATATAAGTTAGAAAACTACCCTAAAAATATTAGAGAAAAATGCTTAATTTAAATATCATTTTTAACCAATTTAATGTCTCAACAACATACTACAACATTTATAGAAATGCTATCTAAAGTTTTGTTTGACCTTAAAACCATTTAAAGTTCCAAACAACAAACAATAGCATCTACAGAATTGCTATCTAAAGTTATGTTACACTTAAAACCCTTTGAAGTTCAAATATAAAAATGTGTTTCATAAGCAAAGAGAGCATTTCTGAAATGAATCTAAAGTTCTGGGCTTGTTTTTAACACGATTTTGCCATAACTTTGAGGCTAGTTTTCGATGGTTAAACGATTGATTTTCAATTCGATTTTTTTTACAGTAATTAGTATAATTAGGGTACTTAAAGCTATAATGATAAAACTCCAAGAATTTTTTTTAAATTATTTTATAAAAATTTCTGAAAATACGATTTTATTCCGTAATGCTCATATACTGACTGTTTTGTTATAACTTTTGCCACTTTGTCAACTAACTTAAAACCTTTTTAAAACTTGATATTTTTAAAAAATTAATTTCTCACATAGTCATTATTAAATTCACAAATAAAACTCTAAGGATGTCTTTCGAAGTTAACATAAAAATCACCAAACACAAAGCGATTTCAAAGTTCATCCATAGTGACTATTTCACTTCAAAATTCTACAATCTTGTTCCATTATTTCCACAACTTTCCAAACCTAGAAGTGGAAAAATAATTATATTATCCAATAATACCCATATATAATACCATTTTAAAGCAAGTCAAAATACAATGGATTTAAAGTGCGTCCATAGCGACTTTCTCACTTCAACATTCACATACGCACTTTACATCACTTATAACATTATCAAACATGTATACACAAGGTAAGTGCCATGTTACAAGTTAAAAGGTCTATAATAGAGATTTTAATACATATATGTTATCATTTGCTTCCAAAAGCAAGAGGGGTTCAAAAATGATAACTTGCATTGGCTTTCATTTAAACATTTATATTTCAATAATCAAATAATTATATACACATCATATACTTGCAAGATGGTGAGAAAACTCACATTAAAGCCAAGCTAATAACCACCACAAGCCATCAGAATCAAGAAAACACTTCCTACCATCACCCAAAGCTCAAAACAACACCTTTGCCTTCAAAAACATAAGACCAAGCCTTCCATTATCAGTATTGTTAATGGCGTGGAATAAAAGTCCCTATTTTCTCATATTTTCTTCACTTATTGGATGTTAAACCATGTTCTAATAAAGTTCTAAGACCTTTATGAAAGTTTGGAGGAGATATGAGTTGAATTGAATTTGTTTTGAAGGACTGAAGATTGATAGAAGAGTTTAAATTCTTTTTATATTTTGCAACCTTTTGAATTATGAAATAACGAAACTAAGGAGATGAAGAGAACACTTTAGCAACAAAAAATGACCCTTCATGGCTGTCTTTTGGCCGGCCACAAAGGCTCCCCTACCATCCATGCAAATCCATGCCTTCTTTCACGCTATATCTTCCCTAAATCACTCCTTGATTAAAGGGTCTTTGTCTCCTTCTAGAAGCACTTAGTTTCTAATTACTTTGTTTATGAAAAAAGTTGATTTAATTCTTATAAATGTCTTCATAAGTTAACAACACAAATAAAAAAGAGTTCGAACAACTTTTACTGAATAAAAAGTCATTTATCGATAAAACAATTTTTGGTCACATTATCCATATTTTCTTCGAATTATTTATTTTTATAAACAAATTTCAAAAACGAATTTCTTATCGTTAGTTATTATTTAAAGGGGTTAACAATATTATTAAATCAATTTAATCACATTAATCTAAAATTTAAATATTTAAATAACTTATATATTTAAATATGAAGTGTTCAAAATTCCGGGTCGTTACAAAGGGGGAGAAAATATAAAATATAATATATGCATATACTAAGAGGAAGTTAACCGATTTAGGAAGAGTTACATTATATTTTATAATAAACATATTGACATGGTTGTCATCATCAAAAGGAGGAGATTGTCAATACTATAGATATTGTTTTTGATGACAACAACTATATAAATATAGGTACTAATGTTTTCCCAAGTTGTAACGACCTGATATTTTCAACCATTCGTATCCACACATGTCGGACTTGAATTGCTCAAAATATCAGATTGTTAATTTAAATTTGGAAAAACTCAGCATATACAGTAAATAAATCAACCACAGAATCACAGACACAGAGTAATATAATGCAGCAGAATAGATAAATAGTAGTTCGTGAAGCTACTATATAAACATCAGAGTTAGAAATAAAATACAACAGAATATCTCAAATACAAACTGATGACATCTCTGGACAAATCTACTGGAAAAGCTGAAAGCTGAATCAATAGTTGGATCTCCAAACGAAGCTCCAAACTCCAAAGGTGAGTCTAAATGTTATATCACTCAGTCGTACCCGAGCGTAAAGCAAAACACAAAACACTCGAGTCAGGATTAACATTCTTATATCAATAAATCCAACTCAAGTGAAATATCAATTGAAATACAAATAACTTAAAGGATGTTTGGGATAACCATCCTATAAGGATCCGTGGAACTATCTATGTTGCAGAGGTATAGTTTTGTTAACCATCAGACATCATTATAATACCGTGGTCCTTTCAAAATAATTTATACTTCAAAACCGAAATATTATTCCCATTAAATATATATATTTACTCAATTTCACAAATTGGTTCAAATCAACACGAGTTCCAAATTCATATTTAATTCAATCTAGATTTATCCATTTTAATTCAGTTTCTAAATAACAAATTCGAATTATGTCGATTTCAAATACAGATTTTAATCACAAAATAAACCATTTCACTTTCAGTATGTTTCAAACTTTAAATATTCAACATTTTCAAACTAAATTTAACAATTTCATATAGATTTCGATTTAACTTCATTATTATTTAT
Organism: Allium cepa; assembly: GCA_030765085.1. Taxonomy (NCBI): domain Eukaryota; kingdom Viridiplantae; phylum Streptophyta; class Magnoliopsida; order Asparagales; family Amaryllidaceae; genus Allium; species Allium cepa. The sequence continues at coordinate 1,022,823,489 of CM060931.1, read as the reverse complement.
TCTTTGGAGTATTCACTTATTAACTTCTATATTATTTAAATAACCTTAAATTACATTTAAACTAAATATTTCCTTCGATTTATTTAAACTTGAAATATCCATTTAATAACTTTAAATCGAAAATCAAGTTATAAAATCAGATCTTAAATTACAAATTCAATAGCTCAAATCGATTTAATTAAGTAGAATTCTTAATTAAATACAATTTCGATTAATTCAAATTTATCTTCCTTAATTTATACAAATCATTAAAAATCTATTTAGAAATATAATACTTATATATACATATTATATTAATTAAATCAAACTTTATTAAATTAAAGTTTATTATTAAATCTACTTTATATTAAAACTCATATATATACATACATATACATATACATATATAATAATTCCAATATTAAATAGAATCATATAAATTTCCTTCCAAACCATAGAAATCATTTCCAAATATTTATATATAGACCAACTGTGTCTGTATATAACTTTCTATCCCATGGTCACGTGATATTGATATTTATCATTTCAATCCGCAAATTTAAATATATACGGGTATATATTATTTCAACCCGCAATCCGAAATGCAATTCAATCGAAAATCGCTTGGGTCTATCATTTCAACCCATAACGATTTTCTCCTATTCTAAAATCCGTTTGGGTATGTATCGTTTCAACCCATAGTGAATTCTATACTAACAGGGAACTTGCAGAGTGATAACATGTATAATTTAACATATAATGACAAGCATATATCATCAATAATTAAATAAACTATAAATAATAGGATATGGTGTCATATCCCATAGGTGAACAATTATAGAAAATAGCATATATAACAATTTAAAAAACTACAGCAGCATATTTCGATTGTCGTTTCAATTGAAATCAAATTTAATAAATATAAGAACGTTAATCGTGAGTGATCGCTTACCTTTCGAGGCTAGAGAAGAAAAGACAATGAAACGAGTTACGAATCCAAGAACTAATCCAAAGCAAACAAGGTTGGCATGAATTTCGACGAGCAAAGCTGATAGCACGTATCGATTTAACAACTGAATTAGTTTTGATGTAACTAAAATATACATTATACATACATACATACATATATATATATATGTATATTAAATTTTATATTTAAGTCAAATATACTAAAATACCATAAAATTTCAAAATCAATATTTAAGATGAACAGTATATTCAAAGTTCATACCATATGCAGATATTATAATTATATGCTTTATACAACTAGAACTTATAAATTTTGATCAAAATATCTACTGTTAATCTAAAAAAATTATAAAGACTTATAGTAAAGGCATACAAATATATATCAATGTACACTACTCAATAGACAACACGGACATTATATAGATATCTGTAAGACTTCAAAAATGCATATAATATTTCAAAAAGGCGATACATATTATAACCAAAGATATATCCGTAGATAAATTTTATACAAACCCATGTATATTCATATATAACCGTAGATCATAAATACAAGTTGGCTTTATTTTAAATAATACTTTTTCATGAACAGAACTGCAGACAACTTTATATCACTTTATATTATATACCATTACATATTATATATTACCATTTCAGAAATCCAACTAAAACACACCTATTATTTGTATACTAATATAACTGTTCACTAATACATATTAATACTAACATACCTATTCAAAAGAAAATTATCAATATATATATGTGTGTGTGTGTGTGTGTGAAATCCCGTAATATCTTATACTATATATATAAACTTTAATATGGTAAAACTGTGAACACGAATACAACACTCACCCAAACCAAATCATCTATACATATAACTCAAAACTTATATATGTATAATACTTAAACTAATATTTTGTAAATTAAAATATTACTTACAATATATATAATGGTTGCTCGGCTGGGTTGCCAAAGAAACGGAGAGAGGAGGTTGTTCACGTGGTGATTGCTGGAGGTTGAGGCCGATGGGGTTAGAACGGAGGGTGGTGATGGATGGTGTGAAAATCAAGGGGCTGATGCGGGGTCAAGGAGGTTGCGTGGGTGTGGGATCAGCGCTTGGTGGAGGCCGTGCAGCCTTGGTCGGCGCGGCATGTGATGCGATGGGAGGTGAAGGTCGGAGAGGAGATGCAGCTTGGCAAAGATGTAGGGCGGGTGAACGCATGACAGGAGAGGGGAGATAATGAAGTGCAAAAGAAAATGGGAAGAAAAGGAACGAGGATGAACAGAGAAGGCTAAAATTAGAATAATGCAATTTGATATTATATTAAATTGGACAGGCGAGCAAAGAAAAGGCAAGAATAAATATAAAGTAAAAGAATGGCAACGGTCTTCCCTAGATGCAGCTGAAAAATTATGACAATTTATTGCTTGCGTGGGTGCACGTTTCAAGTTTGAAGAGACAAAGGAAACAAAAGGCCACAAATTTCGGTACAGTACGACGCATAGTTTTCCCGTTTCCGTCGTGTACCAGATCTCAAAATACAGAAATAAATATACCGTAGAGATCAGCACGACGAGACGATCAAAACGGTACATAGATATCAGTGGTATGATCATTCGATCAAAAGTCGATGATCAGTACCGATATACGTTGCTTTCCGTACGGAAAAATCCAAACGGTGCTAGAAACGTTCGAATTTTACGAAGCAAATTTCGCAGTCTGATTCAGAATGTTCTAAATAAATTTTCTCATGTTGACATATTTAGGTTTCGGAATACTTTTAAATTCAACTTTATTAACTGATTTAAATTGAAATAAAATTTCATAATAAAATAAACTTCAATATTATCATATGAAAATTTACCAATTGCTATGTTTAAATAGACGTATTCCAAATAATACATTTTTATTTTCAAATTTTATTGTTTAAAATTTCACAAAATTTCAATTAAACAATAAATAAAAATCATTAAAATTTTGAGTTGTTACACTCTCCCCCACTCAAAACTTTTCGTCCCCGAAAAAGGAAGGAGGTAGGAGAATAAAACAACCAGAAATAAAGGTAGATTGAAAGTCAAGATTAAACAATTAATTTAAAACTGTATAAATTTTACTTGAAATATTCCTTTGAAAGCTTCATTTGCAGTTCAATTAACTTTAATACTTAAAAACTTTTCAAAAATCCATTTGCAAAATTTCTTGCTTCCTTTATAACTAACATAAAATAACACCTTTATAAATATATGTAAACTATTTGAAAACAACTATTTACGTCATTAGTTATATTTACAAAGAAGCTATTGAAAACATTAAATTTATAATTCATAAGTTTATTGATTTATCTCAATATATTTTCAAACATTATTAATAAATCAATAATCATTTTCTTTAAATATGTTTTATTTAATTAATAACTTCTAAAATATTAATAATCTTATATTAAACCATGTAGTATATAAATAAACAATATTTAAAAGATATATTAAAAAAGGAAAGGAAGGTAGATTCGAGAAAGACAGAATATAGGTGAATAAATAATGCTGAGCAGATAAAGTAGGTTCAAAAGAATTTTATCGGGCACGAATAATTAATTCAAACCATAAGAATTTCAAATTCAAATATTAATACAAAATTTCTTTGTTGGAAATATTTTTATAATAAAATACCTTTATATCGAAACAAATTTACCTCTCGAAAATACTTTTATAACTCGATGTTTGACCAAGTTTATCCTCGTTCTTGTAGACTCTGGCCATGCGTTGATCAGGCGCAAAGCTAGAATTCTTCAAGTATTTGGCATACCTGTTTCAACACCCAATGAAAAATACTTGAAAAACATTCAAAATCGATATGGAAAGTACAGTCCAAACAAATCACTTGGATCGCATATACACAATGGTTACGCCTGGATCCCCCAGGAAACATCCATACCTTTAAACAATCACTATCTTACGAATTTCGCCATGATAACCAAAACTGTGGACCGTAGGATACATAACAATGGTTACACCTGGATCTCCCAAGAAACATTTTTACCCTTTGAGCAATCTCTGCCTTACGAATTATGCCACCAAAACTGTAGACCGCAGGATACATTACAATGGTTACGCCTGGATCCCCCAGGAAACATCCATACCCTTTACGTAATCTCCGTATTGCAGATTACGCTACCCAAAAAATGGCCATGGGTTACGCCATATTAGGACACTAGAGTATCACATCCGGAAAACCAAAATAAGAGAGAATAATATCGACAGAATGAATCCACAATGTGGCCACAAAGCGGATATCAAGCAGAAGGCACTTCCCGTATCTTTACTTCGAAAATATGTATCATATAGTACCTTTCCAAATTACTTTCAAATATCATACTTATATAAAGCCCATTTCATATAAGATTTCATTTTCAAATCGAATGCTTTCCAAAATCAATGGTATATCAAATCACACTTATATAGACTTCGATTATATAAGATTTCACTTTCCAAATTGAGTACTTTTCCAAAGCAATAGTTTTCGAACCAACTTCATACTTATACAAATCAATTTTATATAAGTTCGATAACTCCCAAATCAAAGTATTTAGTAAAATAAGGTTCTCAATTTCAAATCTTTTCAATATCAGTTCAGTTTCACAATCAGTTATACCCAAAAATGATTACTAAGTTTAAAACCTTTAAACTATTTATTACTATTTGAAAGATCCAATTGACCCCTTTGAAAATTATTTAAAACTGAACTTCATATTAGTATAATTCAAAATAGTCTTATTCATTTACTTAACAAAACAGTTTCAAACTTATTTAAATCATATTACTTCATACTTGAATATCCAAAAATATACTCATATACTGTATCAAATGATTTATACTTTTTGAAATTACTTAGCTTCGAAAATTAAGCCTTGATTCGAAAGTGTTCAAACATTCAAAGTAGTTGGAAAAATCAAATTTTCAATCCAAGAGTTGGAAATCAGCAACAAATCGGTAAATCAATTTCAATAGATAAGGTTAAATCCGAAACTCGAGGACTGAACATCGGTTCACTTCAAATAATATATATACATATATCTTTCGGAAATCAAATAATACTTCGGAATTCGAAATCAAAATTGGTTTCACAAAATCACTTGCATAACAAAGCTGCTAAAGTGGCCTCTCCCTCACTCTGAAACTCGAGAATCAATGTCGATGATACATGCACTCATCACCGAAATTATTCTCCAGCGACATAAGTGAGTTCTGGACTTCTATTTTCTTGAAATCTTCTTTGAAATTTCTTCGAAATCATTGGAATTCATTTGAAACATTTCTTATTCTAAAAATACTTTTAAATCGTATTATTATTATATATTTTCCAAAATCTTAAAACTAATTTCGAAACATCGGAATACAACTCCTCTAATTTCCAATTTAAAATCCTTCAGTTATAAATCATTTTTATATAAATCAATTTCTTATAAAATTTTCAAATTTTCAAATACTTTTGAAGCTTCAAATTCTTGTTTTTGAAAGGTATATATTCCTTATTGAAAACATTTTACTTCTATATATATATATATATATATATATATATATATATATATATATAATATAACCATACTTATCAACATAATAATTTCGATATAAAAAACAACTTCTAAAATACAAACAAACCCGATTTTTTTCAAAGGATGATTCAAGAATGGATTCCGAAAAAAAGATAGAAATTCAAATTAGAGGAACTCTAATCAAATAGAATTCTGATTCGAAGATAGGCTCGATCGAAGATGGGATAATTAACTTACAAAATAGAAGATGGATATACTACTACAAATCGCGGCGACCTTAATCGGGTCAACCATGACTTCAAGAACAATGTCGATGTAGAATTCCGAGGGAAATCAACATTCGACCGCAAGAGATGGCGGCATCTAGACCAAGGATATAGAAATTTCTGGTGAATCAATGCCAATTGTAAAGGAGTGTCACCCCTTTACAAATCAATCAAGGATTGGCGGGATCGCCTATTCTTATAGAGATCATTCGAAGAGGTGTTATGGGATACTCCAGAATCAAGAAACACGAATAGGGAGAGAAGATAATGGATTTTGGAACCGCAGGGAACGTTCCAAAGTCCAAAGGAAAAATCAAATCAAAGAGGAAGAAATTCAAGCTCGAACGAAAGTGATTCTGCAAATAAATTCACTATATATGCTAAGTTTGCCAAGTGCCAAAGCTCTGATACCAACTGTAACGGACCGCGTCAGTGGGGTAACGCCTACAGTAGCATACAGGTGTACCTGTATTCTGCCTTTACGGTCAGCCTCTCGACTGCGCCAACACCCGTAGGGACATGTAGAAGTAAGAGTCATCCGCTCGCTACCAAACCAAATGCGAGAACCCCCTATCATGCTGCACCCTCCAAGTGCATAGGCAGACACACATATCGGACTTGAATTGCTCAAAATATCAGATTATTAATTTAAATTTGGAAAAACTCAGCATATACAGTAAATAAATCAATCATAGAATCACAGGCATAGAGTAATATAATGCAGCGAAATAAATAAATAGTATTTCATGAAGCTACCATATAAACATCAGAGTTAGAAATAAAATACAACAGAATATCTCAAATACAGACTGATGACATCTCTGGACAAATCAACTTGAAAAGATGAAAGTTGAATCAATAGTTGGATCTCCAAGCGAAGCTCCAAACTCCAAAGATGAGTCTAAATGTTGTATTACTCAGTCTGACCCAAGCGTAAAGCAAAACACAAAACACTCGAGTCGGGATTAACATTCTTATATCAATAAATCCAACTCAAGTGAAATATCAACTGAAATACAAATAACTTAAAGGATGTTTGGGCTAACCATCCTCTAAGGATCCGTGAAACTATCTACGATGCGGAGGTGTACTTTTATTAACCATCAAACATCATTATAACACTGTGGTCCTTTCAAAATAATTTATACTTCAAAACCAAAATATTATTCCCATTAAATATATATATATATATATATATATATATATATATCCTCAATTTCACGAATTGATTCAAATCAACTCGAGTTCCAAATTCAAATTCAATTCAATATAGATTTATCCATTTTAATTTAGTTTCTAAATAACAAATTCGAATTATATCGATTTCAAATACAAATTTGAACCACAAAATAAACCATTCACATTCAATATTTTCAAACTTTAAATATTCAACATTTTCAAACTAAATTTAACAATTTCATATAGATCTTGATTAAACTTCATTATTATTTAGTCTTAGGTATATTCACTTATTAACTTCTATATTATTTAAATAACCTTAAATTACATTTAAACTAAATATTTCCTTTGATTTATTTAAACTTGAAATATCCATTTAATCACTTTAAATCGAAAATCAAGTTATAAAATCAAATCTTAAATTTCAAATTCAATAGTTCAAATCGATTTAATTAAGTAGAATTCTTAATTAAATACAATTTCAACTAATTCAACTTTATCTTCCTTAATTTATACAAATCATTAAAAATCTATTTAAAAATATAATACTTATATATATTATATTAATTAAATCAAACTTTATTAAATTAAAGTTTATTATTAAATCTACTTTATATTAAAACTCATATATATATATAAAATAATTCCAATATTAAATAAAATCATATATATTTCCTTTGAAACCACAGAAATCATTTCAAAATATTTATATATAGACCAACGGTGTCTGTATATGACTTTTTATCCCATGGTCAAGTGATACAGATATTTATCGTTTCAATCCGCAAATTTAAATATATACGGGTGTATATCGTTTCAACCTACAATCCCAAATGCAATTCAATTGAAAATCGATTGGGTCTATCATTTCAACCCGTAACGATTTTCTCCTATTCTAAAGTCCGTTCGGTTATGTATCATTTCAACCCATAGTGAATTCCATACTAACAGGAAACTTGCAGAGTGATAACATGTATAATTTAACATATAACGACAAACATATATCATCAGTAATTAAATAAACTATAAACAATAGGATATGGTGTCATATTCCATAGGTGAACAATTATAGAAAATAGCATGTATAACAATTTAAATAACTACAGCAGCATATTTCGATTGTCGTTTCAATTGAAATCAAATTTAATAAATACAAGAACGTTAATGGTAAGTGATTTCTTACCTTTCAAGGCTAGAGAAGAAAAGAAAATGAAATGAGTTACGAATTCAAGAACTAATCCAAAGCAAACAAGGTTGGCACGAATTTCAACGAGCAAAGCTAATAGCAGGTAACGATTTAACAACTAAATTAGTTTTGATATAACTAAAATATGCATTATAATTACATTATATATATATATATTAAATTTTATATTTAAGTCAAATATACTAAAATACCATAAAATTCCAAAATCAATATTTAAGATGAACAGTATATTCAAAGTTCATACCATATGTAGATATTATAATTATATGCTTTATACAACTAGAACTTATAAAATTTGATCAAAATATCTACTATTAATTTAAACAATTATACAGACTTATAGTAAAGGCATACAAATACATATCAACGTACAGTACTCAATAGACAACACGGGCATTATATAGATATCTATCAGACTTCAAAAATGTATACAATATTTCAAAAAGGCGATACATATTATAACCAAAGATATATCCATATATAAATTTTATACAAACCCATATATATTTATATATAACTGTAGAGCAGAAATACAAGTTGGCTTTATTCCAAACAATATTTTTTCATGAACGTAACTGCAGACAACTTTACATCACATTATATTATGTACCACTAGCATATTATATATCACCATTTCAGAAATCCAACTAAAACACACCTATTATTTGTATACTAATATGACTGTTCACTAATACATATTAATACTAACATACCTATTCAAAAAAAGATTATCAAAATCTATAATATATATATATATACACACACACACATGTGTGTGAAATCCCTTAATATCTTATACTATATATATAAACTTTAATATGGTAAAACTGTGAACATGAATACAACACTCACCCAAACCAAATCATATATACATATAGCTCAAAACTTATATACGTATAATACTTAAACCAATATTTTGTAAATTAAAATATTACTTATAATATATATAATGGTTGCTCGGCTAGGTTGCTAGAGAAACAGAGAGAGGAGGTTGTTCACGTGGTGGTTGCTGGAGGTTGAGGCCGATGGGGTTAGAACGGAGGGTGGTGATGAATGGTGCGAAAATCAAGGGGCTGACGCGGGGTCAAGGAGGTCGCATGCATGCGGGATCGACGCTTGGTGGAGGTGGTGCAGCCTTGGTCGGCGTGGCACGCGATGCGATGGAAGGCGAAGGTCGGAGTGGAGATGCGGCTTGGCGAAGATGTAGGGCGGGTGAGCGCGTGATAGGAAAGGGGAGATAATGTATGGTATTGCTGTGCAATAGAAAATGGGAAGAAAAGGAACGAGGATGAACAGAGGAGGCTAGAATTAGAATAATGCAATTTGATATTATATTAAATTGGGCACGTGAGCAGAGAAAAGCAAGAATAAATATAAAGTAAAACAATGGCAACGGCCTTCCCTAGATTTAGCTGAAAAATTATGACAATTTATTGCTTGCGTGGGGTGCACGTTTCAAGTTCGAAGAGACAAAGGAAACAAAAGGCCACAAATTTCGGTATGGTACGACGCACAGTCTTCCCGTTTCCGTCGCGTAGCAGATCTCAGAATACAGAAATAAATATATCGTAAAGATCGGCACGACGAGACGACCAAAACGGTATACAGGTATTAATGTCATTCAATCAAAAGTCGATGATCAGTACCGATATACGTTGCTATTCCGTACGGAAAAATCCAAACGGAGCTAGAAACGTCCAAATTTTGTGAAACGAATTTCGCAGTCTGATTCAGAATGTTCTAAATAAATTTTCTCATGTTGACATATTTAGGTTTCGGAACACTTTTAAATTCAACTGTTATTAACTAATTTAAATTGAAATAAAATTTCACAATAAAATAAAGTTCAATATTATCAGATGAAAATTTACCAGCTGCTATGTTTAATAGACATATTCCAAATAATAAATATTTATTTTCAAATTTTATTGTTTAAAATTTGACAAAATTTCAATTAATTTAATAAATAAACACTAAAATTTTGGGTCGTTACACAAGTTGTGTTGAATATTACATAGGACATTATACAAGTTTGTATAAGTACATGATAATCGAGCATGAAGACAAATTAGTAAAAGGACTAGAGATCAAGATAATCAAAGACTCGTGAGTTTAAAGACAAAGACGTTAAGAGTTCAGGATAATAGTTTATAGTTAATGAACGTTAGATTAATTTGTTAAAGTCCTTGAATAGTAACTTTATTTTCTTTTAACATTCTCTTATCAAAATATTTATTTTATTTTCAAAATATATTTCCAAAAATATTTTATAAGAGTTACATATATGTTGAAATATTGAAAAACTGTGTTTAAGTAATTTTACAAAATTCTAGAATTTTGAAACACCTTAAAAGTGATTCTAGTTTCCAAAGTTGATAAGGGTATGTCGACATACCCTACCTATAGGATATTTTGTATTCAAAGTACAACTATTTGTATTTGGAATCAACAATCCTCAACTACTATTTGTATGGGTGTGCTTGTTGTAGTTCAAATCAAGTGGATGTGCTTGTTGCCCATTCAAACCTAGTGAGTGTGCTTGTTGCACATTTATATCAAATGGGTGATTTTATTGCCCGGTTAAATCAAGATAGTCTACCCCAAGCTCGGGAAGTCAAGATGGTGTATCTTGTTGCCTTGAAATCAAGATTGTATTGGTTTTCTTTCCACCTGGTCAAAGTAGGCATATAAAAGGAAATATGTACATATATCGTACAGGACTGAACGTAGGATTGGTTAAGCCCAAACCAGTATAAAACTCATGGTGTCTTCTCTCTTATTTTTACTTTATTTTACTGTATGTGTGTGGGTGTATATGTGTGTGTATGACTGCCTATTAATACACACACACATACATATATCTGTATTGATTTATCTATGTTTTAAATTAGATTTTAAAACTATTTAGAGAATTTCTATATAAGTTATAAGCACTATTCACCCTCTCTAGTGTTAAAGTAGCCTTAAGGTCCATTCACCATACTATAATTTATACTAACCCGTTTCTCATACCTATTCATTTTTAGGTACTTGATTATATGAATTTTTGCATTGATTATAACTGGATGTAGAGTATTTTATGTTTCTGTATGGATAACGATTGAGGGTGGATTTTATAAAATTGTACCGACACGTCAAATGAAGCAACAGAAAGATGATTTTCATTATGTAGCTAAATTTGTATTCAAAGAAAAAGAAAAGCTGACCAAATTTTGAAACACATTAATTTACTAGAATTACGTGTTACTTTGTTTGACAGGCAAAAGATGGTATTCATACTAAATTAGCTATTGCTAACTCTAGATAATACATTTTAGTTTTGTGCTAAAAGCATCTTAATTTCTCTTACCAATACATTCAAATTAAATCATAATCTATTAAATTTTTATTCTTTCTAATACCATAACCATATTTTTTATTTAACAATTAATTACAAACAATAAGATATGAATGTGGAAATTAAATCCACAAATTAATTTTTGCGAAACATAAAAACATCACGATGAGGTTAAATATCTTTCGGTATAAAAAGGTAATTGCCCAATAATTTCCAACAGAAAGATAGCCTGAAACAAGAGAGTAAAGAGCATTCTTTTCAAATATTTGTGTGACGACCCGGAATTTTTAATCCTTTAAATCGGAATATTTAATTAATTTTAAATAATAAATAGAGCAATTCTAACTTGAATCAAGAATGTTACAATTTATTTGATAATTAAATTATTGAATTAAACAATTTGAAACCGAGTAAAATATTGAATCTGGAATTCTAAGGCTATTAAAAATAATTCGCAGGCTTATAGAATTTATATTGATGTTAAAGAAGATAGTAAAAGTGTTAAAATTGAACGTGGAAGTGGTTTGTTCAATTTTGAAATTTATATCGTTTAAATTGAATTTAAAAATAGCCTTCCGAGGCACAGTCTCGGAATTCGATGAAACCAGTTCCATTGAGTCCGTAATATTGAATTATTATCGGATTTCAAATTTCGTATTTATCGGAGTTATTGTGTGAGCGTACAATATAGAAGCGCGCTGATAATTTAATTGATAATAAGTAATGAAATTTAATTTAATTGATTGAGCTTCTCGTGTACGCCATTCTTTATCCATTACTCATCACGCTATCCTTTTTCGTTTTTTTGGGAGAAAAAGGGGCCAAGCGTATTAGAGAAGGATCGATCCTGTCTTCAGTTTAATCACGTCTCCTCTAAATATAATAAGAGAATAAATTAACCGAGCTTCCCTCAGAAGAATATAGAACCGAGCTCCCTCTCTTCAAAACTAAAAAAAAAATTAGTCAAAGCCTCATTCTTTAGTTCGAAATTCAAATAGGAGCCGAACCTTCCTCAAATTGAATCGAATAAATTTCGTTACAAATCCTAGGACCGAGCTTTTTCTTAGTTGTGATTTGAGAATATGCGACGTCGTCGCAAGCAGGCGAATTTGGCTCGGATTCGTAGCAGTTCGTGGGTCGATTTTGGAGTGTGGGAGGGTGCAGTTCTCGAAGCAGGTAGAAGGCCTGCTGTGATGTCGAGTCGTTCTGGTAGGCGGGGCAAGTCGCGATTTTGGGTAGGGTTTCCGTGATGGGGAGACGTTCTCTCGAGGGGGTCAGCCTCGATTGTTCACGCGTGGTCGATGTGGAGCTCGGTTCAGACTCAAACACGTTGTGAGGTATTGTTTTTTTTCAATTTCGATAATGAAATTGCAGTAAGTAAATTATTCATTTTTGTTTATATACAGAAATACATATATATACAGTTTAAAATATAATAGGTTCTTTTGAAATGTTGTAAGATTTATAAACAGGTAGATATTTAAATATATAGATATATATAGGTTATTCTAATATATGTAGATATAAAGGAAATTAAGTTAAAAAAATTAAACTATTAGTTTAAAAAAAAAACATTTGTCGGTTTAAATTAAATGAATAAATAATAATAAATAGTTCGATCAATTCAAATATTAATAAATCATATAAATTGTTTATTCAAGGTCAATAAACGGGAAAACCAAGGCAATATGGAAGTGGACTGCAAATTTAAACCCAAAGGTGAGTTAATCTCACTCAGTAATTTAAATTTAAATGATTAAATTTAAATAATTGCTTGAATGGTTGAATTGATTGATGTGCTTTAGTCTGGTATATTTTGGAATTGGCATATTATATTGTGCTAATATTTGTGGATGCAGGGAAAACAGGTTGGAGGGATCCAACTGGACCCCTCACATTTATTTAAATTATTCAATATTCTTTGTTTCGATTATTTGATATCCTATGATGAGTTGTATTGGAATATTGAATGTATGGTTTGATTGGATATTCGGGTATCATGAATTACCAAAATATATGAATCGGATTGTTGAAGGAAATTAAAAGGAAGTAAATTTGTAAGCGAAATAATTATAGAAAGTTTGAATAAATTAAGAATGAATTGAAAAGAAATAGAAGTAATATGAAAATAATAATAAATAACTCCGAGTATGAAGAGAAATGTAATTTTAATAAAATGAAATTGATGAATTGTAAACTTAAGTTATATCAATTAAAGGAATAAAGAACTATTTTAAAATTCAAAGTTTAAATTTATTTAAAAGAATAAAGAAGTAATTGAGAAATCTAAAAATTGGAATTTTTAGTTAAAGTTTTTTTTTTAAATTATAATCAAGAAATGAAATCTGCAATTAATAGATTCCGAATTAAAAGGAAATAAATTGGAAATCAATTTGGGAAATTGATTTAAGTGATTGAAGTTGGAATTCTCCCTGGATAACCAAGTACGTTTTCAAAGTAAATTTTTAAATATAAGTTAAAAGATTAAAAGTTGTTTAAAAGCAAGTGTTGGAAAATTTCTTATTTTTAGTATTTTAGTTCTTAAGTAAGTATTTTCTTTTTATTTATTATAGTAGTAATTATTTAAAAAAAATGTCTTAATATTATGTTTTAAAAATATAAATCTAGTTTTATATTTCTTAAGTAACCTTATTTTCAATTATTCATTTAATATGTGTTTTAACAAATTATTGAAATAGTTTTAATTTAAATGTTTTGAAGGTATATATTTTAAAGTAAAGTGTTCTAAATTATTTTTAAATCTATTTTTGTGCTTGGTAATTTCAGTGGAGATAGAAAATATTGGGAAAGTTTATTCGGAAAAGAAGGATGGTTTTGAAACTGTTTTTAAAGGATTGAAAATAGGAATATATCTTGTGAAGATATTTTTGGGATTAATAAATAATTTGGAAAATTATTGTTGGATGGATGGTTGTGAATAGAAATTGATAGTTAAATAACCGACTATCAATATTGGATAATGCGTTGATCGTTTCGAAGAGTCCGGGATCGAGATTAATTTCTCGAAAACCACTTCGATCCGGTTTGTACTTTCGTGTAAACGATTTTGGATTCGAAGATGGAGCAGTGAAGTGCAAGGGCTAGTCGCTACTAATCCTGAGGATATTTCAAAAAGGGATGTAGTAGGAATAGTGCCTTCGGTTCCGTTCGAACCCGGGACGGACTTGTATGGATGAATGCTTGCGAAACATCGTCTGGTGGACGATGGGCATTCAAAGGAAAATTGTTATATAAAGGTAACGCTTAGCCTCAAGCCTCATCAAATGGGAATGGCTGAAAATCAGGGGATATGCAGCAAGGCTTCGTGGGTAGCCCCCATTGGAGGGTGAGGTCATCCCTGTCTAGATGTCCCTTTATTTCGGCTTTGTGGGCGGTTGCTGATCCCAACCGCGGGGTGATCTTGCTCGGGACTGTCCAGTAACGGATGGTTCCGGTCTTGTGTTGCAGGGGAGTTAGGGTGGCTCCTCGGTACGCTGATCTAGACCAGGTACTGTGACAGGTGGTACCCCAGTGCCTAGCCATTAGTTGGAATCCATTTTCCCTACGCGCCCGTACGGTTTTGATTGTGCCCAACTATTGCTGAAACGTGAGATGCAAGCATTTCAGCTAGATTCTATTTACTTTCTATAGACACTATTATAATATCAGAGGATTTCTATAAAAATTATTTTAGCTATCGTAAGGTAAAAACCCGACATGTTTGTGGCGTGGTCTTACGAGATGCTTTTGTTTTCAAAGGATTTTTGAAACTTTAATAATCAATTGGGTGTGATTTTCTCACGCTGGTAATCCAGACTGACTCGGGTGTTATTTAACTGTAATGCTCGGGCCAGACCGAGTATTATAGGATACAGGACATGTTGCTGTGGAGCTCAGGAGACGAGCAGGAGGACGATACGTACTCACGTACGTGTTTATATATATATATATATATATATATATATATATTCCGCTGTGTTGACTGACTGTGTATCCTTTGTATGTTATTGATGTGAGATGTGATTGATGTACTCTGATGATGTAATATATGTAAACAGAGATATTTGATTTTGAGTAAAGATTATTTACTATCTATTATATTTTATTCCGCTGCGGTGGTTAGATTCTGATGTTGATTTTGTTTTCTCTTCTTCTACCTCTTCTTCTTTAACCCAAATGGTTCGTATTTCTGTACAACTTGAGTTGATTTAGGTAGAATAGTGTTGACTCAAGGGGTACGGATTTGCGGGTCGTTACACTTGGTATCAGAGCATAGGTTGGTGATAACCTTGGCTCTGGTGGGAATTACTCATAAAATAGAGTCTATAGTACTCTAGAATGAGTTTGAGCGTATTAATAAATATGAGCGTGTATTTGTTAGTGAATATAAATTGTTTTAATATTGTGTTGATTGATTTATTGAGTGGCATATGAACCTTCGTCGGCACAGCCTGTAAACTGTATCGAAGGGGTTTCTAAACACTTGAATAGAACAATCGATACGGTATTGTTTTAAATGTGGGTAAATGAAATAATTTTACCCAAAAATATATTATCGATATAAAGAAAGTTCTGTAAACTATTTAGCTAATATATGGTTGCTTGGATGTTAGAAATGATAATATTAAAGTATTATCATTGCTAAGTGAAAATTTAACTAGAAATTGAAAATATAACCAAAGTTTGAAGGAATAAATTCATTATAAAATGAAATTTATAAATATGAATTATAAATGTAATTTATGAATTGAAATACATTCAAATGGAAATTTATATAAGCATAAATTATACAAATGCATTATAGTTAAATTTGAATTTAAAATAGGATTTGAAACTTTAAACCCCGGAAATTTTGGAAGTATTTTAAAGATAAATTGTAGCATTTTTGTTCTGGAGATATTTTTGAAAGGAATTTGTTTTAAATAGATTTTGGAAGTGATATAGCATTGAAATCACTTGGAATATTGGAAAATAATTCTGATAATGACGGCCGCATTATCAGAATTCATTTTCGAATTTCTAAGTGATGAATTGCTGCCAAAAATTTGTTTGTTCGGAAAAGCTAGTTGTTTGTGAAAATTTCAAAAAGGAAATTTGTTGGGAAATAAAAGCCAGGATTGGTTTAATTTTTGAGAAATGCGAGTTGAGATGTTGAAGATTTCAAAATAATTGAAATCAAAGTCGGGTGTTTTAAAATACTAATGAGATAGGTTATAAGCTATAAATTGAGATGATTTTTAAATCAGGGAAATATAAGCTTTGGATGATGGAATTTAAATTTAAGGAGGAAAGTTAAAAATGAAATTAACTTGGATGGGAATAAATAATTTAACTGGATTGAAGTAATTGAGTAGGTTGGAAATAATATCCAGTTGTATTCAAATTAAGTTGAAATCAAATTGGGATTAAATAAAGCTGAGTTTAGAATGAAATTGAATTGGAATAAGAATTCAATTAAGTTATTAAATGAAATTAAATTTTTGTCTGGATAACTGGGAAATAAGTTGGATAAGAATTAGATTGAGTTAAATAAATCAGAATGACTTGTAAAAGAATTAGAAATCCATGAAATAAAAATATGCTTGGGTTACAACGAAGCATAAGGCTTGGGTTAAAAATAAAAGATGAATATATTCAAGTTTAGAATGCATGGAATTGTGTAAATAAAATGTTGTGACTTATAAAATCAAATAGTGAGATATAAAATCCCAAAATAAATAGTTTGATGTATTGCAAAATAAAATAAAATCAAAACTTGGATTATAAAATAAATTTGAACCCAAGAAAAATTAATTAAAGAGATTTTGGGGTTAAAATCAAGTTCTGGATTATATGTTGGGGAAAAACTATTTAGATAATAAATTAGATGATGAAATATGTAATGAGAACTCAATGCAGTTAAATAAAAGCTGAACTGTGAGATAATAAGGAAGATTGGAAGGAAAACTCAAGTTAAAAAATCTAATTCGATTCAAATTGTGGATGAATTGGGAATGAGATTGAATTGTGAGTTCATAAAAGTGAATGGTAAATTGAAAATGGATAGTGGATTCGGAACTTGGGCTATGAATTAAAATCTTAACCTGAGATGTTAACAAATTAAATATAATTGGGAATGTATCGAATAAAAATGGAAATGGTATTGTAATAAATCGAATGAGTTAAATCTGGAAAGTTAAATTTTATAATAACTAATTAAATAAATTTGTAGTTTGAAATGAGATTGGATTGAGATAGAATCAAATTAAATTGAAAAGAGAAATTTATTTGCAAAAAGGGAATGAGCTTAAGTATAAAGTAGAGTGAATAAACTTAAGCTAAAAGATGGAAAGGAGTTGAACTGAATTCAACTTAAAATTAAGTTTAATAATATTGGATTGGTTTTAAATCAAGTGAAAATAAATGGTTAATCGAAATAAAATTCGATGAGTATTAAATAATATTAATGGAATGGAATTCCAGAATAAATAATTGTAAACCATTTAAAATTATTAAAGGATTGAAATAACTCGAGACAATAAGGAAAATAGAATGTTTCAAGTTTATTAGAATGGTTTAAGTGAATGTGGATAAACTAATTATATTGAATAAATAAATGATGGAATGAATAAGTATCAGATGAAGAGTTGGTTTAAATGAGTTGAGAAATGGTTATTGAATAAAATAGCCTGGATTGTCTTCGAGCTAAATAAAATAGTTTGGAATAAACAAATATGGAATGAAATGCAAATAAATGGATTGTAAATGAAATTTAAATGGAATGTGCCGAGCTAAATAAATGGTTGTGAATGAATTAAAATAAAAAGGAAATTTAATTGGCAATTAAGATGAACCTAGGTTGTAAATGGCTTGAATGAACTAGTTGGATAATAAAATAAAATGTAAGTGAATGTATTCAAATTTGATATGCAATGAAATGAGAATATATAGATTGTGAATAAATTTAAAATAGAATAGAATTAGGTATAAATTGAGTTGAAATCCATTTAAATTGGTTATAAACATAAATACTTATTTATTCACATAAATCTTGTCAAATTGTATAGCATAAATTGTCATTTGATGTAAATGGAAGTAATTAAAAATTCTATGGATTGATAGGAGTAAAATAAATTGATTTTGAAAGCAATTGAAGTAAATATGAGTTTAGTTTGCTTAAGAATAAATTAAGTAAGCGATTGAGTTCTAATCCATTCAAATTGATGAGATTGTATATGAATGGATTGAAAACCCTTCAAATTGAATGAAAATGGTTTGTAAAATAATTGGAACAATTGAATTAGCATGGAAACTATAAATTGCTTACGGAAAATGTTTGGTATGAGTTTCTTATAGAATTCATATGTTTTAACTATTGCAAATAAGTGATATATAGTTAAACTTCTTATATTTGGCACTTACAAGTTTAAATTGAGTAAGTACAGATACCTGGAAGCCGTGTGGCTGGATTTGGTAGTGCTATTTGCTAAATATAATAAGCCGCTTGCTTAAAATGCTAAATAAGGTACGCCTACGCAATAAAAATAGGAAATATGAACTGTTTTTGGTTTTTCCGACCGTGTGGGTCGATGTATATATATTTATCTCTTTTGTCAAATTGCAAAAGCTCCTCCGTACAAGGAAGACTCTGCCAAAAATTTTCAGAAATTTTGGGAGTTAGAAATTTTTGAAATTTTTTTGGAAAATTTATTAACGACAAAACAATTTCAAACTAGAAAATTGAAATAAGTTAGTGAATGAAACTAATTAAAATACTGACATGAATTAGCTTTAAATAAAAAAAAATTAAAGTTTAGAGTTGAAAATAAATTGAATTCGTATGAAAATGAAAGAATCGATTTAAATAGAAATGGATATAAACTAAATGGTAAGATGAAAATAAATATAAGAAACATATAAAATGCTTAAACTAAATTTAAGAGGGAGTGGTGAAGTCTTAAATGGAAATTGATACTACCAATGCAATTTAAGTCAATATTGGAATGAATAGATGTTGACATTTTGTGAGAAAGTCGATAAAATGATTTGGAATATTGTGTTTGGATATTATTGTTATAAAGGATATGCAGGTATGAAAAAAAAGGAAAAGAGAAAAAAATTGGATTTGATTTCAAGAGATAAATTGGAAATGCTCGATAAAAAAAAGGTATGTATTTAAATTTGGTGTGAATTTGATTAGGTTTCTGATTTGAGCCACTTGGCTTTTTGTTTTCTTTTTGGATTTGGGAGGCCGTAGAGCCATTTAGTAGTTGTACCGAGTCAGCCGCGCAAAGGAGACGCTGGCGAAATTTTTCGAAAATTTAGAGAGTTAGAAATTTTTTGAGAAAATTGGATCATTCAAAATTTAGTTTTAAACTGAAACTTAAATGGTTAAACCAATGGTATAGTTTGAAACTATGGAGAAGTTTGGAAGGTTAATAAGAATAATGATGAGTCTTTTATAAGAAGATAGCTGGTGCGATGTTAAATTGTTAGAAACTGGTTGGTTTGGGGAAATAATAAACGGGTATTGGACCATTCTTTCTAATTAGTAATTTCAGGGACGAAATTCTTTTAAGGAAGGAGGAATGTGACGACCCGGAATTTTTAAGCCTTTAAATCGGAATATTTAATTAATTTTAAATAATAAATAGAGCAATTCTAACTTGAATCAAGAATATTACAATTTATTTGATAATTAAATTATTGAATTAAACAATTTGAAACCGAGTAAAATATTGAATCTGGAATTCTAAGCCTATTAAAAATAATTTGAAGGCTTATAGAATTTATATTGATGTTAAAGAAGATAGTAAAAGTGTTAAAATTGAACGTGGAAGTGGTTTGTTCAATTTTGAAATTTATATCGTTTAAATTGAATTTAAAAATAGCCTTCCGAGGCACAGTCTCGGAATTCGATGAAACCAGTTCCATTGACTCCGTAATATTGAATTATTATCGGATTTCAAATTTCGTATTTATCGGAGTTATTGTGTGAGCGTACAATATAGAAGCGCGCTGATAATTTAATTGATAATAAGCTAATGAAATTTAATTTAATTGATTGAGCTTCTCGTGTACGCCATTCTTTATCCATTACTCATCACGCTATCCTTTTTCGTTTTTTTTGGAGAAAAAGGGGCCAAGCGTATTAGAGAAGGATCGATCCTGTCTTCAGTTTAATCACGTCTCCTCTAAATATAATAAGAGAATAAATTAACCGAGCTTCCCTCAGAAGAATATAGAACCGAGCTCCCTCTCTTCAAAACTAAAAAAAAAAATTAGTCAAAGCCTCATTCTTTAGTTCGAAACTCGAATAGGAGTCGAACCTTCCTCAAATTGAATCGAATAAATTTCGTTACAAATCCTAGGACCGAGCTTTTTCTTAGTTGTGATTTGAGAATATGCGACGTCGTCGCAAGCAGGCGAACTTGGCTCGGATTCGTAGCAGTTCGTGGGTCGATTTTGGAGTGTGGGAGGGTGCAGTTCTCGAAGCAGGTAGAAGGCCTGCTGTGATGTCGAGTCGTTCTGGTAGGCGGGGAAAGTCGCGATTTTGGGTAGGGTTTCCGTGATGGGGAGACGTTCTCTCGAGGGGGTCAGCCTCGATTGTTCACGCGTGGTCGATGTGGAGCTCGGTTCAGACTCAAACACGTTGTGAGGTATTGTTTTTTTTCAATTTCGATAATGAAATTGCAGTAAGTAAATTATTCATTTTTTTTTATATACAGAAATACATATATATACAGTTTAAAATATAATAGGTTCTTTTGAAATGTTGTAAGATTTATAAACAGGTAGATATTTAAATATATAGATATATATATATAGGTTATTCTAATATATGTAGATATAAAGGAAATTAAGTTAAAAAAATTAAACTATTAGTTTAAAAAAAAAACATTTGTCGGTTTAAATTAAATGAATAAATAATAATAAATAGTTCGATCAATTCAAATATTAATAAATCATATAAATTGTTTATTCAAGGTCAATAAACGGGAAAACCAAGGCAATATGGAAGTGGACTGCAAATTTAAACCCAAAGGTGAGTTAATCTCACTTAGTATAATTTAAATTTAAATGATTAAATTTAATTAATTTCTTGAATGGTTGAATTGATTGATGTGCTTTAGTCTGGTATATTTTGGAATTGGCATATTATATTGTGCTAACATTTGTGGATGCAGGGAAAACAGGTTGGAGGGATCCAACTGGATCCCTCACATTTATTTAAATTATTCAATATTCTTTGTTTCGATTATTTGATATCCTATGATGAGTTATATTGGAATATTGAATGTATGGTTTGATTGGATATTCGGGTATCATGAATTACCAAAATATATGAATCGGATTGTTGAAGGAAATTAAAAGGAAGTAAATTTGTAAGCGAAATAATTATAGAAAGTTTGAATAAATTAAGAATGAATTGAAAAGAAATAGAAGTAATATGAAAATAATAATAAATAACTCCGAGTATGAAGAGAAATGTAATTTTTAATAAAATGAAATTGATGAATTGTAAACTTAAGTTATATCAATTAAAGGAATAAAGAACTATTTTAAAATTCAAAGTTTAAATTTATTTAAAAGAATAAAGAAGTAATTGAGAAATCTAAAAATTGGAATTTTTAGTTAAAGTTTTTTTTTTAAATTATAATCAAGAAATGAAATCTGCAATTAATAGATTCCGAATTAAAAGGAAATACATTGGAAATCAATTTGGGAAATTGATTTAAGTGATTGAAGTTGGAATTCTCCCTGGATAACCAAGTACGTTTTCAAAGTAAATTTTTAAATATAAGTTAAAAGATTAAAAGTTGTTTAAAAGAAAGTGCTGGAAAATTTCTTATTTTTAATATTTAAGTTCTTAAGTAAGTATTTTCTTTTTATTTATTATAGTAGTAATTATTTAAAAAAAATGTCTTAATATTATGTTTTAAAAAGTATAAATCTAGTTTTATATTTCTCAAGTAACCTTATTTTCAATTATTCATTTAATATGTGTTTTAACAAATTATTGAAATAGTTTTAATTTAAATGTTTTGAAGGTATATATTTTGAAGTAAAGTTTTTTAAATTATTTTTAAATCTAGTTTTGTGCTTGATAATTTCAGTGGAGATAGAAAATATTGGGAAAGTTTATTCTGAAAAGAAGGATGGTTTTGAAACTGTTTTCAAAGGATTGAAAATAGGAATATATCTTGTGAAGATATTTTTGGGATTAATAAATAATTTGGAAAATTATTGTTGGATGGATGGTTGTGAATAGAAATTGATAGTTAAATAACCGACTATCAATATTGGACAATGCGTTGATCGTTTCGAAGAGTCCGGGATCGAGATTAATATCTCGAAAACCACTTCGATCCGGTTTGTACGTTTCGTGTAAACGATTTTGGATTCGAAGATGGGGCAGTGAAGTGCAAGCGCTAGTCGCTACTAATCCTGAGGATATTTCCAAAAGGGATGTAGTAGGAATAGTGCCTTCGGTTCCGTTCGAACCCGGGACGGACTTGTATGGATGAATGCTTGCGAAACATCGTCAGGTGGACGATGGGAATTCAAAGGAAAATTGTTCTATAAAGGTAACGCTTAGCCTAAAGCCTCATCAAATGGGAATGGCTGAAAATCAGGGGATATGCAGCAAGGCTTAGTGGGTAGCTCCCACTGGAGGGTGATGTCATCCCTGTCTAGATGTCCCTTTATTTCGGCTTAGTGGGCGGTTGCTGATCCCAACCGTGGGGTGATCTTGCTCGGGACTGTCCAGTAAGGGATGGTTTCGGTCTTGTGTTGCATGGGAGTTAGGGTGGCTCCTCGGTACGCTGATCTAGACCAGGTACTGTGACAGGTGGTACCCCAGTGCCTAGCCATTAGTTGGAATCTATTTTCCCTACGCGCCTATACGGTTTTGATTGTGCCCAACTATTGCTGAAACGTGAGATGCAAGCATTTCAGCTAGATTCTATTTACTTTCTATAGACACTATTATAATATCAGAGGATTTCTATAAAAATTGTTTTAGCTATCGTAAGGTAAAAACCCGACATGTTTATTTGTGGCGTGGTCTTACGAGATGCTTTTGTTTTCAAAGGATTTTTGAAACTTTAATAATCAATTGGGTGTGATTTTCTCACGCTGGTAATCCAGACTGACTCGGGTGTTATTTAACTGTAATGCTCGGGTCAGACCGAGTATTATAGGATACAGGACATGTTGCTGTGGAGCTCAGGAGACGAGCATGAGGACGATACGTACTCTCGTACGTGTTTATATATATATATATATATTCCGCTGTGTTGACTGACTGTGTATCCTTTGTATGTTATTGATGTGAGCTGTGATTGATGTACTCTGATGATGTAATATGTGTAAACAGAGATATTTGATTTTGAGTAAAGATTATTTACTATCTATTATATTTTATTCCGCTGCGATGGTAAGATTCTGATGTTGATTTTGTTTTCTCTTCTTCTACCTCTTCTTCTTTAACCCAAATGGTTCGTATTTCTGTACAACTTAAGTTGATTTAGGTAGAATATTGTTGACTCAAGGGGTACGGATTTGTGGGTCGTTACAATTTGACAAAGGTATAAAAATGTGTGAATGGATAGTGTAGCTGGCAGACTTCCACGAGTAATTTTTATAGTTTGGAAGGTTTATATGAAGTCATGTACAAAGCCACGTTGCTAATGAAAATCACTTAGCGCATTATACTTTTTCATATGTTATGCATAACGCATTTAATACAGATCAAACTTTGCATTCATCTAACAACCATGGTTATAAATTATACGTAAGAAAAAAATCACATATATGCCATCGGCAGGGCTTCATACAAGTGTACACACACATACATGTGTATATGTGCGTGTATGGGGAGAGAGAGGATAAGTATCCATCACTACACCCTTTAATGTTACACCCCGGTCTATACGCATACAGTTTCGAATATTGCATTATTCAGAATCAAATTAAATTTTGATGATGTTCAGTCTACATTATTTTTTCAGATGGTTCTAACTTTCTTTATTGCTTAAAAATATAATACATATTTGCATATTAGCCTAAATTGGCCCAATAAACACACCATAATACAGGCAATAGAACCAAGTACCCAACCCACAATCATAAAGCTTCCCGAAAGACTTAACCCTAAACTGCAGTTCGTCGACTACAAAAACTAGTTAATATTCTAGTTTCTCTATAAAAAATTAGTGGTGGTGTAGCTAATTTCGGCTGCTATGCTATAAATTGCTTCTTTCAATTCTGTTCCAGCAATACATCTGCAGCCATTCCACTTTATATGTCTTCTACTGCTTCCTTCTAGCCCATTTTTCATTTCCTTCCAATAAATCACGCGCGTTTGCTGTTGGCTAATTTAAGTTGTTTTTGATGTAGATCTGAGGAGGGCTCATCTTATAGCTGATGTAATCACTATGATATTAGACGTGATATGAGGAAGAAACTTGCTTGTTATCCTTCGATTTTGAAACTAATTTGATGGAAAATTATTGATGAATGCAATATATTCTTTTATGATCCTTGTAATAACTGATTGAGTGCTTATGATTTGGCTGTCAAACAGTTAGGGAACTCGGGTGGCTTCTTGACGTTGCGGTTCAACAAGTTGAAGTAGGAAGCATGTTCTCTTCTTCTATTGCGTAGATGAGTGTCAAACCAAAATTGTATAGTCAGGCCCTTATTAATTTGATTGCATGTGGAACTAACTAACCCTTCTGCATTGCTTAGGAACCTCAACCTGCAATGGTATCAAGAATAATGTAAAAGAAATGTGGATAGTATGATCGAACCTTACCAGAGGAGTGTTATGTGGTGGCGTTACAACAACAACAACAAGCATATTTTTCGTCGAATAGCCTCCAAACCTCTACTTAGCCATGGCTGGGTGGTAAGCCCCTTTTACTCCATCGTTTTTCGTATATTTTCATCATCCGCATCTATGAAATTAGTATGCCTGGGTTTCAGTTGTCCGAATTTTACCATGCTTATGACGCATTCACATATGTGTCATTCTGTTTTATGCTTGGATGCTCTGAAAATTCTTTCATTACTTTCCTTCAAAATACACCATAAACACACAGAGAAAACGAATTTAGCGATGTCTCGACTTCTACATTTAGTACCGAATTATTGCTATAATCTGATAATTTCTGTGTTGATTGTTAATGACTCGCTGTGATTTGACGGTCAATTAAGTTTAATTCTACACACCTTTCGGATGTACGCAGAAAACTAGCAAGTGAAAAATAAGTGATTGACATTTTCCTCTTCACTATGGCAAAAAACTCATTTAGGATCAATTGAGACTAATCGTCAGATTAATCTATCTTTGGTAGGCAGTAGGTTTGTAACTGCTTTATAGCTACACGGTATGGTTTTAGGGTAGTTTATGTTGCCCCAAATCCACTTTCACCAATTTGTCAGCTTATGTCTCATCCTTATAGCTTCAATAACATTTTTCAAAATGAATTTGCATTTCTTATCCCTAACACGTCCAAAAATCTGCATTTTCATCCTCAATGATATTGATACTTCCAATTTCATTGTGTATTCTACCCAAGAAGCTAACCCCATCGGTCCACCATCTTTCCTTTGACCAAATATCTTCCACAAGAATTTTCTCCCCTCTCACTAGCATCTATATATCTAATCTCAATTTGTCAATCAAGTTTCCGCCTTCGATCCGTGGGTCATACCATAATTTAGTGCTTTTTCCATCCACTATTTTTCCTTTAAATACATTTCAATACTTCGGTTCTAACACTCAGTATAAAGTTCCAGACCCTTGAATCCTTATTTCGCACCTTGCATTCTTATTTCGCACCTTGCATTCCCATAACCATTACTTTTGATATATATGGCATTAATGATTTTAGCCCATAGGTCTTTTATATACACCACTTTCCAAACCCTTTTAATTCACATCCCAATCTGCCGCTCATCCATATTTCGAAGTCCCAGTCCCCCTTTTTGCTTATTCTTGTACACTATTAGCCAATGGATCTTTCTTGATTTAGCTTTCCATTGAAAATTAGAACACATTTGGGTAATCGAATGTAAGGAAACTTTTGAAAGCTTGAAACACTACATCCACTACTGGACAATAGGATATACCATCGATCTTATTAATTCAGTTCGTCCAGCCAAGCTAAGCATTTGACCTTCCCATCCCTATATCTTACTTTTTATTTTTTTGATCACCGGTTGAAAATTTGAACTTTGTAAGTTGATATTCAATAATGGAATCCCGAGGCATCTAATATGGAGATTGCCTTCTCATATGCCTAGTATATTGCAAATTTCATTCTTATTTTCACATCCTCCTCCAAAAAAGCAGAAGAGTTCATCTCACTGATTTGTAGACCCATGGCTTGTGAAATTCATTGAAACATCTCTAATGGCGAATGTTCCTTCAACTTTAGCCTTGATGAATACTAGTATATCGATCGCATAAATTAGATGTCACTTTGGGCTCCAAATTATTAATTGCTTGCAGTCTGCCTTTATGCATCATGATATCCATTAGTAAATGAGATGTTCAATCTATGCTATAAACATCACATCTAAAAATGAGATCATTTCAAAACTTGTAGTATGTTTAAAATGTTAAGTTAATATTAACCGTTAAAACAAGTATTTTATTCGTTGATATAAATTTTATTTTGAATATGTTGAGATTATTCAAATTAAGCATAATTTTATAGAGATGATCTTAAGGTAGATAAGAACATATCGAAAAAATATAATTCGATTTCGAATTGTGTAGCTAGAAAAATTATGGGACTCTAACACATTTTTCATTTCCTTCCAATAAATCACGTGCGTTTGCTGGCGGCTAATTTAAGTTGTTTTTGATGTAGATCTGAGGAGGGCTCATCTTGTAGCTGATGTAATCACTCTGATATTAGATGTGATATGAGTAGACCTGTCAAAATTTGACTCAATCCATTATCTCAACCCATTTACCCTACTTATAAATGGGTTGGGTCAACCCATTTATGAATATTATGAAATGGACTATGGATTGGGTTGACCCATTTTTAAAAGGGTTATAAATGGGTCACTCATTTACCCATTTATTGATATCATAAAATTTTAATACAAATTTGAAAAATAAGAATTTTGAACATACATTATAATTTTTCATGGAGATTGATAGTTGTACTTAGAAAATAACATGCCACCAATCCTCATATTTGAATTTCACCTCCGTTATTTTTTTGTTCAGACTGCAACAACTTCTTCATTCTAACTCGGAATCAGACGAGACTTCGTCCGATCAACTCCAACCTAAATTACGGACAGTATGGAACACTCAAGATACTCCAGAATGTGAACGCACACTGTAGTTCTCCAAGAGGACTGACAGTTGTATTTGGAAAATAGTAGACTACCACATCCCTATATTTGTACTCCGTCTAGTGCAGAAGCCGCTATTTTTTTTGTTCGGACTATAATAACTCCTTCATTCTAACTCGGAATTAAGCGAAGCACCGATCGATTAACATCCACCTAAATTACGGACAGTATGAAACGCTCGGATGCTTAATCGTGTGAACACACATTGCAGTTCTCTAAGGGGACTAATAGTGTACTTAGAAAATAACAGGCTACCACATCTGCATAGTGAACTCCGCCTAATGTAGAAGGCGCAATTTTTTTCCAGACTGCAATAACTCCTTCATTCTAACTCGAAATCAGGCAAGACTTCGACCGATCAACTTCCACCTAAATTACGGATGGTATGGAACACTCGGATACTTCATCATGTGAATGCACACTGTAGTTCTCTAGGGGACTGACAGTTGTACTTAGAAAAAACAGGCTATCACATTTTCATATTGAACTCCGACTAGTGTAGAAGCCACTATTTTTTTGTTCAGACTGCAATAACTCCTTCGTTCTAACTCGGAATCAAGCGAGACTTCGACCGATCAACTCCCATCTAAATTACGGACAGTATGAAACACTCGGATACTTCATCGTGTGAACGCGCACTGTAGTTCTCAAAGGAGGACTTACAGTTGTAGTTAGAAAATAACATGCTACCACATCCATATATTTGAACTCCCCCTAGTGCAGAGTCGCTATTTTTTTTGTTCGGACTCCAATAACTCCTTTGTTCTAACTCGGAACTAAGCGAGACTTCAACGGATTAACTTCCACCTAGATTACGGACGGTATGGAACACTCGGACATGAACACTCGGATACTTTATCGTGTGAACGCACATTGTAGTTCTCCAAGGAGACTGAAAATAATAAGCTACATCATCCCCATATTTGAATTTTGATGAAAATTAGAATTAAAATTTTAAAATTTTGTTGGATCTCAAAACTTAAAAATTAGAATTATTTTATATTTATTTGCTTTTTATTAGTCAAATTAAATTTAAATGGGTTAAATGCGTAACCTGCTTATTAAGTGGGCTGGGTCATTAATGGATAAAAGAGAATGAGTCATAAATGGGTTGAGTCAAACTCGACCCAACCCATTTTGACCTAATCCAACCCCTTTGACAGACCTAGATATGAGGAAGAAACTTGCTAGTTGTCCTTCAATTTTGACACTAATTTGATAGAAAATTATTGATGAATGAAATATATTCTTTTATGATCCTTGTAATAACTGATTTGAGTGCTTATGCTTTGGCTGTCAAACAGTTAGGGAACTCAGGTGGCTTCTTGACGTCGCGGTTCAACAAGTTGAAGTAGGAAGCATGTTCTCTTCTTCTATGCATAGATGAGTGTCAAACCAAAATTGTATAGTCAGTCCCTTATTAATTTGAGTGCACATGGAACTAACTAACCCTTCTATGCATTGCTTAGAAACCTCAACCTACAGTGGTATCAAGAATAATGTAAAAGAAATGTGGATAGTATGATCGAACCTTACCAGAGGAGTGTTATGTGGTGGCGTTACAACAACAACAATAAGCACATTTTTCGTAAAATAGCCCCCAAACCCATACTTAGCCAAGGCTGGGTGTTAAGCCCCTTTTACTCCATCGTTTTTCATATATTTTCATCATCTGCATCTATGAAATTAGAATGCCTGGGTTTCAGTTGTTCGATTTTTACCATGCTTATGATGCATTCACATATGTGTCGTTCTGTTTTATGCTTGGATGCTCTGAAATTCTTTCATTACGTTCCTTCCAAATACACCATAAACACACAGAGCAAAACAAATTTAGCGTTGTCTCGACTTCTACATTTCGTACTGAATTATTGCTATAATCTGATAATTTCTGTGTTGATTGTTAATGACTCACTGTTATTTGACGATCAATTAAGTTTAATTCTACACACCTTTCGGATGTACGCAGAAAACTAGCGAGTGAAAAATAAGTGATTGACATTTTCCTCTTCACTATGGCAAAAAAATCATTTAGGATCAATTGAGACTAATCGTCGGATTAGTCTATCTTTGGTAGGCAATAGGTTTGTAAATGCTTTATAGCTACACGGTATGGTTTTGGGGTAGTTTATGTTTCCCCAAATCCACTTTCACCAATTTGTCAGCTCATTTCTCATCCTTATAGCTTCAGTAACATTTTTCAAAATGAATTTGCATTTCTTTTCCCTAATAAGTCCAAAAATCTGCATTTTCATCCTCAATGATATTGATACTTTCAATTTCATTGTGTATTCTACCCAAGAAGCTAACCCCGTCGGTCCACCATCTTTCCTTTGACCAAATATCTTCCACAAGAATTTTCTCCCCTCTCATTAACATCTATATATCTAATCTCAATTTATCAATCAAGTTTCCGCCTTTGATCCATAGGTCATACCATAATTTCGTGCTTTTTCCATCCACTATTTATCTCCTAATACATTTCAATACTTCGGTTCTAACACTCGATATAAAGTTCCAGACCCTTGAATCCTTGTTTCGCACCTCGCATTCCCATAACGATTACTTTTGACATATATGGCATTAATGGTTTTAGCCCACAGGTCTTCCATGTACACCACTTTCCAAACTCTTTTAATTCCCATCCCAATCTGCCGCTCATCCATATTTCAAAGTCCTAGCCCCCCTTCCTGCTTATTTTTGTACACTATCAGCCAAGGGATCTTGCTTGATTTAGGTTTCCATTGAAAATTAGAACACATTTGGGCAAAATCGAATGTAAGGTGACTTTTGGAAGCTTGAAACACTGCAACCACTACTGAATAATAGGATATACCATCGATCTTATTAATTCAGTTCGTCCAGCCAAGCTAAGCATTTGACCTTCCCATCCCTATATCTTACTTTTTATTTTTTTGATCACCAGTTGAAAATTTGAACTTTGTAAGTTGATATTAGATAGTGGAATCCCGAGGTATCCAATATGGAGATTGCCTTCTCATATGCGTAGTATATTACAAATTTCATCCTTATTTTCACATCCTCCTCCAAAAAAGCAGAAGATTTCATCTCACTGATTTTTAGACCCATGGCCTTGTGAAATTCATTGAAAACATCTCTAATGGCGAATACTCCTTCAACTTTAGCCTTGATGAATACTAGTATATCGATCACGTAAATTAGATGTGTCACTTTGGGCTCCAAATTATTAACTGCTTGCAGTCTACGTTTATGCATTATGATATCCATTAGTAAATGAGATGTTCAATCTACGCTATAAACATCACATCTAAAAAATGAGATCATTTCAAAACTTGTAGTATATTTAATATGTTAAGTTAGTATTAACCGTTAAAACAAGTATTTTATTCATCGATTTCAAATATTATTTTGAATATGTTAAGATTATTCAAATTAAGCATAATTTTATAGAGATGATCTTAAGGTACATAAGAATATATCAAAAAAAATATCATTCGATTTCGAATTGTGTAGCTAGAAAAATTGTGGGACTCTTGATAAGGTGTAGTAGAGAGGGATGTAATAAAATTAATCATATACACATGTGTGTGTGTTCGTGTGTGAGCGTGCGCGTATGCGCCAAGGATCATTAATATTGTACTAAGACTCTTTCAACATATTATGCTAAGACTCTTCTGACATCTTATATGCCTATTCATCTTATATGCCTATTCAATTAGAGAGAATTTACCATCTAAAAACATAAAGGTTGACCGTTAACCTTTTTATATATTTATTGTTCCTAATCAATTGAGCTAGCGCTAACACATTATTAGTTGCATGTGGTCAATATCGATTATAATTTTACCATTGTTCCTAGTCTATTTAAAGGGCTTTCCTGTAAATAGCATAAAAAATTACATCAATTTTAATTTCTAAGTGAGAGAGATTATCATTTTGTTCATCCACTTTATTTTGAGAGAACATAAGACGAAAGAAAAGCTTATAAATCCTCTATAGTCAATGCTCCAAAACTCAAATTCCACCAAGAAAAAACTTACCATTCCCCTTGAAATTATGCACTACTCAGTGATTATATTTGAATTTTAAACTTAGAGTATGATATTTGGTCTATAACTTTCTGTTTTGTTTCTAGCGGTGTTTGAGGAAGAGTTCATAATGCATAGAGGAATTAAAAGAAGAAGAAAGGCTTTTTAGGAAGATTTTCAATATAATTTTTACTCTTTCTTCATAGAATGGGGTACATTTAGATATAAAGTGATTTATGGGCTGCTTAGAGTGAATCCACGAGGCATTAGTGTGAAACTAGATTTGTGAATGCTTGATTTGAACATAAAGCTGAATTTAGAAAAGAACGATATGATTTTTGAATTTTTGGGGTTATGGTGGTGCATGGTAGATACGCACTACCGCACAGCGGAAATAAACTAAATGGTAGTCTGTCTCCAACATGTCTCTTGAAGCTCATTCGTCAAAAACCTAAAATGTCATACTTTTAGCCAACCCAATTTCAAATTGAGCCCCCGAGAGTTTAGGTAGAAATCAAAAACTTCGGTTAGACAAAAAGTCTGGTATGAATAATATTCGTCTATATCAAACCAAAATATGGGTACTTATTGAGACCGCGTTGCTCAGTAGAATGCGTCTCCCCTTGCTAAAATATGGGCTTCGACTTAGTCGAAAGACTATATTTAATAATAAAAGCGCAAACTCCTTAAAACCATTTCTTTAAACATTTGGCCTAGTCGGAAGCCGACCAAGTTGGAAACATTATAGTCGAAACCAGAGCATGCGCATTTTTCACTTTGAAACAAAGGCATGCTTCAGCCCCTTCGAAACCCTTTGGTTTCGACCTCATACCTTCCGTCTTCTTTCCAATTCGCTATGCACCAAGTCTATTATACCATGCACATTGGTTTCGTTGATGATGGAGGTGGAGAAACTAAGTCAAATGCCTATCTATGTCGGAAGCAGGGTGCCGAAAGTGGCGAAACAGGCTGAAAACAAGAAAATTTTGTCTTTAACTTAAAAGAGAAATACTTTTTGACTAACATGCTATGTTTGTAAAAATTTTATTGTTTGCTAAATTTTCTTCTAAAAGTGCTGCCATAATTTCCGAAATAAACAATAATTTAATTTTATAAAATACCCCTTCTCCTTTTATAAATATATAGAATATTTAAGTCCCATAATTGAATAATTTTATATATTCATCAAAACATTTTGGAAAATTCTACAAAAATTCCAGAAAATCAATTTCAATATGTTTTCTAACATATATGAATTTCAAACCCAAATAATTAATTATTTAGCCGTAAATAATTTATAACCAAATAAATCATTTTCTTCACTAGATAATTAGTATAAAATCTACATTAATTCAGAAAATTATGAAAATTGAAACTTATTTCTAAAATATCATTTCTGATCTAAATTTAAATTCACAAGGCATTTGAATTTCATTGAATAGGGTTTTCACATCAAAACATATCATAATAATCTATATGAATAAGCATAAATCATCAACTAACATATATATCATTTAATCATTTAAAAACATGGTATAATCATGCGAATAATTCGAATTTTAACTTAGAACTGAAAATTATTAAGAAAAATGAGATATAGTAAATATTCACCTTAGCTTTGTGATTAAGGATGTGAGATTTGATCTTTATTAATTGGTTTGATTCTTCTCTTGCATCCTAGCATTTTCTTTTCTTGAGATTGCTAATGGCCCATCTTAGGGTTTTTTTTGTTTGAGAAAATATGAAATGAACGTGTGTTTTGGTTTCTTAAGGATTTTGGGTATAAGTTTAATCATTTTCCTATTTTTCCCTCCCTTATTTTCCAACACCTCAAATCTTTAATTCATTGTTTACTCATTAACATGACATAACTACCCCTTAATTAAATCACAAATGTTTATTCATTAATCAATCCCACATTATTTAATTTGATTTAACTAATTAAATTTCCTAAATAATGCCACTAAAATATGTGGGTGTTATAGCCACCTAGGGCAGCCAATAAGACAGAGGCAATGGCCAGGTGGTGTGGATGAGTTTAATGTTTTATTGAAGATAAAAATATTTTACATAAAAGTATAATTTAATGTCTATGTGGTGTAGTGGAACACCATTATCTATGGAATGGGGCAACCTAAGTTCAATTCTTGTAAAAGGTGCTTATTTTTGCTCAACTGCTAGAACATTGGGCGGAAGCAACCAAAATGCTTGGGCCGCCCTTGGTTATTATGAAATGCAATGCAAAGAGGACCGTGCATGGTTGATAAGATTTATCATGGTTGCCAAAATATTTGACAGGTAATGTAGCCATTATCATTGTAGATTGTAACTGTATGAATGTCGGTGTATAGTTGAACAATTGAGGTTCAACCACAACTACCTTACCAAGCGTTACTTCATTTTACTCGAATTCAGAAGGATGGGGAATAATTGCGTTGAACTTCGTATTACTCAATTTGAACGAAAATATATTATTGATCGACGAGTTACAACCGATCAGCAATAAATTACTGAATGGAAATATAAGAAAACAATGATTACGTAATGACGAATTTGATTAGGAATATGGTGTCGAATGGTAAAAGTTTCCAGTTCTTTTGACAACGCGGTTAAATTATTATGGGTAAAATGAAACGAGTAACAAAATTAATATGGAGAAAATGATGATTGGGTAAAAGTAAGGAGAAATTGTGATGTGTTTAGCACCACACTTTTTTGGTTTGAACTTCTTTATAAAAAAATTTAGAAGAACAACATGACTTGACTTTCATTTTTGCAAAAAATATATTATTTGAAGTATCTTGCATCCCACTCATATTTTATGCTTTGAAACTAAAGTTAGAGTCAAAGCGTTTCCTTTTAAATCAAGATTGTCGTTCCTTTCTAGCTATCGATTTCCACTTCCAGGTCATATACAATCACTCCAACTAATACCATTTGATTCCTCATCAAAACATTTAATGACAAGAACTAACTCGAACGGGTCCACATTCCAATGTTTTGCATTCCTAATGCTTCCTCAATGCACGTTTAAACTAATTTGGAAATTAAATAAATTTTTCTAGACTTACTTAACAATAGCTTCTCTTCTACACAAAGTTAAAACTATTTTCAATATGTTTGTAATGATCACACCGCTACGTCCAGTTTAGTAAAGAACATCACATGTAATGTCATCTTCTATTTAGAGAATACAGTTGATTAAGGATGATCGAATGTGAATATATTTTTATACTAACACCGTACGTTTTATTTACCTTCTTGAGGATCTGAACTGAAAATTTGATGTGTGTAGTATTAATACAAAATAATAAATATACCAAGTAAAAATATTCAGAACAGTTTATAATATGGATAAATTGGAATCGGAATCACAGATTTCAACAGGCTAATGTACAACATATTTCATAATAAGATGTAAGTCTACAAAATGTCGATACTAGACTCACTCTAATATACATCATATATTTTAGTGTTTTATACTTTAACCAAATATTGCTTGCTTAAAATAACATAATCAATGTTATTCACATATATATCGTTTATCACAAAATTTGATCCAATTTAATTTTTTCTTTTATACAACTTCTTTCAATCCATCCGAAAATTAAAAAAATTCAATTCCACTGTGCGTCTCGGTATTTAATCAATTATACCAATAATTACAATTTTATATCATATAAAACAAAAATTTCAATTTCGTATGCGGTAACCATAATAATGAAGACACCGTAGTGTTTAATAACTAATATCGAGCAGATTATTAACTTTCAGATGAAAATTCCTACTAATACTAATTCAAAAATTATTTGGAATTTTCAAAACAATCACACATCCACTAACCAATCAAACATATTTGATTATAACTTCTTAAAATGCTCGGTGGAAAAGCAGTCCATCTGTTCCCGCTGCGCAACTCTGATCACTAATAGACAGAACACTACATGTGTGTGCGCATATTTGGGTGTGCATACACACACATCAATTTTATATAGTAAAAAGAATGGACTTAACGGAATAGATAAAAGATGGTCAAGATTTAATACGAGTATAGATATTTGATGCATATGATAGATCCACAATGGTAAAATATTAACGCCGTTTAAAATTGGTCTCTGTTAACTAACATGCAAACTCGTTCTATTCCATCCGCCCCACGTCTCTTATAAATGATTCTTCTAAAACTTCATCTTCTATTATCCTTCTACAATCAATTGATCTATTTTATTTTGGGGTTTTTAGGCTCAAGAAAAAAGTTAGAGAGAAATTCAGTTTCATGGACAAGAAGTTTTTTAGGCTGAAGGACACTTTTAGTGTAAATCACCGAATGATAGTTATATCTATCATTTTCAGTTAACACTAAAAATTATCCTTTAGACTAAAAAGCAAACTTGTTGTCCCCGAGACTAATTTTTTTTGCAACTTCTTCTCTGTGGCTATTTACCTGTTTCATTTATTCATTTGCTAGTCCTATACGAAAATCATTCCCTTACTTTGACGTTTGCTTCATAGATCTACCTTTTCTCTAACTTTAATTTGGATCTATCTAACAATTATAGCAAAAAAGGCGGTGTCCTTTTCTATTCGACCCTTTCCTAATTTGTAGGAGTATTTTATTTTACCAAAATCCTTTTTGATGAACTATTTACAAAAGGCTTATAATATTATTTCTGTACAGATTATGAGGCGAAGAAAATTACAATTTATAATTGGTATTGAATCATTTCTTAGACAAAGTGAAAGTGGAATCGTCTAGACCTCACGAATAATGTTTTGACTTTTCTCTTCCTTTGGGTTTTAATATGTAATCAAATACGAGATCCTTTTTTTGGGAAATACAAATCATATATGTGTCTATTATGTTTTCACATATGATCAATAAGTTACTTATTATAACATTTTTTGTGAACTTAACATAAAATATTGTATATGGAGTCAGTTCTCTTCATTTACGTGTCTATTATGTTTTTAGATACGATCCTTTTCTAATTTTAATAAGTTACTTATTATAATATTTTTTATGAACATAATATAAAATATCTTACGTGGAATCAGTTCTCTTCATTTATGTGCGCATACCAACACAACGCTAGACATGGTTGCAGGAAATATATGCTTTGATTTGTTATAAAAGTTGAAGGCATTATGAAATTAAGAAGTTTTCTAACTCTTTTGCCTTTTACAAAATGCAACAGTAGGTAGAAAGATGAAAGTGATCGGTTAATATTTGTTTTAGTTCATGTTGCATACAGTTGGTCATGGCTCTAAATTGGTTGAGTAAAATATTTGGATAGGAGTAACTAAGTTAGAAAAGCTAGTAAATTACTACAAAGAACTTGAGCGATAGGATAAGGAAGGAGAAGGAAGTGGTGGCCACATTTAATTGTGAAACTGTCCAAAGTAAAATGATTCGAACTTTATTTTCGAGTCAAGGTAACATCGAGAGTGATTTTGTTCATACTTTTTCAAAGTGTAAACAATACACTCGACTCCTATTGGAGGAATTCAAGGAGGTCCCATATGTGACATACCAATTTCCTCCGATAGGAGGAAAGTGTTTTGTTCACACTTCAAAAAAAAGCGTGAATAAATTTATATTCGGCAACATGTGTTTATCCTTGGTTTTGTTTACTTATTATGATATTAATTGTGTTTAATCTATGTTATGCTGATTTTCATGACAGGAATATATTGATTTCACTTCTCCAATAATTGCATTTCTTCCTTACGTCACGTTTTTCCTTCTCCAAAATTTAACCCTATGTGAAGTCAATGAATGCAGTTTGCTTTCAATTCATTTTGTTGTTTTAGGGCTCGCACAAATCATATAAAACCATATCTAATAGTTTATGTCAAACTACACAACATCAACTAGTTTTTAGGTTCAAAATTTATACTTTACGTATAATTTGTTCATGTTCCCTAATTTGTAACCATATTATCAAAAGTTTGATATATTAACTCATTATATACAACCTAACGCTAGATTTTGTTATAACATCTTCTTAGGTTAATGAGTTCAACAAATATATACTGATAATGACAAATTTTTAATTTCAGTTTAAAACAATGCCATAAAACCGAGCTATACAAGTTTGATATTTGATAGTTTAATTTATATTAATGTAAATTTCAAAAAATACAATGCCAAATAATTGCAGATACAATATTAACATCAGTTATATCAGTTATTGATAAACGAGGCAGCGTAATGAATAAGATGTGCTAACGTTAATCCTCCACTTAAAGGAGCGAAGTCATTCGAAAAGAGCTCTCTTTTCCATCCATTTTCATGGATGGATAAATTGGTTAACTAGTAATTAATTACTAGTTTTTTCTACATTATTTTCACTACCTATGTTAACCAAGAAAAATACAAAGAAAACGAACAAATAATATTAGTAGTTAATTTATAATATACATTTCAGTTAAGGATGGTATGATATAATTGGAATATACAAATTTAGCATGATACAAATCAAATTTGATTGTAAATAATCAATTTTTATGTATCATGGTTCGTTAAGTAATTGAATAACCCCATTATAAACATTTGGTGAATTTACCTATTCTACACAGCCTAATGCTAGACTTTTTTTTACTATATCTTCCTAGGTTCATGAGACCAATTAATATGTGACTTTATCAATTAATTCCAACTTCAAATTATATATTCAAATACCATATATGCTTATACTATTCTATATATATAATATTTGTATTATGACCAACCAAATGAGCATCACTGTAGTATTAGGTAACCAATTAAGCATTACATTCACTTTTGATGTGTTTCCACACACGCACGCATATATACATATGCATACGCATGCATTTATATATATATGTATGCATGTATATGTATACGTATATGTATATGTATATGTATGCATACACAGACACATATATGTAAATGTATACGTATACATATACACACACATGTATATGTATATATCCAGGTATGACAAAACAAGCTTTCTTAATCTTTAGAAGTTAAGCAAAAATGATAACAATAATAGCAGTGTGCCGGCAGCAGCAGTAGCAGCGATCATGGTAGTAGTAGTAGTGGCACCACTGTAAGTGTTAAGGACACATGAGAATGTAACGATGTGGATGTTATTTTGAGGTTGTTGGTTTACCATATTGAATTGATGGTTTGAAGAAAATTTTGCATAATTTAGATGTAAATACGATTTTTGCTTTGTTAAGCGTATCAGTACTTCCTATCTTCAATGGATCGATGGCATATTTCGATTACATAGACCCAATCCATGGTTTATATTTCTAAAGGATGAAATTTTAGCAGAATCAAACCAAATACGACTTAATGAACCAACTACCAAAATTTCGTAAGAATTTTGATAGCAACATCCATTTCCCTCAAAGCTTGTTTTGTTTTATTGAAACTTCGTACACCAATATTTTAATAAAAATGTTATTGACCTTGTTATAGATGCCTGCAAACACTTCATTTATTCATGCCGAAACCTGCCTAGATAGAAAATGCTTTAAGAGATTAGGATGACTTAACGTAAAAACTTGATAACGAAGTAAATAATTAAATTATCTTACTGAGACTTAGATATGCTAAAAAGTTGGTAGATGATTTTGAAAATTTTGAGGGCCAATCAAACATGTATAGATTCATCACAATTACAGTAACCTTACAATTATGCACTCCAATGGGAGATGGAGGTATTTTGGCATGAATGATTATCAATTATGTTAATACCACATATATTGATTTTGATGACAACAACCATATAAATTTAGGTACCAATGTTTTCTCAAGTTAAACGGAATATTTTGCAGTATATTATGCGGGTTTACACAATTACAAGTATCGAGTTTGAAGACTACTCGGTAAAAAAAACTTGAGATTGAGATTCAGAGATGATTAAGAAAACCGAAGGCTCATAAGTTTGAAGAGAAAGACATGAAGAGTTTAAGACTATAGTTTATAGTTAATAGACATTATATTAACTTGTTTAAGTTCTTGAATGACAACTTTATTTTCTTTGAATACTCTCTTATCAAAATATTTATTTTATTTTCCAAATATATTTCTGCAAATATTTTATAAGTGTTTTATATATAAAATATTTAAAAAGTATGTTTAAATAATTTTATAAAATATTAGAATTTTGAAATACCGTAAAAGTGTTTTTGGTTTTCAAAATAAATAAGGATATGGTCGGCATACCCTACCTATGTATGTCGACATATATACCATTGAAGAGGTATCTTTCGAATTTTGATTAGTTGCAATTTTTGACTACATCTCTTCGCGAATAGACATGTCACTTCAAATACTATGTAAAGGGGATTGGAAAATGAATTTTTATAGCTACTTTCTACACATTCTTCCCACTCTAAATTCTCATTATATATTTCACAATATCCAATTTATATACTCTTTAAATTTATTCAAAATTCAATCTCTGCTTCAATACACCCATTCTCTACAATCTACTCACTGATTTAAAAGCATTCTCGCATCAACTCAAAGATCGAAGTGCTATGGAAGGGCTATATGATATTTTGTATTCAAAGTATAACTATTTATAATTGCAATCAACAACTCTCTACTACTATTTGTGCGGGTGTGCTTGTTGCCCATTAATATCAAGTGTGTTTGTTGCCCATTCAAATCAAGTGTGCTTGTTGCCCATTCAAATCAAGTGGGTGGTCTTGGTACCCGGTTAAATCATGAGAGTCTGCTCTCAGCTCGTAAAGTCGGGAGGGTGTATCTTGTTGTCTTGATACCAAGATTGTATTCTGGTTTATTTGCTACCTGATTAAAGTAGATGTAACACCCCTTAATTTTTGATAACATTATTCAAGATATTTAATTAAATAAACTAAATAGAATAATGTAAATGTTAAGTGATAAGGGGATTAATAATTGAATTAATAAATAAGGGTCATGATAATAAACTAATTAATGAGTTTAAGAATGGTTTTGGGTTAATTAAGTCACATATGGGTATTATTGGAAATTTTCGTCCATGACCCCCCCTGCATATTTTAGTTCTCACTACTTTCTTCCCATTCACATCATTTTAAAAAGCAAACAATAATGTAGAGGAACGACCGACCATTAAGAAGGAAGAAGAAATTCAAATTAAAGATATAAATTCAAGCTTAAGGGAATCAATTTCAATCCAATCTCCTTATCTAGATTAAGGTGAATAATAATTTCATCTCTATTTTGGTTCGAACCATATATTTTTGGACTTAAGGGATAAACTCATTTTCATTATATATTGGATGATGATATGCTTGATTTAAGATTTGTTTAATTTAAACAAGACTGTTTCAAGGGTTTTTATATGGTTTTAGATCAAAATCGAGAATAAATGATGTTTAAATGCCATGGGTAAATTTTATGTTGTGGGAAAAATGATTTTTGAGTTGGGTTTCAATTTTGATAATTTTCCAAGCTATGGAAAGATTATTATGAATTTTCAAAGGAAAATATGGTTATTTGGGTTTATAATTTATTTTGGAAAATATATTGAGAATTAGGGTCTGGAATTTTGATATGTTAATAACATGATTAAAGTGAACTTCTGAAATTTTGGGGATTTTTCCAAAATGATTTGCTGTGCAAAATAAATTGTTTTATAAGAGGGACTTCTGTGCAAAAAAAATTGGAAGGACTTAATTGATTAACTGAACCACGGTTTAGATCTAGATTAGTGGTAGTTATTTTTGAAAAAGAATTTGAAAAAGTTAAGACAACCAATCCGGTGTTGACACATGGCAGGTTAGTTGGAGAAAAGTTTACTTAACAAGAATTAAACCCGGTTTGCTTTGAAAAGTGGTTCCGCCTACTTAGGAAAGCATCTTTCGACATAGTAGCTTCCGCCTTCATCCTTGTCGAAACCAACTATGTCGAAACTAATACAAAAGGTATCATTATGATTGTACATAGTGGATTGGAGATAGGCACAATATAGGGTGTTGAAAGCGTAGCTTTCGAAGGGGTCGAAATCTTGATTTGTTTTAAAAGGAAAGTGCCTGCCTATGTTTTGGTATAAGCCTTCGACAGAGTCGAAGCATAAGGTTTTGAAAGAGGTTTCAAAGGGTTCCAAAAGGGTTGCAATAACTTAAGATTGCTTTCGACTGGGTTCCTTATTTATGAAAGAATGTTTTGAAACAAGAGGTTTCGACCTAGTCGATACCCTGTTGTTGTTTTATAGCCTTTCGATGGTGTTGGAGATAT
This sequence comes from Allium cepa, assembly GCA_030765085.1. Taxonomy (NCBI): domain Eukaryota; kingdom Viridiplantae; phylum Streptophyta; class Magnoliopsida; order Asparagales; family Amaryllidaceae; genus Allium; species Allium cepa. The sequence continues at coordinate 1,022,781,399 of CM060931.1, read as the reverse complement.
CAATGCTATCGGAAGGTGCTTTGTATTCTAAAATTTAAGCCGCTTACGAAAGCTTTCAAATTGGGATTAAGGGTTTCGAAGGTGATGGTTTCGAAAGGGGTTTCGACATCAACCTTCTAATGTTTTACCCAGATATTTTATTCTTTCGAAAGAGATGGTGTCGACGCCATCAAGTTTTCAAATGTTTTTATATTGGTTTCGAAACAGATGATTTTGACTATATTCACTTTGACCCAAGCAATGTTTTAAGTATAAACCCAATGCTTTCGAAAAGTGTACTTTCAATGGTTTCGAAAGGGATACTTTCATAAGCGTCGAAAGGGTACTTGCAACTAGTTTCGAAGCAAAGCTTCAAAGGTTAAAGGCTAAAACTTTAATGTATTTGAAATGTTTCGAAAGGTAGCTTTTAAAGTATTATAAGGCAAGAGCCTAGTGTTTTGAAGATAGATTTTTAATGCTTTCGAAGGAGGTTATCCTATGAAGTCGAAAGCTATGTTTCAAAGGTATCGAAAGGTTTTATGACCCAAACTCTATTTTTAAAAGAAAAACCCATAGCAATATTAAAAGAGTTTTTATAATGGTTTTAAGAGGAAGCTATCTTTGATAAAGAAATAAGTTAAAGGGATTAACTATGTTTTATGTTAAACCCACAAGAGTGGTATCGCTATGTTGTTATATTGCTTCTTCTAATATGAATATATTCACTTTATAATGGACCCATAACTGCATTTTAGGGATAAATGGTAGGAGAACCAATTAGGGTTAACCCAGTAGTAAATAAAAATTGAATAAACCCTTGAATGAGTAGAATTGCATCCCGGAGGTCAGGCAGACTAGAATATAGGATGCTAAGATATAATGGAAAGATACTAGCATGGGCCAATAGGTTTATAGTAAGCCTATGAAAACTGTATGATATTGGAAGGGGCCAATAAGTTCATAGTTAGTGCATGAAAAATACGTATAAAAGAAGATGTCAGATAGACAGGTTCATAGTTAGCACATGAAAACCATGTGTAAAAGAAGATGTCATATAGACAGGTTCATAGTAAGCTTATGAAAACTATGATTGGATACTGGCAGGGCCAATAGGTTTGTAGTTATCCCATGAAAACTATATCTGGATGAAATAATGATAGTCAATAGGTTTCTAGTCAACCCATGAAATCCAGAGTAAGCAGAAAGGATATTGAGGTTACCAATAGGTTCCTAGTCAACCTGTGTAAACTAGGATAAGAGTAAGATATTGTACCAATAGGTTCATAGTAATCCCATGAAAACTATGTAATTAGGCAACGAGTTCTTATATATTTAACCGGTTATTAGTCAGCCCATGAAAACTAAAAGGTTAATAGTAACCCTAGAAACTATAATTGAGACAGATAGTCTAAAATGAATGGGGATGGGTAATCTAGAATTGATTCATCTATTTTTGCATATAATTATATTATACTATTTTGGATTATTTTTAACCATTGTGGATGCAGGAGCACAGTATATGGTTTTATAAAAAGTTTTGAGATACTAGTGAAGGGAAATCCGTTCCGCTAAGCGGCTTGGTCTTAGTAAATATATAAATGATTTAAGATGGTAGATTGTTACTCATACTAAGCTTTATGTCTAACTCGAAGTTTATGTTTTTTTCCTTAAACTCTCAGGTACTCAATTGATTTTAAGTAGTCTAAGAGTTAAGGTTTTCAGGTACCTCTTTAGATGAATAAGCTTCCGGAGACGTGCATGAGGCATGATAGCTATTTAGAGTTCTCTTTTCTTTTGATTCCGATGTGTTGTTTGTAATGGAAAAGTTGTTATATTGCCTGTATATACTCTTATCTACCCAGGGGACATTTCATATGTCGCTCTGGGGTGTATGTTGTAATAAATCTATTTCTCTGAATGTGATCTGCGAATTTGGGATTATATAATGAACTGGAAATGTTTTGAGATGAAATGTGATTTTGTTTGAAGTTTAATTTTTTTCCATATTCACGTGTTTTTGTGCATCAATGAATCTAACACTTCTGTATGTGATCTTCGAGGATTAATAGATATGGATGACTTCAGCATCCGTAGCCGTTCGTTTTGGACCTCTAAGTAGGGGGATATTACAGTAGGCATTTAAAAGAAATTATTTACATATACTAAACAAGACTGAACGTAGGATTGGTTGATCCGAACCAGTATAAAACTCTTAGTGTCATCTCTCTTACTTTTATTTTATTTTACTTCATTTGTATACATCTGTGACTGCCTATTAATATATATATATATATATATATATATATATATTTGTGTGTGTGTTGATTTACCTATGTTTTGATTTAGATCTAAAATTATTTAGAAAATTTCCATATATGTTATAAGCACTATTCACCCCCCACTAGTGTTAAGATAGCCTCAATACCCATTTACACTGCTATAGTTTGTACTACACCATTTCCCACATTTGGTATCAAAACCTTAGGTTTTCAAATACTTGTTATTTAATTTTTGAAAAGTATAAATGGCTAGCAACACTGGTAGTATACTTTTTAACGCTTTCGTAAAAGGACAATCAAATGGTTGGTTCTTTTGAATTTCAACCAAACGTCATTTTTCACATCGGTTGGTTCTTTTGAATTTCAAGAATAAGTCATATTTCATATCAAAATATCAGGTTCACTTCAAAACCCTTTCGAATTCAAAATAGGTTATACATTCATATCATGCATTCATATTTAAATCAATGGTTTAAATCTAAATAGTTCGCCTTTTAAAACAGTTTGAATATTGAAAATAATTTTGATAGTTATAAATAGTTTTGAATATTGAAAATAGTTTAGATAGTTAAAATAGTTTAAAGATTGGAAATAGTTTTGAATATAAAATATATTTTAATATTGAAAATAGTCTGGATAAAATAGTTTATATATTAAAATAATTTGGTTACCAAAAATATTATATATTAAAATAGTTTATATTAAAACAGTTTATTTCTTTCATGATAACTTGAACTCAAGTTCCAAATCACGACAAAAACAATTCTTCGACTTCCATGTCAAGTAAACTTCATATTCAATTTTCAATTTTAATCAGCCTCAATTCTAAACGTTTTTAAACTTTACTTCAAATTCAATTTAAACGATTCTATTCAAATGGCTGAAAGTTTCAATTCAAATTCTCATTTTTAAACAATTAAGTTTAAATCCATTTCACAACCAAAACATTGAATTACCAATTTAAACCGCTTTAATTAAAGTAAATTCAACGTTTATATTAAAATTTAAACCTTTAAAATAATTCACTTTCAATAAATTCAAATCATATCTCAATTTCAGCTTTAAGATTTCAACTTAAATCTTTAAACAATTTCAGTTAACGGTTTCAATTTGAACATTTCAAAGCTCGAATTTAAAAATAATTAAATTCATATGAATGAAAAATTCAAGATTTTAAAACCATTTAATTTAACCTAATTTGATGTCCATATATATAAATTTCTACCCTATGATCAAGTGATCATTTATTTCAATTTAATTACATGGATGGATATATATCATTTCAATCCATATTTAAATGTCACATATATATCACTTCAACGTATTTCTTAGTTTATTTCATATAGTCCAAACGGTAATATATATGTGGTCAAATAATAAATAGGGTAATAACATGGATTTATCCAAATAAATAAACAACATACATCCAACGTCAACCAATAGGCATCCAATAACAAGCAACGTCCAATCAACCAACATATCACAACAGTTACTAATTATCAATTGTCGGTGTTAACTAGCAATTAAATTCAATATTAATTTAAATGTCAATTTAATTAAATATAAAATTCAAATTAATTTAAATGTCAATTTGAACTACCAAACAACAACCAATAAAATTTATCACTTCATAAATTTAATTCAACTAACATAAGAAAATTTAGTATTGCGTTAGTGGGTTTAATCACTCGCTTTTGGCTTACAGCCCTTTAGAATTCCAATGAAAGCCTAAAATCTCAACAGTCTTCAAATTCAACCAAACCAATTTCATATTGTCTGGAATTTTAGTACGAGTCCAACTGTAGAAATCGCACGTCAATCGGAGTTCGTATATATAAGTTTTCCAAGTTAGAACATTCGAATTTTAAATTTAAATTTAAATCTCATAGGGGCAAAAATCTAATTATCATCACCTCTCCAAAAATGTTACTAGAAAACGAAAAACCCATCGCCGCCACCCTTATTCTCCGTCGCCGCAGCCTAGGAACGTTGCAACCCAGGTCAGACACCACCAACGAGTTTGCCTTCGCCTGCCGCACCTATGTCGAAGTCGCTCCACCCTGCATTGCCACCTGAAAGCCTTGTGCTGAGATCGAATTTCGACTATAGATCATCAAATTCCGGCGATTCCTGATGCAATTAGCTCGATCCAATTATACGTCCTGTAGATCTCGCCAAGGACTACAATTTTTATTTAGGAGTCGTTGCAATTCGTTGAGAGATGAGAGAGATCAAGGAGGAAGAAGGTGGAGCTTTTACGACCGTAGAAGGTGGCGGCCATGAAAATTAGGGTTTTACATATATTTTAATAACATTTATTCTCGATTGCATGCCTATTTATAGCGTAAGGTCTAAAACAGCCCGAACTCCTAACGAGACGTGTCGATAGACAATTTATATGTAAAATGACATTCTGAACATAATGGAACTAGTCTCGAGGCCTAATTCCATCGTACATGAAAGTTAATGTTTTATCATTCGATAAAATTTAAATTAAATTATATTCAAATAATTTACCAATTCATAGTTATGAACAAATGCAATATTCTACTTTACAAATGCGTTATTACGAACTACAACGTTCATTAATAATTCGATTATATTATTATTACACGTTTGAATCAAATTTGAATTATTACATTTCAAAAATAACATTTTACACTTGAACATAAATTGATTTAATCACTTTTAAATTCCAAATTAAAATTTTTCTATCATTAATTAAATAGAAATTAATAATCTTTTGAAACAAATTTTTCATGTTAAACTCAAGATTTAAATATTACATTAATTTCGACATTAATTATAATAGTAACAAAATTCTAGTTTATTATACTTTAAATTTCAAACAATTTAAATTATTTTGTTTTACATGTTCTTTGTATTACATCAATAAATACTTTATGTATTCGTTAAACATAAGTTTTCATTTATTGCACTCATTACTCTACAGTTAACGTCTTTGCTCATATTAATTGAAATATTTAATTACATTAAATTTCATTGATTTTCAAATTAATTTCAAACGAATTTAATAATAAGATGATAAATAAAACAATTGTTATACATTAGTAATTCATATCTATTAACTTATTGTTTACAAACAAGAATAATAAATTACTTACCACATAACTGATTTCATATTCTATATTAAAACCAGTTTCGATTAAATAATATATGATTGTACCATTAATGCAACATTTATTTTGTTCCTTATCAACCTTTATTATAAAGATTGATTGATATTACATTAAAACAGTTGTCAATTAGATTCAAACAACATTATTGAATTATATTCAAATATGCGTTACTGCCTTTCGTTTCATTAAAATTAGTTGTCTTAGGATTTTATCTTAAGGTCAAAATTTATAACCTAGTAAAATTCAAGTTAATAAATCATAAATTTTAATTTTGAACAATATTAAATTCCAAAGTCTTATTTAATTTAATATTTTTAATCGTTAAAAATACGGGTCGTTGCAACATCCATTTCCTTTAATGTTAACTTTTGTATTTAATGCCCATTTTAATGTTACATTATTAACATTTACTTTCTTCATTAGTTTTGAATTGTTTTCGATCTGAAAACTTCAAATGTTAACAACTTTTTCATTTGAACTACGATCGTAAAACTTTATATATTAAAATTAATCAAAAAATCACTACGAACACAGATGTGCAAGTCTCATAGCCAAATTTTGATGTTTCTAAAAATTCCATTTTTAGGCTTTAATAATTATTTATTAATTTCTTTTGAATTCATCATCGTCCAATTTACGGGGTGTTGCAGAGTTTATTTTTTTTTACCCACTTTTGTTGATGACAAAAGGTATAACGAATGGCTTTTCGACTGCTCGAATATCGGTACTAATACATTTAGGGTATTTACGTGCCAAAAACCCAAGTGTTGGAAAGACAAAATGTTAGGGTAAAGAAAAGAAGAAAAGAAAAGGAACAAGAAAGACGAGAACAAAAAAATCAAAACCTCACAACGGAATGGTAACATATAATATCAAAATATAATACACAAAACAACTCTAATATACATAGCATTTCATAGTACTATCTTCAGTGTGGATAGTTGTAACAACCCATCCTTCTAATTACTGATATATATATATAAAGTAATGCACTGGAAATATAAATGCTATGGTAGGTAAACATCCATCTCCTCTTCAAGAGCTCAATGAACATCAACGAAAACCTGTCCTCCTTAGACCGCTCGAAAGAAAATCCATGGAAATAAGTAAATAATAAAACCATGGGTCAAACATAAATGTAGAATGAGAAACTCAAGAAATATGCATGATATATAACAGCATCTTTTGAGACCCGTCGTAACAGTTATCCCCTAAAAAAACCAACCATCTACTAAGTACATATTACAATATAATATGTAATGTCTAGGGTGAAGAATATAAATTAGAAAATAGTTGAGCTACTCGCATATAACAACACAACAATATTAAAGTAAAGTCAAAGCCTCCAAGGCGCATTCGCATACGGAATTTCCACGGACATGCCTCTAACTTAATAAAAAAAGCGGATCTCTATGACAAGGATCAAAAATATCTTCTAAGCATCATATATCTCTAGATATAATGTACCATAATGTAAACACAACAGGCCCACGCCTGAAAATGTGAACTTGAACCACATGGAACCAAGTACCGTCAATCCCTCCAGGCCTCATATATCAAAAGCACATCAAGATATGGAGTTGATGTCCCCTTTGGGGTTACCTAAACCCCTGGATTATGCTGCTTACTCTATCTTTAGCCATAGTAATGGTGAAGTCATGTTCAACATCTCAACACACGATCCATTATCACTCGAACAGATCACGAATCCCCAAATGGATTCTAACATCTCGAATAGATCATGAACCTCTGGGTTCATGCATCTCAAACAGATCTCAAATCTCCACATAGATTCCAACATCTCAAACAAATCCACTTATAAGAGATTAAACACGTATCTCAGTCTTGAAGTGGTTTTCGATAAGTAAAACAGTTACTGAGCCCGGTCACTTCAAGACTGAATCGACGATATCTATGGTTCTTTCAGAAATAAACATACAACGATAAGGGTGGAGATTATCTCCTAATCCAATGGATTTCCTTACCTATTATCCTAGAAGAGCTAGACGGGTTTATACATAGGTCACATCATCATCGAGTGAGTAATAGTATTGTATAATTCTCATGTTTCTTCTAGATATTTACCAATTTAATCGATCAAATTCAACAACAATGAAATGATCAAAAATGGAAACCTAGTCTTATATACTTATTGTGTTTCAGACCTTTCATCTTCTACTGTCCCTCGGTCAGGAGTGAAGCCCCATAAGTTAGCGTACTATTGCTTCTATGTCGTACTCAAATCATCATTCTTAACTCTCATAGATAGAATCAAGTCAACTTCGTCGGCTTTTACTGCTAAGCACATAGCTAAATATTTTCCATAGATAAGTAATCCCATAAAGCACGATTAACTCACATAAAGCACAATCAAGTCACATGAACAACTTTTAATCCCCTTTTTATTTAATTAATCCTTTATTAATTAAAACCTCTTTTATTAGTAAAACTCCTTTACATATTAAAACTTCATTCTTTAATTAACACTCCTTTATTAATTACTCCTCTATAATTAATCTTTCTTTATTAATTAAACTTCCATTATTAATCAAACTTCCTTTATTAATTAAATCCTTTATTAATTAAGCTTCCTTTATTAACTAATCTTTCTTTACTAATCAAACTCCTTTATTAGTTAAAACTTCACTTATTATAATTAAATTTCCTTGTTGATACTTGCACATAGATTTAATTTCCCTTTTTGAAAAGATATACACTTGTATTTTATTATTAATGTATTTTATCGTTCATTTACACTCCTTTCTATACTTTAGAAGTATTCATATGCTTATCTCAAACGGTATAAGTATATTCATATAATCAAAGAGGTTGAAACCAATTATTACTAAAACATTATTTACTATAAACCTCCTCAGTTTTATAAGTTAGACTTCTACTTTTTCTAACTTTTTTTCAAAAGATTCCGTACTTGTAATTATCTTTAAAATATCCATTATTAAAGATCAAAGTATATTCTAAAGGGTCAAATACAAGTGTTGGTTAAACATTCTCACAACAAACTCAAACCATTTCACACTTAACCATTTTCTTTAAAACTTGCTTCTAAAGATTTAATTACACTTATATGATTTAATTACACTTACAAGTATAATTAATAAGGGTTAAAAATACATGTTACTTAATTACAATTTACTATAACCCAAAACTATTTACTTATCGCAATCTTTAAAATATCCATTATTAAATATCTAAATATATTCCTAAGTATGATTAATAATACGGGTTAAAAGCAAATGTTACTTAAACATCATTTAGGACAACCCAAAACCAATTTTATACTTATTATTAACTTTAAGACATTCATTTTAAAGATCAAAGCGAATCCATACTTATTAATTAAAGTAATACGCTTTTTAATTTAACTTCTCAAAACCATTTATTTTAACTTAAATGTTAAAATCCAAAACTTCCTTTAATACCTTTATTAAACTTAACTTACTTTTCAAAACACACACACACACAAACACACATATAGACACACAATTTTTTTTTAAATGCTTATAATCATGTTAAAACATTTTTAGACTACTTAAAATTATATTATAATTACCTATATAGAACATTATATAAAAATAACAATTTTGACCAAAAAAACAAAATAAACATGTTTTATTTTATAAGTCTCTTGCTTTAAAAATTCATAATTAATTATTAAAAATATATTTAAACTTGAAACTAATTTTAAAAAACTCTAATATAAGTTAGAAAACTACCCTAAAAATATTAGGGAAAAATGCTTAATTTAAATATCATTTTTAACCAATTTAATGTCTTAACAACATACTACAACATTTATAGAAATGCTATCTAAAGTTTTGTTTGACCTTAAAACCATTTAAAGTTCCAAACAACAAAAAATAGCATCTATAGAATTGCTATTTAAAGTTGTGTTACACTTAAAACCCTTTGAAGTTCAAATATAAAAATGTGTTTCATAAGCAAAGAGAGCATTTCTGAAATGATATCTAAAGTTCTGTGCTTGTTTTTAACACGATTTTGCCATAACTTTGAGGCTAGTTTTCGATATTTAAACGATTGATTTTCAATTCGATTTTTTTTTTACAGTAATTAGTATAATTAGGTTACTTAAAGCTATAATTATAAAACTCCAAGAATATCTTTTAATTATTTTATAAAAAATTTTGAAAATACGATTTTTTTCCGTAATGCTCATATACTGACTGTTTTGTTATAACTTTTGCCACTTTGTCAACTAACTTAAAACCTTTTTAAAACTTGATATTTTTAAAAAATTAATTACTTATATTATCATTATTAAAATCACAAATAAAACTCTAAGGATGTCTTTCGAAGTTAACATAAAAATCACCAAACACAAAGCGATTTCAAAGTTCATCCATAGCGACTATTTCACTTCAAAATTTTACAACCTTGTTCCATTATTTCCACAACTTTCCAAACCTAGAAGTGACAAAATAATTATATTATCCAATAATACCCACATATAATACCATTTTAAAGCAAGTCAAAATACAATGGATTTAAAGTGCTTCCATAACGACTTTCTCACTTCAACATTCACATACGCACTTTTACATCACTTATAACATTATCAAACATGTATACACAATGTAAGTGCCATGTTACAAGTTAGAAGGTTTATAATAGAGATCTTAATACATATATGTTGTCATTTGCTTCCAAAAGCAAGAGGGGTCCAAAAATGATAACTTGCATTGGCTGTCATTTAAACATTTATATTTCAACAATCAAATAATTATATACACATCATATACTTGCAAGATGGTGAGAAAACTCACGTTAAAGCCAAGCTAATAACCATCACAAGCCACCAGAATCAAGGAAACACTTCCTACCATCACCCAAAGCTCAAAACAACACCTTTGCCTTCAAAAACATAAGACCAAACCTTCCATTATCAGTATTGTTCATGGCCTAGAATAAAAGTCCCTATTTTCTCATATTTCCTTCACTTATTGGATGTTAAACCATGTTCTAATGAAGTCTAAGACCTTTATGAAAGTTTGGAGGAGATATGAGTTGAATTGAATTTGTTTTGAAGAACTGAAGATTGATAGAAGAGTTTGAATTCTTGTTCTTTTTTGCAACCTTTTGAATCCTGAAATGATGAAACTAAGGAGATGGAAGAGAACACTTTAGCAACACAAAATGATCCTTCGTGACCCTCTTTTGGCCGGCCACAAAGGCTCCCCTACCATCCATGCAAACCCATGCCTTCTTTCACGCTATATCTTCCCTAAATCACTCCTTGATTATAGGGTCTTTGTCTCCTTCTAGAAGCACTTAGTTTCTAATTGCTTTGTTTATGAAAAAAGTTGACTTAATTCTTATAAATGTCTTCATAATTTAACAACACAAATAAAAAAGAGTTCGAACAACTTTTATTGAATAAAAAAGTCGTTTATCGATAACTAATTTTTGGTCACATTATCCATATTTTCTTCGAATTATTTATTTTTATAAACAAATTTCAAAAACGAATTTCTTATCATTAGTTATTATTTAAAAGGGGTTAACAATATTATTAAATCAATTTAATCACATTAAATATAAAATTTAAATATTTAAACAATTTATATATTTAAATATGAAGTGTTCAAAATTCCGGGTCGTTACAAAGGGGGAGAAAATATAAAATATAATATATGCATATACTAAGAGGAAGTTAACCGATTTAGGGAGGGTTACATTATATTTTATAATAAACATATTGACATGGTTATCATCATCAAAAGAAGGAGATTGTTAATATTATAGATATTGGTTTTGATGACAACAACCATATAAATATAGGTACTAATGTTTTCCCAAGTTGTAACGACCTACTACTTTCAACCATTCACATCAACACAAGCCGGACTTGAACTGCTCAAAATATCAGATTGTTAATTTAAATTTGGAAAAACTCAGCATATACAGTAATAAATCAATCACAGAATCACAGACATAGAGTAATATAATGCAGCAGAATAGATAAATAGTAGTTCATGAAACTACTATATAAACATCAGAGTTAAAAATAAAATACGACAGAATATCTCAAATACAGACTGATGATATCTCTGGACAAATCTACTGGAAAAGCTGAAAGCTGAATCAATAGTTGGATCTCCAAACGAAGCTCCAAACTCCCAAGGTGAGTCTAAATGCTATATCACTCAGTCATACCCGAGCGTAAAGCAAAACACAAAACACTCGAGTCAGGATATGGTGTCATATCCCGCAGGTGAACAATTATAGAAAATAGCATATATAACAATTTAAACAACTACAGCAGCATATTTCGATTGTCGTTTCAATTGAAATCAAATTTTATAAATACAAGAACGTTAATCGTGTGTGATTGCTCACCTTTCGAGGCTAGAGAAGAAAAGACAATGAAACGAGTTACGAATCCAAGAACTAATCCAAAGCAAACAAGGTTGGCACGAATTTCGACGATCAAAGCTGATAACAGGTATCGATTTAACAACTGAATTAGTTTTGATATAACTAAAATATACATTATACATACATACATATATATATATATATATATATATATTAAATTTTATATTTAAGTCAAATATACTAAAATACCATAAAATTTTAAAATCAATATTTAAGATGAACAATATATTCAAAGTTCATACCATATGCAGATATTATAATTATATGCTTTATACAACTAGAACTTATAAATTTTGATCAAAATATCTACTATTAATCTAAATAATTATACAGACTTATAGTAAAGGCATACAAATATATATCAATGTACACTACTCAATAGACAACACAGACATTATATAGATATCTATCAGACTTCGAAAATGTATACAATATTTCAAAAAGGCGATACATATTATAACCAAAGATATATCCGTAGATAAATTTTATACAAACTCATATATATTTATATATAACCGTAGAGCAGAAATACAAGTTGGCTTTATTTTAAATAATACTTTTTCATGAACAGAACTGCAGACAACTTTATATTATATACCATTACATATTATATATTTCCATTTCAGAAATCCAACTGAAACACACCTATTATTTGTATACTAATATAACTGTTCATTAATACATATTAATACTAACATACCTATTCAAAACATGATTATTAATATGTATATATGTGTGTGTGTGTGTGAAATCCCGTAATATCTTATATTATATATATAAACTTTAATATGGTAAAACTGTGAACACGAACACAACACTCACCCAAACCAAATCATATATATATATATAACTCAAAACTTATATACGTATAATACTTAAACTAATATTTTGAAAATTAAAATATTACTTACAATATATATAATGGTTGCTCGGTTGGGTTGCCAGAGAAACGGAGAGAGGAGGTTGTTTACGTGGTGGTTGTTGGAGGTTGAGGCCGATGGGGTTAGAACGGAGGGTCGTGATGGATGGTGAAAAAATCAAGGGGCTGACGCGGGGTCAAGGAGGTTGCATGGGTGTGGGATCGGCGCTTGGTGGAGGTGGTGCATCCTTGGTCGGCGCGGCGCGTGATGCGATGGGAGGTGAAGGTCGGCGAGGAGATGCGGCTTGGCAAAGATGTAGGGCAGGCGAGCGCATGATAAGAAAGGGGAGATAATGAATGGTATTGCTGTGCAAAAGAAAATGGGAAGAAAAGGAACGAGGATGAACAGAGAAGGCTAAAATTAGAATAATGCAATTTGATATTATATTAAATTGGACAGGTGAGCAGAGAAAAGGCAAGAATAAATATAAAGTAAAAGAATGGCAACGGCCTTCCCTAGATGCAGCTGAAAAATTATGACAATTTGTTGCTTGCGTGGGTGCACGTTTCAAGTTTGAAGAGACAAAGGAAACAAAAGGCCACAAATTTCGGTACAGTACGATGCATAGTCTTCCCATTTCCGTCGCGTACCGGATCTCAAAATACAGAAATAAATATACCGTAGAGATTAGCACGACGAGACGATTAGAACGGTATATAGATATCGGTGGTACGATCATTCGATCAAAAGTCGATGATCAGTACCGATATACGTTGCTTTTCCGTATGGAAAAATCCAAACGGAGCTAGAAACGTCCGAATTTTATGAAATGAATTTCGTAGTCTGATTCAGAATGTTCTAAATAAATTTTCTCATGTTGACATATTTAGGTTTCGAAACACTTTTAAATTCAACTTTATTAACTGATTTAAATTGAAATAAAATTTCACAATAAAATAAACTTCAGTATTATCATATGAAAATTTACCAGTTGCTATGTTTAAATAGACGTATTCCAAATAATAAATTTTTATTTTCAAATTTTATTGTTTAAAATTTCACAAAATTTCAATTAAATAATAAATAAAAATCACTAAATTTTTGAGTTGTTACACTCTCCCCCGCTCAAAACTTTTCGTCCCCGAAAAGGAAGGAGGTAGGAGAATAGAACAACCAGAAATAAAGGTAGATTGAAAGTCAAGGTTAAACAATTAATTTAAAACTATATAAATTTACTTGAAATATTCCTTTGAAAGATTCATTTGCAGTTCAATTAACTTTAATACTTAAATTTTTTTCAAAAATCCATTTGCAAAATTTCTTGCTTCCTTTATAACTAACATAAAATAACACCTTTATAAATATATGTAAACTATTTGAAAACAACTATTTACGTCATTAGTTATATTTACAAAGAAGCTATTGAAAACATTAAATTTATAATTCATAAGTTTATTGATTTATCTTAATATATTTTCAAACATCATTAATAAATCAATAATCATTTTCTTCAAATATATTTTATTTAATTAATAACTTCTAAAATGTTAATAATCTACTCTTAAACCAGGTAGTATATAAATAAACAATATTTTAAAAGATATATTCAAAAAGGAAAAGAATGTAGATTCGAGAAAGACAGAATATAGGTGAATAAATAATGCTGAGCAGATAAGGTAGGTTCAAAAGAATAGTATCGGGCACAAATAATTAATTCAAACCATAAGAATTTCAAATTCAAATATTAATAAAAAATTTCTTTGTTGGAAATATTTTTATAATAAAATACATTTATATCGAAACAAATTTACCTCTCGAAAATACTTTTATAACTCGATGTTTCACCAAGTTTATCCTCGTTCTTGCATACTCTGGCCATGCGTTGATCAGGCGCAAAGCTAGAATTTTTCAAGTATTTGGTATACCTGTTTCAACACATAGTGAAAAATACTTAAAAAACATTCAAAATCGATATGGAAAGTGAAATCCAAACAAATCACTTGGATCGCATATACACAATGGTTACGCTTGGATCCCCCAGGAAACATCCATACCTTTAAACAATCACTGCCTTGCGAATTTCACTATGATAACCAAAACTGTGGACCGTAAGATACATAACAATGGTTACACTTGGATCTCCCAGGAAACATTTGTACCTTTTGAGAAATCTCTGCCTTGCGGATTATGCCACCAAAACTGTAGACCGTAGGATACATTACAATGGTTACGCCTGGATCCCCTAGGAAACATCCATACCCTTTAAGCAATCTCTGTCTTGCGGATTACGCTACCAAAAAAAAGACCATGGGTTACGCCATAGTAGGACACTAGAGTATCACATCCGGAAAACCAAAATAAGAGAGAATTATATCGATAGAATGAATCCATAATGTGGCCACAAAGCGGATATCAAGCAGAAGGCACTTGTTATATCTTTACTTCGAAAATATGTATCATATAATACCTTTTCAAATTACTTTCAAATATCATACTTATATAAAGCCCATTTCATATAAGATTTCATTTTCAAATCGAATACTTTCCAAAATCAATGGTATATAAAATCACACTTATATAGACTTCGATTATATAAGATTTCACTTTCTAAATTGAGTACTTTTCCGAAGCAATAGTTTGCGAACCAACTTCATACTTATACAAATCAAATTTCTATAAGTTCGATAACTCCCAAATCAAAGTATTTAGTAAAATAAGGTTCTCAATTTCAATTCGTTTCAATATCAGTTCAGTTTCACAATCAATTATACCCAAAAATGATTACTAAGTTTAAAACCTTTAAACTATTTATTACTATTTGAAAGATCCAATTAACCCCTTTGAAAATTATTTAAAACTAAGCTTCATATTAGTATAATTCAAAATAGTCTTATTCATTTACTTAACAAAACAGTTTCAAACTTATTTAAATCATATTACTTCATACTTGAACATACAAAAATATACTCATATACTATATCAAATAATTTATACTTTTCGAAATTACTTAGCTTTGAAAATTAAGCCTTGATTTGGAAGTGTTCGAACATTCAAAATAGTTGGAAAAATCAAATTTTCAATCCAAGAGTTGGAAATCAGCAAGAAATCAGTAAATTAATTTCAATAGATAGGGTTAAATCCGAAACTCGAGGACTGAACACCGGTTCACTTCAAATAGTTTCAAATATATATACATATATCTTTCGGAAATCAAATAATACTTCGGAATTCGAAATCAAAATTGGTTTCACAAGATTACTCGCATAACAAAGCTACTAAAGTGGTCTCTCTCTCACTCTGAAACTCGAGAATCAATGTCGATGATGCGTGCACTCATCACCGAAATTATTCTCCAGCGACATAAGTGAGTTCTGGACTTCTATTTTCTTAAAAACTTCTTTGAAATTTCTTCGAAATCATTGGAATTCATTTGAAATATTTCTTATTCTAAAAATACTTTTAAATCGTATTATTATTATATATTTTTCAAAATCTTAAAACCAATTTCAAAACACAGGAATACAACTCCTCGAATTTCCAATTTAAAATCCTTCAGTTATAAATCATTTTTATATAAATCAATTTCTTATAAAATTTTCAAAATTTCAAATACTTTTGAAGCTTCAAATTCTTGTTTTTGAAAAGTATATATTCCTTATTGAAAACATTTTACTTCTATATATATATATATAATATAACCATACTTATCAAAATAACAATTTCGATATATAAAACAATTTCTAAAATACAAACAAACCTGATTTTTTTTCAAAGGATGATTCAAGAATGGATTCCAAAACAAAGATAGAAATTCAAATTAGAGGAACTCTAATCAAATAGAATTCTGATTCGAAGATAGGCTCGATTGAAGTTGAGATAATTAACTTACAAAATAGAAGATGGATATACTACTACAAATCGCGGCGACCTTAACCGGGTCAACCATGACTTCAAGAACAAGGTTGATGTAGAATTCCGAGGGAAATCAACATTCGACCGCAAGAGATGGTGGCACCTAAACCAAGGATATAGAAATTTCTGGTGAATCAATGCCAATTGTAAAGGAGTTTCACCCCTTTACAAATCAGTCAAGGATTGGCGGGATCGCCTATTCTTATAGAGATCATTCGAATAGGAGTTATGGGGTACTCCATAATCAAGAAACACGAATAGGGAGAGAAGATAATGGATTTTGGAACCGCAGGGAACGTTCCAAAGTCCAAAGGAAAAATCAAATCAAAGAGGAAGAAATTCAAGCTCGAACGAAAGTGATTCTGCAAATAAATTCACTATATATGCTAAGTTTGCCAAGAGCCAAAGCTCTGATACCAACTGTAACGGACCGCGTCAGTGGGGTAACGCCCACCGTAGCATACAACTGCATCTGTATTCTGCCTTTACGGCTAGCCTCTCGACTGCACCAACACCCGTATGGACATGTAGAAGTAAGAGTCATCCGCTCGCTACCAAACCAAATGCGAGAACCTCCTATCATGCTGCACCCTCCAAGTGCATAGGTAGACACACATGTCGGACTTGAATTGCTCAAAATATCAGATTGTTAATTTAAATTTGGAAAAACTCAGCATATACAGTAAATAAATCAATCACAGAATCACAGACATAGAGTAATATAATGTAGCGGAATAGATAAATAGTAGTTCATGAAGCTACTATATAAACATCAGAGTTAGAAATAAAATACAACAGAATATCTCAAATACATACTGATGACATCTCTGGACAAATCAACTGGAAAAGATGAAAGTTGAATCAATAGTTGGATCTCCAAGCGAAGCTCCAAACTCCAAAGGTGAGTCTAAATGCTGTATCACTCAGTCTGACCCGAGCGTAAAGTAAAACACAAAACACTCGAGTCAGGATTAACATTCTTATATCAATAAATCCAACTCAAGTGAAATATCAACTGAAATACAAATAACTTAAAGGATGTTTGGGATAACCATCCTCTAAGGATCCGTGAAACTATCTACGATGTAGAGGTGTACTTATATTAACCATCAAACGCCATTATAACACCGTGGTCCTTTCAAAATAATTTATACTTCAAAACCGAAATATTATTCCCATTAAATATATATATTTCCTCAATTTCACAAATTGATTCAAATCAACTCGAGTTCCAAATTCAAATTTAATTCAATATAGATTTATCCATTTTAATTTAGTTTCTAAATAACAAATTCGAATTATATCGATTTCAAATACAGATTTGAATCACAAAATAAACCATTCACTTTCAATATTTTCAAA
Source organism: Allium cepa (assembly GCA_030765085.1). Taxonomy (NCBI): domain Eukaryota; kingdom Viridiplantae; phylum Streptophyta; class Magnoliopsida; order Asparagales; family Amaryllidaceae; genus Allium; species Allium cepa. The sequence goes on along the minus strand of CM060931.1, from coordinate 1,022,763,453 downwards.
CTTTAAATATTCAACATTTTCAAACTAAATTTAACAATTTCATATAGATCTTGATTTAACTTCATTATTATTTAGTCTTTGGTATATTCACTTATTAACTTCTATATTATTTAAATGACCTTAAATTACATTTAAACTAAATATTTCCTTCGATTTATTTAAACTTGAAATATCCATTTAATCACTTTAAATCGAAAATCAAGTTATAAAATCAAATCTTAAATTTCAAATTCAATAGTTCAAATCGATTTAATTAAGTAGAATTCTTAATTAAATATAATTTCAATTAATTCAACTTTATCTTCCTTAATTTATACAAATCATTAAAAATCTATTTAAAAATATAATACTTATACACATTATATTAATTAAATCAAACTTTATTAAATTAAAGTTTATTATTCAGTCTACTTTATATTAAAACTCGTATATATATATAAAATAATTCCAATATTAAATAAAATCGTATAAATTTCCTTTCAAACCATAGAAATCATTTCAAAATATTTATATATAGACCAACGGTGCCTGTATATGACTTTTTATCCCTTGGTCAAGTGATACGGATATTTATCATTTCAATCCGCAAATTTAAATATATAGAGTATATATCGTTTCAACATGCAATCCCAAATGCAATTCAATTGAAAATCGATTGGGTCTATCATTTCAACCCATAACGATTTCTCTTATTCTAAAGTCCGTTCGGGTATGTATCATTTCAACCCGTAGTGAATTCCATACTAATAGGGAACTTGCAGAGTGATAACATGTGTAATTTAACATATAACGACAAACATATATCATCAGTAATTAAATAAACTATAAACAATAGGATATGGTGTCATATCCCATAGGTGAACAATTTAGAAAATAGCGTATATAACAATTTAAATAACTACAGCAGCATATTTCGATCGTCGTTTCAATTGAAATCAAATTTAATAAATACAAGAACGTTAATCGTGAGTGATTTCTTACCTTTCAAGGCTAGAGAAGAAAAGACAATGAAATGAGTTACGAATTCAAGAACTAATCCAAAGCAAACAGGGTTGGCACGAATTTCGACGAGCAAAGCTGATAGCAGGTATCGATTTAACAACTAAATTAGTTTTGATATAACTAAAATATACATTATAATTATGTTATATTATATATATACATATATATATATATATATATATATTAAATTTTATATTTAAGTCAAATATACTAAAATACCATAAAATTTCAAAATCAATATTTAAGATGAACAGTATATTCAAAGTTCATACCATATGTAGATATTATAATTATATGCTTTATACAACCAGAACTTATAAATTTTGATCAAAATATCTACTATTAATCTAAACAATTATACAGACTTATAGTAAAGGCATACAAATATATATCAATGTACACTACTCAATAGACAACACAGACATTATATAGATATCTATCAGACTTCAAAAATGTATACAATATTTCAGAAAAGCGATACATATTACAACCAAAGATATATCCATATATAAATTTTATACAAACCCATATATATTTATATATAACTGTAGAGCAGAAATACAAGTTGGCTTTATTTTAAATAATATTTTTTCATGAACGTAACTGCAGACAACTTTACATCACATTATATTATATACCACTAAAATATTATATATTACCATTTCAGAAATCCAACTGAAACACACCTATTATTTGTATACTAATATGATTGTTCACTAATACATATTAATACTAACATACCTATTCAAAAAAAGATTATCAAATACACACACACACACGTGTGTGAAATCCCGCAATATCTTATACTATATATATAAACTTTAATATGGTAAAACTGTGAACACGAATACAACACTCACCCAAACCAAATCATATATACATATAGCTCAAAACTTATATACGTATAATACTTAAACCAATATTTTGTAAATCAAAATATTACTTATAATATATATAATGGTTGCTCGGCTGGGTTGCTAGAGAAACAGAGAGAGGAGGTTGTTCACGTGGTGGTTGTTGGAGGTTGAGGTCGATGGGGTTAGAACGGAGGGTGGTGATGGATGGTGCGAAAATCAAGGGGCTGACGCGGGGTCAAGGAGGTCGCATGCATGTAGGATCGACGCTTGGTGGAGGTGGTGCAGCCTTGGTCGGCGTGGCATGTGATGCGATGGGAGGTGAAGGTCGGAGTGGAGATGCGGCTTGGCGAAGATGTAGGGCGGGTGAGCGCATGACAGGAGAGGGGAGATAATGTACGGTATTGCTGTGCAATAGAAAATGGGAAGAAAAGGAACGAGGATGAAAAGAGGAGGCTAGAATTAGAATAATGCAATTTGATATTATATTAAATTAGACATGTGAGCAGAGAAAAGGCAAGAATAAATATAAAGGAAAAGAATGGAAACGACCTTCCCTAGATTCTGCTGAAAAATTATGACAATTTATTGCTTGCGTGGGGTGCACGTTTCAAGTTTGAAGAGACAAAGGAAACAAAAGGCCACAAATTTCGGTACGGTACAACGCACAGTCTTCCCGTTTCCGTCACGTAGCAGATCTCAAAATACAGAAATAAATATATCGTAGAGATTAGCACGACGAGACGATCAAAACGGTATACAGGTATCAATGTCATTTGATCAAAAGTCGATGATCAGTACCGATATACGTTGCTATTCCGTCCGGAAAAATCCAAACGGAGTTAGAAACGTCCAAATTTTATGAAACAAATTTCGCAGTCTGATTCAGAATGTTCTAAATAAATTTTCTCATGTTGACATATTTAGGTTTCAGAACACTTTTAAATTCAATTGTTATTAACCGATTTAAATTGAAATAAAATTTCACAATAAAATAAAGTTCAATATCATCAGATGAAAATTTACCAGTTGCTATGTTTAAATAGACATATTTCAAATAATAAATATTTATTTTCAAAATTTATTGTTTAAAATTCGACAAAATTTCAATTAATTTAATAAATAAAAATCACTAAAATTTTGGGTCGTTACACAAGTTGTGTTGAATATTACATAGGACATTATACAAGTTTGTATAAGTACATGATAATCGAGTATGAAGACTAATTAGTAAAAGGACTAGAGATCAAGATAATCAAAGACTCGTGAGTTTAAAGACAAAGACGTTAAGAGTTCAAGATAATAGTTTATAGTTAATGAACGTTAGATTAATTTGTTAAAGTCCTTGAATAGTAACTTTATTTTCTTTGAACATTCTCTTATCAAAATATTTATTTTATTTTCAAATTATATTTCCAAAAATATTTTACAAGAGTTATATATATGTTGAAATATTGAAAAACTTAGTTTAAATAATTTTACGAAATTCTAGAATTTTGAAACACCTTAAAAGTGTTTCTTGTTTCCAAAATTGATAAGGGTATGTCGACATACCCTACCTATAGGATATTTTGTATTCAAAGTACAACTATTTGTATTTGGAATCGACAATCCTCAACTACTATTTGTATGGGTGTGCTTGTTGTAGTTCAAATCAAGTGGATGTGCTTGTTGCCCGTTTAAACCAAGTGAGTGTGCTTGTTGCACATTTATATCAAGTGGGTGATTTTATTGCCCGGTTAAATCAAGAGAGTCTACCCCAAGCTCGGGAAGTCGAGATGGTATATCTTGTTGCCTTGAAATCAAGATTGTATTGGTTTGCTTTCCACCTGGTCAAAGTAGGCATTTAAAAGGAAATATGTACATATATCGTACAGGACTGAACGTAGGATTGGTTAAGTCCGAACCAGTATAAAACTCATGGTGTCATCTCTCTTACTTTTACTTTATTTTACTGTATATGTGTGTGTGTGTGTATGTGTGTGTATGACTGCCTATTAATACACACACACACATATACATATATCTGTGTTGATTTATCTATGTTTTAAATTAGATTTTAAAACTATTTAGAGAATTTCTATATAAGTTATAAGCACTATTCACCCTCTCTAGTGTTAAAGTCGCCTTAAGGTCCATTCACCCTACTATAATTTATACTACACCGTTTCTCATAACCTATTAATTTTTAGGTACTTGATTATATGAATTTTTGCAGTGATTATAACTGAATGTAGAGTATTTTATGTTTCTGTATGGATAACGATTGAGGGTGGATTTTATAAAATTGTTCCGACACGTCAAATGAAGCAACATAAAGATGATTTTGATTATGTAGCTAAATTTGTATTTAAAGAAAAAGAAAAGCCGACCAAATTTTGAAACACGTTGATTTACTAGAATTACATGTTACTTTGTTTGACAGGCAAAAGATGGCATTCATCCTAAATTAGCTATTGCTAACTCTAGATAATACATTTTAGTTTTGTGCTAAAAGCATCTTAATTTCTCTTACCAATACATTCAAATTTAATCGTAATCTATTAAATTTTTATTCTTTCTAATACCATAACCATATTTTTATTTAACAATTAATTACAAACAATAAGATATGAATGTGGAAATTAAATCCACAAATTAATTTTTGTGAAACATAAAACCATCACGATGATGTTAAATATCTTTCGGTATAAAAAGGTAATTGCCCGATAATTTCCAACAGAAAGATAGCTTGAAACAAGAGAGTAAAGAGCATTCTTTTCAAATATTTGACAAAGGTATAAAAAAGTGTGAATGGATAGTGTAGCTGCCAGATTTCCACGAGTAATTTTTATAGTTTGGAAGGTTTATATGAAGCCATGTACAAAGCCACGTTGCTAATGAAAATCACCTAATGCATTATACTTTTTCATATGTTATGCACAACGCATTTAACACCGATCAAACTTTGCATTCATCTAACAACCATGGCTATAAATTATACGTAAGAAAAAAATCACATATATGCCATCGGCAGGGCTTCATACAAGTGTACACACACATACATGTGTATATGTGCGTGTATGGGGAGAGAGAGGATAAGTATCCATCACTACACCCTTTTTTGTTACACCCCGGTCTATACGCATACAGTTTCGAATATTGTGTTATTCAGAATCAAATTAAATTTTGATGATGTTCAGTCTACATTATTTTTTCAGATGGTTCTAACTTTCTTTATTGCTTAAAAATATAATACATATTTGCATATTAGCCTAAATTGGCCCAATAAACACACCATAATACAGGCAATAGAACCAAGTACCCGACCCATAATCATAAAGCTTCCCGAAAGACTTAACCCTAAACTGCAGTTCGTCGACTACAAAAACTAGTTAATATTCTAGTTTCTCTATAAAAAATTAGTGGTGGTGTAGCTAATTTCGGCTGATATGCTATAAATTGCTTCTTTCAATTCTGTTCCAGCAATACATCTGCAGCCATTCCACTTTATGTGTCTTCTACTGCTTCCTTCTAGCCCATTTTTCATTTCCTTCCAATAAATCACGCGCGTTTGCTGTCAGCTAATTTAAGTTGTTTTTGATGTAGATCTGAGGAGGGCTCATCTTATAGCTGATGTAATCACTCTGATATTAGATGTGATATGGGAAGAAACTTGCTTGTTATCCTTCGATTTTGAAACTAATTTGATAGAAAATTATTGATGAATGCAATATATTCTTTTATGATCCTTGTAATAACTGATTGAGTGCTTATGATTTGGCTGTCAAACAGTTAGGGAACTTTGGTGGCTTCTTGACGTTGCGGTTCAACAAGTTGAAGTAGGAAGCATGTTCTCTTCTTCTATTGCGTAGATGAGTGTCAAACCAAAATTGTATAGTCAGGCCCTTATTAATTTGATTGCATGTGGAACTAACTAAACCTTCTGCATTGCTTAGGAACCTCAACCTGCAATGGTATCAAGAATAATGTAAAAGAAATGTGGATAGTATGATCGAACCTTACCAGAGGAGTGTTATGTGGTGGCGTTACAACAACAACAATAAGCATATTTTTCGTCGAATAGCCTCCAAACCTCTACTTAGCCATGGCTGGGTGGTAAGCCCCTTTTACTCCATCGTTTTTCGTATATTTTCATCATCCGCATCTATGAAATTAGTATGCCTGGGTTTCAGTTGTCCGAATTTTACCATGCTTATGATGCATTCACATATGTGTCATTCTGTTTTATGCTTGGATGCTCTGAAAATTCTTTCATTACTTTCCTTCAAAATACACCATAAACACACAGAGAAAACGAATTTAGCGATGTCTCGACTTCTACATTTAGTACCAAATTATTGCTATAATCTGATAATTTCTGTGTTGATTGTTAATGACTCGCTGTGATTTGACGGTCAATTAAGTTTAATTCTACACATCTTTCGGATGTACGCAGAAAACTAGCAAGTGAAAAATAAGTGATTGAAATTTTCCTCTTCACTATGGCAAAAAACTCATTTAGGATCAATTGAGACTAATCGTCGGATTAATCTATCTTTGGTAGGAAGTAGGTTTGTAACTGCTCTATAGCTACACGGTATGGTTTTGGGGTAGTTTATGTTGCCCCAAATCCACTTTCACCAATTTGTCAGCTTATGTCTCATCCTTATAGCTTCAATAACATTTTTCAAAATGAATTTGCATTTCTTATCCCTAACACGTCCAAAAATCTGCATTTTCATCCTCAATGATATTGATACTTCCAATTTCATTGTGTATTCTACCCAAGAAGCTAACCCCATCGGTCCACCATCTTTCCTTTGACCAAATATCTTCCACGAGAATTTTCTCCCCTCTCACTAGCATCTATATATCTAATCTCAATTTATCAATCAAGTTTCCGCCTTCGATCCATGAGTCATACCATAATTTAGTGCTTTTTCCATCCACTATTTATCCTTTAAATACATTTCAATACTTCAGTTCTAACACTCAGTATAAAGTTCCAGACCCTTGAATCCTTATTTCGCACCTTGCATTCTTATTTCGCACCTTGCATTCCCATAACCATTACTTTTGATATATATGGCATTAATGATTTTAGCCCATAGGTCTTTTATATACACCACTTTCTAAACCCTTTTAATTCACATCCCAATCTGCCGCTCATCCATATTTCGAAGTCCCAGTCCCCCTTTCTGCTTATTCTTGTACACTATTAGCCAAGGGATCTTGCTTGATTTAGCTTTCCATTGAAAATTAGAACACATTTGGGTAATCGAATGTAAGGCAACTTTTGAAAGCTTGAAACACTACATCCACTACTGGACAATAGGATATACCATCGATCTTATTAATTCAGTTCGTCCAGCCAAGCTAAGCATTTGACCTTCCCATCCCTATATCTTACTTTTTATTTTTTTGATCACCGGTTGAAAATTTGAACTTTGTAAGTTGATATTCAATGATGGAATCCCGAGGCATCTAATATGGAGATTGCCTTCTCATATGCCTAGTATATTGCAAATTTCATCCTTATTTTCACATCCTCCTCCAAAAAGCAGAAGATTTCATCTCACTGATTTGTATACCCATGGCTTGTGAAATTCATTGAAACATCTCTAATGGCGAATGTTCCTTCAACCTTAGCCTTGATGAATACTAGTATATCGATCGCATAAATTAGATGTCACTTTGGGCTCCAAATTATTAATTGCTTGCAGTCTGCCTTTATGCATCATGATATCCATTAGTAAATGACATGTTCAATCTATGCTATAAACATCACATCTAAAAATGAGATCATTTCAAAACTTGTAGTATGTTTAAAATGTTAAGTTAATATTAACCGTTAAAACAAGTATTTTATTCGTTGATATAAATTTTATTTTGAATATGTTGAGATTATTCAAATTAAGCATAATTTTATAGAGATGATCTTAAGGTACATAAGAACATATCGAAAAAATATAATTCGATTTCGAATTGTGTAGCTAGAAAAATTATGGGACTCTAGCACATTTTTCATTTCCTTCCAATAAATCACGTGCGTTTGCTGGCGGCTAATTTAAGTTGTTTTTGATGTAGATCTGAGGAGGGCTCATCTTGTAGCTGATGTAATCACTCTGATATTAGATGTGATATGAGTAGACCTGTCAAAATTTGACTCAACCCATTATCTCAACCCATTTACCCTACTTATAAATGGGTTGGGTCAACCCATTTATGAATATTATGAAATGGACTATGGATTGGGTTGACCCATTTTTAAAAGGGTTATAAATGGGTCACTCATTTACCCATTTATTGATATCATAAAATTTTAATATAAATTTGAAAAATAAGATTTTTGAACATACATTATATTTTTTCATGGAGACTGATAGTTGTACTTAGAAAATAACATGCCACCAATCCCCATATTTGAATTCCACCTCCGCTATTTTTTTGTTCAGACTGCAACAACTTCTTCATTCTAACTCGGAATCAGAAGAGACTTCGACCGATCAACTCCATCCTAAATTACGGACAGTATGGAACACTCGGATACTCCAGAATGTGAACGCACACTGTAGTTCTCCAAGAGGACTGACAGTTGTACTTGGAAAATAATAGACTACCACATCCCTATATTTGTACTCCGCCTAGTGCAGAAGCCGCTATTTTTTTTGTTGGACTATAATAACTCCTTCATTCTAACTCGGAATTAAGCGAGGCTCCGATCGATTAACATCCACCTAAATTACGGACAGTATGAAACGCTCGGATACATAATCGTGTGAACACACATTGCAGTTCTCTAAGGGGACTAATAGTGTACTTAGAAAATAACTGGCTACCACATCTACATAGTGAACTCCGCCTAATGTAGAAGGCGCAATTTTTTTTCCAGACTGCAATAACTCCTTCGTTCTAACTCGAAATCAGGCAAGACTTCGACCGATCAACTTCCACTTAAATTACGGATGGTATGAAACACTCGGATATTTCATCATGTGAATGCACACTGTAGTTCTCTAGGGGACTGACAGTTGTACTTAGAAAAAACAGGCTATCACATTTTCATATTGAACTCCGACTAGTGTAGAAGCCGCTATTTTTTTGTTCAGACTGCAATAACTCCTTCGTTCTAACTCGGAATCAAGCGAGACTTCGACCGATCAACTCCCATCTAAATTACGGACAGTATGAAACACTCGGATACTTCATCGTGTGAACGCGCACTGTAGTTCTCAAAGGAGGACTTACAGTTGTAGTTAGAAAATAACATGCTACCACATCCATATATTTGAACTCCCCCTAGTGCAGAGCCGTTATTTTTTTGTTCGGACTCCAATAACTCCTTCGTTCAAACTTGGAACTAAGCGAGACTTCGACGGATTAACTTCCACCTAGATTACGGACGGTATGGAACACTCGGATACGAACACTCGGATACTTTATCGTGGAACGCACATTGTAGTTCTCCAAAGAGACTGAAAATAATAAGCTACATCATCCCCATATTTGAATTTTGATGAAAATTAGAATTAAAATTTTAAAATTTTGTTGGATCTCAAAACATAAAAATTAGAATTATTTTATATTTATTTGCTTTTTATTAGTCAAATTAAATTTAAATGGGTTAAATGCGTAACCTGCTTATTAAGTGGGCTGGGTCATTAATGGATAAAAGAGAATGAGTCATAAATGGGTTGAGTCAAACTCGACCCAACCCATTTTGACCTAATCAAACCCCTTTGACAGACCTAGATATGAGGAAGAAACTTGCTAGTTGTCCTTCAATTTTGACACTAATTTGATAGAAAATTATTGATGAATGCAATATATTCTTTTATGATCCTTGTAATAACTGATTTGAGTGCTTATGCTTTGGCTGTCAAACAGTTAGGGAACTCGGGTGGCTTCTTGACGTCGCGGTTCAACAAGTTGAAGTAGGAAGCATGTTCTCTTCTTCTATGCATAGATGAGTGTCAAACCAAAATTGTATAGTCAGGCCCTTATTAGTTTGAGTGCACATGGAACTAACTAACCCTTCTATGCATTGCTTAGAAACCTCAACCTACAGTGGTATCAAGAATAATGTAAAAGAAATGTGGATAGTATGATTGAACCTTACCAGAGGAGTGTTATGTGGTGGCGTTACAACAACAACAATAAGCACATTTTTCGTAAAATATCCCCCAAACCCATAATTAGCCAAGGCTGGGTGTTAAGCCCCTTTTACTCCATCGTTTTTCATATATTTTCATCATCTGCATCTATGAAATTAGTATGCCTGGGTTTCAGTTGTTCGATTTTTACCATGCTTATGATGCATTCACATATGTGTCGTTCTGTTTTATGCTTGGATGCTCTGAAATTCTTTCATTACGTTCCTTCCAAATACACCATAAACACACAGAGCAAAAAAAATTTAGCGTTGTCTCGACTTCTACATTTCGTACTGAATTTTCATCCTCAATGATATTGATACTTTCAATTTCATTGTGTATTCTACCCAAGAAGCTAACCCCGTCGGTCCACCATCTTTCCTTTGACTAAATATCTTCCACAAGAATTTTCTTCCCTCTCATTAACATCTATATATCTAATCTCAATTTATCAATCAAGTTTCCGCCTTTGATCCATAGGTCATACCATAATTTCGTGCTTTTTCCATCCACTATTTATCTCCTAATACATTTCAATACTTCGGTTCTAACACTCGATATAAAGTTCCAGACCATTGAATCCTTGTTTCGCACCTCGCATTCCCATAACGATTACTTTTGACATATATGGCATTAATGGTTTTAGCCCACAGGTCTTCCATGTACACCACTTTCCAAACTCTTTTAATTCCCATCCCAATCTGCCGCTCATCCATATTTCAAAGTCCTAGTCCCCCTTCCTGCTTATTTTTGTACACTATCAGCCAAGGGATCTTGCTTGATTTAGGTTTCCATTGAAAATTAGAACACATTTGGGCAAAATTGAATGTAAGGTGACTTTTGGAAGCTTGAAACACTACAACCACTACTGGATAATAGGATATACCATCGATCTTATTAATTCAGTTCGTCCAGCCAAGCTAAGCATTTGACCTTCCCATCCCTATATCTTACTTTTTATTTTTTTGATCACCAGTTGAAAATTTGAACTTTGTAAGTTGATATTAGATAGTGGAATCCCAAGGTATCCAATATGGAGATTGCCTTCTCATATGCCTAGTATATTACAAATTTCATCCTTATTTTCACATCCTCCTCCAAAAAAGCAGAAGATTTCGTCTCACTGATTTTTAGACCCATGGCCTTGTGAAATTCATTGAAAACATCTCTAATGGCGAATACTCCTTCAACTTTAGCCTTGATGAATACTAGTATATCGATCACGTAAATTAGATGTGTCACTTTGGGCTCCAAATTATTAATTGCTTGCAGTCTACGTTTATGCATTATGATATCCATTAGTAAATGAGATGTTCAATCTACGCTATATAAACGTCACATCTAAAAAATGAGATCATTTCAAAACTTGTAGTATATTTAATATGTTAAGTTAATATTAACCGTTAAAACAAGTATTTTATTCATCGATTTCAAATATTATTTTGAATATGTTAAGATTATTCAAATTAAGCATAATTTTATAGAGATGATCTTAAGGTACATAAGAATATATCAAAAAAAATATCATTTGATTTCGAATTGTGTAGCTAGAAAAATTGTGGGACTCTTGATAAGGTGTAGTAGAGAGGGATGTAATAAAATTAATCATATACACATGTGTGTGTGTTGGTTTTTGAGCGTGCGCGTATGCGCCAAGGATCATTAATATTGTACTAAGACTCTTTCAACATATTATGCTAAGACTCTTATGACATCTTATATGCCTATTCATCTTATATGCCTATTCAATTAGAGAGAATTTACCATCTAAAAACATAAAGGTTGACCGTTAACCTTTTTATATATTTATTGTTCCTAATCAATTGAGCTAGCGCTAACACATTATTAGTTGCATGTGGTCAATATCGATTATAATTTTACCATTGTTCCTAGTCTATTTAAAGGGCTTTTCTGTAAATAGCATAAAAAATTACATCAATTTTAATTTCTAAGTGAGAGAGATTATCATTTTGTTCATCCACTTTATTTTGAGAGAACATAAGACGAAAGAAAAGCTTATAAATCCTCTATAGTCAATGCTCCAAAACTCAAATTCCACCAAGAAAAAACTTACCATTCCCCTTGAAATTATGCACTACTCAGTAATTATATTTGAATTTTAAACTTAGAGTATGATATTTGGTCTATAACTTTCTGTTTTGTTTCTAGCGGTGTTTGAGGAAGAGTTCATAATGCATAGAGGAATTAAAAGAAGAAGAAAGGCTTTTTAGGAAGATTTTCAATATAATTTTTACTCTTTCTTCATAGAATGGGGTACATTTAGATATAAAGTGATTTATGGGCTGCTTAGAGTGAATCCACGAGGCATTAGTGTGAAACTAGATTTGTGAATGCTTGATTTGAACATAAAGCTGAATTTAGAAAAGAGCGATACGATTTTTGAATTTTTGGGTTTATGGTGGTGCATGGTAGATACGCACTACCGCACAGCGGAAATGAACTAAATGGTAGCCTGTCTCCAACATGTCTCTTGAAGCTCATTCGTCAAAAACCTAAAATGTCATACTTTTAGCCAACCCAATTTCAAATTGAGCCCCCGAGAGTTTAGGGAGAAATCAAAAACTTCGGTCAGACAAAAAGTCTGGTATGAATAATATTCGTCTATATCAAACCAAAATATGGGTACTTATTGAGACCGCGTTGCTCAGTAGAACGCGTTTCCCCTTGCTAAAACCCTATCAAGCAGTATGTCATCCACAACATGTCCTGCAACCAAATGATTAAAACATAATCATAACTGTAACGTCCCGCCTTTTCGCACGATTTAAACCGACACACGTGCCAATTCAAACCATACAGAAGGGCGGATTGTTATGGGGTAAATAAGAAAACAGAGAAGAAAATAAAACAAAACAGAATCTCACAGCGGAAGGATAAAATACAATAATAAATATATAGTTCGTAAACGGTTTACAAAACACTTGATTCTTCTTTATACAATAAGTATCAGAGTTACACATACCAATACAATCAATGCAGCGGAACAGTATGAGTGTGGTGCAAAACTATAAATAATAATACGGGTTCTTCGTCTTCGTCCTCCAAAGCTAAAGTCTTCGATCCTGAAACGCCCGGACTGACCCGAGCGAATTGAAAAGACAAAACACTCGAGTCAGAACTAAAAGATCTTATGTGAGTTAAATTAACAGAAATAAATATGAGTGCAGTAACTCAAGAGATGCTTGGGATTTACATCTCCTAAGGATCCGTTAAACTATTTACTATGTAGTATATTGCGCTATTATAATAGTGTCTATAGTAAAATAAACATACTTTTAAATAGCGTTAAGGCTTTACATTTTCCACCTTAACACATAATAGTCCCAGTAGTCCATCCAATATCATAGTCCCTCCTGATCGGGAAGCCACCAGAGGATACCACACGGGCTACGGGAGAAATCCAAACTCGTACAAGGCGCGATAGGGTTGGTGACACGGCACAACTAGGCAATGCCAGAGTAGATATACCAATTGCGTACCCAGGCTGATGGAAACGCGTAGCCGCAGTTACCGCCCACCTCGAACAAACTCCCCAAAATCAAATAAAAGTGGCCACTGAATCAATCCAAAGTCATAGTATAATATCGAAGAGGAGTGTCCGATCAGAGGAATGACCTCATTGGCCTGGGAATAGCTCCTGTTTTAGCCACCTTATGCCAACTCATGGGAGTTGGGTCCACGTATTTACCTTACAGGAAACGTCGCCACCACCTACTTCATTCTGGATCTCCACCGCGTACACGGTTAGTCAAAGTGGTTTTGGGTATCGACAGAGAGTATGTCCATATCCGATCCCGGTCTCTTTGCCAAACCATCGTTATTATAACACCGCGGTCATTTAAAAAAATAGTTTATACTTTAAAACCCGAATATACATTTCCATTTCAAAACTATGAATACGATATCATCTTAAAACCCAAAACAATATGATATCATTTATCTCAAATATAATTCTTTTCCAAAATCATACTGGTTTTTAAGATTTAAATATCTGGAAAACCAACATTTGAATTACACTTTCAAAACATAATATTTTCAGAATTCATACCTTTAAAACCATAACTTCTAAAACTTAAATGGTTCGGATATTCAACGGTATATAGAATAAATGGTTTAAATTTATGGTTACTTTGTAAAGAAAATAATTTACATGGCTTTACAAATATAGTTCTTATTTAATGTTTAAACCATAATTTAAATATCACTTCAAGTTCCAAAACCCCTTCAATTTATATATATAACTCCATTTGGAGTATTAATATTTCAAAACTAAAGTTGGATTTTATTCTTTCAACAAATTAATGTTCTATTATTTAGTCTTGAATATTCCCATAAATTCCATAAATAAAACTCCAATTTCTAGCCATTAAATATTTTTCCCAATTTACTTAATACTAGAATATTCATTTTTAAATTTATTAAGGAAAACCCAGTTATAAATATCATATCCTAAAAATTTCCAAACTTAAACATACAATATAATTTATCAAATTTTATTCCATTTTTATTTACCGGGTTTATACACAACTTAAATTCAAAAATTTAACTTCATATGTATATATATAAATGGAAGAAGAATAATATTTATAAATTATCAAAATTTAATTTCTATAAATCGTATCACATCCAAACCATAGAAATCACCTTTAACATAATTTATATATAGACCACGGTGCCTGTATAAAATTTTCTATCCTATGGTCAAGTGATACGGATATTTATCATTTCAATCCGCAATTAAAAATAAAACTTTGCGGTTTTATATCATTTCAAACCACAAATCCCAAATGAAAAGAAAGATGCATGCTAACTTGCAGTTTAATGATATACAAATAAAACATCCATTCATCAACAACATCCATCATCCAATCACAATCATCAATCAATATCAATCAATAATAATATATATTTGATAATATATGACAGGTAATAACTGGCAGTTATGTTCAAAAATAAATTTAACAACTATTAAACTAACAGTTTATATGCAAATAAATAACTATAACTGTCAATCTATATGCAGTAATAAAATTAAATGAACAGTTATATTAAATAAATGCGATTTAACAGATATGATGAATAAAACATGCCAAACAGTCATAAATAAATTTCTACTCGTATCTAAAATAAATTTAACAAACATAAAACTTTTAGAAGTTGTGAGTGGGTTAAAACACTCACCTTTTGAATTTAAATCGAATTTAAACCCGATTTAAACTCAAAAAATCCGACGGTCCCCAAATCTGTCCAAACCATCTCATCAGATCCGGAACTAAATTACGATCCTAACAAAAGAAATTTCGCGTGAATCGGAGAACGTATGAAAATGATATTCATTTTAAACGATTTGAAAACAAAAATAAAAATAAAATAAAATAAAATAAAACAAAACCCACTTAACTTCAATGGCCACGTCAGCTAAAAGCTACAGCACATCGTCGAATTTTTTCTGGTCAAACGAATATCCAAAACAGAAAATGAATTGTACCAGCAGATTACGTGTCTCGAGAACTTTATCATAAAATTTTCTGGAATTTTTGTGGAGAGTTTGAATTTTATTAGAAAATTTGAATTGTAGATAGATTAGGTTTTGTAACCATTGAGGAAGAGAAAGAGATGAAGAAAAATGAACGTACAGCCAATTGACAATAGAAAGGAGGCTAGGGTTTATCACAGCATATTTATAGATAGATCGCAAAAGGATAGGTGTGCACGAATTTTAACGTGCAAACAGAAGTGGTCCCAAAAGGATATTAATTATACACGTTACGGATTAAATTATTTCTTTCTCAACATTTACATTGCATTTTAAGCGTATTCACACATGTATAATTAGATGCTTCATTTAAATTTCCATATATATATATTCACAATTCCATAAATTTCCAAATACATAGATAAATTTCCAATTTCAACTAAATTTCTAAATTACTGTAATAATTACAGATTAAATTTCTATCCATTCTCAATAGATTTACGTTTACATACTAAAATCCACATTTCTATGTACATTTGAATTCCATATTATACATATTTTATTTATCTTAATTACTTCCAACTTAAATTTCAATCAACATAAAACGTTTTATTCAGTTTCCAATAATTTCAATCATGCTTTAAATCCAAATGAATAAATAACTTAATTCCCATTTAAGCATTTTTCATTTGATTTGCAATCAACCTTTTATGATCAATTAAATCCCGATATATTAAATAAACGTTATTTCCATCATTCTTTATCCTATGAAGAAATTTAAGTTATTCACACCTATTACTAAATTTCATATTAATGCACACTAATTTACATTTATTGCAATGGTTACCAAATATTTCCCTGCAATAATTCATTCCCCTATACATACTTACAATTCCACTTAAACTTTACTATACCCATTTATTTTCTCAACATTAAAACCAACGTTACCTCAATTCCACTAATGTACACTTATTCTATTATCACTTACTAACCATTCAAATTTTTATTAACAAATAGGCAGGTAATTCCTATGTTACAACTTTTTAATTCATCCTAATCCCTTACTATTGACATACATTTGCATTACTTACATATCATTTACAATGTTACCCAAAATCTCTATCCATTGTAATTACCTTAAATAAGTTTCAATTTATATTCAAGTGAATACATTACCCTTTTTCGTTATGTCATCCATTTTTCACAAGAAACGTTTTATCGTTTCGACAACATTTTATTTCTAATTACCTACATTGATTTTGTACGTCTCTACTATTTAAAGCATTACCATTCTCACCTTCATCTAAATCTTCATTTATGAATATTTAAAAATAAATTTCACTTATTTCCTATTTATACACTTATAAATTCCAATTCCAAATAAATAGATAAATCTCCGTTTGCACTACTTAAATCAAAAATCAGCGATTATCCTATCTATACGTTTTAAGTGGATGGATTAAATGTTGTATTCAAAAATCTACTTCTTAATATTCTTAGGTTTAAACTCAACTCTCTATTAACAGAATATTTAGATGTTTAAACTTCTTTTATTACCATTAACTTATTATTATACATTAAACTTAAATATACTGACAAAGCTTGTTTTTGGTACTCCTTTCATTTCCATAAATAAAATTAGCAGTGGATTCATACCTTATTATGTAATTAACTTTAATTCCACCTAACTAAATATTTACATAATCTTTTATTTGCAATAAATCAACTATTTTATATTAATTAAATTTAATCTTCCTGGTTTACTTATTCATAGTATGTAATTCAGTTACTCACCCTAACCTATTTATTTGAAATCCAATCCAGATTATTTTTACTAAGTTCCAATTTCCAAAGGTTACTGCAATTAATCCAATTAATTGCAATAAATTCTAATAAATTTGATTTTATTGGATTACAACTCAAAATAAATCAATTATTACTCAACCACACAGTTAACATTTCTTTTATGATTCATTACAGTAATATTTCCCAATTCTCATCTTTATTTTCATAAATTACTGGATTTCAATTTAATTGAAATTTTGTTAACTTTACACATAAATAAAAGCTTAAACCTCAATTAATTCATTCCTAAGATCACACTAATTATTATACTATAAAATGGACCTTTCCCTTGGTTACATCTTATTTATTCTCTTACCAATATTCCACACTAACTGCAATAATTTAGTGCATTAATTGAAATTGATCAAAAATAAAACTTAACCAACAAATAGAATAAATACGTACAATAATTATTGTCATTAAATCTATTTCATAAGTCTACACTCAATTAATTCCTTAAAATAAGTTTTACGTTTTTATAAATTTACCTTCACACTTCCCGTTACTATTTTAATAATTACTAAAGTAACATTTTCATAATAACAACATTAAAATTTCTCAATATTTAGATGAACTTTATTTCCAATACACACTACCAAATTTCAATCACTTATGTTCTATCCAACATTCTTTTAGATTTTACTTCCATCAATTAGTTCATCCAATATTTTCATCCATTTATTAACAAATTTTCCATTATACAATTTCAATTCTTCTTATTATTATTTCATTAATACTATTACCAACTTTTATTACTTTTAGTATTAATTAAACAATCATATTTAATTAAGAGGTTATAATGTTGTATTCACTATTCCCATTTTCACTCCAAAACTCAAACAGCTGTTTCAATTGCATTTGGATTTGCATTAAATTGGTTATCCATCAACTGCCATCTATATTACCACCTTAATTCACATACAATTACTGTCCTTTTTAATATATTAATACATAGGTAATTTAAATTTTGTCTTTATTTCTTTAATTTACATTTTATTCAAGTGCGACAATTTACGCTATTTCTTTATTGATATTTCACCTAACTTTCAACAATTAAGTTAAATACCCGTTTCTACAATTCATTATTAGTTATAAATTTAAATCTCCTTTATTTATTCAACTTACACACAGGTATACATCTTACACTATCTCAATCATTGGATTTTCATTTAGCGTTCATTCCAGCATAAATTCTATCTCTTTTATATATATCTTTATTTTTCTTTACAAATTTTTTTTATTACATAATCCCTTTTTAACTAAAATTTAATCGTCGAAATTTACGGGTCGTTACAATAACATCAATAACGTACCACGAATGTATGGATTAAAATGAGTAGTCTATCATTCGTAAGGGTCATGGGTTACACATTCCTAAATTACCTAATTCTATAAAATGGTCCATTTAACGACATACTTTTTCCAGGGTCGCTATGAACCTATATTGGTTTTCTCATGCTAACTAGAAAACCAATCAGGCTGACTCGAGCCAAGATATATCACATGATTCAACGGTTTTCTAGTCTATTTAGAAGAAAATAGTAATGATATACTAAGATTGGTAGGATAATATATGCAAAATGTGTAACGACCCGGAATTTTGGTAGTTCATTTTGAACATTTTATTTATTTTAAATGTTGAATTTGGGTTATTAATTGATTTTGAATATGAAGATTGGTTGAATTAGTTAAATCGGGTAAATTTCGAATATAGCGATTAATTTTATTTGGTAAATATGAATTTAATAATTTAAGTTGGAATAATAGGGGAATCTGGAAATAAATGTATATGAAAATGATTTCTAAGATTTATTTAAATTCTATTTGGGTGTGAATTATAATACTGGGCTTTGGAATGAAATTAAAAGGTGACAAGTTAGAATTTGGAATTTATATATTAATTTAATGGTGAAATTTAATATATATGATAAAAATGTAAATAAGCGAATTTTAATTTAATATAAGTCGAAATTATTTCTAATATAAATATAAACTCTATTTGATTCATAATGAAGTTAGTAAGTTTTAAAAATCAAATTTCATACGATTTCGACTTTTTTGAAAATCATTAGATTTTATCGACGCGTTAAAATAGCCTTTCGGGGCACAGTCTCGGAATTTGATGAAACTAGTTCCATTGAATCTATAATAGTGTATTATTATCAGATTTCAAATTTTGGAACGTTTGGAGTTACCGTTTGGTCGTACTGGAGAGAAACGCGCTGAAATAAATATCGAAAATTTAATATTTTAATTCGATTCAAATGACTATCTTACATATATGATCGAATTAGGCTATGAAATTTGTTCCATTGTATTCAGAATAGGGGTAAAACATTATAAATGCCAGGTGGCACGTTTCGTTTGGATTTCGTTTGAAAAAGCACGTTAAAAGTGGAAATAATATTAAAATAATATAAATGCATATATATACACGGCCAAACAGTAACCTTAGCCGAGTAGTTGCATCTTCCGCCTCTATAATGGCCAATATCATCCCTCGTTCGTCCATGTTTATCTCTCCATCCATCGACCTTCGTCGAGAACTTCCAACTGGATTATCGTAGAGCTCGCCAAGCTCTATAAATCCAACGGTTAAGATCATGTATAGCGGCGAGGATCGACGACAAATTGAAGGGGAAGAGCATGTGTTCATGCACATTTTTCTATGCAAGAGGGAGTCGAGTTCACGCACGTTCAAGGTAGGGGTGGAGTCGACTTTGGGCTTCGTCGTGGTGGTGGGTGATGGGGTTCCGGTCGCGTAGGGGAGTGGTGGCCATAAGGTTTTGTTCGCTGGTGTGAGGTCAAGTTCAAACGTTGAGGAAGGGGGATGGGATGAAGCAGAAGAACGGTCTGATCTCATTCTTGAATCTAACGGCTGTGGTTTTTTTGGTGTGTGTGTATATATATATAAGAATTTAATTATATTGACTTATATTTAAACTTTAAAACCTTGTATCTTCTTCATACGAGCTCAAAATCGGATGAAACAAGCGGCGTCGAAATAGTAGCGACGTGCAATACGCTGTAGAACAGATCTGGAGTCATTTGGAGCTTGTTAAAATTTTAGGTTGAACTGAACGTGCTCAATTTAATTTAAAATTTTAGCTTTTGACGATTAAAAACTCAAGATAGTTAATCTCACTCAATTTTGAACTACCAGTGATTAATTTTAAATAGTTAAAATTAATAAATGATTGATTTGTTAAACTGATGCAAATTTTTATCAGTTGGATGTGATATTATATATAGTAATATATATTGGAGTGATTGATATTTCCGCATATATATATATATATTTATATTTATATATATATATATATGTAAAGCGGATTAGACCCTATGCGTCCCGCATAATATCGGTTGACCCTATATACGGCGATATTCCATCTTGAAGTGGAATTGGTAATTTATGTTGTGCAACCATCTGTGGAGGCGGGGAAACAGGTTGGAGGGATCCAACTGGATTCCTCAAAATGTTGAATTTAATTGCATATATAGTGATATATGTTTTGTTGTAATAATCTATGATAGGTTGTGCCGTGATTTGGATTAATTAGATGCGTGGCAGGTTTTGTCCTAAATTCCGATATTTTAAATAATATATATTTTAATTGAAAAAGAAAATTAAAGGTGGCTTTGGATCAAAATGTTTTATAAAGAATTTTGGGTTAACCAATTATAAAATAAATAGTTTTGAAAAATTAGTACTTAGCCAAATCGGAATATTGTTAATAGGAATTAGGGATAAAAGTATTAAATAAAGGATTTTTAAATAATAAATCTGTAAACGGTATTTGTTTAAAAATATAAAGGTTTTAAAATCAAGAATTTGGGCTGGTTTTTTTAAAAGAGGATTTTTAATTCATTAATTTGATATTTTGAAAAGTATTAAGAATATTCTGAAAAATTAGATGTTTAATTATTTTAAATTTTTTATAGCATATTTAATTATAAACGGTTATTTTATAATGATTTTAAAGACTTATTATTATTTAAGAACTAATCGACATTTTTGTTTAAAAGGGATAAATTATTAAATATTAATATAGCTTTATATGATAACTTTTATTTTAAGTATAATCGCCTAGATTTAACTTGAAATTTATTTTAGAATTTACAAGCATTATTTTGACATAATTTTTTTTAAATAAGGTTTTCAAAAAGTAATAGTATACTCACATGGCGTAATCAGATGAAGTGAGTGCTTGCAGCTAAGACTTGAATTTCTCTGGGATAGAGACATAACCATTGAGCCGTGACCATGGTTTGATACCGCAGTGGTACTTTCCACCTTTATTTAAAAAAGGGTTTTCAAGTATTTTTAAAAAGGGTAATTTGTAAATTTACTAAATTCGATAAGATAAGTATGTATAATTTGAAAGAAGAGATTTATTTATTTATTTAAATTTTAAATTCAAAAAGGGGCTTAATGTTTCCATGAAATGAAGTATTTGGTTGAATTGATTGTTTATTTGATAGTTAAATAACCGACTCAAATCTGGACCTAAATGTAACTTTGGAAATATCTAAAAGAAACATGGGATTATATGGTACAGTTACCGTTCTAGGTGCTATACTGTACGTATGAACTTGTTTCGTTCTTCTATGAAGTTTATAAGGGAATCCGTCCACTAACGGTTAGGAGGTGATCTCTGATCTTATTTTCGTCTGTTTATTTCCTAAAGAACCGTGTTGAGTTTACCGAGAAATATCGAACGTTATTTTGAAGAGACCAGGATTGGATTTGTGATTTGAAAAACCACTTTGATGCAACGAGTACGTTTTCGTAATGAAGAAAGAGCATAGAGTCGAAGATGGAGCAGCGAAGGGTAAAGATGAATAGCTACTAATCCCGAGGGTGGTTTCAAAATGGATGTAGTAGAAATAGTGCCTTCGGTTCTGTTTGGACCGCGAATAGACTTGTATGGATGAATATTATCAATACATTGTCTTTGGAGGACAATGAGCATTCTAAGTGAACCTTTCTAAAAAGATAATCGTAGCCTCTAGCCTCATCAATCGGGAATGATTGAAAATCAGAGGGGATGCAACAAGGCTAAGTGGGTCGCATCCAAGTAGGGTATGTCTATCACCTTTCTAGATAACCTCATATATTATCACTACGCATGGAATGAGCTCAGAGAAAGGTGGGAACACCCGGGGTAATAGCATATTCGGGCTATCCAAGTTAGGAGCAGTCCGGTCTTGTGTTGCAGGGAACCCCAAAGTGGTCCTCGGTACGGTGTTTCTAGACAGGTACCGTGACAGGTGGTACCCTTGTTCCTAGCCATTCAAAGGAATTTGATATGAAATGTTTTGGTTATCGTAATGTAAAAACATGACATGTTTATTTGTGGCGTGGTCTTACGAGATACGTTTGATTTTCGAAGGATTTTGAAACTTTAATAATTCAGTGAATGTATTTATGTCGATTTTCGATGGTCGTTAAGGGCGAGTCGTCACATGTGGTATCAGAGCTTAGGTTGGTGATATACCTAGGCTTTGGTGGGGAATTTCTCATTAGAGATATAGTCAGAAGTACTCTAGAATGTGTTGAGTGTATTAATAGCTATAAGCTTATAATTGTTAGCGATTATAAAATGTTTTTATATAGTGTTGACTGATAGGTTGAGTGTTTTTGAACTCTGGTCAGTACGGAAAGTACAACCATATCGATAGGGGTTTCTAAACTCTTAAACAAGCTAAACCGACATAGTATTATTTTAAAGTGGGTGAATGAAATAATATTACCCAATACTTTATTTAGCTATAAACGAAAATAATTTTTTGATATTATAGTATAAATATTTGGATGTTTGGTTATTAATATTATAATCAAAAATAGATTAAAAAAATTTAAATGGTTATATAAACCAAATAGAAGTTATAAATATAATTATACAAAAGAATATAACTAAAATTTTGGAAAAATGTTTTAAATTGAGGCGAACCAAGTGTTTAGAATTTTTAAATCTGAGAAATTTTGGAAATGTTTTCCAAAGGGGTTTGAAAAGAAAAAAAATGGAGTATTACTTTTGAGATATTTTTGAATAAGAATTGTTTTAAAATGGATTTTGGGAGTAAGGAAGCACTTAACTCACTTCATTCGCTGGAAAATGATCCTGGTGATGATGGTCACGTCATCAGTGTTCATTTTCGAGTTTCTAAGTGATGGACTGCTACCATGGTGATTGGTTATGATATTTGTTTGGATTTGTTTGATAAACAAGTTTGTTTGAGAAATCCCAAAGGGAAACTGTTTTGGTAAAACCAAGTTGTTTTGAAAATCCGGAGGTATGATTTGATATACCAAAGTGATATATATATATATATATATATAAAATTTCGAAATCGTTTGAAATAAAAACCGGATAATTAAATTCTGGGGTTTCTATTAAATGAATTGTAAAGTCAAGAGAAATCGATATTGAACCTATAATTGGAAGTTGATATAGATAAGAGAGGAAAATGAAATTTTAAATCCTGGAATTTAAAATTTAACTAGGGTAAATTAAAATGAAGAAGATATGTTGGGATTTAACTTAAGGGAAGTTAAATAAAATTGAAATAGGATTTTAATTGAAATGGAATATAAAGTTGAAATGTAGGACGATTATATAACTATAAATTATAATTATTGAATGGGATGAATAACCTTAAGCTATTAAGCGATATAGATAACCTAGAGTTATGATTATAAGGTGTAATTGGACTTAAGTAAGTAATGGGAGATATTAAGTAAATAAGTTTTGAACGTATGAATTAAGAAATGAAATGGTGAAACCTAAATGAAAATAGTGATATTATAGTGAAGAATTGGAAATTCAAAATTGAATTTTAAATGAATGGGGAATCGAAATGGAGTAAATAGAATGTAAACCGGAGTTGTGAAGTGTTTATATAACCATAGGTTATAAATATTGAATGAAAGTAAACTTAAGTTGAAATTATAGAAATTGTGAAATAAATAAGTTGTGTTACTTATTAAACTGGAAAAAGTTGAAAAAGTATAACCAAGTTAAAGTGGTTAAGTATTGATAACAAGAAATGGATTCAATTTAAGAGTAAATAAGTTGAATATGATTGGGATATGATTTGGATAAGATGGGGTATGAACTTAAGTGTAAAAGCTGGATATAACTTAAGTAATGATGTGAAATGTTTATAATAAACCATAGAAATAATTTTGTAAAAGGGTTTATAAATTAATTAGCTTATAATGGAATGCCATTCACTATAATATGTAGTGAATCAAACTATGTGAGTTAAATAAGAGAATGGAAAAGATGTAATATAAGTTGGGAGTAAAGTAAATAGGAATGTAAGTGCATGAACCTAAACTAAATGGTTCGTGAATCGATTATATGAAATGATTTCCAAAGTGTTATAGTATAAATTGGATATACTAAGTAAATGAAAACAAGTAAATTGAATGAGAATCAATTTAAAATGAATTAGAATTTGGGTGCAACAGACGTGAATTGGAATGTTGGTTAATACAACATAAAGCAAAATTGAAAATTTGAAAATGCCAATTTGAAAATTTGATTTAGAGTCAATTTAAAAAGGAATCAATTGAAGTTTAATAAAATGGATTTGCATAATCAAATTGGAAATGAATATGAGGTTGGTTGTTGTAGGTATAAACTGAATGCAATAAATTTGGTTGTAAATCAATTTGAATTGAATGAAATGATATAAGATCCATGGAAAGGAATTAAATTAGTGTTGCAACCTTAAATTTGCTTGTAAATTATGATTAGCATGTTTGTGTTATGAAATTTATATCTTTAGCTTGTTAAAATAATGAAATGTTATAAAAATTTCATTACGTTGTTACTTGTGTGCTTGTTTTGAGTAAATACAGGTACATGAGGCTATTAGATAGGGTTTGGGTTTCGTAAATGCATATAAGCTGCCTGCTTAAAAACTCTCTATGCAATAAAATAAAGCAATGATAATATATTGTTATATATTTTGTTTTCCGACCATGTCGGTCGATGTATATATATTTATCAGTCTTATGATATTGTGAATGGCTCTCCGTGCAAAGGAGATGCCAAAAATTTTTGGAATTTTAGGGTATTTGAATTTTTTTTAAAATTTTTGGGAAAATTTTGTTAACTAGGAAAGTTGATTTTTGGATTGTATTAGGTTTTGAGTTAGAAATGAAAGAAAATTGTTTTGGATAAAACTAAAAGGGTTTAAAGAAGCGAATATAGGATATTAATTAAGTGGGATTTGGGTAAGTGAATGGGTTTGGGAGCATTTTTCCTATCTTAGCAATTTCGAGGACGAAATTTTTATAAGGGGGAGGAATGTAACGACCCAGAATTTTGGTCTTTCGTTTTTGAACATTTAATTTATTTTAAATGTTAAATTTGGGTTATTAATTGATTTTAAATATGAAAATTTTGGTTGAAATAGTTAAATGGGGTAAAATATCAAATATAGTGATTAATTTTATTTGGTAAATATGAATTTAATAATTTAAATTTGAATAACAGGGGAATCTGGAAATAAACATATATGAAAATGATTTCTAAGATGTATTTAAATTCTATGTTTGTTTATATTCTAAAATTGGGCTTTGAAATGAAATTAAAAGTCGACAAGCTAGAATATGGAATTCATATATTGATTTAATAGTGAAATTTAATATATACGATAATAGTGCAAATAACTAAATTTTGATTTAACATAAATCAGAACGATTTCTAATATAAATATAAACTCTATTTGATTTATAATGAAGTTACTAAGTTTTAAAAATAAAATTTAAAACGATTTCGACGATTTTGAAAACCGCTCGATTTAATCGACGCGTTTAAATAGCCTTCCGGGGCACAGTCTTAGAATTCAATGAAACCAGTTCCATTGGATTCGTAATACTGTATTATTATCGGATTTCAAATTTCAGAACGTTTAGGCTTGCCGTTTGGTCGTACGGGAGAGAAACGCGTTGCAATAAATATTGAAAATTTAACATTTTAATCCGATTCAAAAGGCAATCTTCAATATACAATCGAATTATACCTTGAAACCTGTTCCATTGTGTTCGGAATAGGGGTAAAACATTACAAACACTAGGCGACACACACACATGGCCAAACAGTAACCCTAGCTGAGTAGTTACAACCGCCGCCTCTACTCATTTTAATGGCCGAAATCATACCTCGTTCGTCCACATTTGTCTCTCCATCCATCAACCTTTGTCGAAAAATTCCAACTGCATTATCATAGAGCTCGCCAAGCTCTATAAATCCAACGGTTAAGATCATGTATGGCGGCGAGGATTGGCGGCAAATCGAAGGGGAAGAGCATGTGTTCGTGCATGTTTTTCGAGGGGGGAGGGGGCGAGTTCACGCACGTTCAGGGTTGAGGAGTCGACTTCGGGCATCGTCGTGGTGGTAGGTGATGGGGTTCTAGTCACATTGGGGAGTGGCGGCCATAAGGCTTTATTTGCGAGTGTGGGTTCGAGTTCGAACGCCGAAAGGGGGGGGGGGGGTTGGGGGAAGAAGACGAAGAACGGCTTGATCTCGTTCTTGAATTTAATGGCTGTGATTTTTTTGGGTATATATCTCTACTACTAATAAAGAAAATTCGTTGAATTAATTTACTCGGCGTCTTTTTGAAATTTCGAAAATGCCCTTGCTTTCCGTTTACAATAATATAAACAGCCCATGTGCGAAGCACGGACCAATTCTAGTATATATAAAAATATAATTATATTGACTTATATTTAAACTTTAAAACCTTGTGTCCTCTTCATACGAGGTCGAAATCGAACGAAACATGCGGCGCCAGAATCGCAGCGATATGCACTATGCTCTAGAATAGATCCGGAGTCTTTTGGAGCTCATTAAAATTTTAGGTTAAATCGAACGTGTCGATTTAATTTAAAATTTTAGCGTTCGACGATTAAAAACTCAAAGTGAGAATAACTCACTCAAATTTGGACTACCAGTATTTAATTTTAAATAGTTAAAATTAATAAATGATTGATTTGTTAAACTTATGCATTTTTTATCAGTTGGATGTGATATTATATACGGTAGTGTGTGTGTGTGTGTATTAGAGTGATTGATATTCCCGTATGTATATATAGCGGATGAGACCCTATGCGCCCTGTATAAAAGCGGATCACCATATATACTATGATATTCCACCTCGAAGTGGAATTGTTATTTTTATATTGTGCTAACATTTGTGGATGCAGGGTAATAGGTTGGAGGGATCCAACTGGATTCCACAAAAGGTTGAATTTAATTGCATATATTGTGATATGTGTTTTGTTGTAATAATCTATGACAGGTTGTGGTGTGATTTGGATTAATTAGATGCTATGGCAGGTTTTGACCTAGATTCTAGTATTTTAAATACTAGTAATATATGTTTTAATTGGAAAAGAAAGTTAAACTGGGCTTTGTATCAAAATGTTTTATAAAGAATTTTGGGTTAACCAATTGGATAAAATAAAAGGTTTTTGAAAAATTGGTACTTAGCCAAATCTGAATATTGTGAATAAGATTTTAGGATAAAAGTATTAAATAAAGGATTTTTAAATAATAAATCTATACACGGTATTTGTTTAAAAATACAAAGTTTTTAAAATCAAGAATTTGTGCTTGTTTTTTAAAAGAGGATTTTTAATTCAGTAATTTTATAGTTTGAAAAGTGTTAAGAATATTCTGGAAAATTAGTTGTTTAATTATTTTAAATTGTTTAAAGCATATTTAATTATAAATAGTTACTTTATAATGATTTTAAAGACTTATTATTATTTAAGAACTAATCGGTATTTTTGTTTAAAAGGATAAATTTTTAATATTAATATAGCTTTGTATGATAACTTTTATTTAAGTATAATTCCTTAGATTTAACTTGAAATTTATTTTAGAATTTACTTGCATTATTGTGAGATAATTTTTTAAAAATAAAGTTTTCGAAAAGTAAAGGTATACTCGCATGGCGTAATTAGAGGCAGTGAGTACCTGTAGCTAAGGCTTGAATTTCTCTGGGATAGAGACGTAATCATTGAGCTAGGACTATGATTTTGTACCGTGGTGGTACTTTCCACCTTTCTTTTAAAAAGGGGTTTTCAAGTATTTTTAAAAAGGGTAATCTGTAAATTTTCTAAATTCGATAAGGTAAGTATGTATAATTTGAATAATGAGATTTATTCAATTATTTAATTTTTAAATTTAAAAAGAGTCTTAATGTTTCATTGAAATGAAGTGTTTGGTTGAATTGATTGTTTATTTGATTGTTAAATAACCGACTATCAAATCTGTACCTAAATATTACTTTGGAAATATCTAGAAGAAGCAAGGATTATATGGTACAGTTACCGTTCGAGGTGCTATACTGTACGTATGAACTCGTTTCGTTCTTCTAGGACGTTTATAAGAAAATTCGTCCACTAACGGTTAGGAGGTGATCTCTGATCTTATTTTCATCTGTTTTTTTCCTAAAGAACCGGAATTGAGTTTACTAAGAAATAACGAACGTTGTTTCGAAGAGACTGAGATTATATTTGTGATCCAAAAAACCACTTTGATCCAACGGGTACGTTTTCGTAATGAAAACAAGAGCATGGAGTCGAAGATGGAGCAGTGAAGTGCAAGGTCTAATCACTACTAGTTCTGAGGGTGATTCCAAAATGGATGTAGTAGGAATAGTGCCCGTGGTTCCGTTCGGACCGGGAACGGACTTGTATGGATGAATGCTATCAGTAAATTGTCATTGGAGGACAATGAGCATTCTAAGTGAACCTTTCTAAAAAGGCAATCGTGGCCTCTTGCCTCATCAATCGGGAATAACTGAAAATCAGGGGGGATGTAGCATGGCTAAGTGGGTCGCACCCAAGTAGGGTATGTCTATCACCTTTCTAGATAGCCTTGGATATTATAACTACGCCTGGAAGGAGCTCAGTGAATGGTGGGAACACCCGGGGTGATAACATTTTTGGACTATCCAGGTTAGGGGTGGTCCGATCTTATGTTACAGGGGACCCCGGAGTGGTCCTCGGTACGGTGTTTCTAGATAAGTACTATGACAGGTGCTACCCCAGTGCCTAGTCATTCGGTTGGAATCCATTCCCCAATACGTTCCCTTCCGTTTTGATTGTAGAGCACAGTATTGCTGAAATTTAATTAATGTAACAATTTCAGCTATTTGAATAAGTATTTGTATCTAAACACTATTATAATATCAGAGGATTTTGATATGAAATATTTTGGTTATCGTAAGGTAAAAACCCGACATGTTTATTTGTGGCGTGGTCTTACAAAATACCTTTGATTTTCGAAGGATTTTGAAACTTTAATAATTCAATGAGTGTATTTATGTCAATTTTTGAGGGTCGTTTAGGGCGGATCGTTACACAAAGTCTTCTGAAAACGGTAGGGGAAAATATCAAGGGTCTTCTATGAATGGTAAGGGAAAAAAATAGGTGGGCAAACTGCCATAAGTTACTTCGGATGCATAATTCCCATTTTAGCCTTAATATTGGAAAATCCCTACGCATTGGAATCACGAAACCTGACCAACCGGGAGCTTAATGATTGGAGTATAGGGCGCAACTCTACCCTAGTCTCTAGCTAAAATTTGGTTTTAACATATCCTATGAGTCGTGTCTGTTGATCAGTCTAGGACATCCTAATACAAATTGATCTCCTTGATCTCCTGGATGCAATTCTACTCGTTTAAAAGTTTAAATCTGACCATATCCACTACTGGAATAACCCTACTAGTCATCAGTTCCCTAATCCCCAAGGTCAAAGTGTTAGTGACAACATTCAATACATAAGTGAACATGTCGACAATTCAATATAAATGCAATAATAACCGATCAAGGTACAAAAATGAATATATAACACATCATCAACCAATACAAATGTATGTTCATGTGTTAATCAATTTATACACAAATTGATTATAGAAAACTAATACTTTACTTCACAAAAACTCTTTTAAAAATGGGCTAATACATTTTTCCTTTCCTTTGAAATCTGATAAAATACTTAGCGAAATTGTCTTTTTGTTTAAGTAAAACTTAGCCAACATAGAGTGAAAAATCCTCCAGCTATCATAAAAATATCTATCTTTCCTTTTGAAATTATGTGCCATTGTGCTTTGAAAAAGTCTTATGCCATCGCATGTTAAAAACATAGGCCATTGCATGCCAAAAATAATAGTTGTCACATATTGACATATGCACACACACACATACACACACACATATACATACATACATATATACACACACACACACACACACACACACATATATACATATATATACACATACATACAAATATATATATATATATATATATATATATATATATATATATATCTGTATGTGTGTGTTTGTCTGTACGCTGTTATCGCGTACCAACCAATATAAACCATCGTATATTGATAGAACATACTTAGTTATTGCATGTTGACTAAATATAATGCTATCACATATCAAAAATATAGTTTTCGAAAGTTGACTAAAATATAGTTATCAAGCCTTAATAAAAATATAGTCATCAAGCCATAAAAGTATTGCCATTGAGCCTTGATAAAAATATAGCCATTGAAAGTTGGCTAGAATAGATGTCTTACCTTGACAAATTACATCAGTCGCATGTTTATAAAACAAAGCGTTCAAGATTGATAAAATAGTAGCCATCAAAAGTTGAAAATACATGTTGTTGCAAGTTAAAAATAGATAGCTATCGAGTGATGAAAATGATGGCTATCGAAGGTTCTTAATGGCATTTCGATAATTCTTTACAAAATTGATTCTTTGCCTTTAAAAGTATGAACTTTTTTACCAAATCTACATTATTTGTCAAAACCTCATTAGCTAAAAACATCGTTTTAGAATTCTTGTAGAATTTTATAGTGGAAATTTTTCTTTAATTTCCTAAACCAAAATTTTCCTCAAATTATTCTATTTATCTCATTTTGCAACCAAGCCCTTTTAAACAACAATTTATATTAAATTATAAATGCTTGGGAAAAATCTACAAAAATCCCAAAAATCAGTATTAGCTTTCTTAACATCATATTAAAACTTCGGACCAAAATATTTATTTCTCATATTTTAAATAATTATATTCTTGAATCATACATTTTCTCACTTGGAAAATTTATAAAAATCCCAAACATTAAAAAATTAAAAACACATATTCAAAATAATATTTCAAGCATCATATAAAAAATTTAGAACCCTTTAGGAAAATTTCTTATGTTCCTAAATAATATCAATAAACCCATACACAAGATTATTGAATCCATACGCATAATAAACTCAAAGTTTGAATCTACTATAGAATCTGAACTAAACATAAAAAAACCATAAAGTGATGGAAATATATTCACCTTCGATCTTGTTGAAACGTTGAGATTTGCTTTAAACTTCTTTTTCCCTAGCCTTTTCTTATTCTTATTTAAATACTGGATAACTGAGGCTAGCTTCTTCCTTATGTTTTTAGTCTATGAATGTAAAATGAAATGAACGAAGGAAAGGGTAGTTAATATTTTCCCTTCCACTTTTATCCTTTGTAATGACCCGTAACTTTCGATAATTTAAAAATGTTAATGTAATCAGAAATTGTGGATAAATATTGGAAGATATAAAATTTTTGTAATTTATTTAACGAAATAATAACTAAAGTGAAACGCAATAATGTTATTTATAGTTAATTATTTACAACTTGAATGGAATTCCAATTATTTGAGTATAAGGTAAATGTATGCTTGGTTATAAATTTAATAAAAGAAAATAAAAGTAAATATTGAATTAACCAAGGAAATAATACGGTGATTAATAGTAATTGAAAGAAACTCGTTTAATAAAACTAATGGCAACATTGGTTGTAAGTAATAAACTTATAAATAAAATTGAAAGTGAATAGTGAAAATTCTTATAAGTTACCTATTTATGTGGTCCATTTAATTTAATTGGAAATTAATTGTGATTAAAGTGAAAGTAAATATTCAAATAGTACGTTAATTGAAATTAAGTTGAAATTTGAGAATATTATAGAACAAATCATGAACCAATGTTAATTTCATCCATTTGATAATAATGGATTGAATAATAGGATGAAAGTTCAATTAAATTGGATTATTGGGAATTTAATTTGTAATTACTCAATTGATTGAAATTCAAATTTAAACATTGAAATTGGTGGAATATCCCACAATAAATTAACATGGAAATTTGTTTAAAGGATTCTAAATTTACCAAGTAATCCAGAATGATAAAATTTGTAAACAATTAAATTTGAATTGAATGAGTGATTTAATTAATTAATTTTTAATTTATTTAATTAACTTGAAAATAGCCATTTTGACCACTGACTCGGAATTCGACGAAGCCAGTTTCGTCAGATCCATAATGGTGAATTATTATAGGATTTCAAGTTTCATAACGATCGGGCTTGTCGTTTGATCGTACGGACTCGAAACGCCTAGAAATCAATTTAATTGAAATCAGTTAAAATCAATTTGTAATAACTTAATTTTAGCATAACTTCTTCATACGATGTAATTTGGACTTGAAACATGTTTCATTGATTTTAAAATATTTTAAAACATCTATTTTGATATATGGCTTGACCATTTTCATTCCAGAGTCGAATCGGGCTTTTTGGTCGTGTATCGTTCAATTTATTTGGTCCGTTCTTCCTGTTTCAGCTCTGTCTATATATATCGTGTTATAAACCCTAGCAGCCTTTCTACTCCTCATTCTTGTATGTACAATTCCAGTTGCTCCTCTTCATTTTCAATGGCAGACAAAACAAAAATTTTCAATTGCAATTTCAAATCAAAGTCGAAGCCAAAATTACAAACTCCCAAAATATTATCAAATTATATATTGTTTTGAAGCTCTCGATGAGCTCATCTCAGATCTGCAATTCGTTTTTGTCATCGACTCATCGTTTGTTCAGAAGTCATGGAATTTATTTCTGTGACGACCCGTGTAACAGCCCGCAAATCCGTACCCATTGAGTTAACACTAGTCTACAACAATCAACTCAAGTTGCACAGAAATACGAACCATTTGGATTTAAGAAGAAGAGGTAGAAGAAGAGAATTGAAAACAACAACAGAATCTAACCATCGCAGCGGAATAAAATATAATAGATAATAAATAATCTTTACTCAAAATCAAATATATCTGTTTACATACATTACATCATCAGAGTACATCAGTCACAGCTCACATCAATACAATACAATGGATATACAACAACTCAAGGTACACAACAACTCAAACACAGCGGAATAATATATATATACAAGTACGGGGGTACGTCTCGTCATCCAGCACGTCTCCTGAGCTCCACAACATTTATATCCTGTATTCTATAATACTCGGTCTGACCCGAGCATTACAGTTAAATAACACCCGAGTCAGTCTGGATTACCAGCGTGAGAAAAATCACACCCAATTGATTATTAAAGTTTCAAAAATCCTTTGAAAACAAAAGCATCTCGTAAGACCACGCCACAAATAAACATGTCGGGTTTTTACCTTACGATAGCTAAAACATTTTTATAGAAATCCTCTGATATTATAATAGGGTCTATATACAAATACTTATAAAATAGCCGAAATTATTACATCTATTAAATTCCAGCTACTAGCCACAGAGTGGGCAATACAAACAAAACTCGTACAAGGCTCGTAGGGAGAATGGATTTCCAACTAATGACTAGGCACTGGGGTACCACCTGTCACAGTACGGGGCCTAGATCACCGTACCGAGGATTACTCCCTTCATCCCCTGCAACACAAGGCCGGAACCATTCCTTACTGAATAGTCCCGAACAAGGTAAACCCCGTGGTTGGCGCGACCAACCACCCACTAAGACGATATATAAGGGACATCTAGACAGGGGAATTATCTTGTCCTGCTTGGGCATGACCCACCTAACCTTGCTGCATATCCCCTGATTTTCAGTCATTCCCATTTGATGAGGCTTGAGGCTAAGCGTTACCTTTTAGAACGTTTCACTTAGAATGCCCATCGCCCACCTGACGATGTTTCGCAAGCATTCATCCATACAAGTCCGTCCCGGGTTCGAACGGAACCGAAGGCACTACTCCTACTACACCCATTTTGGAAATATCCTCAGGATTAGCAGCGAATAGCCCTTGCACTTCACTGCTCCATTTTGGAATCCAAAATCGTTTACACGAAACGTACAAACCGGATCGAAGTGGTTTTCGAGAAATTAATCTCGATCCCGGACTCTTCGAAACGATCAGCTCATTTGGCCAATATTGATAGTCGGTTATTTAACTATCAATTAACATTCACAAACATCCATCAAACAATAAATTATTTCCCAAATTATTTATTTATCTCAAAATATCCTCAAAGATATATTTCTATTTTCAATCCTTTGAAAACAGTTTCAAAACCCTTTTCTCTTTCTAGAATAAACTTTCCCCAAATATTTTCTATCTCCACTGAAATCACCAAGCACAAAACTAGATTTTAAAATAATTTAAAACACTTTACTTTAAAATATACTTAAAACAATTAAGTTAAATTACTTTAATAATTTGTTAAAAATACATACTATATGACTATTTGAAATAATGTTACTAAATAAAATATAAAACTAGATTTCACTTTTAAAAATAAAATACTGAATCACTCTTTAAATATTTATTTGCTATAATAGATTAAAAAGAAATACTTACTTTAGAATTTAAATATTTAGAAATAATAATTTTTTTTTGTTTTTTTTAAAATCATACTTCTTAAAACAACTTTAAACTCTTAATTTATATTTAAAAATTTACTTTGAAAGCGTACTTGGTTATTCAGAGAGAGATTTCCAATCTCAATCACTTAAATCAATTTTCCAAATTGATTCCCAATTTATTCCATTTGAAATAAATTTCTTTACTTACTCAGTTCATTTCAAAATTCATTAATTTTGGACTTTATTATTATTGTTATTGTTATTGTTATTATTTTATGTTTGATTTTAAATCTTCTAACTGAAATATACAACTTCAAATTTTCCCAATTCCTTCTTTAGTCTTCTTACATAATTTAAATCCTAAATTTAAAATAAATGAATTGTTCTTTTAAACAATAACATTGAGGTTAAGTTTCCTTAACTTTCTGTTTATTCAAATATTCCTTTCCATATACAGAATTTATTATTTAGCATTTTGAAAACTCTAATATTCTTATCCAATTCATTTTAATTTATTTACATTCTTTATAATTATTTACTTAAAAATTCACTTCTTTTATTATTTCTTTCCAAAAAAAGAAAAAGAAATCCAATGCTATATAATTTGATAACATAGAGTACCAGAATAATCCAAGCAACTATAGCATTCAATATCCAATATAATCCATCACAGAATATCCAAATAATCGTAACAGAGCATAATAAATTTAAAATATGTTGAGGGACCCGGTTGATCCCTCCAACCTGTCTTCCCTGAATCCACAGACGTTAGCACAACATAAATATCAATCCCAAAATATACCATGCTATAGCACATCAATCAATCCAACCATTCAAACAATTATTTAAATTTAATCATTTAAATTTAAATTTAAATTTAACTGAGTGAGATTAACTCACCTTTGTCCCTTAAATTTGCAATCCACTTTATTCTCGATTGTATTCCACATTTTCAGACCTTGAATAAACATTAGATGATTTTATTAATATTTGGATCAATCGAGTAATTAATTTACATTCTATAGTTTAATTAACTAAAAATTTAGTTCTAAACTAATGATTTCCCTTTTTAAAACTTTTAGTAATTAAAACGGGCTAATCTAAAAAATAATAATAATAATATTAAAACATGTATACTTAATTAATACGGGTATGTATATATACCTTTATTTTTATTTTATTTTTCCTGCCCAAACTTAAATTGCAGGAAATTAAACTTTTATATCAAATACAGGAATGTTACCTGCAAATGTAATTACTAAGTAAGAAAACAAATAAATTATTTAATAAATTTACTTCCCTGCTGTGTTATTATTATTTTTGTAAAACAAATAAGAACCGTAACAAAGAGATTATAGGTAAAGTTAAATTGGGAAAAACGAGATTACCTCCCAACGAACAGAAATCCAAATCGACGAACTCATCCTCTCGAACGTCTCGCGCAACCCATCCATGCCACAGTGCTCGAAACTAGCGACAACGCGCCTCTGAATCGCCTGAGTCTTATCCCATCCTCACGAACTCGCGCCAACGCACACACCGAGTTGCCAAACCCTACCGTGAAACCTTCTTCCTCTGCACGCCCCCAATCCTCAGATCCAATGGTACGAAATCGTGTCACCGTTATTCCATCACCTCCAGAATCGCCTGTGTGCCGCCACCGATGGTTCCCCACTCGCGAGTTGCATGCGAGTCCTTCCAGTTGCTGCGAAACGGTCTTGATTTAATTGAGAAATGAGAGGAAAGGGGGTTTCACGATTTCGAAAAAATCGAAAGAAAGGGGAAGAGAAACGCGACCATTTCCTTTGTTTTTTTTTTCGTTTCTCTGATTAAAGATAAAGGCTTCGGCCATTATTGAATGTTTTTTTTTTAAATCTGTTGTTGCTCGAACGCGAGAGAAGAGAAAAAGGGGCGAGGCTTTGATTACAAGGTTCGGCCCTATTGAGTTGCTCCCCTTTTTTTTTCACGCGACTTAAAGCTTCTCCATGAAGCTTCTTTTATTTATTTATTAATATATATATTTTTTCTTTTTAGTTCTAGCATTTTGGTAGTTGGTTGAACGACTAGGAATCGGAAAAGTATGTGATTAAACGGCAGGAAGATGGCGTATACCAGAAGTTTGATTAACTAAATTAAATTTCATCAAATTATTACCAATTAAATTTTCAACGTGTTTATATATCTTACGCCCATACAACAACTCCAAAAGCTACGAAAATTGATATCCGATAATAGTTCAATATTACGGACCCACTGGAGCTGGTTTCGTCGAATTCCGAGACTCTGCCTCGGGAGGCTATTTTTAAATTCAATTTAAACGATGAAGTTTCAAAACTGAACAAACTACTGTTAATTTCAAATTTTACAACTTCGATTGTTTTTAATGTTATCAATATAAATTTTACAAGCCTTCAAATTATTTTTAACATGCTTAAAATTCTAGATTCAACAATTTACTCTACTTCTAATTATTAAATTCTATTATTTAAGTATCAAATAAATAACGATATTTGTAATTCAAGTTAAAATTATTATATTGAATATTTAAAATCGATTTAATATTCCGATTTAAGTTGCTTAAAAATTCCGGGTCGTCACATTCCTTCCCCCTTAAAAGAATTTCGTTCCCGAAATTACTAGTTAGGAAGAATGGTCCAATACCCATTTATTTATCCCCAAAACCAAAAAAATTAACATCTAACCAACTATCTTTTACAAAAGACCATTATTATTCTTATTAACTGTCCAAACCTTTCCTTAGTTTGCAACAATCTATTTGCTCAACCCTTGCAGTTTTAATCTTAAAACCAATTTTGAATTATCAAAATTTTCTTAAAATTTTCTAACTCTCTAAATTTCCGAAAAGTTTTGCCAGCGTCTCCTTTGCGCGGCTAGCTCGGTACTACTACAAAAATGGCTCTACGGCCTCCCAAATCTCAAAAAGAAAACAAAAAGCCAAGTGGCTCAATCCAAATCCAAATCCAAATCAAATTCCATACCAAATTTAAATACGTACCTTTGTCGGCAATACAAATTTATCTCTTGAAATCAAATCCAATTTTCTTTTCCCTTTTATAATTCCTGCATAATCTGCTTAGTACTAATATCCAAACACAACATTCCATAAACATTTTATCGACTCCCCTACCAAATATCAATATTCATCCCAAATATCAACTTAGAATACATTTACAATATTCAATTCCCAATTAAGAATTGACCATTCTTTACTTAAGTTAACATAAGCATTTTACATGTTTCTTTATCTATTTCCATCTTACCATTTCAATTTATATTCATTTCTATTCAAATTGATTCTTTCATTTCCATATGAATCCAATTTATCTTTAACTTTGCATATATAACTTTTATTTGTCATTTATTAGTAATTCATATCATTACTTTAATTAGTTTCATTTACTAACTTATTTGAGTTTCCAATTCTAAATAGTTT
Source organism: Allium cepa (assembly GCA_030765085.1). Classification (NCBI taxonomy): domain Eukaryota; kingdom Viridiplantae; phylum Streptophyta; class Magnoliopsida; order Asparagales; family Amaryllidaceae; genus Allium; species Allium cepa. The sequence goes on along the minus strand of CM060931.1, from coordinate 1,022,724,939 downwards.
TGTCGTTAACAAAATTTCCAAAATTTTCAAAAATTTTCTAACTCCCAAAATTTCTGAAATTTTTTGGCAGAGTCCCCTTTGTACGGAGGAGCTTTTGCAATTTGACAAAAGAGATAAATATATATACATCGACCCACACGGTCGGAAAAACCAAAAACAGTTCATATTTCCTAATTTTATTGCGTAGGCGTACCTTATTTAGCATTTTAAGCAAGCGGCTTATTATTTTTAGCAAATAGCACTACCAAATCCAGCCACACGGCTTCCAGGTACCTATACTTACTCAATTTAAACATGTAAGTGTCGAATATATGAAGTTTAACAGTATATCACTTATTCACACTAGTTAAAACATATGAATTCTAAAAGAATCTCATACCAAACATTTTTCCGTAAGCAATTAATATAGTTTCATACTAATTCAACTGTTTCAATTAATTTATAAACCATTCTCATCCAATGTGAATGTTTTTCAATCCATTTGTATATAACTTCATTAATTTGGATGGTTTAAAACTCAATTGCTTACATTTAATTTATTTTTTTAAGCAAATTGAACTCATATTTAATTCAATTGCTTTCAAAATCAATTTATTTTACTTCCACCAACTCATAGAATTTTAATTACTTCCATTTACATCCAATGACAATTTATTCTATGCAATTTGACAAGATTTATGTGAATAAATAAGTATTTATGTTTATAACCAATTTAAATTGACTCCAACTCAATTTATACTTAATTCCATCCGATTTCGGATTTATTCACAATCCATATATTCTCAGTTTCATTGCATTTCAATTTTATTAACCAAAATTAGTTCATTCAAAACCATTAACAATTTAGGTACATCTCCATTACCAATTAAATTTTCCTTCTTATTTTAATTCATTCACATCCATTTATTTATATTTAAAACCATTCCGTAATTGTTTATTCCAAACTATTTTATTTAGCTCGAAAACAATCCAGGTTATTTCATTCAATAACCATTTCAATTATATTCATGATCTATTCATTTGCATTTCATTTAAAACCATTCTATTTTCTCATTGACTCCAAGTTAAACGGTTTACAATTTCTTATTTAAGAATTTCATTCCTTTGAAAATTATCGGCAACTCACCGAATTTTATTAAAATTAAAACTTAATTTTTACTTGATTTAAACCAATCCAATATCCTTAAACTTTGCTCAATTTGATTTCCATTCAACTCCTCATCTATTTAGCTTAAGTCAATTTACTTCAATTTATTCAAATTTTATACTTAAGCTCATTTTCATTTTCAAGTAAACCCTCTCTCAAGTAAATCTCATTTTTTTTAAATCTGCAATTTCATTTGATTGGTTATTATAAAATTTAACTTTCCAGATTCACTCATTCAACTTATTACAAGGCCGTTTCCAATTTACTTTCACTTATATGGATTTTATTTGTAATTCATTCCATCACTATTTTAATCCATTTCATTTTTATTCTATACTTCCCTAATTATATTTACTTTGTTTACACTTCAAGTCTAATTTTAATTAATAACTCAAGTTCTGATTCTATTATTCACTTTTAATTTACCATCCAATTTACTAACTCACAATTCAACCTCATTCTCAATTATTTTCACTTCATCAACAATTTGAATCAATTTTAATTTATAACTTGAGTTTATTTCCAACTTCATCATAAACTTATAATTCAATTCCATTAACTAATTTATTATCCAATTCATTCTCCCCTTATTCATAATCCAACACTTGAAATTTTATTCAAAATATCACTCCATTTAATTTTCTTAAGTTCAATATTTATTTTATACTTCAAGTTTGGATCCTCATTTCATTTTTCAATTTATCAAAATATTGATTTTGGGCATTGTATTCCATTTTCAATTTAATAAGTCACAACTTATTATTTTATACAATTCCATTCATCATAAGCTGGAATATATTCATCTTTTATTTTTAACTCAAGCCTTCTATTTATTTATAGCCCAAGCATATTTTATTTCCATGGATCTTTAATTCTTTTATAAGTTATTCTGGTTTATTTATTCCAATCCAATCCTTATCCGACTTATTTCCCATTTATTCAGGTAAGAATTTAATTTCATTAATTAATTCAATTGAATTCTCATCCCAACTCAATTTTACTTTAACTCGGATTTATTTAACTCAATTCGATTTCAACTCAATTCGAATACAACTGGATATTCTTTCAGCTTATTCAATTAATTTCAATCCAGTCAAATTTTTATTTTCAAATCCAAGTTAATTTCATTTTCAACTTTTCTCTTTAAATTTTAATTCCAACATTCAAAGCCTATATTTCCTTCCTGATTTAAAACTCAACTCAATTTTATAAGTTTACAATTTATCTCATCAGGATTTTTTAAACTCCCGGCTTTGGCTTCAAATCATTTTGAAATCTCCAATATCTCAAACCACATTTCTCAAAAAATTTAATCCAATCCTGGCTTTTATTTCCAACAAATTCCCTTTGAAATTGTCAAAAACATCTACTTTCCTAAACAAATCAATTTGGTAGCAATTCTTCACTTAGAAATTCGAAAATGAATACTGATGATGCGGCCGTCATCATCAGAATTATTTTCCAATAATCCAAGTGATTTCAATGCTATATTATTTCCAAAATCCATTTATAACAATTCCCTTTCAGAAATATCTCAAAAACAATGCTATCATTTATCTTCAAAACACCTCCAAATTTTCGGGATTTAAATTTCCAAATCCTGCTTAAATCAATTTTTTTCTATAATTCATTTGCATAGCTTATATTCATACAAATTCTCATTTGATTATACTTCAATTTATAATTTTACATTTATAATTCATATTTACAAATTTCATTTTATCATGAATTTATTCCTTCAAACTTTGATTATATTTCCATTTTCTAGTTAAATTTTCACTTAACAATGATAATACTTTAATATTATCATTTCTAACATCCAAGCAACCATATATTAGCTACATAGCTTTCAAAAACTATTCTTTATATCAAGATATGTTTTTGGGTAAAATTATTTCATTTACCCATATTTAAAACAATACCGTGTCGATTGCTCTATTCAAGTGTTTAGAAACCCCTTCAATACAGTTGCGCAGACTGTGTCGACGAAGGTTCATATGCCACTCAATAAATCAATCAACGCAATATTAAAACAATTTATATTCACTAACAAATACACGCTCATATCTATTAATACGCTCAAACTCATTATAGAGTACCATAGACTCTATTTTAAATGAGTAATTCCCACCAGAGCCAAGGTTATCACCAACCTAAGCTCTGATACCAACTGTGACGTCCTAGGCTTTCCGTACCCCTTGAGTTAACACTAGTCTACAACAATCAACTCAAGTTGCACAGAAATACGAACCATTTGGATTTAAGAAGAAGAGGTAGAAGAAGAGAATTGAAAACAACAACAGAATCTAACCATCGCAGCGGAATAAAATATAATAGATAATAAATAATCTTTACTCAAAATCAAATATATCTGTTTACATACATTACATCATCAGAGTACATCAGTCACAGCTCACATCAATACAATACAATGGATATACAACAACTCAAGGTACACAACAACTCAAACACAGCGGAATAATATATATATACAAGTACGGGAGTACGTCTCGTCATCCAGCTCGTCTCCTAAGCTCCACAACATTTATATCTTGTATTCTATAATACTCGGTCTGACCCGAGCATTACAGTTAATTAACACCCGAGTCAGTCTGGATTACCAGCGTGAGAAAAATCACACCCAATTGATTATTAAAGTTTCAAAAATCCTTTGAAAACAAAAGCATCTCGTAAGACCACGCCACAAATAAACATGTCGGGTTTTTACCTTACGATAGCTAAAATATTTTTATAGAAATCCTCTGATATTATAATAGGGTCTATATACAAATACTTATAAAATAGCCGAAATTGTTACATCTATTAAATTCCAGCTACTAGCCACAGAGTGGGTAATACAAACAAAACTCGTACAAGGCTCGTAGGGAGAATGGATTTCCAACTAATGACTAGGCACTGGGGTACCACCTGTCACAGTACAGGGCCTAGATCACCGTACCGAGGATTACTCCCTTCATCCCCTGCAACACAAGGCCGGAACCATTCCTTACTGAACAGTCCCGAACAAGATAAACCCCGTGGTTGGCGCGACCAACCACCCACTAAGCCGAAATATATAAGGGACATCTAGACAGGGGAATTATCTTGTCCTGCTTGGGCATGACCCACCTAACCTTGCTGCATATCCCTTGATTTTTCAGTCATTCCCATTTGATGAGGCTTGAGGCTAAGCGTTACCTTTTAGAACGTTTCACTTAGAATGCCCATCTCCCACCTGACGATGTTTCGCAAGCATTCATCCATACAAGTCCATCCCGGGTTCGAACCGAACCGAAGGCACTACTCCTACTACACCCATTTTGGAAATATCCTCAGGATTAGCAGCGACTAGCCCTTGCACTTCACTGCTCCATCTTCGAATCCAAAATCGTTTACACGAAACGCACAAACCGGATCGAAGTGGTTTTCGAGAAATTAATCTCGATCCCGGACTCTTCGAAACGATTAGCTCATTTGGCCAATATTGATAGTCGGTTATTTAACTATCAATTAACATTCACAAACATCCATCAAACAATAAATTATTTCCCAAATTATTTATTTATCTCAAAATATCCTCAAAGATATATTTCTATTTTCAATCCTTTGAAAACAGTTTCAAAACCCTTTTCTCTTTCTAGAATAAACTTTCTCCAAATATTTTCTATCTCCACTGAAATCACCAAGCACAAAACTAGATTTTAAAATAATTTAAAACACTTTACTTTAAAATATACTTAAAACAATTAAGTTAAATTACTTTAATAATTTGTTAAAAATACATACTATATGACTATTTGAAATAATGTTACTAAATAAAATATAAAACTAGATTTCACTTTTAAAAATAAAATACTGAATCACTCTTTAAATATTTATTTGCTATAATAGATTAAAAAGAAATACTTACTTTAGAATTTAAATATTTAGAAATAATAATTTTTTTTGTTTTTTTTTTTAAAATCATACTTCTTAAAACAACTTTAAACTCATAATTTATATTTAAAAATTTACTTTGAAAGCGTACTTGGTTATTCAGAGAGAGATTTCCAATCTCAATCACTTAAATCAATTTTCCAAATTGATTCCCAATTTATTCCATTTGAAATAAATTTCTTTACTTACTCAGTTCATTTCAAAATTCATTAATTTTGGACTTTATTATTATTATTATTGTTATTGTTATTATTTTCTGTTTGATTTTAAATCTTCTAACTGAAATATACAACTTCAAATTTTCCCAATTCCTTCTTTAGTCTTCTTACATAATTTAAATCCTAAATTTAAAATAAATGAATTGTTCTTTTAAACAATAACATTGAGGTTAAGTTTCCTTAACTTTCTGTTTATTCAAATATTCCTTTCCATATACAGAATTTATTATTTAGCATTTTGAAAACTCTAATATTCTTATCCAATTCATTTTAATTTATTTACATTCTTTATAATTATTTACTTAAAAATTCACTTGTTTTATTATTTCTTTCCAAAAAAAATAAAAAATCCAATGCTATATAATTTGATAACATAGAGTACCAGAATAATCCAAGCAACTATAGCATTCAATATCCAATATAATCCATCACAGAATATCCAAATAATCGTAACAGAGCATAATAAATTTAAAATATGTTGAGGGACCCGGTTGATCCCTCCAACCTGTCTTCCCTGCATCCACAGACGTTAGCACAACATAAATATCAATCCCAAAATATACCATGCTATAGCACATCAATCAATCCAACCATTCAAACAATTATTTAAATTTAATCATTTAAATTTAAATTTAAATTTAACTGAGTGAGATTAACTCACCTTTGTCCCTTAAATTTGCAATCCACTTTATTCTCGATTGTATTCCACATTTTCAGACCTTGAATAAACATTAGATGATTTTATTAATATTTGGATCAATCGAGTAATCAATTTACATTCTATAGTTTAATTAACTAAAAATTTAGTTCTAAACTATTGATTTCCCTTTTTAAAACTTTTAGTAATTAAAACGGGCTAATCTAAAAAAAAAAATATATTAAAACATGTATACTTAATTAATACGGGTATGTATATGCACCTTTATTTTTATTTTATTTTTCCTGCCCAAACTTAAATTGCAGGAAATTAAACTTTTATATCAAATACAGGAATGTTACCTGCAAATGTAATTACTAAGTAAGAAAACAAATAAACTATTTAATAAATTTACTTCCCTACTGTGTTATTATTATTTTTGTAAAACAAATAAGAACCGTAACAAAGAGATTATAGGTAAAGTTAAATTGGGAAAAATGAGATTACCTCCCAACGAACAGAAATCCAAATCGACGAACTCATCCTCTCGAACGTGTCGCGCAACCCATCCATGCCACAGTGCTCGAAACTAGCGACAACGCGCCTCCGAATCGCCTGAGTCTTATCCCATCCTCATGAACTCGTGACAACGCACACACCGAGTTGCCAAACCCTACCGTGAAACCCTCTTCCTCTGCACGCCCCCAATCCTCAGATCCAATGGTACGAAATCGCGTCACCGTGATTCCATCACCTTTAGAATCGCCTGTGTGTCGCCACCGATGGTTCCCCACTCGCGAGTTGCATGCGAGTCCTTCCAGTTGCTGCGAAACGGTCTTGATTTAATTGAGAAATGAGAGGAAAGGGGGTTTCACGATTTCGAAAAAATCGAAAGAAAGGGGAAGAGAAACGCGACCATTTCCTTTGTTTTTTTTTCGTTTCTCTGATTAAAGATAAAGGCTTCGGCCATTATTGAATGTTTTTTTTAAATCTGTTGTTGCTCGAGCGCGAGAGAAGAGAAAAAGGGGCGAGGCTTTGATTACAAGGTTCAGCCCTATTGAGTTGCTCCCTTTTTTTTCACGCGACTTAAAGCTTCTCCATGAAGCTTCTTTTATTTATTTATTAATATATATATTTTTTCTTTTTAGTTCTAGCATTTTGGTAGTTGGTTGAACGGCTAGGAATCGGAAAAGTATGTGATTAAACGGCAGGAAGATGGCGTATACCAGAAGCTTGATTAACTAAATTAAATTTCATCAAATTATTACCAATTAAATTTTCAACGTGTTTATATATCTTACGCCCATACAACAACTCCAAAAGCTACGAAAATTGAAATCTGATAATAGTTCAATATTACGGACCCACTGGAACTGGTTTCGTCGAATTCCGAGACTCTGCCTCGGGAGGCTATTTTTAAATTCAATTTAAACGATGAAGTTTCAAAACCGAACAAAATACTGTTAATTTCAAATTTTACAACTTCTATTGATTTCCATGTTATCAATATAAATTTTACAAGCCTTCAAATTATTTTTAACAGGCTTAAAATTCTAGATTCAACAATTTACTCAACTTCTAATTATTAAAATCTATTATTTAAGTATCAAATAAATAACGATATTTGTAATTCAAGTTAAAATTATTATATTGAATATTTAAAATCGATTTAATATTCCGATTTAAATTGCTTAAAAATTCCGGGTCGTTACAACCCGTCTCCTCGATCCTCAGAAATCGACACTAATACATCCACGGTATTCACGTGCCGTAAATCCAAATGCCGGGAAGGCAGATTATCAAGTGTGTAAAAGAAAATAAAGATAGAAAATAACAGAATAATATAATCTCACATCGCATTCAACATTTATAATTATACATAATGATCAGAGTCAAATACATATCTAGCAGGATAGTTATAACCGTCTATCCGTACATATGCTAGAAATACATACTACATAACACAATGGAAAATGGGTAGATTACTACATAAGGTACTTCAGCTTCATCGCTCCAAAAGACTTGTCCAAAATGCTCCCCAACATGCTCCAAAATGCTCCTAAGTTATCCTGACTACACGGCTGCCCGGAAAATAGGGCACCCAGAGTTTAAAGGGAAAAACAAACTCCGGGTCAGTCATGAGACTGGTGTGAGAACTCATAGTACGATGTTTTTGAAAACAAAAAGGTATCTCATAAGACCATGTCGCACATAAATACGGAACGACTTTTTACCTTATGATAACCAAAACTCTTTATTACGCAAAATTTAGGGATATTATTTTTAATGACATTCTTTGAAAACATTTTCAAATAAACTTATTAATCTTAGCCGAAATTGTTACATTAATTAAATTCCAGCATACTAGGTTTACAATCAAGTCCGAAGGTTCTTATTGGAGAATGAATTTCCATACAAATGACCAGGTGAAGGGACTACCTTCCGGTAGTACATCTCTAGAAGAATGTACCTAGAAACCATCACAAAGTTTCTCTACCAACACAAGACCGTCCTACCTCTGCAACTAGATAGTACCGAATATGTCATCCCCCGGACGTTACCGACCTTTATCCGAGAGCTCTCTTCGCATACATCCACATTAATTTACATCCCGAACGTCATAGCGGGAAGAAATATATCTAGAAGGGGATGATCATACCCTAACCGGGAATGACCCACTTAGCCTTGCCGCATCTAACCCTGTTACGGTCATTTCCGGTTGATGAGGCTCGAGGCTACGATTACCTTTTCATATAGCACATATTCTTTCATTTTGAATGCCACATTACCATTCCACATTCACACGACTGATTTCTACAAACGTATAACTTCCTGCGCACGTATGTCTCGGGAAAAGGTGTTAAGCTAAGAGAATGTGTCTTCTCCGCCACCGACTGATATACTTTATAGAAACCACTCATTATGATTTGGAATGCAAGGTCAGACATTCATCCATACAAGTTCGTTCTGGGACCGAACGAAACCGAAGGCACCTTCCTCGGCCATTACTAGGCGGGAAGCCCTTGTGGTTTTGAGGTTTTTCATAACAAAGAGACCACTGCTACAATATAGTAAATCGGGAGTTTATCCCCAATTAATCAACAAGCAGTCCCTCGTTATTATTCATCTCAATATCTCCGTCTTCAAACATCTTCATTCTTCGAACACGTAAACTGGTTCGAAGTGGTTTTCGGATAGGAATTAACCAAATCCGACCCCGGTTCCTTCGAAATCCAATCATCGATAAAAATGATGTAATTAGGTGATTGTTTTTCGATTCATTCATTTTCCTTTACCAAAATACATTCGAGAGATATATAATTTCAAAATATTCTTTTAGTGAATACGGAATCATTTAAACCTCTTTTTGAATATTTCTCAAATCATTTTTAAAGAATATCTTTTAAGAAAATAGGATTATAGAAATCATTCTACTTTTATCCAAAATCAACTTCTGTATTCAACGAGTGCTATGAGCGGAATAACGTTGAGATCACCTTTTAAATTCCACGAATATGACAAGTTCCCTCTTCGGATTTTAATGATGAGTATAAGGAGATTATTTCGATAAAATCCAAGTTGAGCATCCTGGTATTCATTTCGATATGTTCCACCCCTCGCCTAAAAGAGAAAACTAAGGCCAGGTAAGTTCAGGGCACTGGTTGCTCCATCCCTAACCTTAGTTACACACCTTGTTTTCACTTTTAGATCTCACAGGCAGGACACATGTACTAGTCGTTTCCGTATACTCATTTTCTCTTTTAAAATCACTTAACTATTTGTTTAACCATCTTTGAAATAATGTTAAATTGTTCAAATTTCTTTTGAAATGCTTTATTATTCACTTAAAAACATTTACTAAGGATTTGAGAAAGAATTGTTAAGTTTCCAACTTTATTTCAAAAGTTATTGAAAAGCGTTTACAGAAAGTGTTGCAAAAAGGGCTTTAAAAGCTATATTCTTCAAAACAACTTTCATATCATTTAGAAAACCATCTTTCTAACTGAAACGACCCGCAAATCCATACCCCTTGAGTCAACACTATTCTACCTAAATCAACTCAAGTTGTACAGAAATACGAACCATTTGGGTTAAAGAAGAAGAGGTAGAAGAAGAAAAAATAGAAAACAACATCAGAATCTAACCATCGCAGCGGAATAAAATATAATAGATAGTAAATAATTTTTACTCAAAATCAAATATAACTGTTTACATACATTAAATCATCAGAGTACATCAGTCACAGCTCACATCAATAACATACAATGGATACACAACAACTCAACAGCGGAATAATATATATACAAGTACGTGAGTACGTATCGTCATCCAGCTCGTCTCCTGAGCTCCACAGCATCACATCCTGTATCCTATAATACTCGGTCTGACCCGAGCATTACATTTAAATAACACCCGAGTCAGTCTGGATTACCAGCGTGAGAAAATCACACCCAATTGATTATTAAAGTTTCAAAAATCCTTTGAAAACAAAAGCATCTCGTAAGACCACACCACAAATAAACATGTCGGGTTTTTACCTTACGATAGCTAAAACAATTTTTATAGAAATCCTCTGATATTATAATAGTGTCTATAGAAAGTAAATAGAATCTAGCTGAAATGCTTGCATCTCACGTTTCAGCAATAGTTGGGCACAATCAAAACCGTACGGACGCGTAGGGAAAATGGATTCCAACTAATGGCTAGGCACTGGGGTACCACCTGTCACAGTACCTGGTCTAGATCAGCGTACCGAGGAGCCACCCTAACTCCCCTGCAACACAAGACCGGAACCATCCCTTACTGGACAGTCCCGAGCAAGATCACCCCGCGGTTGGGATCAGCAACCGCCCACTAAGCCGAAATAAAGGGACTTCTAGACAGGGATGACCTCACCCTCTAGTGGGGGCTACCCACGAAGCCTTGCTGCATATCCCCTGATTTTCAGCCATTCCCATTTGATGAGGCTTGAGGCTAAGCGTTACCTTTATGGAACATATTTCTTAGAATGCCCATCGTCCACCTGACGATGTTTCGCAAGCATTCATCCATACAAGTCCGTCCCGGGTTCGAACGGAACCGAAGGCACTATTCCTACTACATCCATTTTGGAAATATCCTCAGGATTAGTAGCGACTAGCCCTTGTACTTTACCGCTCCATCTTCGAATCCAAAAATCATTTTCACGAAACGTACAAACCGGATCGAAGTGGTTTTCGAGAAATAAATCTCGATCCCGGTCTCTTCGAAACGATCAACGCAGTTGGCCAATATTGATAGTCGGTTCTTTAACTATCAATTAATATTCACAATCAACCATCAACCAATAAATAATTTTCCCGAATTATTTATTTCTCTCAAAAATATCTTCACAAGATATATTTCTACTTTTCAAACCCTTTTGAAAACAGTTTTAAAACTATCTTCCTTTCTCAGAATCAATTTCCCAAATAATTTCTATTTCCACTAAAATCGCCAAGCGCAAAACTTAATATTTCTAAAATAAATTTAAAAAAAAACACTTTACTTTGAAATATATTTTAAAACATTCATTTTAAAAACTACTTCAGTAATTTACTAAAAATACATACTATATGATTTTTTTGAAAATAAAGTTACCTTTTAAAATATAAAACTAGGTTTTCACTCTTAAGAATAAAATACTAAGTCACATTTAAATAGTTATTACAATAATAGATTTGAAAAATATTTACTTATGAATTTTAAACATTCAGAAATAATAAAATTTCTAAAATATGCTTTTTAAAACCACATTAAACTTTTATCTTATATTTAAATTTTCTTTAAAAACGTACTTGGCTATCCAGGGAAATATACTTCCCTTCACATTCTTCTTGAAATTCTAATTTCTATCACTTGAATCAATTTCCAAATTGAATTCCAATTTTCTTCCTTTCTATTTCAAAATCTGTAACGACCCAGAATTTTATTTAATTAAAATTTGAATATTTAATTTATTTTAAATATTAATGAGTGAATTTTTAAGTCAAATAAATTTTTATTTGAATAATTGGATTTAATTGAATAATTAAATCGATAATTTAAAATGTTAAATTATGGAAATAATTGAAAATTGGGTTAAATATGATTGAAAATGATTTGTAAAATTTTATTTTATCATATTGGAGTTAGAATGATATTTTAGAACTTTTAAAATCGAATTAAAAGTTAATTTGTGAAAATTGAATATTTTAATATTTAAATCGACTAATGAAAATAGTCAATTTTTGAACAATCTCAGAATTGAACGAAACCAGTTCCATTGGATCCGTAATAGTTAGTTATTACCGGATTTCAATTTTCGTGTCAATCGGAGTTATCGTTTGATCGTGGCAGCTCGAAACGCATCGAACTATTTTTAATTTTAATTTGGCGAGTTAAAATAGCCATTTTTCAAAAATCTTGGATTTCGACGAAACCAGTTTCATCGGATCCATAATGTGATATTATTGTAAGGTTTCAAATTTCGTGTCAATTAGATTTACCGTTTGTCCGGTACGAATTAAAACGCCTAGGAATCGATTTAAATCGGTTTAATTTAAATTGAGTGTTTATAGCCATAACTCGCACAGATGTCCGAATTAGTTTTCGAAACCTGTTCCATTGTGTCCGGAACGCGGGGTAAACCCTAGAAACGCTGGTTACGGCGCGTAAATCGGAGTTCGGAATTTCCGGAATGAATAGTGTTTCGTTCGGTTCCTTATAAATAGCCCACCATTCACAAATAAAAAAAAAAGAAATTAACCTAACCCTAAACGTTGCAGCCGCCTCCTCTATTTCAAAGGCCAGAAACGTTCGATCTTTCCCCCTCAATCACTCTCAATCTACAAAGAATTAGCCAAAGTGTTCAACACGGAAGTCGAAGAGCATGAAGAGAGCTAGAAATCTATACGGTTGAGATCTGAGACGACGTCGTATGGATGGAGAAAGGGGGGGCCGACAGTGGCCAGGTGCGCACGCCATACGAGGTGGAATAGGTGGCCGAGTATGCCAAGGTTATGGCCGAGCATAGTAGTGGTGATGCTCTTCGAGATGGAGTATCTGGATCGTGTTCAAATCACTTGAAATGGTTGCAATAATTAACCCTAAATATCAAGTGGTGGGTTCAGCTAACCTGTAGAAGTCACGCATGTTGGGTAAGAAAGCATATGGACGGCAAGGATCTGGAGGCATAGGATCTAATGGTGGTGATTAGTTAGGTTTAAAATTAATAAAATTATGTTGTATTTGTTTATATAAATACGAGTAAACTTCATAAAATCATAACTTTTTCATACGAGGTCGAAAACGCGCGAAACCAGTTGCGTTGGAATCGTATGGACGAGCACTACGCGATGGAATTGGATTGGAGTCGTTTGGAGTTAGTGAGAATTTCGGGTAAAATTAAACGCACGTTTAATTTTATTCGAAATAAATCGCTAAAACGAAATTGAAATCAAGGTGAGAACTTCTCACTCAATCGAATCAGTTTCGATTTTATTTTAAATAGTTAGATTTAAAATATTTGAATGCATGTTTGAATGATGATTGTTATCTATTGATTGTTAAAATAGACATTATGCGCCGTTAGTAAGCGGATGTTATTTATTAAAAACATATACCGCGAATATTTCATAAACAGTGAAATTGGTATTATATATAATAGCAATATATATATATATATATATATATATATATATTGGCATATGTATATATTGCAGTTGTTGATTTCCCGCATTTTTTAGCGGATGAGACCCTATTGCGCCGTCTATTAAGCGGATAATATTTTAAATCCCATATACCGCGATAATTTCATACTGGAGCGAAATTGGTATTGTGCTAATGTTTGTGGATGCAGGAAAACAGGTTGGAGGGATCCAACTGGATTCCTCAACAGTATTTATTTGATTTTAGATATTTTGATATTTGATGGATTATCATATCGATATATGATATCGTTGTTGTCGTGATTGGCTATTTGGTATGTAGCATCATTGGACCAAATTTTGAAATTTTAAAATGATTTTTAAAGTGGTTTTTGAAAATATACTATATGTTTGGAAATTGATTCATTTTAAATAAATAAACGATATAATTTTTAAAGTTATAAAAATTATGATTTTTGAGAAATATAGTTAAAAACTGATTTTTGAAAATATGATGCTAATGATTTTATAAAATAGTTAAATCGGGATTTCTGAATTTATTGTAAAAAGTTTAAATATAGGATTTATAAAATTTGATTATTTTATAAATCAAAATGATGAAATTATAAATGAATTTAAAGACGTTTTAAAATAGTAATATAAATTGATTTATATAAAAAGATTTATTAATTGATAATTTATAAATAGTAAGATTTATAAATTTTGTGAAGTTATTAAAGAATATATTTGGATAAATAATTGAATCTTATAAGTTATAAGATTTATAATTATGAAGTTTAAAAGAACGATTTTGTAAAATAATCATTTTATAAGTATTTAACTTATAATATGGACTTTTGGTTCATAATTGAGATATAAAGTGAATAGGTTAATAAAGGAATTTATAAAAGGAAGTTGTTATAAAACAAATAGAAATGGAATTTATAAACGTTGTTTTATAAAATTCGCAAACGACTTATTTTGATAAGTAAATTGTTGTAACCTATTAATGGAATTATATTCACGTTTTGACTGTGAATAATCCTTTGAAATAAAATGAATAAAAGGATGAAAGTTGTTAACGTAGTATATTCACATTTTTGAATAGTGAATAATATGTTAAAGAAATTGTTTTGAATGTGATGTTTTAAATTGAATTAAAACGATCTAACGATGTTTTAAGATATGTTGAGATTCGAAACCATAGATTTCAACATTGATTGTTGAAATAGACGTTTTCGAGAAATAGAAGGAAATGGTGGACTATAACACTGTTGTTATAGTAAATGATTTCCGAAAGGAAATGTTTTGTATAGTATTGGGATTTATATATCTATTTTAATTTCGAATCCCTATACTAGTGATTTTGGGTTGTCGTAACGATGTTTTACGCAACATTCGTTTTGGCCCAAATAAATATGTTTAAGAGAATGATTTCCTTAAAGAATGAAATATATACTTAATCTCGATTTAAGTATATTGAATATTTTCTAAGTGTTGAAAATAAATAAAATTTGTGAATTACTTATGAATAAGTAAGGATGGAAATGTTTTCCAATATAAAGTGAATATTTTGAGAATTTATCTTTTTGAAGATAAATTGAAATGAATAATTGAAATCGTATATGCATGGATATTTGGGAATGAAAATTCACTATGGAATTTATGGATGAAAAGGAGAATTTGTTTAAAAAATAAATATTGATTTATTTTTGAAGTGTGAAATTATATATCTAGTAAAAATATTTCGGAAAATAAATAATTTGGAAAATTATTTGGAAACTGGTGATGTGTGCATATCCATTGATAGTTCAATAACCGACTATCAATATTTCCCTTTGAATGGGTAATTGATGTGATTTGTTTGAATTTGAATGCCACACTTATTTTTGAATAAGCGCTCACTATTCGGGTTAACCGGGAAAGGACCATGGGGTCGTATAACCCATTCCGAATATGTGATACGTCGTTATGAATTGCATTTGAAGATCGGTGTTGAAGAACGGATCTTTTTGAAAGCTAAAGGACAACTCGTCGATTGTCTTTGCACCGAGTAGCTACGATATAGAGACTCCCTATGTGATGGGAAGTCCGGACGTGATTAGAGATTATCCGGATTGCAAGGACTTCTTTGTAAGTGCCTTCGGTTTTGTTCGAGCCCGGAACAGACTTGTATGGATTGTATGTCTGACATTACAAATTGAGATATAAAGCAGATTTCATTCAAATATATTTCTGTTGGTGGCGGAGAATTTATTCTTTTAGCTTAACACCCTTCTCTGAGACGTACGAGCTCAGAGGTTATGTAGTTGAATGTTATCAGCGATATATTCCCAATTTGGTAATGTGACATGCTGAGTGTTGCTGAAATGATCATTGTGTTGATTATTTGTGATAGGATCATTTATTTGATCGTCTATCTTGGTGATCATTTCTATGATCATTTGTTGACCCAAAGCATGGCTTTTGTATAAAGTATGTTTTTGTGGACGTGACTTTGTCGAGCCTCACACCCCGTGAATGGTCAAAACAGGAAAGAAGCAGCAAGGTTATGAGGGGTAGCGCCCTTTAGGATGTGTGCATTTCCTTCTGGAAAAGGGTGGTATCATGGTATGGAGCCCAGATACTTACTCATGTTGAAAACACTTTATGATTGTGTGAATTGATTGCGAGCGCTCGGTGATAAAGGTCCCAAAGGACCAGGGGATGGCATATTCGGTCAGTTGTTATTCAGTTAGGGGTAACCCGGCCTTGTGTTGGTAGAGATCCGGTTTGGTTCTCGGGGATGTCCATCCAGAGGCATTCTCATGTGGCAATGGGAAGTTCCTTGGCCTGATCATTCGTTGGAAATCCAAAGAAACAATACGAGACTTGTACGGTTTTAGTTGTATAACCTGCTATGGAATGTGGCGGTAACCTGCTATTGAACATAGTTAGCTATAGTAGGCATACGATAATGGTCGTATGTTGGCTAAGATTTATATTCTACTTTCGAAATGAATTTTTCCTACACTATGCACTAGTAATAATATCAAATGTTCTTTTAAATGCGTATCAAGCATCTTTGACTATCATAAGGAGAAATCTCCTCCGATTCTGCGTTTGCATTGTGTGTGTGTGCGGGAGGCCTTATGGTAGTCTCATTTTTAAAAGCATTGCGAATTGATTTTAAAAAATATTCCTCTATTTTGTTTTCAAAGATAAATAAACTGTTTTGAGTTCTCACACCAGTCACATGACTGACTCGGAGTTTATTGTTTTCCTTCCTAAACTCTGGGTGCCCACCAATTTCCACATGGGCAGTCAAGAGTTAGGTTTATCAGGATATTCTGGAATTCAGGAGTTGCTGGAGGCAAGATGGATGGCATGGCGTATTACTAATTTATATAGTATTTCTTTTTCCGCTGCACTGTTTGTTGTTGTTGTTGTTATACAGTCTGATGATATGATGTAATGAAATGTAATGTATGTGATGTAATAACTGATATAGTTCTTTGTTTAAAGATTATTCATTTATTATTATATGTTGTTCCGCTGCGAATTGTGAGATTCTGTTATTGTTCTGTTGTGTTCTGTTCTACCTTATTTTCTATTTTCTTTTCTCTCTATCTTCTGTCTTTTCTGTCTTTTTCTTTTTCTTAAACCCTCAGTGTTCGGTTTTCCGTCGTTCGATTGCTCGGCAGTCGATAAAGTGAGTATCGATGTTGAATTTTCGGAAGTCGAAGAATCGGGTCCTGACAAAATCCATTAATTTTAGATTTTATTTCCTTAATTATGAGTTAAATTACTTTTAACTGAAAATACAAATTCTTAGATTTCTCAAGTTACTTCTTTATTCTTTAAATAAATTTAAACTTTAAAATAATTCTTTATTCCTTTACTTAATATAACTTGAGTTTACAATTTATAAATTTCTATTTATTCAAAATTCTTTTCATACTCAAAATTATTTATTAGTATTTTAATACTACTCCTGTTTCTTTCCAATTCATTCTTAATTCATTCAAGTTTTCTATAATTATTTCGCTTACAAATTCACTTCTTTTAATTTCTTTCCAAAATCCAATTTATATAAAAAAAATTCTTTTTTTTATTCATTTTACCCAAATATATCCAATCAACCATAGCATTCAATATTCCCACATAATTCATCATTGAATATCAAATAATCACAACAGAGAATATTGAATAATTTAAATAAATGTGAGGGGTCCAGTTGGATCCCTCCAACCTGTTTTCCCTGCATCCACAAATGTTAGCACAATATAATATGCCAATTCCAAAATATCATACTATATCACATCCATCAAGTCAGCCATTCAAACAATTATTTAAATTTAAATCATTTAAATTTAAATTTAACCGAGTGAGATTAACTCACCTTTGACCAAAGATTTGCAATCCGATCCACACCGGCTTGATTTCTTTTAGAATTTAACCTTGTATAAACATTTATACAGTTTATTAACATTTGAACTAATCAAATGACTAACTCCATTTATTAAATTTAATTTAACATCTTCAAACTAATAAATTTTCTTTTTTCTCCTTTTACTGCAACCATATATTTATCTATATATATGTTTTATTATTAAATTTATAATCTGTATATATTTATATACTTTGTTGCAGTTAACTTTGAAATATATATATTTAAATTTTAACAGTAATCTATTAAATCCCAAAATTAAATTGTAAAAAAAACAAAGAATACCTTACTGCCCTCGAAACTTCGATCTGCCATCGCGACTACCACTGCGACGAACTCCAACAATCCATAACCAAGCTAACGGCTTCCACGAGAACCACGTCTATCACGATGCCGCAACTTTGCTTGTCACGCTGAAGCCACCTGGTCGCCTCGACTAGATTGAAACGCATCGCGACCTCCCTTTCTTATGTGTCTCGGCTACAACAACTAGCCCTAGATCTATCACTCGCACAGACAGAAAGATGAAGGGGAAGCTCGATCGATTTAAATTAGGTTTTAAAGAGGAGGATCAAAAGGGAAAATCGATTTCATTTTAAAAGAGGGGAAAGGTTCGGCCATTGATTTGTGACCGAGTTTGAAAGGGGAATGCGCGATTGAAGAACGAAATAATTTCGTTCGAGCAGATAAAAGATTGAGGGGAAAGATGAAAAAGAAGTTCGGCCATTTTTTTCTTCTGTTTCTTCAAGCATTTCGAATTGAAAGGATAAGGTCTCGCGTTCGAAAAGAAATAGGGTAAGAGATGGTGTGTTCGTGAAGGCAAAGGAGGCGTGTTGAAGACGCCTTGTTACAGTGTTCATCATCATCATTTTTTCTTTTTTTCAACTTCAAATCGATTTTTATTAATTAAACTTTCAACACGTTTATAAACCGTACACTCACACACTAATTTCGATTATTACGAAATTTGAAATCCGATAATAACTCAATATTACGGATCCAATGGAACTGGTTTCGTCGAATTCCGAGACTGTCCCTCGGAAGGCTATTTTTTTTGAATTTAAACGATATAAATTTCTAAACTCAATAAACAATTCCAAATTTAATTTCAACACCTTTACTATCTTCAGTTTTATCGATATAAATTTTACAAGCCTTCAAATTATTTTTAACAGACTATAAAACTCTAGATTCAACCCTTTACCCAACTTCAACTTATTTAATTAAATAGTTAATTATCAAATAATTGGTGGTATTTGAATTCAAGTTAAAATTAACATTTAAATATTCAAAATCAATTGAATATTCCAATTTCAAATGCTCAAAAATTCCGGGTCGTCACATTCCTCCCCCCTTAAAAGAATTTCGTCCCCGAAATTACAAGTTAGGAAGAATGGTCTAATACCCGTTTACTTATCCCCAAATCCAACAATTCAACATCTTACCAACGATCCTTTATATAGAAGACCCATTATCATTCTTATTAACTTCTCAACTCACCCACAGTTTCAAACTATACTATTTGTTTAACTATTCAAGTTTCAGTTTAAAACCAAATTTTGAATTATCAAAATTTTCTCAAAATTTTTCTAACTCCCTAAATTTCCGAAAAATTTCGCCAGCGTCTCCTTTACGCGGCTAGCTCGGTACAACTACAAAATGGCTCTACGGCCTCCCAAATCCAAAAAGAAAACAAAAGCCAAGTGGCTCAATCCAAATCCAAGTCCCAATCAAATTTCATACCCAATTAAAATGCATACCTTTTGTCGGGCAATTCAAATTTTATCCTTTGATATCAAACCCAATTTCTTTTTCCTTTATAATACCTGCATACCTGCTTAGCACCAATATCCAAACACAATATTCCAAAACATTTTATCGATTTTTTTCACAAAATGCCAATATCTATTCATCCAAATATTAACTTGGAATATATTTTTATTACCAATTTCCAATTAAGAATTCACTATTCCTTTCTTAAGTTTGGTATAAGTATTTAATATGCTTTTTATATTCATTATCACCTTACCACTTCAGTTTATATCATTTCTATTCAAATTGATTCTTTCATTTCCATATGAATTCAATTTATCTCACTCTAAATATATAAATTTTATTTGTCATTTATTACTAATTCATATCAATATTTTAATTAGTTTCATTCACTAACTTATTTCAATTCTTAGTTTGAAATTGTATTGTCGTTAATAAATTTCCAAAAAATTTCCAAAAATTTTCTAACTCCCAAAATTTCTGAAATTTTTTGGCAGAGTCTCCTTTGTACGGAGGACTTTTGCAATTTGACAAAAGATATAAATATATCTACATCGACCCACACGGTCGGAAAAACCAAAAACATCTCATATTTCCTATTTTTATTGCGTAGGCGTACCTTATTTAGCATTTTAAGCAAGCGGCTTATTATTTTTAGCATATAGCACAATCCAATCCAGCCTCACGGCTTCCAGGTACCTGTACTTACTCAATTTAAACATGTAAGTGCCAAATATATGCAGTTTAACTATATTTCACTTATTTATAATAGTTAAAACATATGAATTCTAAAAGAAACTCATACCAAACATTTTTCTGTAAGCAATTTATATAGTTTCCATGCTGATTCAACTGTTCCAATTTATTCATAACCATTTTCACTCAATTCGGGTGGTTTTCGATTCATTCGTATACAATTCCATCAATTTGAATGGTTTAGAATTCAATTGCTTACTTTATATTTTATTCTTAAGCAAATTGAACTCATATTTAATTCAATTGCTTTCAAAATCAATTTATTTTACTTCTATCAACTCATAGAAATTTTAATTGCTTCCATTTAGATCCAATGATATTTATTCTATGCAAATTTAACAAGATCTATGTGAACAACCAAATATTTATGTTTTATAACCAGTTTAAATGGATTTCAACTCGATTTATACTTAATCCTATTTCATTCTCAAATTTATTCATAATCTAAATATTCTCATTTCAATGTATATCAAATTTTGAATACATTCACTTGTATTTCATTTTATTACAAACTAGTTCATCCAAAACTATTAACAGCTTAGGTTCATCTTCATTACTAATTAAATCCCCTCTTATCTTAATCCAGTGACAAACATTTATTTAGCTCGACACATTCCATTTAAATTTCCATTTACAATCCATTCATTTACATTTCATTCCATATTTGTTTATTCCAAACTATTTTATTTAGCTCGAAGACAATCCAAGCTATTTCATTCAATAACCATTTCTCAACTTATTTAAACCACATTTCATTTGATACTTATTTATTCCATTATTTATTTATTCAATATAATATTAGTTTATCCACATTCAATTCATTTTAAATGTTTATTTCCTTAAATATTATTTACAACCCACCAAATTTTATTCCGATCCAATTTTTTTTTTTTTTTTTTTTACTTGGTTTAAATTCCATCCAATATCTTTAAACTTGGTTTTTAAGTTGAATTCAATTCGACTTTCCTTCATTCATTTAGCTTAAGTCCATTAACCTCAATTTATTCAAATTTTACACTTAAACTCATTTTCATTTTACAAGTAAAATTTCTCTTTTCAATTTAACTTGATTTTATTCTAATTCAATCCCCTTTTAAATCTGCAAAGTTCATTTGATTGGTTATTATAAAATTTAACTTTCCAGATTCAACTCATTCCATTTATTACCTGGCTGTTTTCCAGGTTATCTTCACTTATTTGGATTTTATTTGCACATTCAAACCATTGCTATTTTAATCCATTTACATTTTTTTGATACATTCTCAATTATATTTAATTTGTTAACACTTCAAGTTAATTTTTTTTTAAATTTATATCTCAAGTTTTGAATCCACTATTCATTTTCAAATTACCATTCACTTTTAAATTACCATCCAATTTTATTAACTTACATTGCAATTTCATTCACAAATCAATTAATTAATTTCAAGGCCACGTTTAATTATATTTATTTTCTTCATCGACAATGTAAGTCAAATTTAATTATAATTTGAGTTTTTATTTTCAAACCTCATCATAAACTCACATTTCAATTTCATTAACTAATTCATTAACAATTTAGTTCTCTCCTTTCCATAGCACAATACTTGATTTTATTTCCAAATATCACTTCATTTGATCTTCTTAAGTTCAATGTTTTATAATTCAAGTTTGGATTTCCTTTTCATTTTTCAATTCATCAAAATATTAAATTTGGGCTCTGCATTCCATTTTCAATTTAATAAGTCACAACTTATCGTTTTATACAATTCTATTCATTAATTAAATTGAATTCTTATTCCATTTCAATTTTACTTTAACTCGGATTTATTTAACTCAATTCGATTTCAACTTAATTCGAAGACAACTGGATATTATTTTAGCTTATTCAATTAATTTCAATCCAGTCAAATTTTATTTCCAAATCCAAGTTAATTTCATTTTCAACTTTTCTCTTTAAATTTAAATTCCAACCTTCAAAGCTTATATTCCATTTCTGATTTAAAAATCATCTCAATTTATAAGCTTACAACTTATCGCATCAGAATTTTATACACCCGGCTTTTTCTTTCAAATCATTTTGAAATCTCCAATATCCTAAATCACACTTCTCAAATTTTTAAACCAATCCTGGTTTTATTCCCAACAAATTTCCTTTGGAATTTCAAAAACAACTTGCTTTTTTAAACAAAATCAATTTGGTAGCATTTCTTCACTTAGAAATTCGAAAACGAATACTGATGATGCGGCCGTCATCATCAGAATTATTTTTCAATAATCCAAGTGATTTCAATGCTATATCACCTTCAAAATCCCTTTAAAACAATTTCCTTTCAGAAATATCCCAAAAACAACAATGCCACAATTTATCTTCAAAATACTTCCAAAATCTCCGGGTTTTTTTTTTTTAATTTTCCAATCCTGCTTGAATAAATCTTTACTAAAATTTCATTTGCACAGCTTATGCTCATACAAATTCATAATTTACATCTATAATTCATATTTATAAATTTTATTTTATAATGAATTTATTCCCTTAAACTTGGGTTATATTTACAATTTCTAGTTAAATTTTCACTTAACAATGATAATACTTAAATATTATTCATCCTAACGACCATATATTTGCTAAAATAGTTTACAAACTTTTATTTATATCAAAATACATTTTGGGTAAAATTATTTCATTCACCCACATTTAAAACAATACCGTGTCGATTGTTCTATTCAAGTGTTTAGAAACCCTTTCGATACAGTTGTCCAGACTGTGCCGACGAAGGTTCATATGGCACTCAATAAACCGATCAACACAATATTAAAACAATTTATATTCACTAACAAATACGCGCTCATATTTATTAATACGCTCAAACTCATTTTAGAGTACTACTGACTCTATTCTATGAGTAATTCCCACCAGAGCCAAGGTTATCACCAACCTAAGCTCTGATACCAAGTGAAACGACCCGCAAATCCGTACCCCTTGAGTCAACATTATTCTACTTAAATCAACTCAAGTTGTACAGAAATACAAACCATTTGGGTTAAAGAAGAAGAGGTAGAAGAAGAAAAAATAGAAAACAACATCAGATTCTAACCATCACAGCGGAATAAAATATAATAGATAGTAAATAATCTTTACTCAAAATCAAATATAACTGTTTACATACATTACATCATCAGAGTACATCAATCACAGCTCACATCAATAACATACAATGGATACACAACAACTCAACAGCGAAATAATATATATATATACAAGTACGTGAGTACGTATCGTCATCCAGCTCGTCTCCTGAGCTCCACAGCATCACATCCTGTATCCTATAATACTCGGTCTGACCCGAGCATTACAGTTAAATAACACCCGAGTCAGTCTGGATTACCAGCGTGAGAAAATCACACCCAATTGATTATTAAAGTTTCAAAAATCCTTTGAAAACAAAAGCATCTCATAAGACCGCGCCACAAATAAACATGTCGGGTTTTTACCTTGCGATAGCTAAAACAATTTTTATAGAAATCCTCTGATATTATAATAGTGTCTATAGAAAGTAAATAGAATCTAGCTGAAATGCTTGCATCTCACGTTTCAGCAATAGTTGGGCACAATCAAAACCGTACGGGCGCGTAGGGAAAATGGATTCCAACTAATGGCTAGGCACTGGGGTACCACCTGTCACAGTACCTGGTCTAGATCAGCGTACCGAGGAGCCACCCTAACTCCCCTGCAACACAAGAACGGAACCATCCCTTACTGGACAGTCCTGAGCAAGATCACCCCGCGGTTGGGATCGGCAACCGCCCACTAAGCCGAAATAAAGGGACATCTAGACAGGGATGACCTCACCCTCTAGTGGGGGCTACCCACGAAGCCTTGCTGCATATCCCCTGATTTTCAGCCATTCCCATTTGATGAGGCTTGAGGCTAAGCGTTACCTTTATAGAACATATTTCTTAGAATGCCCATCGTCCACCTGACGATGTTTCGCAAGCATTCATCCATACAAGTCCATCCCGGGTTCGAACGGAACCGAAGGCACTATTCCTACTACATCCATTTTGGCAATATCCTCAGGATTAGTAGCGACCAGCCCTTGTACTTTACTGCTCCATCTTCGAATCCAAAAATCGTTTTCACGAAACGTACAAACCGGATCGAAGTGGTTTTCGAGAAATAAATCTCGATCCCGGTCTCTTCGAAACGATCAACGCAGTTGGCCAATATTGATAGTCGGTTCTTTAACTATCAATTAATATTCACAATCAACCATCAACCAATAAATAATTTTTCCGAATTATTTATTTCTCTCAAAAATATCTTCACAAGATATATTTCCACTTTTCAAACCCTTTTGAAATCAGTTTTAAAACTATCTTCCTTTCTCAGAATCAATTTCCCAAATAACTTCTATTTCCACTGAAATCGCCAAGCGCAAAACTTAATATTTCTAAAATAAATTTAAAAAAAAAACACTTTACTTTGAAATATATTTTAAAACATTCATTTTAAAAACTACTTCAATAATTTACTAAAAATACATAATATATGATTTTTTTGAAAATAAAGTTACCTTTTAAAATATAAAACTAGGTTTTCACTCTTAAGAATAAAATACTAAGTCACATTTAAATAGTTATTACAATAATAGATTTGAAAAATATTTACTTATGAATTTTAAACATTCAGAAATAATAAAATTTCTAAAATATGCTTTTTAAAACCACATTAAACTTTTATCTTATATTTAAATTTAAACGTACTTGGCTATCCAGGGAAATATACTTCCCTTCACATTCTTCTTGAAATTCTAATTTCTATCACTTGAATCAATTTCCAAATTGAATTCCAATTTTCTTCCTTTCTATTTCAAATTCTTAGATTTCTCAAGTTACTTCTTTATTCTTTAAATAAATTTAAACTTTAAAGTTTAAAATAATTCTTTATTCCTTTACTTAATATAACTTGAGTTTACAATTTATAAATTTCTATTTATTCAAAATTCTTTTCATACTCAAAATTATTTATTAGTATTTTAATACTACTCCTGTTTCTTTCCAATTCATTCTTAATTCATTCAAGTTTTCTATAATTATTTCGCTTACAAATTCACTTCTTTTAATTTCTTTCCAAAATCCAATTTATATAAAAAAAATTCTTTTTTTTATTCATTTTACCCAAATATATCCAATCAACCATAGCATTCAATATTCCCACATAATTCATCATTGAATATCAAATAATCACAACAGAGAATATTGAATAATTTAAATAAATGTGAGGGGTCCAGTTGGATCCCTCCAACCTGTTTTCCCTGCATCCACAAATGTTAGCACAATATAATATGCCAATTCCAAAATATCATACTATATCACATCCATCAAGTCAGCCATTCAAACAATTATTTAAATTTAAATCATTTAAATTTAAATTTAACCGAGTGAGATTAACTCACCTTTGACCAAAGATTTGCAATCCGATCCACACCGGCTTGATTTCTTTTAGAATTTAACCTTGTATAAACATTTATACAGTTTATTAACATTTGAACTAATCAAATGACTAACTCCATTTATTAAATTTAATTTAACATCTTCAAACTAATAAATTTTCTTTTTTCTCCTTTTACTGCAACCATATATTTATCTATATATATGTTTTATTATTAAATTTATAATCTGTATATATTTATATACTTTGTTGCAGTTAACTTTGAAATATATATATTTAAATTTTAACAGTAATCTATTAAATCCCAAAATTAAATTGTAAAAAAAACAAAGAATACCTTACTGCCCTCGAAACTTCGATCTGCCATCGCGACTACCACTGCGACGAACTCCAACAATCCATAACCAAGCTAACGGCTTCCACGAGAACCACGTCTATCACGATGCCGCAACTTTGCTTGTCGCGCTGAAGCCACCTGGTCGCCTCGACTAGATTGAAACACATCGCGACCTCCCTTTCTTATGTGTCTCGGCTACAACAACTAGCCCTAGATCTATCACTCGCACAGACAGAAAGATGAAGGGGAAGCTCGATCGATTTAAATTAGGTTTTAAAGAGGAGGATCAAAAGGGAAAATCGATTTCATTTTAAAAGAGGGGAAAGGTTCGGCCATTGATTTGTGACCGAGTTTGAAAGGGGAATGCGTGATTGAAGAACGAAATAATTTCGTTCGAGCAGATAAAAGATTGAGGGGAAGGATGAAAAAGAAGTTCGGCCATTTTTTTTTCTGTTTCTTCAAGCATTTCGAATTGAAAGGATAAGGTCTCGCGTTCGAAAAGAAATAGGATAAGAGATGGTGTATTCGTGAAGGCAAAGGAGGCGTGTTGAAGACGCCTTGTTACAGTGTTCATCATCATCATTTTTTCTTTTTTTCAACTTCAAATCGATTTTTATTAATTAAACTTTCAACACGTTTATAAACCGTACACTCACACACTAATTTCGATTATTACGAAATTTGAAATCCGATAATAACTCAATATTACGGATCCAATGGAACTGGTTTCGTCGAATTCCGAGACTGTCCCTCGGAAGGCTATTTTTTTTTGAATTTAAACGATATAAATTTCTAAACTCAATAAACAATTCCAAATTTAATTTCAACACCTTTACTATCTTCAGTTTTATCGATATAAATTTTACAAGCCTTCAAATTATTTTTAACAGACTTTAAAACTCTAGGTTCAACCCTTTACCCAACTTCAACTTATTTAATTAAATAGTTAATTATCAAATAATTGGTGGTATTTGAATTCAAGTTAAAATTAACATTTAAATATTCAAAATCAATTGAATATTCCAATTTCAAATGCTCAAAAATTCCGGGTCGTCACATTCCTCCCCCCTTAAAAGAATATCGTCCCCGAAATTACAAGTTAGGAAGAATGGTCTAATACCCGTTTACTTATCCCCAAATCCAACAATTCAACATCTTACCAACGATCCTTTATATAGAAGACCCATTATCATTCTTATTAACTTCTCAACTCACCCACAGTTTCAAACTATACTATTTGTTTAACTATTCAAGTTTCAATTTAAAACCAAATTTTGAATTATCAAAATTTTCTCAAAATTTTTCTAACTCCCTAAATTTCCGAAAAATTTCGCCAGCGTCTCCTTTGCGCGGCTAGCTCGGTACAACTACAAAATGGCTCTACGGCCTCCCAAATCCAAAAAGAAAACAAAAGCCAAGTGGCTCAATCCAAATCCAAGCCCCAATCAAATTTCATACCCAATTAAAATGCATACCTTTTGTCGGGCAATTCAAATTCTATCCTTTGATATCAAACCCAATTTCTTTTTCCTTTATAATACCTACATACTTGCTTAGCACCAATATCCAAACACAATATTCCAAAGGTGAGTGTTTTAACTCACTCACAACTTCTAAATTTTTTTATGTTTGTTAAGTTGATTTATGATGTGATTAGAAATTTATTTATGATTGTTTGGCATATTTTGAATCATCGTCTCAGTTTATTTGAATTTATTTGGGTAGAACAGTTATTTAATTTATTATTGAATATAAACTGTCAGTAAATACATGTTATTTATTATCTGTTCTATATTGATGTTATTGATTGAATTAGATGATGATTGTGATAAATGTTTGATGTTTGATATTGGATAAATGGATGTTATATTTTATATTGTTATAAACTGCAAGTTGTTATGGATTTTTATTTCATTTGGGATTGCGGTTTGAGATGATATATAACCGTATTTATATTTTAAATTACGGATTGAAATGATAAATATACTTATCACTTGACCATAGGATAGAAAATTATATACAGACACTGTCAATCTATATATAAATATTTTGAAATGATTTCTATGGTTTTGAAAAGAAATATACGGTTTAATAAATATTTATTTTTGATATTATATAAATGTTATTTTTTATATATAGTTAAATTCTTGAATTTAAGCTATGTATAAATTTGTTTAATAAAAATAAGTTTAACAATAGAGTTTGATTTTATTAAAATAAAATATGGTTAAGTATTTAAATTATATTTTAATATAGAGGTTATAATGATTTAAATAAATTAAGGTTGGAAGATAAATTGGAAATTTATTTGAAATTGAATTAATATTTAAGAATTTAACACAAATAAGTTGATGTAAAATTTATTAAATTTGTATGATTTTACAACTTGATTTTGGGTTAAGGTGAATTAAATGAATATTTCAAGTATAAATAAATTGAAGGAAATATTTAGTTATTTGTAATTTGGGATTTATTTAAATGATAATGGATTTATTTAGTAAATGTTTCAAAACTAAATAATAGAAATTGAATTTGATATATATGAAATTATCAAACTTAGTTTTGAAATTGTTGAATACTTAAAGTTTGAAATATACTGAATTTGAATGGTTTATTTTGTGGACCAAATCTGTCTTGAAATCAATATAATTTGGAATGGTTTATTTGAAAACTGAATTGAAATGGGAATTTATGATTTGAGATTTGGTTAAATCTTAAATTTTGGAATTCGAGTTGTTTTGGAATTGAGTTGGAAAATTAAAGAAGCTATTTATTATATAAAATATTTTATTATTTAAACCATTAAGTGATGGAAGTTATGTTTCAAAGTTACGAGTTTCAAAGTATTTTGATTTGAAAGTGTTATCATTTCAAGTGTTTGGTTTCGAAGTGTATAACTTTGAAGTGCTATGATTTTGGAAAAATGATATATTTGAAAAATAAATGATATTATATCGATTTAGGTTTTTATAAAAATGATATCATATTGATTTGCGTTTTAAACGGAAATGTTATCGTATTTATATGGTTTGAAATGGATATCTTATTCTGGTTTTGAAGTATAAACTATTTTGAAAAGACAACGGTGTTATAATAACGTTTGGTTGTTAAAGAGACCGAGATCGGAAGTTGTCATACTCTCTGCCAACTCCGAAAACCACTTTAACAACCGTGTACGCGGTGGAGATTTCAGAATGAAGTAGGATAGTGGCGGCATTTCCTTTTT
This sequence comes from Allium cepa, assembly GCA_030765085.1. NCBI lineage: Eukaryota > Viridiplantae > Streptophyta > Magnoliopsida > Asparagales > Amaryllidaceae > Allium > Allium cepa. The sequence goes on along the minus strand of CM060931.1, from coordinate 1,022,695,400 downwards.
GGTAAATATGTGGATCCGACTCTCGTGAGTTGGCATAAGGTGGCTAAAACAAGAGCGATTGATAGGCTAAGAAGGTAGCACCTTTTATCGGACACACTCCTTCGATATCATTCTATTACTTTATGACTGAGTTGGGCCCATTTTGATTTTGGAGGTGTGGCTCAAGGTGGATGGTAGTAGCTGCTATGCATTACCACCGGTCCGGAAGCGTAATTGGTATATCTACCCTGACATTACCTAGTTGTGCCGTGTCGCCTACCCTAGCGCGTCTTGTGCGAGTTTGGTTTTCTCCCGTAGCCCGTGGAGTATTTAGGGTAGTCTCCCGATCTGGAGATGCGCTGATACTGGATGGACTACTGGGACTATTACGTGTTAAGGTGGAAAATGTAAAGCCTTAACGCTATTTAAAAGTAAGTTTATTTTACTATAGACATTATTATAATAGCGTATATTACTACATAGTAAATAGTTTAACGGATCCTTAGGAGATGTGAATCCTGAGCATCTCTTAAGTTACTGCACACGTTTGACACCGGACAGGAGATGTCAAATCCTATAAACATCTCTGACGCCCTTCCACTCATACTGTTTACCATTGATTTAACTTACATAAGATCTTTTAGTTCTGACTCGAATGTTTTGTGTTTTCAATTCTCTCGGTTCAATCTGAGCATTTCAGGATTTGAAGGCTTTATTTCTTGAGGACGAAGACGAAGATATTATTACTATTATTTGTTAAATTATTCCATTGCATTCATATTGTTCCGCTGCATTATTTATTATTCTCTGGTATGTGTAACCCTGATTCTGTGTTGTAAAATTATAATCAAACTTTTTTTTGTAAAACAGCTTCATGAACTGTTAGTCGATTATTATATTTTGTCTTTCCGCTGTGAGATTCTGTTTTGTATTCTTTCTTTCTTCTTTTTTCTTATTCACCCCAATAACAATTCGCTCTTTTGTATGGTTTGAGTTTGACATGTGTGGTTTATCGTCGATTTAAAGCGTACAAAAGGCGGGATGTTACATTTGGTATCAGAGCTTTGGTTTAGCGATAAACCTTAGCTTTGTGTGGTCATACTCTTTATTAATAGGGTAGTAATACCCTATGATGATGAGTCACTGAGAGTATATATATGAGAGAGCGTATTTGTTAGTGTTATAAAAAGGTTTTGATATTGTGTTAATTTGTTCCGTTTTGTATTTATAAATTCTGGTTGGTGCATAGGACGCTATGACATCAATAGGGATTTTTAAACACTTAATAGGACAGACTGACACAATATTTGTTTTGAACATAGGTGAATGAAATAATTTTGCCTATTATAATTCTATATATAAAATAATTTTTTTATAAAGGTTATATTTGGTTGTAATATACTGGTTGTTAGGTAGTGAAATTTATAAATATTGGTTGGAAATAAGATTTGAAAATTAAACAAAGTAAAATTGGAAATTTAGAACTTAAGTTCCGGGATTTTGAAAATTTCTTTCAAAAGGATTTAGAATATAATAATATTGTTATAATTATTTTCTGAAATAAATATTTCAATAACATTTGAAAGAATTATTTTCAAAGAAATTTTGGTAAAAAATAAGTTCTGTACTCCCATCTATGTCGTTGGAAAATAATTTTGGTGATGAGTGCACACATCATCGCATTTATTTTCGAGTTTCTAAGTGGGAAGGCCACTGTAGTAGTTTTTCTACAGATTTATTTTGATAATCAAATATAAATGTCAAATTTAAATATAATTGGAAATATAAATTGTAATTATGTACATTTATCTATTATTTTAAAATGATTGAAATTGAACCCGGTATTTAGTTCTCAAGTTTTCGTTAATTAATAGTTTTTATTATTGTAGTGAAATGGAATGTAACTAATTAATAATTGGAACCTCTAATTAAAATAAGATATTAAATGCTAGGTTATAAATGAAATTTCAAGAAAGTTGAAATTATAACCTATAAAACAAAGGATAGGATTATTGAACAATAATTTAGTTAAAAGAAATGAGAAAAACCTGAATAACTTTCAATTACATTCTCCAAAGCATATATACAACTTACCAAAAGATGTAAAAAGTTGGAATGTTAATAAGAAATTGTGATGGATATTATACAAGTAAAACTGGAAGTAATAAATAAGAATTTGATGTGTATATGAAATGCTACTAATTAAATGTAATAGAAATGTAAGTATTATAAATAAATGAATAAATGAAATTAAGTAATAAATGAATGAAAATAATTGAGAAATGAATGAATGTAATGCAAATAAAAGAAAATTTATATAATATGAATAAATAAAAATGAATTCATGTAAGTATAAGTGCAAATTAGTGAAATAAACACTGAATCAATGGATGGAAATGAAAATTTGCAAGAAATAAATGTAAATTAAAAAGATAAATCATTATATGAATGAAAAGGAAATCAAACAACAAATGTTATGAAATGAAATTAATAAGAATGACGTGATTTATTATTTGAAATTGTTATTGGTTTGGTTTATGGTTGTTTGGGCAAAGATACTTTAAAATTGTTTGGATGAATGAGTAATCTATTTAGTTTCGTCTAAGATTGTTGAGTAAATGGTGCACTTAGTAGTTTATTTTTCATTTTGTACAATTTAAAGTTTTTGAACCCGAACAACTGTTTTTTTGTTTGATATGAACGGATAATTGATGTGTGTTGGTTTTATGTGGTGGTTGTATACTTTGTTGTTAGTGGTTGAAACAAATTTAAATATTTCATTTTATATAATTGTTAACCGTTTTGAGATTATGTAAGTAAAATAAAGGTTATGGAAACAATTGCTACTGCTTTTGGTTTCATAATTAAACAATGTTTGTCCGACAGATAGATACGTTTTCAGATTACGGTTTATAGCGTTATTACATTGTTTTCCCGTGTTGGGATATATATTATTTGGACATATATGTTATTATTGTTATATTTGATATTTTAATTTCTCCCAAGCTTCCCGTACAAAGGTGACCCTGCCGAAATTTTCCGTAGATTTTAGACGTAGAAAATTTTGAAAGATGTTTTCCAAACTTTATTAATTTAATTATAAAAAGATTTGATGGTTATAAATTGGTATATTTATTCGAATTAATTAGTTTTTTAAATTTATTTGTTTATAAAGTTAGTATTTTTAAATAAGAGGTATTATTTACTCAATTCTTTCTTTTCCCTTCTTTCCATTTCGGGGAAGAAAAGTTTTGAGTGGGGGAGAGTGTAACGACCCGTAACTTTCGATAATTTAAAAATGTTAATGTAATCAGAAATTGTGGACAAATATTGGAAGATATAAAAATTTTGTTATTTATTTAACGAAATAATAACTAAAATGAAATGCAACAATGTTATTTATAGTTGATTATTTACAGCTTGAACGGAATTCCAATTAGTCAAATATAAGGTAAATGTATGCTTGGTTTTAAATTTAATAAAAGAAAATAAAAGAAAATATTGAATTAACCAAGGAAATAATACTGTGATTAATAGTAATTGAAAGAAACTTCTTTAAAAAAACTAATGGCAAAATTGGTTGTAAGTAATAAACTTATAAATAAAATTGAAAGCGAATAGTGAAAATTCTTATAAGTTACCTATTTATGTGGTCCATTTTCTTTAATTGGAAATTAATTGTGATTAAAATGAAATTAAATGTTTAAATAGTACGTTAATGGAAATTAAGTTGAAATTTGAGAATATTATAGAATAAATCATGAACCAATTTTAATTTCATCTATTTGATAATAATGGATTGAACAATAGGATGAAAGTTCAATTAAATTGGATTATTGGGAATTTAATTTGTAATTACTGAACTAATTGAAATTGAAATTTAAACATTGAAATTGGTGGAATATCCCATAATAAATTAACATGGAAATTTGTTTGAAGGATTCTAAATTTACCAAGTAATCCAGAATGATAAAATTTGTAAATAATTAAATTTGAATTGAATAAGTGATTTAATTAATTAATTTTTAATTTATTTAATTAACTTGAAAAAAGCCATTTTGTCCATGACTCGGAATTCGACGAAACCAATTTCTTCGGATCTGTAACGGTGAATAATTATAGGATTTCAAGTGTCATAATGATCGGGCTTTTCCTTTGATCGTAAGGACTCGAAACGCCTAGGAAGCAATTTAATTGAAATGAATTGAAATGAATTGAAATCAATTTGTAATAATTTAATTTTAGCATAACTTCTTCATACGATGGAATTTGGTTTGAATCCTATTCCATTGATTTTAAAATATTTTAAAACATCTATTTTGATATATGGCTTGACCATTTTCGTTCCGTAGTCGAATCGGGCTTTTTGGGTCGTGTATCGTTAAATTTATCTGGTCCGTTCTTTCTGTTTCAGCTCTATCTACATTTATCTTGTTATAAACCCTAGCAGCCTTTCTATTCCTCGTTCCTGTACGTACAATTCCAGTTGCTCCTCTTCATTTCCAATGACAAAAAAAAAGGAAAAAATTTAATTGCAATTTCAAATCAAATTCAAAGCCAAAATTTCAAAGTACTCAAATACTATCGAATTATATATCATTTTGAAGCTCTCGACGAGCGCATTTCAGATCTGCAATTCTTTTTTTGTCATCGACTCATCATTTGTTCAGAAATCATGGAATTTGTTTCAGCCGTTCATAGATGGTAGTTCGATTCACGGTAGATTTGCGGCTATCGGGCGATCGGTTAGCACTGGAGTGTATATGGTGTCGACGGGCTTCAGATCTGCGGTTAATTTGTGTCCTATATGTCAGAATTTGCCAAAAATCGTGGCTAAATTGCGGCGGCAAGAATGCATTAGGCACGACTGGGGGAGCGGCGATGGTAGGTATAGAGCCGGCTCGAGGAGCGTAGTCACCTGGCGTGGTCGGATCGAAGCCTAGGTGGTCGTGGCAGCAGCAAAATTTAGGTTTGAGGTGGCGGCTGTTCGTATGGATGTGGTAGGTTTGAACGAAAGAGGGCATTCGGGAACGTAATGATGGCTGACATGCAAGGCTCCTATTAGTTTTTATTTTATTTTATATAAATCAAATTTTGAATGCTCTAATGTGAATTACTTTTACATACGAAGTCCGATTCACGCGCGGTTTTCTCCACTGGGATCGTAATAAAATTCTGGTCATTTTGACGCAGGTTTGGACAAATTTGGAGAGTGTTAAAATTTTGGGTTTAAATTGGATTAAATTTAATATAAATTCAAAGCTGAGTGTTTAACTCACTCACAATTTCTAAAATTTCTTATGTTTGTTAAATTGATTTATGGATGTGATTAGAAATTTATTTATGACTATTTGGCATATTTTGAATCATCATCTCAGTTTATTTGAATTTATTTGGATAGAATAGTTATTTAATTTATTATTGAATATAAACTGCCAGTAAATACCTGTTATTTATTATCTGTTCTATATTGATGTTATTGATTGAACTGGATGATGGTTGTGATAAATGTTTGATGATTGTTATTGGATGAATGGATGTTGTACTTTATATTGTTATAAACTGCAAGTTGTTATGGATTTTTATTTCATTCGGGATTGCGGTTTGAAATGATATATAACCGTATTTATATTTTAAATTATGGATTGAAATGGTAAATATCCGTATCACTTGACCATAGGATAGAAAATTATATATAGACACCGTCGGTCTATATATAAATATTTTGAAATTATTTCTATGGTTTTGGTAAGAAATATACGGTTTAATAAGTATTGGTTTTTGATATTATATAAATGTTATTTTATATATAGTTAAATTCTTGAATTTAAGCTATGCATAAATTTGTTTAATAAAAATAAGTTTAATAATATAGTTTGATTTTATTAAAATAAAATATGGTTAAGTATTTAAATTATATTTTAATATAGAGGTTATAGTGATTTAAATAAATTAAGGTTGGAAGATAAATTGAAAATTTGTTTGAAACTGAATTTATTTAAGAATTTAACTCAAATAAGTTGATGTAAAATTTATTAAATTTGTATGATTTTACAACTTGATTTTGGGTTAAGGTGAATTAAATGAATATTTCAAGTATAAATAAATTGAAGGAAATATTTAGTTATTTGTAATTTGGGATTTATTTAAATGATAATGGATTTATTTAGTAAATGTTTCAAAACTAAATAATAGAAATTAAAGTTGATGCATATGAAATTATCAAACTTAGTTTTGAAATTGTTGAATACTTAAAGTTTGAAATATACTGAATTTGAATGGTTTTGTGGACCAAATCTGTCTTGAAATCAATATAATTTGGAATGATTTATTTGAAAACTGAAATGAAATGGGAATTTATGATTTCAGATTTGGTTAAATCTAAAATTTTGGAATTCGAGTTGTTTTGGAATTGAGTTGGGAAATTGAAGAACTATTTATTATATGAAATATTTTATTATTTAAACCATTAAGTAATGGAAGTTATGTTTCAAAGTTACGAGTTTCAAAGTATTTTGATTTGAAAGTGTTATGATTTCATGTGTTTGGTTTCGAAGTGTATAACTTTGAAGTGCTATGATTTTGGAAAAATGATATATTTGAAATAAAAATGATATTATATCGATTTGGGTTTTTATAAAAATGATACCATATTGATTTGCGTTTTAAACGGAAATGATATCGTATTTATATGGTTTGAAATGGATATTTTATTCTGGTTTTGAAGTGTAAACAATTTTGAAAAGACAGCGGTGTTATAATAACATTTGGTTGTTAAAGAGACTGAGATCGGAAGTTGTCATACTCTCTGCCAACTCCGAAAACCACTTTAACAACCGTGTACGCGGTGGAGATTCCAGAATGAAGTAGGATAGTGGCGACGTTTCCTTTTTGGTAAATATGTGGATCCGAGTCCCGTGAGTTGGCATAAGGTGGCTAAAACAGGAGTTATTGACAGGCTAAGAAGATAGCACCTTTTATCAGACACACTCCTTCGATACCATTCTATTACTTTGTGATTGAGTTGGGCCCATTTTGATTTTAGAGGTGTGACTTGAGGTGGATGGTAGTAGCTGCTATGCATTACCACCGGTCCGGAAGCGTAATTGGTATATCTACCCTGGCATTGCCTAGTTGTACCGTGTCACCTACTCTAGCGCGCCTTGTACGAGTTTGGTTTTCTCCCGTAGCCTGTGGAGTATTTAGAGTAGTCTCCCGATCTGGAGATGCACTGACACTGGATGGACTACTGGGACTATTACATGTTAAGGTGGAAAATGTAAAGCCTTAATGCTATTTAGAAGTAAGTTTATTTTACTATAGACATTATTATAATAGCGTATATTACTACATAGTAAAAGTTTAACGGATCCTTAGGAGATGTGAATCCTGAGCATCTCTTAAATTACTGCACATGTTAGACACTGGATAGGAGATGTCAAATCCCGTAAACATCTCTGACGTCGTTCCACTCTTACCGTTACCATTGATTTAACTTACATAAGATCTTTTAGTTCTGACTTGAGTGTTTTGTCTTTTCAATTCTCTCGGGTCAATCTGAGCATTTCAAGATTTGAAGGCTTTTTTTTTGGTGGATGAAGATGAAGATATTATTACTATTATTTGTTATATTATTCCACTGCATTCATACTGTTCCGTTGCATTGTTTATTATTCTCTGGTATGTGTAACTCTGATTCTGTGTTGTAAAAGTATAATCAATTTTTTTTGTAAAATAGCTTCATGAACTGTTAGTTGATTATTATATTTTATCTTTCCGCTTCGAGATTCTGTTTTGTTTTCTTTCTTTCTTCCTTTTTCTTATTCACCCCAATAACAATTCTCCCTTTTGTATGGTTTGAGTCTAGCGTATGTTGTTTATCGTCGATTTAAAGCGTACAAAAGGCGGGATGTTATATCCTTCTTTACTTATGTTTATATCATAATTTCTTAAAGCCAAAATTAATTAAGTAGCGAATCCTATATTTCCAACTTCCCATTTAATTATGCCATAGGTGACGTGCAAGAAAAACTTAGAGGTTTTACAGGCTCCCTCATTTGAAGAATTTCGTTATTGAAATTGTGGTAAGGATAACAACAACAGTAAGCACATAAAATCAACAATACTAGCATAACTGCTTGTCAAAAGTCTATGAAACAATATAGATCGTACAACCAAAATAGATCAGGATATGCCTCACTAATTTTATTCTTAATACGGTCTCGTTTGTTGTTACTCCGTCGAACCTCTACCAATTTGACCGACTTATTCCTTAACTCCTTCGTATCTTAACTGTACGAATTGTTTGCCTAATGATAGTCATATCAGGATCCACTACTAAATCATCTAAAACCGTTGGCTCTATCGTAGTATCTGGATCATACACTTACTTCCTTAGATGAGATACATGAAAAACATTATGGATATATACCAAGCTGTTCGGTAAGTCAATATGATAAGCGACTTTCTAGATTCTCTCTATGATAAAAACAGATGAACATATCTAGGTGCCAATTTTCCCGTCTTTCCAAATTGTATAACACCTTTCATCAGTGGTACTTCTACAAAATCATAATTTCTAACTGAGAATTCCAAGTCCTTACGCCTTATTTCTACATAACTTTTCTACCTTGATTGAGCTTCTTTCATCCTTTCTCGGATTAACTCAATCTTTTCCTTGGATTTCTTTACCAACTCTGGACCAAGTATTAGTCTATCACCTATCTTCAACCAACATGCAGGCGATTTGCATGACTTTTGTTAAAGTGCTTCGAAAGGTGCCACTCCTATTCGAAAGGTGCTAAAAACTACAACCAACTCTGCAGCCTTATATTCAACTTCTTCTTAGAGAATAGATACTTTAAATATTTATTTTCCACAAACAATTCGAATCATTCCCCCAGCAAGTAGTGTCTCTACACCTTAAGTGCAAAGATTAATACTGTTAACTCGAAGAATGAGTAGGATATCTAACTTCATATGGTCAAAGCTATTGAGAAGAAAAAGTGATAACTTTACCTCTTTGCATCAATATAGCTCCTAAGGCAGATCTACATGCATCAGTATACACCACCAGATCCTAACTATCATCTGGAGCAACCAATATGGACGTATTGTTTAATAAATGCTTTAGCTTTTGTAAGGCTTCTTAACATTTATCGGTCCAAACAAACTTCACGTCCTTCCTTATCAGCTAGTCATTGGTGTTGATATACGAGAGAAATCTTTAATAAATCTCAGTTAGTAGCCAGCGAACACAAGAAACTCCTAATCTCAGTCATGGTCTTGGGTCTCTTCCAATTATTGATAGCTTTGATCTTCGATGAATCTGTCGATAACCCATTCTTCGAAATTACATGCCCTAGGAATTTCACTTCTCTTTCCTAGAAATGACATTTTGAAACTTCACCTTTAGTTGATGTTGCCTCAGTGTATCTAACACTATTCTGAGATGAACTTCATGCTCTGTTCATTCTTAGAATATATCAAAATGTCATCAATAAAAATCAACATGAATCTTTCCAAATGCTCTTGGAAGATTTGGTTAATAAAATCTACCAAGAAAGCATGCACGTTGGCCAGTCCGAAGGGCATAATTAACCATTCATATGAAACACATCTTGTTAGAAACATTGTTAACTGTATACCTCCCTCCGCCACTCTCTATTGATGGAAACCCATTTTCAAATTCAATTGTGAAAACACCTTGGCTCCACTCAATTGATTAAACAAATCGCCTATTCTGGGCAAAGGATACCGATTCATTATCATCTTCTCGTTCAACTTTCTATAGTTGATACACAACCTTATTGACCCACCCATTTCCTTACGAAAACAGCCATAGCTCCATAATGGTCAAATAAATTCTTCCCTTCTAAGTCCACTACTTGCACCTTTTGCTCCTTTATCTTGGTAGGTGTCATCCTACTAGACGGTCTACTTAGATATAGTCGAAACTCCATGGCACGTTTCGTGGTAGCCCCATAACAAGCACAAAAATATCAACATACTCCCTTACTATGAAAACCACATTAATTTCATCCTCCATGCCTTCCATTGAACCTAACATAGCACGAACATCGAAACTTGATTCTTCTAACGAGTATTTAATTTAATCATGACAACCATGAGCTTTGTGGACATTACTCTATCTCGATAAAATATCCTAGCGTCATATCGACTTAGCCAATCCATACACAGAATTATCCTAAAACCTACAAAATCAAACGCACAAAAATTGCAAGGAAACATATGACCTAACAAATCGAACTATATATGGTTATATCTCATTCCAAGTAGCCGCCTCTCGGATTTTCAACCCTCATAAAAGTAATAAGGTATGTCAGTTCAAGGTTTAATTTATCTAACAATCATCTAGATATAAATGAATGTGATACTCCAGTATAGATCAATACACTAAAATGGATTCTATGAATAAGAAGTGTACCTCCTAACACAGCCTTTTCCTTCTCTTCTTCTCTTCTATAGTCAGTCCATAAGTTGTAGGTTTCAAAACGAAAACCTTTCCCTGTCGAGCTTTGACTGGTTCATGTCCCTTGTTCTTGAAATGCCCCATCATTTTGCAATTATAACACCTTACACCTTTCTTATTAGCGACCTTCTGGCTCTCACCAGAACAATACTCATTGGAAATGTGCTTCTTTTTATCATGTTTGTAGCAGGTCACTTCAACTTTTCCCTTTTACTTAGCCATGCTAATCTGAGCTCTTTTCTCGCCAAAAAACTTTCTCTTCTTGCCTTAGAAACCCATTGTCTCCACAGACTTGTTCTTCCCAGAGATGCAAGTAAATCTTCATTCCTCATAGCCATATCCATCAAAACATTAAATGGATGTCTAAGGTGTGGCATAGTCGCCGTAGCAATCCCCGACATCAACCCTCTAATGAAATTCTTGTTCTTCTTAAGCAGAGTGTTAATGATAGCCTGACCATGCCTGGACAGCTCATCATACATCGTAACATACTCCTTAATATTCATAAACAGAGTTGAATTAACTGCTTTAGATATAAACTTCTCCTAAAACCTCTCTCTGAAGTCGGCCCATGTAAGCGTCTCCTCCATAAGTCTCACGACAACATTATTTCACCAGTAAAGAGCATCTCCTTGCAACTGCCTCGATGTCAATCTCCTTTTTCAATCATCATTGAACCCCATATCAGCAAAAGCTTTTTCACACTGTAGAAGCCAATCCTCTACTATAATGGAATTCTCTATTCCTAAGAATGGTTTTTCTTTCAAGCTTGTATAATCCCGACTTAACATGGCATAATTATTACGGACAGACACTTCTATTACGATGGCTCTTGCATTACGAACATTACATCTAGTCAGTCCAGTCATCACTTTTACTTGTATCATAAAAACAATGGACTGATACATCTTCCCCATATCAACCGGTGCGGCTCCAGCATCCACGTTAGCATTAGTGTTTGTATTAGCATTGGCAGTTTAGTTAGCGTTCCTAGCATTAGTCCAAAAATTTCCATTAGTTGTGGTTTCCGCCTTCCAAGTTTAATTTTCCACTCCTGGAATCTGTTTCTCTTAATCTGCGTACGGGTCTTTATAAGATACAGAAGAATGGTCTAAGATGGAGGGGAGAGTATAGGTAGATATACATACTTATATGTGCAAATAACAAGTATGTTAATATAGTGTTATCATATACCCCAATTTATTCTTCTTATTTCGTTTGTGTTGTACTTTTCAAAAATCTTACCAAGTTTTAATCAAACATATGCTCTAATACCAAATTGTAACTCCCATTTTGAGGCTCGAAAATGCATACCAGTGATGTTGTAGTCATTCTTAGGATTATTTCCTAGTGGAAAAATGAGATCCATTATTATGTAATTAACATCGAGAGCACAAGAATTTTCAAATTTTCACATAATAATTTAATTCATTACATTTTAATCTCATAACCCCTACAATTACATCGTTTAGATAAAATATAACAATTACAAATATAATCCTAAGCGCAACCTATAAAGATGTCCATTTGGATGATTAGAGTCTTAACTACTTAGAAGGTTATAATACTGTAACGCCCCTGGATTTTGGCCCTATTGTTTTAATAAATATTTAATCTAATTTAAATAAAAAGTAAATTTATCATTTGGAAATGATTAAATCTTTTGGAATAACTGCCATTTATTTGTATATATTGGTATTTTAAAAGGAAATTGATTTGAAAATTTAAAATAAAATATCCCAATAAAATTTATAATAAAATTTATCTTATATAATTGTATTAAAATGTTTTACCTTGTTATCAATTGATAAAAGTACATATGGATGGTAATGTTTAAATTAAAATCTAATTCTAACAATATAAAATATAAATATTAAATATAAGTAAAACTTATGTATATAATTTAAATATTGATAGCTAAATATAAAATATAAATATAAGTAAGTAAGCATATGAATATAATTTAATTGTTGATGGCTAAAATACAAAATAAAAATGAAAATATAGCCAAGTGAATAAGTTTGTAAACAAAGAATAAAACAAGAACAAAATATAAAATAAAATAAAACCAAATGTAATGTAAAACCAAACACAAACCTATGTGTATAAAATATTTAAGCTAGAAGTTAACAAACAAATATTTTTGTACAAAATAAATCTTCATACACAAGATTAAATATCTACATCTATCTGCAACTGATAGTTAACAAAACAAATATTTAAATAAATATCTTCGTATACAAGACCAAGTGTTGCCTGCAAGTGTAAGATAAAACCTGAAACAAATATGTATATATAAACTATTCAAGCTATAAGTTCATAAGACAAATGTTTATACACCAAATATCTTCATCTACAAGCCAAGTTTACCTGCAAATGAATACTCACATACAAGATATCTATATGTACAACTGAACATAATTATAGCATGTAAACATATTTGCGAAACTAAGCATTTAATTTGCTATCATCTCAGCCTACAATTTTCTCAATTCAAAGTATTTATAAAATCTGATCAATCAAAGAAGAAGTTGACCAGTAAAAGCCTCCCTTAAGTATACTGTTTTCTCTTATATATATATATATATATATATACATCTTCTATTTTGTTCGTTCTGGAACAAATTAGCAAAACCAGAGAAAGTATAAAAAATAAAGAAACTTGGTTAACCTGAGAAAATTAAAAAGAAGAAAAGGTGCAAGCAAACTCAATTTTTTGCAAACTAAAAACAAATTAAAGACAGTTTCATACTTCAGATTTGCAAAAGGAAAATAAGAAGTGCTCTTTGTTCAGAAATTTTATTGGTGAGTAAACAAGAATTTTAAAGCTTTAAGTTCAAATTTAAACAGTTCAGGATTCAAAGACCATATGATATGGTATATACTTTGTTTTGTATAATTCTGGGTTGCTCTGTGCTCTCTGTTGTTTATTACAGTTTGAAACTTTTTTTTTAAATTTAAATATTTTTCATCAAATAATGGTAATGTTAGAATGCCAAAAAATACAAGATGATTAAACCCTAAACTAAGATCTTAACACTGTTTTAAGCATGCTGCAAGAATAATAACCCTGGAAACTATGTTTATAGGAAATTAAATAAAAATTTGATAAATCCAACTGATGTAAAAAGTTAATTCATGTTCATAATTTGAAATATTACTGAAATTCATGATTTTTGAAACAACAACGAAATTTTTTAATTAAGTATTTCAAGAGCAGTTTGAAATTTGATATGGTTTGCATTTTTCTCAATTCCTAACATTCGAATCAGTAATAAATATTGAAATTTGTTCTGTAGCATGTTTGAACATCTGTGATGTTGGGAAAATTGTTGAAATATTTTTCAAATACATGAATGGGTCGAACGAGATTGATTTAGGGTTTTACTTCAAGTTCTTGCACTTGTCAGTAATGTGTCGAGTTCGTCTTCATCACGTGATCAAGTGGCACAAGTTTATGGAGGTTGGTGGTTTAGCGTGTTGTCGTCATGTGGGCGAAAGTTTGGGTGCCGTAGGTGGCTGGAGCGGTGGCGGCGAGGCGTCTTGCCGAAGGTGTTTGTTATAGTTTTTCGAGAAAGAAGGCTTTATTTCGATTCGAAATTTTTGAGGACGATTTGAACTTGGATTTCAAGTTTTCGTTTAGATTGTAACTTGCCGGTGATCTTGGAAGTTCGCCATAGTCTCGCGTGTCGCCGTGCACGTGTACGGCAGCGACGATCGTGTCAGTGACGATATGGAAGTGTGTCTCGAGTCGCGCTCGAGAGAGTTAAGTGTTTCCTTCGATTTTAGTTCGAGCGCGAAGTATGGTTGCCTGAAGCTTTTTTTTACTTAAGTTTTAAAATTTTTACTTACTGGAAATAAAAGGGAGTAAAGAAGAAGGAGTAGGGAGGGTGACTCGGGAAATAGGGTGTTTAACTCGAAGTGATACTCGAGTTTTACAGGGGTAGTACTCGGGTTTGTTTCCAAATTGCAGTATTGTATTTTAAATGTAAAGTTAAGTAAACAGTTTTTCAACAAACTTTAAACACTGTAAATCTTAAAAATGTTTAACAGTTTAAGTTAAAAACCTAGATACAAGTTAATTATTTTAGTTAACACTTTCAAATGTTTTAAGCTCTTAATTATTATTCTAATTAAATAATTAATATAAGATGAGTATAAAACTTATTAACATATAAGTTTGTAGTTAGTAATAAACTGATTTCATAAGTTAAAGAAGATTCCTTTTAAAATGTTAACTAAGTTGAATAATTAATATTAATTAATTATTCTAGAAAGTAATTAAGAATAATTACTTTATAACATAATTAAAGATTGATAAACTAATGATTAATAGTTAATTAATTAAGTAATTTAATTAAGAATTAATAAATGAGTATTTAGGTAATTAGCAGTTAATAAATGGATAATTGAGTTTTATTAATTAATAATTAAGGTTATTAATTAATGAATAAGGAATGGTTAATTAAAGCTAAATAACTTGATTAAGAAGTAATTAATTAAATAGTGTGAATAAAGTAATAAAGTAATTAAGACATAATAATTAATTAAGAAATGATTTATTAATTAAATAAATTGAAATGGAATAAGTAATTAATTGATAACTATTGATTAATTAAACAGGATCAAGAGATTCTCAAGTAATAGATTTAATTTGAATTAATTATAATAAGAATCAAAGATGCTTGCTTATGAATAACTGTGTATGTAGAATATCTGATTTATGATAATTATTTGATGATATTCTATGATGTTCTGTGATATGCTGTTGATATATCTATGATGATTGTGTATGATTTATCGGTGATAAATGCTATATGAATTCAATTGTTGAAATTAAACTGTTTAAGTTGATTAGACAACTTGGCCTTTAAAATGGCGTTTGGATTTCGATGAGACCGGGATCAGGTGTCATTGATGATTGTCCGAAAACCACATCGATCCAATTTAAACGATAGGTCGTGAATTCTCAAGTGAAGATCGAGATGGTGTTTTCAGAATGCAAGGGTTATCGTCGTTGACTCCGAGGGTGATTCCAAAATGAGTGTAACGAGATAATGCCTTCGGTTTTGTTTGAACTCGGAATGAACTTGTATGGATTGAATGCTTTCAGCACATCGTCAAACGGACGATGAGCATTCTAAGCGATATTTTCTGTAAAGGTAATCGTAGCCTCAAGCCTCATCAACAGGGAATGGCTAAAAAGGGGAGGTGCAGCAAGGTTAGGTGGGTCATGCCTAAGCAGGACGAGGTATACCCCTATCTAGATGTCCATTTAGATTTCGGCTGTGTGGGGCGGTTGATTGCACCAACTGCCGGGGTTATCTTGTTCGGGACTGTTCAGTAAGGAATGGTTCTGGCCTTGTGTTGCAAGGGAGTTAGGGTGGCTCCTCGGTATGGTAATCTATGCCACGTACTGTGATGAGCGGTACCCCAGTAGCCCTGCCATTGATGGAAAACCATTTTCCCTACGAGACCCTACGGTTTTGATTTGTATTACCCACTTTTGTAGCTAGTAGCTGGAATTTAATGAATGTAACAATTTCGGCTATTTTCTATTTACTTGAAAACCCTAGACACTATCATAATATCACTGGATTTCCTATAAAATGTTTTAGTTAGCGTAAGGTAAAAACTTACCCGTATTTATGTATGGGAAGTCTTACGTAATACCTTTATTTTCAAATGTTTTTCAAAGTTAAACAATTTTAAACCGTTTACTCATACCAGACCCATGTCTGACCCGGAGTTTATATTTTTTTTCCATAAACTCTTGGGTACTCGAATTTTTAGGAGTAGTCAAGTGATAGGTTTTGGACTTTGATTTCTGGAGGAGCTTGGAGCAGGAGTCCATACGTATGTAGCTATCTATTTAGTTCTGCTGTGTAGTTGATGTATGCTGTATCTCTGATGTATGTAGTGACAGATGTATATATGACTATCATATGTATGATATTGCATAACTCTGATATATGCAAACTATGCAATAATTATGTGATGTATTATATTTTGTTCCATTCTGCTGTGAGATTCTGATGTTGTTGTTATTCTTTCTATTCTTTTCTAGTTCTATCCCTTTCTTTCTTAATGATGATATGTCTTTCTGGGAGTAGAAGGATGGATCGTCACTGTTGGTATCAGAGCCCTAGGTTGAGCGAATACCTAGGCTCTTGAGTGATTTCTTTCTTGAGAGAACGCATTTGTAATTTTGATATATATATATATATATATATGTATATTTGTTTCTACCTATTTGTTGGATTACCTGTTCCGGTTTTCCAATATAAGTTATAAAGGTAGATAAGATAGTGGTGTGTGAAACACGACTACCAATGGTTGGAGTTTTGAACGTTTGAGGTTGGAAGTGTATCTGTCGAGACTGTACACCTATTACCGTCTCGAGTGAACTTTGGGTGGCGTAAGGAGTTCATCGATCTTTGAAGGAAACCTGTTAAGGTTCGGAGTTCATCTTTGAAGTGTAAGTTTGGATGAGCTGGAGTTTGGATCTGTCGGTTGGGCAGAAGCAGATCATGATATCTTGATACCTCTGGATGTAGTAGCTGTGTGATGAGACACCGTGACTATGGATGTCTCTGAAGATGTTTCTTTGAAACAAGTTAAGAAAGTATGTCTGCTTCGGTGTTGTGGCTGAGTTCAGTAGGGTATTTCTGTTTGGTTCGAGATCCGAGTTTCTCGAAGAGCTGTGGGTAGGAAGTCTTTGGACATCTGAGTTAGCAGTGCAGCTCGAAGTGTTCTATGTGTCGTCAAGAAGATTTTCTGATTAGCAATTTTCTTGAGGAAATTTCAGAAGTAGCAGAGTGGATCCATTTCTTCGATGGATTGGCTTGATAAGTATAAGGCAGTTCTGAATTGGGATCGGGTTTGCTACATTACAACGTGATAGGGGGTTCTCGCTTTACGTTAGGTGGCGAACGGGAGATTCTTACCCCTACATGCCCCCGGGGTAGTATAAGGCCTTGCGGGGTTGGTTTACTAGGTGCTTACAGTCGAGAGGCTGGCCATAAAAGCAAACCCGAGGTATAACTGTGAGCTACGGTGGGGCTGGGATGGTTGAAAAGCCTACCGGTCGAGTGAGCCGCTGTCGATGGATGAAAAGCCTAGATCGTTACCGTCATAACATACATCCAACAACAATAAGAAGAAATATAACTACTATACTTGGAAATAAAATTTAAATGGTAGCTTGCCTCCAGCACGTCTCCGAAAGCTTATTTCAAATTGAGTACTAGAGAGTTTAGGCAGAAATCAAAAACTTCAAGTCAGAAAAAAGTCTAGTGTGAATAATATTCGTCCATCTCTAACTAAAATATGGATATTTAGTGAGATCGCGTCGTTAAGCAGAATGGGCTTTCCCAATCAATACCTTATCAAATGGTATGTCATCCATAACATATCCTGCGACCAAAGTGATTAGAACATAATCATAACATCAATAACATATCATATATGTATAAGTTAAAATGAACAGTCCATCATTCACAATGGTTTAAAGGGTTGCACATTCCCGTAATTACCCAATCCCTTAAAATGGTCCATTTAATGGCGTATTTTTCCTGAATCACTATTAACCTGTATTAAATTTATCGCACGAAATGAAAACATATCAGGCTAACTCGGGCCAAGATATATCAAATGGTTCGACAGTCTTCGAGTTCACGTTGAAGAAAATAATAACGATCTCCTAAGATTGACATGAGAAATTATGCACGGTCTCCTAAGAACAGCAAAAGAAAAATATCAATGGTCTCTTAAGAATGGTAGGAGAAAAAACATAGGTAAAAAAACTATTATGAGTTCCTTCAGATGTACGATTCCCATTTTAGCTTTAATATTGGCAAAGCCCTATGCATTAGAAGCGCGGACCTAACTAACTAAGGGCTTAACCATTGGAGGATAAGGCAAGACCCTAACCCAATCTCTACCTAAAATATGGTTTTAAAATATCATGTAAGTCCTGTCTCTTTATTAGTCCAAGGCTTCCTAACATAATTTGATCTTCTCGATCTCCTGGATGCTATTCTACTCACTCAGTAGTTTAAGTCTGACCAACCCTAACTAGTCATCAGTTCCTAAATCCTCAAGATCAAATTGTTAGGTAATGGCTTTTAATACATAAATGAGCATGTCAAAAATTTAATATAAATCTAATAATAAAAGATCAAGATACAAAAAATGAATATATGTATACATATACAGACACACACACACACACACACACACACACACACATATATATATATATGTATATAACACCATCAACTAATATAAATGTGTGTTCATGTGATAGCCAATTTATACACAAAATTGCTTGTAGTAAAGTAATACATTCCTTCACTAAAACTCTTTTAAAAACGGGCTAATACATTTTTCCTTACTTTAAAATCTTATAAAACGCTCAATAAAATCACATTTTTGTTTAAGTAAAACTTAGCGCAGCATAGAGTAAAAAATCTTCCAAGTGTTACAAAAATAGCTATCTTTCCTTTCAAAATCATGTCCCATTGCACCCTGAAAAGTCTCATGCCATTGCATGTTAAAAACATAGGCTCGTATGCCATAAATAAGAGATGTTGTAATGAACCGGAATTTTGAACATTTTGTATTTAAATATCCGAATTATTTAAATATTTGAACCTTGGATTTAATATAATTAAATTGATTTAATAACATTGTTAACCCTATTATAATTAATTACTGTTATCCCATCATTTGGCAAGGCTGTGATATTATCGACTTTGCTAAGAACGAATGGTTATCAACCTTGGGAATCGATTATATACAATACTATGGACAATGGTCAAGTAGATTTAGCCCGGGTCCCAATCATGGTGCAATCAGCATGAAGTGATAGACATAGCCCTACAAAGTACCATTTCAAATTTGGAGTCGATCGGAGTTTTTATGCTCGAATTACAGTGACAAAGCAAGAATTTATATGATCGATTGGGAACGATCCATAAAATAGCTCAAATCAACGGAGATCAATCGATTTCCCGAAATTCACGGTGTCGATTCACTTGAAATTTTCAGAGCCTCGGTATTTTGAATAGCGGAGCCTAGAAAAATGATCATGCATGACGATCTTGAGATATGAAGATATCCTATTGTTTTTGGCCGATTGTTATTTGTCGATCCTTTATAACGGTTGGTGAACATTCTAAGTGTAGCAAAGGTTGATCCATATCTCGTAATCTACAACTCAGATTGACTTTATATTTTAAAGGCAAGTTCAAGAGGAATACGGGACCCCCCAAAAACGATTGCACGTGAATTGGAAGCAAGAATATCTATCGGCGAAAATTTAGCCGATCATACCAAATTGTCAAGTTAAGGCCACCGATCATTATGGTGGGCCCCTATGGCCCTTTAGAGCCTTTTGCTGAGATCTTCGTGAAATATCTCATCATCTCTCCCTATAAATACATGCCCCCTTGTTCATTTGAGACATTTTTACACTGCTTGTTACTCTAGGCTCTATTGTAATCAAGTGTTTGCTATTCCTTACTACTGCAATCGGATTTATAAGTGATCAATAATGGATAATCTTCAAAGTGGACGTGGGCATACCATGCCAAACCACTATAAGTCCCTATGTCTCTGAATATTTCTCTTTATCTGTTATTAGTTTCATCATTCCCTCGGTTTAATTTTGTTTTTCTTCATTTACTTCTCTATATAAATCTCTTCTTGGATGTTTGGGACCAATTTATTTGGAAACATTTTGGTGCATTCATTGAGAAACTTGATTTTCAGTTTATTAGGATCCCTATTTTGCTACTAGAAAAGATAAATCCCCTAAAGGAGATTTGTACTTATCTTTAGAAAATTGCTCACACTACTCAGATTTGTAGAAATCTAAGCAAGGCTATCGATAATGGTGAAACATACTAGATCTACTTCTTAGAACATGGAAGGAAACGAGAATACCAACATTCAACAAGAAGACCCAAGAAATCAACCAACAAATGTAAATGTTAATCCGGTTGAAGTTCAGAATCCCACTGATGCTATTGCAAGAGCTGAATTTCACAATTTAATGAGAGAGCTGATGGGGAGCCGTCGACAGCGAAATCAAAAAATTCAGACCAATACAAACTTGATGAACCAAATCAATCAGCAGCAGCAAGTGAAGGCTAGTAGGGATCCCACCCTTACTCGGCATCGGAGAGCTCTAGTTCATCAAATGTGTATCACGGACATAGACGCCGTAGAACTGATGGATATCATGCAGAAACTTCTGGGCTTCAATAGGCAGACCATTGTGGTATGCCAGGAATGATCAATGCTGATCCCTTCCTAGAGAAAAAAACTTACTTGTCTATGCTAGATTCAAACCGGAGCTTAGCTTGGCACCAACCATCCAAACATCGGACTTGTCGACAAAGGTCAAACAATTAGTGAGGGAGAGCCAAGGCTTAGTCAGCGATGACCGGGGAATATCAAGAAGTCATACCCCATTCACTGTTAGTGTGTTACATGCACGGTATCCAAGGAAGTTTAACATGCCGCCAATGCCTGCCTATGGGAGAAAAATCGACCCTGAGTATAACAACATGAGATATGAATGGATGATGGATTCCGTGTGAGCAGATAATGCAACGAAGTATAAATGTTTTCCCATAACTCTCTTTGGAATAGTGGCAATGTGGTTCACAAGGCTACCCCCACGATCAATTTCTAGATTCGATGATTTAGGAACTAAGTTTGTGGAATAGTTCTAATTGCACCCGACTCGTCCCAAAGACGTGATATCCCTTTCCAATGTGATTTAGGTTCTAGGAAAGTCGTTAAAAGATTATTTTGAGAGATTTCATATAGCTGTTACGAAGGTCAATAATCCAAATGATCAAGTAATACTCATGGCCACGACGAGAGGGATTGATCTAAAGTTTGAGTTTGGCGATTGGTTAGGCGGTAAGCCACCCGCAATATTGGAGCGCTTTTATGCAAAGGCAGCTTGGTATTTGAGAAAGGAGGAAGCCAGGTCCTCAAGAAAAAATAATGTTGCAAGACCAAGTGGAAAGGGAGTATAGACTAATATTGCAATAAAACACTCTGATGATAGTTCTGGAAAAGTCCAAGTGAATGTCCAGAATAAACCATATCAGCAAAAGCAAGGCGGAGATAAGAACCGTAAATGAAAGAGGGATTTTGGACAAAAGAAGCTTAGGACTCTGATGTATAATACTTACACGCCTTTGAATACGTCATTGGAGAATATCTATCTATCTATCTATCTATCTATCTACTTAAAATACCATACAATATAGGGAGCCGCCTCTAAAGGAATCAACGGAGAAGCAATAACAAACCAAGAAATATTGTCGGTTTCACGAGTTCTATAAGCACTATACAAATGAATGCATATTATGCAGTCGAGTTGGTTAAATCTGCCTGTATGTTGCCTTGCCAAAAGGCGAGTTAACACTTCTTGAGCTAGCCTGTCCAAACTGTTTGAGAATATTCTGCATCATCTCCTTCTGCCTTTTTAACAATTCTTCGTGCATAGCCTCCATCATCATCATCTCATTACCTCCCGGATGTTATAGAAAAGATGATTCAAGAAAGGAAATTAAAGCAGTTTGTGAAAGCCCTGCAGGATGGTGGGCATGGGACATCTAACCTGAACCGAGGACAAATTCCGCGTAGGGTTGAGGAGCCTGCACGGACTAGTGGAAAACTGGTGATAAATACGATAATCGGAGGACTGCACCCAGTAGATAAGAGTTGGTAAGAAATGGAGCACTATGTGAGTGTAATTAGACATGTAGATTTTAAATGCTGCTCAAATATGGAAGATAGAGCTCTGGCAAAATAGCAACCCATGATAGCGGATGATATTGTGTTTACGAACAGAGATGCAAATAAGGTCGAAGCTTCGACAATCGACCTAATAGTCATGTCGGCCATGATTGGCCCGCTTTGGTGAGAAGGATATTGATTGGTTACGGAAGTTAAGTAAATATAATCTTCAAAAAGCTTAACGGCGTTGCAACTGAAGTTGTTGGTTATGTGGAGTTACTTATAGAGTTGGAAGAAGGCGACTGGACGTGCCTATTATGTAGCTGAGTTGAGGGATGCTCAACACAAAGAAAAAGGTATAGGTGTAGACAAGACTGTCTACATCTAATCTACCGAAGATTAACAACTAGCGCTTGAGCCTTGGCTCGGGCACCACAGTCCGTTTTATAGAGATATAGATCTAAGCGATGATTAAGAGAGCCAAAAGAGACCAAGGCTGTACTAGCTGAGCTGACAATTGATATCACAGTCAACCATGATGACCCATCACGGGTCCTAAAGATTGGACCACAGCTCATCCCCTGGATGATGAAAGAACTTGTCGGTTATCTTCGAGCGAATCTAGATGTGTTCGCTTGGACTCACTCTGACATGTGTGGAATCTCGCATGCCATTGCGAGACATGCATCGAATATTGACCCGAGGAATGTCCCGCTGATCTGGGGAGATATACCGCTCTTAAAGAAGGTAGATAGACTAAAAGACAACGAGTTTATCCACGATGCCCTCTACCCTAATTGGGTATCTAATCCTATACTTGTGAAAAAATCGAATGGGAAGTGGAGAACATGCATTACTTATCAGATTTGAACAAGATGTGTAGTTTTCCCCTTCTAAGGATCGACCAGCTGGTGGATTCAACCGCGGGACATAAATTGTTATCTTTCATGGATGCTTACTCAGAATATAACTAAATCCTGATGCATATTCTCAATCAGGAGAACACTAATTTCATTATAGATGTTGGATTGGACTGCTATGTAGTAATGCCTTTTGGATTAAAGAATGCGGAAGCGACTTATCAGCACTTAGTCAACATGATGTTTATAGATCAAATTGGAAAAATGATGGAAGTGTATGTGGATTCATGAACTCATAACGATCAAGCGACCACATTAGAGACTTGGCCGAAATGTTTGACATCCTCCGATATTACAAGATAAAAATTTATCCTTTGAAGTGTTCTTTTAGTGTTGCATCATAGCAACTCTCTGGTTTTATTGTCGATGCCCGTGGAATTGAAGCTAATCCCGAGAAGGTTAAGGCTAATCGGAGAAATTCTTAATGGGTAAGTTTCTGCCTTAAGCCAATTTATCTCCAAAGCTATCGACAAATGCATTCCTTTCTTTGATTTGATTAGGAAAGGAAAAGGAAACTTCGAATGGACGTAGGATTGTAAAGACGCTTTTCAAACTTTGGTGAATCATTTGTATAGACCTTCCGTCTTGTCAAAGCCTGTGGATCATGAAGATTTGTAAATTTATTTGGCTGTACCAGCACACGCTATAAGTGCCGCATTGCTTCGTGAGGAGGATTGAATCTTGATGCCAGTGTATTACATCAGCAAACGGTTGACGGGGGATGAAAGAAACTGTGCGAAAATAGAGAAACTGGCATACTACTTATCGATTGCATCACGAAAGTTTCATCTATACTTCCAGGCACATTCGATCAATGTTTACACCAATCGACCGTTACAATGGGTCCTATAGCGACCTGAGATATCTAAAAGGTTACTCAAATTGAATATCGAGCTCATTCAATTCGATATTTCTTATCTCCCTTGGAGGGCTATCAACGGTCAGGCTCTAGCAGATTTTATAACTGAGTTTACTACACAGGATGATTCTCCAGAAGGCAGCGAAATCCCTAATATACGGTGGAAATTGTAACGATTGGGTGTCTAATGATCATTGTTCTAGAGCTGGAGTTGTGCCTGTAACTCCTGAGGATCGGTCAATCTGTTATGCTTTAAAGCTTGATTTCCCAGCGACAAACAACGAAGCTGAGAATAAAGCTCTGATTGCTGGACTTGGACTCGCTAGATGACTCGGAATAAAATCTCTTGAAATCTTTTGCGATTCGTAACTGGTAGTGCAACAAGTCAAGGGAGATTATCAGGCCAAGGGACAACGGCTTGCCCCATTCCTTACCTAAGTCCAAGAGTTCTTGGCGGAATTTGAGTACTATGATATTTTGCATATTTCACATGATCGAAACAAAGTGGCTGATTCATTGATAAAATTTGCTAGCACTGGCGGCGCATAGCAGATGGAATTAGTTCCGACCGAAGTATTAAATGCCCCAAGTATAATCGTGATGGAAATTGACTAAACACTGGAAGTGGAGCCTGAGAGGGAATCGTGGATGATTCCGATCAAAGACTATTTGCTATAGAGAATTCTTACCGAATGAAGGAATGAAAAGCGACAAGTCCTTCATAAAGCTTCACGGTATATTATGTAAGAAGGAATTATGTACAGGAAAGTTTTCTCTGTTCCCTTACTTTGGTGTATCGCTTATGATGAGATAAAGCGTGTTCTAAAAAAAGTTTATGAAGGGGAACGTGGCAATCATACTGGGAGGGAAAACTCTGTTAAAGAAAATACTCCGTTATGGGTATTATTGGCCAATCGTAAATCGAGATGCTGCTAATTATGTAAGACGATGTGATAAGTGCATGATATATACAAAAGTTCCAAGGGATCCGCCAATGGAAGTCACACAAATGGACAGCCCATGGCCGTTTGCCATGTGGGGGTACTCCTTACACATCTCTAAAGATGGCACAAAGTACGCTATCGTTGCAGTTGATTACTTCACCAAATGGGCCAAAGCCGAGCCTTTAGCCATGATCGTAACCAAGAAGGTAATCAACTTTGTTGTCCGAAACAACATATGTCGATTTGATCTACCATGAACTATTGTAATGGATAATAGGACTCAATTCAACAGTGTTGAATTCAAAGACTTCTGTAGGATGTATTGTATTGAAAAGAGATTTGCAGCCGTCACCCTCCCTCAGGCTAATGGACAGATTGAAGCTGTAAATAAAATCATAAATTCCATTTCGAAGAAGCAATTGAAAAGGGCCAGAGACAGATGGGTAGATGAACTACCTACAACACTGTGGGCTTAAAGGACCACCCATAAGTCTGCGACTGGTCATACTCCATTCGCCCTTGCTTACGGTTCCAAAGCCATCATTCCTATTGAGCTCGAAGTTCCATCTCATCAAGTGACTTACTAAGGTCCTAAAACAAATAATGATCTCCCTTTGGAATCTCTTGGCTTTATAGATGAGAAGCATGAAGAAGATGATCTGAGGGCTGCTGCGCATCAACATCGAATCACCCGGCATTATAACATTAAAGTCCAACCTAAAACCTTTGAAATCGGTGATATCGTTCTGAAATGGGCTTTTCCTACCTCATCGCACTGAATCCAATGTGGGAAGGACCATATGTCATTGAACAAAGACTTGGAGAGGGAGCTTTCAAGCTAGCGACTGTCGATGACATCACAGTTCTAAGGGCATGGAATAGCAAGCATTACGACGTCATTTCACTTAGTTTATTTATTTTCCATTTCAGTTGTATTTACTTTCAGAATTTGCTTTAGCATTTGATTTTCCAAATATACAATCCGACTGATTACATCATTCTTTTCCATTTAGCAAATGAACCCTTGGACTCCTTTATGTTTGTTGCAACATTGTTATCAGTTGCACGACGAGACTGAACTAAAATAACAATGATCGTGACACGACGGATCAGTTGCTAAATCAAACCCCTGACTCCTGGGGGAAAATCAATCAGTTACGGAGAATATGATTCGACTGCTTTAGGAGATAACTTCAAGTCCCTAGAGTGCGGATTGGAGTATAAACATAAATCGGGTGTGAATCATCTACCCACGAAATAACTCTAAGTCCTCAAAGTGTGGATTGGAGTATAAACATAAATAGGGTGTGAATCGTCGATCGTCCAACCATGAAATAACTCCAAGTCCTTAGAGTGCGGATTGGAGTATAAACATAAATCGGGTATGAATTGTCCACCCGTGAAATAACTCTATGTCCCTAGAGTGCAAATTGGATAAATATAAATCGGGTATGAATCGTCCACCCATGAAATAAATCAAAGTCCCCATAGTGCGGATTGGATTATGAACATAAATTGGGTGTGAATCATCCACCCACGAAATAAGTCTTCATCCACCCACGAAATAAGTCTATGTCCCCAGAGTGCGGATTGGACTATAAACATAAATCAGGTGTGAATCGCCCACCCATGAAATAATTATCATCCATGGAGTGTGGATATGAGTATAAACAAATAGTTGAGTGCAATTCGACAGCTCACTTTTCCATAACCTCTGGACTGAAGTCGACCGGAGGAGTGTAAGCTCGCTAAAAATGGAGTTCAACCATCCACTATCTAACTCCACTAACTCGGGACTGGGGACAAGAGTACGGTTACTCAAACCGCTGAGTTCGATAAGAGTAACATTAAGCCTTGAGCCTATTGCTTAATATGACTCGAGGCCATGACCTCAAGGAGGCCCTGGGATGGATAAATTGGATCAATATTCAACCCGACGAAT
This sequence comes from Allium cepa, assembly GCA_030765085.1. Taxonomy (NCBI): domain Eukaryota; kingdom Viridiplantae; phylum Streptophyta; class Magnoliopsida; order Asparagales; family Amaryllidaceae; genus Allium; species Allium cepa. Next base: position 1,022,668,501 of record CM060931.1, on the reverse strand, counting down.
GACGAATCATGAATGCATAAAATGAAGAACGTGATAGCTCGATTGTCGAAACTAGTGTATACAAGAATTATACACAAAAAATAAAGTAATTCTTATTAACACTAAACTTGTTGCACATAATACAAGTTTATCCAAATTGAGAAATAGGAGTGGGGGTCATACACATACAAACATGATTGACAAAAAGAATAGCCATTTATACTATTTACATCTAACCTAAAGATTATTTCGTAGATTTCCTATCTTTCCCTTGCTTCTTTGGAGTGGTTCATTCCAAACTACTACTCGACTCTCTCTTTGGCCTTTTTCCACCTCGGCTTCTCTTCGAAGAAGTATCTTCAGTTGTATGAATCGAGGCGGTATCATCTTTAGTAGGGGTGGGCACGGTCGGTTAACCGAACCGATCGGTTAATTAACCGATTTAACCGACCATATTAAACGGTTCGATTAACCGAACCGAAAATCAAACTAGGTGGCTTATTTCGACCGAACTGAAAATTATTAACCGCGGTTAACCATCTACTTAAACCGGTTAACCGATTGAGCTTGATCGGTTAACCAACAGTCGGTTAACTGAGTAGGTTAATAGCAATTAATTGTTAAAATTAACCAAAACTAACATCCGAAGGGACACCTAGTAAGGAACGACAGTAACCAATAACGCAGTAACATAAGTATATTACAACTCAGCATATAAAAACATAAACATATTACATATTACTCACTCTGCATAATATAGGACACATAGTTATACATCAAACTAGCAAGACTTGCAGCAAGCCCAATAACCAGAGCAAAAGCTATGCAAAAATTGGCACAACAAACTGCACAACAGTACATATTAACCAAAGTCTAGACCAAAGCAAAAGCTTAGCAAACACATCACATAATATACGTACAGGACACACTGATTCAGCATAATAGCATATTACATGCATTACATATAATACTAACACAAACACAGCAACTCTCTAAGTGCCAAATTATATATATTAAAAATTACATGAACCAACTTCTAGCAACTTAGTAAGGAAATTGATGATGCAATGCAACTGAGCAACGAAGCCACCACCACAACAACTGTCCAAGCTCCAAACTGATAATGAAACTGATGACAAACAAGTATATATGATAGACAGATAACGGGCTACAGTATTGATGAATACTAATGATAAAACATTGATATGATTATATTATATATGAAATTAAACTATAAACAAGCTTAAATAAGTTTAAACAATTATATATGAAGAAAAAATAATGGGTTTATACATGATGCACTAGTTAATATACGAAATTACAATCTATAAACTGTTTCACCATTACATTTTCATAACGTTCTATAAATTAGAACTTTAAAGTACATTTAACATGTGTTTGATCAATTTGACCATCACTTTAAAGTGCTTTTGTAAAAAAGGAAATATTACTAAAAATTAACTACTTAATTCTTAGTAATATACTTCACTTTTTGAGTTATGTTCTCGGTGAACCCATTTCTTTGCACTTCACTTTGTCTACATGAGCATTTTTAACAAAACAAAATTGCAATGTCATGCATAACAAGGTTTTCTATGCTTGTCATACCATTACTCTTAATACCTTAACCATAACTCTATTCTCATGTATGTATGTATAGAGTAATTCTCGTTACTTTGTGATATCGGTGTATTTACATTTACATGTTGGATTTAAGTTATACATCAGTTCTATATTTAATTCACTAGTTTGTAGAAGTAAAGAGTATGCACATTGGCGATACAATCATCATGAATGAGACCATATATCAGATGATGTTGCGCAACTTATATGCAAAATATTGCTCTTTATTTATTCAAAATATATCAACTTGTTTCTATGCTCCCAATTCAACAGCCCTTATTATATATCATTATGTTGAAGTACTGACTGTTAGTTCTCTAGCTATCAAGTATTTTAATCCAAGTACTAGTTTAGAAAAGGATTTTTTCTCAATTGAAATTCTATGCTCCAACAAATGTCTCTACAAAAGAATCATCAATACTACATGTTAAGTTATCATTATTTATACTAAACTTTAACTCATTAGCTAGTGTGAACAAATCCATTGTTTTACAGATAATGCTCAAACAGTTATCGGAAGAAATAGGAATACATGAATAAATCTGAAACAAAAATTAGTAAATCAAAGAATTCAACTGTTAAGCCACTATTTACACCAATTTACAACTTAATTACATATACAAATTGAATTGAATTTGGTAAGTAACTAGACTAGAATTAGAATAATAGAATTTAATTAAATATGTATAGTAGATCGGAAGAATCGAATATAGTAATTTGTAATTACACTAATTGAAAATAAAATTGAACATAAATGTATACTCACTTGCTTTCTATTCCTTCACGAATCCATTAATTTTTGAACGATCTGAGATGGCAGCCATCACAAGCATGTAGGTTTGCGACTAACATCGACGATTAACAGATGAGATAAGCACCGAGTAGGTCTAGATTTCGTGTTTCCCCTTTTTTTAATTCTGTACAGATTGAGAAATAAGAATTGGATCTAAAAATGAAAATATTTGGTCACGGTAAGTATTGGTTCGGGCATGGGTTGTTTATAAATAAGCTAACAGTGGTTTTGGGCTGCGATAAAAAAACATAATTTTTTTGGTCGGTTAATGGTTAACCGATGGACTAGGGTTTATTACCCGTTAACCGAACCGAAAATGTTCGGTTATGGTCGGTCGGTTAACCGATAATGTCGGTTAACTGAAATTATCGGTTAAGTCGGTTCGGTTGATGTCGGTTAAGTCGGTTAAATCGGTTAAGTCGGTTAAATGCCCACCCCTAATCTTTAGAAGCAAGAGAAATGGAGGCATTCTCGGCACCAGAAGTGGGGGGGATATCATTCGGGGAATTGTCCCGCCAAATGGTATCATCTGCAGCGGGACATGAATCAGTTCATTGAGTCCTAAATCAATAGGCTCAGCTTTTACCTTCTTTTTCAACAGTTCTTCCCTCTCAATGCGCTCTTTCATACCGAGCTCGCATGTAGGGTCGGAAGAACCCGTGATCAAAACATCTTCATCAATGGGAATTTCATGGTGTGGGTCATTTCCTTCCTTGAATAATTCCTAAATGAATCGATCATCAATAACAAAGGTTTCTTCTCGAGCACTTTGAGCAACGGCCGAAGTTGTAACTTTACTGGATTCCGTTATGGCCGCTTCTGCCTCCAACTGAGGCTGTTGTAAGGGGAGATGAGTGACACCTAATGGATTCAAAGCTGATAAATAATATGAAAAAAAATTAGAAATATCAACTGATAACTCCCAAACTTTACGAAGGACGGGAAATGTCGACGATATACCTTCCTTGGTATGGCTCCCAGCTGAGCCGAAACATCCTCGGAACCGTGTTTGGGAACAGAAGAAAGTTTTGGCTTGCCTGGATCATACCAGGGCATGGTTGAAGAGCTTGTTGTGAAGCAAGGGATGACCTGGGGTGCCGAGGGGGCAATTCAATTCTAATATCGATTGTGCCAACCCGAATCCTTCACCCGATTCTTGTAAAGTAACAACAGTAGGCTCTTTCTGGAGCAAAAGCTAGATATCATGCAATGCTTTTGGTTCGTCGCCCAATAGCATTTCACTTTCAAGCCTTGGAAGGTCGATATCCTCTGAATTAAGAAGTTTTTTCTCTTCTGCAACGAGAAATTCTCACGTGTGCCAGAGTTGATAGGGACAATCATCACCAAGCCATGTCAAATTTCTATGCTTGAGAATGTTAGCATTGTAAGGAATGAGAAGTGGGTCAACTCATTCATTATCTCCTCCTTAGACTTGTTTCTAGTAGTTTCGGCTTCAAGCTGAAAAAGTGCATCGTCGGTTTTGGCCCTTTCAACAGCCGTGTTGCTCTCAAATATGACATTTACTAGCTCATCACAAGCATCTTAAGCAATCTTCTAGGCATCATCGTTTTCCTTATTTGCATACTCAAGCTTAGCCTTGAGATCCGCTATCTCGTTCGAAGCCGAGGATTCATTATTTCAAGCTGTATCTGGCTTAAGCGTTGTCTCTTGATTTCGATAATGCAACACTTGAACCATATCAAGATGGCTGGATTTCATCTACTCCATGGATTTCATAACAGCATTAGATTTTACTTTGGCTTCTGCTAAGGAGGTCCTAGAGAACTCCAGCTCATTTGTCAAAGTGTCAATGATTCTTTTATCTTGAGATTCCTGGCGTTTTAGCTTTTCAATCTCCGCTACACGTTCAGAGGAGACTTTCGACATTTTCTCTGCTCCTTCATCCATTCACGGTACTTCATGTGGATGTCAGTGACATAGTCAATAGTCATTTTCTAAACATGGTCTGGAACCCTCTTCAAGTTGAGACGAAACTTGAACCCTTCTAAACATAAGTTTGGAAATTCTTCACGAAGCTGTGCCATACGAGCAGTTGGATTGATCGTAGGATCTTCAGTAGCATCTTCAACTTAAGTACTTTCCTTGCCGGGATTATGGGCAACAACATATTCATTATGGTGACGATGATCGCTCGGCTGCTGAGATGAGATGAAAACTAAGGTTGTGGAGGCACAGGAGCGGGAGGAAGACCGCGGCAGAGATCGATAGGTTGGTCCCTGCGATAAGTTGGCTTGTTGAGACCCTTTGAAGGAGGGGATATCAACCTTGATCGATGTTTGTCTTGGGGTGGCTTATTCCTATCACTTCTATCTTGATGACCTCGATCCCGACCGGGATGATAAATGGATTCGTAACACTCTCAACTACCACGGTAAGAGCCAGAGAGTGAACCAGAGAATTGGTGGTGTATATCCCGAAGGGAATCAAACATGTTCCTCTTCTTCATCATCGTTTCTTCAAAGGAAAATAGATATTAATCAAATTTAAGCATTAAAAGCATAAGTCAAGCATAATGCAAGGTTGAGTGGTGCAAGTGTGTGCAAATGTCCTTGTGTAACCCCCCAATAAACCAGGTGCAGGAGCCTTGCTCATCGGTGTACCTTCTCCTCCATAAGTAGGAACCTCGGTGCCAATTCTAGTGGGAGATTTCGACCACTCGATACTCACATTAGAAAAATGAAAATCATCAAGATCATGCGAAAATGGTTGACTAGACGAAGAACTAGGTGGTAAACTTGAACTCTTTGACGGTTGGGAAGAAGATTCATCTTGAACAATCTTAGGAGCCATCGACGACTTGGAGTGATCAGAGAGACTACTTTTTGGAAATTTATATACAATTATTTTTTTTCTTTATCCTATTAGGAACTGAGGGTTTTGAGGCCTGCGAGGATCCGAAATCAACCCCAAGACTAGATTCGTCACCATTGTGACCGAGCACATCTCCTCTATGTTATTCGACATCAATACTAGTGAACTCTCGAGCACTCGTGACTAGGGGTACCACGGGATCAGGTCGATTGTCCCTTTGACTGACTGCAGCCCATGATCTTATCCCTGTAGTTTAGACGACTTTGGTTAGCCCCACGCTGAGGTTCTCTTCTATCAAACAAAAAGTAACAAGACGTTCGTCCATAAGCAGATATTCGATGTTCTTGTCCTCGGGAAGTGCATTTTTCAGAGTTGTGACCGTCTCTTCATAAATATTGCCACTAGGCCGGGTGACGATACCTGTAAAGAAGTAACATAGTCAGGAATATAACTTGAATATCGTTTTTTCATGCTAATATAAAAATAGTGGATAACATTTACGTCTTTCCAGCCATTATCGAGAGAAAACCGGGCATACAACGAACGAAGATCCACTCACTTTTAAAGGTGCTTAATTTGTTCCATGCACTAGTTAGAATATGGAACCTCTTCGCCGACTCAAGAAAGGTAAATGAAAGACTCCTTGTCCATCGCTTGAAAGTGAATATGAATTGAATGTCATCAATGGTTGGAGGACGATATAGAAACTACATTAACACCATATATGTATAGTTGAGAAGAGCATACAATTTGGATGGAGCTGCACTAGAGCTATCCTTAAATAATGAAGAATTTACCGAATATATGAATTAAATGGCGAGATACATCCGGTCTAGCATATGAACTTGTTGCACACCGTATACCCTTCTTGGGGTCTGTGAGCTCGTCATCCTGTGATGAAACCAACACATCATTGAAAGGAATTCCATGCCTTATGCGGATTCGACGAAGAGCATCTTCCTTAATTTTAGAGGCTACCGAATCAGTAGGGTTCTCCTGAATAACTGCGTGCTCCAGAGTGTCGGGACCAGGATCGATAACCTTCAGTGGAAGGATGGGAAAACATCTGAAAGGTCAAATTGAGAGTCCGGGCTTTCTGGTTGTTCCAAATGATGACTATAGGATGAATTATCAAATTTAGTTGTAGAACTTGATTCTATGTCAGGGTTATCCTGTTGGGAAGATGATCCAGTTGGCATAGCTGCAGGATGCCTAGAACGTCGAGAACCCATAGCTATTAAACTTAGTAAATATCATGGTTAGATACATTTATCTGTACCCCTTAGTGTATAGTGAGTGGTAGTGTAGTGCGGTAAAGCGCTATACAATACAGTAATAAGTTGTACGAAACTGAAGGCAGAAAAGGCGAAGAGACTTCAAGGTTTAACCAAAGAGACCGTCATTCCTGACCGTTTTAATCGTTTCTCTATGTCATTGGGAAACGAAGCATTTTGAGTTTCGCGATCGATCATCAGCAAGCAAAAGTTCAATTTTTATCTAAATCACTGATAAGCATCAAGAGAATAGTCAAAGGCATTGGTTTGTATCGAAGTTTTAAGGTCATCTATTACCGAATATGTAGTTCAAATCGAATGCAAGCCATACGCATGATCAAATGTCCGTTCAAGTATGCAACGCCGAAGCTTATCATTTTGTTCAAGTTCACTTATTTAAGTTCCTTTTTAAAGTTCATTTGCTAACAATCGATCGTTCCCCAAACATGGACGATCGTTCATAAAGACACTCCCACAGATCGTTTCCCTCGATAGCATCTATCGATCATTCATAGTTAACTGTTTCCATCAATCATCGTCCTTGGCCTTCAATGCCGATCGTTTTCTCTATTCCATCAACCGATCGTCCCACTTTTCCCTATCCAACTCAAAAGCCTCCAACTCCAAATGTCAATCATTTGTAGATGATCGTTAAATATTCAAGCCTCAACATCCCAAAGTATTGCTGATCATCCAAGAACGATCGTGATGGGCCGATCTAACAACTTTCCCAACTCCACTGCTTCATCCTTCTCAATAAGAGATTGGTTAAGGCCATAATCTCCTCCAATTTCCATTATCTCTAATCTCCAACCGATCGTTCATCTCAACCATCTCATACGACCGTTCTTTCCACTTTAGCCCTTTTTTTATTGATTGTCTGCTCCATTTTTTCATCCGATCATTTAAGAATGATCGTCCAACATCAAGACAACTACTCCATATTCTCCAAAAACGACCGATTGAAGTTTCCATCTCCTCCAACTACTATTCGATCCGTTGATCAAATCGAACGTCACACAATTGATGAAGCCCAAAGTCTTGTTCTGGACTCATAAAGCAAGTTCGAATCAAATTACCTAGGTTGGAATCCAAAAAGGGAAGTTTTTATTTGAAATCGAAGCGAGGTAAGATCTGGAGGAGCACTTAAATGGTGATTAATTTGAAGATATGTGGTTTAGTTTTTGGGAAAGTGGATCGTTTCTTTGATCGGTCAAGGGAGGAATTGGAACGGTTCGTTCTTTTCTTCTTAACTGGAAATGATACGAAATGAAGGATGAAGGAAAAAGGGCTACGTGTAGGTGCTTATATAGGAAGGGTGTATGCCATCATTTTTAGATAACGATCTTATGCCGATCGTTTCGCATGCAGGCTAGATGCCGATCATTTTAAGGGAAGGGTTTTACGCTGATCGTTCTATAACTACGAACGACCCAAAAAATTCTTCCTATGAAGAAACCGATCGTTTTTTAATATATATGTCTGTGTGTGTGAATAGGGGAAATAACGATCGGCTGTATTTGTTAATGTATATATGTAAATAAGAGTAACGATCGATAGAGATTGTTTATAAAAATTTCAACACTTGACAACGACTTATGAATGTGTAACCGTGATCGGGAGTCAGGGTACGAACATGTATACACGCTAGTATACATTTTGAAATCTAATTTTTTGAAATCGACAAAAATTAAATGATCACCTGAGATCGACTAAAGAAAAATTAAAACCAGTTTGCTGAAGCTTAGAAATTTCCATAAACAAAGCATGATGATCGCTAACAAATCATGATCCCAAATTTATACTATTGGAAATCGACCAATCATCATGACAAATAAGGAAAATATGACCCTTGACAAGAAAACAACTCAATGGAAGGATAACGGCTATTCGATGAACAAGATGAATTTCTTTTAGACGATTCTAGCTTGCGACGATTCAAAGCACGTCATATTCCAAACCGGATGTATTTTCAAAGGCAAATGTTATCCAGCCTTTTAGCAAAGCCATGATGTCATCGACTTGGCTAAAAACGGATGGTTATCAATCTTGGGAATTGATTATATACAATACTATGGACAATGGTCAAGCAAACTCGGACCAGGTCTCAATTGGGCTACAATCAACAGAATTAACTATCATAGCCCTGTGAAGTTACATTTCAAATTTGGAGTCGATCAGAGTTCTTATTCTTGGATTATGAACAAAGCAAGGATTCATATGGATCGATCAGGAATGATATATAAAACAGCTCAAATCAGCAGAGATCGATCGATATCTCAAAATCCACAAGGCCAGTTCACTTGAAACTTTCAAAGCCTCAGTATTTTGAAGAGTAGAGCCTACAAAAACGATCACACATTAAGATCTTGACAATGAAGACAGCCGATCGTTTTTGCCCGATCGTTATCGACCTTTTGTAACGATTGGTGAACATTCCAAGTGTAGCAAAGGTGGATCCATATCTCGTAATCTACAACTCGGATTTACTTCATAATGAGGCAAGTTCAAGAGGCATGTGGCTCCTCCCAAAAAAAGATCGCACGTGAATTGGAAGCAAGAATGACGATCGGTGAAACTTTAGCCAATCGTTCCAAATTGTCAAGTTAAGGCCACCAATCGTTATGGTGGGTGCCTATGGACCTAAAAAGCCATCTTATGAGATCTTAGCGAAATATCTCATCATCTCTTTCTATAAATACATGCCTCTTAGTTCATTTGAGGTATTTTTATGCTGCTTGTTACTCTAGGCTCTATTGTGATCAAGTGTTTGTTATTCCTTACTATTGTAATTAGATTTATAAGTGATCAATAAAGGATAATCTTTAAAGTGGAAGTAGGCATAATGCAGAACCACTATAACTCCCTGTGTCTCTGATTGTTGCTCTTGATATGCTATTAGTTTCATCATTCCCTCGGTTTAATTTTGTTTTTCTTAATTTACTTTTATACATAAATCTATTCTTGGGTGTTTATGGCCAATTTAGTTCCAAACCATTACCGATGGTAAATTGTCTTTGAAAAATGTGTACAAAAATAATAGTTTGAAGAAATATCGATAATATGGTCGAAAATCATTTTATCGATAAACGGTTGTTTTCTTTGTATGAGTTGTTCTAATTTGTTATGATTTTCTAATACATTAATGTGTAAGCAATTAGTAACTAAAAATATTTTATATGATATGGCTAAATAAATGTGAATAGTAAAAAGGGATTAGTAAATGTACTAAGGAAGAAGATGTTTTGGTGAATAGTTTTAGATATTTGTTTTATGAAATACGGTGTAAAGGTGGCATGTGAGGGGGAGGCTCCTTTGTGACCTTGCATGAAGGGTAGAAGGTGAGGATAACCTCTTGTATAAGCTTTCAAATACATCCCTTAGGAAAATAATAGTCCCTTTTTTTTTAAAAAAAGATAGAAACTAATTAGTGCTAATCCATTTCTATCTCCACTAATCTTTCTCCAATCAAAGCAAATTAACTCCAAACTTCACCAAACTTCACCAAACTTTACTAGAGGTCTAAGTCAATGTAGGAAGCAAGAATAACACGTTGAAAGTGGAAGAAAGGAGGCACAAATGGGGCACTTAAATTTGGCCATGAGCAATATGGAGGTGAAGGGAGTCTTGTCTTGGCTTGTGCAAGCTAAAGCTTGGATCTTTAATGGTTAGGCGATGGTAGGATGTTGTACTTAGGTTCTTATGGTATGTGTTGGTTTCTATCTCGGTTATAGTTTGAGTTATATCACAACCGAACAAGTATATATTGTGTTATATATGTTCTATGTTTGAATATAAAATTTAAAAGTAAAGTTAACTAATTAAAGATATAAACTTTGGACACCGCTGCTTTCAAAAGCAAATGACAACTCTTTATTATGCAACATCACTACTATGACCTCCTATAACATGTGATGTGGCTTTGATATTATTCTTTAATGGTTAGTTGGCTTGTATGTTGAATTGATGTGAATATGAAAGTGTTTGGATAACGGTAGTTGCTATAAGTGTAATTTGAATCCCCTTATGTTTAAACTTGTTCGATGTGGTTATTGGTGAATATATTATGACATGATATGTTTTGGTTGTTCTCTACATATAGTTTGGTGTACGAAACAATAAGGATTTGGTTTGAAAATTTGTAGAACTTTTGAAATAAAGTTGTAAAAGTTAGAAGCAAATTAGTCATTATGGATGCACTTTGAAATCGCCTTGTGTTCGGTGATTTTTGTGTTTACTTTGGAAGACATCCTTAGGGATTTCTTTACCGTTTTAACAAGTAAAATATGTTTACTTATTAATGTAAAAAAATTAGAGTTCAAAATATTTACGAACTGGTCAAACAAAGTAGAGAAAGTTTGGAGTAAAAAGGTCATTATGAGTGCACTTTGAAAAATAGCTTGTTTTTGGGAATTTTTATAATTAATTTGGAAGATATACTTAGGAGTTTCTTTTAATGGTTCTTAAGTAGCTAAGAAAAATACTTACTCTAAAAATAATTGGATCGAAAATCATTTGTTTAAGTGGTTAAAACTTGCCACAAAGATCGTGCATTTTTATGTTGTTCCCTATCCAGAACTTTAAATGGCATTTAACAACGCTGTCTTTGGTCTACTGTATCACTTCTGGGCTTGTTGCGTTGTTTTGTTTTAATAACATTTTGACTAGTTTTTCATATTTTAAATAGTTTATAATTTACTTTCTTTATATAATATTTTTAAGAAGTCTGGCACCATGGATTTGAGGAGGAAAAAAAGATTAGATGTTTACATATATTTTTAATAATTAGATATTAATTTTTAAAGAAAAATGATTTCCTTTTAGAATTTACTCAAAAGGTTTTTACTAAATTACAAATTAGTTATTTTCGCATAGCATTTTACATATATATTTAAAACATATTTATAAGAATTTTTAAAGAGAGTGTGTGTGTATAAGTTAGGAAAGGTAAGTTAAGTATTTTATAAAAGAATAAAAGTAGTTTTGGATTATAACACTATGTTACAACAAATGGTTTTGGAAGGTTATTGAAAAGTACATTACTTTGTTAAATAAGTGTAGATGAAATTAGATCTTTAAAATGAATATTTTAAAGATAATGATAAGAATAAAATGGTTTTGGTTTTATAAGAACAATATTTTAATAACATTTGTTTATATTCCATTTGATTATGCTTTTGGAAATGCAAAATCCTATTTAAGATTTGTGAATATTCTTATACCATTTCGGATAAGAACATGAATACATCTCTAAGAATTAAAAGAGTAGAGATGAATAGTAAAAGAGTAGATGAATAGTGAAATGTAGTATGCATGTATATATCTATTGTACAGTATTTTAATTATATATACAAGTATTTACAAAGAAGTTTTAATTAATAAAAGAATTGATTAAATAAAAGGGGGATTAGAAGTCGCTTATTTGATTTAATCATGCTTTGTATAACTTAATCCTATTTTGTGTGTCTTAAGCGTACTTTATGTGTTTAATTATTTATGGAAAGTATTTAATATAATACTTAGCATTGAAAGCTGACAAAGAAGATTTATTCTATCTGTGAGAGTTAAGAATGATGTTCAAGTAGGGTTTAGGAGCAAACAGTGCTCTAATCTAACAATTGTACACTTGATCGAGGGATATTATATCGAGAATGTAGAAAAGGTGCTAAGTATATAAGGTTTGGTTCCCACATGCGATCAATTCGGTTTTGTACTAGGTAGTCGATTAGTCGACTACCGAGTTTGGCTAAATTAACTTTGAAAAATATGTAAGCATCATGTATTAATACGGTTTGAGATTCCCGAAGAGGACGCGTTCGTACGAATTGTCTCTTGCTTTAAGAACTTATATATACGTGATCCACTGGAAAGGGCTCCTTTATATCATTCCTTTACTTCTTGGAGAACCAGAATTGAGTTAACCGGAAATTCATCAATTTAGTTTTGAAGAGTTCGAGATTGGATAAGTATATTACTTACAGGAAACCACTTCAGAACTAATATACGAGTTCTTTGATTAGAAAGCGGTTATGAAGTGAAATGTTATAGAGTTAAACTATCTATCCTAATGCTTTGTCCAAGGGAGAGGTCGACGTTAACATTGCAAATGATGTTATCGTTTTATATTGTATATCTTGAGGTTGATTCCAAGAGAGGATAGGGTTTGCATTCGTCGGATGACTTGTGCTAAAATCCATGGAGAGATTCATGACCTGTTCGAGATGCTGGAATCCAATGAGTGATTCCAGATTTGTTTGAGTGATGAAGACTCGTGTGTTGAGATGTTGAACGCGATTTTCGATCAGTAATGACAAAAAATAGAGTAGGGGCATAACCATGGGGTTTTTGATAACCCAAAGGGTACGTCAACTCTAAATATCTAGAGATGCTTCGATTAAGCATGTAGGAGATATTGGTATTCGATATCACTTGTTTAGGCGTAAACCAGCTACGTTTTCCTTTGTGACATATTTTATCTAGAGATATGCATGGTTTTGGAAGGTAGTTTCCAACCCTTGTCTGGAGGTCCGCTTTAGTTTACTGGGGATCCTCCAATGGAAATCCATATGCCAACGTACCTTAGCGGCTTTAGTTGTATTTCTAATATTGTTGTGTTGTGAGATGCAAGCCACACAACTATTCTTAGAATTATATTGTACACCCTAGACACTATCTATTATAGCACCTTATGTACTTATTATATGGTATTGTTTTTTGAATATATAACCATAACGTGAATCGAACGGTTTGAAAAGTACTACTACATGTTGATCACATTTGAGTTTTTCATACCATACTTATATCTGACTCATGGTTTTATCTTTCCCTTAATTCCATGGGTGCTCTTTCGAGTAGTCTGAGAAAAGCAGGTTTTCATTGATATTGGAGCTCGAGGAGACGAGTTGGATGCTTTCACCTACCATAGCATTCTTATTTCCTCTGCGATACTATTATACGTATATCAGCATTCATGAGGACGGGCTGTTATAACTGTCTATATTGATGATAGTACTTAGGATTGCAACTCTAGGATGTTGTGTATCTTAAAGTGACAGTTTGCACCATCTTTTAACATTATATGTTATCGTTCCATTGTGAGATACTGATGTTGTGTTCTCTTCTTTCTCATTCTTTTCTTTTTCTTTTTCTTTTTACCCTAACTATTTGTCTTTCCAGCACATAAGTGTCTGACATGTGAATATCGTGGATGCATTAGTGTCGATATTTAGGGGTCGAAAATGTGAATCATTATAGTTGTAACATATTGACATGTGTGTGTGTGTGAGTAGCTTTCACGTACCAACCAATAATAACCATCGTATGTTGACAGAACATACCTAACTATCACATATTGACTAAGTATTAGGCTATCACATGTAAAAAATATAGCTTTCGAAAGTTAACTAAAATACAACCATCGAGCCTTGGTAACAACCATCGAGCCATGATAAAAAGATAAAAATATAACCATCAAGCTAAATAAAAATATAGCTATTGAAAGTTGAAAAAACAAACTATAGTCGTCCCATGTTGAGAAAACAAAGCTTTCGAGGATTGGTAAAACAGTAGCTACCGCGGGTTGAAAACACATGCTGTCGCATGTTAAAAATAGACAACTATCGAGTGATGAAAAATAGTGGCTATCGAAGGTTGTCAATGATATTTCTGTAATTCTCTACAAAATTATTTATTTTCCTTTAAAGGTATAAGCTTTTATCAGAGTAACATTATTTGTCAAAACTTTATTGACTAACAAAAAACTTTTCAGAATTCTTACAGAATTTCATATTGAATTTTTTTTTCTATTTTCCTAAAACAAAAATTTTCTCATATTATTCTATTTATCGGAATTTGCATCTAATCCCTTTTTAAACAAAACAATTTATATTAAATTATAAATACTTGCGAAATCCACAAAAAAATCCCAAATTAATTATTTCCGATATTTTGTATAACTAAATTCTGAAACCATCTATTTTCTCACTTGGAAAATCCATAATAATCCTAAGAATTATGTAATTAAAAACCCATCTCCAAAATATTTCAAACGTCATATCAAAATTTTAGGACGTTTGAAGAACAAAAATTTAGTTTTTACATCAAAACCGAAAAACTTTTTTAAACCCCTAAATAATATCCATAAAACCACTATATGATTATTCAATCCATATGCATGATATTTAACAATCAAAGTTTGAATCCACTCTAGAATCCGAACTAAGCACAAAACGACCATAAAGAAATAGAAATATTATTCACCTTTGATCTTATTGAAATATTGTGAATTGCTTTAAACTTCTTTTTCCTTAGCTTTCTCTTCTTCTTAGTTAAATATTGAATAATGGTGGCCAGCTCTTCCTTACATTTTAAGTTGGTGAATGTAAAATGAAATGAACAATGGAAAGGGGGAGGGTAGTGTAATATTTTTCCTCACACTTTTACCCATCTTTACTTATGTTTATATCATAATTTCTTAAGGCCATTAATTAACATAGTAAATCTCACATTTTTACTTCTTATTTAATTATCTCATAAATAAATATTTAAATAATGTGCAATAAAAAATTAGTGGTGTTACATACGAGATACATTGAAAATCACTCATGAAGGTACAATAAAAGTAGAAAATACTAAAATATCAATACTGAAAACTAATTACAAAATTTTAGAACGAAAAATGGAGAGGTATGCTGAAATATATTGGTGTTTTCAAGAATTACAAAACTCGTTAATACAACTAGAAGAAAAATTCACCGATTTCTAACTAGTTTCAAAATTTTTGAATTCATTAATTGAAGTGTGGGCGAGGAAGGTTCTAGCTATAGAAAAAGCAAATGATCTTTTCCAACTCGAAGCTGACGGACTTATAAGAAATCTGATATCATACGAAGCTAATTTGTTGGTCAGGAAGGAACAAACATAATAAAAGAGTATTATTGCTTTTCAATTTGATGATGACAAAGACAATGACAAAGACATAGATGAGTATAATTTAGCATTCACTGGAATTGTAAAGCCTTCATAAAATTCAAAACAGCTGAAAGTACAAAAATGGAAATAGTTCAACTCACAAATGTTTTGATTGTGATAAAACTTGTCATACGAATAAGGATTCCTTGTTAAACAAGGATTCCTAAGGCTTCAAGTACGAAAAGAGTCATAAGAAAAGGAAGATGGTAAAAATAGCATTCAGATTCAACCTAGAATGACTCAAATACATCATCTGATAGTGAGAACGATGTAGAGTAGACCCACGTCTGTTTCATAGCCCTTAGCAGCGAGGTAAAATATGCTCTAACTTATAAATATTTATTTGAGATAAATTCTAAATTAGATGATAAGTTTAAACCCACCATGACATAATATAAAGAATTAAAAGCTAAAATTTATACATTTGAGCTAGAAGTAGATAAACTTAAAGATGATAGAGTAGTTCTTAAAGAAGAATTGCTAAAATCTAGAAAATCTTGTTAAAATATAAAATCTCAAACCAATGTCATGAATGATGAAATTCAAGCATATAGGGATGAGAACGTTAAACTTACAAAGGAAAATTGTGATTCAAAAACGGCTTTAGACATATCAGAAAATAAGATTAAAGATTTAGAAATTAAATTAGAAAAATTAAATAATAATGTATCTAAGTTGAACAAAGGCAAAGAAGAATTATCAAAATATTTCTAACCTAACGAATGGCAAAAAGGCTTTAGAGTTTAACAATACTAGTAAAACTTTTCCTAGAAAATATGCTTCACTATATACAAAATTGCAAAACCTAAAATAGTCAAGAAAAATAAGAGAAAAGTTAAACTATTAAGATTTGGATTCCAAGAACTAATAATAGTCTAATCAGGAAAATCTATATAGATAAAAAATAGTAATGTTTATTTGACAATTTTTTGTTTTTAAAGGTCTAAAACCCGTTTGGGTATGGCTACATTTCAACTAATCCCCAGACCTTAACGTCGAAAATGGGTACTGGAATTTTATTTATCTTTTGCATGTACCCAAGGAGAAGTGGTTAGGAAAAGATATAATGTAGTAAACTAAATAATATATTGCAATATTACTATTTCAAAATTTTATAAAAAAAAATTCTAACTTCTATAGTTGATTGGAAAAGGTTCTAACCGGTCAACTGATAAATAAGATCAGTTGGCTGAGTATAAAAAATATTTATTTATAAAAATACATTTAAAATAAGGAGAATTTGAAATCACATGTATACACTTGAAATAGTTTTGGAATCTTTTTTTAATTTATTTCAAAAAGGGAAAACTAAATATACATTGAAACATGCCTTTAAATTTATAAACCCTTTTTTAAAGTAGTTGGATTGTAAAGTTAAAATACATAATGTTAAAAAGTAAAATAGTTAAAAATAACTAGAATAATAAATATGGGAGAAGGTAGCATCAAACTCGGGTGATAGGGGATGAGGAAGTATATGCAACACTACCCCATATCATTGGGCACCATTGGAAATCGAGAAAGGAAGAAATAAGCTTCTTTTTAAAGCATCATAATCCACTTTTAAAATAACAACCGATCCACTGATTAAAGGTCAACTGGTTAACCGGTCAACCTCTCGAATACAGGATATGAGCTATTCAGTTTTTTGAATCATTGCCTTCTGTATATACTCAAGCTCAACTTTTTTTTAACTTCATTCCCAGTCGCTCCCAAATCAAAATTCAAACCTTATATTCGAATTCTAAACTGTAGAAATCAAAATTAATGGCTACAAAATCAAGGAGAAGTGCAATTGAGGAATCTAACCAAATTTCTCTACACTCTCCTCAAGTAAGGCATGGCTCAACAATAACAAAGACACTATTAAGGAATACAAAACTGTAGTTAATTTTCCCTTTTTAGCTGGTAGATCCATTTGGCATAATGATTTTGCATCTTATGGGATTAAGGAAATAATTTTAAATATTAGAATCATACATTATTGAGCTAGATAATTTTGAACACAAGATATGCCCTAGATGCATCTCACTATTTATAACTTATGCCGAAGTCGGTGATCTCGAAATTTATTCTTTAACTAGCAAAGTAAAAGGATTTAAATAAGACTTACGGATAAAGTGTTAGGAAATCTTATCCATTGCCTCAAACGGAATGGATATAGATAAAGTTGTCATGAGTATCAAAAGCATCTTATATCGCATATTTCATCAAGGACAAGGAATCTGGAAAATGTCTAACTAAGGGTCAATGCAAAGTTGATTGTGTGTGTTATTCAGCACAACATAGTCCCTAGGACACACAGCTATGATCATTTTATAACCGGCTTCAGAAGCTACACGTGCAATCATGAGAGAATTACAATTAAATTAATCTGATGCTATTTTGAGAAACTTGTTGGATAATAGAGTAAGGTTTGTAAAGGCCTGAAGTTATGTTCCTTACTACAACCTTCTGGCTTGTACCTTTTGACATTTCAGAGTAAAATTGTTGGATGAACATATAACTTAGAAAGCCATGGACAATATTTTTTTGTTTTTTTTGGAATAAACAGCGAGGTTGACTGGGCCCCTACCAGATTTATTAATACATAAAAAAAGAGAACAACGAACGAAAGGATGACACAACAAAATGTACCAACCCTAAAAAAGGAAAAACAGGGAACAACAACAACGCAAACAGGAACAAGGAAAGGAAGCAAAAGGAACAACACACACACAACGCTGAGAATAAAAAGAACACCACTGCAAGAAGGCAAGTCAACACAGCAGCATGCGCTGGCCATGCACCAGACAAACCCAGCACAACAGCAGAGAGCTAGCACCAAAGGTCATTCTGGTGAGGGGAGAACCTGTGATCAGAAACACAAATACCATACTTAATCTCTCTCATCAACTTCTGCCATAAATTCATTGCAGGAAGAAAAACAGATTGAAAGCATCTCTTATTCCTCTCTGTCCATACATTGCGTATGTATATTTTTAGAACAAAGAAAACTATATCCCATCTGCAGATTCTCCATCTTGTTGCCTTACGAAGTACTGTCCAATCAGCTAACGTGACCCCATGCATGCAATCAACCCCAACTTTATTCATTAGAGATAACCACAAATTAACGAGATAACTACACTCAAATAGAATATGATCAACAGTTTCAGGGTATGTATTGCAGAAAACACACAGGTTGACAACATTCATTCCAACAGCCACTAGCCTATCCCTTGTCATCAAAGCTTTGTTAACTGCCTTCCAGAACAACACATTATCAGAGTTGGACATATAAGGAGTCCACGCTACCTTAGCCCATAAGAAAACATGCAACTCTCCATGCTTGGCTAGAAGATCGTAGACAACACTGATGCTATGGGATTTTCCACGCCAGGAAAGAGCATCCTCATTCATAATTGTAACAGAGTGATTAGCCATATTACTCCATATGGTGTTAACAGAATGATTACTGGATTGAGGAACATCCAATTTACCATGAGCTATATAATTAATAGCCCTAGAATTGAAACCAATCCCAGATTGCACTTGTTCATGGGTAGACAACAGAGTTGATAGGATACAACCATAGCTAACCCACGGGTCATGCCAAAAACTCACAGAACTATTAAGGGATACTTTGTTTTTAATCAGGGGGAGAAGTATGGGTCTAATGCTCAGAATTTTCCGCCATATCCAACTACTGCTCTGAGAAACTTCCATGGTCCAATTTTTTTATCCTTTATGTTATATCTCCTTGTCCACTTCACCCACTGACTATCTTTGTTGTTCAGGATGGCGTTGACATGAGTACTAACAGCTGCAATATTCCATAATTTGATAATTTTGATTCCAAGGCCACCTTTACTTAAGGGTCTTTCCACAGTGGAATATGGAGCAGGAATTATCTTCCTGTTATGAATGGAGCCAGTCCATAAGAATCTCATCATGGCAGCTCTGATCATGTGAAGGAGCTTGGTGGGAAGAATGAAACATATGGCCCAATAAACAGTCATCGAAAAGCAGACAGATTTAATAAGAACAAGTCTTCCTGCCATAGATATGAACTTAGTAGTCCAAGAAGTTAACCTAGAAGTGATTCATTCAAAGAGAGGAAGGCAAGCTGTTTTGGTAACTCTCGAAGTACACAAAGGTAGGCCTAAGTATGTCATATTATTGTTCATAGGTTGAAGCCCAGACATACCCTCTAATCTAACCCTTTCAATGCTGCTCATACCAGCAATAAGAATCTGGGATTTGTTTGTGTTCAGCTTGAGCCCAGTGGCTAAGTAGAATGTATTCAAGGTATGAAGAATTTGTTGAATGGAATGATCAGTCGGATTGGTGAATATCATGATGTCGTCAGCGAAAAAAAGAGATGTAATGTGAAGAGATTTGCATTTAGGATGATACAAAACACTTTTATCATCAAACTTGATAGATAACATACTGGTGAGAGCCTCCATAACAATAATAAATTAATATGATGATATTGGGTCCCCTTGCCTCAATCCCTGCTTCCCTTTGAAGTACCCCGAAGATTTCCCGTTGTAACAGAGAGAGAAAATAGGACTGGAAATGCACACATACACCCAGGCAACATATACCTTAGGAAATCCCATTTTTGACATAACTCGAACAATAGAAGACCAATGCAAGCTATTAAAGGCTTTACTAATGTCAGGCTTCAACATGGCACGAGGGGAAGTCTGACTCCTACCATAACCATTAATTAATTCATGAGCCATCATCAAGAATGTTTCTGGCAGGTATGAAGGCAGTTTGATTCGTTGAAATAATTAAAGAGAGAACATGGACAAGCCTTGAAGCAAGGATTTTAGTTATGCATTTATAAACAACGTTACAGCACGATATAGGTCTAAATGATGTTGCATTTATAACTGGTCTAACCTTCGGGATAAGGACAAGGTTAGTTTCATTAACTTCTCTCAACAACTTAAATTTGTCAAAGAAGTTATGTACAACAGCCAAAAAATCAGATTTAATAACATTCCAGCTATGCAAGTAGAACACAAGGTTAAATCCATCGGGACCACCACAGGACAATATTGAATAAGAGAAGCTATAAGAAAATAAACAATGCAATCACATCTATCCCATATCCATACTATATTAAGTGAGAGACGGTGATTCCACCACAGTCCAACCGTGTTGAATAAGTGGAGTTTGGTGACCATGGAGAAGATGAGGACTATGAAGAGCCACCTAAAGAGATATACTCGGTACCAAGGTTTTAAATCTCGAATTTTGATTACATCTCATCTTAAAGAATTTAGAGAGCTTATTTCATATCAGGTGAGATCTCGAATGAGATGAGTGCATCTCAAACATCCATCTCGGATTTACATCTCAGTTCCTTCAATATATTTCAGAGCTATCTTGACGTATATGTCATGTCAAAAATTAGTTTCCATACACCCAAATTTATAATACTAGTCACTACCTTAATGAAAACATTATCACTTACCTTAAATATATCACACACTTCTCATCAATCTATCTATTATTAAATAGGAAAAGAGAAACCAGGTCATTTATATGATGACATGCGTCCTTTTTTATAATCATGGTATTTTCAAAACTATATCATTAGTAGTTGGCAACCAATCTATATTTTTATAACTGTTACATCCCAAAACTGCATCCCGTGTTGTACGCCCCATTTCTTTCTTCACGCTGAACAAACCCTACACTCCTCTTTCTTTCTTTTCCAACGACGAATCTTATTACCCAAAACAATCCACAGGAGATGTCATACGGTTGGTAAAATTACAAAGTCAAATTAGATATTAAGTCGAATTAGATCAGCAATTTGTTGATATTTGTTGCTTAAGTTGGGGATTTTTTTAATATTCAAACAGATAGTAGATAGAATTTATAGTACAAATTGATTTGATTAGTTGTTATTTCTAAATCTACACTACATCCCTTTAATTTATTTCAAATAAGGCTTTTAGGTCACTAATTTGTTAATTCTACCCGCTCGAGTTTGGTATTATGCGTATAACTAACTACCTAGTCGATTAGTTGTGTCACAAAACCCGATTTGATGATATAATGTTCCTATTGTATGGTACATACCCTCTTTTTTCTTTCTTGCTATATACCTTTTTCTAATTATAATGGTGGGTAAATCTTAAAATTTTATAGTAACTGTTTGTTTGGCCTGAAATGTATTTAGTGCATAATCTGGTAAATGCATTTAGTTTTACTTTTGAAAGCGGTTGTTTAAAATCTTTCATCATTATTATTTTTCTCCTTAACTCTTAACTTGTATTTCATATGCTTTCTGAATATTTCATTATCAAGAATTTCTATATTGTTTTAAACTACAGTCAAAGCAACCACTAATTATGTTTTTTTTGTAACATTTCCCAAATCAAGTCAACTACACTAGATTCACACTAACTGTATTATACACGTTTGGGGAGTTGGCATCATAATGGCCAGGCATTATTTGTTAACTGTGTTTCAAAAAATTAATTCATTTTTAACTAATTACAGGTTCTATAAAACCCACACCCTTTTAGTACTTGAGATACCGAGCCGTTGAACGTCAATTATTTTACGTGTTTAGTTGGTAGATATAATTTGCTTATCTATTGTACCTACTATTTCCTTCACAATTGTTAATAAATATGAAACTTCCCATGTTTGGGTTTGTTTTTCCCTATATGACAACGGTCCACTATAGCCTTAAATTAGAGCCCTGAAAAAAATTGATATGGATGTCATATGTCTCATAACTCTATTTTTGAACATTTATTTACATCTATATTCTAATTTGGGTGTTTCAATTAGTCAACTTTGGTTTTTTAAATCCCTAACTTTTGACAACTGTTTACATACTCATGAATGTTGCATTGGCTTGATTTTTCCTACTATACTAAATCGCATTCAATTGTGGTTTGCTGTTTCCCTATCACCGACCAATACAAGCCTCTCACACGAGCTTCCAAATAATCGATGTAGGCATGTTTACTGAAATGATGGTTGCTTGCTCGCTAATTATTTTTAAAACTATATCCAATTGCTAATTCATGCTTAATTGGTTTTTGGTTCCATATAACCTAAGCAGTTTTCATACCTTTAAATACACCATCGCTAGGTTGTGTGGTAAAACTTAATATGATGATAAGTTGTTCCTACGATATGCTACATACCCTTTTTTAAATTTGACAGCGGTGGATAAATCTTAAAATTATTCAGTAACTGTTTGCTTGTCCCGTAATGTTGTTTAGTATATAGTCTGTAAAATGTTTGTAGTTCTCTTTTAGGAAGTAGTTGTTCCAAATGGTTATTGTTCA
The DNA here is from genome assembly GCA_030765085.1 of Allium cepa. Classification (NCBI taxonomy): domain Eukaryota; kingdom Viridiplantae; phylum Streptophyta; class Magnoliopsida; order Asparagales; family Amaryllidaceae; genus Allium; species Allium cepa. The sequence goes on along the minus strand of CM060931.1, from coordinate 1,022,645,717 downwards.
ATATAATCTGATCATCGACTGCACCTACTCTCTCCGACATACCATTTTTCCTCCATTTGATAATTGTGGATAAACATGAAACCAAATGTAGATGTTGGGTTTCTTTTGGCCATACAGGACAATGGTCCTACGTAACTTTAAATTCTACCCCTGAAAAATATTGCTTTGCATTCCATGTGTTTCATTATTATCTTTTTCACTCATTTATTGTACTCTATTTTTAGATTTGGATGTCTAGGAGATAAGTTAAAAGCCTAATACATATATCTGCTTCAACCACAATCAATTGAACTACTAATCCATTGTAGTTTTATAGGATTTTCCCGTTTAGCTATCATATTTTCGCATAATAATCCTATATGTTGAAATTAATGATCAAAATTATATACCCTTTTTGATTAACTTGAGAAGTAATTGTTAATCCCCTGATACAATCTTGGTTATGTTTTTGTACTGTAAATTGATCTACTATTAAAAAAACATATATTGTTCTACGAAACATTATCTGGGAAATCCTAATTATGAGTAACAAATACATGTTACATGTTACATAAACAAATTCATCCAACGCTATCAGAAAAAAAGTCAGTATCAAATAATCAGGGTCACAACATAGTAATATTATCCTATTAGCTGCTACTAGAAGCAATTATTCCTTCACATCGCTCATCTGGTGATTCAAGAATTCAATAAAAATAGCTTCTGGATCATATCAGCAGGAATAAGAAAATTTGATATAGATTATCCACTAGAAAATGTTCATGTATCATTTCATTCAACAAAAGTGCTTAACCTTTTTATTAACTGAAAATGTGTAAAAAATACTTTTTGAATACATGACAATGTAAACGGCTTAAGTGGAGATACTTTTTTATATTATATAAATGAAGTAATTTCAACTATACGATAAGATATATTAAAAACGTACTTTGCTTAAAATCCATCAATTTCCAACTACAAAGGGCAATTTGATAATTTTATATGCGACGGTATACCATAATTTGTGGTAAGCACCTTACATAATCAGTTGATTCATTTTATGTAGAACAATGGTTTTCTCCATGTGGACAGTTGAGTGAAAATCAAAACCATAATTAGCTTTTAACATTGATTTAATCTAGCTTATAGAATTTTTACTGAATCTACATGATTATGGTTTTTGTGCACTCTTAAATAAAGCAACGTTTATGATAAAGTAATGCCTGAAATTCATTGACTTATTGTATTAATTTTCCATAAATTCACATGCAACCACAATTTGTTTGGGTATGAATCGGCCTTATTATATAACAAAGAATAATGAACACAGAGTCATGGTCAATTTATGGGTTTTTTTGGTTGAAGATATATCATTTCTTACCAGTTTTTGCATTGTTCAAAAATTGCAAAAACTATGTTTGCATTGCAACACAAGGATAACCTAACTCGATCACTCATACACACATCCATAAGATCGTATTTTGCTAAATATTTGTTTTATTGCATAGGCTACTGTAAGCACTTCAAATTTTAAACTATCGTACACAAATTTAAGTTGGAATAATGAATTTTTTTCCTTTGAAGCCAAGAGTAGTATAATAAGATTCTTCCTTATTGTAGATAATGAATATGCTTTAACTCAAATGCCCACACAAAAGTGATGTTTTATTTTATCATAAATGTATGCAAACGAACAATTTGTATTTCTCTGTTTAACATTATGAGTGCCTGAAAAATATTGCAATTTTCTACTTTGTTCTTAAACGATACTCCAACAAGTTGCTAAATTGTTATGTAGTTTTTCTAAAACTTATCTTAATGGAGATTACTGTGAATTCTTCTTTTCATTCAACAGTAAAAAATTCTAAGTATTTTTTTTATAACCAGAAAAAGATAAATAGAATTTTAGTCTATTGTTCATATGATTTGAATATAGTTCTAAATGAAATGTGTGAGTACAAACTTAGTATTAATCACCTTTATCCTATAAATAACCTTTACTATTACACTAAATTTCCTTTTTCATCAAATTCATTTTCCAAACCAGTTATGATTAATGGGGACTTTCAACAACAATAACCAAAAGCTTTAAGCTCAAAATACACTATATAGCAATATTACGATAGATTCGGCAGTAAAAAGTGATGATTTTTCTTCTTCGAATCGTTCATATTATTTGTTTTCCGACTAACTGTATTCTTTAGGATGTGTAAACTACCGATTAAAAATAGTCAAACAAGTTTGTTTCTCAAAGCAAAGTAGAATGGATGAATAGCTCCTAAAATTGGAGGCTTGATATGATAACGATGTTTTATTCCATTTTTTTATACATGTTCCAATTCTGTTCAGTATGTTTAGATAGTAACTTTTTAATTTAAGAAAAAAGTATTTGTCAAGTTTAAGGAAAAATATATCTCTTTGGTTTGTAAATTTGATAGACTAGCAGTATTCATCATACTTGAATCTGACACAAAGTAACAATTACTGGTGCAAGCGAAACATTTGAACATTATTTGATTCTTAAATCACATGTAACTTTCATTTGCAAAGTTAATCCTTTAAATTTGAACTTAAAATCCATGAGCATCAAAAGGCTCCGACAAACTTATACGGTCTTAAATATGATATTTTCATTACCACATTTCTTTTCTTAATCACTTAGAATACATATAATTCATCCGGTTAATATTCATTTAACGATAAAGTGATTATGTTGTTCTTATTTTCGTTGTTGTTGGTTGTGGTTCAATGGATAAAGGAGTTTAATTTTAATTATGTTACTGTGATGTCATTTCTACAATCTTGATACCACTAGCTGTTGCCAACTTCGCATCATATTAATTCTCTTTTTTATTATTATTTAATAGTTCAAAAAGTATTTTCTTAGAATAACTAACTGTGCAAAAATTAGTTATCCTTAATATGATACATGTTGCAAGAATCATATTTGTGTTCATCCAATTATCTCAGGCTTTTTTAATCGCATATTATCAATAATTTAATGTCGATTATGACTGTCTGCTCTGAAGAATTTGTGAATACCATGCTCTTTTTCATATAATCACTAACATGTGTACTTAAATATTTGTCTTTGTTATTGTTCCTTAATCCTTAGTTCAATTTAACTTAGATGCCTTTTATGTCATTTGCAATCTTTCTATATGCACTGATCTGACAACTCTTTGGTATCACAGTATTGCTTATAAATGGCATGGACATTTATGGTGAGAGGGCATGAGTAAAATGAACCAGGGAAGCTTGAGCAGTAGGTCGAGCTTCAGATTGGGGATTTGGCTTACAAGATCGTGCATATCATGTGCATGCAATAGTGCAGCAAGAGAAGCAGTGACAATTAATTGACAAAGCCTAGGGTGCACATCGAATTGCCCTTGTGCATGGTCAGGAGAGGTTCAGAGAGAGACAAAGGAAGAAGAATAATTACTGGCAGGTAAAAGGTAAGAAAGGAATGTGGCGGTGTTTGTTCCGTGCTGCAAAGGTTAAGAATCAGAGGAGTGATTATTAAATGTGAGGTGTGTGATATGGAATAGTCTTTTTTATTAATATCGAATGAATCTATTATACTGTATTATATTAATAAAGGGAGATGAATAGATTAGAAAGACTAAAGATCACGAGAAGCCTGAGAGTTTTTATTTATGAGGCTGTTATTGATTTATTTTCTTGTATCTTTTTTCTATATTATAGTTATTTTCTTAAGCTTTTGGGCCGAGGTTCATTACAATTCTATATACCTAGAAGGAGGTAATGATGTAACACTTTTCTTACATTAAACACTACATATGATCTTTTTTTTTTTTGAATTTGATATTTGGATTTTCCAGAAACGGAAACAAAAAAGAAGAAAAAATGGTGGCATTTTGGAAAATAATTACCATTACTTCAGATGAATTCATAACTTCTTAGAATATTAACTGATCTGGCAACTTTTATATAGATGAAGTATTACATAAGCTTGGTGCTACTAAGTAGAATAGCTTTTCTTTTTATATGTACGGCATCTGCTTATGACAGTTAGTTACATTCTTTTATTACTTTATATACATTGGTTTTTAATGTACATAAACAATTTTTCTATATATTGAAGTTCATTTATTCGTTAGGAGCTTTCTGTTATATGTATTAGTAGCTTAATCCTTGCTCTGCTAATTACTTCTGGGTTCAAAATTGTTCAATGATATGCAGGAGTTGGTATTCAGATTTATTTTGATTTTCTTTTCGATGCAATACGTACTCTTCTTTTTACTATCGTGTTTATTTTACTCCAGATTTGAATTAAAAGAGTAGCAATAGGGGAAGTTATCTTTGCACATAATTAAGCATGTTATGCATGTACACCACGTAGATGAATTGATGAATGAGTAAGTTTATAAGTGTGGAATCAATGATATGTAGGGGATCAGGGAGGAAACACAACATATCCACATATGCTTGGTAGGAAACGTGCTGATCAAGAAACTCAACTGGCTGAGCATGGACTTGCAATAGTGCATAGGCCAATGCATCAGATTGAAGCAAACTAGAGGATAATGCTAGAAAACTCGAGCATTTATACTGTTTTTTTGTATAATGCTACGAGGAAGAATATTGTTCATGCGTAAAAGGTGCACTAGATAACACATGTAGGTTCAAAACTCAGTTAAAGATGAATCTGCTAAAGCATTCGATGACGAAGAAGTCGCGTATAAATATGCAACAGATAGAGGCTATACTTGGACAAGAAGATGCACATCAAACTGCAATTGTTACGCATAAGTGTGGACCATTGCAACATCTTGAACTTATGGAGCAGCTAAAGCGTCATTATGCAGATTGGGACAAAGTGTGTTTGATAATAAGGCGGTTCAACGCCCGTTGTTGGATGTGCTAAGTGTGCATATTCACAGCCTATAACAAGAGCTTCAGGAACAATTCGTTAAGGAACATGCACATGCAATGCCACAACAGTTTATGTGTTAGTGGCAGACTGGTCGACTTGGACTTCATCTTAAGCATGATTAGGCTGATCACTGATAAATGGCCGAAGCATAGCTTAATTGGGGAAATTTGTTCGACAGTGAATTTGTATGAGATGCGCAGACTTTTGCATTTGATTGCAGCAACCAGTGGTAGTTGAATGAGCTTCAACCAGGGAACAAGGAGGAAGAGCATGGATAAGGGGATCAAGTCTTGCTTACAATATCTGTCATTTGATTGCATAAATATTGATATACCTGACAGACTATCATTCGTTTCCATAAATATTGATATATATTTTGGCAATAAAATAGTATGTCATCATGCCTTGACGACCATCGCTTTTCATAAATATTGATATAATTGCTTGCAATGAATTAACATGTAGCAAATTATGATTAGGTTGATAAAATCTGGCAGTTTACCCTGAGACAACAAGTATAATGTATTGATATATGACCGATTTAAATTTTAGGATCCCATCACTAATTCAATTGTCTCTTAGCTTATCTTCTGATAGCAAATCTGTATTTCATTTTAAATTTAAGTTAAACTGCATTAAAGATGACGCATTACTGTTTATATTAATCGTTTTTTACATTACTGCCTTCGTTTTATGGATAATTTTTTGTTTAATTCCATGGAATGAGTAGTCATACAACTATGTCTATATACAGCGAGTAATTTGTAATTAGTCGTTATTAGAAGCAGATGTTTACTCTAAATTTGCAATTAATAGTTGTTCATATGTATGTACATATGAAGCAATAGAAACTACAACCAATTATTGTATCATCTACATTTTTTCCTTGGAAATTGAGGTCCTAATTCCTAACTTCTGCTAGAAGGGTTCAATCCCAGTATCTTTAGACCGACCATCTATAGGCATATCCCTTATCCTTAGAGAACAAGATATCATTTATGTTTACATGCAAAAAATGCATCAAACACAATAGTAAATAATTTATTATATTACTATCAGAATGCTGTGTATTATGTTATTACTTAGAAAGTTCAGAAACAAATAATATTTCATGATTTGATAGTGTTTTTTCACTGGATGATCTGGTGATGGATGATTTAAAGCATGACAATGGATCAAGTACTACTGGAATTAAATTAATATGAGAATTCCTATTTAGTTTATCAACACAAAGCCACATAGTAAAGAGGGTGGACATAATAAATCCAAAGAAGTTTAAATATATAATTGCTTTACTACTTAACTTGTACTTGGAAGTAAAACCATGTAATGATTATGATTTGGGATTCTTAACAAATTAATCAATTTTGTTGCTATTTCTAAATACAGCATTACGAAATTCGATTTTAGGTACCAAACATGGGAACTTCAAACCTATTGTTGGCTACTGTTACTCATCCATAGAAGCTAAATCCCTGACTTCAACGTTTCCCATCAAGGTAGCATGGATCACACTTGCATTCTTTGTTCGACAAAAAAGTCTATTCAATACATGGCTTTCTATCATTTGCACTTCAATTATACAAGTGAAAAGCGAAGTTCTGAGGAAGATCTATATTGTTTTGTTCTGTTTATGTGTAATTATGCTATAATTTTCTCATTGTAGGAATGTTTCATTTGTTTTTTGTAAACTATATATGCAACATTAGAACTCTGTTCTATGTTTGTTTTATTACAATCGAACAATTTATGCATGTTTGCATCTGATGTTCTTTGCTCTTTGCTTTTACAATCGAACAGTTTGTACGTGATTGCATCTGATGTTCAATTTATTCTTTGCTTTTTCAAGTAAACAATTTTGTAACGATCCGTAATTTCACTACTTCGAAAATGAGATATTTCGTTTGTTTTAAACTTAAAATGGTTTAAAACTTAAATAAATAAGTTATATATAATAGATAATAAGAGAGAAATTATTTATTTTTATAGTTGATAATTTAAAAGGTACAAATTTGGATTTTAGAACAAATCAACAAAAGGCAAGCTTTGTTAAAAATAAATAAATGCTTAAATAAATAGGTTTAAATATTTATTTAAAAAGATAAATCTTATTGAAAGCATTTACTAAAGATAATAAAAGTATATCAAAATATTTATAAGTATGTTAATAATCGTTTTATAAAAATAATCAAATTTTGTCGCATTTTGTCAATTTTACATATACTGAAAATTGAAGATTTTGATATTATTTAAATAAAATATAAAGAGAATGTTTTAATTTATTTAAATAAGTAAAAAGTTCATTTTTAAATTTGGTTTACATAAATAAATAGTTTAACTAAAATGTCAAAATGTGACCGTAAAGTATTTTGTCGAAAACAACGTTTTGTCGATTAAAAGTTGTCGCAACATCATCACACCTTTATTTTCTTATATAGGAACATATATTCAAATAGTGTAAGTATTAATTAATTTACTAATTAATTTTCTTTTACAAAACAAGGTTAGAAACTTCTAGAAAACAATTAAGAAAAAGTAAGCATAAAAAGACAAAAATGTCATTTCAAAGCAAAAAGTAAAACATCAAATCAAAGAAACATAATTATTACTTTCTTTACTTAATACTTAAGTGAAAATGACATAAAGTAGTGATTTGAAATATGATGTGAAGTGTTGAAAAAAAGATTATTTTACAAGTAAGTAAGGATATTTTGGTCTTTTTACAAAATATTATTTTAATCCAAAACTTTCCTACAAATAGGACAACCATTCTTCCACTCTCTTTCACACATTTTTACATCTTCTTGTTCTTTCTTGAAGCTCTCTTTAATGGCTTCTTCTTCTCTTCCAAATCCTTACTAACTTTTTCAGAACCATATCAAATCAACTCTAAACACCACCAAACTTTTCCAAAGAACTTAGAATACCATTTAGACATGGTTTAGCATCTAAAAAGTGAAGAAACGATGGAGGAAGAGGAAGAATAGGGCATGGCCGAACCTATAGAGGAAGAGGAGCAAGCCGTAAAGCTTCAGAGCAAGAAAAAGAGAAGTAAGTGCCACCGATTTCATTCCAAGGAGCTAGGAGCAAATTCAAGGTGTTGCAGAAGCTCAGCCGGATTTTTCGAAGTTGGTTAAAGTTAAAGAAAATAGTAAAGTGTTGGATGATACGAATGTTGGTAGGAAGTGAACAATTTGGTTAAAGGGAAGTACTCATATTTACTAATTAATCCAAAACTTATTTCATGTATAATGATTTGAAAGTTTAGATATGTTGAATGAATGTTTGATAACTTGGTTGCAAATTGGTAGATAATGTAGTTGATAACTTGGTTTGATAAATGATAAGAGAAATGGTTAGTAAGTATAGTTAATTAAATGAAAATTAAATCCGTATAAATGTGTATATGGAAGTTATTTAGCCTCTTAATGATTTTAATAAGTTAAAATAGTTAAAATATGGTTTAAAATAAATTCGAAGTGTTTCGGACAAGTTCAGAAGCAATTCATAAAATTGGTCAAAATCGAGCTCGTCGCGTAGCGGTAGTTTGAAAATTTCGACCGTAACTTCAAATTAATGTACAGAATGATTTATAAGTCGAATTTCTTTGAAATAAATTTTTTTTGGTTCACAATGATAATATTTTCCAAAAAAAAGAAAATCAAGGTTTAATCAAATAGAGTTTGAAATGTGTCCAAAACAATTTTCTAAAAGCATCGCGGTTTTGCAATTCGGAATCCAGAAAAGGATTTCATTATAAATGATATCTTTAAATGATTAAAAATATGAAATAAATTTGATAAATCTATTAAAATGGTTTAAAAGAGATTTGAAATGGAAAATATGAATTTTCAAATAATAAAAAGTTATTTAAATCAAATAAGCTTATATAGCACTTTCTGCAGCACTTTTATGCTGCAAATTCTATAACCTTTTGAATATGAGTTTAAACTTAACAATTATTTCCTAAATCTTTTGTGAATGACTTTAAAGGAATAATTCAGCAATGTAAATATGATTTGGAAGTTTTAATTAGAGATTTAATAAATGGTTAAGAGAAATTATTTATACCACTTAAACAAAAAGTGAAGAATATTGAATGTAATAACAAACTATATATGCGGAAACGACTAGTCCATTTGTCCCGTCTGTGACCTCTTGGAAGATAAAACAAGGTGTTTGACTAAGGTTAGGGATGGAGCAACCAGCTCCCTGAACTTACCTGGCCTATGTTTTCTCTTTTTAGACGAGGGGTGGAATAGATCGAAAGGAAAGCCCGGATGCTCCAAAAGATCATATTTAAGTTTTTTCAAGATAAAAGAAAAGAAATAAATTATTTGAATGTTAATTAACCAATTAACATCTTTTTATCGATGATTAGTACGAAGGAACCAAGATCGGATTTGGGTGATTCCTATCCGAAAACCTCTTCAAACTAATTTTCGAAATAAAATATATTGAAGACAAAGATCGTTAAAGACAAAGATATTCATGATGTAGGATTACATTCCATTAGTCCCTGGAGGTGAAACTTGCCATTAGTCTCTGGAGGTGAAACTTGCTATTAGTCCCTGGAGGTGAAATTTACCATATTTAAGATGTCAATAGTACTATGGTATGAAAATCTTCGATTTCCAAGAACACGATTTGAAGTTAAGAAAGAAATCTTTGATTTAGATTTAATGAATGATTTGGGAATACTTCCCCTAATTTAAAAGTTATAACTTGAATATAAGAAATCTTTGATTAAGATTTAATGAATGATTTGGACTGGTTCTCTTATGTAAAACAGAAAATTATTTGGAATTATTCCAGGATTTAAGAAAGGTTTAAATAAATCAAATGATTTGATAAATGAAGCTTAATGATTCCATATGATTTGTAAAAGAAAATGGAATAAATTAAAGACAATATATCTAAGAAAGATATCTCATTTAAATAAAAGATGAAATAATAGATTGATGATTGATATCCACATATAAATTAACATCTTTTTAATTAATGATTGGCTTCGAAGGAACTAGAGTCGGATTTGTATAATTCCTATCTGAAAACCACTTCGAACCAATGTATACGTTCGAAATCGAAGACATGTTGAAGGTGACGATTATTGAAGACCGTGGATCTTCATAGCCTGAAGACTGCTTGTTGAACATGCTCTGGGTTGCTCCCATTATAGAGTTAATTATAGTAGCGGTCCCCTTGTTATGGAGGTTTTTGGATTGCAAGGGCTTCTCTCCTAGTAATGGCCGAGGAGAGTGCCTTAGGTTTCGTTCAGACCTAGAACGAACTTGTATGGACGAATGTCTGACATTGCATTTCCGAGGCACAACATTTGACTTTTACAAATGTACATCAGTGGTGGCGGAGAAGACAACTTCTCTTAGCTTAACACCTTCCTTGAGACGTACGAGCTCAAGGGTTGTATTTTTGTGGAAGGCAAATTATGATCAAAGGAATGACAGTGTGGCATTCAAAGTGAAACCTATTATGATCAAAGCATGTTTTGTACGAAAAGCATGGCTTTGAAGAAATTAGTCGTAGCCTCGGTTGTAACAACCCGATATTTTCAGCCATTCGCATCCGCACATGTCAGACTTGAATTGTTAAAAATACTGCATTGTAAATAAACTTGGAGCAAATGAAACATAATCACAGAATCACAGACACAGAAATATCAGAATAACTCGCAGCGGAAACTAAAATACCATAGTAGTTCATGAAGCTACTATAAGAAACTCTCAAAACATAATACAGAATATCTGTCTGAAAACATGTACAATAGAAATCTCCAATACATAGAAGTTTAAAAATGCCAGAGCTGAAATAGAACAACTGGAACTGAAAAGGAATAGATAACTAGACAAGCGGAATCTCCAGTGATTCCTAGCTCCAGAAAGAAATCTAAAGCTAAGCTGTAAATACTCAGGCTGACCGAAGCGTAAAGTAAAACACAAAACACTCGAGTCAGGACAACATATACTTATATAATGTAAACTAACTCAAGTGAACTGTAGCAATAATGCATAACAACTTAAAGGATGCTTGGGACCGCCGATCCTCCAAGGATCAGTTAAACCAAAAATTTAAATATATCCATGGTTAAAATTTCAAAATAGTAATTTATATTTTGAAATCAATTATCATTTCAGAAATTCAATATCATTTAAAAATCCATTTCAAAAATGTCACAATATCATATCTTTTCAATACTACATTTATTTTATTTAAAATACCATTTCAATGCACATTTCAAAATAGTTTATATTTCAAACAAATTACTTCATTTTAAATCATTAAAATGAAGTTATTATAATTTCAAAATTTAAATCTTCCAAAGTCCATTTATTTACTTAAACTTATCAAAACAATAAAAATTCACCTTTCGCAGCATTTGGAAAATGCTACAGAAAGTTAGTTTCAAAACAGTTAAATTTAACAAACGACAGCATTAAAAATACTGTAATAGGGTTACATTAGTTCAAATAAAACCTTAGTTAAATTCCACTATTATAACGCTTACAAAGTACTATAATATCCCTTTATTAAAATTTATCCATTTGGTTCATTTATATCAACTACAACATTTACAATTGTTGTAATATCCTTTACCTTAGAAATAATAGCATTTTAGACATGCTATTAATTAAAATTCAAGGTTTTCAATACAGTTTCACAAACAATTATTTTGTTATATAAATCATTTTTAACTAAAAATCATAATTTATACTTTAAAACAATCATTTATAATGCCCGTATATTCATGATTTTATAAAGTTAAATTTCTATTCAAAAGTCAATATTTAATAATAATTTACATATTAAATTCAAATATTAAATTTCAATTCTTTATTTAAATTCAAGTATTAAATTTCATTTCTTTAATTAAATTTTCAACCTAACAATTAGATTTAAAATTTCCAAAAATATAACTTATTACCATTTATTTTACATAATTAAAATTTTACTTTTTAAACAAAATTCAAAAAATTCCATTTAAGTTATATATCAAGATTTAACTTAAACATTCATTTATTCAACATTTTAGCTTATTCAAAAATCATTATAATCTCATATAAGTCATTTAAATTCATTTTAATTCAGAATATTATACTTTTACATTTAAAATATTTTTAAAACATTTCAGAAAAATATTATATAAACCACGGGTCTGTATGTAGTTTTCTTGCATAGGTCAAGTGATACGGATATATATCATTTCAATCCACAATTTCCAAAGAAAACCCGGGTTCTATCATTTCAAACCCGTAGTTCCAAGTAAAATGAATGAAATGGAAACCGCTCAGGCCTATCATTTCGGCCCATAACGATTTTTCCCTATTCTAAAGTCCGTTCGGGTATGTATCATTTCAACCCATAGTGATTCTAGTCTACAGGGAGCTTGCAGTGTGATAAACTGATGAAAATAACAGAATAGCATGAAATAACAGTAACATATAGTATAACAGGTGTAAATATAGGTGTGAACATCATATGAAAATAATATAGCAGTTATAAGAGGATGGTATGCATTTACAGATTCAGGTGATGTCAGTTTATCACTATATAAGTACATATTAGTCTGGTGAGATTTACTCACCTGTTCAAAGCTAGAGATCGCTATCAAAGCAACAATACTGACACTACGAAGGCACGACAACACTACTACAATTTTGAGAGTGGAGAGTCAAAGCTATGCCCCTTGAAACATTTAAACAAAACAATACAATATATATAAGTTACAACACACTTTAACATCAATAACATTAGAAACAACACCCAAAACCATATCCATTTGAATTGCGCTTGTTCTCAACCTCAGGTACATCAGTTAGGCATGTGTTTGGCTCAGCTAACACAGGGGATTGGGTCTGGTTTGGGTCCATATGGGTCGGTCTAGGTTGTGTTTGAAAGTGGGTTCATGGATCTAAGTGTACAAGGCTATACAAGGCAAAGTATCATCACTTTTAGGCCACAACTCGGCCAGAGGCTCAGGGGCTCGGCTAGTGGGTACTGGTGGTGGTGGATGATGTGGCAGAGGGTGGAGGTCAGGTCAGAGGTGGTGATGGTGGTGGTAGTGGCGGAAAATGGTGGTAGAAGGTGGTGATGACAATTCTAGGTCTAGACTTGTATGTATGCGATGTATTATTGGATTTTTGGTTGCGATGCTTGTCTAGATGGCTCGGCCTGGCCATGGTGGGGTACTAGGGGGTGGTTGATCAGAAAAAAAGGTGGTGGAGGTTGGCCTAGATCTGGTTGAGGAGGAGTGGAGCCATGAAGTTGAGAATAATATACAAAATCACTTAGAAAAGCACAAAAAAACAAGAAGAAAAGAAGCTTTACTAAATTTTTTTATTTTGGACAACAATGGCCATGACTTTTTCCTTGAGGAATGAGAAATGATTTACGTGAAAAACAAAAGAGAATTCAGCTGGAAAGATGGTGGTAATGCACGGCCAAAACAACAAAGAATGGAGGTTGAGAAAATGAAAGGTCGGGATTTAAAAGGACTTTGGAATTTCAAGAGTTAAAAACCTTTCAAATATCCAACCATTTCTTTTTAATTTAAATAACTGAAATATATATACACACACAAATTCAGTTAAAAATACGAAAATTTAGTAAATAAAATAAATAAATATTAATTATATATAATTTAATTAATAAAAACAGCAAAAATTGCAACTAGTCTTGAAAATATGAAAAATAAACAGAATGAACTTTGGAATATTTATATGGACTTGTAAAAATATTTATAACAAATATAATAACATAAAATAAAAATGAATTCACAAAATAAATATATAAATTTTAATTAAATATAATTTAAATGAAGAAAATAGCAGAAAAATAGAAAACAGCCTATAAAAATAGGAAATAAATACAGTAAATTTTGGAATTTTTTTATTATCGCTTTAAAAATATTAAAAGACAAAATATAAATAAAATAAAATATTAACAAATATTAGAATAAAATATAACAAAGAAAATATGATTTGTATAATTTAAAACAGACAAAATTGCAAAATAAAACAAATTATACTCAAAATTAAAATGTACATAACTTTCACAATTTAAATCCATTTTCGATGAAACGAAAAGCAGTATTCAAGTTATTAAATATATTTTCATAATAAAATATAAAATTTAAGAATTTAAAAAATTAAATTGGAAATTTAAAAGTCAAGGTTTGACCAGTTTGAACAGAAATTCATCTTTCAGTAAAGTATCCAATTTATACCGGTTTGAAATTATAATTCATATAATAATCAACGCTTATATTTAAAAATGAAATGTTTGAAATAAAACAAGTTTAAAATAATTTCAAAATAAAATAAATTCAAATATTAAAATATATGAAAAAAATCAAGGGTTGTTACATTCTCCCCCACTCAAATCTTTTCGTCCTCGAAAAGGAAGGAAGCGAAGAAACAACAAGAAAGAACAATGGGTTGGAAGACATCCTGAAAGAAGGTAAAGAAAAAGTAGCTAGGAAGGAAAGCAGATTGAAAGACATGGATGAACCATTATTTTAAAATTTGTTTTTTTTATATTTAACATGTTAAACAGTTATATGATAATTAGTTATTTGATTCAAATTTGATAGTTCGAAGTAAATAATATTTAAGACATTTTAAATCATGATTAGAATATCCTTTATATAATACTTTACCAAAATACTTTTATAACTCGATGTCTTAACAAGTTTACTTTCGTTCCTGTAGACTCTGGCAATGCATTGATCAAGCGCAAAGCTAGAATTCTCCAAGTACTTAGTAGACCTGTTTCAACACCAAGTGAAAATACTAAAAAAGAATAGGTATGAGAAGTTCCGCTCAAAATCCAATGTCAAATGATGATAATACGATAGCAGTGGCCCGCTGCTAATCCAGTATTTACGTAATGGACACAACACATTTCAGAAGATCCTTCTACTTTCCGGAATGCAGAAAAATATCGTAGCCAGTTCGTAAACAAGGGACCATCGACCCCTGCTGCAGTGGTACGCTGCTGATTCAATGATTTACGCAATGGATGCACTTCCTTCCTGAAATATACATAAACAACAGATACCAGGATTGAAAGCGCCTCCATTGCGTAAACTAAAGAACCATCTACCCTGAAAAATCGAGGAACTCATGAGCTTAAGTCCGGACAACCATATCAGTTCGAATCTATTTCTGAATTCACCCAAGTCCATTAGGGTTTATCGGTCGAATCCATTGCTGGATTCCCCAAGTCCATCTGGGTCGAAGCATATCACTATACTTCTTCCGGAGGGTACTTCCCATACCTCTTACATCAAAATATAATATACCATATATACCAGCCCTTCAAAATCATAGCTTCAAATATCACACTCATATAAATTCAATATATATAAGATTTCATTTTCAAATCGAATACTTTCCAAAATCAATAGTATATCAAATCACACTTATATAGACTTTGATTATATAAGATTTTAATTTACAAATTAAGTACCTTTTCAATTCAACATTTTCAAATCAACTTCATACTTATACAAATCCATTTTCTATTAGTTCGATAACTCCCAAATCAAGTATTTAGTAAAACAAGGTTCTCAATTTTAATTTGTTTCAATAACATTTCGGTTTCAAAATCATATATGATTTCGCCAAATCATTTCTTCCAAATTACGTATACTCAGTTTCAAAGTTTCTTAAAACAATAGATTTAGAAAATAATCCAAATTTCCAAATCAGCAAAAATTTAGGTCAAACAAATTCATTTCCATTTCAAATATATATTCACTTTCAAAAATCATAATACTTTCAAAGTTATAAATCTTTCGAAACCAAAATACTTGAAATCATTACACATTGAAAATCATAACTTTTCTAAATCATACATTTGAAATCATAAAACACTCCTTTAATTCTTTACATTTCACAAATTTATTCAATTTAAACCCAAGTCTACAAGTTCCAGCTTTAATTCAATTCAAACCATCAGTTTCAATTTAATTTAGTTTTCCAACAAAACCATTTCAAATATTATCAAATTTCCAATAAAGATTTGATCCACAAAATAAACTATTCAATCTTTAATATATTTCAGAGCTTAAATGTACCATATTCCAAAACAAATTTTATAATTTCATATATCTTAAATTTTACTTCATTATTACATAATTTTGAAATTTTCATTTCATAAATCCAATATCATTTAAATAAACCAGAATTTCCAGTAACTAAATATCCTTTCATACTAATATAAACTTCAAATATTCATTTATCAAAACCAATTATCATTCCAAATTCACATTCTTTATCAAATAAAGATTATATCATTTAAAGCCTCATTATCAAATCATTGCTTTAATTCAATTTCAAATATTCAAATTTAAATATCATTTAAAAAAATCAAATATGTCATTCATTTATTATTTCAAACATCATTACAAAATACTTTTCAAAATTCCATTTAAATATTCATTTATCTCATTACATTTCATTCCATTTAACACATAACCAAGTAAACCTTATTTAAATTCAAATTCAATTTAAATTCCTTAAAATTCAAATTTAAATATTAAATTATATTCAACACTCCTTAGATTTCACAAATAATCAATTCCAAAGATTAAATCATTTAACACTTTAAAACATAACTCAAACAGTGTTAAAATCTATAACATTACGAAACATTGTCAAATTATAACAACAACAGCATTTAAAAGTGCTATCGTAACTTATAGTTTCCAAAATAGTTTAGTTCAAGAATAACGGCATTTATAAAATGCCATAATAGATATTTAGTTACTTCAAACAAATTTAAATTCAAAAACAACATCATTTTAAAGTGCTGTCATAAAACTATAGCATTTTAGAAATGCTATTAATAAAATTCCAGATTTTATTATAACTTTTCAAAAACAATACAACTTCAATTTTATCAAATTTTAAACTTATAAATCATATATCTAGACTTCAAAATTTCACATTTAGATAATTTTTAACATATGATTTATCACAACAAAATTTTAAATCAAATATTCAATTTAAAACCCGCTTTCATTTGTTAAGTCAAAATTCACTGTTTTCCTTAACTTATAAATTTAACAAAAACTCAACATTTTACTTCAAATATCTTTTCAAAACTATATTTCATACCAGTATAATTCAAAATAGTCTTATTTATTTCACTCCACACAGTTTCAAACTTATATAAATCATATTACTTTATACATTAATCATACCAAACTAAACTTATACTTTATCAAATACCTTATACCATTCAAAATATCTTAGCTTTGAAAAGTTAACCTTGATTTGGAAGAGCTCGAACCTTCAAAATAGTCGAAGAAATCATATTTTCAATTCAAGAGTTGGAAATCACCAATAAATTAGTAAATCAATTCTGATAGGTAAGGTTATACCAAAACAAATCTGAATCTCGAGGACTGAACACCGGCTTATTTTAAACCATTTCAATTATACACACACACACACACACACACACACACACATCTTTCGAATATCAAACCATACTTCGAAATTGGAAATCAAAATTTGGTTTCATAAAATCACTCGCATAGAAAAGCTATTAGAGTGGCCTCTCACCCACACAGAAACTCAAAAATCAATGTCCATGATGCATGTATTCATCACCGATATTATTTTTCAGCGACATAAGTGGGTTCTGGACTTTTATTTCTCGAAACTTCTTTGAAATCTCTTCGAAATCATTGGAATTCATTCGAATACATTTGAAACATTTCTTATTTGGAAAAATATTTTTAAATCATATTATTATTATATATTTTCCAAAATCTTAAAAACCCATTTCAAAACATCGGAGTTTGATTCCTCGAAATTCAAATTCAAAACCCTTCATTTATAAATCATTTTTATATAAATCACATTTTCTTATAAATTTCAAAAATTTCAAATCCTTTCAAAGCTTCAAATTTTCATTTTCCAAAGGTAAAAATCCTTATTGAAAATAGTTCACTTTTATATACAAAATAGGGCCGTCCTTATCAAAATAACAATTTCGATGTATGCACAAATTCAAAATGCAATCAAACACAAATTTTCAAAGAATGATTCAAGGTGAGATTTCAATCAATACAGAGATTCAAATTTAGAGGAACTCTAATCAAATAGAACTCTGGTTCGAAGATAAGCTCGAACGAAGCTAAGATGATTTTATTACCAAATAGAAGATGATAAGCCTATATAAATTATGGGAGACCTTAACCGGTCAACCGTGACTTCAGGAATATAATCAATTCAAAAATCTAAGGCAAATCGACATTCGATCGCCAGAGATAGAATCCGGGTAGAGCAGGAGATAGATAGCATCGAAAACCGAGAATACATGAATCTTCGGTGAATCAATGCCAATTATAAAGGATTTTCACCCCTTTACAAATCAATCAAAGATTTGCGGAATCACCGATCTTTATAGAGGTCATTCCAAAGTGGAGTTATGAAATGCTCCGAAATCAAAATGGATGGAATAGGGAAGACAAGACTGGATTTTAGAACAAGTGGGAGCGTTCTAAAGTTCAAGGAATCCTAATCAATAAGAATCCTAACCAAGAGATTTCTAACAAGATGGATACTGAAGAGATCAAATGTAGAAAATCTTGATTTCAAATTAAGAAAAATTTTATACCAAAATAATCTTTGAAAATCCTTTTAAAATCATTTGGAAATTATTTTATACTTCGAAAATACGTTCTCTCACAAGAAAGGACTCTGAGATTGATTTCACTCATTCTAGGGTATTTCTACCCTATTTCTAATGAGTTTTTGCTCCGTAGGCTATGGTTTTCCTAAACCCAAAGCTCTGATACCAAATATAACAACTCGATATTTTCAGCCATTCGCATCCGCACATGTCGGACTTGAATTGCTCAAAATACCGCATTCTAAATAAATTTGGAGCAAATGAAACACAATCACAGAATCACAGACACAGAAATATCGGAATAACTCATAGCGGAAATTAAAATTCCATAGTAGTTCATGAAGCTACTATAACAAACTCTCAAAACATAATACATAATATCAGTCTGAAAACATATACAATAGAAATCTCCAATACATAGAAGTTTAAAAATACCAGAGCTGAAATAGAACAACTGGAACTGAAAAGGAATAGATAACTAGACGAGCGGAATCTCCAGCGATTCCTAGCTCCAGAAAGAAATCCAAAGCTAAGCTGTAAATACTCAGGCTGACCGAAGCGTAAAGTAAAACACAAAACACTCGAGTCAGGACAACATATACTTATATAATGTAAACCAACTCAAGTGAACTGTAGCAGTAATGCATAATAACTTAAAGGATGCTTGGGACCGCCGATCCTCTAAGGATCAGTTAAACCAAAAATTTAAATATATCCATGGTTAAAATTTCAAAATAGTAATTTATATTTTGATATCAATTATCATTTCAAGAATCCATTTCAAAGATGTCACAATATCATATCTTTTCAATACTACATTTATTTTATTTAAAATACCATTTCAATGCACATTTCAAAATAGTTTATATTTCAAACAAATTACTTCATTTTAAATCATTAAAATGAAGTTATTATAATTTCAAATTTTAAATCTTCCAAAGTCCATTTATTTACTTAAACTTATCAAAACAATAAAAATTCACCTTTCGCAGCATTTGGAAAATGCTACAGAAAGTTACTTTCAAAACAGTTCAATTTAACAAAAGACAGCATTAAAAATACTATAATAGGATTACATTAGTTCAAATAAAACCTTAGTTAAATTACACAATTATAGCGCTTACAAAGTACTATAATATCCCTTTATTAAAATTTATCCATTTGGTTCATTTATATCAACTACAACGTTTACAATTGTTGTAATATCCTTTACCTTAGAAATAATAGCATTTTAGACATGCTATTAATTAAAATTCAAGGTTTTCAATACAGTTTCACAAACAATTATTTTGTTATATAAATCATTTTTAACTAAAAATCATAATTTATACTTTAAAACAATCATTTATAATGCCCGTATATTCATGATTTTATAAAGTTAAATTTCTATTCAAAAGTCAATATTTAATAATAATTTACATATTAAATTCAAACATTAAATTTCAATTCTTTATTTAAATTCAAGTATTAAATTTCATTTCTTTAATTAAATTTTTAACCTAACAATTAGATTTAAAATTTCCAAAAATATAACTTATTACCATTTATTTTACATAATTAAAATTTTACTTTTTAAACAAAATTCAAAAAATTCCATTTAAGTTATATTTCAAGATTTAACTTAAACATTCATTTATTCAACATTTTAGCTTATTCAAAAATCATTATAATCTCATAAAAATCAATTAAATTCATTTTAATTCAGAATATTATACTTTTACATTTAAAATATTTTTAAAACATTTCAGAAAAATATTATATAAACCACGGGTCTGTATGTAGTTTTCTTGCATAGGTCAAGTGATACCGATATATATCGTTTCAATCCACAATTTACAAAGAAAACCCGGGTTCTATCATTTCAAACCCGCGGTTCCAAGTAAAATGAATGAAATGGAAACCACTCAGGCCTATCATTTCAGACCATAACGATTTTTCTCTATTCTAAAGTCCGTTCGGGTATGTATCATTTCAACCCATAGTGATTCTAGTCTACAGGGAGCTTGAAGTGTGATAAACTGATGAAAATAACAGAATAGCATGAAATAACAGTAACATATAGTGTAACAGGTGTAAATATAGGTGTGAACATCATATGAAAATAATATAGCAGTTATAACAGGATGGTATGCATTTACAGATTCAGGTGATGTCAGTTTATCACTATATAAGTACATATTAGTCTGGTGAGATTTACTCACCTGTTCAAAGATGGAGGTCGCTACCAAAGCAACAATACTGACACTACGAAGGCACAACAACACTATTACAATTTTGAGAGTGGAGAGTCAAAGCTATACCCCTTGAAACATTTAAACAAAACAATACAATATATATATATATATATATATATATATATATATATATAAGTTACAACACACTTTAACATCAATAACATTAGAAACAACACCCAAAACCATATCCATTTGAATTGCACTTCTTCCCAACCTCAGGTACTTCAGTTAGGCATGTGTTTGGCTCAGCTAACACAGGAGATTGGGTCTAGTTTGGGTCCATATTGGTCGGTCTAGGTTGTGTTTGAAAGTGGGTTCATGGATCTAAGTGTACAAGGCTATACAAGGCAAAGTATCATCACTTTTAGGCCACAACTTGGCTCGGCCAGAGGCTCAGGGGCTCGGCTAGTGGGTATTGGTGGTGGTGGATGATGTGGCAGAGAGGGAGGTCAGGTCAGAGGTGGTGATGGTGGTGGTAGTGGCGGCAAATGGTGGTAGAAGGTGGTGATGACAATTATAGGTCTAGACTTGTATGTATGTGATGTATTATTGGATTTTTGGTTGTGATGCTTGTCTAGCTGGCTCGGCCTGGCCATGGTGGGGTACTAGGAGGGTGGTTGATCAGAAAACAAGGTGGTGGAGGTTGGCCTAGATCTGGTGGAGGAGGAGTGGAGCCATGAAGTTGAGAACAATATACAAAATCACTTAGAAAAGCACAAAAAAAACAAGAAGAAAAGAAGCTTTACAAAAAAAAATTTGGACAACAACGGCCGTGAATTTTTACTTGAGGAATGAGAAATGATTTACGTGAAAAAAAAGAGAAGTTAGCTGGAAAGATGGTGGTAATGCACGGCTAAAACAATAAAGAATGGAGGTTGAGAAAATGAAAGGTCGGGAGGTAAAAGGACATTGGAATTTCAAGAGTTTAAAACCTTTCAAATATCCAACCATTTCTTTTTAATTTAAATAACTGAAATATATATATAAGGTCAGATAAAAATACGAAAATTTATTAAATAAACAAAAATAAATAAATAAATATTCATTATATATAATTTAATTAATAAAAACAGCAAAAATTGCAACTAGTCTTGAAAATATGAAAAATAAACAGAATGAACTTTGGAAAATTTATATGGACTTGTAAAAATATTTATAACAAAGATAATAACATAAAATAAAATTGCATTCACAAAATAAATATATAAATTTTAATTAAATATAATTTAAATGAAGAAAATAGCAGAAAAATAGAAAACAGCCTTTAAAAATAGGAAATAAATACAGTAAATTTTGGAAATTTTTTATTATCACTTTAAAAATATTAAAATACAAAATATACATAAAATAACGTATTGAAAAATATTAGAATAAAATATAACAAAGAAAATATGATTTATATAATTTAATATAGACAAAATTGCAAAATAAAACAAATTATACTCAAAATTAAAATGTACATAACTTTCACAATTTAAATCCGTTTTCAACGAAAAGAAAAGCAGTATTCAAGTTATTAAATCTATTTTCATAATAAAATATTAAATTTAGGAATTTAAATAATTAAATTTGAAATTTAAAAGTCTAGGTTTGACTAGTTTGAACAGAAATTCATCTTTCAGTAAAATATCCAATTTATACCGGTTTGAAATTATAATTCACATAATAATCAACACGTATATTTAAAAATGAAATGTTTGAAATAAAATAAGTTTAAATAATTTCAAAAGAAAATAAAGTCAAATATTAAAATATATGAAAAAATCTTGGGTTGTTACACTGGTTATGATGGGATACCATGTGATCTAACAGACGCAAAGTAGGAATAAGTGAGTATGTATTGGGGTGTCAAATACGTTTGGCCCTTTGGGGGATACGTCCCTCAAGGCATTTATTGCCCCATTTGGTAAAGTGGTTAGCTTGGGAAAAGCAGGGAACTACCGGTTATCATTTGTAGTATAACAAGTATAGTTCCAAGTGACTAGTTTGAGAAAAGCGATTAAGGCACCGTGGGAACTATGTTTGTTATGCGTGGATCGAAGAAAAGGTCATAAGTTCCCTATCATGTTGGATTTCCAATCCCAATACGAGATTTACGGTTTTGATTGTATTTCCAAAATAGCTGTAATGACTTGCAAACTTTTAAGCTACGCCTTTTCTGGTATCATATATTCCATTCGGTATATTCCGTTAGACTTAGTCCGGGTATTGCTATCTTATTTGAATAAGTTTATTTCAAAAGTGTTTTCAAAAGAATGTCATTAAAAATAATATCAAGTACATTTTGGTATGAAGTGTTTTGGTTATCATAAGGTAAAAAACCCGTTGTGTTTATGTGTGGGCATGGTCTTATGAGATACCCTTATTTTCAAAGGTTTTGATAAACCCTTCTTTTCAAAGGTTTTGATAACATCGTCATGATCTTTAAATTTTAAATTTCGAGTATCTCACGCTGGTTTATCAAGCCTGATCCGGGTATTTTTAATACTCGGGCCAGATCCAAGTAGTTTCAGGTTGAGTTGAAGACGGTTGGAGTTTCCAAAGGAGAGCTGGAGATCTTGATCATCGTATGGACATATTCGATTATCCGCTGCATCTATCATATTTTTTTTTATTGTTTGTCAGCATTTGTAAGGGCAGGTGTTATAACTGTCCAGGCTGAATCAAGGTTAGACTCTGATATTCTATTTAAAATTTTCTGCTGTAAAGATTATTATTGAAATAATATATGTTATTCCATTCATGTGAGATTCTGTTCTGTCTATATTTTCTTTCTACCCTTAATGATCCGTCTTTTCAGGCAATTTGAGTTAGACATGTGTGGTTTATTGTCGATTCAAAGGGTGTGAAAAAATGGGCCATTACAAATTTGGTGGTGGGATGCATGTTCATCTTTTCTCTTCTATTTGAGGAAGTGTATGAAATCATATTAGAAATAAATATAAAATAATTTTAAGCTAGTTTGCATGTCCATTTGGACAATTGAGTATTTGGGTGTTATTTTAATGATATTCAATGTATTGAAAGAGTGCAGACTACCTCGACTAAATATCTTATCGTAAGACTATAAACCTTAAAATTATTGGTAGTAATAATCACTTGAAATGGAATTTCTACTCATTTGAATCTTGGATAGGAGTATCGCAAATCCGTAGGCTTGGCTAGGTCCGCCAATAGATACTTTCAGATAAGAATAGCGTCATAACCGCATTCACAACTATTTTTGGATATTAGATACTTATGTTTGCAGACATGGATGGGTGCAAACTGTTTATCATATTTGCTGATGTTGATAAATCTAAAAATATACATTGGAAATTTTAGGTTAGCCTTAAAAAATTCAGTCTTATTGTTTATAAAAATACAAAAAATAACAAATATGATGCTAATAAATAGTGTTGAGAAGTTAACATGCATTAGATGTATATAATATAAACCATTACCTAATAAATAATAAATGCATATCCTTCAGTATGATAAATTAAAATATATAAACTATAAACTTTACTAAAACCAAATGGTTAATTTTGGGATACGAATGGCTTCATATTCATATAAACATTTGTCTTTCTAACTACCATATATGTATTCATTTTTCATATTCAGGTGCAATTGGATTTGGGAATCCATTAGCAGACTTAAGCATGGTTGATCCTAATTGACATGTATACTAAAATTCAACAAATTTACAGTATCATTGTCAAAATGTAAAAATCATTTGGGTAAATATTATATGAACACAACATACCTACAAATACATACAAACACTTTAGATAAAATATTCTACACTAATCATAACAATATATGAACATGAATATTTAAGAATATAATCTTCTTTCAATAAAAGTAATTGCAGAAAACATCCTATATTCAATTTGCATTAGTGTTCAATAAAAATACACCAATATAAGCAAAACTCATCCACATATTACAAATATAATATTACCATCTCGGTATAATTACGGTGTTGCCCATGTGTGTAGCATGGGCATGAACTAGTAATTTAGTATTGAATAAACCACTCATATCATGTAATGGAAATAAATAACTAGGATTCAAGAATAAAGTTCAATATAATATTATATGAGATAAAGTAAACATGAAAAAAGCATTACATATGCACTTTCTCTTCCATTTTTTTGGTCATTCACTTAACATTCCTACATAGTATAATATCTCTTTTATACCTTTGATGGTTTATAGTGTTGCAAGGGAAATCATAATTTCTAACTTTAAATATGAAGTCTACAACTATACATATAATATTCTACATATGATTGTAGTATTGAATTATTAGCAAACGAAAGAACATTAAGAAACTACAACATAGACATTTCAAACTAGCATAGAAACTAGCACACATAGTACAAATAATTTTCAAACATGAAGTAACATTGAAAGAAAAGAAAAAATGATGCATGGATGAAATTGAAATCAGCAAATGAAATTAATAGATGAAAAAGAAGTACTCTATTGGTTGCAAAAGCCCTTAGGACAAAGCCCTATAGCAGCAAAAACTAAATGAAATCAGAGCGGGAATCTATTTGATACAAAAGTTAAATCAGTCAAACCCAAAAACATAGTCATAGAAAAATATGGTTAGGAAAGAAATCTAAAGAAAGTATCAAAAAGGCCAAATGAAATCAAAAAGGAAATAAATTTGAATTCGAAACATAAATGAAAATCAAAATTTAAAATACTTACCAGAATTGATGTACATTTTGTTATCTTCTTACAACTATCACTATCGCAAAATAAGATAGGAAGAGCAAATGATTTTGATATAAGAAGTAAGGATTAAAGAACATATTAAAAAGGCTTAAATTTGGGCAAGGAATAGGCCGACCCAATATGAAAAAAGAATTGATTTTATTCAAAATAATAACTCATTCGATATCTCACTTTTAAATCTCATTCGAGATGTTTAATGAGATACCATAATACCGTCCGAGATTTGAGTTAGATGAGATTCCAGTGGAATAACTTGTTTCGAATCACCCTGCCTTGAAAATGAGATCCCAAATGATACGAACAAGATTTAAAACCTTGCTCCATGCAAATGTATGATTAGATCACTCAATCACAAAACTTAGTTTTGGATAAATAAGAACAAATCTTGAATAATCATAAGGAAACTAAGGAAAAATTAAAGAATTGGAAGAAGTGATAGGGACTTATCGAGCACCTTTTACATGCCTTCTGTGGATCTACATGTAAGAAAGTGATGTTGGACTGAGTAGAGAATGTAAATCCAGCTCCTGTGTTGGTATCAATTGACATAGTGTATATGCATGTGCCTAATAGATGGAATCTAGCACCTACTACTTACACAAGTAGGATGAGATCTTTGAGAGATCTTAGAGGACCGAGAGGAGCAGCTCGCATTCCTTTTGATATGGATTCTACTATCCGATCTGATTTTTGACTCACTCCAACTCCTCGTGACGAGAGTATACATACGGATTTATTTTGCCTATCATTTCATATGTTTTGTAGTTAACATTGTTATAACTTTTGCATCTTAGCCATATGAATTATGACATTTGTGGTATACTGACATTTACATCATGTATTATGTATTACAACATTTTGAGATGTTTTAACATTCTGTGATTTGCATTATATCCGTGAATGCATTTTTTGTTGTGATATATCAAGAATTATTCTATACTAGTAAATACCATATATTTGATTTATTGTATGCTTATATTCTTGTCTCTATTTGTTGATGAAAAAGGCGGAGAGTAATTACAACATAATGATAGGGAGGGTATTATTTATAAGGGAGATTCATATTATTTTAATATTGTTTATAAGTAGTTGTTGTGGGATAAGTGAGATAATTGTGTGGAATGAAATTTAAAGCTATTATAACACTAGTGGAAAGAATAGTGTATTTCTACTATTTAAAAATTAACTTGTGAAATTAAAGTTTATCCACTCAGATCAATTAATCAATCACAAACAAAATAGATAGATAAAGTGTAAATATGAAGTAAGTAAAAGCAGTAAAGTAAATGACACCAGGAATTTTTATACTGCTTTGAATTTCCAATCTTACATCCAGTCATGTACTTCCCATATAGAATTTCCACTATAACCAAAAAATTCTACTGTAACAAATTGATTTCCATGGATGATAATGTAATAACCAAAAATTTTAATCCATGATAATTAATTCGTCAATTAATTAAGTAATAAAATAACTTTATGAAATTATCAGAACTGAGCTACGGGAGTTGCACCATTGTGTCTGTGGTAATTTTCCGGTCAATTTCCATATATAGTACGTCAGAATCTAAGCTAAAATGAAAAAGATATGAATTAAAAAAAAATAAGTAGAAAAAAGAACAAAAATATATAGGTTAGGTCGACCAATTCGACCTAGGCACAAGGGCGGTCGATTGCCCAATAGACCCGCCTGTGTTCAGGAATGAAGAAATTTTTTCTTCATTCCATTCGTTCCAGAGGCTTCCTATGACGTGTTTTGCATTCTTTTTTTCAATCCAGCCCTTCTATTCTTGCATACGATGGCTTCTATTCAACCCATAATGTGGTTGCATCCTATTCAATCCTCAAATCCAATGGTCTGAGATCCACTTCTACCCCTATAAATAAAATCCTAGGCCTAACACTTTTTTCCATTCTAAGATTTTCTTCAATTGGGTTCACCTATCAAGAAAGGACCCTACGCGAAATAATTTTCCAATGAGGAAATTGTTTTAAATAAAAATATTTGACAACCCCAAGTGGCTCCATGAAGGCCTAAAGGGAAGAGCAAAGGACCAGAGGGGAGTGATTGTAATTATTTTAAATTTCTTTAAGTAATTTAAAATAATAGGGTTTGCAATAATTGTAGTTTTACTATGATTTTTGAAGTAGTCTTTTTAGTAATTTATTTACAGTTTTCAGAATATTTTTAGTTAATTTTAGTTTATTTCTAGCTTTTTAATTTATGTACTGTTATTTATGCGGTATTTACATCCTCTTCTTACGCCTTGGATTTCCTTCTATTTTCATTTTTCTTTTATTCCTCCTCCTTCTTCTTCGCGTATGAATTAGAATAGAATTGACGCGAAATTGGATTAAATTATAAGAAATCTGAAATAATGAAATATATCATGTAAATTATATAGACAGCAATATAAAAGTAATTGGACTAAAATTATGCCTAATTATGATATTAGTTGGACTGAATTAAAAAGACTAGTCTAGTTATAACTTAGAATTATACCTAAAAAGAATAAAAGAAGCTTATTTTCACACTTAAACCTTGGGTTAAGTAATAAGCATGATTATAACGTAGGTTATTATAAGAAATAGAACAGAATAAGGCTTATTTTAAAACTTAGGATAAATTAATAAGCATAGATAGCAAGAACAAGAGTAAATGCTTATTAAATAATTTATTTAAGTTAACAAGTAAAGAATTAAAGTCGGACCTATACCAAATAGCATTCCCCTATTATTTTCTATGGGTATGGTGTTTCACATAAACCTGAAGTGAGACGAGGGGGCAAGCTTATGCTAGTAGCGGTAATAATTGGTCAATATTGAGATGTTCAAATCATGGGGGATTTGGATAAGGGCGCTATTAGATATTGTTTGGATGACGGGCAGTACCAGCAGTGTTTCCCTATATTTTCTATGGGCATGGTGTGTCACATAATCTTGAAGTGAGACGAGGGGCTCGCTTATACTGATTCGAGGTAATAATATGACCCAATAGGTAGCATGAGCATGGTGGCAGTTACGCGTGCGACTTCCATTTCGGTGCTCGGTAATCGCTATGAGTTCCAAGCGCTTAGTATATGTGTTTTTCATAAACACCATTGCCTTCTGTGTAGGGAGCTACGTATCGTCTAGTCCATAGTGGGTGCTTTGTGTATCTTTCGTAGTTATCATTGGCTGTTGTGTAAGGAGTTATATAACATCCAGTCCAGGAAGGTCTATAGAGTAGCAGGCCATCAAAGGGTACAATTAGGATTTCATCCTAATTATAGGATTAGGAGTTCAGCCTAATCAAGCAGCTATCAAAGAAAAGTGCAAACAATCAAAGTTTATCTATCTTATCAATTATAATAGTTTAATCGTATTTTGTTGTTTATCTCTTTTCTATTTGTTTCGTTTTGTATATACTAGAACTATTGAAGAGTCTATTACCTTTACTTTTCTTAAAGATTCTAGTAGTTACTATCACTCACCAAACTTTTAGTCTGACCCACTCCTCTATTTTCCCGTTTTCTCCCATAGGAAATCAAGGGAGAAGGATTTAGATTGCGGTTTCTTGGAGGATAATGCGAGAATATCTCTACCATGTATTTCTTTTTATTCTAGCTTTAACTCCTTCTATGTACTGGCTTATTAGGAGGAATATCATGTACTCTGATTTTGAGACTATGAGTTTTTATTTCATGAGACATTTTGGTTTTGAGATATGTACGTTAAATTTAGTATTTGACTTATTTGCTTTATGAGCAATTATGAAGCTTTTGTTTTAAATAATATTATGTTAACCTCTGTTGTTTTTATCTATTTTATCTTATGAATATTGGTCTTTGTTAGTTTCAGTTATACCTACAATGGACCACGCCTTTTAATGTGTCCTATTGGGTATATTATAGGGAGTGGAGTGTTTCACTCGGTATCAAAGCCTAGGGTCACAAGATTCCTAAAACAATTATTTTTAAAATAAAGTATTTTCCAAAATAACTTGTTTTAAAAAGTATTTTTCAGAAAAGAAGTCTTGGAAATGTTTTTAAGAATAAAAGAATTTTTATAAAAATACCCTCAATAAGTCCAGCTCAATCTCCCTTTGACTCTTTCCTATACCATCTCTTTCTTTTCATAGAGTGGATGATGTCCCGAACCTTCCCAAGGGCATTCCCGTACCAGCCTAGTTTCGTAGGTACTTACAAGCCACGACTCCATAGGTACACGGGCCAACGCCCAATCCTGCACCAGCGGGTGGGAACCCCATCAACCCACCTGCCACTACCCATTTCTCTAAGCCGTGTAAGGATTTTGCGAGTTAGGGAAAAAAGACCTTATCCAGCAAGAAGATTTTTGTGGAAGCAAGAGCTTGGCTTAGGGACACCGAGAGGATATTTGGCTTATTAGGATTAGAGGACCAACAACGGATTTGGCTAGCCTCTTGGCAGCTGAAAGAGGAGACTTCTTACTAGTGGAAGGTTGTTGAGTTGGAAGGAAGAGAAGACTGTTGGAATGGATTTAGGCATAGGTTTGAGAGGAAGTTTCTGTCTCAAGCAGAAGAGAGTTCAGTTGGAGAGATTTATCAATTTGAAGCAAGGAAGTTTGTCTGTCAAGAATACTTCAATCAGTTTAATGAATTGACTTGATTTAGTATGGAGTTGGTGAATACGCTGCATAAGAAAGCTATGAAGTTTGCGAATGGATTGAATCAATACCTTCAAAGATTATTGTTGACTCGCGCGCCGATAGGAGCTACTTATGGGTCTTCGGTTGAGATGACGCTTATGTTGGATGTAACCAAGTAAGGAGAGTCTAAAGAAGTGGTTAAGTCAGAAGGTCCAAACAAGAAGTGGTGGAAAAACAACATGGAGAAGAAGAAAGGTGATGACCCTCATAAGCATATTAAGAAGGGATCAAAGTGCAATAGCTGTGGGATTGTTGGACATATCGCCAAGGATTGCAAAAGGGAAAAGATGAAGGGAACGTTCTTTAATTATGGGCAGCCCCAGAGAGATGGTCAAGGAACGAGTGCACCAGTCACACAGATTTAGGTGTTAGACGCGACACCTTCCAGTAGCATTCTGGATAGAGGTAGGAAAGTCACAGTTGAAGGTTTGATTTCTATATCTGATTTTTCGATTCAGACTTTATTCAATTCTAGAGCATCGCACTTTTTTTATTTCTAGTTCTCTTGTGGATTGTTTGCACCTAGATATTTCTTTAGTGGTGGACCTCATCGTTGTTTCAAAACCCATAGGTGGGTCGGCACATTTGCCTACGGTTTGTAGGGGTTTGAAATTTTTTACCCTAGGAGTAGAATTTGACTGTGACACCTATGTTTTGGGATTTTCGGGTTATGAGATAATTTTGGGAATGGATCGGCTATCCATATATGAAGCTATATTAGATTGCGAGAGAAGAGTCGATAGACTAAAGACATGCATCAGTAGGAGTCTTGAGATTTCTTGCGACACGCAAGTGTCAGTTATGTTGAGCTTCCTTTACTCCCTTGGTTCATCATTATCAGAGTTAGATTCGGTTTCTGTCGTCGGAGATATTCCAGACATCTTTGAGGAGTTTGGGGGACTACCTTCATAAGAGAGATATTGACTTCAGAATTTATTTTACTAGCCAGTGGCATTACCCGTAGAGCATATAGCCCCTAGGGAAAGAAAGGGATTGAGAAAGTAGATTCATAAGCTTTTGATAAGGGTTTCATAAGAAGAAACATATTGAAATAGAGAGCGCCAGTCGTCTTCGCTACCAAAGCATGTGGTTCTCTTTGACTTTGTATTGACTATAGAGAATTGAATAAGCTCACAAAAAAAACCCATTATCCACCCCCTAAGATAGATGATCTTTTTGACCAGTTAGTTGGCTCCTTAGTATTTCTCAGCTTAATCTAGCCATTGGATTTAATCAGCTTAGGGTAGCTGATGACAGCATTGCTAAGATGACATTTAGGGCACCTGACGGATTCTTTGAGTGGTTGGTTATGTCTTTGGGGCTAAACAATATCCCACCCTATTCTATAGATTTGATGAACCATGTTTTTAGAGGTGTCCTAAAATAAAGTTCGTGGTGGTATTCATGGTCAACAATTTCGTGTTTTCCAAGAAGTATGGAAGAACATGTTATTCATCTAGAGGAGGTTCTTCTATGCTTCATGTTCATCAAATGAAGACAGATTTCTTGAAGTATTACTTTTGAGGTGCATTTATTGAGGCATGGGGAATGTCTACACATGGTAGGGATTTAAGAAATGGTTTTGTGCATTTAGGATCGGACTGTGGAAATCCAAAGAGAGGTAGGTAAAGATTGGGGGATGTACAATATGTTTGGTTGATAAGAAAAGATGAAAACCCATGTGTAGACAGTTACAAAAATTATAATTGTTTTATATAAGTAAATTTGACCATAGTACCTTAGAATAAATCTAACAAAAGACTTTAGTAAGGAAATGGGATTTCCAAGGTTTAAGAAAAGTACTTCCAAGTTAGTAAGGACAAAATCAACTTTATGCCAAACCCAATAACAGCGAAAATTTTGAAACTTTTTTTTTTAAAAAGTGGAAAAAAGGAAAAAAAGTAATTACTAGAATTGAAAATTTTCATTGTTAATATTTTCTTTTAGAAAATAAATATGGGTTTTTGAAGAATGGTATGAAATTTAAGTTGGTTTTTATATAATGAAATATTGGAATTTTTTTGAAGAATGTGTGTGTGTGTGTATAACTCACTAGTTTCATTGTAAGCAAACAAAGATTTTGAACATAAAACCTAGAGTGTATCAAGTATCGAAAACGTAGGTATATGAGATTTATTTGTATGTATTTAATTGAATTCATATACTAGTATTTTTTAGGTTGTAGTAACGGTGTTTACGCAACATCCGCTTTAACCCAAATAAAAATGTATCTTAAAAGGTAATTTCTAAGTATAGAAACAAAATGGTTTGTAAAGTACACTTATTATTTTTAATAAGTATACGAAAGTGTTTTTGCAGTCATGGAAATATTAAAATAGTTTTGAAGGTAAGTTTTTCTGAAAGGAAAATGTGTAAGTTAGATATTAGAAAATATTTATCATGGAAGAATATAATTTAAACATATTTTAATCTATTGGAATTAAAATAATAATAGTATGATTTTCTATGAAACCAATAAAAATGTATTGTGCAAGATGCAAGGGATACACAAAAGAGATATACAAGGTATGAAAAACACCATATTTTGTATTGCCTATTTCGAAAAATATAGAATAAATTCCTTATAATTTCACATAAATCAGAAATTCTCTTTTAAAAGGTTCATAGAAGATTTTAGCGTTAATAATTTCTCATTTAAGGAAGTAGTTCTAATATATTAAGGTATGAGACCGTAAAGTATAATAAGAAGATGTTTTGGAAACACATAAAAACAGTTTAAAGATATTTTAAAAGAAAATGGTTTAGTGAAAAAGTAAATAAGTTTCTGGAAACGAAAAACTTAATAAAAGTTGAATTTGTAAATTCAAATTTTTATAGAAAACCGAAAAGGTCTTTAAACGAAAATGAGGAATATGTTTTGGACTAAGAATTTGAAAGTTTTCCCCTCTAATTTGGGAAATAATGTTAAGTAACCAAGTATTTTGAATTTAATTGAAACTCAAAAATAACACTTTTTTAAAGGCAAAGATTTTGGGATTTGATGTTTTAAAAATTTAGAAACCTTAATTTTTGAAACGGGACTTTAAACACCGAACCAAACTTCTAAATATGAAGTAGATAGGAATCATTTTCTAGGTGTGATAGAAAAAGGGAGAAGGTTGCAAAGGGGACAACAGTAATTACTTTTGAAAGTAATAATAGAGTTTCCATAGAGTGTATAGGACCCTAGTGAGAACCTAGAAATGTTGATTCATATGATAAGACTAAAGAAGAACACTAAAATGGAGTTAGTAAAATTGTAAGACACACATAGTTGAGAATAGTTATTCCTGATTTTGGAAGAACTTGGATAAAGCATCTTTCTTTAGTGGAATTCACATAAGATAGTAGTTCTCAAGATAGCAATAGAATGACACCTTTCGAAGCTCTTTATGAAAGACCGCGCAAGTCGCCTTTGCGTCGGATAGGGTCTATAGGGGGATTGCATTGGTTTCGACATAGTTAAGAAGACATCAGGGAGGATTTGTTCGATCGGGAGAAAATTCGTATTTCGTATCCACATTCCTTTGATAATAAGTTTTTAGAATATCCTATTTCCATCTTTAGTTTTGAATAGATTCTTTCCTTTATTATCCTTTGGGAGAGTAGAACGTAGGTTTTAACCTATGAATGGTAGGATTTGATGTAAACATGTTATCAGAACATGTTATGAATGATGTATGCTAATGGTTGCAAGTGTTTGCTAGTGGATGGTAATGGACGAATATAGGTACACTAGACACTATTATTCTTTAGGGATCGACCTAACGAGGACACTAGAGCATATGCATATGAATATGCGTGCATTTTTATCCTAATTTTCATGGTTGCTATAAATGGATGTTTAACACACGATTGTTGGATGATGTATGCAACACACATATAGAACTATCGGTTATCATTAGGGAAATTTTGCATTCATTTGGACGGCCTAATCTTCTGCTTTAGTTTGGGATATTGACACTACACTAATTGCATAAGTATCATAAATCGCTTCAGAAACACTTAAGGACAATTAATGTAATGAGTGATGATTGAGTTGTTGGTTGTAGAACTTGGATGAAAACTTCCATTTCATTCTTCTATCCTTAGAGATTTCGGGGATGAAATCCGTTAAGGAAGGGAGAATGTAACAACACAAAATTTTAACCCATGATAATTAGTTCGTTAATTAATTAAATAATAAAATAATTTTGTGAGATTATTAGAATTGAGCCACGGGGGTTGCACCATTATTTCCGTGGTAATTTTCTGGTTAATTTCCATATATAAAACGTCAGAATCCGATCTAAA
Source organism: Allium cepa (assembly GCA_030765085.1). Taxonomy (NCBI): domain Eukaryota; kingdom Viridiplantae; phylum Streptophyta; class Magnoliopsida; order Asparagales; family Amaryllidaceae; genus Allium; species Allium cepa. The sequence goes on along the minus strand of CM060931.1, from coordinate 1,022,611,253 downwards.
ATGAATGAGATATAAATTAAACAAAAATAAGTAGAAAAAGAATATATATACATATACATATACATACATACATACATATATATATATATAGGCCAAGTAGACTGGCCGATCGACCTGGGCACAAGGGCAGTCGACCGCCTGTGTTCAGGGATGAAGAAAAATTTTCTTTGTTCCAGGGACTTCTTATGACGTGTTTTGCATTCTTTATTTCTATCCGGCCCTTCTATTTTTGCATACGATGGATCTTATTCAGCCTATTATGACGTATTTGCATCCGGTTTAATCCCCAAATCCAATGGTTTAAAATCTACTTCTACCCCTATAAATAGAACTCTAGGCCCAACACTGTTTCTTACTCCAAAAGTTTCTCCAATTGGGTTCACCTATCCAAGAAGGACCCTAAGAGGAATAATTCTCCAAGGAGGAAATCATTTTAAATAAAAAAAATTAACAACCCCAAGTGGATCCATGAAGGCCTAAAGGGAAGAGCTAAGGAAAACAGGTGAGTGATTGTAATTATTTTAAATTTCTTTAAGTAGTTTAAAATAATAGTGTTTCCAACAGTTGTAGTTTTACTACGATTTTTGGAGTAACCTTTTTAGTAATTTATTTATAGTTTTTAGAATTATTTTCAATTAGTTTTAGTTTATCTCTAGCTTTTCATCTATTTGCAGTATTTTAGTTTATTTACTGTTATTTATGCATTATTTACATCTTCTTCTTATGCCTTGGATTTCCTTCTATTTTCAATTTTCTTTTATTCCTCTTCCTTTTTCTTCGCATCTGGATTAGAATACAATTAACGCGAAATCGGATTAAATTATAAGAAACCTGAAATAATGGAATATAAGATGTAAGCTATAAAAACTGTAATATAAATGGAATTGGACTAAAGTTATGCCTAATTATGATATTAATTGAATTGAACTAAAGTGATTGGCACAATTATAACTTAGAATTATAAATAAAAAGAATAAAAGAAGAAAAGAGGCTTATTTTCACACTTAGACCTTGGGTTAAGTAATAAGCTTGATTATAACATAGGTTATAATAAGAAATAGAATAAAATAAGGCTTATTTTAAGACTTAGGATAAATTAATAAGCACAGATGGTAAGGATAAGAGTAAATGCTCATTTAAATAATTTATCTAAGTTAATAAGAAAAGAATTAAAGCATGACCTATATCAAATAGCATTCCCCTATTATTTTCTATGGCTATGATTATTCACATAAACCTTAAGTGAGACGAGGGGAACATTTATGCTAACTGGTCAATGTAGAGATGTTCAAATCACGAGGGATATGGACAAGGGCGCTATTAGATATTATTTGGATGATGAGCTAGTACCAACAACATTCCCCTATATTTTCTATGGACACTGTATTTCACATAATCCTGAAGTGAGACGAGGGGTACGCTTATGCTGAGTCGAGGTAATAATACGACCCAATAGGTGGAGCAACATGTAGCATGAGCATGGTGGTTGTTACGCATGTGACTTCCATTTTAGTGCTCACTAATCGCTATGAGTTCCAAGCGCTTAGTATGTGTGTCTTTCGTAGACACCATTGCCATCTGTGTAGTGAGGTATGTATCATCTAGTCCACAATAGGTGCTTTGTATATCTTTCATAGTGACCATTCACTACAGTGAAGGCAGTTATATAGCATCTAGTCTGCAGTAAGGTCTATGGAGTAGCAGGCCGATCATAGGGTAAAATCAGAATTTCAGCCTAATTATAGGATTAGGAATTTATCCTAATCAAGCATATATCAAAGATAAGTGCAAACAATCAAAGTTGACCTATCTTATCAATTGTAATAGTTTAATCGTATTTTCTTATTTATCACTTTCCTATTTTCTTTGTTTCCTTTTGTATATACTAGAACTATCGAAGAGTCTATTACCTTTACTTTGCTTAAAGATTCTAGTAGTTGCTATCACTCACCAGACTTTTAGTCTGACATACTCCTTTATTTTCCATTTTTCCCCGCATATGTAATCAAGGGAGAGGGCTGTAGATTGTGGTTGCTTGGAGGATTTTGGTAGAAGATCTCTACCATGTATTTCATTTATTCTAGCTTTAACTCTTTCTGTATACTGCCTTATTATAAGGAATATTATGTACTCTTATTTCGAGACAATGAGTTTTTATTTCATGAGACATTTTGGTTTTCGAGACACGTATGTTATATTTAGTATTTGACTTAGTTGGTTTATGAGCAATTATGAAGCCTTTGTTTTAATTAAGTATTATTTAAATTTTCGTTGTTTTTATCTATTTTTTATCTTGTGAATCTTGGTCTTTGTTAGTTTCAGTTATACCTAGAACACATCATGCCTTTTAATGTGTCGTATTGGGTATATTGGTATGGGGTGTTTCAGATAAGTACACCTTTACAAACTTGACTTTCCTCGGGTGGCAAGACACACCCCTGCTCTTGACTTTCCTTGATTGGCAAGAAAAGCTTTCTCTTTACAACTAATAGTAAAGCATGGAAAGTAATTGTATCCTCAATATAGATTCTTGTAGAATCCGTACAATTATTCCATAGACCTTCAGTAGCAATATATCTTTAAAATTATAACGCCTCTTAAATTAGATGATAATTAATTAAAAAATCAATTAATAATTACTAATCTCAGGAATGGAATTTTAAGAAATGTCAGGATTTGGCAACGAGGCTTGCACCGTTGCATTCGTGGCCATTTTTTGATCAATTTTCATAAATAAAGTTTTACAATTGGAGTTTAAACAAAAAAGTTATTACTGTTTGAATATTTCAAATCGAAAATAATAATAAATGTAATTAGGGAAATAAATGTAATTAATTAAAGTTAATGATTTCATTAACGGCTAAGAATAACTAACGTTAAATTAGATTGGTTAAAAATATACAAAATAATGAAATGCATGAATGCATAATCAAACTGGACAACCGGTAGATCCCTAACCGGGACTGGTCAACTGGTGTGATAGTAGTCGACTACTATTTAACTGGCGGTTGTGAATTGAGCCTAGGCCAAATGTTCCGAATTTAATATAAGATAATCAAACGGTTGACATCGATTCAAAACCTTATAAATACAGGTCTAACCCCTCACTATTCTCTTTATATTTTCTAAAGACGACGAAGCTCTACCATTTTGTCTTCTTCCAAAATTCTAAAATCTATATAAACTATACTATATAATGTAAATATATATATAAGTAGAGAATAGCGGAAGATAATAGAGAAGTAGAAGAATAAGATCGAATTGAATCGCCAAAGTCATGGTAAATTATAAATCCTAATCTGAATTAAATTCAAATCTCTTTTCAGATCTAAATTTCTAATAGATGTGCATATTCTTATGGTACATGTTTCGACAGGAAGAAAAATAGAGTCAAACAGGAATAGCAGGGGTAGATCTAGAGATTTGAAAACTTAAAAGTGAGTGGAAAATTATATATTTTTATATAATATTAAATTTATGTCATTGTAAATATCTTCTTTGTTTTCCCGAATATAATCATCTTGGAGTTGTAGGCTTAAATATATATATGAAATGAATTTGAAAACCATGCCTACATATTCTGTGAATTGTTAACTTGAATTAAACATTGCATGTACTTGAATCTGGAAAGTAAGAGTGAAAGTAGTCCCTAAGTTAGTGAATTATATAGTAATTCCAGATTCGTTGGTTAATGATATATGTTAGTGAATATGAATTGGAAGTTATTACAAATTGGATTGGAATTTAGGTAGTATTTTATGTCATTGGAATAATTGAAATGTAAATTTCTATAAATTACTCGGTTTTCTAAATAAAAATAAAAGTGTATCATTTGAAATAACAAGGAATATCTAAAAGAAAGATATGTATAAAATAGGAATGTTTACCGTATTTTGTACTGTCTATTTCAATAATAACAGAAAAGAAAATTTCTTGTAATTCCAAACATAACACAAGTCCCTTTTTAGATAAGTTATGCAAATTTATAGCATTAAAAATTTCTTTTGGAGGATGTAATTCCAATGCGTTAAATATAGAAATCCAAAAGTATAATACAAAATATTGCAAGTAGAGATAACAACAATAATTCAATTATAAATCTAGCATATGAGATAAGATAGAAAGTAAACAATTAGGGATGAAGTATATGTAAAGCAACAAAATGAGTAAGTAAGAAATTATAATAATCAAAGGAGGATATTAATATTTGAAAAGGAATGGTAGAATACACTTAATAGCATTAGGTATAAGTTAAGTGGTAAAGGGTATTTAATCTACTAAAGTAGAATTAAGCTGTAAATGACATTAAATTTGTGTAAATGAAAAATAAAGCAAGTTGGGTAAAAAACTAAATACCAACAATTGAACGTAAGAGGCATGGTAACTAAATAAATTTGTGTTGCATCAAATATGCATTTATGACAAGTGTGAATTATTAAATTTATCCAAAAACTTTGAGTAGTTAAAAATGATATAGTCATTAATATGGGTTGGAATGTGAGGTCAATAGTGTTAAACAACAGAAGTCTGCACACGGCAAGAGGCTGCCAACAATTGTGTACAAATTATACCGACGTGGGACATATCAAGCTATAGGTCCCGTGGAGCTATACATTCGTGTATAGGAGAAGGGAATATATGAAAATAGAATGGTTCGCCCAGGTTGAAGTGTCAAAAGACAAGTAGAGTCTGCTTCAGCCATTTAGATGCATGGCTTTATTAACCAAATGGGCATTTCCTTGATTGCGTTAGAAAATATAAATAGGACGATGAGCACATGCTCGGTGCTACGATAGTGAGGCTGGTACCACATATGTGATATGAAGAGTAGGCGTTATTTACATAGGTCGAGGTCGTCATCGGTCTAGAGCGGTCGATGGAAAGATAGATGTTACGCCTAAACAGGTTACATCTCCTACTAGTGTAGGCCATTTTTAGGATGTGCACCGCCTCATAGTTGTTTTTTAATTTGTTTTCCGTTACAAGGCAAGGCTAGATAACCCTTTAATAGAGGTCTTCCAAATGAATAGAATAGTCTATGGAGCAGAGTCCATGATGTATAGCAAGATGAATAGAATACGGCTAAATAGTTGCCATGCCATTACTGTCCACTACAGGAGTTCCTTGATATGCATGACGATGAGGACATGATATTGCATTGACGATGGACCCCGATTAGGGATACTAGCAGAGAAAGTATCACAGTCCAAAGGGGAACTATGGTACTTATATATATACATATATACACACAGATATACACACACATACGTATGTAGTTATTTTCTATCTCGACTGGGGCATATCATACGTGTATGTGAAGTCAAGATGACTGAATAAAAAAAAGACATAACATGTAGAAGGCAACCGACATATACTAGTGTGATGTATAAAGTGTGTAATTTACTAGTCACCTGAATGTTATTCTGAACCCCTCCTCATCACAACCTAAATGGTAGCTTTAAAGAGACAGGTATTGGTAAGTGTCGTGAATGGTGGAAGGACATATTTTCATATGCATGCTCGAAACTTGTAATGACATTAGAGATCAAAGGTGTTAATCTTGGTCTGTAATCATATGGTTTTTAATACTTTACTATTCCGCTGTGAGTTTTATATATAGTGCTTTGATATACTTTTGTTTATTTACAGGATACTAACACCAGTGATTCATACTTTGGTAGACCTGGGTTTTCAATTTAGCAATATTTTAGGCCCACAGAAGTGCGGGTTGTTGCACTTGGTATCCAAACTTAGTTAAATCGACTTAAAAATTAGAATAGTTGAGTGAACGAATCTGTATTTTTACCTATAATTATATATATATATATATATATATATATATATATATATATATATATATCTGTGTGTGTGTGTGTGTCTTTGTGTGTGTATACTATATGTCAAACTCTATAACTTCCAACTATAGGAGTGTTTCCAACCATATTATGAAAGGTTGGAGAATGCAATTATGAGTTGGAATAATAAATGAAGTTGAAGAAATACATATATTCCAATTATATCACGGAAAGTAGGTCGTATTGGAAGCCATTGACTTAAGAAGAGCATGAGTGCAACATATATAAGGATCCCTGAAGCTAGATGGTACTTGACTCCCTTGTTTGGCCAGAATTTCCCAATGGTTGTAGATCCTCGTTGGATTACTGATTGATGATGTATAGTAGATCCAGATAAGTGGAAAGTGAGAATTTACATATTGCAGATATTTGGAAGTAAGAATTGATTGAGTTTTCAAAAGAAGGTGTGTAGTAATCACTCCGCCATGTTAGCCGAATTTTAATATTCTGAAGCAAATAAGTCCACTCTGGGTCCGGCCCCATATGAAAGAATTTAAAATAAAAAGGATTTATTTAAAAAGTAGTGAAACCCCATTTTTTTTAAGAGTAAAAATATCATTATTTTATTTAAATCAAAAGTTCAAGTAGAAATTAAATTTAGTTAGATCGGAAAATCTTAGTTAAATGAGAATTAATAAAGGGGTATTTCTTTTAAAAAATATAAAGCGTAACTATAGCTTGCTGATTTTTCTTATACGAAAATTTTAAGTTGTAAAACTCTTTTTAGGGGAGGACAATACGAAGTTGCAAAATTTTAAATAGGGCAGGTAGAACGGGTGAAAAGAATAGAACCCGAAAGTTACGAGGTAGGCATGTACACCGCCATGGATATATAGGAATTATCAGGACAATCAGAACGGAGATGAAGAAGGCGGATGCAGAATGAAATAATGTTAGTATAGTAATAATAAACAGTTAATATTCGATCGGCCCGAATAGGGTCCAGGTTCAACCTAGACTAAAAAGGAGCGATTGAACCCTTGGAACCAATGGTCGACCGATAATGGTCCACCACCCCGGATTAGCTGTCAACCAGTTTCAGGTATCATGTGTGAACCGAACCTCGAACGCGATATAAAGTCGCATCCAGGTTTGGATCGCCACTTCATATCCTAGGACCCTCTCCTATTTCAACACCGACTCCTCTCTCCTCCTCAAAAATCAAGCAACTCATCACCAGTAGCCCCCATACAAACGACGATGACGGCAGCAACAATCCACTACCCTGAAAAGCAATGGCGCTCTACTCCTTTCAGCCTCGAGATCTAGATCCCAAAACCTTGCCAAAAAAATCATGGCCTGTAACATCCTACGCTTGGAGGTCAAAAACTAATGGCTACGAATGCTACAATTATCCATAGTTATTACTCCTCAACGACCAAATATGGTAATTTTAGTTACATGAATATAACAGAAACATATGGATATGGAAAAGGTTTCAAATTTCAAAACAACATTCACATTCCATTGCAAACTCTTTCAACATTCTTTGCATAATCCCATAATGTAACCACGTTTTGAAAATATATTTGTTATAACATACTCCAAGGTAGACATATGAAGATGCCTCCTTGCTGATCAGAGTATATAATAGGCAATTAACAACTTTGCCTTAGCGGAACATAGCACAACGAAATCAAACTGAACAAGAACTCAAAATAGCTATAAGGCCTCCTGCGCATCTCCGGAAGCATATTCATCTAATCAGGTACCTGAAAACCTCAACCCTCAGACTACTCAAAATTATTTGAGCACCCGAGAGTTTGAGGGAAAAACATGAACTTCGAGTCAGACATAAAGCATGGTATGAATAATAATTTACCATCTCAAATCATTTAGATATCTAGTGAGACCATGCTGCATAGCGGAATGAGTTTCCTCTCACTAATATCCTAAAACCTTTTTATAAAACCACATATTGTGCTCCTGCAATCATAATGGTTATAACATCTCAAAATAATATAGTATAATGATGTGCTAAACAAGTGAATCAATTCTGCATTACCCACACCCATTCATTTTAACCGCCTATCACATTTATAGTTCCTAGGATTACTATTAACTTAATAGTTATCATGGACTAACTGATAACTGGTTAAATGTTTAAGGACTCTCTGTCCAATTACATAGTTTTCATGGGATCACCATGAACCAATTGGTAACTCCAATATATTTTCTTTTATCCTAGTTTTCATGGGTTGACTAGGAATATTGACAATCTATCAATATATTAATTTCTTATCCGGATATAGTTTTCATGGGATAACTAATAACTTATTGGCCCCTATCAATATCGAATCATAGTTTTCATGGCCAAACTATGAACCTGTCTTACTGACATCTTCATTATTACATAGTTTTCATGGGCCTACTATGAACCTATTGGCCCCTGCCAATATCTTTCCAATACACGGTTTTCATGGGCTTACTGTGAACCTATTGGCCCCTGCCAATATCTTTAATTTATATTCATTATTGGGTCAATCTAGCTGGTTATACTGCCCTTCCCTAAGATACCATTAATGTGAATATATATATATATACATATACATATATATGAAGAAGTAAACATAATAACTTAGTTAATCCCTTTAACCTATTAAGACTTCTTCAAAAACTCCATTTCAAAATACTTTATTTATTTATATGCCATGGTTTTTCTTTAAAATAAGATTGGGTTATTGTTTTGAAAAATAAAGTTTTTGAAACCTTTAAAACCTTGCTGGATAGCCTCCTTCAAAAACATATAAATCCCTTTTCAAAACATTAGGCTCCTGCCTTTTAAAATACTTTAAAACCTCTCTTTCGAAATCTTTAGAATGTAATAAAGTAATACTCCTTAACACTTAGAAGCATAGCTTCGAAACTATTGAAAGTACTCCTTTCGAAACCTTTGAAAGTATCCCTTTCAAAATCTTTGGGTTATATTTAGAATATCATTTGAGTCAAAGTGAATATAAATGAAAATATCTTTTTTTAAACCATTCTTTATCATATAAAAATATTGGTGAAAACTAAATGGCATCGACACCATCCCTTTCGAAAGCTTCAAAACATTTAAGCAAAACACTGAAGGATAGCTTCAAAACTCCCTTCCGAAGCCATTGCCTTCGAAACTCATGAACCCTTTCAAAAGAATTTAGGAAGCGGCTTAACACATCTTTAAAACAAACACTACCCTTCGAAAGCATTGATAACTTCAATACACACGAAAGGCAAAAGAATGGTAGCAAGTCTTCAACTAGGTCGGAACCCCTTCTTTTGAAAGACTTTATTTACAACTAAAGGAACTCATTTGAAAGCTCTTATTTTTAAAACAGTAAATAGTAACCCCTTCGAAAGCTATTTGAAAACTCCTTTCGAAAACACATGTCTCGACTATGTCCCTTTCGAAAACATATGTCTCGACTATGTCGAAAGCTTTAGTAAAACAAAGGTGGGTGCTTATCTTTTTAAAACTATCTAAGATATTGACCCCATCGGAAACAACACTTTCGACACCATGCCTTCTGCCTTTCTTCCAATCCATTATGTACCATCTAGGTGATACCTTGTGTATTGGTTTTGACTTAGGGGGCTTCGACTTGATCAAAGGCGAAAGGTACCTCTAATAGAGGCGAAACCTATTTTTCTTAATATAGTCTGGTTAAATGCCAAATTAAGAAATTTATATCAACAAACCTGCCTACATTTAAACATGTAATTGTTGTCTCAACTTTTTACATACTTTACATTAAATTTTTTGCCGCTTAATTTTTGGATAAGTATCAAAATTTACTATTTTCAAATAAGCTCTTCTATCAAAAATACAATTAAATCATTTAGATCCTCCTCTCCCAATAATATAATTTGTATTGTAAATTACAAGAAACATACCCATAAATTACTGACACTTACTTCCATCATGTTATCTAACATATCTAAATTTCAGACCCAAATTCTCTATATAATTTCTAAAATAAATTTCTAAACACAATTGACATTTTCATTCGAAAATTCATAATAATCTTTCCATAGCTTGGAAAATAATCAAAATTAAAACCCAACTCCAAAATCATGTTTTTCATAACATATAATTTTTACATGGCATTTAAACATAAATTTCAATCGGTTTTATCTTAAAACCTTATGAATCTTTATTTTAACAATCTTGTTTAAATCAAAAAAAATTTGATTCAAGCATATCATCGTCCAAACATCATATAAACAAATTTAATATTAAATCCAAATCATATATTCCTAAAATAGAGATGAGATCATTATTCACCTTGATTAAGATAAGGAGTTTGTATTGAGATTGAGATTTATTCGCTTAGCTTCAATTCTTAGCTTGATGTGAATTCTCTTCTCTTTTCTCTTTGATTATGGTCGGCTCCTCTTCTTTTGTTTATGTTTTATATTTGTGTGAAGAATGAATGTGAATGGCTTAGGAGACTATATATATATATATATATATATATATATAAGAGTAAAGGTTAGGTGTAACTAATTCCTATTATGCTCTTATGTAATTTAATTAGCTTATAAACCATTCTTAAGCCCATTTAAATTAATAAGCACGGTCACTTAATATTTATTCAAATCCCAATCACTTTATCACCTAACATTTACATTATTTAAATTAATTATCTAATTAAATCTCCTGAATAATGTTATTAAAATTAGGGTGTCATGGGCTCCCCTCCATAAAGAATTTCGTCCTCGAAATTCAGTAAGGACTAAATACTAAATATTGCAATCATCTATAACAATTCCTAACAACCATACAAGTCTACTTAACTAGCAATTATCTATATAAATCTAATATAGACCTACACTCAAAGCAGATCTGGACAAGTATCTCGAATCTTGTCCTTTGTCTCCCAAGTAAAGTCCTTTTCGTTGTTGTTCCACTGAACTTTAACCAACTTGACTGTCTAGGATCTCAATCTTTTCTCATCTCTCGGCACAATCCAAATTGGTTCTCTAACTATTGTCAAGTTAGGCTCTACTATCAACTCATCCAACCCTGTCAGAGGAATAGTTGTCTCTCGATCATGCACATACTTGTGAAGATGAGACACATGGAATACATTATGGACGTCTGCCATATTGCTCAGCAATTCTACTCAATATGAGAGCTTTTCAATCCCTCCTACAATCTAGAATGGTCCAACATATCTCGGTGCCTGCTTCCCTAACTTTCAAAATTGTATCACACCCTTCGTCGGTGATACCTTAATAAAAACACCTTCTCTAGCTAAGAATTCTAGGTACTTAAGCCTTTTATCTGCATAACTCTTCTGTCTGGATTGAGCTTCGTTCATCCATTTCGAATCATCTCAATCTTCTTTGATGTATCTCTAACCATTTCTGGACCTAAGACCAATCTGTCTCCCGTCTCTAACCAACATGCTGGCGATTTGTGTGGCCTTCCATACAAAGATTCAAAAGGAGCCATTCTTATATTAGTCTGATAACTATTATTATAGGAAAACTCAATCAAATGTAGGTGATCTTCTTAAGATCCACCAAAGTCCAATACACAAGCTCTCAACAAATATTCGAATACTTTATTAACTCTCTTAGTCTGCCCATCCTTCTATGGGTAATATGCTATACTCATCTTAAGCTTGGTACCTAATACTCTATGTAGACTTCTCCAAAATTCTCTAGTGAATAATGCATCTCTGTCATTGACTATGCTACTAGGAATTCCATGAAGTCTAACTATGTTCTTCATGAACAACTTTGTCAAACTAGGTGCCGTCCTGGTTGACTTGATTGGAATGAAATGGGCGCTTTTGGTCAATCTATCCACTATGATCCATATGCTTTCATTTCCCCTATTTGACCTTGGCAGTCCATCAATGAAATCCATGGATACAGGATCCCATTTCCATACTAGAATCTCTAAAGGCTGAAGCAACCCGGTCGGCTTCTGATGTTCGACTTTCACTTGTTGATAGTTAGAACACAACCCATAAGCCAACATCTCTCTTCATGCTTTCCTAATAGGAGCTCCTCTTCATATCCTGATACATCTTGGTCCCCCAGGATGAATCATAAACTTGGATCGATGACACTCTTCTAGAACTTCTCTTCTCAAGTTCTCTATATTCGAAACACGTAAGCATCCGTTCTTCCTCAACCATAATCTTTGGTCGATGTCAAAATCTTTTAGATCACCGATATCTGATCCCACCTCTAGCCTTCTAATTCTCTCAGCTAATATTGGATCCTCTTTCTGCTTAGAAGCTATCCTTTTGATCTGTATTGGTCGCACTTCTAAACAGGCTAACATAGCAGCACTCTAACTAGAAGCAGCGGTCGATCTCGACTTTATACTACAAGTAGTTAAAGCTTCTAAATCTTTCCATTCCACCAACATAGCTAACACCATATTTTGACATTTCCTGCTAAGAGCATCAATGACCTTTTTTCCTTCCCCACGAGTATATTCTATACCAAAATCATAAGCAACCAAATTTTTTATCCATTTCTACTGTTGCATATTCAACTCCTTCTGAGAGAATAAGTAACTTAAAGACTTATGATCTATGTATAGCTCAAATCTCTTCCCTATGAGATAATGTTTCCAAATCTTCGATGTGAAGATCACCACAGCCAAATTTAAGTCATGACTAAGATATCTCACCTCATGCGATCTAAGCTGTCGAGAAGTGTAGGCAATGACTTTACCATTCTACATTAACACAGCCCCCAATCCCTTTCCACATGCATCACTGTAAACCACCAACCCTTGGTTTCTAACTGGAATAACTAACATAGGTGTGTTAATCAACAAATGCTTTAAACTAAGGAACCCTTCCTCATATTTGTTGGACCAAATGAACTTCACATCATTCCTGGTCAATTTAGCCAAAGGTACTATTATCCGTGAAAAATCCCTAATGAATCTCCGGTAATAGCCAACAAGTCCGAGAAAACTTCTGATCTCGGCTACCATCTCTAGTCGCTTCCAATTATTGACGGCTTCGAACTTAACTAGATCTTCTGTCAAACCCTCGTTTGAAACCACATGACCAAAAAACTTGACCTCTTTCTAACAAAAATGACACTTGAAAAATTTCGCCTTTAGCAGCTGCCTCAGCATCTCAAACACTACTCTCAACTGATCTCAATGCTCCCTTTCATCTTTCGAGTACACCAAAATGTCATCTATGAATATCAATACGAACATATCCAAGTGCACTCGGAAAACTAGGTTCATCAAATCCATGAAGAAAGTAGGTGCATTTGTCAACCCAAATGGCATCACTAACCATACATATGAATCATACCTAGTTCGTAATGCTATCAAAGGAATATTGTCCTCTGCCGCTTTCAACTGATGGAACCCCATTGCCAAATAAAATTGAGAAAACACTTTGGCTCCACTCAACTGATCGAACATATCATCTATCTTCGGCGAAGGATAATTATTCTTGATCGTCCTTTTGTTCAGCTTACGATAGTTGATGTACATTCTTAGCGATCCATTTGGCTTCTTCATGAAAACCACGGCCGCTCCCCAAGGCGAACTACTTGGTCCAATAAATTTCTTCCTTCTAGATCCACTAGCCGCACCTTTAATTTTTTTATCTCAGCCAGTGTCATCCTGCTAGGTGGTCTACTGACATGTTCAGCTCGTGGCACAAGATCTATCCGATATTTAACAGCTCGTTTTGGACATAGTCCTACGACGGGCTCAAAATCATCTGCAAACTATGTTGCAACTCGAACCTGACTTCGCTCTTCGCCCACTTCTGTAGCACTCGACAAAGCACAAACACTCTGGTCAAAATTCTCCACTGAGAAAATGATTCAGTTACGACTATCTGGGTGTCTTATTGATATTTCCCCATCCTGGATAAATATTCTACCCTCATATCTACCCAACCAATCCATTCTCAAAATGATCCTGAAATCCACGAAATCATAAATATACAGACAACATGCAAATATATAACCTAACAAATCAAGTTCTAACTGGTCACATCTCATCCCTAGTGTTGCATTCCAACCTATTGGATTCGCAACCCTTAAGGAAGAAATAAGGTAGGTAGGTTCTAAGCATAACCTATCTACCAGATTCTAAGATACAAATGGATGTGATGCACCGGTATCAAATACTAGAATACTTTAAATCAAAAAATGTACCAGTCTTTCCTTTATCAACTGCAGTTGGCTTAGTAGATGATAATTCAATAGCAAGAACTTTTCCCTTGTCCGTCCTAACTGGTCCTGGACACTGATTCTTATAATGCCCAACTTGGTTACAGTTGTAGCATTTCACATGCTTCTTATCCGCAATCCTCGTCCCCTTGCCTGATCGGCATTCATTTGCAAAATGACCGTTCTTGTCACATTTGCAGCAGACTAAATTAGCTTTTGCTTTCTTAGTTGTATCTCCCTTCTAGGTCCTTTCTTTTTGAAGAACTTCCTCTTCTTTCCCTGAGGACCCTGGGATTCAACTGGCTTCTCTCTAGCGCAAACAGCAAACATCTCTTCATGGCGGATTGCCATCTCCACCGCTGCATTACTAGGATCTCGGATACGTGTCAAGGTTGCCCTAGCAAGCTCAGGCCTCAATCCCCAAATGAACCTTTCATTCCTTCTGATGTCAGTGTCTTCAGTAGCGTATCCATATCGAGTTAGCTCATTAAACTTATTAGCATACTCGATCGCTGGCACATCTCCTTTGAACTAAATCCATGAACCTCCGCATCAATGCCATTAGCAACATCAGAAATAAACCTCTGTTCAAATCTCGTTTGAACATTAGCCAAAGTCAACTCTTCCTCTAGAACTCCGGCAGTCACACTATTCCACCAGTAAATTGCTGACCCTTGCAACTGCTTAGAGGCCAACCTTCTCTTCTGCTCATCTTCTAAACCCAAATCAATAAATATTCTTTTCCAGTGCAACAGCCAAGTCTCTGCTTTGATAGCATCCTCCATTCCCATAAACGGCTTTCCACCCAAACTGGTGTAGTCTCTACAAAGCTTAGCATGATTATTCCTAACTGGAGCCACAAGTTTAGCTCCTCCAATATTTCTAGCAACACCAGTAACAACTCCATCTTGCATCAAATTAGCAAAGAACTGATACGTCATCCCCATATCTTTTGGCGGATTTCCATTACCCACATTGATTTCCGCGTTTTGATTAGCGTTAGCCTATCGACCTTGGTTCCTCCGGGTGTTAGGTCGAGCTTTCTATCGGTTGTGGTGCTTCCTCCACCTAGATTTCAACTTCCGTTTCCTGCTTCCATATCTTCCTTCTCGTAAATCAATATACGAGTCTTAGTGAGATAAAGATGAATGGTCCAAGGGAAAGGGGACTACGTACTTATATATATACCTATATATCAAATACAAGTACATTAAAATAGCGTTATCCCAAACCCCGATCATATTTCTGATTCATTGGATTATGTTTTCAAAATTTTTATAGGTTTAAATTGCTTAAGTTTTCATCAACATATGCTCTGATACCAACTTGTAATATCCCCCAGTTGGAGGCCCGAAACTAACGGCTACAGATACTGCAGTCATTTATAGTTATTAATCCTCGGTAAGCAAATATGGTAATGTTAGTTACATTGGTATAACGGGAACACACAGATATGGGAATAGTTTAAATTTTCAAAACAACATTCACATTCTATTCCAAAATCCCTTTCAACATTCTTTACATAATCCCATAATGTAACCACATGCTAAAAAATATATTTATTATAACACACTCCAAGAGCGACATATGAAGATGCCCCCTTGGTTATCAGAGTATATAGTAGGCAATTAACAACTTTTCTTTAACAAAACATAGCACAGTGGAATCAAACTGAACAACAACTCAAAATAGCTATAAGGCCTCCTGCACTTCTCCGAAAGCTTATTCGTCTAATGAGGTACCTGAAAACTTCATCCGTATACTCAAAATTAATTAAGCACCTGAGAGTTTAAGGGGAAAATATAAACTTTGAGTCAAACCCAAAGCCTGGTATGAAAAATAATTTACCTTCTCAAATCATTTTCATATCTAGTGAGACCACGCCACTTTGAGGAATGGGTTTCCCCTCACTAATATCCCAAAACCTTTTTATAGAAAATATACCGTGCTCCTGCAACAACAATAGTTAAAACATCTCAAAATAATACGATATGATGATGTAAAAAACAAGTGAATCAATTCTGATTACCCATCCTCATTCATTTTGACTATCTGTCACAGTTACAGTTTCTAGGATTACTATTAACCTAATAGCTTTCATGGGCTGACTAATAACCAGTTAAATGTTTAAGGACTTTCTGTCCAATTACATAGTTTTCATGGGATCACTATGAAACTATTGGAAATTCTAATATCTTTTCTTTTATCATAGTTTTCATGGGCTGACTAGGAACCTGTTGACTATTTGTCAATAGCTTAATGTTTTATCCGTGTATAGTTTTCGTGGGCTAACTATTAACCTATTGGCCGCTGCCAATACCAAGTTATAGTTTTCATGGGCTAACTATGAACCTGCCTTACTGACATCTTCATTATTACAGTTCTCATAGGCTTACTATGAACAGATTGGCTCCTGCCAATATCTTTTCCTTTACATAGTTTTCATGGGCTTACTGTGAACCTATTGGCCCTTGCCAATATCTTTAAATTATATTCACTACCGGGTCAATCTTGCTGGTTATTCCGCCCTTTACCAACGTACCGTTGTGGGTTCATTTCACTTTGATATATATATATATATATATATATATATATGTATGTATATGTATATATATATATACACACACACACAGAGAAGCAAACTTAATAACTTGGTTAATCACTTTAACCAATTAAGAATTCTTCAAAAACTCCATTTCAAAATACTTTATTTATTAAGAATTCGAAAGCATATAAATCTCTTTTCAAAACCTTAGGCTCCTGCCTTTCAAAATACTTTAAAACCTCACTTTCGAAGTCTTTCGAATGTAATAAAGTAATACTCATTAACTCTTAGAAGCATAGCTTCAAAACCATTGAAAATATCCCTTTCGAAACCTTTGGAAGTATCCCTTCTGAAACCTTTGGATTATATTTAAAATATCATTTGGGCCAAAGTGAATATAAATAAAAGCATCTCTTTTGAAACCATTTTTTATCATATAAAAGTATTGGGGGAAACTTGATGGCGTCGGCACCATCTCTTTTGAAAGCCTCAAACATTTAAGCAAAACACTAAAGGATAGCCTCAAAACCCCCTTCCGAAGCTATTGCCTTAGAAACCCATGAACCCTTTCGAAAGCATTTCGGAAGTGGCTTAATACATCTTTAAAACAAAAACTATCCTTCGAAAGCATTGATAACTTCATTCGAAATTCAAAATAATCTTCCATAGCTTGGAAAATTATCAAAATTAAAACCTAACTTCAAAATAATGTTTTTCATAACATATAATTTTTCCATGGCATTTAAACATAAATTTCATTTGGTTTTATCCTAAAACCATATGAATCTTCATTTAAACAATCTTTTTAAATTAAACAAATTTTCATTAAAGCATGCCATCATCTAAACATCACATAAACAAATTTAATCTTAAATCTGAAACATATATTCATAAATAGAGATGAGATTATTATTCACCTTGATTAAGATAAGGATATTGGATTGAGAGTGAGATTTATTCCCCTAACTTTAATTCTTAGTTTGATTTGAAATCTCTTCTCTTTTCTCTTTGATTATGGTACGCTTCCCTTCTTTTGTTTACGTTTTATTTTTGTGGAAAGGAAGAATTAACGTGAATGGCATTAGGGATATATATATAAGGGTAAAGGTTAGGTGTAGCTAATTCCCATTATCCCCTTATGTAATTTAGTTAGCTTATAAACCATTCTTAAGTCCATTTGAATTAATAAGCATGACCACTTAATATTTATTCAAATCTCTATCCCTTATCACTTAACAATTAAATTTTTCTATTTAATTTGTCTAATTAAATATTTCGAATAATGTTATTAAAATTAGAGGTGTTACATGGCCCCTCCGCGTAGCAGTCTCTCCTCTCGCCACCCAGGTCTTACCCTGTGAGAAATTACGTGGCTACAAAACGAGGAAACAAGAGCGAAAAGCCACGAAGAAGAGGCAAACTTTGCATTTCTATAGGAACAACCGATGAAGTTTTGTAACACCCCTAATTTTTGTTTAACATTATTTAAGGAATTTAGTTAGATAAATTAAAAAGAATAATATAAGGTGATAAGGAGAATGAGATTTGTAAATTAATTTGGGTCGGTCCTTAATTAATCAATTAATAAGGTTGTTTTAAACATAGAATAGAAAGGGATTAACAAGAGGGGTATCAATCTACGTCAAACCTCGTGCATTCTCATTTCATTTTCTAAACCAAAACAAAACATAAGAAGAGACCAACCATTACCTAATGGAAAAGAAGAGCTAATCTGAGAAATTCAAAAAAGAAAGCCTAGGGGAATTAATCTACATCAAACCTCAATCTCTCTTATCCAATCTAAAGTGAATAATAATTCACCATCTCATTTGTTTATGTCTCTTTTCGTATTTATGATTGATTTCTGAATTGGTTGTGATAATGTTCATGCTTGGATTGATAATAATCATTATTAGATTGAATGATGGTTTTTTTGGAATTTTACGTAATTGCTTTAATAGGTTTTAAAGGCAAAACCTAAGTTTTTGATCTCCTATGGACTTGAAAGTAAATATGTTGTATAAAACATTATTTCAGATGAGTTTTCAAGTTCATAATTTTTCAATTTTATATGAATAATTTTGAAATTTCCTAAGAGGAAAATGTGTATATTTTGGGTTTTTAATTATAAAAAATAATTAGATTAATATTCTAGCCTCGAAATTTTTATATAAGGAAGAAGAAGGAAGTTCAAATTTTTACTGATTTTTGAAGATTTTTCCCTAATTGTTATAATTTTCTATGAAATTACTATTCTAGAAAATGCTTATAATTTATATAAGTTAATGATATTAATTATATTGTTTTGCAAAGTTAATTGAGAAGGTAAAACATGATCTAGCAGAATTTATGCAAAGAAAATGAAAAGTATTTTATTATCCAATGAAAATTGGACATATGCAAGAGTTAGTGGTAATTTTCAACTTTAAAAGGAAATAAATCAGTTTTAAGTTATTTATAGAAATATTATCGACATTATAACTTAGAATCTTGATTCCCTTATATTCATAGAAGTTTGATATCTATAAAGGCCGATGCATGTGATAGCTGCTTAATAGCTATGTGATGTATTCGCTTCCTGAAGGACCTGACACCTAATAAATTGTAAAGGTTCGGTACCCAGAGTTTTGTAAAAGGTTGATACTCTATATTTATAAAGGTTCGAGATCCAATATTTTGTAAGAGTTTGATGCTCAATGTTTGGTAAGGTTTCGATACCCAAATGTTTTGTAGCGACTCGATACCTAATGTTTTGTTGAGGTTCGAAAACCCCATGGTTTAGAGACTCGTTAACTTCATTTTAAAGTTTGACACCCTATGTGTTTTAGAGGCTTGGCACCTTAATATTTTGAGAACTCGACACCCTTATCTTCTAATGTCTCGATAGCTTCCTTATTGCTATTCGATAACTGTATTTTAGCGACATGACTGGCATATGTTTTACAAACCTAATAGTTATGTTTTCATGGCTCGATAGCCCTCGTTTTCTCAAGGATCGACAACCTTGTTTGCTATTAAGTATTATAATATATATATATATATATTAGTGGCTCGATAGCCAACGTTTCGGAGATGCTCAACATATATAATTTAGCGTCCATACAACCGTATATTTTATAAACTTAAAAGCTATGCTTTAGAGGCTCGATAGCCATTGTTTTATAAATGCTTGACATCTTTGTTTAAAAGGAAAAAGTTTTATATGCTATGTAAAGACGATAGTGCTTTAACGCAAGATTTTGGCTAGCCATATGGGGTATGTTTTTATGGTTTTAAGAACGATTTCAATGGGTATATCTATTCTAAAGATAAAAATTTTCAAGGAAATAAAATAGCGTTTTAGCCCATTTTTATGTGAATTTCACCAAAGGAGAATATTATTTAAACTTAAGTAATTTTGTTATGTGCATAACTATTGATTGAACATATTCGATGGATAATGTTATATATTCTTGTTATCATTTGATCGGTTAAATTTGCATATTTTATCATTTGTCATACTCACGCTTGCATTACCCACCATTTCACCTTGGGATTTAAGAGTAGAATTATGAAGTAGGTTGTTCCAATAGTGAATATGGTCAGACTAAACTTCTAAGTGATTAGAATTGCATCTAGGAGATCAAATAGATCAATTGTGTTAGGATGCCTTGAACTGATCAAAAAGATATGACTAATGGATTTAAAACCAGATAAGATTTTGGTGGGATTGGTGTAGGATTATGCCCTTTGCTTTGCTGGTAGACCCCGGTCGGTAAAGACCCATTAATTCCAATGTGTAGGGCTTTGTTAGTAGTGAGACTAAATTATGTGTACGCACAGAAAGGAACTTAAATATCTACATTCTCGCTATATTGTTTAATTGGATTCCTCCTAACCGTATTTGGAGATTTTTAAACATCTAGTTATGTTCTGGCCTGAGTCAGCCTGATAGGTTATTAGTTAGGCCTGTGAAAACTAATAGGTTCATATTGACTCTAGGAAAACTATGATTTGAGATAGACAGTCAATTTTATGTGGGGGTAAACCTTGGGAATGCATAACGCCTTTAACGACAGACCATTCTTATTTACCCATATTACATGCATACGATCATTTCATGTTTTGTTTTAATCATTTGGATGCCGGTGCTTGATTTATGTTCAAATTGACATATTTTGATAAGATACCAGTGAGGGGAAAGTCCGTTCCAATCTACAATATGGTCTCAATAGATATCTGTTTTTGGTTCGAGACGGTATATTATTATTCACACCAGACTTTTTGTTTGACCCATAGTTTTTATTTTTCCCCTTAACTCTCGGGCGCTTATTTGAGTATTTCGGGAGTAGGGTTTTCAAGTTAAACAAATAATCTTCTAGAGACGTGCTGGAGGAAAGCTAATACTAAGAGTTTATTTTCGTCGTGTTTTTTGAAGTTTAAGCTTTGTTTAAATGGATCTAATGACAAAAATTATAACTGTCAAGTAGTTAGACTCTGATCATCCAAGAGGCATCTTCACATATCGCTCTTGGAATATATTTGTAATTATTATATTTTCTTTGAACATGGAATCGATAGGATTATGTAACAAATGTGCAAGTTATTAATGAAATAAGTTTTGAGAATTTTCATATTAATGTGCTCCTGATGTTATAGATGCAATTAAATGATCTTATTTTTGTCACCGGGAGTTGATACTATGGATGACTGCAACATTCATAACGCTTAGTTACAAGCCTCAAAATTAGGGATGTTACAACTTGGTTATAGAGCATAGGTTTATGTAAAAATTAAAAAAAAAATGAAAATATAATCCAAGCAAATCAAAGAATACGATTGGGTATGGTTTATCGCTATAGTAGCATACTTATTATTTGTTATATATAAGTACATATTAAATCTTTATTCTCCCATCTCTCTTAGTCTATTCTTCTGTATCTTACGAAGACTCGTATGTAGATTACGAGAAAGCAAGGTATGAAATCAGGAAATGGAAGAGTGAATCTAGGTGGAGGAACCACAACAACTAATGATTATGTTCGATCTAATCCTAAATGGGATCCAGGTCGATAAGCAAATGCTAACCCAATTTCAAATGCTTATATGAGTGCTGGAACTCATCCAGTAGATATGGGGGCTATGTACTAGTTTTTTGTAAAAATGATGCAAGCTTGAGCAGCAGTTTGTTTGGTTGGAGGAAACGCTGATAATGCGGGAAGTGTTAATCCTGAGGTACTTGCTTGCAATAATTATGCTAGATTGGACCGTAATTGTACTAGTCTTGGAGGAAAGCCTTTTCTTACAATGGAAAGTGTTATTAAAGATGAGAATTAGCTGTTGCCCTGTGAAAGAATTTTTGCTGATTTAGGCTTGAATGATGAGTAGAAGAGGAGGTTGGAATCTAGACAGTTGCAAGGAGTTGCTATGTATTTGGTGGAATGTTGTGACTGTAGTAAAATTAATAGAGAATTTGACTTGGACTGAATTCAGAAGGAGATTTGAGAAGAAATTTTTGTCGGAGATAGCCAAATCAACTTTGCTCAGGAAGTTTACTGAATTAGAGCACGGAGAGATGTCTATATTAGAGTATGCAACTAAGTTTGATGAGTTGGCCAGATACAAATATGCTACTATTGATACTATGAAACAAAAGGGTGAGAACTTCATTCGTAGGTTGAAGCCAGAAATTGCTAGGGCAACTATGCCGCCTCTTAGAGATCTATGCAATGTGGTGGTGGAGATGGCGTTAAGGAATAAGGAAATGCTTTCAACATTTGCAAGTGACAAGCCAATGGGGGCTAATGTTTTCAAGACAAGAAAAGAAAGTTCTTTCACAAGAAAGGAGCTTAGAAGGGCAGAGTTGCCAAGAAAGGAAAGACTAATGTTGTTTTCCATAAGTGTGATAAGAAAGGGCACTTTGCTAATGAGTGTCATATGGTAATGGAAAGAAAGTTGTGGGAAAGAAGGGTGTGATGTGTTACAACTACAATCAGATGGAACATTACAAGAATGAATGTCCAGAATCGACCAAGGATGATAAAGTGAAATCTTTTGCTCTAGAACGATCAGCTTCTGAATTGACTACAGAAGAGAAAAGAAAGTCTACGATGGGGTTCTGCTTTTGAGTCATAGTATACCTGTTAAATATTATTTGATACTGGCACATCACATTCTTTTATCTCGCAATGTTTGGTAGATAAGTTAAATCTAGAACCATTATACCTTATTATTTCCTTCAGGGTTGCAAATCCAATAGGAGGTTATGCAACTCTAGGGATGAGATGCAACCATTTACAAATTTATCTATTAGGTCATGCATTTACCTGCAATTTACATGTGTTTGATTTTGCGAGTTTTGGGATTTATTCTGGGTATGAATTAATTAAGCAGATATGACCCAAGGATATTTTTTCTACGATAGGAAAATATCATTAAGACACCCTAATAGCCGTGATCGAATTATATACTCAGTGGAAAATTTGGGTTTACATGTATGTCTTTATTAGGTGCACTGGAAGTGGAGTCAATTCCCGAACTACCATCGAAACGAGCTATTGAGTTTCGAGTAGATGTTGTGCCTGAACTGAACCTGTGAGTAGACCTTGTTGCAGAATGACACATACTGAGATGAAATAGTTAAAGGTGCAACTGGTGGACTTAGAAAGAAAGAATTTTATTAGGCTAAGCAGTTCACCTTAGAGCGACTGTGGTATCCATAAAGAAACCGAATGGGTCACTAAGAATGTGTATTGATTATCGTAAGTTAAATGAGAAGATAACAAAGAATCAGTACCCTTTGCCAAGAATAGATAATTTGGTTGATCAGTTAGGTGGAGCCAAGGTATTTCCCCCATTGGGTTTAGCAATAGTGTTCCATTAGTTGAAAGTTGCGGAAGACAACATTCCATTAACATCATTTTGAATAAGATATGGTTTTGTGAATGGTTAGTTGTTCTCTTTGGACTGAGCAATGGGCCTGCTTACTTTGTGGATTTGATGAACCAAATCTTCCGAGCATTTGGACAGAT
This sequence comes from Allium cepa, assembly GCA_030765085.1. Taxonomy (NCBI): domain Eukaryota; kingdom Viridiplantae; phylum Streptophyta; class Magnoliopsida; order Asparagales; family Amaryllidaceae; genus Allium; species Allium cepa. The sequence goes on along the minus strand of CM060931.1, from coordinate 1,022,587,686 downwards.
TCGTGTTAGTGTTTATAAATGACATGTTGTATATTCTAAGAATAAACGAGATCATGAGATTCATCTTAGAATAGTGCTAGAAATGTTGAGATGGCATCGACTAATACCAAAGTTTCCAAAATATCTTTTTTGGAAGAAGAAGTGAAGTTCCTTTGCCTTGTAGTCTCAAAGCATGGATTATCAGCAGATCCAAATAAGATTGAGGCTATAAATAATTGGAAAAGACCCGAGACTGTGATCAAGATAAGAAGTTTTCTGAAGTGAGCTTGCTACTATTGGAGATGCATCAATTACTTCTCTCATATAATGGCATCTATGACAAAACTAAGAAGGAAGAACATAAAGTATGTTGGGATCGATAAATGTGAAGAAGCATTCTTAAAGCTAAAAATTTATTGACCAATGCATCTGTATTAGTCGTACCAGATGGAATCAAGATTTAGTTGTGTATACCGATACATGTGATACAAGGCTAGAAGTTGTGTTAATGCAAAAGGATAAAATGATTTCCTTTGCTTCTCGATGGCTTCGACCACATGAAGTTAAGTATCTGACTCATCATCTAGAGTTAATAGCGGTTATCTTTGCTTTGAAAGTATGGAGACACTATCTTTTAGGAGAATAATTTGAGTTATTTATGCATCATAAGTCTTTGAAGTATTTATTATCTCAAAAGGAGTTGAATATGAGACAGCAAAAGTGGCATGAGTTTTGGGCGTCCTACGATTTTGATATTAAATATACACCAAGGAAAGGAAATAAAATTGCAGATGAACTTAGCAGAAAACATAAGAGTGTGGTGCTAGCTATGTTAGCAGAATGTAAATATTTAGGAGCATCGAATACTTGGAGTGTGCAGTTAAGATTGACGGTGAGTTCTTGTCAGAATACTGTAATGTTGTCCTGTTTGGAAGTTCGACAATAAAGTTCGGAAGAATTACTTGCAAACAGAGAGATGATCCATTACTAGCTGAATGGATTAGTTGACTTGAAGAGGGAACTAAGATTGGTGATATAAAAGGTTTTAGTCTTGACCATAACAGATGGTTGAGGAAGAAGAGACGGTTGTGTGTTTCAGATGTTTGTAACATACGAAAGGAAGTTCTTAAGGAGTGTCATCAATTGAAGTTCACTATTCATCTTGGAGGAACTAAAATGTATCAGGATATGAAGTGGAGTTTCTTCTAAGAAGGAATAAAAAGAGATGTAGGCTTATAGGTGAAACAATATTTGCATTGTCAGCAAGTAAAAGCCGAGCATCAGAAGCCAAGTGAATTGCTTCAACCTTTGGATTCTATATGTATGGATTTTGTAGATGGATTTCCAAGGTCGAGTAGGGGAAATGAAAGCGTTTAATGATGGCAGATGACTGACCAAAAATGCACACTTTATTCCTGTTAAGTCAACAAGGATGGCACCTACTTTAGCAAAGTTGTTTATGAAGAATATTGTAAGATTTTATGGGATTCCTAGTAGTATAGTCAATGATAGAGATACTTTGTTCATTACTGAATTCTGAAAGAGTCTGTAAGAAGTGTTAGGTACCAAGCTGAAGATGAACACTGCTTACCATCCAAAAATGAATGGGCAAATGGAAAGAGTTATTAAAGTTTTTGAAATTTTTTAAAGAGCTTGTGTACTAGACTTTGGAGGGTCATGGGAGGACCATTTGCACTTGGTGAACTTTTCTATAATAACAGTTATCAAACTATTACAAGAATGGTGCCTTTCCAAGCTCTTTACGAAAGGCCATGCAAATCACCAGCATGTTAGCTAGATATCGGAGATAGATTGATTCTTGGTCTAAATACGGTGAGAGAAGCTACATAAAAGATTGAGTTGATATGACCAAGGATGAAGGAAGCTCAGTCTAAGCAGAAGAATTATGCAAAGAAGAGGCATAAGGATTAAGAGTTCTTAGTTGGAGACCATGTTTTTGTTAAAGTACCAACAGTGAAGGGTGTGGTACAATTTGGAAAGTCAGAAAAATTTGCATCGAGATACGTTGGTCCATTTCCTATCATAGAAAGGATCAAGAAACTCGCTTATTGGATAAAATTACTGAATAGTTTAACAGGAGCCCATAATGTTTTTCATTTTTCTCATCTTAGAAAGTGTGTGCATGATCCATAGACCACCACTGCACCGACTGAATTTGAAGATTTAGTAGTAGAATTGGATATGGCTTTTGTTAGGCAACCAATTCATGTTGTCGCAAGAGATGAGAAAAAAATTAAAAAACAAGGCAGTCAAGTTAATGAATGTCCAGTGGAGTGACAATAGGAAAAACTATACTTAGGAGACAAAAGACATGGTTAACATTGTCCTGAGTTTTTTTGATGGTATGCTCTATATTTTTCATATAGACTTTTTGCTAGCATGATATGGTAGTATTGTTGTTATGTGTTTGTCATACTTGTTTGCATGATTGTTATTAGACCTGTCAAAATATGACCCAACCCATTAACCCAACCTATTTACCCTACTTTTAAGTGGGTTGGGTCAACCCATTTATGAATTTTATTAAATGGGTTATGGGTTGGGTTGACCCATTTTTAAAAGGGTTATAAGTGGGTAACCCATTTACCCATTTATTAAAAACATTAAATTTTAATATAAATTTGAAAAATAAGAATTTTAAACATACAATGTAGTTTTCATGAAAATTGACAGTTGTACTTAAAAAATAACAGACCACTGCATCTTCATATTTGAACTTCACCTACTGTAGAAGCCGCTATTTTTTCTGTTCAGACTGCAATTAAAATTTCGAATTCCAAATTATAAATTCGAAATTTCCAAAAATTTCAAAATTTAAATTTCAAATTTCAAATTTTCATATTCCAAATTTCAAATTCGATATTTCAAAAAATTTGAAAATTTAAATATCAAAAATTCAAATTTCAAAATTCGAAATTTCCAAAAATTTCAAAATCCAAAATTTCCAAAAATTTCAAAATTTAAATTTTGAATTTCAAAATTCAAAATTTCCAAAAATTTCAATATTTCAATATTTCAAATTTAAAATTTTCAAAATTTCAAAATTCGAAATTTCCAAATTTAAATTTCGAAATTTCAAATTTCGGACTTCGAATTTCAAAATTTAAAATTTCCTATTTTTAAATTCAAATTGAAAATTTAAAATTTCGAATTTTAAAATTCAAATTTTCAAAATTCGAAATTTCAAAATTTCAAAATTCGAATTTTGAAATTTGAAATTTTAATTTGAAAATTGGAATTTGAATTTTTAAAGTTCAAAATTTTGAAATTTCAAATTTTAAAATCCGAAACTTTGAAAATTGAAATTTGAATTTTCAAAATTTGATATTTGAAATTTGAATTTTAAAATTTTGAATTTTGTACTGTGAAATTTTTAAATTTTGAATTTTCGAAATTTCGAAATTTGAAAATTTTAAATTTGAATTTTGAAATGTGAAATTTTGAAATTTGAAAATGCATTTTTTTTAGAATTTTTTCATATAAAAAATCGACTTATGTGAGTCGAAAAGCAAAAAAAAATTGCTTTTGCAATAAGTTGAAAATTGACTTTTAAAAGTCGGTAGATTTTGTTTATCCATATTGACTTTTTAATTTTTTAATTTTATAAGCAAAAAACAACTTATTTATTGTAATCCAAACGGCCCCTAAATCTTTAAATGGGTTAAATGGGTAACCCGCTTATTAAACGGGTTGGGTCATATATGGCTAGGGTCATAAGTGGGTAAAAAAGAACGGGTCATAAATGGGTTGGGTCAAACTCGACCCAACCCATTTTGACCCAACTCAACCCATTTGACAGGCCTAATTGTTATGCTTGTTGTTTTCATTATTCTAATTTCAAGGATGAAATATTTTAGGGGAGGAGCCTGTAACATCCCTAATTTTTTTAACATTATTCAAGGAATTTAATTAGATAAATAAAATAAAATAATATAGCGTGATAAGAAAATTGAGCTTTGTTAACTACTTTGGGTCAGACCTTAATTAATTAGTTAATAAGATTGTTTTAAACATAAAATAGAATGAGATTAATGAAAGGAGCAAAATGGGAATAACTCCTTATTTCATTCTCTAAAACTTCCCTCTCTCATTCATTATTATTTCATTTTCTAAACCAAAATAGAACATAAGAAGAGGCCGACCATTACCCAAGGGAAAAGAAGAGATAATCTAAGCAATTCAAAGGAGAAAACTTAAGGGAATTAATCAACATCAAATCTAAATCTCACTTATCAAATTTAAGGTGAATAATTGATAACCATCTCATTTTTTATGTCTTTTTTTTTTCATATTTATGATTGAATTTCGAGTTGATTGTGATAATGTTCATGCTTGGATCGATATTAATCATTGTGAGACTAAATGATGGTTTTTGTTGGAATTTTATGGACTTGTTTTAATAAGTTTTAAAGGCAAAACCTATGTTTTTAATCTTCTATTGACTTGAAATGAGTATGTTGTATAAACCATTTTTTTGGGTATGGATTTTCAATTTCATAACTTTCCATGTTCATATGAATATTTTATGAATTTCCTAAGAGGAAAATGTGTATATTTCTGGTATTTAATTATTAAAATAATTAGATTAATAATTTGGTCCTGAAATTTTTGTATAAGGAAGAGAAGGAAATTCAGATTTTTAATGATTTCTGGGGATTTTTCCCTAATTGCTATGATTTTTCTATGAATTATTATTCTAGATAATGTTTATCATTAATGTAATTTAATGATATTAATTATATTTTTTTTGCAAAGTTAAGAGGAGGTAGAACGTAATCTACTAGAATTTCTACAAAGAAAATATAAAATATTTTATTATTCAATGAAAATTGGACATGGGCAAGAGTTAGCGGAAAGTTTAAACTTTAAAAGGAAACAAATCAGTTTCTAAGCCATTTACAGAAATGACATCAACATTATAACTTAAAGTCTTGATACTCTTATATTAAATAGAAATCCAATATCTATTAATGTTGATGCATGCGATAGCTACTTGATAGCTATATGCTGTATCCGCTTCCTTAAGGACTCGACACCCAATAAATTATAAAAGTTCGGTACCCAAAATTTTGTAAAGGGTCGATATGCTATATTTATAAAGGTTCAAGATCCAATATTTTGTAAAACTTCAATACTCAACGTTTTGTAAGGGTTCGATACCTAAATTTTTTGTAGGGGTTCGATACTCGAAGTTTCGCTTAGGTTCGACAACCCTATGGTTTAGAGACTCGATAACTTCTTTTCAAAGTTCGATACCCTATGTGTTTTAGAGGCTTGCTACCTCATGATTTTAAGAACTCGACATCCCTATCTTATTGTGCCTCGATAGCTTCCTTGTAGCTATTTGATAATTGTATTTAAGCGGCACCACTGCCGGTTTTACAAACCTAATTGATATGTTTTATGGCTCAATATCCGTTGTTTTCTAAAGGCTCGAAAAACTTGTTTGATATCAAATTTTTTAAAAGCTATATAAAGATGACACACACATACACACATATATAATCATGTGTGTTGTAACATCCTCTATCTTGAGTCCTGAAGCTAAGCGCTTTAGATGCAGCTATCATCCATAATATTAACTCCGGGTAATCGTAATGTTAATAGTATCCATAATATCAGAAGCGCATCAATATGAAATAAAATCAACATAGACCATATTTCATATTTAGATGCATAATCCCAAAACATTTCTCAGGTTTTGATTGACTATAATAATTACAAATTATGCCAAGAGTGAGATATGAAGATGCCCGTTAGATGGTTAGAGTACTAAATAGACATATCAATCTTAAATTCATCACAGTGGAAATAAAACTAATTACTCTTAAATAGAAAACTTTTACCACTTGGTCGTCTCTGGAAGCTTATTCGTCCACCTGCTAAACCTGTAAAACTTTAACTCTCAATCTACTCTAATTCATTTTGAGTACCGGAGAGTTTAAGGAGAAAATATAAACTTCGAGTCAGACATAAAGCTTGGTGTAAATAATACTATTATATCTCGGTTTATTGATATTAAGTGAGACTACACTGCTTAGAGGAATGAGTTTCCCCTCACTAATATCCTTCTAAAACATATCTTTTTGCAAATCTGAATCTTGCAATAAAACTGATTAAAGCAATAATAGCAATATCATATATGCACATAAATTAGGTAATCAATGAACTATCTGTCCGAACAATGTAGTTTTGTTTGGCTAACTACTAACCACTGACTGACTCGGGTTTACCAGAAAAAATAAATAATCTAACTTCTGTTAGACACACTTCTGGACGGTCTGTCCTTAACATACTTTTGCTAGGGTCAACTAACTCTAATGGTTTTGCGGGCTCGCAAATAACCTATCTTTATTTGTATATTCCTCTTTGTTTGTAACAATATTTTAGTCTTACCTGTGACAAAGCCCTACATACTAGAATTTTGGACTCATATTAGCTAGGGGCTATTAGCCAAAGTATAGGGCGCGACCATAAACCAGTCCCATCTGGTATTCTTATATATAACTCATTTACTAAGGGTTAACTACCCCATCAAATTTTTCTTGAAAACATTTCTTTCAAATTGATTTAACCCTTTAAATCATACTTAAACAAGGAAAATATACTCTTTGTTTTACTTAAATATCTTTGCATGATATATGCTTTACACAATGTAATGTTGATGAAAACCTAAATCAATAGGTTTATCTATCCCTTTAAAACAAGTTAAATCCCTTTTGAACTTAGAAAACATTAGGTTTTAAATCTAAGATATCGCCTTCGAAACCCTTGTTTAAAACATTAAACAGTCCCTTTCGAATCCATTAAAAGTATCCCTTTCAAAATAAGCTGACTACTGTAACTTGAAACACTTGGCTGAAAGGCAAAAACATAGCTTTTGAAACCTTTAAAAATGACCTATCGAAATCATTGAAATTGTCCCTTCGAAAGCTTTATAAAACCTTAGACATCATCTTTTCAAAACACATTAAACTTTCTTTTTGAAAGCATTGGAAACCTTCCACTAAATTTTAAAAGTAAATCTTTCGAAAACATTGAGGAATGTCCCCTTTATTTTATACATTTCGAAAGCATTAAAGTCCCTTACTTAGAACAAACCTCTCAAAAAGCATTGGGTTCAAGTAAAATTTTGTGGAACATAGCTTCAAAACCATTTAAAACCATTCATTTCGAAACCTTTGGGTTTAACCTTCAATATATCTAAAGGTCTTAAAAGAACTGGGGCGAAAGCATCGCTTTCGAAAGCTTTATTCCTAAGTAAATGAAAATGGATGGTTTTGAAACCAACCCTTTCGAAAGTATGGAGAAGCCACTTTAAAGTTTAATGGCAAAAGTATCCTTTCGAAAGCATTGATTCGAAGGGTCAAACGCTACACCAGGGGTTTCGGCCCTTTCGAAAGCTTGTTTTAAAAACAAAAGGTGGCAACCATTCGATAGCCCTTTCTTTATATAAACAGAAGCAAGTTGGTTAAGTCGAAATCTCTAACCCCTTCGAAATCCTATAACCAAAATAGTTCCAGTTTACAAGAGCTACTTCAACCTCTTCGAAAGCATGTTTTGACCCTATACCTTCCGCCTTTCTCCAATCTAATATATGCTAAGGCATTGATACCATGTGTATTAGTTGGACTATGAAAACTAATAGGTTTATAGTGACGCTAGGAAAACTATGATTTGAGACAGATATTCAATTTTATGATGTCTACAAACCTTTGGAATGCATAACTCTTTAGTGACAGACTAGTCATATGTACCCATATTGCATGCATATTATCATATCGTGTTTAGTTTTATCCATTGTGGATGCATATGCATGATTTATGTTCAGATTGACATATTTTGATCAGATTCTAGTTAGGGGTAAACCCCTTCCATTCTGCAGCGTAGTCCCACTAGATATTTGTTTTTGGTTCGAGATGATATATTATTTGTAACATCCCTCTACTTGGAAGCCCAAAACTAACTGTTACGGATCCTGCAGTCATCCATGGTTATTAATCCTCGATGACCAAATACGGCATGGATAAACACATTGATAAACGTGAATATAGAAAAATGTTAAAATAGTGAACAAATTCCACATTCCATTTCAAAATATTTCAAATTCATTACATAATCCCAGTACGTGGATCACGTTTAGAGAACATACAATTAATATAAAATATGTCAAGAGCGACACATGGAGATGCTCCCTTGGTTGATTAGAGTACATAATAAGGGAATAAAACAAATTTTCCTTTACAAGCAAAATAAAGTTAAATAAAAAAAAGAAATCTAAATAGCTAGCATGCCTCCTTCACGTCTCCGGAAGCTTTATTTATCAAAAAGAAAACCTAGAAACCTTAACCCTCAAACTACTCAAATTTAATTGAGCACCCGAGCGTTTAAGGGAAAAATAAAAACTTCAAGTCAGACGTAAGTCTGGTATGAATAATAATCTACCATCTCAAACCATTTAGATAACTAGTGAGACCATGCCGCTTAGCGGAACAGGTTTTCCCCTCACTAGTATACTAAAACCTTTATAATACCATATATTGTGCTCCCACATCCACAACGACTAAAACAATTCAAAATAATATGATGATATTCAACAAGTAAATTAATTCTGGATCACCCATCCCCATTCATTCTGACTATCTATCTCATTTATAGCTTCTAGGGTAACCTTTAACCTATTAGATTTCACGGGCTTACTAATAACCAGTGAAATGATTATGGACTCCCTGTCCGATTTCATAGTTTTCATGGGACCACTAAAAATCTTTTGGTAACTCCAATATATTTTCCCTTATCCTAGTTTTCATGGGCTTACTAGGAACTTATTGACTTCTATTAATATCTTAATTCGAATATAGTTTTCATGGACTAACTGCAAGCCTGTTGGCTCCTGCCAATATCAAATCATAGTTTTCATGGGCTGACTATGAACCTATTAGCCCCTGCAATATCTTTTCATTTACACAGTTTTCATAGGCTTACTATGAACCTATTGGCCCCTGCCAATATCTTTAATTTATATTTTAGCATCCTTAACTTATATTCACTACTGGGTCAAACTAGCTGGTTATTCTACCCTTCCCTAAAGTACCTTTATGGGTTCATAACAGTGTGAATAAATATACGAAGAATCAATCATAACAACATAATAATGCCAACATTTATGGTTGAATATCCTTGAAATCATTTTATATAAAACTTGGTTAATCCCTTTAACCTTTTAATTAAGGAAAACTTCTTCAAAAACTTCATTTCAAAACTCTTTATTTATGACGTGGGTTTTTCCTTCAAAATGAGACTGGGTTATTTGTCTTAAAACATCACTTTCGAAACCACCGGATGACCTCCATCGAAAGCATAAAAAATCTATTTTCAAAGCTATAAGTATATACCTTTCGAAGCTCTATAAATCAATTCGTTCAAAACCAAAATATAACTTTTGTAAGTATCAACACATTACTTTAAAACATAGCTTCGAAACCAATGAAAGTACCCCTTTCGAAAGTGTTAAGTTTTACTTTTGAAACATCTTTTGAGTCAAAGCGGTTACACAAGAAAGTATCTCTTTCGAAACCACTAATAAAATTATTTGAAGAAAATTTTATGGTGTCGGCACCATCTGTTCGAAAGCTCAAAACCTTTGAGTAAAACTTTGAAGGATAGCATGGACCCCCTTTCAACACTATTACCTTCGAAACCCCTGAACCCTTGTGAAAGCATTTAAGAAGGGGCTTACTATAAGTCTAAAACATAGGCACCCTTTGAAAGCATTGATGACTTCAATACACTCGAAAGGAACATGAACGTCAGCGAGGTTTTGCCTAGGTCGGAACCATCATCATCGATTGTCATATTTAAGAATAAAGGAACTTATTCGAAAGCTCCTACTTTAAAACATAGTATGGAAACCTTCTTCAAAAGCTATTAAGAAAACCCCTTTCAAAAACATATGTTTCAACTACGTCGAATGCTTTAAGTAAAACAAAGCAGGCATGTAACATTTGAAAACAAAACTAAGGTTTCGACCTCATCGGAAGCATTGCTTTCGACACCAAGGCTCTCGCCTTTCCTCCAACCCACTACGTGCCATCTAAGTGATACCTTATGTATTGGTTTTAGCTTAGTGGGTTTCGACTGGGTTGGTTTTGATGGAGTCGAAGCGGAAGCATTGGAGTCGAAAGGCACTACTAAAGAAGGTGGAACCTGCTTTTCTGAATAGTGGCTGAAATCATGCTAATTTAAGTAATTGCTTTATAACTAATCTGCCTATTTGTAATCTTTTAATTGGATGCCTTAAAACTTTTTAAACCCTTTACAAAAATAACTACCGCATTTATTTGATCTAAATCAAGGAAAAATTAACGTTCAAGCCCTTCCATCGAGCAAAACCAATATCGTAAATAAGTCCTTCTTTTAACATATTTTATTTTCCATAGCAAATCAATTATAAAAAATCCAAAAAATCATAGAAATTCACTTTCATCGCGTTATCTAACATATTAAGATTTCAGACCCAAATTCTTCCTAAAATAATCGATATTAATTTTAAACACAATTTTATCATATTTTCCTTTGAAAATTCATAATAAATTTTCCATGGCTTGGAAAATTACAAAAATTGAAATCCATCTCCAAAATCATAATTTACATAATATATAGTTTGCCCATGGCATTCAAAAATCATTATTAATTGGTTTTGCCCTAAAATCGTATAAATGTATATAATAATAAATTGATTTAAATCAAACATATTATAACTTAAGCATATCATCATCTAAAATATCATAAGAACGAATTTAATCTTAAATCTAAAAACAATTGATCATAAAAACAGATTAGAGATGGAATTAATTATTATTCACCTTGTATATGATAAGGACTTTGAGATTTGTTGTAGATTAAATCCCCTAGCTTGATTAAATTTTTCTTCCTTCTTTCCCATGTTAATGGTCGGTTCTTCTTAGTTTTGATTTGCATTTGTGAAAATGAAGAGTGTACTTAAATGGGCAGGAATGTGAAATTTATAGCCGTGAGTAATAATAGTGCGGCTATTTACTAATATGTCCATGTTTAATTAAATGCTTAAAAGCCAGTTTATGCCCATTTAATTGATTAAGCATGGCCCTATATGATTTATTCAAATCTCAATCTCCTTATTGTTCCTATTCTTACATTATTCTATTTAATTTATCTATGTAAATCTCCTGAATAATATTAACAAAAATTAGGGATGTTATAGGCACCCTTAAAGAATTTTGTCCTCGAAATTAAGTAAGGACTAAGTAATAAATGTAGTAATCATCTGTAACAACTCCTAACAACCATGCTAGTACATCTGACTAGCAACTATCTATATCAATCTAATATATACATACTCTTAAAGTATATCACAATAAGTATCTCGAATCATGTCTTTTGTCTCCCAAGTACTGTCCTTCTCACTGTCGCTCCATTGAACTTTTACCAACATGACTGTCTTATTCCTCAATCTTTTCTCATCACTCGCTACAACCCGAGCTGGTTGTCTAACAAAAGTCAAATTAGGCTCTACTACCAAGTCTTCCAACCCTGTTGGAGGAATAGTAGTCTCTGGATCATGCACATACTTGAGAAGATGAGACACATGAAATACATTATGGACACCTGCCATACTGCTTGACAACTCTACTCTTATGCAAGCTTTCCAATCCTCTCTATAATCTGGATTGGACCAACGTATCTTGTGGCCAACTTCCTTGACTTTCCAAATCGTACCACACCCTTCATCAACGATACTTTGATGAAAACCTTTTCTCCAACTGAGAATTCTAGGTATTTATGCCTCTTGTTTGAGTAACTCTTATGTATGAATTGAGCTTCCTTCGTCCTTTCTCGGATTAACTCAATCTTCTCTAACACCCCTAACCAAATCTGGACCTAAGACTAACTTGTCTCCCATCTCCAACCAACATGCTGGTGATTTGCATGATCTTTCATATAAAGCTCCAAAAGTTGTCATTCCTATACTTGTCAGATAAATATTATTATAGAAAACTCAACTAATGTAGGTGATTGTAACACCCCTAATTTTATTAACATTATTCAAGAGATTTAATTTGAATAAATTAAATAGAATAATGTAGATTGATAAGAGGATCGAGATTGGTTAATGAATATAGGAGTTCGTGCTTATTTAAATTGAATGAACTTATAAATGGTTAAGTGTTAGCTAATCAAACTATGGGTATTAGGGTAAATAGCCACCAATATTTCCAACCCTATACCATTACGCTAGGCAATACACGTTCATTTATCGTAAGAATTTTTTTTTTAAATATAAGAAGAAAAGGAGCCGGCCATTAGGAAGAAGAGAAGAAGGAAAAATCAAGTCTAAAGCTTAGGTTCAAGCTATAAGAAGTCAATTTCAACCAATCTCCAATTTCCTTATCCAGGCTAAGATGAATAATAATCACCACATCTCTATTTTGATTCTACAATTATTTGTTTTCGGATTTAAGGTTAAATTCATTTTTATGATATATTGGATGACGATATGCATTATCTATAGTGTTTTAGATAAAAAAATGGTTTCAAGGAGATATGCACCGTTATAGGTAAAATCGAGGTTAAATGATTATTAAAAGCCATGGAAACATAATATGTTATGAGAAACATGATTTTGGAGTTGGGTTTTAATTTTATAATTTTCCAAGTCGTGGAGAATTAGTTATGTATTTTTAAAGGAAAATATGGTTATTTGGGTTTATAAATTTATTTCGAAAATTATATTAAGAATTTGGGTCTGCAATTTGGATATGATAGGCAACATGATTAAAGTGAATTTATAGAATTTCGGGAAGTTTTGAAAATATTTCCTAAGTGATTTAGTATGGAAATTAAATTTTTTGAAAGGAGGACCTAAATGACTTAGTTGCTTTATTACCTGGAAGGGCTTATATGTTAATGGATAATGGGTTTTAGATCTAAGAAAATGCGACAAATATTAGCTAAATTATTTGAAAGTTTATGATAGCCAATCAAGTGTTTACAGGTGGGCAAGCTTGTTATAAAATTTACTTTATTTGGTAAAAAATTGCCTTTTACACATAAAATTAGGTTAAGCCTTCTTTAGATGGACCTTTCGACCTAGAGCTTCCGCCTCTAACCTAGTCGAAACCTTCTAGGTCAAAACCAGTAAATCAATACACATGGTATCAGTTAGCTGGTATATAGTGGATTGGAGAAAGGCGGAATGTAGGGTGTCGAAACATAGCTTCTAAAAGGGTTGGTTCCTTTGTGTTTTTTGTTTTAAAAGATAAGCGCTTGCCTGTTTATAAAGGGGTTACGAAGTGGTCGAAACCAGTGGTTTCAGAAGGGTATTTCTAAAGAGGCTTTCAAAGGAGAGCTGCCACTTTTTTTTTAAAGATAGTAGCTTTCAAAGGAGTTACTTAATTTTTAATTGAAGCTTTTGAAAGGGGTAGTTTCGACCAAGTCGAAACTCTTCTATGTTTAGATGCCTTGCGATGGTATTGAAGATATCAATGCTATCGAAAGGTAATTTTTTTATAAATATAAGCCACTTCCTACTGCTTTCGAAAAGGGTTAGGGGTTCGAAGGCAATGTTTTCGGAAGGGGTTTCGAAGCCAACCTTCAATTGTTTTACCCTAGTGTTTTAATGCTTTCGAAAGGATGGATTCGACACCATCAAGCTTCCCCAATACTTTTTGAAATAAATAATCATTTCGAAAGAGAAGCTTTCACTTATGTTAAATTTGACCCAAAATTGTTATTTTAAATATAAAAACAATGGCTTCGAAAGGTATTGGTTTCGAAGGGTAAACTTCAATGATTTCAAAAGGGGACTTTCAATGGTTTCAAAGGGTAACCATCAATGGTTTCAGAAGGGGTATTTTTGAATGGTTTTGAAGCTATGCTTTTATACTTGTATAATAATACTTTAACAAGGTTGAAAGTTTTCGAAAGAGAGTTTTTTAAAGTATTCGAAAGGCAGGTGCCTAGTGTTTTAAAGATAGAATTTAATGCTTTCGAAGGAGGTTGTCCGATGAAGTCGAAAGCAAGGTTTTGAAGGCGTCGAAAGGCTTTTTAAGCCTAAACTCGTTTTTAAAAGGAACAACCCATGGCTAAATAAAGGAGTTTTGAAAGGATTTCAAATATGTAAATTTGAAGAAGTACTTCCTTGATAAAAGCATAGGTTAAAGGGATTAACCTTGTTTTATATGTAAATGTTTTCAAGGACCTTAAACTCACATGAGTGGTATTGTTAAGTTGTTATGTTTGCTTCTTCAAATATTAATATATTCACATGATAAAGGACCCATAACTGTATTTTGGGGTTAAAAGGTAGAAGAACCAGTTAGGTTAACCCAGTAGTGAATATAAATTGATTAAACTCCTGAATGAGTAGAATTGCATCAAAGGAGTTAGGGAGGCTAAAGTATAGGATGCTTAAACCTTGAAGTTGTCCGGGAGATAGGTTCTTAGTAAACCCATGAAAACCAGGATTAGGAAGTTATTAGGGGTAACTAATAGGGTCATAGTAAACACATGAAAACTATGTATAAAGGTTGGTTGGCGGGTCCAATTGGTTTGTAGTGAACCCATAGAAACTACATCTAGACTAAGAATCGACATCAGTTAAAAGGTTCTTAGTCAACCCATGAAAACTAGAAAAAGAAAGAATTTAGGAGAGGCATCAGTAGGTTCCTAGTCAATCCATGAAAACTATGATAAGATGGGAGTTACTGGAGTAATCCATAGGTTCTTAGTCAACATATGAAAACTAGAAGATGAGTTATTGAAATGACCAATAGGTTCAGGAGAACCCATGAATTAATTAAGTTAAATGGCAAGGGCCTATAGGTATTTAATGATCCCCTGAAAACTCTGAAATAGGACAGGGTTTCCATGAGTTATAAAAGGTTACAAGTAAACCCATGAAAACTAACAGGTTAATATTGATCCTAGAAACTATAAATATGACAAGGAGTGAATAAAACAGGGGATGAGATGTCCAAAATGTTTATATATGTATATCATTATTATATTTTGAAATTTTATGTTTTAACCATTGTGGATGCAGGAGCACAGTATATGCTTCTATAAAAAAGGTTTTAGGATACTAGTGAAAGGAAAAGCCGTTGCGCTAAGCGGCATGGTCTCACTAGATATCTAAATGGATTGAGATGTTTGATTATTATTCATACAACGCTTTTTATCTGACTCAACGTTTTTGTTTTCCCTTAACCTCTCGACTACTCAATTGATTTTGAGTAGTTTGAGGTTTAGGATTTTCAGGTTCTCTTCTTGGACGAATAAAGCTTTCGGAGGCATGC
The DNA here is from genome assembly GCA_030765085.1 of Allium cepa. Taxonomy (NCBI): domain Eukaryota; kingdom Viridiplantae; phylum Streptophyta; class Magnoliopsida; order Asparagales; family Amaryllidaceae; genus Allium; species Allium cepa. The sequence goes on along the minus strand of CM060931.1, from coordinate 1,022,572,351 downwards.
ATGAGGCAGTTAATTATTTAAAGCTATCTTTTCTGCTATGTATTTTGATAGTAATAGCCTTACTATATTCTATAATCAACAAAGGGGCATCTTCATATGTTTTTCTTGCATATGTGTAATAATTATATTTTTTCGAACGTGGTTATCATTTCTGGGATCATGTAATGAATATGAAATGTGGAAATGTTTGTTAAATTTTTTCCATATTTTTGTGAACTATGTATCAATGTATCTAACATCATCGTATTTGGTCACTGAGAATTAATAACTATGGATGACTGCAGTATCTGTAGCAACCTCCAAGTAGAGGGTGTTACAAGTTGGTATCAGAGCAAAGGTTTATGAAACTTTAGAAGAAAAGTAAAACCTAAAATCTTTTGGAACATAATCCAATAAACTAAAAATATGATTGGGGTTTAGGTTATCGCTATAGTAACGTATTTGTATTATATATATATAAGTACGTGTTCCCCTCTCTCTCAGACCGTTCTTCTATATATTACTAAGGCTCGTATGCAGATTTACGAGAAAGCGGATATGGAAGCAGGAAACGGAAGAGGAAATCTAGGTGGAGGAAGCATTACAATCAATGAAAATGCTCGACCTAATACCAAGAGGAACCAAGGTCGATAAGCTAATGCTAACCCAAATGATGAGGCCAATATAGGCGTTGGAAATTCACCAGTAGAAGTGGGGATGGTGTATCAGTTGTTGGCTAATATTTTGCAAGCAGAAGCATTTGGTAATGTTGGAGGAGCCAATCATGTTGCTCTAGTCGGGAATAACTGTGCTAAGTTGAGCAGGGACTACACCAGTTTGGGTGGAAAGCCATTTACAGGAATTGAGGATGCTATTGAAATTGAGAATTGGCTGTTGAGCCATGAGAGTATCTTTATTGAACTAGGATTGGATGCTGGGCAAAAGATGAGGCAGGCCTCTACACAGTTGCAAGGTGCAGCGCTCCATTGGTGGAATAGTGTAACTATCGGAGTTCCGAAGGAAGTGTTGATATGGGCTAATTTCAGGATGAGATTTGAGTAGAGGTTTCTATCTGAGGTAGCTAAGTCGGCGCCAATGAGGAAGTTCATGGATATAGTACCGGGAGAAGTGTCAGTAATCGAGTACGTTGCTAAGTTTGATGAGCTGTCTCGATATGGATATGCTTTGGTTGATAATGACATCAGAAGGAATGAGATGTTCATTCGAGGCTAGGGCCCGCAGCTTGCTAGCATGACCTTGACACATGTCAAAGAACCTGGTAATATGGTAGAGGAGATGGCTATTCACCATGAAGAGATGCTTGATGTTTCTGTTAGGGAGAAGCCAGATGAATCCTAGTATCCTTAGGGAAAGTAAAGGAAATTCTTTAAGAAGAAAGGATTCCATAAAAGGGATTCTTCCAAGAAGGCAAAGGTAGATTTGATGTTCTTCAAGTGTGATAAGAAGGGTCATTATGCTCCCGAGTGCCAGACAGGCAAAGGGAAGAATCCTGCAGAGAAGAAGAATGTGAAATGCTTCAACTGCAACCAAGTTGGACATCACAAGAACCAGTGTCCTGAGCCAGTCAGGGCGGATAGAGGAAATCTTTTTACTACTAGACCACCATCTTCTTCTAAGCCTGTCACAATATAGAAAGGGAATACTATAATAGAGGGTACGCTTTTGATTCAGAGTATACCAGTTAGGGTATATTTGATATCGGTGCATCACAATAATTTATATCACAGTATTTGGTTGATATGTTATGCATAGAACCCACATACCTTATTACTTTCTTCGGTTGCGAATCCAATAGGAGGGTATGCAACTCTAGGGATGATATGTGGCATGTTAGAACTTGATTTGTTAGTTCATAAGTTTGCATGCAGCTTATATGTTTTTGATTTCATATATTTCAGGATCATTTTGGGTATGTATTAGTTGGATAAGTATGAGACTATGATATCTTGCCAAGATAAAGAAATATCATCGAGACACCCAGATAATCATAACCGAATCATCTTCTTAGTGGAAAATTCCAGAAGGAGTGTTTGGGCTCTGTTAAGTGCCATGGAGGTTGGAGAAGAGCTTAGTAATGTTCGAGTAGCAAGGGAATTTGCAAATGTCTTTGAGTCGACGATGAGATTACCACCGAAATGAGCTGTTGAGCTTCGAATAGACCTTATGCTTGGAGCCGAACCTTTAAGAAAACCACTAGCAGGATGACACCGATAGAGATGAAGGAATTGAAGGCGCAACTATTGGATCTAGAAGGAAGAAATTTTATTAGACCAAGCAGTTCACCTTAGGGAGCGGCCGTGAAGTTCGTGAAGAAACCAAATGAGTAGTCAAGAATATGTATCGACTATCCTAAGTTGAATGAACGAACGATAAAGAATAAGTACCCTTTGCCGAGAATAGATGATCTATTTGATCAGTTGAGTTGAGCCAGATTGTTTTCCTAATTGGATTTAGAAACAAGGTTCCATCAGTTGAAAGTGGTGGAGGACAGTATTCCTTTGATAGCATTTCAAACTAGATATGGTTTGTATGAGTTGTTAGTGATGCCACTCGGGTTGACGAATGCACATGCTTTCTTTGTGGATTTGATGAATCGAGTTTTCTAAGAGTATTTGGATAGATTCGTGTTGGTGTTTATAGATGAAATTTTGGTATTCTCTAAGGAAAAGAGAGATCATGAAGATCATCTTAGAGTCGTGCTAGCGACGCTGAGTTGGAATCAGGTAAAGGCGAAGTTTTTCAAATGCCATTTTTGGAAGAAAGAGGTTAAGATTCTTAGCCACATGGTTTTAGATAAAGGATTGTTAATCGATCCAAATAAGACCAGAGACGACAAACGAGTTCTGGAGTTTTCTTTGACTTGCTGGCTATTATCGGAGACTCATTAAGGATTTCTTACAGATAGCAGCACCATTGACACAGTTGGCCAGGAAAGATGTGAAGTTTGTTTGGTTTGACAAATGTGAGAAAGGGTTCCTTAAGTTAAATTATTCATTGACTAATGCTCCAGAGTTAGTAGTTCCAGATGGAAACCAAGGGTTGGTAGTATACACAGATGCATGTGGGACTTGATTGGGAGCAGTGTTGATGCAGATGGGTAAAGTCATTGCTTACGCATCTTGGCAGCTTAGACCGCACGAAGTAAGATATCCTACTCATGACTTGGAGTTGGCGGTGGTGATTTTTTCCTTGAAGATTTGGAGTCATTATCTCTTGGGGGATAGATTTGAGTTGTATACCAATCATAAGACTTTAAGATATTTATTCTCTAAGAAGGAGTTGAGTATGAGACAGTAGAGGTGGCTGGAGATTTTGGCTGCTTATGATTTCGGTATAGAGTATACTCTTGAAAAAGGAAACTAGGTAGCACATGCTCTCAGTAGAAAACATCAGAATGTGGTGTTAGCTATGTTAGCAGAATGAAAGGATCTTGAAGCTTTGGCCAGTTGTGGTGTGTGGTTAAGATCAACTGCTAGCTCTAGTCAGAGTACTGCAATGTTGTCTTGTTTAAAAGTATGTCCAGTGTTGATCGAAAAGATAGATTTTACATAGAGAGAAGATCCAATTTTAGCTGAAAAGATTAGAAGGCATGAGGTTGGATCAGAGATCGACGATCTAAAGGATTATAGTCTTGACCAAAGGGGATGGTTGAGAAAGAAGGGACGATTATGTGTTCTGAATGCAGAGAACTTAAGGAGAGAAGTTCTGGAAGAATGTTATCGACCCAAGTTCACGATTCATCTTGGAGGGACCAAGATGTATCAAGATACGAAGAGGAACTTCTTTTGGGAAGGTATGAAGAGGGATATTGGCTTGTGGGTTAGGTAGTGTGTTAACGGTCAACAAGTGAAGGTCGAACATCAAAAGCCGAGTGGGATTCGATATCCATGGATTTTATTGACGGGTCGCCAATGTCGAATAGGGAAAATGAAAGCATATGGGTTATAGTGGACAGGATGACCAAGACTGCCCATTTCATTTCAGTCAAGTCAACCAGGATGGCACCTGCTTTGTTGAAGTTGTTTATGAAGAACATAGTTAGACTTCATGTGATTCCTAGTAGCATAGTCAGTGACAGAGATGCATTATTCACTAGCGAATTTTGGAGGAGTCTACAAGAGATATTAGGTACCGAGTCCAAGGTGAGTATAGCTTATCACCCATAGATGGATGGGAAGACGGAGAGAGTCAATAAGGTACTCGAAGATTTATTGAGATCTCGTGTATTGGACTTTGATGGATCTTGGGAGGATCACCTGCATTTGGTTAAGTTTTTCTATAATAATAGTTACCAGACTAACATAGGAATGGCTCATGTTGAAGCTTTGTATGGAAGGCCATGCAAATAGCCAGCATGTTGGTTAGAGAATAGAGACAGATTCGTCTTAGGTCCGGATTTGGTTAGAGAGACGTTAGAAAAGATTGAGTTAATCTAAAGACGGATGAAGGAAGCTCAGTCCAGATAGAAGAATTACGCAGATAAGAGGCGTAAAGACCTAGAGTTCTCAGTGGGAGACAGGGTATTCATTAAGGTATCATCGATGAAGGGTGTGATACGATTTGAAAAATCATGAAAGTTGGCCCCTAGATATGTTGGACCATTCCAGATTTTAGAAAGGATTGGATAGCACGCATATAGAGTGAAGTTGCCGAGCAGTTTGGAATGTATCCATAATGTATTTCATGTGTCTCATCTTCGCACGTATGTGCATGATCCAGAGGCTACTGTTTCTTGAACAGAATTAGAGTACTTGGTAGTAGAGCCTGATTTGTCCTTTGTTAGGCAACCAGTTCGGGTTGTAGCGAGAGATGAGAAGAGATTGAGGACCAAGACAGTCAAGTTAGTGAAAGTTCGGTGGAGCGACGACGAGAAGGACTCTACCTAGGAGAATGAGGATGGTATTCGAGACACTTATCCTGATCTTCTTTGACGGTATGCCTATATTAGATTTATATAAATTAGTTACTAGTCAGGTAGGCTACTATGGATGTTAGGAGTTGTTACAGTTGATTGCTAGTTAGTCCTTACTGAATCTTGAGGATGAAATTCTATAAGGAGGGAGCCTATAACACCCCTAATTTTATTAACATTATTCAGAAGATTTAACTGGAATAAATGAAATAGAATAATGTAGAGTGATAAAGGGATTGAGATTGGTAGGTGAATATAGGTGATCGTGCTTATTTCAATTGAATGAACTTATAAATGGTTAAGTGTCATCTAATTAAAATAAGGGTACTAGGGTAAATAGCCGCTCATATTCCCACCTTTATACAAGGCAATCTATGTTCATTTATCATAAGCAAAAATTTTAAAACATAAGAAGAAAAGGAGCTGACCATTGGGAAGAAGAGAAAAAAGGAAAAATTAAATCTATAGCTTAGGTTCATGCTGGAAGAAATCAATCTCAACCAATATCCAATTTCCTTATCCAAGCAAAGGTGAATAATAATCAGTACCTCTATATTTTTATTCTACAATCATATGTCTTCGGATTTAAGTAAATTCGTTTTTATGAAATATTTGATGACGATATGCATGATTTATAATTTGTTTAGATTGAACAAAATGGTTTCAAGGGGATATGCACGGTTTTAGGTTAAAATCATGGTTAAATGATTTTTAAAAGCCATGGAGAAATTATATGTTATGAGAAATATGATTTTGGAGTTGGGTTTTAATTTTTATAATTTTTTAGGCCGTGGAGAATTTGTTATGTATTTTCAAAGGAAAATATGGTTATTTGGGTTTATAAGCTTATTTCGAAAATTATTTTAAGAATTTGAAATTTTGATATGTTAGGCAGCATGATTAAAGTGAATTTATGGAATTTTTGGAGATTTTTACTAAATGATTTAGTATAGAAATTAAATTATTTTGAGAGGAGGACCTGAACGATTTAGTTGTTTTATTACTTGGAAGGGCTTATGCGTTAATTGTAATGGGTTTTAGATCTAAGAAAATACGGCAAATATTAGCTAAATTATTTGAAACTTTATGATAGCTAATAAAGTGTTTAAAAGTGGGGAAATTTGTTATAAAAAGTTTACTTTATTTGGTAAAATATAACCTTTTACTCATAAAAGTAGGTTCTTCCTTCTTTAGATGTACCTTTCGACCCAAAGCCTCTGCCTCCAACCTAGTCGAAACCTTCTACGTCATAACCAGTAAACCAACACACATGGTATTAGTTAGTTGGTATGTTGTGGATTGGCGAAAGGCGAAAGGTAGGGTGTCGAAACATAGCTTTCGAAGGGGTTGGTTCCTTTGTTTTTTTTGTTTTAAAAGATAAGCACTTGTCTATTTATAAAAGGGTTTCGAAGTTGTCAAAATCAATGGTTTCGAAAGGGTATGTCTAAAGAGGCTTTCAAAGGAGAGCCGCCTCCTTTACTTTAAGATAGTAGCTCCCAAAGGAGTTACTTAGTTTTTAATTGAAGATTTTGGAAGGGGTAGTTTCGACCAAGTCGAAAACCTTCTATGTTTAGATGCCTTGCGATGGTATTGAAACATCAATACTTTCGAAAGGTACTATTTGTTTTTATAAATATAAGCCATCTCCTACTGCTTTCGAAAGGGGTTAGCGGTTTCGAAGGAAATGGTTTCAGAAGGGGTTTCGAAGCTAACCTTCAATTGTTAAGTGTTTTAATGCTTTCGAAAGGATGGTTTCGACACCATCAAGCTTCCCAATATTTTTTGAAACAAAGAATGGTTTTGAAAGAGATGCTTTTGCTTAAGTTCACATTGATCCAAAATTTAATTTTAAATATAAACCCAATGGCTTCGAAAGGCATTGATTTTGAAGGATAACTTTCAATGGTTTCGAAAGGGCGACTATCAGTGGTTTCGAAGGGTAACCTTCAATAGTGTTGAAAGGGGTATTTTTGAATGGTTTTGAAGCTATGCTTTTATATTTATATGCTAATACTTTAAAAAGGTCGTAAGGTTTCGAAAGAGATGTTTTAAAGTATAGAAAGGCAGGAGCATAGTGTTTTAAACATAGAATTTAATGCTTTCGAAGGAGGCTGTCCAATAAAGTCGAAAGAAAAGTTTTGAAGGTGTCGAAAGGCTTTTTAAACACAAACTCGTTTTTAAAAGGAAAAACCCATGGCTAAATAAAGGAGTTTTGAAAAGATTTCATGTATGTAAATTTGAAGTACTTCCTTGATAAAAGTATAGGTTAAAGGGATTAACCTTATTTTATATGTAAATGTTTTCAAGGACCTTAAACCCACATCAGTTGTATTGTTAAGTTGTTACGTTTTCTTCTTTAAATATTAATATATTCGCATGATAAAGGACCCATAACTGTATTTTGTTGTTAAAAAGGTAGAAGAACTAGCTAGGTTAACCCAGTAGTGAATATCAATTGATTAAACTCCTTAATGGGTATAATTGCAACCAGGGAGTCGGGGAGGCTAAAGTATAGGATGCTTAAACCTTGAAGTTGTTCGGGGGAGAGGTTCATAGTAAACCCATGAAAACTATGATGAGGAGTTTATTGGGAGTAACCAGTAGGTTCATAGTAAACCAATGAAAACTATGTATAAAGGTTGGTTGGCAGGGGCCAATTGGTTTGTAGTGAACCCATGGAAACAATATCTGAATTAAGAATTGACATCAGTCAAAAGGTTCCTTGTCAACCCATGAAAAATAGGATAAGAAAGAAGTTAGGGGAGGCATTAGTAAGTTCCTAGTCAACCTACGAAAATTAGGGTAAGAAGGGAGTTACTGGAGTAATATATAGGTTCATAGTCAACCCATGAAAACTAGATGATGAGTTTTTGAAATGACCAATAGGTTTTGGAGTACTCATGAATTAATTAAGTTAAATGGAAGGGGCCTATAGGTTCTTAATGATCCCCTGAAAACTCTGAAATAGGACAGGATTTCCATGAATTATAAAAAGGTTATTAGTAAACCCATGAAAACTAATAGGTTAATATTGACCCTAGAAACTATAAATATGACAAAGATATATTTAAACTGGGGATGGGATGTCTAAAATGTTTATGTATGTATATCATCATTATATTTTAAAATATTATGTTTTAACCATTGCAGATGCAGGAGCACAATATTGGTTTTATAAAAAGGGTTTTAGAATACTAGTGAGGGGAAAACCCATTGCGCTAAGCGGCGTTGTCTTACTAGATATCTAAATGGATTGAGATGTTAGATTATAATTCATATCATACCTTATGTCTGACTCGAAGCTTTTGTTTTCCCCTTAAACTCTCGGGTACTCAATAGATTTTGAGTAGTTTGAGATTTAGGGTTTCCAAGTTCTCTTCTTAGACGAATAAAGCTTCCGGAGGAATGCAGGTGGAAGTTAGTTATTAAGAGTTATTTTTTCCAATGTGTATTTTTGTTGTATTGGCAGACTTATTAAGCCTTGCTATATACTCTGATCAACCAATGAGGCATCTTCATATGTCGCTCTTGGCATATGTGCAATAATTACATTTTTCTAAACGTGGTTATCGTTTGTGAGATTATATAATGAATATGAAATGTTTTGAATGGAATGTGGATATGTGTTTTTAAATTTTTAAATTTTTTCCATATTCATGTGAACTGTGTATCAGTGTATCTAATACCGCCATATTTGATCGGCGAGAATTAATAATCATGGATAACTGTAGCATCTGTAGCCATTAGTTTTGGGCCTCCAAGTAGGAGGATGTTATAGTGATCTTCCCAAAATCCAATGTAGTCTAATACACCATCTCTTAACAAATCATCGAGTTTCTTGTTAACTCTCTATGTCTGTCCATCTGTCTGTGGGTGATATGAGTACTCATATTAAGCTTCGTACCCCACACTTCCTGTAGAATCTTCTAGAATTCACTAGTGAATAAGGCATTTCTATCACAACTATACAACTAGGAACTCCATTTAGCATAACTATATTCTTCATGAATAACTTAGCTAATACAGGTGCTATCCTGGTTGACTTAACTGGAATGAAATGGTCACTCTTGGTCAATCTGTCCATTATGATCCAGATACTTTCATTTTTTCTATTTGGCCTTTGCAACTCGTCTATAAAATCCATGAATATCGATTCCCATTTTCAAACTAGAATCTCTAAAGGCTGAAGCAACCCATTTGGCTTTTGATGTTCATCTTTCACTTGTTGACAGTTTGCACACTGCCTAACCCACAAGCAAACAACCCCCTTCATACCTTCTCAAAAAAATCTCCTCTTCATATCTTGATATATCTTGGTCCCTCCAGGATGAATCGTAATCTTGGATCAGTGACATTCTCCAAGAACTTCTTTTCTCAAATTCTCAATATTCGGATCACACAGCCATCCATTCTTTCTCAACCATCTTCTTTGGTCAAGACTAAAATCCTTTAAATTATCGGTCTCTATTCCAACTTCGAGCCTTCTAATCCTCTCGGCCAATATTGGACCTCCTTCTTCTTAGAAGCAATAATTTTGATCAACACCGGTTGAACTTCTAAATAAGATAACATGTTGGTACTCTAATTAGAACAAGCATTTGATCTTAACTACCCACCACAACTGGCCAAAGCTACTTAATCCTTCCGGTCTACCAACATAGCTAACACCACATTATGATGTCTTCTGCTAAGAGCATCCGCTACCGTATTTCCTTTCCCTGGTGTACATTCTATTCCAAAATAACAGGCAGCCATAAACTCCAGCCACCTATTTAGATCATATTCAACTCCTACCGAGAGAATAAATATTTTAAAGACTTATGATCCGTATAAAGCTCAAATCTCTCCCCTAAGAGATAATGTCTCCAAATCTCCAATGCTAAGATCAGTGCAGTCAACTGGAAATCATGAGTATGATATCTCACTTCATGCGGTCAAAGCTGTCGTGAAGCGTAGGCAATAACTTTACCCTTCTGCATCAACACTGCTCATAATCCAGTTCTGCATGCATCCGTATACACCACTAGCCCTTGGTTTCCATCTAGAACTACTAGCACTAGTGCATTTGTCAGCAAATGCTTTAACTAAGGAATGCTTTCTCACATGTTTTGGAGCAGATAAACTTCATCTCCTTCTTGGTTAATTTAGTCAAAGGTGCTGCTATTCGTGAGTAACCAGCGAGTCCAAGAAAACACCTAATCTTAGTCACCATCTCAGATCTCTTAAAATTATTCACTGCTTCGATCTTATCTGGATCAACTGACAAGCCCTTCTCTAAAACCGCATGACCAAGAAACTTAATCTCTTTCTTCCAAAAATGACACTTGGTAAACTTTGCTTCAGCTAATTCTGCGCCAGCATCTCAAGCACCACTCTAAGATGATCCTCATGCTCTCTTTCATCCTTAGAGTATACTAAAGTGTCATCTATAAACACTAGCACAAACCTATCCAAGTACTCTCAGAAAAACTCGATTCATCAAATCCATGAAGATAGCAGGTGCATTCATCAATCCAAATGGCATCACTAACCACTCAAATGAACTGCACCTAGTCCAAAATGCTGTCAAAGGAATACTGTCCTCTTCCACTCTTAACTGATGGAAACATGACGCCAAATCCAACTGGAAAAAACTATGGCTTCACTCGACTGATCAAAAAAGATCGTCTATTCTTGATAAAGGATACTTATTTTTAATTGTCCTTTCGTTCAATTTATGATAGTCGATGCACATCCTTAACGACCCATTTGGTTTTTTTATGAACACTGTGACCGCTCCCCAAAGCAAACTGCTTGGCCTAATAAAACTCCTCCCTTCAAAATCCACTAGCTACACCTTCAACTCCATCCTAGTCGGTGTCATCCTGCTAGGTCCACTCACATTTTCAACTCCTAGCATAAGATCTATTCGAAACTCAACAACTCGTTTCGGTGGTGTCCCATGACTGGTTCAAAGACCTCTGCAAATTCTCTTGCTACTCGAACTCGACTTAACTAATCTCCTACCTTTATAGCTCTAAGAAAAGCACTCACACTCCATTTATAATTCTCCACTGAGAATATTACTCGGTTATGACTATCAAGGTGCCTCGGTGATATCTCCCTATCCTGGCACAATATTCTAGCCTCATACCTACCGAACCAATCCATACCAACAATGATTCCGAAATCTATGAAATCAATAACATACAAGCTGCATGCAAATTAATGGCCTAACAAATCAAGTCCTAACTGGTCACAACTCAACCTTAAAGTTGCATACCTTCCTATTGGGTTTGCAACCCTTAAGGAAGTAACAAGGTAGGTGGGTTCTAAGCATAATCTATCAACCAAACACTGAGATATAAATGAGCATGATGCACCGGTATCAAAAAATACCCAAACTGGTATACTCTTAATCAAAGGCATACCTTCCATCACAGTCTTTCCTTTATCAGCTGCAGTAGGCCTAGTTGATGCTGGTCCAATATCAAAAACTTTTCCTCTGTCCGTCCTAACTGGCTCTGGACTTTGATTCTTGTAATGCCTAACTCGATCACAGTTGAAGAAATTTACATTCTTCTTATTTACAGTCTTCTTCCCATTACCTGATCGGCACTCATTCACATAATAACCCTTCTTGTCACACTTAAAGCAAACTAACTCAGCGTTTGCCTTCTTGGAAGCATCTCCCTTTTGGTCTCCCTTCTTCTTAAAGAACTTTCTTTTCTTCCCCTAAGAAACTTAGATTTCCACTGGCTTCTGTCTAACACAGTCAGCAAGCATCTTCTCATGGCGAATGACCATATCCATAACTACATTACTAGGATTGCAAAGATGTGGCAGGGTCTCCCTTGCAATCTCGAGCCTCAGTCCCCTAATGAACTTCTCATTCCTTCTATTGACGGTATCTATAGTATTATGTCCATAATGGGAAAATTCATCAAACTTAGTGGCATACTTAATAACCGACATCTCTCTATGCTCTAGATCCATAAACTTCCTCATTAGCTCGGACTTAGCAAACTCAAACACAAACTTTTGCTCAAATCTCCTTGGAAAATCAGCCTAAGTCAATTGCACCTCCAAAACTCCAATGGTAATACCATTCCACCAGTGAAGCGCTGACCCTCGCAACCGTCTAGAGGCCAAGCTTCTATTTTGCTCATCATCTAAATCCAAATCAATTCTCAACTTTCATAGCATTCTCTCATTCCATGAATGGCTTCCCACCAACATTAGTGTGGCCTCTACTCAGCTTAGCATAATTATTCCCAACCGGAGCTACGGGATTAGCTCCTCCAACGTTTTCAACAAATCCATTAGCAACTCCTGCTTGTATCATATTGACGAAGAACTGATACATCGCTCCTATATCTACGGGTGCGTTTCCAGCACCAACATTAGCATTGACATTTTGGTTATTAGCATCAGTCGGTCGACCCGGCTTCCTCTTGGCGGTGGGTCGAGCATTTCCATTAGTTGTGGTGCTGCCTCCACCGAAATGTCCACTTCCGTTTCCTGCTTCTATATCTCCTTTCTTGTAAATCTGCAAACGAGCCTTAGTAAGATACGGACGAACGGTCTAAGAGAGCAAGGACTACATACTTATATATGTCATTTACAAGTATGTTACTATAATGTTAACCTAAACCCCAATCTTATTATCTAATATATTGGGTTGTGTTCGTAAAAAATATTTTAGGTTTAAATTTCTTTTATGTTTCATAAACCTATGCTTTGATACCAGCTTATAACATCCCCCTACTTGGAGGCCCAAAACTAATGGTTACGGATGCTGTAGTCGTCTATAGTTATTGATTCTCGACGACCTAATACGGTGATGTGCACGTAAATGTACATATTTTTACCACCATATTTAATCTATTTAAATTGAATAAATGATCATATTGGGTATTTTAACTTTTTTTAACCAAAATTCAAATTATTTGTAATTGCCACATATTCATCTTCATCCAGGGGCAAAATGGTCATTATTGTGCATATATTAATTTGAGAAAATTTAATTCGAAATTTTTATATTATTTTGTAGGAAATTACACTCAATTACAAATGGGTTCATGAAGGAATATGCATGCACAAAATGAATACAAAGGAATGAAGATGGAAATAATTCAAAGTGAAGAACATGGAGGACCCCACCTACTCACTACCTTAATGTACAAATTAAAGGCTAATGCACATGCTAAAAGACATTTAAAGCTTCATGTACATTTAAGTGGGGGATTATTAAAGCTAATGATAACTTGGCCACCACACTTCCTCCAAGGGCATTTTGGGTACTCCCCAAAATTATGCATTAGGGTTTCTAACTTGTATAAATACCCCTTATGTTTCATGTAGTGAATCTCTCCCTCTTAGTTAGTTAGTTTTAGTTTAGAAAATAAATCAAATCTCTCTTTCTTTCCATGGCTACTTAGTCATTTCTTCTCTTATGTAATTCTTTTTTTATGCAATGTTAATTATTGTTTCTTTTTAATTACATGTTCATTTCCTTTTATTCAAGTAGTGTAGATTTTCCTTTATGCAATTAGAATAGTTGTCTTTTCCATTACCTTTCGTTTTCCTTTCTTTTTGATTTCATGTTGCTTTCTACATTTGTTGATTTGATAACAAATATGAGAGCTTAATCCCTACAATTTAGGGGTAATGAAGCTCTCTAGTATGTAGATGCAACATTTTGATGTTTATGCTCTCTTTTTGTGCTTTAATGGAAACACTTGAAGTGGTTTAATGATGTTGTTTAGCTTTGAATTTGATAGTCTATGTTGTTCATAACAAATAGGCTATGCTTAAACAAACATAACACAAATTGCCTCTTCATCTAAATATGATTATGGCAAAGAAGTGAATGTTAAAATTGAAATTTGATAGCCTATATTTCTAAACAATAGTTAATAGGCTATGCTTAAAATAGATTTTTATTTCAACTTTGTTGTCATATTTCATGAGAGTTAAATGTGTATTAGTGGTTGTGTTATAATTTGATGGATTATATTGAGCTAATTAATAGCACAAATATACCATACTTATGATAAGCACATCAACTAATTCACTAATGACAAGAAAAGAGAGATCATAACTTCATTTTGTTGATTTATATGATCTAGAGAGTGGATTTATCTCTAAATTGTTCTTTTAACTCTCATATTTTTATCATTTTCTTTTGCTAGTTTCTTACATTTCTAGCTATTCACTCTCGACTTCGATATAATTTGATTGAGTAGGAAATTTAAATCAACAATTCCCTGTGGATCGACCCGTATTCGCCGCGTGCTACATTCGTACACCGTGCGCTTTCGGTTATTTTTAATTCAAAATTCGTTCGACGGTTTTCTAAACCGATAGAACTTCCGTCGACGAACAAGTTTTTGGCGCCGTTGCCGGGGATTTGTTGTGATTTTGATTTTCTATTCTTCGGATTTTTTTTGTGATTTTTTTTGTGTGTTTGTTTGTGTGTATTTGTTTGTGCGTATTTGTTTGTGTTCTTGTTGTTTTGCATTTTCATTTGCATTTCCATATTAAAAAAAAAGTAGTACAAAATTTCACATTTTCTGTTTTTACATTTTCTTTCCATTTTCTTTCCATTTTCTGTTTTACATTGCTCTTATTCACACTAACTCTCTACTCACTGCCTCACTGTTCACTGTGCACAGAGAACTTGTTACTGCCCTGCACAAAGAATCATTTCATTACTCCCTGAAATATCCATTCCTACAATCCCACCAGAAAATCCATTACATTTCTGCTACTTTCCATACAACTACCATCCCATATTATTCAATCATAGCAATCCCCATTTCTACACATCACCAGAAACCCAAACCGCCAACACTGCCTCTCCACCATATCATAAAACAGCCTGAAGCCCCACCATCGCTTGCCACCCCATTGCATCACCGCCTGCAAGTCCATTCAACCTGCTGCCATAATCTTCATGCTGCCATCATCACACACAACATCCACTTTCATCTCTACCTTCCCACACAACCATCACATACGACCACCCAGCACTTCGATCTCCAAACTGCTTCCAAGCTTCACAAGCCCAATCGAACAAACCACTGCATATCACACCTCCATCAACCATACTGTCACTGTTACATACAACATCTATCACCTAACCCCCTCTGTCAGTACTTCATCATCTCACTACACAAACCACTACAAAATCATTGTCTAACTTCAATTCCACGTCTCAACAGTACCACTTCCATCCTTCGACCTGAAAACCATCGCCGGTAATCCCAAACCCACAACCAGAAACAACAACTTTACCTTCCTCTCCATCGAATCAACAACCGCCGCACCCAAGACATCACCCCCCTTCTGCCAACTCCACCCACTCAAAACTCAACAACATCGACAATCCCCTGACCACCAGTATTGCACAACAGCCAAAACCCAAAAAAAAAAACTCCATTTCAACTTCATTGCGTGAACATTCCACTTCAATTCCATTACCTGAACGACGCCGCGAACCCAACCCAATCGCCTACATCCAACCTCAACTTCTACCTATCATCCACCACATCACCTACCTCACTACAGAATTCACTGGCGACTCTGCTTCTCCACTGAACTGCTCAACTCTCCTCACTAACCAACCATCTCATAAACTCTACCATATCAGTTACATCACTCCCCTCTACAGACCAGCAAATATCACCTGACACTGCTCAAACCATTGACCTGCTTCACTACTCTTCCTACCCACATAACCAATCACCACATCCAGTTACATTCCACCATCATTCCCCTGTACACAGAAACCTTCAATTCTGACTTCCATCATCAGTTGCTCCAGTGCACTGCATCTATCCTTCTCCTCACCAAAAGCAACCAGCCAAAATCACGATCCACTGCAGTCAAGCAACATCCCCGTAACCACCTTTCTTCACTTCATACTACAACTGTTACTTCAACATTTCACAAACCAAACACCACAGCGAAGCGCCTACAACAAAACACGACCACTACTTCACCTCCTTCTCTCTGCCCATTGCCGACAATCTCAATCATCACTTCGAACAACTGCCTCATTTCAATCCCGTTGCGACATACAGCAACTCGAAAACTCACCTCCAATGCAATCCCCAATTCGACCACCAGCAACCACCGCAATACCTATCGCGAACCAATTCAGACAGCTTCGAATCCAACACTGCCATCGCACCGCAATTCGAACCCCTCCATCCACTTCGAACCCATACCCACGAATTCCAATCACCGCCTCCCCAAATTTCCAACTCGAACTTCCCCAACCGACCATCAAAGTTGCTACATCCCCATAACTCCACCTCGCTGACCTTCAGAACAACCACGTCAAATTGAACCCGAAGCCACAAACCCAATTCGCAATCGACACGAATCAAACTCAAATCGCCTCGCAAATCCAAATTCGAACACCCTCAACTAGCGACTTCAACTTCAATTTCCTAAAACTAATTTCGATTTCGGACTTTTTATTTCTATTTTTGAGAATTGGTTTTCTCTGTGGATAGAGTAAAAAAAAGGACGGTTAGGCGGTGCAAACTTTAGTGAAACGGTAATGTATTAACTTTGGGGCGGTTGGACTTTTGAGCAGAATCTTTTTTTTCTTCAAATTTTTCCTTTTTTTTATAAGTGTTAAGTAGTTTGTTTTGCTTCTTGAATTTTTTTTTAAGTAAAACCCTACTTTTAAGTTTCCTTTCAAAAAAAAAAACCAAAAAAAAAAATATTGTATATATCTTAGTTTTTAAATTTCAGGTTGCCAAAGCAGAAAATAAAGGAAGGATAGCTTGCTGAAAATTGCTTCCTTAGCTAGCTAAAATAAATTGCTCTGCTTGCTAAAGAATTCTGCTTTCATTTCTAGTTTTATTTGAATTGAATTGTTGGTTGCTTGCATTTGCATTTTAAAAAAATAAAAAAATTCATTCGTAGTTGCATTGTTAATACACGTTTAGTTTCTGTTCTGCATTTCATCTTAGATTTTGATTAATAATAACGGTTAGACATCGATAACACTTAATTGTATATTGACAATTTGTTTTTTTTGAACAATTTAATTTCTTGGTGTCTAGGCTATGGCAGAGTAATAACCATTTATAAATATTACGGTGATTCGTAAATATTATAGTGGTTGTTCCTCTGAAGATACTTAAACCTTCGGCTGCATTGCTACGGTGATTCGTGGTGCACCGATAAATTCTGCCCGTTACCTGGCTGAGAACTATCTTGTTTATCTAAGACAATTTGGGAATATACAATTTTGGGTTAACTAAGGATAAATCATTTGTAATTAACCCTTGCATTCATTTAATTGCATTTGTTTATGCATATATAAAAAAAACAAGAAACAAAAAAAAATTCAAAATCCAAAACTAATTTTTTTAAAATATTCCTTTTCTTTTTATTTGAAATTTTTAAATCCTTTTCCTTTGAAATTTCAAAAATCCAGAAAAATTAGAAAAACAAAAATCTAAAAAAAAAATTATAAAATCTTTTCAAAAGCCAAAAAAAAATTGAAAATTCAAAAACAAAACAAAAATGTGACGCCCCACCTCTATACCCACGCTAGCCAAGAACACTACGGAGTAGTGCTGTCAACTAGCACGGAGAATAAGGCTGTTGAGGAGCGACCATCCATGTAATTGCTTATCACACGGTGGCTATAAATAATCTTCGGAAACAAACGTAGAAATAAGCATAACGCAAATCAGTCACAGACATCCATATCACAAAGGCGGAAGAAGATATGAATATATAACTAACACATGAAAGTGTACATCATAGTAGTGGTCAAAAGATCCACAATAATACAAAAGAATAGCAACACGTGCTATACAAAAGAATACAACTATGAGTCTATATCTCAAGTGTATACAACAAAAACTGCTAATCTAAACAGTTAGCCAAAAGTCAGAGTGATGAATCCCTGGGAAGAAGTCAAGCAAAAGCACCTGTAACATCTCGGTCTGACCCGAGTATTATTTAAGAAAAATAATAAACGGGTCAGTCTAGCTATAAATATCAGATGACAAGATATAACATAAAAGATATGGCATAAACATAAAATATCCATGATGACATACCACTATAAGTATGTAAATAATGATCAACAGAAGATCAATCAATAAGAGATAATCAATATCACAAGAATCTTCTCAAAGATTCGGAAAGGGCATCATACCCCAAACTTGTACTCATAACAAGTTAATGACATAAATTCTAGAAATCAATGCAAGAAGTCCAGAAATCATAGAAAAGAGAAAGAGGCCTATCACATGACGGTCCGAAGACCAAGGGGAGCTACCCCACATGTGTGAATGGAATCACACAGATTAAGGTCCAGACTAACCAAAAAGCAAAAAGGTATGTGTGAGTGGAATCACACAAGTGGTGTCTAGTCTAACCTCGCAACAAGAGACATCGCACAGTTGCTAGTCTAAATCATCAGAATGATCATCATGATCAACGAGAAGTGTCAATTACACTAAGCTAGTAAACATAGAAGTTTAGCTTCATGTCCCATAACCACTTGCTTAACTTAAATATTTACGAATAAACTGTAAATCTTCACTAATAAAATTGTCACAAGAGGTTCAATCGAACAAGTCCAGGAATTAACCGACGAAGTGAACGCAAGCGTTTCATACCACTTGTTTTACTAAGTCGTTTAATTAGATTTCTCATCCGAGTGAGGTAAAGGTTTGTATATACTAATAGATTGGAAAACGGTTTAAGAAAAGAGCTTTGTTATTAAAAGTAGAGTTGAAATTGTTTGTTAAAAGAGTTTTGATATTTACTACTAGTATTGAAACCTTTATATTTTTAAAATGACAAATCACAGAAGAGATTGTAGAAACAATCATCACAAAGATCACATTCGGAGATGTGAATAAAATCCAAGGAAATCAGCTCAAAAGCATCAAAGTGGAAGTTCCCCAACGACCAAACGTGGCCGAGATAACCAGAGATGGTTTGTCTCGAAGAATGGTCAACTCAGCATCTCAACAAAGCAAGTTCTGTTGAATGTTTTTCAGATAAGATCGCCTACGGAGGGGGGGGGTCCAGGGGGGGTGGCAACCCCCTAGGTGGGGGTGCGGGGGCAACGCCACCGCTTACGGGGTTCGACCTGCCCGGTCAGGTCGCGGGGTCCAGGGGGCAGCGCCCCGACCAAAACGGTACGACCTAGTGAAGATAAAATGAGGTCTAACGACCTAAGGACTCAAGGGTCTAACGACCTAACGACTCAAGGGTCATACGACCTAACGACTCAAGGGTCATACGACCTAACGAGCTATGGCCAAACGACCTAACGACTCGAGGGTCATACGACCTAACGACTCGAGGGTCATACGACCTAACGAGCTATGGCCAAACGACCTAACGACTCAAGGGTCTAACGACCTAACGACTCAAGGGTCCAACGACCCAACGACTCAAGGGTCTAACGACCCAACGACTCAAGGGTCCAACGACCCAACGACTCAAGGGTCCAACGACCCAACGACTCAAGGGTCCAACGACTTAAGGGTTGCACGACTTAAGGGTTAGGCCAGGAGCGACCTAAGAGATAAGGTCCAACGACCTACGAGTTAAGGGTCCAGCGACCTATCGGGATAACTCGTAACCGACTTAAGGGTTGCGTGACTGAAGGGCTGCACGACTTAAGGGTTAACTCGTAAACGACTCACGACCTATGGATGAACGACTCAACTCCGAACGACCTAAAAATGGCCAGAACGACCTAGGGTTAACTCGTGAACGACTCAAGACCTATGGACGAACGACTTAACTCCGAACGACCTAAAAATGGCCAGAACGACCTAGGGTTAACTCGTGAACGACTCACGACCTATGGACGAATGACTTAACTCCGAACGACCTAAAAATGGCCAGAACGACTCAAGTGCAGAAAATTCAACAAAACGCTAAAAATTGGAGTTTTTCGCCAATCCAATCCAAACCAAATGCTAACATGCATGCAAAAATGATAGGGAATCATTCCCAACAGTCCAATATAGTTATAGGCTAGAATTATGAGATAAAAATCTCACCTTTGCACTAAAATTTATGAAGATGAAGCTTGAAAGCAAGGAGAAGCAATCCAAAGCTTGAATCCAATATCTTCTACTTGAATTTGGAGTTGAATGTTGGAGTTGCAATTGAATTTGAGCTTGGAGTTTTAATTTCCCATTCTCTTCACCATTAATGCCAAAGCTTGAGTTAGTTAGGAAATTTATGAAGAGTGAGGAGAAGAGGGTTGGAACTTGGGCTTAATAGGCTAAACTAACCCAAAGTCCAAAGCGGGGAAAGTTAGTGAAATTTCACTAACTCCAAACCTATCGATGTTTATACTTCAAAAGTTGTAAACGACATTTCGAACTCAATGGAAGTGGTCTCGAGTCCTAATTTGACCGTTTGCAAAAAGTAGTTTTTCGGACCAAAATCCGATTAACGATTTAATATTTAAATAAAAATATTTAAATATGAACTCGATAAATATGCGGGTTGTTACAGAAAATCAATTTTCCATTTTGAAAAATAAATTCTACTTGTAAATATTTTCTTTATAAAAAAAAACCAAAAAAAAGAAGGAAATCTTGCAAATGTCCTAGTTTCCTTTTTCTTACTCACTTGAATTTAACGATGAAAATCAATATAATCCATATGAGTTTACTCCAAATTCGTATGGATATTTTAACAACAAATTTTGTGTAGATAATTCAAATTTCGAACAACAAAATTTTCAAAACAATGACCAACCTTCGACTCTTGAAAATAGCATTGAAATGATTTCATCTTTACTCGAACTTTCTACACGAAAAAAATCAAGAGATAAATGATTTATGTAATTCTTATTTGTGTAATAACTCGAGTCAAGGATTTCAAAATTTGAATTCAATTCAATGCCAATTTAATTTCGAACTCCAAAATGAATTTCAAACTCAACATGAAAATGGAAACAACTTTTCAAACGAATTTGGCAATGGGAATAGTTTCGATTGCGATACGATTGAAAACTTTGGTTATCAACAAATTCAAAGTGAAAATTTTCAAATTAATAATCATGAATTTGATTTTGTTGACGAAATGGAAAAAGATAACGGGGATTTATTACTTGAAAAATACAAAACTTATCGTGAAAATCATAATCAAATATCAACCCACGAAGAATCAAATAATAATCTACCGTTTATCGAAATTGACAATTCTTTTTCTCAACAAGTCCAGATCAAAAAATTTTAAGTTAATAATTACAAATTTGACTTTGTTGAGCAAATGAATGAAATTTACGATGATCACATGAATTTGTTGATTAAAACATTGGAAAATTTTCGTGAGAAACAAAATCAAGTTTCAATGTGTGAGGAGTCAAACGATAATCCATCTTTTACCTAAATCGATGATTTTCAAACAACAACTTTTGAAACTGAAAATGATGATCTTAACGAAGTTGTTGAAAAGACGGTAATTGTGTTGGATTTCAATTCTTTTGAGGGTGAGAAACTCGATTTAAATTTCGATCTTCCTTTTTCTGAAAATTTGAATACACCAACTTTGAATTTTGAACTTGAGACATGTAATAAAGTTGTTGATAATCCAATAAAGGAAGACGAGTTTAATGAACATGAATTTTTTGGACTTTTGAATGACGAGTTGTTAAATTCCGAAGAGGAAGATGAAAATCACCATTTTGATTTTGAAATCAATAATTGTGAAAATGTTTCAATGATAAGCTTGAATTTCAAATTGGTGAAAATAAACTTGAACTTCAATCAATTGTTTTGTCGACCATGAAAATCATCGAAAATAAAACAACTCGTACGATTTTTAATAAAACGACATTCGTTTTTCCAAATCAACAATCAACTTCAAATTCTTTTACGATTTGGTTTTTCGTGCTTAAGCCGTGTCTCACACATTTGACGAGACAAATGAATTAGTCTTTGGAAGACCGTTTCATTTACTTTTTGACTGTATACTTTCTCATCTCTTGTAAATAGTAACCTTTCATGTAAATATAGGATTTTTATTTTATTTTTCTCCTTCCATTTGGGTTGACTGTGGGGACACAGTCAAAATCAAGTGTGGGGGGGACTCATCTTCATTTTTTTTCATGGTTTATTTTTGCTTCAAAATCAAAAAAAAAATATTAAAAAAAAAATCCCAAAAACAAATTTTCTTTTGTTTTATTTTTAAAGGAAACACTATAAGATAAATATATGGTTTTGGTTTATTAAACTGAAATTTTTAAAAAATTTATTTGTCTTAACAAAAATAAAAATGAAGTTTGATTACAGATAATAATGGTTTAACTAGTATATAGGAAGACTCATACATGTTAATTATGAAGTACATCCTAACTGAATATCTTTGTTTTAAAAAGTGGTTGATTTAAAGTAAAGGATATAACATTTTTTTTGCCTTCCAAGTTAAATGGTGCTAAGATGATTTTGCAAAACTCTCTCTCTCTCTCTTAAAAAAATATAAAAATAAAAAATAATAACATCCAAATATTCACTCTCATTTAAAAGTCCTCACGGTTATGCATGGGTGAATTACTTGGAATTTTTGATTATGTGTTTTCATACTCATTTAAAAGTCCTCACGGTTATGCATGTATGGAACACATGTAAAAAAAAACTTAATAAAAACCACCAATGGTCGATAGGTGTATGCACGAAAGTGTGTGCACTCGCCATGCTCTGTACTTCCCTCACATAAGCCCGAAAAGCAGTGCATGGGTGGTATATCTGGCCTCAGTTTACCTGAGCTAGGTGTGTAATTTTTCTTGCAAATAATGAGAGAGCAAGCAATTGAAATCATAGCACTATTTTTACTTAGTTGATTTGATTTGTTACTGAAAAAAAATGAAAATACCACTTTGATAAACTTTGATAATCAACTAAGGATCCATTTTATAATTACACTTTGTTATCAACCGAAACAACAAGTTAAACTATTGTTTATTTGTTATGATAACTTGATTTTTGTAGAAAATTTACAAGTAAATGACTTAAATTTTCAAGATAATGACCAAAACCAATACTTAACTTATTTGTGACGATTTAAAAATAAATCATTAATTTTGTAAATATTTCAAAAACTTGCATTCATCTCTTTGTAAATAAATCTTGCATTTTGTAAAATCCTGCATTTGGATTTTGTGGGTAGTATCCGCTGAAAACCCTCACGAGACAACACTCGTCCTACTGGGGACACCCAGAGGTTTAACGGCTTGTTGCATACGCTCAATGCAATCGTGCTTCCTACGAAAACGGATTTATCTTAATTTTAGTTTATTCGAGGACGAATAAAAAGATAAGTGTGGGGGTATTAGATGTGCACGTAAATGTGCATATTTTTACCACCATATTTAATCTATTTAAATTGAATAAATGATCATATTGGGTATTTTAACTTGTTTTAAACAAAATTCAAATTATTTGAAATTGCCACATATTCATCTTCATCCAGGGGCAAAATGGTCATTTTTGTGCATATATTAATTTGAGAAAATTTAATTGGAAATTTTTATATTATTTTGTAGGAAATTACACTCAATTACAAATGGGTTCATGAAGGAATATGCATGCACAAAATGAATACAAAGGAATGAAGATGGAAATAATTCAAAGTGAAGAACATGGAGGACCTCCCCTACCCACTACCTTAATGTACAAATTAAAGGCTAATGCACATGCTAAAAGACATTTAAAGCTTCATGTACATTTAAGTGGGGGATTATTAGAATACCCCTTATGTTTCATGTAGTGAATCTCTCCCTCTTAGTTAGTTAGTTTTAGTTTAGAAAATAAATCAAATCTCTTTTTCTTTCCATGGCTACTTAGCCATTTCTTCTCTTATGTAATTCTTTTTTTATGCTATGTTAATTATTGTTTCTTTTTAATTACATGTTCATTTCCTTTTATGTGAGTAGTGTAGATTTTCCTTTATGCAATTAGAATAGTTGTCTTTTCCATTACCTTTCATTTTCCTTTCTTTTTGATTTCATGTTGCTTTCTACATTTGTTAATTTGGTAACAAATATGAGAGCTTAATCCCTACAATTTAGGGGTAATGAAGCTCTCTAGTATGTAGATGCAACATTTTGATGTTTATGCTCTCTTTTTGTGCTTTAATGGAAACACTTGAAGTGGTTTAATGATGTTGTTTAGCTTTGAATTTGATAGTCTATGTTGTTCATAACAAATAGGCTATGCTTAAACAAACATAACACAAATTGCCTCTTCATCTAAATATGATTATGGCAAAGAAGTGAATGTTGAAATCGAAATTTGATAGCCTATATTTCTAAACAATAGTTAATAGGCTATGTGTAACGACCCGTAAATTTTCGATAATTAAAATAGCTAAATTTAATAAGATTTCGTGATTTAGTGTTAGAAAAAAAAATTGTAAGTCGTTTGGAATAATAATAACTAGAATGAAAAGCTACAAAATATTATCTAAGTTAATTATTTATGAATTGAATGAAATCCCAGATCAATTGAAATAATATGTAGTCAAAGGTAATTAAATGAATTTGTATTGTATAGGTAATTGTGACACTTGTTTGTAAATAATAAACTTATAAGTAATTAAAAGTTAACGGTGATAATTATTTAAGTTACATATTCATTTAGTTAGTCGAATTAAATTTGTGAACCAATTGCAATTGAAATGGAAGTTTATATATTAGTTGAGTGAATTATCTCTAACTGTAGTTAAATAATAATGTAGGGTTCATTTGATGTAATATAGTAAATCGACTGATAATGAAATTTTTATTTAAAAATCCAATATTGAAATCCGTCAAATATTGAACAATTAAATTGTTTAAATTTAATATTTGAAATTTATTGAATAATTGAATAACGGGAATCGAATAACTGTTTAATGAAAATGGTTGTTCTATAATTTGAATTAGTTAAATTTTATAAGTTCGTTTTGAATATTTCAAAAGATAGTGATTTAAGAATAATCAAATTTGTTTAAATTTAATATCACAAATGTTGAATAATTAAATTTCGAATTTGATATGATTAATTTGATATTGAAATTTTATATATGGAAATAGAGTGAATAATTGAAATTTGATTTAATATGATTCAAATTGGTTTCCAAAGTGAATGTAAGTTATATTGGGATTAAAATAGAGTTAATAAGATTTTAAAATTGGAATTTATTGGATAATTGAATAAACGGGGTTAATATGATTAAAAATGATTTGTAAAATTTTATTTTATCATATTGGAGTTATAGTGATGTCATAGAACTTTTAAAACTGAATTTAAAATTTATTTGTGAAAATTGAATATTTTAATATTTAATTATCGATTGAAAAATAACCAATTTTTGAACAGTCTCAGAATTGGACGAAACTAGTTCCATTAGATCCGTAATAATTTGTTATTATCGGATTTTAATTTTTGTAGCAATCGTAGTTTTTGTTTGACCATGGCAGCTCGAAACGCATCGAAATTGTTTTAATATTAATTTAACGAGTTAAAATAGTCATTTTTCAAACGGTCTCGGATTCCGACGAAACCTGTTTCATCGGATTCGTAACGTGATATTATTGTAAATTTTCAAATTTCGTGTCAATCGGATTTACCGTTTGTCCGGAGCAAGCCAAAATGCATAGAAATTAGTTGAATCGGTTTAATTTAAATTTGATCGTTTATTGCCGTAACTCGCATATACGATCGAATTAGCTTCCGAAACCTGTTCCATTGTGTCCGGAACGTGATGTATACCTTAGAAACGCCTGCCGGCACGCTTCATTTGGAGTTCGAAATTTTTTCGGTGAATAGTGTTTTTGCAATTTTCTATAAAAGGACCCATCCTCTTACATTTGCTCCAAACCCTAACTCTTTTTGACCAGCCGCCACTTTCATTTTCGAAGGCCAGAAATTGTCGAACTTCCTCCTCAATTATCTCCAAATCCGTGAAGAATTAGCAAAAACTCTCAACTACAAAGTTGTAGATCTCGACGAGATCTACAAATCCAACGGTCATGATCGTGATTGGGTCAACGGATCGTCGGGAAATTGACCACAAAGTCAACACATTTTTCACGTTTTTCCAGGCCGTAGATGGTCCAAGCTCCACCCCATGGCCGGCGCAGGTGGCTCTTGAGATGCTCTTCGATATGGCGTATCCCGATCGTCCTGGAAGTCGATGTATGGGTTGCGTGTATTAGGGTTTGGGGCGGCAATTGGGTTCGAGTGCGTACGCGTTTTCACACGTGAGGATGAAGGGGGAGGGGGTGCGGCCCAGATCTGCTATGCAGGAAATCAACGGTGATGATGGGGTGGGTTTTAAAATTTTAATTAAGCTGTAATTAATTTATATAAAAATTCGTGTTAACTTTAAACCTTCATAACTTTGTCATACGAGGTCGGAATTCGATAAAACTTTTTGCGTTGGAATCGTATCGACGAGCTCTTCGCATTTCAGCTGGATTGGAATCATTTGGAGCTAGAGAAATTTTTGAGTTAAATCGAACGTCGTTCAATTTGATTTAAAATCGAAAAATCAAAGTGAGTGTTTTATAACGCTCACAACGTACTAAATATCTTTATGCTAGTTAAATTGACATTATGAAGTGTTATGATTTTTATTTTTCGTTGTTTGAAAATTTAATTGTCATATAGATTGTCACTCGAATTAACCGTTGAAATTAAATTGACAGTTAAATTTAAATTGAAATTGAAATTGAATTGCGATTAAATTACCTGACATTGATAACTATGAAACTGCCATGTATTGTATTGTCTATTGGATGATGTATTTTGATGGATGTTATTGGTTGATATTTAAATGTTTGGATGTTTATTTGCTTATATATACTGTTATGCATACATATGACACTGTGATTGGTTTAAGTAATATATACTCATCCCTGACATTTAATTGAAATAAATAATTACTTGGCCATAGGATAGAAAATTATATACAGACACCGAATTGGCTAAATTAATAATTTTTAAAATCGTCAATTTGAAATTTATTTAAAGGGTTTGATTGAAAAGTTATAAATAGAAATAAATTTATAGAAATCGAATTTATCGAAAAATTGAGTTTGGAATGTCGAAATAAATTTTGGTTAAAAGAAATTGTTAAATAATATAAGTCGAGATTTTGAAATTTAAAGATTGGGATTCGATTGAATTTTAGAAATTGATTTGTTTAAAGATTTAACCTTAATTCGAGCTTTGAATATTACCAAGTAAAAGTGATATAAAAATGATATTTTGAAGTCGAGCTTGGGATTGAATTATATTTGAAATTTGGATTTAAACCCGAAAATTGATGTATAATTTTGTTAAGTGTTATAAATGGATATTTTGAAAAACCAAGCTCTAAATCGATATAAATTAAAATTGAATTAATTGAAAGTGAATATAAAATTGAATAAATTTGAAGTCAAGGTTGACATTGATTTGAATTGAAATCGAAATTGAATCGGTAGAATGGAAATTGAAATTGATTTGAATTGGGAAGTTATAATTGAAATGGATAATCAAAATTACTCTGTTATATAAACCATTTTGAATACTTAAACTATTTTAATCTATTTTTAATCTACTTAACCCACTTTAAATTATTTTAAACTAATTTATCTATTTTAAGTCCATTTTAAAGATTTTAAGTATTTTTAACTATTTTAATTATTTAAACTACTTAAAACTATTTTCTAAAAAAAAATTCAAGATGGTTAATAAGGTGAAATGTTATATTTAAACCTTGAATTTAAATACGAATTGAGTTAAATGAAGTTGCAATCTAAATTGAATTTCGAAATGATTTTGAAATCGAAATGAGATATTGATGTGGAAAAGATTTTGAAACGGAATCTTACATTTAAATAGATACGATGATATTTGAAATGGATTTGATTTTTGCAACGAATATGATATTTTGATATCAATTATGAATCGATTTGAAATGTAAAAGAGCCAACGGTGTAATAATACGTAGTTATTAAAGAGACCGGGATCGGATATGGACATACTCTCTGTCGATACCGAAAACCACTTTAATAACTATTATACGCGGAGTGTTGATCCAGAACGAAGTGGATGGTTTGGTGAACACGTTGACTGAAGAAAGAGAACGATTATTGGATGACCCCTGACATGACTAAAACAGGAGCCGCGCCGGGCCATTGAGGTTCGCCACCTCTAGCGGACACACTTCTTCGATACCATATCTATTACATTTGTGATGCGATTTGGGTGCACCCCTTGATTTGGGAGTGTTGTTTCGCGGTGTTGGGGTAGCTGCTGGCTATGTCCAACATCAGTCCGGATCACGCAACTACTAGTATCCTAGTTGGTATCGCCTCATGTACCTTGTCATACTGATTATCCTATTCGCGACCCCTACGTTATGTTTTGTGTTATACCTATGGGGTACCCTCTGATAACCACCAGTTTACGGTGGGGCTTACGGTGCTGTATAGACTATGGCATTATAAAAATGTGTTAAGGGGGATTATGGTAACGCCTTAGCGCTATTTTGATACTTTATATTACTGATAGACATTATCTACTTAGCGTACATTACTACATAGTAGATAGTTTAACGGATCCTTAAGAGATGGAAAATCCAGTAACATCTCTTAAGTTATTGCACGCACGTTGACACTGGATAGGAGATGTCAAACCCCGTAAACATCTCTGACGCCGTTACACTCATATTTATTTACGATTGATTTAACTTTCATAAGGATATTTTAGTCCTGACTCGAGTGTTTTGTCTTTTCATTACGCTCGGGTCAGTCCTGAGTTTTTCAGATTTTGAAGATCTATTCTGGAGGATGAAGACGAAGATTTGGTATACTATTACTATTATTACCCTTGAATCATGCTATCTGCTGCATTATTTTAATTGTTCTGTTATATATGTATAACTCTGATAAATGTTGTATAAATAATTGTCAAAGTATAGTAAACAGCTTCATGAACTGTTTATTTGATTATTATATTTTATCGTTCCGCTGCGAGATTCTGTGTTGTTTCATTTCCTTTATTTCTTTTCTTTTCTTTTCTTATTTACCCCAATAACTATCTGTCCTTTTTAATGGTTTGGAATCGACATGTGTATTTGATCGTCGGTTTAAACTGTCCAAAAAGGCGGGTCGTTATAGTTGGTATCAGAGCTTTGGTTTAGCGATAAACCTTGGCTCTAGTGGGGAATAACTCATTGAAATAGAGGTAAACTATATGAATGAGTTGAGTGTATATGAGAGAGCGTACTTGTTATTTGGTATAAAATGGTTTTATATTGTGTTAACTTTGTTCCGTTGAGTATTTATGAATTCTGGTCGATACTTGGGACGCCAAGGCGTCGATAGGAATTTCTAAACACTCGAATAGGACAAACCAACACAATATCGTTTTGGAATATATTTTATATAAAAGAATTATTTGAATATTTATTCATTTTGATTGAATTGATTGTTAGGAGATGATAATATTAGATTATTATCGTTATTGTTTGATCAGTCAATATTTACAAAAAAAAATTGATTAAATAATAATGGATTTAGAAATCAATTGATAATGTATATAAATGAATTTTAACTTGGATTTGGGAATTTAAATTCCGGTGTTTGAAATTGACTTACAAGAATTTGAAAAATATAATATGAGTATTATATGATAGTATAATTGAGTTGAAATTGTTTTCGAAGGATTTTTTTTATAATAAGTGTTATATTCCCTTCTCTTGACGCGAGAAAATGATTTCGATGATGAGTGCATGCATCATCGGCGTTTATTTTCGAGAGTCTGAGTGGGGGAGACCACTTAATAGCTTGTCTAAACCTTGTTTTGATTCAACTTTTATTTTATTTTGTATTCTCTATAGTATGATTTGATATATAAATTATATAAGTATATATTATTTCAAAACTTGATTTGAAATGAAACCGGGATTGGAATTCTTAAGTCCTTTAATAATTAATGATTTTTTTTAAATGATTGAAATGAATTTAGACTTGAATCGTTAAGGAACTTCTGAATTGTGAAATGAGAAATGAACCTAAGAGCTAAGTGAAAATATCAATTGAAGTAGAAATCCTTAGAATTAGGAAATTATGAACTTAAAATAAAATTGAAACTGTAAAACTCGCAAAGTATTAAATTTCATTCTATAACATAGATATAACTTACCAAAATATTTAAGAAGTTCAAAAATGTTATATGAATTGTTAATTGGATAATATACAAGTATAGGTTTGAATAATGAAATATGCATTTAATTAATGGTTTGCAAATATAAATAAAATTGTTAGTAAATAATTGGAATTTAAATTAACATTTAAAGGTGATTCACAATTATGTTAATATAAAATGGAAATACTATATGTGAATGTAAATGTGAAATTAAATTATAGTGAAATTTAAGTAATGACTTAAGAATTAATTAATTGAAATTTCAACTTTAAATGAAAAGAAGTTGTATGTTGTTTAACTACATTCTATTTGCATAACTATAACTTACCAAATACTTAAAAGGTTTAAAATGCTAATAAGGATAAGTAGAGAAATAATATACCAATGTGAGAGTGAATAATAAAATGTGAAGATCGATTGATAGTTGTAAATATAAAAGAAATTTAAGCTGTAAAATGAATGATATATATAAGAGAATGAGTAAAATTTAAAATTAATGAAATATAAAATTGGTAAATGGAAACTAATTAAATTTGAATATAACCAAATGTCAATAAACTTGGAAGTGTATGAAAAAAATTGACTTGGAAATGTATAATTGATTTAGTGTAGATCTTGGATGGATGTTAATGTTTGATATGCATTGGTTGTTAGATGGACTAAAAATGATTAAGTAGAATCCATTAATGTTAATGGAATTGAATAAACGGAATAAAATTTTAAGATAATTAAATTCAAATTTGAAGCAAAGTGAAATTAAATATATTTGAATTCAATTTAAATTGAAGCAAATTGACTTGAATATAAAATATGAATGAAACAAACTTGAATAAATCGGAAATAAATTGAATGTAAACCTATTGCATGGATGAATAAGAAAGTAAATGACTTTGTGTTTATGATTGTTCTTTAGAAAATTTGAAGTTTTGATGGTTTGGACTTTGAAATAATAAAAGCAAATTTTTGGAAAAAATCCAAAATTGTGCAATATATGCTGAAACGAAAACAACCATAACTTTTAAATGGCTGAACGGAATTCGACGATCTTTGACTTTTCGAAAAGATTAGAAACTATAGCACAACTTTTGTTTGGATAACTTGAGAAAATTCCTTCGTCTACTAGGTTAAAAACTTGAATGTTACTCGCTGTCCTGTGTAAAAATAAGTAAAATCAGTAGTATACACCCTTAGTATTTTCGCCATATCTTTTGACTGGTTTATCGGATTTTGATGATCTTACACTTTCTGGAAAGCTAAGAACTTAAGCTAAAACTTTTGTTTTATGTATTTTGTGTTTTGCTGTCGTTTAAATGGTCGAAAACGTGGGTGAACTTTGCTGACCTGCACAATGCATTGCCCAGGCTGAGGCGTATCCTCTAAGTAAAACGGCCATAATTTTTGAACGTATGGTCCGAATACGTTGATTTTGGACATTCCGAAAAGCCTGAAATGAATGCAACAACTTTTGTTTAGATTCTATTGCCGAATTTTATCGTTTAGGTGTCCTAAAACTAAGATTTATTTGCTGTCCTGAAATTGGAATCTCAGTTTTGAAGCTAAATATGTTATATATATGTTGTGTAGGCTAAGTATATCGATCTATCTTTATATGCATGGTTCTAACTTAGTTATTGAGTGTTTAGTAGGTGCGGATTGCGCTTGCTTCGCATTTGGAGCTCGCTTTCGCGCTATATTAGCCGTATATACTCGCTAACAATATATAAGGTACATATCTCAGATTACATATCGTATTTTTACACTTTTTCCCTGCGGGATGCCTCATCACTTGATGAGATGTATATTTGCGATATATATACTGTTATTTTTTTTTTCGATCGAGCCGCGCAAAGGAGACTCTGCCGAAATTTTCCGTAAAATCCGGGTGTTAGAAAATTTTTCAAGTTTTAAAAATTTTTTATAACTTGTTTTGATTACTAACTTTTAAAGTTAGGAAGCCGTTTGGAGTAACTTAGTGGAAGCGTAGTTATGACTTTATAAATGGAATTTCATTGTTTTATAAGCGGATAATTTTGAATAAAATATATCAAATGTTGAATTCTTTACTTAGTTCCTTTTCTCTTCTTTTTCCTTTTCGGGGACGAAAAGTTTTGAGTGGGGGAGAGTGTAATGACCTGTAAATTTTCGATAATTAAAATAGCTAAATTTTATAATATTTCGTGATTTAGTGTTAGAAAAAAAATTGTAAGTCGTTTGGAATAATAATAACTAGAATGAAAAGCAACAAAATATTATCTAAGTTAATTATTTATGAATTGAATGAAATCCCAGATCAATTGAAATAATATGTAGTCAAAGGTAATTGAATGAATTTGTATTGCATAGGTAATTGTGACACTTGTTTGTAAATAATAAACTTATAAGTAATTAAAAGTTAACGGTGATAATTATTTAAGTTACATATTCATTTAGTTAGTCGAATTAAATTTGTGAACCAATTGCAATTGAAATGGAAGTTTATATATTAGTTGAGTGAATTATCTCTAACTGTAGTTAAATAATAATGTAGGGTTCATTTGATGTAATATAGTAAATCGACTGATAATGAAATTTTTATATAAAAATCCAATATTGAAATCCGTCAAATATTGAACAATTAAATTGTTTAAATTTAATATTTGAAATTTATTGAATAATTGAATAACGGGAATCGAATAACTGTTTAATGAAAATGGTTGTTCTATAATTTGAATTAGTTAAATTTTATAAGTTCGTTTTGAATATTTCAAAAGATAATGATTTAAGAATAATCAAATTTGTTTAAATTTAATATCACAAATGTTGAATAATTAAATTCCGAATTTGATACGATTAATTTGATATTGAAATTTTATATATGGAAATAGAGTGAATAATTGAAATTTGATTTAATATGATTCAAATTGGTTTCCAAAGTGAATGTAAGTTATATTGGGATTAAAATAGAGTTAATAAGATTTTAAAATTGGAATTTATTGGATAATTGAATAAACGGGGTTAATATGATTAAAAATGATTTGTAAAATTTTATTTTATCATATTGGAGTTATAGTGATGTTATAGAACTTTTAAAACTTAATTTAAAATTTATTTGTGAAAATTGAATATTTTAATATTTAATTATCGACTGAAAAATAGCCAATTTTTGAACAGTCTCAGAATTGGACGAAACTAGTTCCATTAGATCCATAATAATTTGTTATTATCGGATTTCAATTTTCGTACCAATCGGAGTTTTCGTTTGACCATGGCAGCTCGAAACGCATCGAAATTGTTTTAATATTAATTTAACGAGTTAAAATAGTCATTTTTCAAACGGTCTCGGATTCCGACGAAACCTGTTTCATCGGATCCGTAACGTGATATTATTGTAAGGTTTCAAATTTCGTGTCAATCGGATTTACCGTTTGTCCGGAGCAAGCCAAAACGCATAGAAATTAGTTGAATCGGTTTAATTTAAATTTGATCGTTTATTGCCGTAACTCGCACATACGATCGAAATAGCTTTCGAAACCTGTTCCATTGTGTCCGAAACATAAGGTAAACCTTAGAAACGCCTGCCGGCACGCTTCTTTTGGAGTTCGAAAATTTTTCGGTGAATAGTGTTTTTGCAATTTTCTATAAAAGGACCCATCCTCTTCCATTTGCTCCAAACCCTAACTCTTTTTGACCAGCCGCCACTTTCATTTTCGAAGGCCAGAAATTGTCGAACTTCCTCCTCAATTATCTCCAAATCCGTGAAGAATTAGCAAAAACTCTCAACTACAAAGTTGTAGATCTCGACGAGATCTACAAATCCAACGGTCATGATCGTGATTGGGTCAACGGATCGTCGGGAAATTGACCACAAAGTCAACACGTTTTTCACATTTTTCTAGGCCGTAGATGGGCCGAGCTCAACCCCCTGGCCGGCGCAGGTGGCTCTTGAGATGCTCTTCGATATGGCGTATCCCGATCGTCCTAGAAGTCGATGTATGGGTTGCGTGTATTAGGGTTTGGGGCGGCAATTGGGTTCGAGCGCGTACACGTTTTCACGCGTGAGGAAGAAGGGGGAGGGGGGCGCGGCCCAGATCTGCTATGCAGGAAATCAACGGTGATGATGGGGTGGGTTTTAAAATTTTAATTAAGCTTTAATTAATTTATATAAAAATTCGTGTTAAATTTAAACCATCATAACTTTGTCATACGAGGTCGGAATTCAACAAAACTTTTTGCGTTGGAACTGTATCGACGAGCTCTTCGCATTGCAACTGGATTGGAATCATTTGGAGCTAGAGAAATTTTTGAGTTAAATCGAACGTCGTTCGATTTGATTTAAAATCGAAAAAATCAAAGTGAGTGTTTTATAACGCTCACAACGTACTAAATATCTTTATGCTAGTTAAATTGACATAACGAAGTGTTATGATTTTTATTTGTCGTTGTTTGAAAATTTAGTTGTCATATAGATTGTCACTCGAATTAACCGTTGAAATTAAATTGACAGTTAAATTTAAATTGAAATTGAAATTGAATTGCGATTAAATTACCTGACATTGATAACTATGAAACTGCCATGAATTGTATTGTCTATTGGATGATGTATTTTGATGGATGTTATTGGTTGATATTTAAATGTTTGGATGTTTATTTGCTTATATAAACTGTTATGCATACATATGACACTGTGATTGGTTTAAGTAATATATACTCATCCCTGACATTTAATTGAAATAAATAATTACTTGGCCATAGGATAGAAAATTATATACGGACACCGAATTGGCTAAATTAATAATTTTTAAAATCGTCGATTTGAAATTTATTTAAAGGGTTTGATTTAAAAGTTATAAATAGAAATAAATTTATAGAAATCGAATTTATCGAAAAATTGAGTTTGGAATGTCGAAATAAATTTTGGTTAAAAGAAATTGTTAAATAATATAAGTCGAGATTTTGAAATTTAAAGATTGGGATTCGATTGAATTTCGGAAATTGATTTGTTTAAAGATTTAACCTTAATTCGAGCTTTGAATACTACCAAGTAAAAGTGATATAAAACTGATATTTTGAAGTCGATCTTGGGATTGAATTATATTTGAAATTTGGATTTAAACTCGAAAATTGATGGATAATTTTGTTAAGTGTTATAAATGGATACTTTGAAAAACCAAGCTCTAAATCGATATAAATTGAAATTGAATTAATTGAAAGTGAATATAAAATTGAATAAATTTGAAGTCAAGGTTGACATTGATTTGAATTGTAATCGAAATTGAATCGGTAGAATGGAAATTGAAATTGATTTGAATTGGGAAGTTATAATTTTAATGGATAATCGAAATTACTCTGTTACATAAACCATTTTGAATACTTAAACTATTTTAATCTATTTTTAATCTACTTAACCCAATTTAAATTATTTTAAACTAATTTATCTATTTTAAATCCATTTTAAAGATTTTAAGTATTTTTAACTATTTTAATTATTTAAACTACTTTTAAACTACTTAAAACTATTTTCTAAAAAAAAAAATTTCAAGATGGTTAATAAGGTGAAATGTTATATTTAAACCTTGAATTTAAATACGAATTGAGTTAAATGAAGTTGCAATCTAAATTGAATTTCGAAATGATTTTGAAATCGAAATGAGATATTGATGTGGAAAAGATTTTGAAACGGAATCTTACATTTAAATAGATACGATGATATTTGAAATGGATTTGATTTTTGAAGCGAATATGATATTTTGATATCAATTATGAATCGATTTGAAATGTAAAAGAGCCAACGGTGTAATAATACGTAGTTATTAAAGAGACCGGGATCGGATATGGACATACTCTCTGTCGATACCGAAAACCACTTTAATAACTATTATACGCGGAGTGTTGATCCAGAATGAAGTGGATGGTTTGGTGAGCGCATTGACTGAAGAAAGAGAACGATTATTGGATGACCCCTGACATGACTAAAACAGGAGCCGCGCCGGGCCATTGAGGTTCGCCACCTCTAGTGGACACGCTTCTTCGATACCATATCTATTACATTTTTGATGCGATTTGGGTGCACCCCTTGACTTGGGAGTGTTGTTTCGCGGTGTTGGGGTAGCTGCTGGCTATGCCCAATATCAATCCGGATCACGCAACTATTAGTATCCTAATTGGTATCGCCTCATGTACCTTGTCATACTGATTATCCTATTCGCGACCCCTACGTTATGTTTTGTGTTATACTTATGGGGTACCCTCTGATAACCACCAGTTTACGGTGGGGCTTACGGTGCTATATAGACTATGGCATTATAAAAATGCGTTAAGGGGGATTATGGTAACGCCTTAATGCTATTTTGATACTTTATATTACTGATAGACATTATCTACTTAGCGTACATTACTACATAGTAGATAGTTTAATGGATCCTTAAGAGATGGAAAATCCCGTAACATCTCTTAAGTTATTGCACGCACGTTGACACTAGATAGGAGATGTCAAACCCCGTAAACATCTCTGACGCCGTTACACTCATATTTATTTACGATTGATTTAACTTTCATAAGGATATTTTAGTCCCGACTCGAGTGTTTTGTCTTTTCATTACGCTCGGGTCAATCCTGGGTTTTTCAGATTTTGAAGATCTACTCTGGAGAATGAAGACGAAGATTTGGTATACTATTACTATTATTACCCTTGAATCATGCTATCTGCTGCATTATTTTAATTGTTCTGTTATATATGTATAACTCTGATAAATGTTGTATAAATAATTGTCAAAGTATAGTAAACAGCTTCATGAACTGTTTATTTGATTATTATATTTTATCGTTCCGCTGCGAGATTCTGTGTTGTTTCATTTCCTTTATTTCTTTTCTTTTCTTTTCTTATTTACCCCAATAATTATCTACCCTTTTTAATGGTTTGGAATCGACATGTGTATTTGATCGTCGGTTTAAACTGTCCAAAAAGGCGGGTCGTTACACTATGCTTAAAATAGATTTTTATTTCAACTTTGTTGTCATATTTCATGAGAGTTAAATGTGTATTAGTGGTTGTGTTATAGTTTGATGGTTTATATTGAGCTAATTAATAGCAAAAATATACCATACTTATGATAAGCACATCAACTAATTCACTAATGACAAGAAAAGAGAGATCATAACTTCATTTTGTTGATTTATATGATCTAGAGAGTGGATTTATCTCTAAATTGTTCTTTTAACTCTCATATTTTTATCATTTTCTTTTGCTAGTTTCTTACATTCCTAGCTATTCACTCTCGACTTCGGTATAATTTGATTGAGTAGGAAATTTAAATCAACAATTCCCTGTGGATCGACCCGTATTCGCCGCGTGCTACATTCGTAGACCGTGCGCTTGCGGTTATTTTTAATTCAAAATTCGTTCGATGGTTTTCTAACCCGATAGAACTTCCGTCGACGAACATACGGCAAGGTTAGATACATTGATATACAGAAACACATGAATATGGAAAAATTTAAAACGACAAACAAATTTCACATTCCATTTCAAAATATTTCAAATTCATTACATAATCCTGGTATGCAGAACACGTTCGGATAACATATAATTAATAAAAATTATGCCAAGTGTGACATATGAAGATGCCCCCTTGGTTGATCAGAGTACATAATAAGGCAATAAAAAAAGATTTCCTTTACAACCAGAATACAACGTAGTGAAAAAAGAATCTAAGTAGCTTGCATGTCTCCTTCACGTCTTCGGAAGCTATATCCGTCTAAAAGAAAATCTGGAAACCTTAACCCTCAAACTACTCAAATTAAATTGGGTATAAGAGAGTTTAAGGGGAAAAAACTTCGAGTTAGACATAAAGCCTGGTATGAATAATAATCTACCATTTCAGACAATTTAGATATCTAGTGAGGCAACGCTACTTAGTGGAACGAGCTTTCCCCTCACTAGTATACTAAAACCTTTATAAAACCATATATTATGCTCCTATATCCACAACAATTAAAATAATTCAATGCAATATGATGATATGTAAAAAGGTAAATTAATTCTGGATTACCCATCCCCATTCATTCTGACTATCTGTCTTATTTATAGTTTCTAGGGAAACTATTAACCTATTAGTTTTCATGGGCTTACTAATAACCTGTGAAATATTTACGAACCCCCTGTTTTATTTCATAGTTTTCATGGGATCACTAAGAACCTATTGGTAACTCCAATATTTTTTCTCTTATCCTAGTTTTTATGGGCTGACTAGGAACCTATTGACTTCTGTCAATATCTTAATCTGGATATAGTTTTCATGTGCTAACTACAAACCTATTGGCCCCTGTAAATATCAAATCATAGTTTTCATGGGCTGACTATAAACCTATTTGCCCTTGCCAATATCTTTTCCTTTACACAGTTTTCATGGGCTTACTGTGAACATATTGGCCCTTGCTAGTATCTTTAATTATATTTTAGTATCCTTAAATTATATTCACTATTGGGTCAACCTAGCTGGTTATTCTGCCTTCCCCAAAGTACCGTTATGGGTTCAAAACAATGTGAATAAATATACAAAGAAGCAATCATAACAACAAAATAATGCCAACATTCGTGGTTGAATATGCTTGATATCATTTTATATAAAACTTGGTTAATCCATTTAACCTATTAATCAAGGAAAACTTCTTCAAAAACTTCATTTCAAAACTCTTTATTTATGCCATGGTTTTTCCTTTAAAATGAGATTGGATTATATGTCTTAAAACATCACTTTCGAAACCACTGGATGACCTCCATCGAAAGCATAGAAAACCTCTTTTCAAAACTCTAAGCATATACCTTTCGAAGCTTTATAAATCAATCCTTTCAAAACCAAAATATACCTTTAGCAAGTATCAATATATTATTTTAAAACATAGCTTCGAAACCAATGAAAGTACCCCTTTCAAAAGTATTGCGTTTACTTTTAAAACGTCTTTTGGGTCAAAGTGTTTACACATGAAAGTATTCTTTCGAAACCTCTAATAAAATTATTTGAGGAAAAGTAGATGGTGTCAGAACCATCTGTTCAAAAGCTCAAAACCTTTGAGTAAAACTTTGAACGATAGCATCGAAACCCCATTCGACACTATCACCTTCAAAACCCCAAAACACTTTCAAAAGAATTTAAGAAAGGACTTGGTATAAGTTTAAAACAAAGGCACCCTTCGAAAGCACTGATGAACTTTAATACACTCGAAAGGCACATGAACGGCGGGAGGTTTTGATTAGGTCGGAACCGTCATCTTTGAAAGTCTTATTTAAAAATAAAGGAACTCATTCGAAAGCTCCTACTTTAAACCATAGTATAGCAACTTCCTTCGAAATCTATTAAGAAAACCCCTTTCGAAAACATATGTTTGACTACGTCGAAAGCTTTAAGTAAAATAAAGCAGGCACATAACACTTGAAAACAAAACTAAGGTTTCGACCCATCAGAAGCATTGCTTTTGACACAATTGCTTCCTCCTTTCCTCTAATCACAACGTATCATCTAAGCGACCCACACGGTCGGAAAAACCAAAAACAGTTCATATTTCCTAGTTTGTATTGCGTAGGCGTACCTTATTTAGCATTTTAAGCAAGTGGCTTATTTAATTTTAGCATTAGCGCGCCCAAAATCCCGCTATACAATCTTCTGGTACCTGTACTTACTCAGTTTATAAACATTAGTAACATATTTATGGAAATTCATAACATTGCATTCATTTAAGCAACTACAACACTCAAAATCATAAGTAATGCAATATAATAACTTCATAACAAATTTATAAAGTTTCCAAACTAGTTCCATTTGTTTATAACTGACATAAATTCTGTTTGCATTCAACTTTAAGTAGGTTACGGCACATTTACTTAACTCCGATTCATAATTATATCCCAAACAAACCCATTTTCAATTTAGTTTGATTTCAACAATCAATTTCTGCTTTTTATCAATTCAAAACCATATTTTATAAACAACGTATACAAGCATTTTGTATAAACAATTGATACGGTTCCAATTAAATCCAATTGCTTTTACTCCATTTATACATCTTATCCAAATCGGAATGAATTTCAATATCATTCTTTTTATATTCAATTTATTCTTAATCCGAACTATTTTGTATTCATGGCAATTTATTCAAAAATAAATTATTTCATGCAAATTCGACAATATCCATTCAACAAACAATTTTTTTTAGTTTTATAACTGTTTTAAAATTGATTCCAACTCAAGTTATATGAAATTTCATTCCATTCTAATTTATTTCTTAAACCATATCTTTGCATTGATCGCATTTTCACATTGATTTTATTCAAACCCATTTTTATTAAGCTCAACAATTGAATTAAAATTTAACAATCATGTCCCAAATTTATATAAGTCATGCTTCATTGAATTTTAGACTTAAGTTAATTTACTTCAAATTATTTAACTTTCATAACTTAAGTTTATTTCATTTGCCCATAAATTCTTTTCCAATTTAATTTGATTTTATTTAATTCAAATCTCTTTCATTTACTTCTTAGCTCAATTAATTATTTCATTTAAAAATTTCAATTCCCATGTTCAATTCATTCTCGAACTTATTTAACTTATTACAAGACCATTATCACTTTATTTATACACAATTGGATTATGTTTGCACTTCTAACCATTTATATTTAATCCAGTTCATTTTACAATCTAACCAAACCAAGTTGAATTTTAGATATATAACTCAAGTTCTCTTTCTACCATTCACTTAAATTCACAGCCCAATATTATTAATTTACCATTCAACTTCTATTTGACCAATCCAAAGTTTATCCACATATTCATGTTACTAATTTATCCCAAATTAGTTTATTCCCAATTTATAATTCAATACATGATTTTTAGCTTCAAAATTTCTTCATGTAAATTTCTTTTGGTTCAATTTTATTTTATAATTCAGGTTTGGATTTCTATTCATTTTCCAGATTCAAACAATTCTATTGACTTATTTATTCCATCTTAACTTTATAAGTCCACTTCTTATTTATCCTCACACTTCCATTTATTACCAATTAACCATATTCCCATTTTTATTTTACTTCGGGCTTATACATTTTTACTTAGCCAATTATATTTTTTTATTTCATCGCTACTCACTTATTTTATAAGCTCTCGAAGTCTTATTAATTCAAATTCAATTTCACTTAGCTTACATTAAATTCATCTTCATTTCACTGTTATGAATTTTACTCAAGTGAGAGTTTTTATGATAATATCATCTATATCTCAATTTAATCCATCTTCATTCAAATTTAAACATTAACTTAGCTTAAGATAATTCCAGTTCAATCAAAGTGCCCAATCCAATTAAATTTGCTATTCACTATCCATTCACAACACTTTACCAATCCATTTTATTAAATGAACTTTCACTTCCATCAAAATCACCTTTCCATAAATTTTAAATCTTAAGTTTATTCATTTA
The DNA here is from genome assembly GCA_030765085.1 of Allium cepa. Classification (NCBI taxonomy): domain Eukaryota; kingdom Viridiplantae; phylum Streptophyta; class Magnoliopsida; order Asparagales; family Amaryllidaceae; genus Allium; species Allium cepa. The sequence continues at coordinate 1,022,530,816 of CM060931.1, read as the reverse complement.
TTGCAACTTCTTACTTGAATTCATTGCAATTGATTTGATACTCATCTAGATCAAATCCTATGTAATTTAATTAGCCATTGTAAATTTTGTTAAGATAACATTCAAGGCCAATTTATTCCATCCATACTTGATTTGGATTTTATTTGTAACTTCAAATTACCTTTACTTTAGTCCAATTCCAAAACAATTTCAATTCATATATAATTTACTTACCATGCAATGGAATTTCTATTTACACCCTCGGTTTCATCACTAAATTCCATTCTTAATTCCAATTACAATTTAAATCAAATACAACTGAATTTATTTTCCAGTTTTAATTCAATTTACTTTCATCTCATAACTTGAATAAATTTCAATCCACTTCAAGTTTTATTTCTCATTTCAATTTCATTTAAAATCTACTAACTTATTCTTTCCAAATCATTAATTAAATTTCAAGTTTAAAATTTTAATCCAAGTTAAATTTCCATCTTTAACCTTTCACTTTAAACTTAATTCCAAAATCCAACATTTGATTTTTTTTCTTCCTTGATTAGATAACTATTTAATCATCTCATAAGTCTAAATATAGCATCCAAACATCCAAGTTATAATAATAATTCAAAAATATTCTTTTTATATCAAAATATATTTTGGATGAAATTATTTCATTCATCCCCTTTTAAAATCAATATTGTGTCGAATCGTTCTATTCAAGCGTTTAGAAACCCCTTCGGCACAGTTGTGCAGACCGTGCTGACGAAGGTTCATATACCACTCAATAAATCAATCAACACAATATAAAACTATTTTATATTCACTAACAAATACGCACTCATATCTATATACGCTCAAACTCATTCTAGAGTACTACTGACTCTATCTCTAATGAGTAATTCCCACCAGAGCCAAGGTTCTCGCTTAACCTTTCAGCTCTGATACCAAGTGTAAAGGCCCGCAAATCCGTACCCCTTTGAGCTGACAAAATCCCACAACACAATAGCTCAAAGTGGCACAAAAGTACGAGTCTTCGGGTTAAAGAAGAAGGAGGTAGAAGAAGAAGAAAAGAAGCAACATCAGAATCTCACAATCGCAGCGGAACAAAATATAATATATAATAACAGCTTTTAAATACAAAGAATCTGTACTGTCATATATATACGTACATACCATATCAGAGTACATCAATCAATCATACATGTCCATACACATCGGAAATAATAGACAAATACGGGAATACGCTCTGTCATCCAGCTCGTCTCCTGAGCTCCATCATATAACCTGAATCTGTTTAACTCGGTCTGACCCGAGCATCATATAAAACAACACCCGAGTCAGTCTGGAAAACCAGCGTGAGAAAATCACACCCAATTGGATTATTAAAGTTTGAAAAAAATCCTTTGAAAACAAAAGCATCTCGTAAGACCACGCCACAAATAAACATGTCGGGTTTTTACCTTACGATAGCTAAAACAATTTTTATTAAAGTTCTCTGATATTATAATAGTGTCTATAGAAAGTAAAATAGAATCTAGCTGAAATGCTTGCATCTCACGTTTCAGCAATAGTTGGGCACAATCAAAACCGTACAGGTGCTTATTGGAGTTTGGATCCCATACAATGGCAGGGCTACTGGGGTACCGCCCGTCACAGCACCTGGTCTAGATCAGAGTACCGATGATTACTTCCTTCATCCCCTGCAACACAAGGCCGGAACCATTCCTTACTGAACAGTCCCGAACAAGATAAACCCCATGGTTGGCGCGACCAACCACCCACTAAACCGAATAAAAAGGGACATCTAGACAGTGGAAATATCTTGTCCTGCTTGGGCATGACCCACCTAACCTTGCTGCACCTCCCCTGTTTTAGCCATTCCCGGTTGATGAGGCTTGAGGTTAAACGTTACCTTTTAAGAACGCATCACTTAGAATGCTCATCGTCCACCTGACGATGTTCTGAAAGCATTCAATCCATACAAGTTGCCATGGGTCTGGACAAACCGAATCACCGTCTTCAACTCTTCACGGTCTTCATTCGTAAACGTTCAAACCGGATCGAAGTGGTTTTCGGATAATTAAATCCGATCCAGGACTCTTCGAAACGATCAGCGCATTTGTCCAATATTGATAGTCGGTTATTTAACTATCAATTATTCACACACAAGCAACCATCAAATAATTCCCACAATTATTTACCTCAATTATCATACAGATAATATTTTCATTTAACCCATTTGGAATAAAATTTTCAAGCCCTTTATTCCCATGAAATCACTTAATTGATTTCTTTTACTTACTCCATTAATTTACCCTTTGGAAATATCATTTATTTCTCATTCACTTTCAAAAATCAATTTACACTTTCCTTATATAATTTCTCAAATTCACTTTCTCCTCTTAATAAGATTTCTCCTAAATCTTATCCCATTTAAATTAATTTGTTTACCATCACAAGAGGATTTTAATTGGATTTTAAAAACATTTTGAAAACATATAGATTTATAAAATAAGAAGTAATATTAAATATTTAAATTTATATCTAGCTATTTATAAGTTTCAAAGCTAGTTTTAGAAAACTTAGAGTTTATAATAAATAATAGCTAAGCCTTTCAGAATAACTAATTCGAAAATATTTTACATTCAAATAATAGTTTATAAAAAGATTTATATAGTATAGTAATTTAAAATATTCTTTTTTAAAATAAATTATGATTTTAGAAAAACCCAATATTCATTTATAAATACCTCTTGTCCACATTCATCTTTGGAAATATCTTGCTTTTTCCATTCAATAAATTTCATATCTCATTTATAAATTCCATTCATGAATTTATAAAATATCCTGGAGTTCCATTTATTTATAAATTAGTTTATTTAAAAATTCATCATTTTTAAATTTTATCCTTATCATTTCTCATATTTCTTCTTAGGTTAAATTCCATTCCATTTAATACAATTTCCCCTTTTTATTCCATAATAAAATTTCTTTTTTTGATTCTTAATAAAAAAAATTCCTTATTTGTACTTCTTATCAACATCTTCTTTTTATTTCCTTAAATAAATTTTCCCTTTTCATTTCTCGTTAATATTCTTCTTAGTTTCCTTAATAGAACTCCATTTTTTTTTTATAAAATTTCGTTTACTTCAATTCAATTTAACTTCTACAATTTTCTTCGAGTTTGAACATATAATTTAAATTGTCCAAAACTCATTTTTCCCATTAAGCATAAATATACTTTTATCTTCCTTAAAATTTCAATAGAAGTAAATTCAAATGCTAAATTAAATATTTCTCTTCAAGTTCCATTTAACTTCCTTTAATTAAATTATTTATAGAATTTTATTCAAATTTTAACTTCCAATGTAATTTAACAGTTAATAATTCAATTCATATATAAATCCATATCAATCCATCCAACCTGTCATATAACAACACATATATATAATCAATAAACATTTTTGAGGAATCCTGTTGGATCCCTCCAACCTGTTTCCCTGCATCCACAGATGTTAGCACAATAAAATACCAATTCCACTTCAATGTGGAATATTGCAGTATATGGGTTTAATATCCTAACATCCGCTTGTTACGCGGTGTAGAAAGTCTATTTAATTATTCACTACTTTCAACTATCATTCAACCAATTCAACAATTAAATTTAGATTTCAACAATTTAAATTTTAAACTCAACTGAGTGAGATTAACTCACCTTTGATTTTGGTTTTGCCAAACCGATCCAATCCTGACTCGTTTCCATATTTTTGACCTTGAATAACAATTGCATGGATTTTATTAATATGTTGAAACAATCAGATGATAAATTTATCGTTTAATATTTTAATTAACTCACAATTTATTTAAACTATTTATTTTCCGACTATTAACCTTATATAACCAATTATATGTTTTGTCTATTATACTATACAATATTTATTTCCATCACCCTCTGATTTTCTGTAACCTATTTATATATATGTGTGTTTATATTTAAATTGGGCATATACTTACTGTTCATATACTTACTCATATACTTACTGTTAATTATCCATATGTATATATAAATATCTACTCTAATTTTGAAAACAAATAAAATAAAAATAAAATCGCAGATATACCTCACATCGTTGCCCAGATCGATCTCGATCGCCGCTCGTTGCCACGGTGACCAAACCCACGTGCGTAAGCCTGCTCGCTGCCTATCCCACCATCGCCCCTGTCGATCAAATTTCCAGCAACCACTTCATCTACAGTCGCTGCCGTGATTCGCGTGTTCGAGCATGCGAAATCCATCGACCACCATACTCGCGAACAACCACACTGCCTCCAAATCGAGCAACTGCGAACCCCACACCGAGTCACTGCCGCCTCATCTTCGTCGTCGTCTCATCAACACACGCCGCTGCCATGAAATCGCGATCTCCTCTACTCGACCTAGCTTCCAGAAATCACGGCTTCGGCCATTTTGCACGAACGCGAATCGATTTAGGGTTCTCTCTTAGTTTTTTTTTTTTTTTGAAAAAAACAAATTCAAAATTAAGAGAAAGAACGGGGAGCAAGGAAGAAACAGAGGCACGATTTGTTCGTCCTCAAATCACTCTTTTTTATTTCCGTTTCGAACAGCTTCCCAGAACTACGAAGGAAAAAGAGGAGTCATCATTTTCTTTGATTAAATCTAGGAACGAAGGAGAAGAAAAATATAGACGCCATTTTATTTCTTGATTTAGAACTGAGAAGGTAAGAAAGCATTGCGACATAAGTAAAGGGGTTGTCGGCTTGCCTCAGAAGATAGAGTGGAATAGGTCGGCAAAGAAAATATAGGGTTGCTGATGGGAAAGGTTTGACAGATGAAAAGACGAAAGATATTTAAATTTAAAACGATTAATTATTGTCTAGACGTTTCTATCTCGTACGGTCACACGGTAGCTCTGAAAGTTACGAAATCTGAAATCCCGCAATAAGTCAATATTACGGATCCAATGGAACTGGTTTCGTCAAAATCCGAGACTGTGCCTCGGAAGGCTATTTTTAAATATTAACTTAAACGATGTAAATTTAAAATTGAACAAACGACAGTTAAATTCAATTTTAATCCATCCATTTCTTTCGGTATTATCAATATAAATTTATAAGCCGTTAAAATATTTTCAACAAGCTTACAATTCCAGATTTAAATATTTTACCTAATTGTCAATTACTATTTAATTTATTCAATTAATGATTATATTTAAATCTTGAATCACTTTTATATTAAATAAAACCAAACCGTTCATATTAAAATCAAATTAAAGTTCAAATTAGTTATTTAAATCCAATTTAAATATTATAAATTAGCCGTCAAAAATCCGGGTCGTTATATAAAGTGTGTGTTTGTTTTATAAACCAAAGATTTCCTGCTTTGCTGTCGAATAAGAGCTTTCGACTTGGTTGCTTTCGACCAGATCAAATGTTTAAAATAAAGGTTTAAAACCTTTCGACATAGTTAAAAGGTTATCGCTGTTTTATCGCTATTTTGTTTTAAAACCTTTCGACACAGTCGAAAGGTTACCGCCGCTACATTTGTTTTTTTTTTGAAATTATAAACAAAGACGGAAGGTTTTCTTGTTTTAAAACTAGCCGCTTCTCCATGCTTTCGAAAGAGAGCTTTCGACTTAGGTGATTTACCCTTGTTTTATAAATTGAAGCATAACCCAAAGCTTTCGAAGGAACTGTTTTAAAGGCAGAGGCCAAAGGTTTTAAATGGTATGTTTAAAGCTTTTGAAGTAGAGCTTTCGACAAAGCCTAAAGGTTGCTTCCAATCGAGTCGAAAGGTTTTAAAAGTAGATTTCCATTTGTTTTAAATTTAACCTAGCAAGTCTTCGAAAGGTTTAAGTTGAATGATTTCGAAAGGTTTGAGTTTAATGATTTTGAAAGGTTTTAGTTGAATGGTTTCGAAAGGTATGATGAATGGTTTTGAAAGGTTTAGTTTATTAGGTTTAAAGGTCTAAATTCAATGATTTCGAAAGGTTTTAATTCAATGGTTTTGAAAGGTTGAGATGGATGGTTTTCCAAGGTTTTTCTAAGGCATTATTTTAGAATGATTTTAAAGAAGGACGTCTAAAGATCTAATTCTTTCAAAAGGTTTACTCGCCAATGGTTTTGAAAGGTTTTGAAAGGTTTGATGAATGGTTTTCTAAGGTAAGGCTTTGGCCTACTGGCCTAGGTAATTAAAAAGTTTTCACTTGGTTTTGGAAAGAGGTACTTTCAAAGATTTAGAAAAAGTACTTTTAGATGGTTAAATGTTTTCATCAACTAAATTTTGAATATATATATATATATATATATATATATATATATATAACATGGCAATATGATTTTGAGTAAGGCATAAAGAATATGCAATTTCCTTGTGTAAGTCGGATTTAAAGGTTTTAAGTCACTTTGAAAATGTTTTCAAGAAAAATTATGGGAGGGGATCCCCAAGGGAAAATGACTTAGATATTAGAATACCAGAAGGGATTGGTATAGGGTCGCGCCCATTATGGGAGGGGATCCCCAACAGATAGTTCATTATTTCCTAATTTTTATGTATTTTACATAATGATGATTTACAGTGTTTAATCAGTTTTGATTGCAGGAAAAGGTTTAACAAAGATATGATTTAAAAGGATGTTAGTGAGGGTAAACCCATTCTGCTAAGCGGTATATATATATATATATATATATATATTCCGAGATGTATAGTATTATTCATACCAGACTTTTTATTTCCAACTCGAAGTTTATATTTTCCCCTTAAACTCTCGGGTGCTGAAAATTAATTTGAGTAGGCTGAGGGGTTAAGTTCTTTTCAGATTTTAGTAGGATGACGAATAAGGCTACCAGAGGCTTGGAGGAGGCAAATAGATAGCAATTTAGGAGTTGCGGTTCTTATTTTATGTTCTGATGTATTTCCGTTGTGTTTTCATTAAGTCTATTATGACTCTATGACTCTGATCACCGAAGGGGGTATCTTCGTATACCACTCTTGACATATTTGTAATAAGTATATTTTATCGGCGCCTGAGGATGAATTTGGGATTATGTGTTGGGAATGTGAAACATTTGATTTTGAAATGTAATAAAGTAAAATTTATTTCTGAAATACGTGTTTTGTTTTATATTCAAGTGCTTGTGATATTATTGATACCATTAACATAGCCGTATTTAGTTGCCGGAAGCAAATACTATAGGTTACTGCAGCATCTATCACGTTTTTTAGGCCTCTAGATAGAGGACGTTACTTCTTGATATCAGAGCATGGTTTATGAAATACATTAACTAAAAATGGTTTTGAAAACATAATCCTTAGTAATTATAGCTAAGATTGGGGTATGAGATAACGCTAGAGTAACGTACTTGGTTTTGCTATATATATAAGTATACGCTACATTTCTAGAGTCCTATCTTAGTTAGGCTATTCATCTATATATCATGAGGCCTAAATACAAATATGGAAGGAAGAGGAAGCATAGTTAACCGTGGAGGAGAGAGCACCACCATTAATGGAAATGCCGGACTAAATGTTGAAAGAGGTCTAGGTCGGGCTCCAATGAAAAATGTTGGTGCTGGGGTTCCCCAAGTTGACATGGGAGCCATGTATCGATTCTTTGTAAATATGATGCAAGCTAGAATTGAAGTTGGAGTTGTTGGAGGAAATGCTGCTGGAGGTGGAGTTCAGGAAGTTTCGATGGTCGACTAATTTGTTAACTAGAGCGGAGACTATACCACGCTTAGAGAGCAGCCGTTCAATGGAACTGAAGATGCGATTGAGGTTGAAAATTGATTACTGCATTGCGATAGAATTTTTGCTCCTATAGAATTGGATGACGAGCAAAAGAGGAGACTAGATTCGTGACAGCTTTAGGGAGCTGCCTTATTCTAGTGGAATACTGTCGTAGCTGGTGTTGACGAAGAAACCATAACTTGGAAGGAGTTTAGGAGGAGGTTTCAAGAAAGATTTATGTCAGTGATCGTGCAATCGACATTGGTAAGGAAATTATGGAACTAGAACAAGGGAGGATGTCAGTTTTAGAGTACGTAAGGAAGTTTGAAGATTTGGCCTAGTATGGGTTTGCTTTGGTTGATACAGTAATTAAGAAGAATGAGAAGTTTATAAGAGGCTTGAAGCCGGAGTTGATAAGTGCTACTTTGCCGCACTTGAGAGATCCCAGTGATGTATTGATGGGAATTTCGGTGAGACAGGAAAAGGCGTTAGCTAGTTTGAGGAAGAAAATGAAGGAAGCCCAGGTGGGACAAGGCCACAAAAGAAAGTTTTTCCAGAAGAATAATGCTTAGAAGGGAGGAGCATAAAAGAAGAGAAAAGCTGGGGTGTTTTGTTATAAATGTCATAAGAAAGGACACCATGCTAATGAGTGTCATATAGGAGACGGAAAAGAGAAAGGAAAGAAGGTAGTTGGAAAGAAGAACATCTGATGCTTTAATTATGATCAGATCGGCTACTATAAGAACTAATACAATGAGATTGCTAAAGAAGGTAGGGGGCAAGTTTACGCATTGGAGCTTACAACTTCAAGGCCAGTTGTGTAGGAGAAAGGAAAGACAGTTCTGGAAGGCTCGCTACAGATTCATGGTATTACTGTTAGCATTCTATTTGATACTGGTGCATCACATTCTTTATTTCTCGATGTTTAGTATATATATGCTTAACCTAAAGCCCTCGTACTTAGTTACTTTCTTAAGGGTTGCAAATCTAATAGGAGGGTACGCAATACTTAGGATGAGGTGTGACCATTTAGAGTTTGATTTGCTAAGCATATTTATATTGTTGTTTGCATGTGTTTGACTTTGTGGGATCTGGGATTATCCTTGGGATGGATTGGTTAAAAAAATATGATGCTAGGATATTTGCCACGATAGGAAAATATCACTTAGTCGCTCGGATTATAGTGATCGAATAATTTATACCGCAGAGAACACTAGTTGTGAAGCGAATGCTTTACTGGGTATCATGGAGTTGGAGGATGAGTTGCATCGAGTCTTTGTGGTTTGAGAATTTGCTGATGTGTTTGAGCCGGTAATTGGATTACCTCCAAAACAAGCCATTGAGTTTCAGATTTATTTGGTGCCTGGAGTAGAACCGGTGAGTAGGCCACCAAGCAGGATGACACCTATGGAGATGAGAAAGTCGAAGATGAAATTGGTGGATTTGGAAGACAAGAATGTAATTCAACCGAGTAGTCTCCATGGGGAGCTGCTATGGTGTTTGCTAAGAAACCATACGGATTGTTAGGGCTATGTATCGATTATCGTAAGTTGAATGAGAAGATGATAAAGAATCGATATCCATTTTTGAGAATTGACAATTTGTTCGATTATTTAAGTCGAGTCAAGGTATTCTATCAGTTGGATTTGGCGATGGGATTCATCAGCTTAGAGTGGCAGAGGATAGTATTCCATTGACGACGTTTAGAACGAGGTATGGAACGTACGAATGGTTAGTTATGCCATTCGGACTAACTAATGCGCCGCCATTCTCTGTAGGTTTGATGAATCGAATTTCCCGTGTGCCCTTGGATAGATCTGTGTTGGTCTTCATAGATGATATTTTTATATACTCTAAGGATGAGTAGGAGCATGAAGTTCATCTTAGAATTGTTCTCGAGAGGTTGAGGGAGCACCAGTTGAAGGCTAAGTTTTCAAAATGTCATTTTTAGAAGAAGGAAGTGAATGTTAGGAAATCAAGTCTACGGTTTCGATGACAAAAACTATACAATGAAAATCGAATATGCATATATATTTCTATATACAAGTACTTGCTAGAGTAACATCATTAGAAATACAAGAACAAGGCTCAAAGAACATTACAAGAGACTACAAGTCGATAGGATTAAAGAAGCAACAAGAAAGATGCAAAAAGAAGACATGCACAGCTTTCAGACGTTTGGGTGCACTAGCCAGACGTTTGGAAAAACCCTCTAGAACGACAAAACGGACAGGATCAGACGTCTAGTAGATGCACTCAGTCGTCTGAAAGACTACTATATACAAAAAATATATAGTGTCAGACGTCTGATACAAATACCAGCCGTTTGATTTTGAACTCAAAATTTATATTCAAATTTCAACTGCCACAATTGAAAAGACATCTTCGCTTCTCTTCCCTGCAACTCTTCATCATCATCAGAAGCAACTGTAGAGCACTTGTTAATGGATGCAACTACTCAAGGAACCTCTCTACAACTATATATATCTTCAAGAATCAAAGAGAACAATTACCTTACTTACTTGTGCTCTTTACTTACATACTCTATTATATTCTTGATCTCTAGCAATCTATACTTGTATTTCACTCTTCCATATATTCAGTTCTTCACAATCAATGCTCTCAAGATATATATTGGAAGAATATGTACTTATTAGTCAACATTCGTGTTATAGAACACATACTTGACAAGAACAAGCTATTGTAACCAAGCATATTCCTCCGGGCGACCAAATTCCGAAGAGGAGCTTCGGGACTGGACGTAGGACGGGAGGCCCGAACCAGTATAAAATCCTGCTATGCTTATTCTATATTTACCTAGATTAATATTGTTTTATTTTCATCATATATTTTGTCACATATACTTGCATACACACTAGACAATCCAATCTGTAAACTTTCAATTGGTACCAGAGCCGGGTCAGATCAAAATACAGTAACACGTTTTTGAATCACTAAAATATGGCAAGTATTTTTCAAGAAGGTCAATTCACAGCACGACCCTCACTTTTTAATGGTTCTACCTATGCATATTGGTTAACACGTATGATAATTTTTATGGAAGCTAATTTATAGGCACGAAAAGAACTAAATTCGAAAAAGAAGAACATGGTATTCCCAGCAACAAATGAAGACACTGACTTAGACGAAGAAGAAATTGTATTTATTGCCAAAAACTACAACAATTTCAAGAAGTTTAGGAAATAACTAAATTTCAGAAAGGAGGAAAGTCAAGCTCAAAAAAAAATCAAACATCAATCAAATGCTACAAATGTGATTAATTTGGACATATGAAGAAAGACTGTCCCAAGCTCAATAATGATAAAAAGAAGAACAAATTTGAAAAATTCAAAAAGAAGAAGGCTTTCAAAGTAACAAGGGGTGACTGAGATTCTTCATCATCATCAGATAGTGATAGCGATAGTGACGGAGAACAAGTAATGTGTGCTTTATGGCACAAACCCGGGAGGTATGTCCCGAACTTAGTTATGATGAATTATCAGAACTTAGCATGGAATTAGATGATAAATTTAAACAAATTAAAAAATTGAACAAAGAACATATAGTGAAATTAAATAGATTAGAACTTGAAGTAGAAATGGATGAAAAAATTATTTTAGAAGAGGAACTAGAATTATCCTAATAAAAATTAAAAAAAATTTGGTCAATAATGAGGGTATTGCTATTGATTTTGATAAAACTAAAGTAGAAAAGGATAACTTGTTAAAGGAAAATGTCAGATTGAAGAGTAATATTGAAATATCGAAAATCGAAAATTTAGAATTAAAAGAAAAATTAGATAAAATGCAAGTAATGCTTCAAAATTCAGTAAAGGAAAACAGGATTTGGAAAATCTTATCAAAACTTCAAAACCATCAGGTAATAGAAATGGAATAGGATTTAAAAATGCTCCTAAACAAAAAGGGAATGACATTAAGAAATATAATTGTATTTATAAAAAGAATAAAAGTTCACCTAAGTCTAATACGAATACCAGAAATATAAAAATTTGGATCCCTAAGACAAATAACAATTTGAGTAGATAAAAACATATTGATAATTTTTTAGAAAATGTAGTCTATAATAAGAATTATGTTCATAAAGGTACTAAACCTTCTTAGGTATGGCTACCTACTTCTCCTAACATCTTGGACCCTAACAAAGTATATGGGTACCAACTAAACCATCTTTTATTTTGCAGGTACTCAAAATAAAAAATAAGGAAAAATGGATACTGAATAGCGGATGCTCTAAGCATATGACTGGAAATTCAAAAATATTATCAAATATAGCACACGTTGATGGTGGAACGGTAACTTTTGGAGACAACTCAAAAGGATACGTCGTGAGCATTGGAGAAGTCATCAACTCTGGTATTTCTAACTCTCCTATTATTAAAAATGTTTTGTTAGTAGAAAATTTAAAATACAACCTACTAAGTATTAGTCAATTATGCAATAAAGGTTTTCAAATCAATTTCGAAAAAGATAGATGTAATATTTACGATAATAAAAAAACTTATATTTAAGGGTTTTAGAAACAAAAATGTTTATGTCTTAAACATGAATATAAATAAAAATTCAAATTTGTGTTTAATCGCCAAACATGACGATCCGTGGTTGTGGCATAAATGATTTTGTCATATTAACTTTAAATATATTAATAAATTAGCAAAATATGAGCTAATTAGAGGTTTACCTAAAACAAATTACAAAGTAGAAAATTTATGTGACGATTGTCAAATTGGAAAACTAAAGAAAAGCTCTTTTAAATCTAAATATAATATTTCTATAAAACAACCATTAGAATTATTACATTTAGATTTATTTGGTCTAACGCAAGTACGATCTATAAATCACAACAAATATGTTTTCGTAATAGTTGATGATTTTTCAAGATATACATGGATTTTATTTTTAAAATATAAATGTGATACCTTCGGTATGTTTAAAGGTTTTGCTAAAAGAATTAAAAGACAAATGAATTTGAAAATTAAAAATATTTGGAGTGATCACCGTGGAGAATTCGAAAATGATCTTTTTACTAATTTTTGTAATAAAAAGGAATAGTCATAATTTTTCTTTTCCCCGCACACCTTAACAGAATGTTGTAGTAGAAAGAAAAAATCATACGTTACAAAAATATGCACGAACACTATTAAATAGTAGTGGTATACCAAATCATTTTTGGGCTGAAGCTATTGCCACAACTTGTTATGTTTTGAATCGAGTAACCATACATCTTATGACTAAACAGACTTGTGTTGAAATATTGGAAGAAAACCCAAAGTATCATGCTTTAAAACTTTCGGATCAAAATGTTTTATATTAAATGCAAATAGGAAAATTTGACCCGAAGGCCAATGAAGTAATCTTGCTGGATATTTGGATCACAGCAAAGCATATACAAATTTTAATAAATGAAATAACAATATTGGAGAAAGTTTACATGTTTCTTTCGATGAAAATCTTCTTAACCATCATACTAATGACGATGAATAAATAGTTCCAATAACAAATACAACGAATTCTTTTAATAACGAGACCAATGCGTAAAATAATACTTTAATATCATCTCCTAGAATTCTTAAGGATCATCCAAAAGATAATATCATTGGAGATCTCAAATCTAGAGTAACTAGGAATCAACTTAATCAAATAAGCCATATAGTGTTTGTGTCAAATTTTGAACCAAAAAATTATAAAGAAGCTCCAAATGATTACTTTTGGAAAATAATTATGCAAGAAGAATTAAATCAATTTGAACGTAATAATGTTTGCGAAATAGTACCATGACTAAAATCAATCGATTATAGGAACAAAATGGGTATTTAAAAACAAAGCAGATGGAAAACGGAAATATAGTTAAAAATAAAGCACTTTCAGTTGTTCAAGGCCATATCCAAAAGTAGGTATCGACTATGATGAAACCTTTGCTCCAGTATCGATACTACAGGCCATACGTACACTACTCGTTTTCGCAAATCATCACAATTTTAAACTATTTCAAATGGATGTCAAAAGTACCCTTTTAAATGGTTTTATTAAAGAAAATGTATATGTTGAACAACCTCCATTGTTTGTTCACGAAAAATATCAGGACCATGTTTTTAAATTACAAAAAGCCTTATATGGTTTAAAACAAGCTCCCCGTGCATGGTAGGAACGTCATAAAAATCATTTAATTACATTTGGTTTTCAAATAGGTAAAATCGATACAACTTTATTTATTTAACGAGAAAATAACGATATTTTAGTTGTACAAATTTATGTAGATGATATTATTTTTGGTTTAACAAACGAAAATCTTAGTAATCAATTCTCAAATATTATGAAAAATGAATCTGAAATGTCTCGCATGGGAGAATTAAATTTCTTCTTAGGTTTACAAATAAAACAACTTGAAAATGGTATTTTTATTCATCAAGAAAAATATTGTAACGATCTATTACGTCATTTTGAAATAGATAAAACTTCAAGCAAACCAACACCGATGAGTACCAGTGTTCACTTGGAAAAAGATGATAATGGATAAGATTTCGATAAAAAATTATATCATAGCATGATTGGCTCCTTACTCTATTTGACGGCTAGTAGACCCGACATTATGATGAGTGTATATCTTTGTGCCTGATTTCAAGCAAAACCAAAAGAATCTTACCAAAGAGATGTTAAACATATCTTACGATATCTATCTAGTACTTAAGAGTATGGTTTATTTTAACTAAAGGGATCATCGTTCGAACTAGTTTCATATAGTGATGTAGATTTCGGTGGATGTAAAACAGATCGTAAGAGTACTAGTGGAACATGTCACTTTATCAGACAATCATTAGTTTCATTGTTTAGCAAAAAGCAAAATTGTGTCTCCTTATCTTCTTGCGAAGCCGAAAACATTTCAGCAGCTCTAGCATGTGCAGAAGTGATATACATGCAACAAACACTTACAAATTTTGGCAAAGTTATCATCAAATCACCAATATATTGCGATAACACGAGTGCAATAAATCTATCGAAAAAACCTATAAATCACTCGCATACTAAACATATAGATATACGACATCATTTTTTATGTGACAATGTAGAAAAAGGAATTATTACATTAGAATATGTAAATACCGAAAATTAAATAGCGGATTTTTTCACAAAACCACTAAACGAACAAACTTTTGTTAAACTGCGATGCAATTTAGGAATATGCTCACTCAATGATCTTCCAAACTAATTACCACATCTTCATTTATTATATGTTTAGCTAAAAAAATTTTTTATCCATAAATTAGAATTGATAACTCCTTCACCTTAAATTTTTTAGGTGGTTAGTTTTCAAAAATTACCTATAAATTATTTATGAAATTATATATAAATCTTTACACAAAAAGAAGAAAAAAATATATAAAAATTTCATATTTTTTTACAACAAGTAAATATAAGCATGTCTTCTTAAAATTCTCATCTATCCCTCTCGACACCTACAACGGATATCTCAGCGGATACACCTCAATGGCTTCCTACCCCCTGCACCAAATCAGGAACCGATGTATAGGTGGCCCTCCTATCACACAGGATTCACTCCCGATAACAAGAAGTCCAAACAAGCTCTATTTTTTTCTCCTAATACAAAGGAGAAAATTGATGAGATACATCACTATCAAAATTTTATAATTCACGAAAGAAGGATGTACATGAACCACTTTCGATTCCTTGTAGTTCCTTGGATCCCTCATCCTCATATAGTACACCTTTGGACCCGTTACCAAGGCGATTCTCTGGTTTCCCAAAAACCCACGAATTTCGAAATACGTGGTCTCCACTCAAGCCATGGAGGGATAACAAGTCAGAAGATCGCAAAACTTCATCGCCGTCTAAATAGATTAAATTATTTTTATTGTATTTGTATCTACGTATATTAGTAATTCTGTTTCACAAAAATAATAGTACATTTTTTTTTAACAATAAAAGGTCGAAAAATAAGCGACAACCTTTAAAATTAGGCTATTTTTAGAAAGATTGGTCATTTCAGACATCTCGATATTGACCACAGACGTCTGACACTCTGATATCACACAAAGTTTACATCATCATGCATATGTCAAACGTTTGATATAAACTTCAGACGCTTGAAAATTGTCTCTGCTTATTTAAATTAGATACCATACTATTTTAGACGTCTGAACTACGAACCAGATGTCTGAATAAAGTCTCTGCCACCATATTATAAAAATTCAATCTATTTCAGGCGTTTGAAATTTAAACCAGACGTCTGAGAAAACTATCTGTCATTTAGAAATGAAAATTCGATCTAGTCCAGACGTATGATAATACTAACAGACATTTGAAAAATCTCCATGGCTGTTAAAATTTCCAACTCGACCAAATTCAGACGTCTACCAAAGCAAAACAAATGCCTAAATCTACTCACTGTGTTCAAATTAGGTTAAATCAGACGTCTGAATTACCTTCCACCTTCCAGATGTTTGAAATTCAAACGACACTCTTATACGACAAGATAACGTCTATTTTTTACTCTTTTTTACTTCATTCCATATTATTCTTCCTTCAATATCGATTTTTTGCCAGAAATATTTTCTCTTTCAAACTTAAATGTATTTGATGGCTCCTAAAACAAAAAACCCTAAAATCTCTAAGAGAAAACAAGACCAACCAACTTTCTCAAACCCTCAAGTTTGCTTAGATGATCAAATCGAACGATGGATGAATCGAGCACCACATTCACTCAAGAGATATGAGGATATTCAGAAGAAGAAACTCCACGCAGGTCCATTTTCTAACTTACTCAAGTACCCAATGTACGATTTAGATGAAGTGTGTGAGAATGCCGGTTTAGAAACTTTGATATCTTTCAATCGCAATAACACCCAAATTGATCAGTTGGCTATATTTCTCTTCTATGCTAATTTGGATATCACAGTGGTTTGGAACACCGTAAACGAAGATTATTGGTTATGGTCTAGCGTTTATGGCAATACGATTACGCTCACTCCAGGAATCATAGGTAGAACTCTCGAATGGTCTAACACGGGCGAAGATTTATATAATATTCCCGATATGTGTTTCCAACCAGAGGACAATATAACACATCAAATATGGGAGGATGAAATGCCTAAATTCGCATCCAAATATCCAAAGGTGAGACTTCTTACTCGAATGATCATCAACATTATCATTCCTCGCCTACGTAGTCATGAGTAGATAACGGAGTTAGAACACAAGGCCCTATATGCTTTATTCAGCGGAACAATGGTGAATTGGGCCAAATTTATATTTGACGAGCTCAAACATTTTTGGACTCGATCACGGCCATCGGTTATCTACCACACATAAATCATGGGACTTCTACGTGCGCATAACATTCCCTCATATTTATCCACTTTTGAAGAAATTTCTCCAAAATATGCTTCCACAAAGTTTTTACCACTAATGCACCTACCGGAAAATCCTCCGAAGTTTATATATTTTAAAGAGTGGATGCAACGTCGTCAACCCAGACAAGCTGGGCCTCCACCTCAACCACACCATGAACCATCACAAGAGATGGAACAATATCGTGAGACTCCTCCTCCTCCTCCTGCACCATTTGATTATACGAGCCACGATGACATTTTGGAAACTCGAACAGAGACGAATCCAAATGAAAATATTCGAGATCTCATTCTTCAAAATCAACATATCTTTTCTCTAAATCAAAAAGTTTTGGCTAAGCGTACTGACAGCTCTGAAACATTTTTTGCCACATGCCTAGTCACAGTTGAAACATCACTTTCAATTGTATTATCGGTTCTCAAAGAGGTTCTTCAGAGGGTTCGTGGCCCTACACCCCCTTTCAAAGATTAGCCAACCCCAGTACCTTCTCCTCCTTCGAAACATTCCAAACTTTAAGGAGAATGAACCTCTAGAACAAGCTTCGACATCTCCTGCAAAGCAACCTAGCTCTTCCAAAAATGAAGATAAAGGAGATGATCAAGAAAAAGCTCCCCCAAAAGACTAATAGATTTTTAGGATTTCATCTTATGTATAATTGAAAAAAATCTATGAATGCACTTGATTACAATTATTAATGAAATTTCTCTTTTGGTGTGTCATCTCTGTATATATCTTTATCTTCCAATGATTGGTCGAAATTTAATAATTTCTACATTTAAAGAGTTAGATATCCTTTTTGCTAATGCCAAAGGGGGAGAAATAAAAAAAAAAGCACATATTCAGGGGGAGATTTATAAAATTATAAATAAGTACGTTGTATAGTTGTCATCATCAAAAAGGGGTAGATTGTTAGGAAATCAAATCTACGGTTTCGATGGCAACAACTATATACCGGAAATCGAATATGCATATATATTTCTATATACAGGTACTTGCTAGAGTAACATCACTAGAAATACAAGAACAAGGCTCAAAGAATATTACAAGAGACTAAAAGTTGATAGGATCAAAGGAGCAACAAGAAAGATGCACAAAGCAGACATGCACAGTTTTCAGACGTCTGGAAGAACCCTCAAGAACAACAAAATAGACAGGATCATATGTCTGGCAGATGCATTCAGACGCCTGAAAGACTAAAAAACATATAGTGCCAGACGTCTGATAAAAATACTAGACGTTTGATTTTGAACTTGGAAATTATATACAAATTTCGACTGTCACATTTGGAAAGACATCTTCGCTTCTCTTCACTGCAGCTCTTCATCATCATCAGAAGCTATTGTAGAGCACTTGTTAATGGATGCAACTACCCAAGAAACCTCTTTACAACTATATATCATCAAGAATTAAACAGAACAATTACCTTACTTACTTGTGCTCTTTACTTACATACTCTATTATATTCTTGATCTCTAGCAATCTATACTTGTATTTCACTCTTCCATATATTCAGTTCTTCACAATCAGTACTCTCTAGATATATATTGGAAGCATTTGTACTTATTAGTCAGTATCCATGTCATAGAACACATACTTGACAAGAACAAGCTATTGTAACCAAGCCCATTCCTCTGAGCGAAGTGAGGATGTTTGATAGTTGAATTCCGAAGGGGAGCTTCGAGACTAGATGTAGGATGGGAGGTCGAACCTGTATAAAATCCTAGTGCGCTAATTCTATATTTACCTAGATTAGTATTGTTTTAGTTGCATCATATATTTTGTCACATATACTTACATACACACTACACGATCTATCCTGTAGACTTTCAGCGAAGTTCCTTGGTCACATAGTCTCAGATAACGGGTTGTATGTAGTAAATAATTGGAAGAGACCCGAGACGGTGAACGACATAAAGAGTTTTCTTAGATTAGCCAGATATCATATAAGTTTTATAAATGATTTTTCGCGATTTGCTGCGCTAATGACTAAGCTTACACGAAAAGATATGAAGTTTATATGGACTGATAAGTTTGAGGAAGCATTCCTGAGCTTGAAACACTTATTGACCCATGCACCACTGTTAGTGGTTCCGAAAGGGAATCAGGATTTGGTTGTTTATACTGATGCATATGCAACTGGATTGGGAGCTGTGTTGATATAAAGAGGTAAAATGATTGCTTATGCTTCTAGACTGCTTACACCACATGAAGTGAGGTATCCTACGCATGATATTGAGTTAGCTGCCGTTATATTTGCTTTGAAGGTGTGGAGGTATTACCTTTTAGGAGAGCGATTTGAGCTTTATACATATCACAAGTTGTTGAAGTATTTGTTCTCTCATAAGGAGCTGAACATGAGACCATAGAGATGGTTGGAGTTTATTGATGCTTATGATTTTGGAATTGAATGCACTCCCGGAAATGGGAATAAGTTAGCGGATGCACTTAGCAGAAAACATTAGAATGCAGTATTGGGTATGATTGCTGGGTGGAAAGATTTAGCAGCACTATCATCTTGTAGGGTGCAGTTTAGATCAGACGCAGGTTCTAGTGCAGGAAGTGCTGCATTGTCTTGTTTAGAAGTTCGACTGGTAATGATTGAGAAAGTAGCTTCTAAACAGGAGGAGGATCCAGTGTTGGCTGAATGGATCAGAAGGTTAAGGGAAGGAATAGAGGGCGATGACTCAAAGGATCCAGTCTTGACCAAAATGGGTGGTTGATAAAGAAAGGAAGGTTGTGTGTTCCGAATGTAGGAGGCATGAGGATGGAAGTTTCAGATGAATGTCATCATTCGAAATTCACTATCCATCCAGGAGGAATGAAGATGTATCAGAATATGAAGAGAATTTTCTTCTAGGAAGGTATGAAATGGGACATTAGTGTATGTGTGAAGTAGTGCTTGAATTGCCGACAAGCAAAGGATGAACACCAGAAGCCTCAACCATTGGAAGTTCCATTGTGAAGTGGGATTATATCTCTATGGATTTCATAGATGGATTGCCAAGATCTAGTAGAGGGAATGAAAACATATGGGTCATAGTAGATAGACTAACAAATTTGCTCATTTCATTTCAGTAAAGTCAACTAGGACAGCACCTATTTTGGTGAAGTTGTCTAAGAAGATTGTGGTAAGACTGCACGGGATTCCTAGTAGTATTGTCAACGATAGAGATTCATTGTTTACTAGTGAGTTTTGGAAACGTCTACAGGAAGCATTAAGAACTAAGCTTAACATGAGTATGACTTACCATCCACAAACTGATGGGCAAACGGAAAGATTAAACAAAGTCTTGAAGGATTTGTTAGGAGCTTATGTATTGGGTTTTGGGGGATCATTTGAAGACATCTCCATTTAGTCAAGTTCTCGTATAATAGTAGTTATCAATCTAGTATTGGAATGGCAACATCTGAAGCTTTGTATGGAAGACCACGCAAATCTATCGTATGTTGGTTGGAGACCAGGGATAGATTGGTTCTTGGTTCGGATTTTGTGAAGGAAGCTGTAGAGAAGATTGAGTTGCTACTAGTTAGGATGAAGGAAGCTCAATCTAGGTAGAAAAGTTATGTGGATAGAAGAAGGAAAGGTTTGGAATTCTCTATTGGAGACTATATGTTTATTAAGGTTTTATGGATAAAGGGTGTGATTAGATTCGGAAAGTCAGGAAAGCTAGCACCTAGATTCGTTGGACCTTTCCGTATTGTTGATAGGATCAGGTAACTCGCTTATAGGGTAAAATTTCCAAGCAATTTGGCTAGAATCCATGGTGTATTCCATATATCTCAGCTTAGAAAATGTGTTAGAGAACCGAAGACTATTATTGCATCTAAAGTGTTAGAGGATTTAGTAGCAGAGCCGGACTTGCCTATTGTTAGAAAGCCGATTCAGATTGTGGCTGGAGATTAGAAGAAGTTGAGGACAAGACAATCTTATTAGTAAAGGTCCAGTGGAGTGATAATGCTAGAGACTGTACTTGGGAGACTGAGAGTAGGATTAGAGATGCTTATCCAGAGTTATTTGATGGCATGTTTGACCTTCGATTTTTTTATTGTGTACCTTATCGTAATTACGAGGATGAAATTCTTTAAGGCGGGGATTTTATAACACCCTATATTTTCATAACATTATTTAGGATATTTAATTAGTTAAATTAAATTAAATAATATGAAGATTAGTGGGATATGCTAAGGCTAGCCATATCATGTTAAAAACAAATTAAACTGTGATAACCTTAACAAAGTTGTTAGGAAATGAGTAAGGGTAATATGGGATGTAGGAAAGGATTATACCCTAAACCAGTAGGAAAATAAACTCACGTCCATTTCATTTTTACTCTAACTGAAATTATACCAAGGCCAGCCACCATTATTGTTCTCAAGGAAAGCTTAAAGCTAGGATTCAAGGAAAGGAAGATAATCAACATCAAATCTCACATCTTTTAATCTCAAAGCTAAGGCGAATAATTACTACATCTCATTTTCTTTTGGTTTTTGGTTTTAAGACTAAATCCAAAATGTTTTTGCAAGTATATGTGATGTTTTGATGATTAAAGTTATATATAAGTTTGTTAGTGGATTATGCATGTTCATACTTTCTTTTATGATATGTTTGATATGAAAACCCTATTAAATGACGTTCAAATGCCGTCAAAATTTAAATATAGATCAGGAATGATATTCTAGAGATGTTTTTCGATTTTCATAATTTTCTGAGTTAATGTGGATGTTATATTAATTTTCTAGTGAAGAAAATGATTTATTGGGTTGTAAATTATTTACGGCTAAAATAATGATTATTTTGGTTTGAAATTTTTTATGTTATGCTACATATTAAAAATGGTTTTTTGGAATTTTTCCAGATTTTTCCTAAGTGGATTGATGAATATATAAAATTATTCAACGTATGGGACTTAAATGTTTTATATATTTAATTAAGGGGAAGGGGCATTTTATAAAAATAAAATGATTATTTAATTCTAAAAATAATGGCAGCAATTTTTTGAAAAATATTTATTAACCAACGAGAATTTTTCAAACAAAGGCAGGTCAGTTGAAAAATTACCCTTTTTAGGTTAAAAACAAAGAAATCAAATTCTAGCATGTTTCAGCCAATTTTGGTATTGTACCTTCCGACCATGCCTCTCGACTAAGTCGAAAGGTTCTAGCTTTCGACAATGTCAAAGTTGAATGCATATGGTATCAAATATCTTGATACGTAATGCATTGGACAAGGTCAAAGGGTTCTTAGTCCAAACATTGGTTGCCAAAGAGGTTGAAGTGTGTTTGTTTTATAAATTAAAGATAGCCTGCTTTGCTTTCGAATAATTGCTTTCGACTTGGTTGCTTTCGACCAGGTCATGTGTCTAAAACATAGGTTTTAAACCTTTCGACACAGTCGAAAAGTTACTGCTGTTTTATCACTATTTTGTTTTGAGACCTTTTGACACACTACCTCTTTATTGTTTCGCTTTGAACCTTTCGACAAAGACGAAAGGTTTACTTATTTTAAAACTAGCCGCTTCTCCAGACTTTCGGAAGAGTGCTTTTGACTTAGGTAATTTACGCTTGTTTTATAAATTGAAGCATAACCTAGAGCTTTCGAAGGAATTGTTTTAAAGACATTGGCCAAATGTTTTAAATGGTATGTTTAAAGATTTCAAAGCAGAGCTTTTGACAAAGTCGAAAGGTTGCTTCCAATGGAGATGAGAGGTTTCAAAAGTAGATTTCCACTTGTTTTAAATTGAACCCAGTAAGTGTTCGAAATGTTTATGTTGAATGATTTCGAAAGGTTTGGGTTTAATGATTTCGAAAGGTTTTAGTTGAACGGTTTTGAAAGGATTTATGAATGGTTTCGAAAGGCTTAGTTCATTAGGTTCGAAAGATCTAAATTCAATGATTTCGAAAGGTTTCAATTCAATGGTTTCGAAAGGTTGAGATGGAAGGTTTTCAATGTTTCTCTAAGACAATGTTTTAGAATGATTTTAAGGAAGGATGTCCAAAGATCTAATGGTTTTGAAAGGTTTACTTTTCAATGGTTTCGAAAGGTTTGATGAACGGTTTCGAAAGGTAAGGCTTTGGCCTATTGGCCTAGGTAATTTAAAGGTTTTCACTTGGTTTTAGAAAGAGGTACTTTCAAAGATTTAGCAAGAGGTACTTTCAGATGGTTAAATGTTTTCATCAACTAAAGTTTGTGTAATGAAAAAATATATATGTAATATGGCAATATGATTTTGAGTAAAGCACAAAAAATATGTAGTTTCCTAGTGTAAGTTTGATTTAAAGGTTTTAAATCATTTTGAAAATGTTTTCAAGGAAAATTATGGAAGGGGATCCCTAAGTGGAAATGACTCAGATATTAGAATACCATATGGGACAGGTATAGGGTCGTGCCCTATACGTTAGCTGTTAACCCCGGCTAATTGTTGTCCAAAATTCCAGTACGTAGGGTTTGGTCACAGGTAAACTAAAATTATGATTACACACCGAAAGGAATATATGTTTATATACAAATAGGTTATTGGTGTGCCTAAAAAACCATTAGCAGTAGGAAGACCTGTTAGATGATTAAGTTAGGAAAGACCGTCTAGAAACAAAACATTTAACAAATAGTTAAGGACAGACCGTCCAAAAGTGAATTGTTTAACATATAATTAGGAATAGATAATCCAAAAGACGAATATCTAACAGTGTTAGATTAATTTTAATTATATTGTCTGATAGGCCCGTGTCAGCCAAAGGTTAAAAGTTATCTAAACAAAACTTATATGTTTGAAAAGATAGTTCTTATTACCTAATGTTTATGTATGTTTACTTAATGATGCTTTACAGTATTTAATCAATTTTGTTTGCAGGAAGAGGTTTAGCAAAGATTTGTTTTAAAAGGATGTTTGTAAGGGGAAACCCGTTTCGCTAAGCGGCATGGTCTCACTTAACATATATATTCTGGGATGCACAATATTATTTATACCAGGCTTTATGTCCCACTCAAAGTTTAGGTTTTTCCCTTAAACTCTCGGGTGCTCAAAATTAATTTGAGTACACTGAGGGATTAAGGTCTTTTTAGGTTTTGGTAGGATGACAAATAAGGCTATCGGAGGCTTGCATGAGGCAAACGGATAGCTATTTTGGAGTTGCAGTTCTTGTTTTATATTTTGATGTATTTCTGTTGTATTTTGTATTAAATCTATTATGACTCTATGACTTTGATCATCCAAGGGGGTATCTTTATATACCGCCCTTGGCGTATTTGTAATAAGTATATTTTATCTTTACCTGGGAACAAATTTGGGATTATGTGTTGGGAACGTTGAACAATTGGTTTTGAAATGTAATGAAGTAAAATTTATTTTTGAAATCTATGTTTTGCTTCATATTCAAGTGCTTCTGGTATTATTGATACTATTAACATAGCCATATTTAGTTGTCGGAAGCTAATACTATAGATGACTGCTGTATCTGTAGCGCTTAGTTTTGGGCTTCTAGATAGGTAATGCTAGATATACTTCCACAGATGTTCCATAGGGGTGTAGGGGTCTGGCGAATAGATAACATGCGGGACCAAGCCCGTTTGGTCACCCGCATTATTCAGCACAACATCGTTCCCAAGAAGGGGAGTCGACCAGATCTACCCCTTTATCTAGATGGCTACCTATGACATCATAGGTGATATTCAGATTAGTTGGGCTAAGGCCATCATGAATCATCATGTGGACCCAGGAGTTGGGACGTAGAGGAACTATCTTCTGTACTATCTTTTTTCCACACCGATTTTCGAAAGTACGGATTTAGCCTCCGAGGAAAGCTGGTGCAGAAGAAGGCATATGTGCCATTGGATGGGCCCTCCCTTAGGAGGATGAGGATCTGAGAGGTGCCTGTAGTGTCTTGAATGCAGCAAGAGGCAAGACAGACGCATATGGATCGGGATTCATGGCTGGATCAAGAGGCTACCTAGCCATAGCCAAATGCTCCTTAGTATAGAGAAATATAAGAATCCCAGATCTGGATCGAGGCCGAGCTACAAGAGATAAGGATGCACCAGTAGGAGATATTGACATAGCAGCAGCACCAGGTCACGAACTTGGACGCATATCAGTCATGCTCCGATCATTCGTTTGTCGCCCTAGTTTGAGCTCTCGTGGAGGAGCGAGGCCATCTCTTAGACCATATGTTGTAGTATTATTAGTAGCAGTAGCTGTTTCCTTACAATATTTGTTTTTCTTTTAGTTTGGGTTGTTAGCATTAGATGTTTCCGTTGTATAAAAAGCATTGCTATATCCCAGCCCATGGGTCACTATCCCTATATCTTAAAAGATGAAATTTTTAAACGAACTTGTATGCTGGTTGTTATTTTAAAATAAACGAAAAGGTTTTTAAAATTTGAAAAATTATCGTGTAATAGGATAGAGTCGATTATAGACGTTAGACCATTGACTAAATCTGGACTGTGCATGGTGTGGCTTAATTCGTTTTGAACAAATAAAAACAAATACTTTTGAGAATTTTTGTTCAAAATTCTTTGATTTTAAAAATGAAATACTTTTATGGAAAATTTTGAAAAATGGATTTTAGAATATTGATTCTAACTATTTCAAAATTTTAATGGAAAAAGATTTTGAACAAAAAAAGTTTTTTTATTTTTATTTTTTAAGTGCCACTTGCTTAGCATAGGAAAAAGTCGACAGTTTAGTAAATATGAATTTTAATGTGCAGCAAAAGTGACAATAAATAAAATATAGTTAGTGACGAGAGAAAAAGCTGTTTAAGCTTGGGAATTTCTTTTTCGATACCTTATCGGTAGGTTAACAAAATTTGTTTTAATATAATTTTGGTTTAAAAATTTAAAGACATAAAACGTAAATTTTCTTATGTGGGCTGTAATAGGTGGGGAAAAAAAATTGGAGCAAAAAAAGTTCCAAAGTATAGCGGAATGGGCATAGGATATAAGGATGGAGCTATGGAATTCTCCATCTAAATCTCATTTTTCAACATAAGAATATAGGTTCAGAAAACTAGATTTTCAAAATTTTGGATGTTAGCAAATTGTGTGACAGCTATTGGATGAAAGGGATTGGATGTAAAAATTAGTTGAATAATACTTCTATCTGTAGAAGAGTGGGAAAAATTGAATGTGAAAACAAAGATTCTAATTTTCAAAGTTTTCATGTATATATAACTACCAATATATATATGGGTTGTTTGTACCATATTTTCAAAATTGTTTAAAGAATTCATATATATAGGAGGCGTCGATTTAGTATTATTCTACATACATTTCATTTGTGTTGTGATATACCTTGCACTTGTACACTATTAATTGTAAAAAATTAGTTGTACACCAATTGGTTGGATAGCTCAGATTGTTTGCGTGCTATGTTACGTGAATCTGTCCTTGAAGAATTTGGTGAATGAAATTCTTTTAAGCGCGGTGAACATAACATCTCGTAAATTGAACGATAATTAATTAAAAAATAAATAAATTAATAGTTAGTAATGTTGAAAATGGAATTTTCAAATATGTTAGAATTTGGTTACAAACTTACATCATCGCGTTCATGATGATTTTCTGATCAATTTCCATATATAAAGTTTTACGATCGGAGTTCTAATGATAAAGTAATCAACTTTTGAATATTTTGGATCAGAAGTAATTATATGTATAATTAAGGAAATAAATATAATTAATTACTGTTAACAGTTATGCAATGTCTAAGAATAATTAACGTTAAATTAGATCGGCTAAAAATATAAAGAATAATGCAAAAAGGGAATTGAACGAACGCACAAAAAAGTTGGACAACCGGTTGACCCCTAACCGGGAAAAATCAATCGCTAATGGTCGACCAGTAGTGGGATAACGATCGACCGCTATTTGACCGGCGATTGTGAATTGAACCTAGGATAAACGGTCTGGATATGATATAATCTAATCTAATGGCTGCATTCTATTCGAACCCCTATAAATACAAGACTAACGCCCTACTGTTCTCCTTATATTTTCTGAAATAATGGCAAATATCTACCATTTTCTCTTATCCTCAAATTATAAAGTCTATATAAACTATAATATATAAAATATATAAATGGAGAATAAGGGATGAAAATAGAGAAGAAGAATACGATTGAATCCTATCACCAAAGCCAAGGTAAATTATAAATCTAAATATAAATTAAATTCAAATCTCTTCTCGGATCTAAATTTCTAATGGATATGTATATTATTGCGGTACATATATATTGAAAGGGAGAAAAAGGGAGTCAAACAGGAATAACAGGATCTCGATCTGGGGATTTGTAAGCTTAAAGGTGAGTAAGAAATTATATACTTGTATATAATATCGGATTTATATCGTTATAAATCCGTCTCCTATATGCCTAAATATAATCATTTTGGAGCAGTAGGCTTGAACAAATACATGAAATGAATTTGAAAACTATGCCTACATATTATGTGAATTGCTAACTTGAATTATATATGGCATGTACTTGAATTTGAAAAGTAAGGGTCAAAGTATTCCATAAGTTAGTGAATTGTATAGTGATTCCTTATTTGTTGGTTAAACGATATATGTTATTAGATATGAATTGGAAGTTATCGTAAATTGGATTGAGATTTAAGTCGTATTTTAGTTCATTAGAATGAAGTATGTTGCGACGTAAATTTCTATAGATTATCCGGGCTTATAAATATGAACAAAAAATTTATCATTTGAAATAACAATAAATATCTAAAAGAAAGAGATGTATAAAACATGGATGTTTACTATATTTCGTAGCGTCTATTTCAATAATAATAGAAAATGTAGTTTCTTATAATTCCAAACATAACACAAGTCCACTTTTAGATAAGTTATTGAAATTTACAGTGTTAACATTTTCTTTTGGAGGATGTTGTTCTAATTCATTAAAAAACATAAATCCCTAAGTATAAACCAAAATATTGCAAATGGATATAATAACAATAATTTAATTATAAGTCTAGCATATGCGGTAAGTTAGGAAATAGACAATAAGCAAAGAAGTATATGTGAAGCAATGAAATGGCTAAGTAAGAAGATTATAATAACCAACGGAAGACGCTAATAGTTGGAAAAGAATAGTGGAATACACTTAATAGTATCGAGTAGAAATTAAGTAGTAAAGGGAATTTAATCTACTAAAATAAAATTAAGTGGTAAATGACATATAAATTTGCGTAGATGAAATAAGAAGCAAGCTGGGTAAAATAACCAAATACCATAAGTTGAACATAGAAGGCGTAGTAATTAAATAAATTTATGTAGCTACAAGTATGCATTTGCGACGGATGTGAATTATTGAATTTAGTCGATAATTTAGAGTAATTAAAAATGACATAGTCATCAATATTAGTTGGAATGTGAGGTCAGTAGTGTTACACAACAAAAGTCTACCCATCGCAACGGGATTCCAACAATCGTGTATGCATTATATTATAATGGGACATATCCAACTCTAGGAATCATGGAGTTATATGTTCGCCTATAAAAGAAGAGAATATACCAAGGTAGGAGGATTCGCCCATGTTGGAGTGTCAAAGGACAAGTAGAGTTTGCTTCAACTTTTTAGGGGTTGCATATTAAGTAACCAATAGGCATTTCCTTGATTCCTTTAGGCAATCTATATGGTATGGTAAGCATAGGCTCTACGCTCTGACAATGAGGTCGACACCATATATGAGGAGTAGGAGTTGTTTACGTAGGTTGAGATCATTTTCGGTTATGAGCAATTAGCAGAAAGCTAGGGGTTACGCGGTTACGCCAAAATGAACCACATCTCCTACTAATGTAGACCATGTTTAGGATATGCACTGCCTCATAGTTGTTTGTTAGTTTGTTTGTTGTTAGAAGGTAAGGCATTATAACCCTTTAATGGAGGTCTTTTAAACGAATAGAATAGTCTGAGGAGTTGAGTCCATAATGTAAAGCAAGGCGAATAGAATACAACTAAATAGTTATCATGCCATTATTAGGAACTATGGGATTTCCTTGGTATGTATGATGACAAGATACTACATTGACGATGGATCCCGATGAGGTTCAGAGTCAGGGGTACTAGTGGGAAAGTATCAGGATTCAAAGGGAGACTATGGTGTGTGTTTGTCTGTGCATTTGTTTATATATATATATATATATATCTGTGTGTGTGTATGTATGTATGTATGTAGACACACACAAGTAGTTATTTTCTACTTCGAGTAAGTGAGGCATATCGTATGCAAAGATGAAGAAAAGACAAGTAAATAAAGTAAAGGACATAACATGTAGTGGAAGGCAATAAACTAGTGTTATGTATAAAGTGTATAATTTACTACTCACCAAAACGTTGTTCTGACCCCTCCTCATTACAATCCATGGGATAGATTTACAGGGCTGGGTACTAGTAAAGGTGGGAATAATGGAAGGACAGATTTCTTTATGCATACTCGAAGCTAACAAGGGCAATAGGGATCAACGGTGTCAACCTTGGTCAATAATCACATGTTTTATCATACTTTACTATTCCACAACGAGTCTTATCGGTGGTGCGTTGATATACTTTTATTTATTTACATGATACAAATACCAATGATTTGTACTCTGGCGGACTTAGATTCTCTATTTGGCAAAAAAATTGGACCCACTGAGTTGTAGATTGTTACAAAAATCTCTAAGGAATAGGCTAAGATCAGAGAGTAAATGATTGAGAATTAAGTACAAACTCTCTAATCTTGTGTGGTTTGCAAATTCTTAAGGAATAGAAGTGAAATAATATGGATTTACAAAGAGAGAATTGATGAATATTAATACATCTTTCTCACAAAAGTATAGAAACGAAAGAGGAAGAGAAAAAGAGAGAATCGTATGTTCAAATTTGTTTTCAAAGCCTTTATATAGAGAATGAAGAGACATGACTTTTGACTAGAGGATGAAGGGAAGTGCCTGCTAATTTAAATTTTAAAAAAGTCATCAACATTTAATATGTCAACGTATACTTCTTGGATAGGTCGACATATCCATGTCGATTTTGAAAAAGTTCTCAATGATAACAATTATGTCGACATATCATCCATGGGTATGTCGACATACAAATGTTGATTTTGAAAAATATTTTATAAAAGTTTTTTCGATCTTTATAACTTTAACATCCAATACTGTATTTTCATATAAAAATATTAGAGACGAAAATAGAGTTTAGTAAAAAAGAAATATCAAAGATATTTGCTACAAGGTCTAAAAAAAATATTTGACTGGACAGACTGACTAAACACTTCAAATACCATTATCGTTAAAGCACTTATGTTCCATTCGTCTTGAGTCAGTTTTGCTCTTCCATTTGCTTCCACTTATATATATTTGTTTATTACTTATTTGCTACTATTGATTTTTTGTTTATCTCTATAAAATGTTTCCATAATATATCTGAAAATGCTGTATAACGCGTAGAGATGCTAGTAGTAACATTTATAGGTAAACAGGCACAAGGAAAAGTTGCAAAAAAAATTTAGTCTCAGGAACAACAAGTTTACTTTTTTGTCTGAAAGACACTTTTTAGTGTAAACTGAAAATGATAGTTACAACTATCACTCTGTGATTTACACTAAAAAGTGTCCTTCAGCCTAAAAAACATACTTCTTTTCCCTGAAACTAAGCTTTTCTCTAACTTTTTTCTTGAGCCTAAATATCCCTAAGATTTATATGGTTGTTACCATAAAAATGAATGCTTAGGTTATTGACAATCTCCCTCATTTTTATGATGATAACCACATAAATAATTGAGAGATAAAATAAAATCTTTTTATATTTGACTACCCTTGACTCTATGCACTCCCTATATCATTTTTCTTGGTATATTTACACATTTCTCCCCCTTTGTCATAAATGAAAATGGGCAGAAAAGAATCATTTAAGAACAACTATACAATATGTGAAGAGTACGTATAATAAGTGCATATAAAATATGTAAATGAAACTTATGAAGGAAATCAAAATCAATACTTTAAAACATTATAAATAAAAAGGAATTTTAGAATTACCAGCGTTATTGACGCCAATGACATATCCTTTTGAATTATTTCTAAAGTTCATGGTTTCACCATCTTTGTGCATAATATCGCTCAATACCCATCGATTTCCCATCATATTCTTTAAACATCTATTGTTTTGTATCCGTTTCTCCTCCTTTATATTTTTTTGCAACTAAATTGGTCACAAACATCCAAGAATAGTTTTTTTTGTAGAGAAGCAAGTGAAGAAAAACAAAATTTAACTGAGTAGATGGATTAACAAGTAATAAAGAATTAACTATAATCAGAGACAAAGAAATTTGTAATGGTTTGGCCTTGTACGCCTAGATCCACTTTGAAGATTATTCTTTATTTATCACTTATAAATCTGGTTACAATTGTAGAAAAAGGCAAATACTTGATTGCAATAGAGTCTAGAGTAACAAGCAGTGTAAAGATCCCTAGAACGACCCATTAGGCCAGTATTTATAGGTGAAGACAACCATGTATCTCTCTGGAATTTCGACAGTAGGACCTTCTAATCCATAGGCCCACTAGAGGGATCGCTAGGCCCAATTTCCAATGTGGAAGGATCGGTACTGATTCCTTTTATTGTTGAATTTTGGGGAGTGATCCCTATAGTGGCTTCATCATGCTAAAAAAATTTATCCTCCAATTTTCATGCCATTTGGATCACTCGAACTCAAGTTATTACTTGATCTTTGATTCAACATTACTTGTGTGCTGCTCTCTTTCGATCCCTTCCAAGACATGCCAATCCCTCCAACACTGTCCTTTAGTTGTGCGATCCCTAGGGCAGGTTCCCTAGGGTTCTTATACCTTGCTCTTCAAATGTCATATGCTTTGACTTGTAGATCTCTTTGATATTGATTGTTTTTTTGTAACAGTGCTCTTGCGTTTCTATGTATGCCAACCCCTCCTTCAAGAAGTATGTCGATCCCTCTTAATGAGCCAATCTATATCAATCCCTTCCATCCATTGAGCCATATTCCATACTTTGAGCATCCAACATTGTACATCCATCAAATCCATTCACTCATGACTTTATATAATCATTTGTAATTGATTTATGGATCCTACAATCATCACTCCGAACTCGTCGGCCTTGATGGCAGTTGAATCTAATTCATGCAATCAGTTAGATATAGCCAGGCTAAAATGCTGGAAAACACTTGTCCCGTAAAGTAAGTCTTATGATGAACATGACGTGCTTTGAATCGAAGCAAATTAGAGTCATCGACAAGGAATTCATCTAGCTTTCAGAACTGTTGCTGTCCATCTGCTGAACTATTTCTCCAATGCGTTATTTTTCACATTGATCACCATCACGCTTGGTCGATTTCCAATAGTATAAATCCAAGGCTATGCTCTATTAGTTAATATACATAAGTTTGATTCCACAAGACTAATAAGTTTTGGTTTTTTGTTCCAGCCTCGAATTTTAAGGCTTCAGATTTGGTTTTGATTTCTATCGATTTCTAAAAACTGAATCTTTGGATCACGCACGTGCAGATTCATATACACATTCTTGTTGCTGGCTCTCGGATATGCTCGCACATTCATGGGCCGTTGCCAACTTTTTTGCATTTTATGCATACATGTTTATAGGGAACCCTCATAATCATCATCATTTCTTTTTTTATTTGTAGGGATCCGCAGTTGTTTAGCCGATCCCTCTCTCTTTCCCTTCTCCCTTTTTTGCTTACAGAGATCTGTACTTTCTATGTCGATCCCTCTTTCTCCTTCTTTTTTATTATTCATGTGCTTACAAGGATCGATAAGCCTTCATGTCGATCCCTCTTTCCATGCTTCGTGCTAAAGATTTGGGCCTATATCTTGGTTTATATATACATAAAGTCGATTTCCCTCTTCCTTTATTGTTACTTACTTCATTTTCTCATTTCCATCCAAAGCACCGAACCCTCTTGCTCCTCCATTCAAAACGGACCTTACTTCTTTTCTTCTTCCCTCAATTTCGAAACAAAATTTTTTCGTGATTCAAATCGTGTTTATAAAACCATCTTCCCCATACTTTCCATCTCAATTTCCTTCGAACTTCTCACCAATTATCTTAACATATCCTCACGTAGGTGAGCCTTCTAGACTTCATCTTTTGGTTTCATGGTGAGATAGGGGGTTACATGTCGTTAATGATTTTGATGGCGCTCAAGTCCATGATGATATAGTGATCGAAGCGGCTTGGAGAAGATGAAGCATTGGTGGATAAGGCTTGGCAAAATAAATAAGGAGAAGGAAGAAAGGACGATGGAGGAGGAAGAAGATAGAGTGGAGGAGGGATAAGTGTTGGATGCTTGGATCTATATCGATCCCTCGATGTAGAGGCCGAATGAGTATAGGGTGAAGTAGAGGGGTCGATATGTTTAGGGTTCGACAACGTTTGTTGTGAGAAAAGGATTGGTGGGATTATGTAGAAGTGAAGGAATCGGTGGGTTTGAGGTTGAAGAAGGGATCGGCTGAGAAGCTTTGGGATAGGGATCGGTACGAAGGGTTCGGTACATAGGGCTCAGCATATGGGGTTCTTTAAACTCAAAACCTAATCCAACCTTACTTGTTTGAACAATTACCACCAATCACCTCAACGAATTTGGACATATAATGACGTGAAAAATGAAACTTGCATATTCACTGTTGAACATGAGATTGAACAATCAAATCCTTGGAACTTTCAACATAGACTAAGAACTTGTGTTTGGACTTAAATGACAAACTTTACACTTTGATATGCCGATAGTCGATCCCAAAGCATTTACAACTGATCAATCTCTTTACCAATTGACACGGTCAGCAATGACGGTCACTCTGGTTGGAATCCAAAAGTCTCACTATTTAACTTTATTTTCTGATTTTAGGTTTCTCATTTCCGCTATACACTTCACTACACTACACTAGTTCACATTTAACACGGGGGGATAGGTAAACTTTTTAACCTCAATTATCTATAGAGTATAGCTAACAGGGACTCCGAGCTCTTAGAGCATTTAGCTGGTATATCTTCCGAACCGGCCATGTAGCATATCGACCCTGAAGCAAAATCGAGCTCTGTGACTATATCCGGCAAACTTTCTTCGAGTCATCAAGCCAAACAAATAAATGTTTATGGTCCGTCGATCAACCTTTTTTAGATGTTTTAGTCCTTCTCGTGGAGGATATAAGCAACCCGACATAATAGAAAGTGCCATTCTCCTATATAACCCGATAGACTCTCAAGCCTACCAAATTGGTGAGGCTGCCCTTCGCAGGCTGTGTTCCATACATGGAATTACATTTGTAGATGTTCTGATTCCTTCCATAAACGATAGGCTTCACTTTTCCCCGAAGGGGTACACGACGTGTAGCAAATTTATGTGCTGGGCTGGTTGCGTACCGCCCTTTAGTTCATTTATTCGAGAGATGTTGAGATATCTTGGAATAGCTTCCACCCAATCCATCCGAACAGCTACGCCTTCCTACATGGAACTTTTCTGCTGTTTATGAGCATTCTATTTCGCCCATCAACTCCTAAGGATATAAGGTTCATTTGTAAATATAAATGGCTCCTTTCTACATTTTTCTTAAATCTTCACCCAGCTTCCAAGTCTTAACGAGCGCTTGGAATAAACTCTTTATGTTCAAACACAAGTGGTTCTATGTTTGGGGTCTACCTGGCTTCACAAGGCGATGGTTGGAAGGGCGTAAGTGTTATTATCATTTAATTCTTAAGTTCATCAATCCAAGTCATATTTTTGAATCTACTAACATCCAGAATTCCTATAGGTGTTCACCCACGTCCTGAAGGCATTAGTTTTTCAACAGTGGTCTACACTATTCGCGCTACCCTTGTCGAAGACAGGGACATCAAACTTCCTGTAAGCGATGAATTACTATCTTTATTCGGGTTGTTGGAAGAGGGTCGTAGCATTAGGCTCCCCAGAAGTGCAGCATTGTCGAGAAACGTCGTAAAGTAAGAAATGGATGCCAAAAATCCTATAGTTCCCTAGTCGATGGGAATTAGGACGACATTAAAGAGGGCGAAATGAGGGATGCCCAGATCGATGAGAATGGCAACACTGGTGTAGGCCCGGGTAAAGAGCCCATGGTCGAATCGTGACGAGATGCACAACCCCAAACTCCAACTTAGCAAAGGAAGAGATTGGCCTACAAACTTCGTAGAAGAAAAACCGTTAAAGACCTGGAGTTTGTTATTACTTATGTTGTTGAAGAATCATCTTCCCAACACGTGGAAAGTTCGCCGAAAGGGTTCTCAAATATCCAAATTCCCAATGATATTATAACATGTGACTTTCCAAACATCAACATTGAAGGGCACAGTTCTCCTACTAGGTGTGTGAAAGCATCCTTCCTACCGATGGAGGAGAGAAAACACCAACAAGCATGGTTACATCTATTGGTCTGTCAGGGTGGACACTAGGACGACCACAACCATATGCACTTCACTACACGCTCTTTGACAATCCTTCACAAAATAGTTACTTACATGTTCTCATTTACTCTTTGCAGGTGTTATAAATCTATCTCGAGCTTTTGATTGCCTAGGAGGCTCTTCAAAGCATTATGGATCTAGCCATAGAATCCGGCATGCGTATGGATAAAGATGACAAAACAGAGAAAAGCTATCATTCAAGGGAATCTTCTTCTTCCAAACATAAGTCCCAGTCTCAATCATCTCGCCAGGGAGACTTTTCCAAACTTACTGTTTATAGTGGAGACCAGCCTTCCTTCCACGCCCTCACATTGCCGCATCACATGAGAAGCACTCTGGTTCTTATAGCTCTAAGAAATCTCACGACTGTAGATCAAACAAGCATCTAATAACCACTTCCGATCCATCCTTGCTGACCACTTCTCCTAACACTTCTACAGTGGAGAAATTGGTCGAATTTTATTCCAATTTCATGAAAATCTGTTTCAATGGGCTTAAATTTCTTCCCACGGTACATACGATCCTGAGGCACACCAAAGAAAGCTCTCTTGCATATGTTACTGACGTGTTCGTGCAACATGAATCATTCCAACACTTAGTGGGAAAAATCTCCGAAATATCAATCGAGCGATAATATGAAATAGATCGTCTCAAACTAGAGGCAATACATGATAAAGACATAACCAAACACAAAGATAATGAACTATCAGAGTTGAAAACTAAACTTGCCAAAGCAGAAAAGAGTGTCAAGGAAACGTTGGGGGCAGTGAGTCGTTTAGAAGCTTTCGATAAGAAAGAAATCGATGTTGTCGTTAATCGCAGCAGGGCATTTGCTTTGGAAAAGGATTCCTTGCAAAAAGAAAAAGATGTCTTGGCTCGCTCATCGAGGAACTTTAGGAGCTTCTCAAGAAAGAAAGGGAAGAGAAGAGAGGCAAAGGAAAAATCACAAAGGTACCACGAAGAGACCGTTGAAGCCAGGACCTAAAAATCAAACTTGATGAGAAATTTTCCAAAAATATAAGCCACTAAAGAAGAGGCACGAGAGGAAGGCCACAAGGAGACGATGGAATAAATCGAAATCCAAGTAGAAGATGCTAAGGTGTCTGGTCAGAATGAAATCAAGGACCAATTTGATTTACTGATCATCAAATATAATGCCAAAGTCCTCATCCACTACGACTTGAGTTTTCTTGGAGAAGAATATCTTGAGTCACTTGTAGAAGCCTAGGAGTACGCTATTGACATGAAAAAAAGGAGCTTGGCGGAACTGAGTTGGATAAATAGAAAATGGTGTGGGAGATCCTCCGTGGAAATGAAACCTTATATCTTACCGCCATGAGATTCTGATATGTTGACGCTTCGGCGCCTTTTGACAAAGGGAAACATATTGCCAGATCCTCGGGGGTCGATCCTAAGGGCCCTACTTCTTACCAAACAGATGGAACATTGGTTTCCTTTAGCTCGGAGTAGGACTTGAGCTGCGATCCAGATAAGCCCCATTATCAATCCAAAGTGCTGACCTATATTCTTAAAGGGTGCACTCCGGCAGCAACCAAGAGCCAACCGGATATAGGTATTCCACTTTACTCTCCACTTTACGAGAGGTTTTATTCTTCACGCTTAATGGTTCTAGGCTTATCTCCTTGTTTTAACAAATTCGTAGGACTTCTGGGTCCCTGTCAAAGTCCTAAAAGGATTGTTGCTGTGGAGATAACAGAGTTTTCGGTGGCCACTGATGTACCAGGGCCCATGATCAAGTCGCCGGAGTACTCGACGATGACAAGGCTAAAGATCCACTGCCAGTGGATGAATCCAACTATGTTTTGATTACCAACACCTCCGAACGCACTAATCAGATCAGCCTGAAGAAGTGTATTGAGAAAGAGGATTTGCTAGAGAAAAAGGCCAAAGTGAGCCCACCGAGGTGGACAATTATGATCCACACCTTATCCCACTACAAGTCATTCCACCTTGTTTTTCAATTCCCAGAGAACTGCCTCCTACTTTTGAAAGTCCTCCTGCAAAAGGCGGTAATGGATCAAGGAAGAGAACAAGTGAAAGTTCAGACAGCACCACACCCGAAAAATCCAAAAGGTAGAAAGGATCGAAGAAACAACCGTCGTCTCGGCTTAGTGTGTACATATTCTGCATAGCTGTTTGTTCATCATGTTCTTTTATTAGTTGTGGTTGCATGTGTATGGTCCCTAGTTTTTTGAAATAACTTGTACCACAATTTTGAAATTTATCATGTGAATAAATCTTTTTGTTTTTTGTTGAGCTCTCGTGTGTTTAAGTGGTTGAACTATTATTTTCATTCACTGTACTTGTAATTCATTTTTCATTAGTTCTGGTAACTGTCCACTAGCTCTATCCCAAGGCTTCCTTGTGTTCTTGGCCTTGAGTTGTATCAAACGCTAGGCTCAAGCCTTAGCATTATGCCATTGAATTCAATAGTTTTGAGTAACTATACTCCTTCCTCCAGTCTTAGGTTAGCGGTGTTAAACGTTGGATGGTCGAGCTCCATTTTTATTGGGTTTGTACATTTTCTATCGATTTCAGGCCGTAGCTTATGGAAAAAATAATTGACCCCAGTCATCTATCTATTTATACTCATATCCACACTTTGGGGATAAGAGTTAGTTATGGGTGGTCGAATCGCACCCAATTTATGTTTATATTCCAGTCCGGACTTCGGGGACTTAGAGTTCTTTCGTGGGTGGCCAAATTACACCCAATTTATGTTTATACTACAGACCTTACTTTGGAGACTTAGAGTTATTTTGGAGATAGTTGGATCGTACTCTCCATAATTGATTGATTTTTCCTTGAGGTCAGGGGTTTAATTTAGTGAACGGTCGGTCATGTCATGATCGCTATTATTTTACTTCAGTCCCATCATTCGACAGGATTTATTTAATCATCAGATGGTCGATTCACTTCCTCATTGTATAACCAAACCGTTTGATTGTGAACAAGAGTGATCAAATGCAAAAGCGGACAATGCTCATCTTGTTTCGTCCTATTAGGAAACTAGTACAATTGATTAATTCCAAACTCTAGGAACCTGTTCGGACATATCGACATCATTTAGTTTTGTCATGTAATTAATACATAATGCTACCACAAAGATAAATATAAAGGAAGTCTGAAACTTTATTTTCCAAATGGAAAGGAATAACATAATTTGTCTTATTACATGTCTAGAAAATCAAGTGCTAAATCAAATTCTGAAAGCAAATACAACTCAATAAAAATGAAACAAACTACGTGAAAAAGCATCGTAAATGCTCGCCATTCCATGCCCTTGGCAGTGTGATGCCATCAACAGTCGCTAGATTGAAAGTTCCCTATCTAAGCCCCTATTCAACGACGTATGGTCCTTCCCAAATTAGAGTCATGTGTGATGGGGTAGGAAAAACCCATTTCAGGACGAATTCGCCAATTTTAAAGTTTCTAGGTCGGACTTTAGTGTTATAATATCGGCTGACTTGGTGTCGATGCGCAGCTGCCCTCAGATCGGCTTCTTAGTACTTCTCATTTATAAAGACGAGAAATTACAAAAGAAGATCTTTATTCGTTTTAGGATTGTAGTAAGTCACTCGATGAGAAGGAACTTCAAGCTCAACTGGAATGATGGCTTCGGAACCGTAAACAAGGGCGAATGGACTATGGACAATTGCGGACTTGTGGGTAATCCTATAAACCCACAATGCTATCGAGTATTCATCCACCTACTTGCCTTCATCCTTCTCCAAACGCTTCTTAAGAATGGAACTTATGATTTTGTTTACAGCTTCAACCAATCCATTTGTCTGAGGGTGAGTGACCGCTGCAAATCTCTTTTCAATATGATACCTCCAATGGAAGTTTTTGAATTCAGGATTGTGGAATTGAGTCCCATTATTTGTTACAATAGTTTAACCGAGACCGAAATGACATATGATGTTTCGAACAATGAAATTGATTACTTTCTTGGTTGTAATCATGGCTAATGGTTCTATTTCAGCCCATATGGTGAAGTAATCAACCGCAACGATAACGTACTTCGCACCATCTTGAGATTTTTGGTAAGGAACCGATAATATCTATACACCATATGGAAAATGGCCACTGACTAACCACTTATTTGATTCCTATTGGCGGAGCTCTTGGAACTTTTGCATATATTTGACACTAGTCACATCGCCTTACATAATCAGCAGCGTCTAGGTTAACAGTCGGCTAGTAATACCCGCAACGGATTATTTCCCTTGCAAGTGTCTACTCTCCAGTGTGATCAACACATCCCCCTTCATAAACTTCTTAAAGGACACGTTTTATCTCATTATGAGCGACACACCGGGTAGGGGAACAGAGAACCCCTTTCTATACATAATTCCTCCTTGAATGACATATCATGAAGCTTTACAAAGGATTGTCGCTTTACATTTCTTAGATCAAGAAAGGCCCCACGTAGTAAATTGTTTTTTTTATCGAAGTGATCCACGATTCCCTCTCAAGCTCCGTTTCCAGTGTTCGATCGAATTTTATCATGTTTATACTTAAGGCATTTAATACTTCGATTGAAACCAAGCCCATCTGCCATGCTTCGCTGGTGCTAGCAAACTTTGCCAACAAATCAGCCTCTCTGTTTCGATCCCATGGGACCTGTGAAATGTCATAGTACTCAAATTCAACCAACAATAAGGTATGGAGCAACCATTGTCCTTTAGCTTGATGTCTCCCTTGACTTGGTACACTACCACCTATGAATCACAAAAGATTTCAAGAGACTTTATTCTGAGTTCTCAAGCGAGTTTAAGTCCAACAATCAGAGCTTCGTGCTCAGCTTCGTTGTTTGTCACCGGGAAATCAAGCTTTAAAGCATAACAGATTGACCAATCTTTGTGAGTTACAAGCACAACTCCAGCTCCAAAACAATGATCATTGGACGCTCCATCAGTATACAATCTCCACCGTATGGTAGGGATTTCACTACTCAGCGGGGAATCATCCTGCGCAGTGAACTCTGCTATAAAATTTGCCAGCGCCTGACCCTGGAAAGCCCTCCGAGGGAGATAAGTGATGTCGAATTGACAGAGCTCGATATTCTACTTGAGTAACCTCCCAGATGTCTCAGGTCGCTGTAGGACCTATCGCTATGGCTGGTACATTGATCGGGTGTGCCTGGGAGTATGGGCGGAGCTTTTTGGATGCAATCAACAAGCAATATGACAATTTTTCTATTTTAGTATGTTTCCATTTAGCTCCCAGCAATCGTTTGCTGACGTAATATATCGGCCTTTAGATTCGATCCACCTTTCAAAGCTATGCGACACTTATAGGGTATGCCGATACGACCAAATAAATGTACATATCTTCATGATCCATCGGCTCTGACAAGATGGGGGGTCTCTTCAAATGATTCACAAAGCTTGAACTGTGTCTTTACAATCCGTTGTCCATTCGAAGTTTCTTTTCACTTTCCTAATCAAGTCAAAGAAAGGAATGCATTTGTCACTAGCTCTAGAAATAAATCAGTTTAAGGCAGCAACTTTCCCATTCAGACTCTATAATTGTTTAATAGTCCTTGGTGCTTGGATATCATGGATAGCCTGAATCTTCTCGGGATTAACTTCTATTCCATGGGCGTTAACAATAAAGCCCAAGAATTTCCCTGGTGCAACACCAAAAGAACACTTCAAACGATTAATTTTCATCTTGTAATGTCGGAGGATGTCAAACATTTCTGCCAAGTCCTTTATGTGGTTGCTTGATTGTCGTGACTTTATGAGCAAATCATCCACATACATTTTCATCGTTTTTCCAATCTAGTCTTTAAACATTCAGTTGACTAGGCACTGGTAAGTAGCTCGCACATTCTTTAGCCAAAACGGCATATAGCAATATAAACCAATGTCGGTAATGAAACCGGTGTGCTCTTGATCGGGGATGTGCATTGGAATTTGATTTTATCTTGAGTACACATCCATGAAAGATAGCAATTCATGTCCCCCGGTCGAATCTACCAGCTGGTTGATCCTTGGATGGGGAAAACTGTCCTTTGGGCATGCCTTGTTCAAGTCTGAGTAATCAATGCATGCTCCCTACATTCCATTTGCATTTTTTTTCAAGTACAAGATTGGAAACCTACTTAAGGTAGAGGGCGTCGCGAATGAACCCATTATCGTTGAGTCTATCCACCTCCTCTTTAAGAGGGCAGATCTCTTCAGATATGCCATGTCGTTTTTGTTTCACCGGAACATGCCTTGGGTCGATATTCAATGCATGGCTCGCAATAGTAGGCGGGATCTCACGCATATGAGAATGAGTCCAAGCGAACACATCGAGATTCGCTCGAAGAAATCCAGCAAGTTCTTTCATCATCGGGGGGCTGTGTTGTGATCCATCTTTAGGACCCATGATGGGTCCTCGTGGCTAAGCGTGATATCAATCATCGGCTCAACCATTGTAGCCTTAGTCTTCTTGGGCTACTCTTCATCATCCCTCTGATCATATCTCTTTAAAACCAACTATGGCGCCTAAGCCAAGGCTTAAGCGCTAGTTGTCAATCTTCAGTAGCTTGGATGCGGATTGACTTGTCCATACACTAACCTTTCTCCTTGCATTTACCGTCCCTCGACTTAGCTACATAACAGACACGTCTAGTCGTCTGATCACCATGAACAATCCCAACACCATTATCTATCAGGAACTTCATAGTCAAAAACTATGGGGCATGAGCTGCACGAAACTCAGCTAAGGTCGGTTGGCCTACAAAAATGTTGTAAGGAGAGTTAACATCCAAAACTACAAATGGTAAGATCCGCACTCTCCTATGGTCATCTTCTCCCTATTCCACGGTTGTTCAGCATAACTAAAGGCTTCAGTTGCAATGCCATTAAAACCATGTATGCGGGCTTTAGATTGCTTTAGATCCTTAGCTTCCATTTTCAACTAATCATAAGCATTTTTGAAAATTATATTTACTGAACTTCCACAATCAATCAATATCATTCCCACCAAAGTGGGGCCGATCATAGCCGAAATGACCATTGGGTTAATCGTCAGAGTTTCTACCTTGTTTGCATCTTTGTTCCTAAACACAGTATCATCCGCCATTGCATGTTGTTTTGTCGAAGCTCCATCTTCCGTATTCAGACAGCATTCAAAGTCCACATGCTTAATCACACTAGCGTAGCATTCCATCTCAAGCCAACTTTTATCAGCCGAATGCGGACCTCCAACTATTGTAATGATTACCAATCTTCCACCGGTTTGCGCAGGCTCCTTAACCCTACATGGTGCTTATCCTCGTGTTGGGGTCAGATGTCCCCTTCCCGCCATCCCGCGGGGCTTTCACAAACTACTTTAATTTCCTTTCTCAAATCAGTTTTTCTATAACATCTTAGAGATGCCTTCATTCATCTGCGTTGTGCCCATAACACTCGTGAAATCGACAATATTAACCAGTCTGTTTCTACTCCTCTGTTGATTCTTCTGGAGGCAGTTTTCTATATTGCATGGTATAGCAAGTAGACAGATAGATATTCTTCGGGTTCGTATTCAATGGCGTGTAAGTATCATGCATTGGGATTCTATGCTTCCCTCTCGTAGAATCCCTCTTTCATTCTCGGCCCCTGTCTCCAACTTTCTTTCGTTGATTCACCTTGTTTCGGACATTCACTTGTACTTTCCAAACCTATCATCAGCCTGCTTTATTGCAATGTTACTATGTACTCCCTCTCCACTTGGGCCGATAAGATTCTTTTTTCGGAAGGATCTGGCTTCCTCCTTTCTCAAATACCGGGCCACCTTCGTGTAAAAGCGTTCCAATGTTGTGGGTGGCTTTCCGGCTAACCAATCACTAAAATTAGACTCTAGATCAATCCCACTTGTTACATCCATCAATATAGCATGGTCATTTAGATTACTGATTTTCGTAATGGCTGTATGAAATCTCTCCAAATAATCTTTTAATGATTCCCTTGGAGCCTAAATCACGTTGGATATGGACATCACATCTTTGGGACGAATTGCCTGCATCTGGAATTGCTCCACAAACTTGGTTGCTAAATCATAAAATTTATAATTGATCATGGGGGTAATCTTGTGAACCGTTTCGTTTCAAGTCCAAATAGAGTTATGGGAAAACATCTATACTTGGTTGCATCATATACTCATGCAGAATCCATCAGCCATTCATATTTCATGATGTGCTACCTAGGGTTGGTTTTTCCATCCTAGGCAAGCATTGACGGCATGTTGAACCTCCTTGGATACCGTGCATGTAATCCACTATCAGTGAATGAAGAATGACTTCTTTAGATCCTCGAGTCATCATTAGTTAAGCCTTGGCTCTCACTCACTAATTGTCTAACCATGGTCGATAAATCCGGTGTTTGGATAGTTGGTGCTAAGCGGTGGTCGTGCTACACCTCACATGATTGGTCTGATCGATGTCTATGGGTTGTTCCATGCCTTCTTGGTTCCCCATCTTCTTGATGCATATCTTGTACATTCATTTCATCATCATTTTGGAGAAGCACTTTGTAACATCTCGTATCTGGAGGCCAAAAGCTAAGCACTAAAGGTGCTGCCGTCATCCATAATATTAACTTCTCGTGACAAAATACATCAATGCTAATGGTATCCGTAATATCAGAAGCACATGAATATGAACAAATTCACAGATTTCAAAATAATATTTATTGATTACATTTCAAAATAATAACTAATATCCATGTTACATAATCCCTTAACGTTTCCTAGGAGATGACTAAAAATATCATTCACAAAATGCGCTAAGAGCGACATATGATGATGCCCCTCCGGTTGATCAGAATCAATTGTCATGTCTGACTTAATATGCACATCGTAAAATAAAATAAACTATGACTCCTTTATAGCTATCCACCAGCCACCTGCTCGTCTTCCGAAGCTTTATTCGTTAAAAATTCAAAAACATGAAAACCTCAACCCACGGCCCACTCAAATCAATTTTGACCACATGAGACTTTATGGGGAACAAAAACTTCGAGTTAGACATAAAGCCTGGTGTGAATAATACTGTTCATCTCTGTTATTTTATGTTAAGTAAGACCATGTCTCT
This sequence comes from Allium cepa, assembly GCA_030765085.1. Taxonomy (NCBI): domain Eukaryota; kingdom Viridiplantae; phylum Streptophyta; class Magnoliopsida; order Asparagales; family Amaryllidaceae; genus Allium; species Allium cepa. The sequence continues at coordinate 1,022,486,158 of CM060931.1, read as the reverse complement.
TAGCATAACGATTTTTCCCTCACCAAAGCTTTTGCAATTCTTTTCTTGCAACCAAAACTGGTCAAAATATTTGTAAAGCATCATTATGTAAACATACGTAAATATATTAGGTAATAAAATAAAATATATGTTCATGCACATAAGTTTTGTCTAGCTAACTTTTAACCTTTTACTTAGTCGAGCCTACCCGACAATATCAAAATTTATCTAACATCTGTTAGACACATCTCTTCTTTTGAATGATCTGTCATTAACTATCTGTTAAATACTTCTCTTTTGGACGGTCTGACCTTAACTCATAATCTTCCAGGGTCACCTGATCCTAATTGTTTTGTTGGCTCACCAATAACCTATATGTATACAAACATATATTCCTTTCTATATGTAACCATAATTTTAGTCTTACTTGTGACAAAGCGCTACACATTAGAATTTTGGACAAAATTAGCGTAGGCTAATAGCCATGTTATACTTATAGTTTACTCAAATCTTAGCTGATGAAAACACTTAAACCTTTGAAAGTCCCCCTTCAAATTTATTGAAAGTATCCCTTTCGAAACCAAATAAAACCTTTTCTTTTATCTAGGCCGAAAGGCCAAAACCATCCTTTTGAAACCATTCTCGAAACCCTTTCGAAACCATTGGAAATCCTTCCTTTTGAAAGCTTTAAAACCTTAGACATCATTCTTTTAAACCTTTTAAATCTTGCCTTTTGAAACCCTTGGAAAACCTTTCCTTTCAAAACCATTCGAAACCACCAGAAAAACTAAACCTTTCGACTCCTTTGAAACCCTCGGGAACCACCCTTCAAAACCTTACTTTAAAACCTTTCAAAAGCATCAATTCTATACCTTTCAAAAGCATTTGGGTTTAATTTAAAACATGTGGAAAACACCTTTCAAAATCATTTAATTCATCTCTTTCAAAGCCTATTTGGGTTATACTTCCATTAAATAGAAGGGTCATTAAACATTTAAGTCAAAAGTCATTTCTTCGAAAGCATTTCCTAAGTAAAGAAGTGATGGCATCTAAACCATCCCTTCGAAAGCATTGGAGACGTGGGCAAATTTTAGAAAACAAGTAACCCTTTCGAAACCCATTGGGTCGAAAGGTAAAAAGGCGGCAGCTACTTGTTTCGACTTTGTTGAAAGCATTCATTTAAAAAATAGCTGCAAGCTAATTGAAATCATTTCCTTTAAACCATTTGACCCGGTTGAAACCCAACCAAGTTGAAAGCATCTTAGTCAAAAGCAAGTAGGAGCGTTTTTCTTTAAAATCAAAGCAAAGCTTCAACCCTTTCGGAACCCTACGGTTTTGACCATATACCTTTTGCCCACATCTAATTCATTACGTACAAGTTGCTTGTTACCATAGGCATTGGTTTCGACTGTGTCGAAGGTGATAACATGGAGGCGGAGCCTAGTGCCGAAGGAGATGAAACGGTGAAAAATCCATTTATTAGTACTTTTAAACTATTTCTTTTGTACCTAACCTGCCTTGTTTATCTAAATCTGATTGGTTGCCATGTTATTTTTTCAAAAGTACTGCCATTTTTCAAAATTAAAATAATTTGCAAAAAAGCCCCTTTCTCCTTTTAAAATATATTAAACATTTAAGTCCCATACCACAAATAATGTTATATACCCATTAAAACGCTTAGGAAAAATCTAGAATATTTCTAGAAAATCTCATTTAATATGCTTTCTAACATATAAAAATTTCAAAACTTAACCATCTATTATTTACCCGTAAATAATTTATAACCTAAAATATCATTTTCTTTACTAGAAAATTCATACAAAATCCACATTAATTCTGCAAATTCTGAAAATTGAAACCCATTTTTAAAATATTATTTCTGATCAATTTTAAAATCGCAAGGCATAAAGATGCCATTTAATAGGGTTTTTACTTTAAAACATATCATAAAATCAATATGAACATGCGTAGATCATCAACGAGTATATATAAACATTCCATCATTCAAAAATATGGCAAAACATTGCAAATCAATTGGTATCACCTTAAAACCGAACACAATCAAAATAGAGATGTAAATATTATTCACCTTAGTTGATTAAAGGTATAAGATTTGAATGAATTTAATGTTGATTAATCTTCCCATTTACCTTTCTTCCTCTTTCTCTTACTAATGGTGGTCTTCCTTAACTTTTAAAATTTGAGAATGAAATGAACGTGTATAATTTACATAGCTATGGGTTACAGATATAGGAATGGTCTCTTTCCCATTTTACCCCACCTCTATTTCATATTAAACTCTTCTTTAATTCATTGTTTATATGGCATGTGTACCCATTAATTAAATTAAATTTCAATCGTCTAATCAACACATTATTTTATTTTCTTTATCTAATTAAATACCCTAAATGATGTTACCAAAAATCTAGGGTGTTACACGCTTGGTCAGCACTGGATCGAAATCCATCGTCCAAACTAACCTAAGAAGCTTCCTCTCAATTCCCGAGGTGTATGGGAGGAATTCCTTCTCTGGAGAAGGGGTTGGTACAGAGCTATCGGCACTGATCGGTCCTCGTAGACCATGATGGTCTATCAGTTGACGCTCCGATGTTTCTGCATGATATTCTTCTATCCTACAATGGCTATGCCTTTGATATTCGTTCGACTTCGAGGAGCGAGAACTCTTCAATGCCAAGTAAGGAGTGTGGTCTTTCCTTGCTTTCCTTCACCGCTTCTGATTGAGTTGGTTCATCAAGGTAGTATGAATTTGCTGATTTAATTGTCTATGACCCTCCATCAGCTCTCTCATTAAATTGTGAAATTCAACTCTAGTACTAGAATTAGCGGGATTCTGAACTTCAACCGGTTCAGCATTCACATTGGTTGGTCGATTTCTTGGGTCTCCTTGCTGGATGCTAGTATTCTCATTCCTTTCCACGTTCGGAGAAGTAGATCTAGTATTTCTCACCATTATCAATAGGCTAGCTTAGATTTGTACCAATCTAAATAGTATGAGTAACTTCTTGAAGATAATTCCAGATCTCCTTTAAGGGATTTAACCAATCCAGTAGCAACAAAGGGATCCTAATGATTTGAGAATCAAGTTTCTCAATGATCACCAAAATGTTGCAACTAAATTGGTGTCAAACACCTAAGAATAGTTTTTTTAGAGAAGTAAGTGTAGAATAGAAAAATTAAACTGAGTAGATGGATTAACAAGTAATAGATAATTAACTATAATCAAAGACACAGAAATTTATAGTGGTTCGGCCTTGTATGCCCACGTCCACTTTGAAGATTATTCTTTATTAATCACTTATAAATCTGACTACAGCAGTAGAAAAAAGCAAATACTTGATTACAACAGAGTCTAGGATTACAAGCAGCGTAAATGTGACGACCCGGAATTTTGAGCAATATCAATTTAATAATCTTTGTTAATAATTAAATTGATTTGATCATTTTATGTTATAAATTGACAAGTTAAATTTATTTTAAAGATAAATGATAATAAATTGTTAATATCTATCAATAAGTTTCTTGACTATATGAATTGGCAAGATTAAATTCTTTTGAAATTTATAATAATCTGATTTGGAATTATTTATTTTGGTAAATAAGAAGTCTTTAATGTAATAGAACTTTGTATTCAAATTATAATGTATATATTGTGATTTGATATTTGTTTTAAAATTTAATTTGGAAATTAATAAATTTAATGTTAGAATGTTTTTCTATTTGAAATGTGTATACATATTTGTATATATATATTTGAAATAGGAATTGTATTAATTTGAATTCAACAAGAGATTTTCAAACTTGAGTATATTTAGTTTGAATTTAAAATGATAATTTGATTTAATAACTTTGAATGGATAATTGAGATTTAAATTTAAAATATCAAAGTTAATTCCTTATTTATGATAAATATGTACTTTAAGTTTTTAAATAAGATCTAATTTAAAATAGAAATTTCAAACATATAAACATTTAATTGAATTTAAAATGTAAGTTACTTGAATGAATACTTATTAAAATATATGTATGTACATTTTATATTATATAAATATATATATAAGGCTTAAATAAGTTATTAAAAATAAAGTAATATTTTAAAGAAAAACATTAATAAAACAATATTATAACACATATAAAACACTTGTTAACATTTTAATGTGGGTTAAGACATGTGTAAGTTAAATAGAATTATAAAGTGACAAATGTCTTCTACATTAATAATTAAATTTAAGATTTAATTGTAAATTATAAAATGTAAGTTTTATTATTCAGCTGAAATATTTTCTTCAACTCAAACAAGAATGCATGTAAACCAAATCAAAAACAAGATGAATACAAATCTGATAAAATCAAAACAAAGTTCTGAAACAAATGCAGAAAACTGTAAACCTGGAAACTCAATCAAATGCAAGCTCATCATCAAAACAAAGTTCAGGAAAAAGAAAAGAAAGTGTGAATCTGGAAATCCAGGAAACAAAGGGAAAATTCAATCTGAGGCTAAACCATGATAAATTCAAATGCAACAAGTTCAGGAAGAAATAATCAACATACAAACTGGAATCAAGCAACTCAGTAATCAAATAAGCATTTGGGTGTAAATCTTCAACATGCAAATTTAATTGAAGCCTGGAACAATCATGCAGATGAATTCAAATGCCTGGAAACATGCAGTCTTGTTTCTGTTTTCTGCAGAACTAAACAGGTGAGTAAATAGATTTTAAAAACAGATTTAAACTTGAATCTTATCTTGGATTGTGAATGAATATCATGCTATGACTTGATTGAATTAAATGCATGTTGTATGTGAGTGTTTAATGGCTTGTCTGGATATAGATCGAATGCCTGTAAGATTAAAGGTTTACTGTGTGGTTATGAAACAGTTTCAAAATTTAAAATAAATTCAATAACTTGATTTTAAATTTGAATTAGACTTAGGATTGTGAATTGAAGTTGTTTGTAATCAACTAACATATCATCTAAAAATATTTGCAAGTTTTAAATTTGAATATTTAGTTGTAAATTTGCAAGTTTACAGTAAAAACATAAATTGGGTCAAAATGTGTTGAATTCAATTTAAAGTTTTGATTGCATGATTGGATTGTAAATGGTAAATGATGATTTTAGAAGCTGGAATCACAATTTTTAATGAGATAAATTGTGGGAATTTTGGGATTTTCTGTTTGAGGTATTTTTGCAAATTCACGGCAAACTATGATGAATTGGTTGTCGCCGTTGAACTCGAAGGTCGAGGGGGGTTTAGAGATCATGCGAAAATTGGTTCTAGAATTTTTAATTGATGGGGTTGGCCATGGAATGAGTAGGTAGGGTTTTGTTGGCTGTAGAGGCTGATGATGTTCAATGAAGTGTAGCGTCGTCATATTGCTTGCAGAGTTGTTCGCGTGCATGGCCGAAGGATCAGGGAAGTGTGGTGAAGATGCTGTGGTGGTGGCATGGTCTCTGGTGAAGGGGATGGTCGGAGTTGATGGTTTTTCCTGGCTTGGTGCTTCGAACAGTTGGGTTCGAATGATGGAATTTCGTTTTCGATCGTGATTGGGTTTGCTGGAGGTTGCGTGCTGTTGTCGAGGGCGTATGTGACTTGGTGGAGGCCGGAGAAGGGATCGCCGTTGACCAACGGCGATGTGCACGTTAACGTGCACAGTTCGTGTTTCAATGGTGGGTTCTGGAAATAAGAGGGGAGAAGAGATAGGAAACTCGAAGTGGACACCGTGTTTTGTGGTGTAGGACTCGAAGCAGGTTGTAGGCAGGGGAGACTCGGGATGTTCCTGGGTTTTTGTGAAGTTTACTCGGGTATACGCGAGGGAAAAGATTAGTGGGTGGCTCGAGTATTTAGGTATGTAGGCTTTAGTATTGAAGTTAGATATGATTAATGCAAAGAATATTTGATTTTAGAAATTAAAGTTTTTAAACAAAGGTTGAACAAGTTTCAAAATTTAAATTTGTTCAAATTTATGTTTTAAAACAAGTTTATATATTTTAAATATGGGAGTTTTAAATATAATATGTAGATTTGAAATAAAGTTTATATTAAACTTTATTAAATAAATGTGGAAAGGTTTTTAAAGACTTAAAGATTCAATTTAAAATATGTTTAGATTTAATAGATTTCTAAATTATTTAAATTAAGTTTAATAATTTAGAATTTGATAATCAATTGTAATAAAGATTATCTTTAGTAAGTTTGAATTTGATTTAATTAAAGATAATTAAACTTGTAAAATTAATTGAGACAATTAAATCCTTTTTAATTATCAAGTTTTAATTGTTAATAAATGATTTAATTAAGATAATGGTTTCTTAATTTAGTATCTTTTAATATAATAAGTTAAGAATCATTTAATTAATTTTAAATGATTAAGTTGAATAATTAATTAAATGATTAACTTGTGATTAATTAAGATAATGACTTTGGATTAATCTAATATAATTACTTGGGAAAGTAATTAAAGTAATTAAGTGATTGATTACTAAAGGTAATTAAATAAAGGATAATTACTTTATTAAAAGTAATTAAGTAATGTGATTAGGTATTAATCACTTTAGTTATTAATTAAAGACTTAATTAATAATTGATTAAAGGTTTAAATTATTTGATTAATGATTGATTAATTAAAGAATTAAGAGTTATTAATTACTTGTTTAAGTAATTAATTAAGATAGAATTTAATTAATGATATAATCATTAAATAAATGAAAATAATTAATTAATTGATAATGAAAAATTTAAGAATAATTAATTTATAATTAAGTTTTAATTACTAAATGTAATTAAAGTAATTAATCAAAGGTGATTAATTAAAAGTAATTAACTAAGTATGATTAATTAAAAGTAATTAATCAATGTGATTAATTAATAATTATTAATCAAGTGTAATTAATTAAAGATAATTAAGGAATAATTATCAAAATAATTAGAGAATAATTAATTTAAAAGTAATTAAGAGGTAATTACTTAGTATAATTTGGAAGTAATTAATCAGGATGATTAATTAATATGGAAATTAAGTAATAATTACTTAAAGTAATTAAGTGATAATTAATCAGGGAGGATTAATTGAAGTGGATAATCAAGTGATGTTAGTTAACTAATTTGTAATTAATTAATGAATGAGAAGTTGGATTGATGATAATTCAAGTGTTTAATTAAGGATTAATTTAATTTAAGGATTAATTAAATTAATCAAGGTTGAATCAAATTTGTTTATGAATGGTTAATGATTGGATGATATATGTATCATTGAATGAGTTAATGATATTGGTTGTTGTTGGATGGTATTGATAGATGTGATGATGTGATTATGCTATATGTGATTGTGACATATATGCTGCTTTGTGATATGTATAGATGCATGTTATAATAGATGCTTATCTATCTGTGTTGTGAATACATCCATTTATGCTAAGTGATATTTCTGAATATCTATTGTTTAAATCCCTTAAGTATAACTTGGACATTAAAATGGCGTTTGGTTTCGATGAGACCGGGATCGGGTTTCCATATTTGGAATCCGAAAACCACATCGATTCCAATTAAACGTTAGGTCGTTAATCCAAGTGGAGCAAGTGAAGACTCGAGGTGTAAGGGCTATACGTCAGTATAACTCTGTGGGTGATTCCGTAATGAGTTTGACGGAATAGTGCTTATAGATTCGAGATGGTGAATCAGAGTGCAAGGGCTATGGTCGTTGACTCTGAGGGTGATTCCAAAATGAGTGCAACGAGATAGTGCCTTCGGTTTCGTTCGAACCCGGAACGAACTTGTATGGATTGAATGCTTTCAGCACATCGTCAGGCGGACGATGAGCATTCTAAGATAATTGGTCCTATAAAGGTAATCGCAGCCTCAAGCCTCATCAACCGGGAATGGCTAAAACAGGGGAGGTGCAGCAAGGCTTCGTGGGTCGCGCCCACTGGAGGGCAAGATTCATCCCTGTCTAGAGGTCCCTTTATATTTCGGCTTTGTGGGCGGTTGGAACTGCAGCCAACTGCGGGGTGGTCTTGTTCGGGACTGTTCAGTAAGGAATGGTCCCGGTCTTGTGTTGCAGGGGATGAAGGGAGTAATCCTCGGTACGGTGATCTAGGCCACGTACTGTGACGGGCGGTACCCCAGTAGCCCTGCCATTGTTGGAAACCCATTTTCCCTACGAGACCCTACGGTTTTGTTTGTATTACCCACTTTTGTGGCTAGTAGCTGGAATTTAATCATGTAACAATTTCGGCTATTTCTTATTTATTTGAAAACCCTAGACACTATTATAATATCACTGGATTTCCTATCAAATGTTTTGGTTAGCGTAAGGTAAAAACTTTTCCATGTTTATGTGTGGGAAGTCTTACGTGATACCTTTTCTTTCAAAGGTTTTTCTAAAGTTAAGCAATCTTAAACCGTTTACTCACACCAGACCCCTGTCTGACCCGAGTGTTTATTTTCTGTTTTATTAAACTCTTGGGTACTCATATTATATATGAGTAGTCAAGTGATTCAGGTTATCTCTTGACGAATTCTGGAGGAGCTTTGGAGCAGGAGGCTTCAGCGTGTAGATATATGGTTAGAGTTTCCGCTGTGTATATTCTATGTTGATGTCTTGTATTGTATTAGACAGAATGTTATAACTGTCTATATTGAGATGTTTAGTTATGTACTCTGATGTATATGAACTATGTATATGTTCTATATTATATTTAAATCGTTCCGCTGTGAGATTCTGATGTGTTGTTTTCTCTTTCTTCTCTTTCTTTTCTTCTTCTATCCCTTTCTTTCTTAATTAGTGATGCGATTTTCCGGGAGTGGAAAGTTGGGTCGCTACAGCTGGTATCAGAGCATTAGGCTGAGTGAATACCTAGGCTCTGAATTATGTCTTTCTTGGGGAGCGTTAGGTTGAGTGAATACCTATGCTCTGGAGTGGTGTCTATCTTGAGAGAGCGTACTTGTAATTTTTATATAAATATATATATTTATATAACTACCTAATCTGTTGGGTTATCTGTTCGGATTTTCCAACATAGGTTATAAAGGTAGATAAGGTAGAAGTGTGTGGAACACGACTACCATTATTGGTTGAGGCTTATATGTTGTGGTTGGAGGTGTTTATCGAGATTGTAGACCAAATACTGTCTCGAATAAGTTTTGTGGATTGTAGAAAGGATTTCTTTGAGTCCAAAGGAAGTCTTTTTCAAGGATGTTTTAGAGGAATTGGATGTTAATTTTGAGTTTCAAGGAGACTAAGGTCGATGAGTTACCTCATTTCGGACATGGTCTCATTTGTTTTTCTTAAGAAGATAAGTAGCTGGTGTTTCTTTTAGCGCCGAGTTTCTTGAGGAGATGTCGACCCGTCTCAAGAATTTTTAGTGGAATTGAGTGATAGTTTTGTGTTTCAAGGAGCTTCTGAGTTAAGGAAGATCTTGTGGCTTAGCTGTATCATTGAAGTGAAGTTGGAAGCAGTATGGATCTGTTTCTTCGATGATTCAGTAATCTTTGGGATTCTACTATCAGCAGACTAGGCAGATGGTGAAGGCTTATTCATTTCTTTGGAAGGCTCAGCAAAGCGAGATATTTGTTGGAAGGGATCTATCAGTTTCTGATAGGTGAGCCATTCTTGAAGATTGATCTTGATTTGGGAAGCTGTTCTAGTTAGTGAAGACAGTTCTTTGGAATCTGAACTGAGTGAGATCGCAAAAGTGACTTGCGATTAGTTTGGGAATCTTTGAGTATTCTTTGGTTCGAGAATTGAGACATCTCAAGTAGAGGTGAAAGCTATGGAAGCTATGGAAGTAGTCGGAGATTCTCCAAATGTTTGAGGAATCAGAAGTTTACCTGAATCGAAGATTGAGATTTCTTATCGACTTGGATTTTCAGGAGTAGTATTGTTGGTTCAATCTTATAGTGGGATGACTCTTGGAGCGAGAAGAGTTTGGTGAGGCGGCTCAGGATTCTTTGGATTGATCATCTTATTCCAAGTTGAGATTCTGTTGAGATATTTTGACCAAGTGGATTGGTCAATAAGATTTTTATGAGTCGGATGAACCGTGTATAGTGAAAGATTTTGCTTGTGTTCTTCGATAGCATTCTTATCTGCTCTAGATCAGAGTTGTGCAGCGAAAGCGAGTTGGCAGTTATTCTGGTATGGGAGCAACCGGATGTTGTAGTAGAGGATTTCTATTGGAAATTCAAGGTATGAAGGAATTTTCTGGATCTGAAAAACAAGGTTCTCAAGTACAACTATTTGGCTATTTAGATTTGAGATATAGGTCCGAAGTCCATTGGTGCTTATGGTATAGAGTTGTATTTGGATTTCATCAGATTATTTTTGGAAAAGCCAATTTGTTGAGTAGGACCTGGAGATTTGATTTGAGCTGGTGTTGTTGTTTCATGGAGCAATCAGCAAGAGTTAGGCTGATCAGGATATTGGAGGTGACTCAGGGTCATCTGAAGAGTTGTGCAGTTAAGAATTGAGTAATTTTGGAATGTGTAGTTAGAATTTGGATTTTGTTTTATCCGATCAAAGAAGATATAAGAATGGGTAAAACTGGAGAGTTCGTTCTGGAAGTATTTTGAGTTTTCCTGAGTTCTCTAGAGATTAGATTTTGATCTTCAGGATTGAATTGCCAGTTTGGATAGCTGGAATTCATTGTATTTCACATATCCCTGAGGAATATGTGTATGATTCTTTGAGTGATAGAATCAGCAGTTCAGAAGGAATTTGGTAGTTGAGCTGGTTTTGAGTTTAGTCTGATATCTTGTTCAGATTTGAAGAATCAGGTAAGGGAGTTCTTGGTTTTAGTAGTGTAGTTAGTTAAGATTTGTAGAGAGAGTATTCCAGTATAGGTATCTGGAAACTCTAGATAATATTAGGAAGTTCTATTCAGAATTTTTCTGGATAGATAAATTATTTGTTTGTTTGTTTGAATTGGTTGCTATGATTGATAATGTATGATTGATTGTTGATTGCTGTTTGAAATTTAAATTCTTTAACTGGGTTATTAAATTATCTTTGCTTTTAAATTTCGGGGACGAAATTCTTTTAAGGGGGGAGGAATGTGACGACCCGGAATTTTGAGCAATATCAATTTAATAATCTTTGTTAATAATTAAATTGATTTGATCATTTTATGTTATAAATTGACAAGTTAAATTTATTTTAAAGATAAATGATAATAAATTGTTAATATCTATCAATAAGTTTCTTGACTATATGAATTGGCAAGATTAAATTCTTTTGAAATTTATAATAATCTGATTTGGAATTATTTATTTTGGTAAATAAGAAGTCTTTAATGTAATAGAACTTTGTATTCAAATTATAATGTATATATTGTGATTTGATATTTGTTTTAAAATTTAATTTGGAAATTAATAAATTTAATGTTAGAATGTTTTTCTATTTGAAATGTGTATACATATTTGTATATATATATTTGAAATAGGAATTGTATTAATTTGAATTCAACAAGAGATTTTCAAACTTGAGTATATTTAGTTTGAATTTAAAATGATAATTTGATTTAATAACTTTGAATGGATAATTGAGATTTAAATTTAAAATATCAAAGTTAATTCCTTATTTATGATAAATATGTACTTTAAGTTTTTAAATAAGATCTAATTTAAAATAGAAATTTCAAACATATAAACATTTAATTGAATTTAAAATGTAAGTTACTTGAATGAATACTTATTAAAATATATGTATGTACATTTTATATTATATAAATATATATATAAGGCTTAAATAAGTTATTAAAAATAAAGTAATATTTTAAAGAAAAACATTAATAAAACAATATTATAACACATATAAAACACTTGTTAACATTTTAATGTGGGTTAAGACATGTGTAAGTTAAATAGAATTATAAAGTGACAAATGTCTTCTACATTAATAATTAAATTTAAGATTTAATTGTAAATTATAAAATGTAAGTTTTATTATTCAGCTGAAATATTTTCTTCAACTCAAACAAGAATGCATGTAAACCAAATCAAAAACAAGATGAATACAAATCTGATAAAATCAAAACAAAGTTCTGAAACAAATGCAGAAAACTGTAAACCTGGAAACTCAATCAAATGCAAGCTCATCATCAAAACAAAGTTCAGGAAAAAGAAAAGAAAGTGTGAATCTGGAAATCCAGGAAACAAAGGGAAAATTCAATCTGAGGCTAAACCATGATAAATTCAAATGCAACAAGTTCAGGAAGAAATAATCAACATACAAACTGGAATCAAGCAACTCAGTAATCAAATAAGCATTAGGGTGTAAATCTTCAACATGCAAATTTAATTGAAGCCTGGAACAATCATGCAGATGAATTCAAATGCCTGGAAACATGCAGTCTTGTTTCTGTTTTCTGCAGAACTAAACAGGTGAGTAAATAGATTTTAAAAACAGATTTAAACTTGAATCTTATCTTGGATTGTGAATGAATATCATGCTATGACTTGATTGAATTAAATGCATGTTGTATGTGAGTGTTTAATGGCTTGTCTGGATATAGATCGAATGCCTGTAAGATTAAAGGTTTACTGTGTGGTTATGAAACAGTTTCAAAATTTAAAATAAATTCAATAACTTGATTTTAAATTTGAATTAGACTTAGGATTGTGAATTGAAGTTGTTTGTAATCAACTAACATATCATCTAAAAATATTTGCAAGTTTTAAATTTGAATATTTAGTTGTAAATTTGCAAGTTTACAGTAAAAACATAAATTGGGTCAAAATGTGTTGAATTCAATTTAAAGTTTTGATTGCATGATTGGATTGTAAATGGTAAATGATGATTTTAGAAGCTGGAATCACAATTTTTAATGAGTTAAATTGTGGGAATTTTGGGATTTTCTGTTTGAGGTATTTTTGCAAATTCACGGCAAACTATGATGAATTGGTTGTCGCCGTTGAACTCGAAGGTCGAGGGGGGTTTAGAGATCATGCGAAAATTGGTTCTAGAATTTTTAATTGATGGGGTTGGCCATGGAATGAGTAGGTAGGGTTTTGTTGGCTGTAGAGGCTGATGATGTTCAATGAAGTGTAGCGTCGTCATATTGCTTGCAGAGTTGTTCGCGTGCATGGCCGAAGGATCAGGGAAGTGTGGTGAAGATGCTGTGGTGGTGGCATGGTCTCTGGTGAAGGGGATGGTCGGAGTTGATGGTTTTTCCTGGCTTGGTGCTTCGAACAGTTGGGTTCGAATGATGGAATTTCGTTTTCGATCGTGATTGGGTTTGCTGGAGGTTGCGTGCTGTTGTCGAGGGCGTATGTGACTTGGTGGAGGCCGGAGAAGGGATCGCCGTTGACCAACGGCGATGTGCACGTTAACGTGCACAGTTCGTGTTTCAATGGTGGGTTCTGGAAATAAGAGGGGAGAAGAGATAGGAAACTCGAAGTGGACACCGTGTTTTGTGGTGTAGGACTCGAAGCAGGTTGTAGGCAGGGGAGACTCGGGATGTTCCTGGGTTTTTGTGAAGTTTACTCGGGTATACGCGAGGGAAAAGATTAGTGGGTGGCTCGAGTATTTAGGTATGTAGGCTTTAGTATTGAAGTTAGATATGATTAATGCAAAGAATATTTGATTTTAGAAATTAAAGTTTTTAAACAAAGGTTGAACAAGTTTCAAAATTTAAATTTGTTCAAATTTATGTTTTAAAACAAGTTTATATATTTTAAATATGGGAGTTTTAAATATAATATGTAGATTTGAAATAAAGTTTATATTAAACTTTATTAAATAAATGTGGAAAGGTTTTTAAAGACTTAAAGATTCAATTTAAAATATGTTTAGATTTAATAGATTTCTAAATTATTTAAATTAAGTTTAATAATTTAGAATTTGATAATCAATTGTAATAAAGATTATCTTTAGTAAGTTTGAATTTGATTTAATTAAAGATAATTAAACTTGTAAAATTAATTGAGACAATTAAATCCTTTTTAATTATCAAGTTTTAATTGTTAATAAATGATTTAATTAAGATAATGGTTTCTTAATTTAGTATCTTTTAATATAATAAGTTAAGAATCATTTAATTAATTTTAAATGATTAAGTTGAATAATTAATTAAATGATTAACTTGTGATTAATTAAGATAATGACTTTGGATTAATCTAATATAATTACTTGGGAAAGTAATTAAAGTAATTAAGTGATTGATTACTAAAGGTAATTAAATAAAGGATAATTACTTTATTAAAAGTAATTAAGTAATGTGATTAGGTATTAATCACTTTAGTTATTAATTAAAGACTTAATTAATAATTGATTAAAGGTTTAAATTATTTGATTAATGATTGATTAATTAAAGAATTAAGAGTTATTAATTACTTGTTTAAGTAATTAATTAAGATAGAATTTAATTAATGATATAATCATTAAATAAATGAAAATAATTAATTAATTGATAATGAAAAATTTAAGAATAATTAATTTATAATTAAGTTTTAATTACTAAATGTAATTAAAGTAATTAATCAAAGGTGATTAATTAAAAGTAATTAACTAAGTATGATTAATTAAAAGTAATTAATCAATGTGATTAATTAATAATTATTAATCAAGTGTAATTAATTAAAGATAATTAAGGAATAATTATCAAAATAATTAGAGAATAATTAATTTAAAAGTAATTAAGAGGTAATTACTTAGTATAATTTGGAAGTAATTAATCAGGATGATTAATTAATATGGAAATTAAGTAATAATTACTTAAAGTAATTAAGTGATAATTAATCAGGGAGGATTAATTGAAGTGGATAATCAAGTGATGTTAGTTAACTAATTTGTAATTAATTAATGAATGAGAAGTTGGATTGATGATAATTCAAGTGTTTAATTAAGGATTAATTTAATTTAAGGATTAATTAAATTAATCAAGGTTGAATCAAATTTGTTTATGAATGGTTAATGATTGGATGATATATGTATCATTGAATGAGTTAATGATATTGGTTGTTGTTGGATGGTATTGATAGATGTGATGATGTGATTATGCTATATGTGATTGTGACATATATGCTGCTTTGTGATATGTATAGATGCATGTTATAATAGATGCTTATCTATCTGTGTTGTGAATACATCCATTTATGCTAAGTGATATTTCTGAATATCTATTGTTTAAATCCCTTAAGTATAACTTGGACATTAAAATGGCGTTTGGTTTCGATGAGACCGGGATCGGGTTTCCATATTTGGAATCCGAAAACCACATCGATTCCAATTAAACGTTAGGTCGTTAATCCAAGTGGAGCAAGTGAAGACTCGAGGTGTAAGGGCTATACGTCAGTATAACTCTGTGGGTGATTCCGTAATGAGTTTGACGGAATAGTGCTTATAGATTCGAGATGGTGAATCAGAGTGCAAGGGCTATGGTCGTTGACTCTGAGGGTGATTCCAAAATGAGTGCAACGAGATAGTGCCTTCGGTTTCGTTCGAACCCGGAACGAACTTGTATGGATTGAATGCTTTCAGCACATCGTCAGGCGGACGATGAGCATTCTAAGATAATTGGTCCTATAAAGGTAATCGCAGCCTCAAGCCTCATCAACCGGGAATGGCTAAAACAGGGGAGGTGCAGCAAGGCTTCGTGGGTCGCGCCCACTGGAGGGCAAGATTCATCCCTGTCTAGAGGTCCCTTTATATTTCGGCTTTGTGGGCGGTTGGAACTGCAGCCAACTGCGGGGTGGTCTTGTTCGGGACTGTTCAGTAAGGAATGGTCCCGGTCTTGTGTTGCAGGGGATGAAGGGAGTAATCCTCGGTACGGTGATCTAGGCCACGTACTGTGACGGGCGGTACCCCAGTAGCCCTGCCATTGTTGGAAACCCATTTTCCCTACGAGACCCTACGGTTTTGTTTGTATTACCCACTTTTGTGGCTAGTAGCTGGAATTTAATCATGTAACAATTTCGGCTATTTCTTATTTATTTGAAAACCCTAGACACTATTATAATATCACTGGATTTCCTATCAAATGTTTTGGTTAGCGTAAGGTAAAAACTTTTCCATGTTTATGTGTGGGAAGTCTTACGTGATACCTTTTCTTTCAAAGGTTTTTCTAAAGTTAAGCAATCTTAAACCGTTTACTCACACCAGACCCCTGTCTGACCCGAGTGTTTATTTTCTGTTTTATTAAACTCTTGGGTACTCATATTATATATGAGTAGTCAAGTGATTCAGGTTATCTCTTGACGAATTCTGGAGGAGCTTTGGAGCAGGAGGCTTCAGCGTGTAGATATATGGTTAGAGTTTCCGCTGTGTATATTCTATGTTGATGTCTTGTATTGTATTAGACAGAATGTTATAACTGTCTATATTGAGATGTTTAGTTATGTACTCTGATGTATATGAACTATGTATATGTTCTATATTATATTTAAATCGTTCCGCTGTGAGATTCTGATGTGTTGTTTTCTCTTTCTTCTCTTTCTTTTCTTCTTCTATCCCTTTCTTTCTTAATTAGTGATGCGATTTTCCGGGAGTGGAAAGTTGGGTCGCTACAGTAAAGATCCCTAGAATGAATCATTAGGCTAGTATTTATAGGTAAAGATGACCATGTTTATCTTTAAAATTTTGGATGAAGGACCTTCTAATCCTCAAAGGCCTAATAGAGGCATTACTAGGCCCAATTCCCAATGTGGAGGGATTAGTAGCGATCCTTTGTTTTTGTTGAATTATGGGGATTAATCCCTACAATGGCTTCATCATGCTAAAATATATTTAACCTCCAATTTCCACGTAAGTTGGATCACTAAAACTTGAGTTATTGCTTGATTTTGATTCAACATTACATGTGCACTGCTCTCTGGCGATCCTTTCCAAAGGATATATGCCGATCCCTCTAACATTGTCCTTTTGATGTACGATCCATAAGGTAGGTTCCCTAGGGTCCATATACTTTGCTCTCCAAATTCATTTGCTTTGGACTTGCAGATCTTGAGATATTGATTATTTTTTTGTAACAACGCCCATGTCTTCCTACATATGCCGACCCCTCCTTTATGAAGTATGTCGATCCGTCTTAATGAGCCAATCTATGCCGATCCCTTCCATCCATTAAGCCACATTTCATACTTAAAGCATCCTACGTTGTACATCCATAAAATCTATTCATTCTTAATATTATATGATCACTTATACTTGACATCTGGATCCCACAATCATCACTTCGGAGTCGTTGGCCTTGATGGCAGTCAAATCTAACTTGTACAATCAGTTAGATGTAGCCGGGCTAGTATGCCAGATAACAATATTTATTGAATTGTTTGGTACCAAAAAAATATAAAATATACGTATTGGAACCCTACTTTATTTTAGTTTTGTGGGGTTAAATTTAGAAAAGCCGAACCCATGTGAAGTTTGAATACCCTTTAAAAATATAATCGTTTGATAAATGAATTTTACCAATAAAATCATCAATATATTTTTCCATAATACTATTATCTAACCTTCTAGGAACCCTTAAATTAATGTTTCTATTTGGAGGATTTAATTTTAATTTTCTTGATTTTGGTTTGAATTTGGAAGAATTAACAAATTAAGTACTTTGAGTACCATTTTTCTTTGATTTGGGCTTAGGGGCATATCTAAGTCCATGTTTATCATATAATGGATCAGATGCACATAAGAAAAATTTTAAATTAATTTTTACCTTTGTTATAATTATCCACATCAGTTTTCATCTTATTGATGTCCTTCCTACACTTATCACCAACATCGTTGGAAGATTCTCCATTTTAAGGATTTATTTTCACTTCCAAGTTTTTAAAAAGTTTCCGTTTTCAAATCCTTTTCATCATTAAGTCTGTCCAGTCTATCAATTTCATCTTCAAGACATTGTTTTTCTTTAGTTGGCATTTCATTAAACATTTATAATCTATCAATTTCTACTAAACTGTTCTTGTACCATTTTCTAAGCAATTTACATCCTTTATACATATCATTTAAAACATTCATAATCTCTTCGTTAGAATACCATACCTAGTCATGATTTATCATGAAGCACATGTTTTCATTTTAAATTTTTGAATCATTATCACTTGATGATGTATCTGAATCATCCCATATCACATTGTAAGTTAACTTCCCCTTTTTTTGAACATGTCAATATTTCAAGAGCACTTTGATTTCTTCAATTTTGAACGACAATCTCTTTTTAAATGATTAGTTTTATCACATTCGAAATAGATAAAAACATTTCCATTTCCAAAACTTTCTATATAGTTGTTAGTTTTTCAAAGTTTGTCCATTTTCCTACATCAAGAATTTCTTGGTCATGAAATTGATTTCATCATCATAATATGATCTGTGATTGTCATTTTTAGCATTAAATGTCAATAATTTCTTCTCATTTTCTTAATTTTAATTTCCAATTGGCGATCAAACTTCATAAGACATCAGATTACTAATTAATTCTTTTATTTTTATAGTACGAACATCATTGGCTTCTTTGATTGCCAAAGTCTTCTGACCTCGTTCACTAAAAAGCAAATTCAAGATCTTTTTGACTTGGTACTCTTCAGTAACATTCATACTAATGATAGTAATGCATCTAATATATCATAAAATTTAGAATACATGTCAAATATGGATTCATTTTCTTTCATTTTAAAAAGTTAAAATTAATTTGTCAACATAGAAATTCTGGTTTGTTTAACTTTTCTAGTTCCTTCAGGTATGACTAATAGAGTCCTCCAAATTTCATACACACTTTTACACACAGTTACAGATACTATTGAACTCATTTTTATCCAAGGCATAGAATATGGTAATCAAAGCCTTTGCATAATTGAGTGCTCGTGTCTTTTGGTTGTTAGTCCATTGTGTATACTTTGTTTATGGCTTAGTGTAATAAGTTTTTGTGATGTTCAAAATATGTGTAATGACTCTAATTTGACTAACATTACTTGGATCGTTTAATTAGATAAATAAAGTAAAATAATGTAAAGGTTTAGAGAATTGAGATTTGAATAATTAAGGGTTTGTACCTTAATGAATGAGTTAAGAATAAAGAATTAAAACATAAATAAGATGGAATAAATTATGATAAGGTTAAAATGGGAAGAGAGTGCACCCTCTTATCATAAACCCTTATTCTCCTATTCCCCTTCATTCCATCCATAATACATGAAATTAAATACAATAAGAGGGCCGACCATTGTACAAAAGTGAGAGAATCAAGGAAAAGCTTAAGGGAGAGAAAATCAAGATTCAAATCTTAACTTTATTAATCAATATACGGAGAATAATACAAATACATCTCAAGTTTTGAATTATGCTTTGGTTTTAATAGGAAATCTGAATTTAATATTGCTATCATTCTATGTTTTAGAACCTTTAATGATTATATGCTTATTGGTGATTTTTTAGAATTTATATTCGAAATTTAGTGATATGTTTAAGTTAGAAAACATATCATATGATACCCAAATTAGTTGTATTTTGATATGATGTTAGAAATATCGTTTTAGAAGTGGTTTTTGATTTCATAATTTTTCAAGCAAGTATGAATTTTATATGAATTTTCTAACTGAATAAATTGGTGAATTTTAGGTTTTAATTATTAAAAATAATTAAAATAAGTTTCTGGCCTTGAGATTTTTATAAAACGTATTGAACTTTGAGTTTTATCAATAATGTTTTATAAAGCGTATATCCTAGCATAAGTATTTTGAGAAAAGTAATGGTTAATTATTTCCTTGTTTTAAACATGATTTTAAGAATTAAATCACTTACAAAGATTTTGTTTTCAAGGAAATGTGAATAAGGTAGTTAACCCAGAATTTCACTAAAGAATGACTCAAAGGTTAGAAACCAGATAGGACTGGTGTAGGGTCGTCCCTATACTTTAGCCAGTACCCCCTAGCGAGTATTATTCTAAGGTTCCTGTATATAGGGCAATGTCATGTGTAAGACGAAAAGAAGGTTACACACAGAAAGGAATACATAGAGTAGAGATAGGTTATTGGTGAGCCTGCAAAACCATTAGGATCAATTGACCCTAAATGTATTAAGTTATAGACAGACCATCCACTATTTCTCGAATATAAGTTAGAACATTTATTATGTCTAGTAGGTCCCAGTCAGCCATAAGTTTATAGTCGGCCCGATAAAATTATGATGTTGGGAAAGATAGTCCACTGATATCTATTTTTCATGCATACATGTTATTGTTATATTATTTGTTATAACCAGTTTGGTTGTAGGATTTTTATTGCAAAAGATATGCTTTTAAAAATATTAGCGAGGGAAAAATCTGTTCTGCTAGGCGACATGGTCTTACTTAATATCAATAAGTCGGGATGTTATATTATTATTATTCACACCAGGCTTTTTGTCTGACTCGAAATTTATGTTTTCCCCTAAAACTCTCGAATGCTCAAAATTTAATTTGAGTAGGTTGAGAGTTAAGGTTTTCAAGTTAGTAGATATTGGCAAATAAAGCATTCAAAGACGTTCAGGAGACAAGGAATAGCTATGTAGGAGATTATGGATTTATCTAATTCGATGTGATTGAATATTTTATGTAAAGGAAGATGTTATAGTTGTCTATTTAGTAAATCTGGTCATCCAAAGGGGCATCTTCATATGTCGCTCACGGTGTGATCTGCAATAATTATATTTATCTAAACTTGGTAAATGTTATGGGATTATATACTAAGCATGAATTGCTGATTTAAAATGTAATGAGAAAAATTATTTTGAAATTGTGTTTGAAATATTTCATATTCTTGTGCTTCTAATATTATGAATACCATTAACATTGTCGCATTTTTTCACCGGAAATTAATACTACAGACAAATGCAGCAATTGTAATTGTTAGTTTCAGGCCTCAAAATGGGGGATGTAATATCTTAGTATCAAAGCATAGGTTAATGTAAAAATTAAAAGAAATTTAAACCTAAAAAGGTTTTTAAAACATAATCCTAATGAATCAGAGAATAAAATTGGGGTATGGGACAATGCTATAGTAACATACTTGAATTTGCTATGTATACGTATATACTTTATCTCTGTTCTTCCATCTCTCTTAGACCATTCTTCCGTGTCTTACTAAATTTCGAATGCAGATTTAAAGTAAAGTAAGTTGTGGAGGTAGGAAATGGAAGAGCATATCTCGGTAGAGGAAGCACCCTAAATATGGAAACACCAAACCCAATACAAGAAGGAATCTAGGTCAGGCATAAGCTGCTAAAATTGGTGCTGGAACACTGTAGCTTGATGTAGGAGCTATGTTTAAGTTCTTTGTCAACATGATGCAGGTGTGAGCTGCTGCTGGACTTTAGGTGGAAATGCATGAGGAGTGAATTAGGAAGTTCCGGGTATCGACAACTATATTTTACGGAGCAGAGATTATGCATGGTTCAGAGGAAAGCCATTTATTAGTACCAAGGATGAAATTGAAGTAGAGAAATTGTTGCTTCATTGCGAGAGGACCTTCGTTCCTCTTGGACTGAATGATGAGCAAAAGAGGAGGTTATTGTCAAGGAAACTGCAATGATTTGCGTTGTACTGGTAGAACATTTTAACTATTAGAGTAGTGGAGGAAACCCTGACTTGGGCAAAATTCAGGAGAGGGTTTGAAGAGAGAGATATGTTGAAGATCGCTAAGTTAACCAGTTGAGGAAGTTTGCTAAGTTGGTGTAGGGAGGCATGATGGTGCTGTATTATGCTACAAGATTTGAGGAGTTGTCCCGATATTGGTATGCTGTCGTGGATATAATAATTAAGAAGAACAAGAAGTTCAATTGTAAACTAAGACCTAAGCTTGCTAGGGCAACTTTGCCACATCTCAAAGATCCATGTGATGTAGTGGTAGAGATGGCTTTAAGGAATGAAGAGATGTTTACTTTATTTGGTAGTAACAAAGCAGTGGAGGCTTAAGGTAGGCAGAATCAGAAGAGGAAGTTCTTTTATAAGATAGGAGCTTAGAAGAGTGGAGCTGCCAAGAAAGGAAATTCTAATATTATCTGCTATAAGTGTAATAATAAAGGGCATTTCTCCAATGAATATTGTTTTGGAGATGGAAAGAAGGTGATTGGAAGGAAGCATATCAAGTGATTTAACAATGATCAGATCGGTCATTATAAAACTAGTGCAAGGAGCCAACTAAAGCAGAGATGGGCAAGGTGTTTGCATTAGAACCGGCTATCTCAAGACCAATAGCTTAGGAGAAGGGAAATTATATGATGGGAGGTACTTTTTGATTCATTGTATAATTATTAGAGTTCAATTTGATAGTGGTGCATCATAATCTTCAATATCTCATTTTTTGGTAGATACGCTTAACCAAGATGCCTCATACCTTGTTACTTCCTTAACGTTTTCGAATTTGATAGGAGGTTATGCAACCCTTGGGATAAGATGTGACCAGTTAGAGTTTGAATTGTAAGTTCATATATTTGCTTGCACTTCGCATGTGTTTGATCTTGTAAGCTTCGAAATTATTTTAGGTATGGATTGGTCAAGTAAGTTGATGCTAGGATATTTTGCCATGATAGGAAAATATCACTAAGACACCGTAGCAATAGCGATCGGATTATATATTTTGTAGAAAACCCGAGTGTTGATGTTGGTGCTTTATTGGGTGTAATCGAGGAGGAAGATAATTTGAATCGAGATTTTGTTGTGAGAGAATTCATAGTTGTCTTAGACCCGGTAATGGTACTATCGTCGAAATAAGCTATTGAATTTCGAAATAATCTTGTACCAGCAGCTGAAATTGTTAGTAGACGGCCAAGTAGGATGACACCTACCAAGATGAAGGAGTTAAAGGTGCAAATGGTGGATTTAGAAAGGAAAATTTAAATTAAACCAAGCAGTTTGTCTTGGGAAATAGCCGTAGTGTTTATTAAGAAACCAGACGGATCGTTAAGGTTGTGTATCGATTATCATAAGTTAAATGAAAGGACAATAAAGAATGATATCCATTCTCAAGGATTGGTAACTTGTTTGATCAGTTGAGTGGTGCTAAAGTATTTTCTCAGTTGGATTTGGCATCAGGGTTTCATCAACTAAGAGAGGAGGAGGATAGTATTCCTCTGATGACGTTTAGGACAAGATAAGGATCATAGGAATGGTTAGTAATGCCATTCAGATTAACTAATGCGCCGACCTCCTTTGTAGATTTAATGAATCAAATCTTTGAGAGCATTTGGATAGATTTGTTTTGGTATTTATAGATGACATCTTGATATATTCCAAAGATGAAAGAGACCATGTAGTTCATCTTAGGATATTTTTTGAGACACTGAGATAGCATTAATTAAGAGCAAAGTTTTCAAGGTGTCATTTTTGGAAGTAGAAGGTGAAGTTTCTTGGTCATGTAGCCTAAGAGGAAGGGTTGTTGGTAAATCCCGCTAAGATCGAGGCAATTAATAATTAGTAGGGACCCGAGACAGTGACTAAAATAAAGAGTTTTCATGGACTAGTTGGCTATTGCTAAAGATATATCAAAGATTTCTCATGGATGCAACATTGATGATTAAGCTAACAAGGAATGAAGTAAAGTATCTTTGGACCAATAAGTGTGAAGAGCCATTCCAAAAACTGAAACACTTATTGACCAATGCACCAGTGTTATTTGTTCCGAATAGGAATCAAGATTTAGTAGTGTATACAGATGCATGCGGAACAGGGCTAGGTGTTGTGTCAATTCAGAGTGGGAAAGCGATTGCTTATGCTTCTCGACAGCTCAGACCACATGAAGTTAGATATCTGACACATGATTTAGAGTTAGCTGAAGTAATTTCTACATTGAAGGTATGGAGACATTACCTTTTGGCAGAGAGATTCGAGCTATTCATGGATCACAAGTCATTAAGGTACTTATTCTTTCAAAAGGAAATAAATATGAGACAACAGAGATGGTTAAAATTTTAACTGCCTATGACTTTGGAAATGAGTATACATCGGGGAAAGGAAATTAGGTTGCAGATGCACCCAACAGATGCACCCAACAGAAGACATTTGAACGTGATATTGCACTGATAGGTTAATGGAAAGATTTAGAAACATTGACTACATGTGTTGTGTGGTTATGATCTATGGCAAGTTCGAGTTGTGTTTGGAAGTTTGGCCGATGATTATCGAAAGGATTGCTTCTAAGCAAAGATATGATCCATTACTAGCTAAACGGATCCAGAGGTTAAAAAGTGAAACCGAGATGATGATCTAAAAGATTTCAGTCTTAACCAAAATGGGTGGTCGAGGAAGAAAGGAAGGTTATGTGTTTCGAATATTGAAAACATAAGGAAGGAAGTTCTTAAGGAGTGTCATCGATCAAAGTTTAATATTCATCAGGTAGGGACTAAGTTGTATCAGGATATGAAAAGAAACTTCTTATGGGAAGGTATGAAGAAGGATGTAGCGTTATTGGTAAAGCAATGCTTAAACTGTCATCAAGTAAAAGCCGAGCATCAAAAACCGAGTGGGTTACTTGAGCCTTTACATATTCCAGTTTGGAAGTGGGATTCCATATATATATATATATATCTGTGTGTGTGTGTGTGTGTGTGTGTGTGTGTGTGTGGATTTCATAGACGGGTTGCCAAGGTCACATAGAGGAAATGAAATTATTTGGGTTACAGTGGACAAAATTGACTAAGAGTGCACTCTTCATACCCATCAAGTCAATTGGAAGGCACTAGTCTAAGCTAAGTTATTCGTGAAGAATATAGTTAGACCACATGGGATTCCTAGTAATGTAGTAAGAGATAGAGATTCCTTTTTCACTAGTTAGTTATGGAAGAGTCTACAAGAAGTTTTAGGTACCAAGCTCAATATGAGTACCGCTTTCCAACTATAGACCGATGGGAAAATGAAAAGAGTTAACAAAGTGCTGGAAGATTTGTTAAGAGCTTGTATGCTAGAATTTGAAGGATCGTGGGAAGACCATCTATACCTAGTCGAGTTTTTGTATAACAATAGTTATCAGACTAGTATTGGGATGGTACTATTCGAAGCTTTACATGGAAGATCATGTAAATCTTCCATGTGTCAGTTAAACACCGAAGACGGATTAGTTCTTGGTCCAGATATGGTATGAGAAGATGTAGAAAAGATTGAGTTAATTCAAAGTAGAATGAAGGAAACTCAGTCAAGCCAGAAAATTTATGCAGATAAGTGACGAAAAGAATTAGAGTTCTCAGTCGGATATCATGTTTTCGTAAATGTATTACCGATGAAAGATGTACTGAGATTTGGGAATCAGGGAAATTAAACCCAAGATTTATTGGACAATTCCTATAGTAGAAAGGATCGGAAAACTTGCATATAGGATAGAGTTAGCGAATAGTTTGGTAGGAGTTCACAATGTTTTCCATATTTCTCATCTAAGAAAGTGTGTTCGAGATCCAAAAACTACTATCACTTTGACTTCATTAGAAGACTTAGTTGTGGAAGTAGACTTGATTATGGTTAGACAGGCAGTTCGCATAGTGGCTAAGGATGAGAAGAAGCTAAGGAACAAGACAATCAGATTATTAAAGGTCTAATGAAGAGAGGACAAGAGAGACTTTATATAGGTAACGAAGAGCAGGATTAGAGGCACTTATCATGACTTGTTTGATGGTATATTTTACCTTTATGTTTGATTGATGTGTGTATCTTATCGTAATTTCGAGGACAAATTTCTTTAAGGAGGGAAGTCCGTAATGATCCTAATTTTTACTGACGTTATTTAGAACCTTTAATTAGGTACATTAAATAAATAATGTAAAGGGTTAAGAGAATTAAGATTTGAATAATTAAGAGGTCATGCCTTAATGAATGAGTTAAGAATAAAGATTTCAAACATAAATAAGAAGGAATAAATTATGACAAAGGTAAACTAGGAAGAAAGTGCATCCATTTATCATAAACCCTTATTCTCCTATTCATCTTCATTCCATTCGTAATACACGAAATTAAATACAACAAAAGGGCCAACCATTGTTAGTGTTTCAAGAGGAAAAAAAAGTTATGGAATCAAGAAAAACCTCACAGGAAAGTAAATCAAGATTCAAATCTCAACTTTTTTAATCAATAGAAGGTGAATAACACATATACATCTCATGTTTGGAATTGTGTTTCGGTTTTAACAGAAAATCCGAATTGAACATTGCTAGTATGCCATGTTTTAAAAGTTTGAATGATAATATGCTTATTGGTGATTTTCTAGAATTTATATATGAAATTTAGTGATATGTTTGAGTTGGAAAACCTTTCATATGATACACAAATGAGTTGTGATTTAGATATGTTATAAATATCATTTTAGACGTTCATTTTTAATTTCATAATTTTTCAAGCAAGTATGAATTCTATATGAATTTTCTAAGCTAATAAATTGGTGAATTTCGGGTTTTAATTATTCAAAATAATTAAATAAGTTTCTTGTCGTGCAATTTTTATATGTCGAAGAGTATGATTAACTTGATTTATTTTGATTTTTAGAGATTTTTCCAAAGTGTTTGGAAATGACATATAATTTTTTTAAGCCTAAATGGATTATTTGTTTACGCAAAATGTTTACAATAAGGGTTAAATTGTGAAAATATTTATCATTTAAAATAATGGCATGTGGTATTTTTCCTCAGTAAAGAATTTGATAAAGTTTTGATAGCCAACGAGATTTTGAAAAAATTATAGAGGTTTGGTGAAAAGAAAACACTTTTTAATAGTAATTTTGCAGTTTTCCAGATATTTACAACTTTTCCATGTCGATATTAGCTATGTCGAGCCCATCTCACC
This sequence comes from Allium cepa, assembly GCA_030765085.1. Classification (NCBI taxonomy): domain Eukaryota; kingdom Viridiplantae; phylum Streptophyta; class Magnoliopsida; order Asparagales; family Amaryllidaceae; genus Allium; species Allium cepa. Next base: position 1,022,459,425 of record CM060931.1, on the reverse strand, counting down.
GCACCCCAGTGTCATCGACGTGGAACAAAGCAATGTCGCACGATGTCAATGAGTTTGGCATGAAGCAGATAGGTTTGAAACCTAGTTGAGGTTGAAAGGGCGGAGAGGAGTCTTTGATATGCGGATGTCGAGGCGTATGCATGCCGCATTTTTACTAAGAAGCATAATGCCGCATACGCTTCTTAATGTTTTTTCCTCGTCGACCCAGATGGTCATCGAGCCTACTCTATGCCGCATTTAAATTGTCATCGAGCCTAACCCTTGCCACTTTTTAAATAGTCATCGAGCTTAACCCATACTACATTTTAGCTACGTCGACGTTGTTGATATCGATGCCGCACCTATCCCAATATAATCATACCCTCGACGAGGCATCGATTCCAATAACTTTTAGAGTCGTCGAAGTTAAATATTTACAGTTTTAACACTATGACTTATGAAGTAGTAACTTTGATTTCATCCCCATATATTTTAGATATAAAACTTCGACACGCTTTAGAATGGGTAAAGTTCTTTAATGGAGATGACGTCACCGAGTTTTATAGTTGTAAAACTTTTACCTAGTTTTGGCCTTGTGTCCTAGGTTTTAAGAGGGTCAAGAAACTAATGACTTTGATTTTCATCAACAACGTATTATAAAGCATATACCATGGCATAAGTATTTTAAGTAAAGTAAAGGATAATTGTTTCCTTGTTTTAAACATGATTTTAAGAGATAAATCATTTACAAAGATTTTTTTCAAGGAAATGTGGATAAGGTAGTTAACCTAGAATTGTGCAAAAGAATGACTAAGAGATTAGAAAACTAGATGGGATTGGTGTGGGGTCGCGCCTTATACTTTAGCTAGTAGCCCCTAGCGGATATAAGTTCAAGATTCCCGTGTGAAGGGCAGTGTCCTGGGTAAGACTAAAATAAGGTTACGCATAGAAAGGAATAGTAGAGATAGGTTATCGGTGAACTCGCAAAACCATTAGTATCAGTTGATCCTAGAAGTAGTAAGTTACAGATAAACCGTTCAGTTTTTAACATTTATTATGTCTGATAGGCCCGAGTCAGCTATTCAACCAGATTAAACTATGATGTTTGGCCAGATGGTCCACTGATTACCTATTTTGTATGCATACGTGTCATTGTTATATTGGTTGTTATAACCAGTTTTGTTATAGGATTTTGATTACAAAATCTATGCTTTTAAAACTTATTAGTGATGGGAAAACCCGTTCGCTAGGTTGCGTGGACTCACTTAATATCAATAGATTGTGATGTCATATTATCATTCACACCAGGCTTTTTGTCTGATTCGAAGTTTACGTTTTCCCCTTAAACTCTCGGGTGCCTAAAATTTAATTTGAGTAGGTTGAGAGTTAAGGTTTTCAAATTTAGTAGGTTTGGGTGAATAAAGCTTCCGAAGACGTGCATGAGGCAAAGATTAGCTATGTAGGAGATTACCTATTTATCTATTCCACTGTGATTGAATGTTGTATGTAAAGGCAGATGTTATAGTTTTCTATTTAGTAATTTTGATCATCCAAGTGGGCATCTTCATATGTCGCTCTTGGCATATTTTGTAATAATTATATTTATCTGAACCTAGAAAACGTTATGGGATTATGTACTAAATATGTAATGTGATTTGAAATGTAATGAAAAAAGATGTTTTGAAATAGTGTTTGAAATATTTCATATCTTGTGCTTTTGATATTATGGATACCATTAACATTACTTCATTTCGTCATCGGAAATTAATACTATAGATGACTATAGCATATGTAGCGGTTTGTTTGGGGTCCTAAAATAGGGAAAGTAACAACTGGTATCAATATAGGTTTTTGTAAAGCTTCAAAGAAATTTACCTAAATGATTTTTAAAACATAATCCTGATGAATCAGAGAATGAGATTAGGGTATGGGATAATACAGTAGTAACGTACTTGCATTTTCTATATATAGGTATACACTTTGTCTCTATCCTCCTATCTCTCTTAGACCGTACTTTGGTGTATTACTAAAGTTCGAAAGCAGATTTAAAGGAAAGTAAGAAATGGAGGAATAAAATGGAAGAGGGTATCTCGGTAGAGGAAGCACCATAATAAATGGAAATGCCAGACCCAATACTAGAAGGAATCCGTGCCGCGTAGAAGCTGCTAATGTAGGTGTTGGAACTCCGCAGGTTGATATTGAAGCTATGTATTAGTTCTTCATCAATATGATAAAAGCTGGAGCTGCTATTGGACTTGCAGATGGAAATTTAGAAGGGTGAATCAGGAAGCTTTGGGTGGCAACAACTATGTCATTCTGAGCAAAGACTATGCAAAACTTGGAGGAAAGCCATTCACTGGAGCTAAGGATGCAAATGAAGTAGAGAAATGGTTACTTCATTTCGACAAGATCTTTGCTGAAATTGGACTGAATGATGAAAAGAAGAGGACGTTAGCATCCAGGCAACTGCAAGGGGCTGAGTTGTACTAGTGGAACAGTGTTACTGTTGGAGTAGCAGAGGAAACCCTGACTTGGGCAGAATTCAGGAGAAGGTTTGAAGGGAGATCTATTTTGGAGATCACTAAGTCAACCCCATTGAGGAAGTTCGCTAAGTTGGTGTAGAGAGACATGACGGCGATGGAGTATGCTACAAGATTTGAGGAGTTGTCCCGATATGGATATGGTACTATAGATATCGTAATTAAGAGGTATAGGAAGTTCATTCATGGACTGAGACCTAAGCTTGCTAGGGCATTTTTGCCACATCTCAGGGATCCATGTGATGTAGTGGTAGGGATGGCTTAATGGAATGAAGAGATGCTTGCTTTCTTTTTTAGTAACAAAGAATGGAAACTCAAGAATGGCAGAATCAAAAGTGGAAGTTCTTTTACAAGAAGGGAGCCCAAAAGTGTGGAGCTTCCAAGAAAGTAAAATATGAGATTATCTGCTATAAGTGTGATAAGAAAGGGAATTTCATAAATGAATGTTGTTCTGGAGACGGAAAGAAGGCGATTGGAAGGAATAATATCAAGTGCTTCAACTGTGATCAAATCGGTCATTATAAAAACTAGTGCAAGGAACCAGCTGAAGCCGAGAGGGGCAACGTGTTTGCATTAGAACCAGCTACCTCAAGACCAACAGCTGAGGAGAAGGGAAATGCTGTGATGGGAGGTATGCTTTTGATTAATGGTATACCTGTTAGAGTTCTATCTTATGCCGGTGCATCACATTCTTTCATATCTCATTGTTTGTTAAATAAGCTTAACCTAGAACCCTCATACCTAGTTACTTCCTTAAGGGTTGCAAATCTGATAGGAGTGTATGAAACTATTGGGATGAGATGTAACCAATTAGAGTTGGATTGTAGGTCATATATTTTCTTGCAGTTTGCATGTGTTTGATTTCGTAGGCTTCGAAATTATTTTGCATATAGATTGGTTAAGTAAGTATGATGCTAGGATATTTTGCCACGATAGGAAAATATCACTAGGACACCCTAGTAATAGTGAACGAATTATATATTCTGTAGAAAACCTGAGTTTTGATGTTTGAGATTTTTTGGGTGTAATGGAGCAGGAAGACGAGTTGAACCATGCTTTTGTTGTGAGATAATTCATAGACGCCTTTGAATTGATAACAGGGCTACCGTCAAAATGAGCTTTTGTCCTTCAACAATGTCCAAACCATTTAACTATAAGTAAATTTTCATCCTACAAGGCCAAAATACATAATTACTACCATTAAATAGTAGTGGACTCGTAATGGATTGTCCTTATTCAAAAGTTTAAAAGAGTGAATTACTAGTGTTATTAGCCATTTAATTTTCGAAAATAAGATAACGAACTTTTGAAAACCATGCAGTTATATACCAAATGTGAGATATCTTAATACATATGCAGAAGGGATATTAATCTATCATTAGTGTATTTCAACTATTTAAAAGTTAACTTGTGAAATTATAGTGTATATGACATTTTGAAATATAAAGTACCAAATCACAATCAAAGTAGATAACCGGAGAGTAAATATAAAGTAACTAAAATCAGTAAAGTATATGACATTTGAAAATTTTATACTGATTTAGATTTCCAATCCTACATCCAACCTGTACATCCCATATAGTATTTCCACTATAAAAACTTGCGTTCCATGGGCGGCGAGTATACCTTTACGATCTTGACTTTCCTTGGGTGGAAAGATACACCTTTCCTTCTGAATTCCTTGGGTGGACAGAACACCTTTCTCCTTACAATCAACCATAGGGCATGGCAAGTAGTGTATCTTCAATACAAATCCTTGTAGAGTCGATACAATGATCCTACAAGCCCTCAATTGTAATATACCTCTAAAATATTTGAGGAATGGAATGAAATCAAAGAGAGAATGACTGAGAATTAAGTACCAACTCTTAATCTTGTATGGTTTGCAAATCCTAAAAGAATAGAAGTGAAAGAATATCGATTTTCAAAGAGAATGAAATAATATTAATTGATCTATTCCAAGAAAATATATAAATGAAAAAGTAAGAGAAAATGAGTTAATTATAAGTTAAAATTCATTTTGTAGAGCGTTCATATAAAGAATGAAGAGACATGACTTCGGGTGAAAAAATGCATGGAAGTGTGCATTCATTAAAATTTAAAAAAATAACCAACGGTCAATATGTGGACATATACTTCATTTCTACGTTTGTTGATTTTGCAAACCTTCTCAACGATAACCATTTTTGTCGACATATGGTCCATGGGTGTGTCGACATATCCATGTTGATTTTGAAAAACACTTTATAAAAATAGTTTCGGTCTTTATAACTTTAAAATATAATATTGTATCTTAGTGAAAAGACATTACATATGAAAATAAAGTTTAATAAAAGAGAAATCACAAAGATATCTGCTATGAGTCTTTAACAAAAAGATAAGGCTTAGACAGACTTACTAAACATTTCAAATATCATTATTGCTAAAGCACTTATGTTTCATTCATCTTGAGTCAGTTTTGCACTTCCAATTGCTTAGACATATCTATAATTCATTTGCTTCCATTGAGTTATTGTTTATCTCTATAAAATATTCCTATAATATATCTGAAAATACTATACAGCTCGAAATAATGTTAGTTGTAATACCTGTATGGTTGTTGTCATCATAATCAATACTCAGGATATTAAAAGTTGTCATTGTCAAAAATGGGTGGAATGTTAGAACCAGTGTTTTGATGATAACAAACACACACACACACACACACACACACACACACACACATATATATATATATATAAAGGCACTAGAACAAAGAATGAGCACAAAAGTGAAGAATAAAGTATCTAGAAGCATGTTGTGGAGTTAACAAGATGCTTAGAGCAGGAATGAACACTCGAAGACAAAGTTAAAAGGTATGTTTTATTTTGTGTCAGATATGAAGTCCTTTTGGAATAATCTTGTTGAATCCCCACGTATGATCTCTGAATTACTTCAAATCTCAATTCTATCTCTTGAATTCTTAATATCTTTTTTCAAGATTTTTTTCTCATAATTTTTGAGAAGGCTTCTAAAGGGAATAAAAGGAGAAAAGGTATAAACACTACACTATACATAACCCAGAATCAGACAACCGGTTGTGTATAACATGTCAACAGATTATGCCAGAAATGGTAGACCGGTTCTTTGGCACTAAATAGTGATGTTTTTACCATCATGCTCCTTCTTCCCTGCATCTCCTTATCCAAACAATCACTACTCTTCAACTAAAAATTCTCCGCATAGTTGCACTTCTTCAAACACAATTGTAACTCATCTGTATACAATCAATGGTTGTACATATCAAAAATAACTTATTTTTCTGATCTCTTATTCTATAATTCTATTAATTGCTACTTTATTTTGCTCTCTTTATTCAATCATAGCTCTTTCAGTCAAATATTGTTTTTGTGATTCTATTTATTCCTATTATTTTTCGAGCTTTCTTTCAAACACCAAATCAATGCGGGTTATAAGAAATTATACAAGTGTGACAATATTCGTGTAAAGAAAACACTAGTCTATCAAAATAAAGTTTTCTACAAATAGTTAGTGATGTCCTATTATGGAGTCATCGGACGGACTTGAAGTCCTGTCATGGATTTTTCAGGCAGCAATGTAACACATATTCCTCCGGATCAAGTGGGGAGAAGTTAGTGAAAATCCAGAAGGTGCCCAAAATTGGAGGTAGGAGTCTCAACCAAGATAAAAACTACCGATGTGATCTTTTACCTTACCTACTTTTCTAATTTGTTCATCTAGATTACACCTTCATGCTTAGTCATATGATAAATAGTAGGTAATCCGCATATGCACCATTGAAAATTAATAATTTCTTCATTACGAAGCATTTTTTGAGGTGAGTTAAAAGTGAAGTACTAAAAAACATCTTATTGATTTGTAGGCTATAAAAAACATCCGTCCATGAATATAAATGTAAAATGACTTTTTCCCTTATGATGATGCAAATCTGTTATTTGATTCATTTTCATTAAATTGATTCAAAAAATTCACAACATAGTTGACAACTTCAAATTATGTCTTTTATGTTTGATCGAGTGCATTGGCAGTGGGGTAAAATGGGAAAATTAAAAAAGCTATTAGCTAATTTTACATAAGATCTTTATTTTATGTTTACATGAATAATTCGTTTGCATTAATTCATAGTTTGTGTATATTTAACAAAAGTATGATTTATTATTTTAATTTAATTCTGTGGTATTTTTTATTAATATTCTATTTATTAATATATATATATATATATATATTAACTTATATTTTTGGTTTACGTTCACTTAATTTTAATCTATAATCTATTTTTTTTTCCATTCAATGGAGATTAACATTCAGAATATGAATATCACCATATAATACAAACACATTCAAGACATTTATGGAACTAATAACATAGAGAATATATATGATCATTGGGATAATGGTCATATTATATAAAAATGAGCATACAATATCAATATTTACCATAATATCTCACTAATATATTTATGCATGCTTATAAAAACATATATATAATTTTATTTTTGGTGATATATAAATAATAAAAAAGTAGGCCATATGGAAAAAGTTAACTAAAAATTTTGATAAATGTTTTTTTTGAAAATATATAATTTCTTAAATAATATTATACATATATATAATTTTAATATATAAGTTTACACTATTTTATTTTGGTCATGAAAAATACTTTTATTTTATTTGGGGATACTTGCATCAATATGTGTTCTAAAATTTAAAATTTAAAACTAATCCAATAACACACACAGATATATATATATATATATATATATATATATATATTAGTAAAAAAAAGTTTTTTTCTAAATAAAACGCAGAACAGAAATTCATTTTCAAAAGTTAGAGCATTATATATTGACATATATTATTTATGATTTCATACATGTATATAATAAATTATATTTATAATTGTAATCTATGGCCAAAAAGAAGAAGGGAAAAAAATCATTTTTTTGTCAATATAAAAAAGTATATATATATATATGCACATTTATGTTTATATATATATATATATTAGTAAAGTGTGTGTATATATATATTTTAAAACTTATTTAGATTTTGAGTTTTTTATAATTGCCAAAATAAAGTTATGTATACATACAAAAATTATTTTAGAATAAACATTACGTCAGATCTATTGGTTGTTGACATTTAGGTTATTCGTTGTTCTTTCTCGGGCTGTATTTCCTTCCTCTTTACTTGGTGAGCAAATCCCAACTATAAGCTCTATCCAGATTAAATGGAGGTTAGGATTTTATTTTTTTTGTATTTAGAATGAGAGATGGCAGGGCTACTTAGAAAACTAGATACCACAAATATCCCCACATTTCCCTTCTTTCTTAAATCAAGATTTGATCTCGGTCAAAAAGACTCATTTAGACCCATATCCTCCCCATGTGTGGCAGCCCTATAGATTTAATCCCATGATATTGAGCCTGATTAACATCATATACTAATTAATTAAATATTTTTCAGCTACATAGTTAAATTACTATATAACAATTACATACTATTTTAATTAATTTTTAAGTCTTGGATAAATAATTAAAAGCCATAAAAATCAATACAACAGTTGTATTGATTTTTACTATTAATTTATAACATTTATAACTTAATTGAAACAAGTTGAATTCGAAAAATTACAAATAACGTTGTTGTATTGACTCCCTGGTGTGCACTCGTTCCTCGGTAATATTTTAATAAGTTTAGTACTAAAAACATGTATGCACTTTGCCGAAGTACAATATCGAGCACACTTTTATGTTCTTGTATATCCTTTATGCGAAATCCAATTTCTAATCATTATTAAGCTACACCCTCAACAATGATATTTTATGCACTTTTCTTTTCGACGTTACTATCTCATTAAGATATTAAGAGTTGCTTAATGGTCTGTAACTTAAATGATATCCATAGTTGATTGTGTACTGCCATTTTAAAGCCCTTGGTTCAATCCGATAACATTTACCATTTAGTTGATTTACTCTGGCCAGAGACTTCGACTTTAAAATTGACTACCAATTATAGTGATGCAAACCTTCTACAATGAAGGAGATGATCGTCCCTTAAGTAGTTTTTTCACTTAAAGTTGTTTAATTTATACCCAACTATGCTCGTAACATGATGTGATGTCATGCGATTGACCATAATTAAAGTACAGTTTAGATACTTAAGATCAACGGTACTCTCCTAAGGTCCGAAGACCACTACACATCATTACATGAAATCTTCTATTTTCACTTAGTGGTTTTAAGTTATAGAAGGCTATAACTGTGTTATTCTACTATTGTTCCAAGCAACCATCAGTGAACAATCCCTTAGTGGTCTCAACGGTCATGGGTAATTCACCATCCACCGTACAAAAAGCATTACATACACTAGTCTCAATGGGTACATCAATATCTTATTTTTGATATATCTTGAGTAGGAACAATTTAAGTATGGGTATTTTAAATGTTTGATTCTAAAATCATGGTTACAAACTCATTCGCAGCAGTAACTGATTAAAAAAATTTCCAAAGGATTTTCTGTTTACATATGTTTAACTATTCAGATCATTACTTATATCACCATATAACAATACATACTATAGAAAACAAAACTAAAAGCATAATTCATTTCAAATAACATTCTTATAGTAAAATACAAAATTACCCCTACGATACACATTTAACATTATCTGTCTCCTACTTTCACTTAGGGCCAATTATGGAGCTTCATACCCACACCTTCGAGCAACCTAATTAGATTTGATTGAGAAATGGCCAATTATGGAGCTTCATAACCATATCTGTGGTGTTATATTAATTATCTCCCCTCTTGATTATAATCTCTCCATCACTGAAAAACTATTTTATTATGTAGAACTTACAGAGAATGCGTCTCGACTTCTTGTAAGCTCATGGTTCCTTAACAATATGTATTGTCGCATTATTGTTGTAATACACGAGCATCAGAACTTCAATGCTTTGAATCACTCTTGAATGTTGAATGAAATTGCATATCCACACTTCTTCTTTTTGCGGTAGTGTTTAAGGCGATGTGCGCAGCCTCTATGTTCAAATCCACTGCAACTTCTTGTTTGGTACTTTTCCAACTTACGGCCCCTTGAGGGGAAATACGAATCTCGAGATTGATTTATTATCATCGGCATCACTTTGAAAACTCAAGTTCGAGAATCCTTTCAAGGAGTTCATTGTTTTGACATATTAGAAACAACTTAGTATTTCTCAGATACTTCAGGATAACCTTAATTGTTATCTAATGATTTTTGCCCAGATTTGATTGATATCGTCTAACTATACCTAATGCAGCACCAACATTAGACCTAGTACATAACATAGTGTACATGATGGATCCTATTGCCGAAAGTTAGGAAATCCTACTCATATGATTTCTCTACTCATCTGCTGATAGAGGGTCTCAGAAAAAACAATTCCAAAGTAAAACATTTCTATGCTTGGAATTTTCAATACTAAACCCTTTTAATATGGTATCTATGTACATTGATTGGGCTAAATCTAATAACATTCTAGATTTGTATCTATAGATCGTTATACCAAGTATAAAGGATGACTCTCCCAAATCTTTCTTCGTAAAATTATTGACAACTAAACTTTCATCTATTCTAATATTGGTATAATCATTATCGATCAATAGTAAATCATCAATGCATAAAATTGAAAATGTTACAGCACTATTTTCTATCTTTCCTACACACACGCACAATTCCTCTGTGTTTTGGCCAAGCCAAACTATTTGGTTACTTTATCAGAACAAATGTTCCAATTTCTTGATGCTTGGTTAAGATCGTAAATTGATCTTAAGAGTCTACATGCCTTATTGCCTTTCCCGCCGAAATCAAAATCCTTTGGCTATGACATATAAGTAGACTCTTGTAAATCAAAATTTAGAAATGTTGTTTGGACGTCCATTTCCCATTTCTCACAGTCATAATACATAGTGATTACTAGTAAAATCCGAATTGATTTAAGCATGGGTAATGGAGAAAATGTTTCTTCATAATCAACACCTTGAATTTGGTGGAATTTTTTTACCACTAACCTTGCCTTATAGATCTCTACATTTCCGTCTACATTAATCTTCCGCTTATAGATCCATTTGAAGCAATTGAATTATATCCCTTTCAGGTACATTTTTAAAGTCAAAATATTTTTTGCTGTATATGGGATCCACTTTGAATTTCATTGCATCATGTCACAGGGCAAAGTCTTTAATCTCCAAGATTTATTGGTAAATGAAGGGTTCATCATCATGAATGATGCAACCCTCTTTCTCATTATGACTATGAATGACATAATATCTCTCTAGCATGAAGTATTCCTTGTTAGACATTCTAATAAGTTACATGTCTTCTACAGGTGTTGAATTACTATCCAAATATTATGGGGTTTTCTTCAATCTCATCCAAGTCTATCTTACTGCCACTAATTTCTAGAGATAGGAAAATTCTTTTTCAAAATGGTGGCATGTAATGACTGGACATTCATGACGCCCTTAATCTATTCATGAAAGGCACTCCTTCAGAAGTATAATGGATGATGGTTCATAAGGTAGTATGTAAAACAAGCAAAGCATATCTATAACAATATTTCTCAACCATCTCACCGTGGCAGCAATAAATATAGTATCAATACAAACATGTATGAGACTAAACTCATACCATATAAATGAAACGTAAGAATCAACATCATAGTACATCATGTACTAAACAAATGGAGTCTAAATAATATGTTAAATCTATATATAACATATCTCATATTACATATAGTGTAACATGTCTATAACCCAAAAATACTGGATATATACAATAAAAGTGATAATGACTACAGCTCTAAAACTTGCATCCAACTAGGAGAATCTCTCCTTTAAGTCAACCTATCAGTGGAATAGGTAACAAAGGAGACAACATATAGAAGGTTAGACATAAAGTATGGTGAAAAGAAAACATCACTATTCTAAATATGATATGATTAACAAAACATTAGTATATCATGAACAATACCAAATGGTATAATTTGAGGTAATAAAACCATACCTCAACCAACATCTACACATGCATCCAACAAATTAGCACATTTCTATTATTGTGCTACATAATATGCGATAAGTCGATCAACTGCTGATCATCATAACAGTTGAGCGTGACTTAACCGCCATACACTAAGCTAGCTGGCATCCGATTTCCTAGTAAGGCCAAAAGACAGCACGTATAGTCTTCAATGTAGCACCAATACTACGACACTTTATTGCATCATCCACCATTTATAAGCATACTAAACTTAAAATAATATGCATATGCCTAACAACTACCATTGGTTTAAGTAGACTTAGGATAAGTAACTTGAGGCCAATAACCTCGCTACAAAGTAGCCCGAGTTCTATTGCCTTTGCTTCCTAGATTGATCATCTCCTAACTCCAAAAGGATGTTGCTTAACACACGCTATTGAAATAACTATGCCTCATTCAACAAATAGTATGTAAATATCAAATCCTAAGGACATAGCCAAGGAATACAAACTTGATCCATACACACAACATCATATGGAAGCGTATATCACAATGCCATAGTGTCTCATCTTGAAGTCACCAAAAGAATTTGTAAAACCACTAAAAAATTCGAATATTATTTCAATCCTTCACCATAGTCTCTGTGTAGCACCAGATCTATCGCATATTTTTCAAAACTTGGCACGTCGTTCTCAAACTCGTCATATTGTTCCTTAGTCACTTTGGACCTTCTAAGCATCTCTATGTTCCACACAATGAACCCAAACTCCTGAAATCTCAACATTTCAACACTTGGCCTTACTGCTCAAACCAACAACAAACCACATGTATGAATAAGGGATTTAGAAGTCCAGCCTTAATTTCTAATGTTTAGTTCATACTCGACAAAAAACCTTTAAGGCGGTGAATATCATTTCAAGCAATCGTTTGAGTATAATTGATCTACTTCCACACCAACTTTGAAATACATTCAATCATGTCATTTTCAAGTGTCCTAACCCATTTTCTACTCATTCTATCATTTCTAAACCAAGCAACAATCAACAACCAACATAACAGTATACCTATTGGTCAGATTTTTCATCTCACAAACACTCAAATATTTCTTACGAAGTAATCAAGATGCTAGGTGCTTTGGCAATTATGAATCAAAAAAAATAAGTGATACTAACTTTTCCTTAAAGAGGAGTGATTATATTGCCTATCTTGTGTGCAATATTATAAAGTGCAGAATGCCAAAAATATACAAAATCAGTTAGTTATCTAGGTTCGAGCTGACGAAAAATAATAAAGCTGCAAAATAATGTACTGGAAATAGTAAATGGACACAATGAATTTACGTAGTTTGGATGTTAAGGAATCCTACGTCCATGGAAAAAATATCACTTTCTTTCTTTTATATTTTTGGTACAAATAATAATGTAGATAGTCTAAAGTTTTTTTTTTTTGTGCCTGAAATATTGATAGTGAAAGATCCCCTTTTCTTCTACAGTGCCTTTTCTACTTATAGTACAGAGATGTCGTGGATCGCCAATCATCCATGTTTCACTCTTTTAATTTCCACCTTTAGTTCTTGGCATGTTTCATCCATCTATCTCATTTTTTTATAACTATGGATTGGTAATGTGTCCTTAGTGTTAATATGTATTTTAATCGGTTGAATTTCTGACTTTAGGTGGGAAATTTGAAATTGTAGGGGAGTGTTTGAAATTAAGGCTGGAAAATATAATGTTTTAGGTAGCTTTTATATCTTGGATTCTTCACTATGCCATGCTTATATTTCTACCTCCATAGGTGGATGGTTTTGTCATGCAGCGCTACCCTTCTTCTTAGTACTTTAGGAATCCGTCTTGCTTCGTTAAATGTTGTGATGCCACATTGCATTAGTATCGCACTAATATTTTTGAAGGTGTACTACACCGTCTATTCTATGGTGTTAACATATCAAAATATGGGGATTACTGGAGTTAGGCTTCATTGCTTGGTAGGAGAGATCAAGTTGTCATCTTCAGTAGTGGTTTCCTTATGTGATTCTACTCTAGTCTGCTCTCGATCATTGGTAGATTACTCCCTTTCTTTTGTCTTCGAATCGGTTTCATGATTTTGGAGATAAGGTTAGATCTTCTCTGTTTTCCTTTGTGGTGTGAGGTTTCGACCCTAGTGGTGGACCAATATTTTTTCTCTTTCCATCCCTTGTACTTTTAGGTTTAGGATCAGAGTTTGCAGGATTGCAGTGTTGTCCTATCACATCAAGATGGCGACACTTTCCTATTGTACTTTGATACCAAGTTGCAGCCTAGACCTTCCACCACTAGTTTTTAGTTTAAGAGTGTGAGGCATCCTCATTAGTGCGTAAACGCTTAAGAGGATGTGCCATAGTTTTACATTGCTAATTTAGGCCTTTTGGATTAGCCTTCATACCTTTTGGGAGTTTTCAACTTTCAATGCAGCATTATAATATTGAATCTATATTTAATGGAGAGTGTAGCTATGTTTTCATCTTTGGGGCTTGGGTGCAGTATTGCCTGGGTTTTGTCGTCACATCCTTTACATAGCTTGACTTATATTATGGGTGTAGTCCCTTTATCTTGTCTCGGCTTCATGTTATCTTGGTGTCATCCCTATATCCATTGGCGGTGTCGGAGGCAACCACTCCCATACTTAACACCCTTCTCTGAGACATACACGCTCAGTGGTTGTACTTTTGTGGAAATAAATAACCTGTTCTTAGAAATAGCAATGTGGCATTCAAAGTTGGGTTTGTCATATGAAAGGTAAAATGTTACCTCAAGCCTCATGCATCGGTAATGGCAAAAACATGGTAGATGTGATAGGGCAGAATGGATCGCACCTATTATGATATGATCATCACCTTTCTAGATCACCCTCTATATTTCGGGTTTATTGGGTTTGCTTTGGGATCCCACGGATAGGTCGGGAACTACCGGATTGATGGGAAATTTGGTACTATCTATGGTAGAGATAAGTCGGTTCTGTATTGGTAGAGGTTGGAGCCTCAGATGCATCACTTTGGAGATGTATTATCTGAAGGTAGTCCCTTAACTTTTCATTGTATGGAATCCATTCTTCAATATGAGCTTTTACAGTTTTAGTTGTAAATCTATTATGTTGTAATTAATATGTAACATATTCGACTAAGATTATATATATTTATTTGAAAGAGTTTACAAATAATGTCATTAAAAATAATATCTCTGATTTTGCGTAACAAATGGTCAGATTATCATAAGGTAAAAACTCGTTCGTTTTTATGTGCGGCGTGATCCAATGAGATACCCTTTGTTTTTTTTAAAACCCATGTTTTAAGTTTTCTCGCACCAATTCCATGTCTGACCCAAAGTTTATTTTATTTTCCTCTTAAACTCTAGATGCTCTATTTTTTCAGCCAGCCAAGTAGTTAGGTAACTTGGAGCATTTTAGGAGGAGCATGGAACATGAAGCCGGAGGGTCCTATGAAGATAATTTTCTATTTCTATTTTCATTGTATTGTATATAAGTATCTACCAGCACCTAAAAGGAGTATAATTGTCCCTAGATGGGTTAGTACTTGCCATAACTACAAGTATACCAAACATGTAACGCCCGGCCCATATACCCATGCCAACCAAGAGCAATACTAAGTATTACTGTCAAAAAGCACGGAGAATGGGACTCGATAGGGCTAAATGTTGTACTCATTCCCTTGAACTAACACTGGCATGAGAAATTTTATGACTTTTTTTCTTCGACTTACCATTCGTGCGCAGTGTTGGTTCAAAGCAATGGTACAAGATAAATTTTTTCCAGGTTACATAGTACAGAATATAATAGAATGTACAGTTCAGCACAAAAACAGCGTATTGCATAATACATATCATAATAGTAATGTCCGCGATACATAGTCCATAGTACATATCACTTCCAAAATACATAATAACATACATACCATAATACATATATTAACTACTCCTAAGTCCAAGCTGTAAAGTCCAAAACCCCAAAACGTGAAAAATGATATGAATGCTGCTACACTCCATGCAACCTAACCTACAACCACAATCCTCAAACTGACCCGAGGATTATAAAACAAATCACACGGGTCAGACTATTTCTAGTGTGAGTGAAGTAAGATCTATGAACGATAATTGTCTCAATCAAAGAAAGCGCCGCATGTATAAACCAACATGAGGCATATATGTGTGTATGAACCAACGTGCAGATTTGGTTGCATGAACAATTCATTTAATCAGACAATGGTTTTAGGCCAAAAATATCGTATGTAATCCAGTACAATACCAACCCGATTATTATATGTAACACAATGAATAAGTTCATACACATTCTCCAAAGATACTGAGTTTTCAATATTAATTTTAATATTTTTCAAAAAATCATCAGATAAAGAAAATTGCATTATGGGAATTATGGGATAAATATAACATGACTCATAAAATATACCAAATAAAGAGACGCTAGTATTGTAAAATCACAGTGGTAGAGCTCGAGCGCGCGTAAAGACATCAACACCGTAACCTACTCATAACACCATAATACACTTGGCGATCAACCCAGGATAACCAAGACGGTCTAAGGCAAAGGCCATATGCTACCCGTACACGGATCTACACATGGGACCCCCATGCCCCCATCCTTCATAGTCCGTGACCCGCCGATCGGAGATCCCGATCAAAATAAGATCAGCCATGTGTAGTAGACCGTTGACCTTTGTTGGTAAAAGGGCGTATGATATACCACTGATTCAGGTAGCGATCCTGAATTAGGTCGGCCAAGATGGAGTTTTAGCCCATTGGTACAACAGAGTCCAATCTATCCCGACCCAAAAAAAATCAAAAGCGTTGTAATTTCAAAACACTTCCAAAAAAAAGTCAATGACAATAAAATCTTCCAATAAAACCTTTGATAAACCCAGTATAATATTCAAAAAGCAAATAAAATTTAGCAAAACAATTATGCATATAAAAATAATAATTACATCTCCGTTTCGCATTAACACACAAGTACCCCATAATACTTATGTATCAAGGCGAAACACAGAAACCTTATTTATTGGATTAAAATTATTAAAAATTCGTTAAGTTAGAAAAAAAATTGATAACCCTTAATTTAATTAAAAAGGCAAGCTTTGGTATTCAAAAACGTAATCAAAATTCTAAATAAAATGTTCTACTTATATTTTTTTTCCAAACACGTATTGATCGATAATATAATATTTTTCTTCTTTAACCAAAATAAACTTAATTTAACCTTTTAAATTAATTTTAATTTTTTTTATTAATTTTTTTTTCTTCGGTGCAGCCCCGACTTGGGAAGTAATTGTGCAGCCTGCCTGGGCTGCAACTGCAGCCCAAGCCAGGCTACACCAGCGCAGCCCGCCTGGGCTGCACTGTGCAGCCCAGGCGGGCTGCAATGTATAATTACAAGTTATTAAATGTGATGTGAGAATCTATTTTGTTTCTTTCTTCTATCTTTATTTTCTTTTACCCTTGATTATCTACCACTCCGGTAGTTGAATTTGCGGCATGTGAATACCAAGGATGTATCAGTGTCGATCTTTAAGAGTCGATAAAGTGGGTCATCGCAGTTGGTATCACTGCTTAGGTTGAGAGAACACCAAAGCGTTGATGGGGTCAACTCGTTAGAGATAGGGTTTGTAATTCCCTAGAATGAGTTTCATCAACGAGAGCACTTTTTTAAATTTTTTATCCAAATAAGTATGTTCGAGTATTATGCCCTTTCCCTATGATAGTTTCGTCTATATTCTAAATTTTCTTATTACTATACCTAGATAATAAGAAATGAGTAATCAAAGAGGATAAAGAATAATAGGTAGCAGCGCAACGAACAGCAATGGTCGAACTCCAAATGCTATGGTAATTAAAGAAGTAATGGTTCCTGTGCAACCTCAAGTTAACTTTGCCGCTCGTCACAAAGTTTATACTATCTTGGGAGGAAAGCCATTCAAGGGTGCAGAATCTATTATTGAAGTTCAAGCTTGGCTACAATGCTGTGCGAAAATCTTTAAAGGATTAGACTGATGATAATCAAAAGAGGTTCTTGGCCTCCTGACAATTTGAGAATGGGGCTCGAGCTGGGTAGGAGTCCATTATTCTTAATGAGTTGGAAGATAATTTATATTGGGTAAGTTCTAAAGAAGTTTTTGAAAAACAGTACATGCCCATCTCTGGGAAATCCCACCTCTACGGTAGTTTCATGAATATGAAATAAGAAGCAATGTCCATGAAAGAATATTTGCACAAATTAAATGAATTATCTCCCTTTGAGCCTGAACGGATAGACATGCCTCTAAAGAAAAAAGTGGTGTTCATTGCTAGGTTGAAGGAGTAGTATTAGGATAGGACGACCACTCATTTAAAAGGAACCTTTGTGGATTTAAAAGATATGGGTTTCCATTATGAAGCTTTAGATAAAAAGAATCCGGTCACAAGCCAAAGCAAGAACCACAAGAAGAAGTTCAATAACAACGGAAAGAAGCCATGGCAAGGCAAGCCTAGAGGATGGTCTCAGGAAAACCATTTAAAAGATGTTAAATGTTTTAACTATGGAAAGAAAGGCAATATTCAAAGTACCGCAGGAGTCCCAAGGTTCAAAGGCAGCAACATTGTTTCTCATATGGTTTAGAACAATCTTTGCCACAACTGCCATAAACCTAAACATTGGAAAAACAAATTCCTGTTAATAAAGAAAGGAGAACTGGTTAAGGTCTATGCTATCGAGGATAAGCCTTCAACCTCTACTCATGTAAAGGGAAATGGAATTCTTAAAGGTAATATCTATGTCAATGATGATTTAGTTAGAGTATTAATTGATACAGGGGCTTTCTATAGTTTTATTTCAAAAGGGTTGGTAGATAAACTAAAATTAACCACAAGAATCATAGGTACCCCTATTTGGTTGTCTAATCCCATATGTGGTACAACTAGTCTTTGTATGATTTGGGAAGATCTTTGAATTACTTACCTTTCCCATAATTTTTCATGGGACCTGTTTATCCTTGACTTTATTGGGTTTGAAGATTTACTCTGTATGGATTGATTATCTAAGTATAAAGCTATTGTTGATTGTGTTAAGTGGAGGGTAACTGTGTGGACCAACTTGGGAGGTTTAGCGAAATATTGTGTGAAGAACCTAGTTGTGTAAGTAATAGTTTAATGTATGCGATCCAAAAAGTTTTAGAGACGATGTTGATTGTTAAGGAGTTTCAGGATGTTTCTGAAGAGGTAAAAAGTTTGCCCCACATCGGGATATTATGTTTCACATTGACTTGGTTCCTAGTGCAAGGTTTATATACACCCCATTCGAAGGATGACTCCAAAAGAGAAGGATGATTTGAGGAATCAAACCGATGAGTTGTTAATGAAATGGATAATTAGACCTAGTCGCTTAAGTTAGGGTTCATTAATAGTTTTCGTAGCAAAGTCTGATGGATCCTTAAGGCTTGTGTAGATTATCGAGACCCGAACAAGCAGACGATTAAGAACAAGTATTCTCTTCCCCGAATAGATGACTTGTCTGATCAATCACGGTGCTTATGTATTCTTACAAATGGATCTAGCCATAGGATTCCATTAGTTAAGGATAGCAGAAGATTGCATTCCATTAACTACATTCAGAGGTCCGGATTGTTTCTACAAATGGTTGCTTATGCCTTTTGGGCTGACCAATGCACATGCTTAGTTTGTGAATATCATGAACAGAGTTTTTAGAGATGTCCTCAACAAATTTGTGTTGGTTTTTATTAACAATATTCTTATATATTCAAAGACCAAGGTGTAACACGAGAGGCGCCTGGAGATTGTGTCGAGGATATTAAGGAGATACGTGGTTAAAGCCAAATTCTCAAAATGTCACTTTTGGGAGAAAGAACTAAGATTCCTTGGACATGTAGTGTCAGAGGATGGAATTTCAGTAGATCCAGGAATGATTTCGACTGTACAAGATTGGAACAACCACAGAGTCCGATGGATGTCCGCGGCTTCTTAGGAGTGGCAGGATATTATAGGAGGTATACTCAAGACTTTTCAAATATTTCCTCCCATTTAACAAAGTTGACAATGAATAATGTTAAGTTTAACTGGACACTGAAATGTGAGGAAGCATTTAATGAGTTAAAGAAAAGATTAACCAATGCTCCAATCCTAACTATTGCTAATGAAAGTGACAGTTTAACTGTATATACTGATGCTTATGGAGAAGGAGTAGGTGCCATTCTGATACAACATGGAAAAGTTATCGCTTATGCAAACAGACAACTGAAAAGTCATGAAAGGAATTATGCAACACGCGACTTTGAATTATTAGTCATTTTGTTCGCATTAAAAATGTGGAGGCATTATTTACTGGGTGAAAAGTTCAAACTCTTCACAAATTATAAATATTTGAAGTGTCTTTTCACTCAGAAGGACTTATATATGAGATATCAACATTGGTCAGAATTTCTTGCATCATATGATCTTGACATTTTATATACGCCGGAGAAAGCCAATGTAGCAGCAGATGCGCTAAGCAGAAGGCGTGCCACTATAGCTTATTTAATGGTGTGTCAAATCTTGATTAATCGTATAAAGGAAAAGCAGATTAAGGATCCGTTGATTGCAAGGATAGCCAAGGAAGTTGAGGAGAACATGATACCGGGAAGATAGACGAGATTCAATGTGGATGAGCAAGGAATTGAAGAATACATGATGGAACTTGTGCATTGAATATTGCTGGGATTAGGCAGGATGTTCTAGCAGAATGTCATACTTCTCAACTTACAATACATTCAGGAGTTACCAAGATATATTAAGACATGAAGAGAACATTCTAGTAGGAAGGTATAAAAAGGGACGTTTCCATCCATGTTAGTAGATATGCAAATTGTCAGCAAATTAAAAGCGATCGGTGAAAAACTGTTGGACTACTTAAACCGCTTAAGATTCCAACTTGGAAGTGGGACCAGATATTAATGGATTTCATTGATGGCTTACCATGAACAAGGAATTGAAAATGAAGGCATTTGGTTTATCATAGACCGATTGGCCAAAGGCGCACACTACATTCCAGTAAAGCCAACAAGCATAGCCTCGAGCTTAGCTGAAATATACATAAGAGAGGTTGTTCGATTACATGGAGTTTCGAGAAGCATAGTGACTGATCGGGGTCCAATTTTTATTGGTCATTTCCGGAAAGCATTACAGACAGCTTTGCGAATGAAGCTCGATTTATGCACCGCATATCATCAACCTAACTGATGGGCAAACTGAATGGGTAAATCCAGTATTAGAAGATCTTCTGGGAGCTTGTATTTTAGATTTTGGAGGTTCATGGAAAAAACGTCTTCATATTGTGGAATTCTCCTAAAACAACATCCACCAGGCAAATACTGATATGGAACATTATAAATCTGTATATGGTCATCCACGTAGATCATCAGCATGTTGTATCAAAACTGGAGATTGGTTAGTACTTGGTCCTCATATGTTCGAGAAGCCACGGAGAAAATAAATATGATTAGGAAAAATCTGAAGAAAGCTCAACGTAGGAAGAAGAGTTACGCCGATCAGAGACGTTGGAACTTATAATTCTCAGTTGGATATTTTGTATTTTTGAAGGTCTCTCCGATGAGAGGAATAGTGAGATTTGAGAGGGCTGGGAAGTTAGCACCTTAATATATTAGACCTTTTCCCATTCTTGAGCGGATTGGACTACTAGCCTGTTAAATAGAATTACCAAAAATGTTATTGGGTTTACACAATGTTTTTTTGTATCTCATCCGCGAAAGTACGTGAATGACGTAGAAAAAAAAAATAAAGACAACTGCCCAAGAAGATTTAGAAGTAGAACCAAACTTAACTGCTATCAGACAACCTATTTTAATTATCGTGATAAGAAGCGATTAAGGAGAAAGGTTGGAAGATTAGTTAAAGTTCAGTGGAGTGGTGATGCTGAAGACTGCACTTAGAAAACTAAGGACAGAATGAGAAAATCTTATCCTGAGTTTAGAACCCATGCATAGTTTGCATATTGTATCGATGTAGTGTACTCACTGCCTATGGTGTAGTCACTTATCATATCTTTGTATTCCATTGTGTCTAATATATTCCTTTACGAGCTATCTTCTTCTTATCTAAATTTCGAGCACGAAACTCTTTTAAGGAGGAAAGTCTGTAACAACCCATGAATTTATCACCTTGTAAAATAATATTTAATTTAAAAATATTCAAATACAAGGTTTTATAACACAAATTATATTATTTTAAACAACAATTAATAATTACAATCTTATTTTGAATAAGTAATTACAAATATATCCTCTTTCGAAAAATATCGACAAAGTGATAGAAAATCGTTTATCGATAAACTGATTTTTAACCATTAGAAATTGTGCATGAGTCCAGATAAATATATTATTTATCCATATAAGTAATAATATTTAATAAATTTATTTATTTTATTTTTGAAAATAAAATGTTTTTATCACATCAATAATGATATCATCATTTTCAAATCGTCGATTTTTGAATTTTAATTGAGTTTAAATGATTTAATAATTATTTTAAAATAAATGAGGCCTTTGGATTATTAAATGATAATAGAAATATTATTTTCAAACTTTTTTTTACTAATATATATAGTTTAACTAAGAAGAGAAAATATGACCAAATAACATAATTGGAATTCGTGACGATTTGACGTAGAGAAGTTATGCAACGTTATAGGTTATATATGACATACGTATATACATATACACATATACACAACCATGAACATATGAAAACATTTAAGAATTACCAATTACATTTCATTTTTACTAATGGTAAGATAATATAAATATCATGACATTTATTTACAAATATCATGATATTTCCATAACCAAAACAAATAAAACACTCCATCACGTGTACACACATAGGTAGCATATGGGGGTTATGTTTGGGCCATGTGGATGAGGTACTAAGGTGATGTAATGGTAATGTGCAACAAAAGAAATATCATGATATTTTTCTCACATTGTTGCCTATAGATGCAAGCAATCAATCCTCACTTTCATTCACACTCTCTTCTCTAATTTCCTAAGCTTTCTTCATCTTCTTCCTCCTCGACATTAATGGCTTCCATAACCTCTTATGAAAATTCAAAAATAGTGTCGAAGTTTTATCGAAATAAGTCATAAAGTACAGAGAGATATACCACTTTGAGTTCCAAATTGAGTTAGTTATCTTCTCATTCTTCTCCTACCAAAGGTGTACCTATATAAGAATCCCACCACTCTTGCAAGCCCATGGCCGAACCCCTAGGAGTCTTAGTGCAAGATTCATAAGTGGTTCTAGAATAGCAGAGCAATAGTCGACTGAAAGTTAGATCAAAAGGATTTCAAGTGAGAAACTCTACTTATTTTTATTATAAATTATATGATGATAGGATATGTTTACTATGATTGTTTTCTATGGTTGATCATCACTTTTGGATGTGATAATATGTTTGTTTGCTTATGGAAATAAATCACGTTAAATACACGTAGAATTTACACAAAGGAAATCACTTTCCTATATGAATTAGAAAAGTGATGCGGAATGGTTTTTAAAATGACTTAAAATGGTTTATAAATGTTTTACAAACATTAAAATTCAATTCGAAAAAGTTTTGACAAGATATGAAATTGTAGTCAAAAATAGACGCGTCGCATAACGGTAGTTCACGATTTCACGCCATAAAAGTTAAAACAATGTGCAATGTGGAATATAGCTCGGAATGATTCGATATATGAATTTTCTGAACTCTTATAACGATGGTTTTCAAATAAATAATAAAAATCAAGATTTCATTCGGTAAAATTTTAGATGTATCCAAACCAAGTTTTCAAAAACATCGCGCTTTGGCAGTTCGGAAACCAAAATGGCAAAATCTTTGAAATGGATATTTTTAAATCATTACAACATGAAAAAAAATTCCATAAATATATTAAAATGTTTTAAAAAGTATTTGAGTTATAAAAATGGACATATGTGGAATGAAGTTAATGTATTGATCAAAGTAGCTTTTGAAAACACTATTGGTAGTACTTTTTAAAGCAGTTTCTACAACTTTTGAAATCAAAATTTAAACTTGGGATTTTCTTCCTTAATGTTTTGCAAATGTTTTTAAATAATAAATCAAGTATTTTAAAATAATTTAGAGTTGGTCAAATAACATGACCGTCTTATGGGCGACAGAGAGATAGTCTCTAGACCCGAGCTTAGGCAACTAGTGTCTAGGTTCCACTCTAGCTATCCGGACTGATCCAACGGAGAGGATAGAAAAATTCAATTTACTTGGACTAAATTTCCTAAAATAAAAAGAGATTTGGAGATTTTCAAAAGTTAACCAAGATTTTAGAATAATAAGATTTTGGTGATATATGGAATGTACCGGTTAAACTTCGTATTAAATTCCAAGGAGGGAACTCATACTACCCGTGTGAATTTAAAAGGTGATTTCACCGTTATTCGATGAATAGTACAGGTTGAATATGGAAATTAATGTTGAAGTATAATTAGTACAATTTCCATGGATCCTTTTATTCAATACTAACTGGTTTGGGTTTACAGTAAATGATGTCTTAAATGACATTGCTTTTGACCCATTAAAGATATGTTTTGGAAGTGTAAAATCTTCCTTAAGATTTGAATTATACTTTCCTTTAGTAATTAAAGATGAATTTTTTTGGTATTTCCAAAGTTAAAAAGGGGTTTTAGTTGACCAAATTATTTGATAAAAGATGTTTAATTATCCAGTATATACTGAAATAGGATACGATTTAAAGATGAATATATCTAAAGAGATATTTTACTTGGATAAAAGATATTGATTAAGTGAATTACAATCACTTATATACTTGACATCTTTTATCGATAATTGGTTCGGAGAAAATGGGATCAGATTTGGATGATTCCTATCCGAAAACCACTTCAAATCAATATACGTTCTAAATTCAAGACATACTAAAGACAATGATTTTGAAGATGGATATCTTCATAATGGAGTTTTTCTTGCCATTGACCTCATGATTCCCATATTATATACATAAGGTGGCAATAGTAACTTCAGTTTGTCCTGTTCATGAACAACTTATATGGATGAGCGTCTGACATTGCATTTCTAAGACCACGTACAAAGATCTTTACAAACGTACATCTGTTGGTGATTAGAAGGCAACCCCTCCTATGCGTAATACCCTTGTCTAAGACACAAGAGCTCAGAAGTTATACTTTTGTGGAAAAAATAATGTGTTATCAGAATTGGAAGGTTTGTTGAGAGACGTCAAAAGAGCATATGGGGTAGCATGCACAAACTAGATTATGGCTCTGGAATGCAACATTGAGGAGTTAAATGTGCGGATTGCTAGGAAAATTTGTACTTGAGATGTCCTTAATGTGGTTCTTACCCTAGTTGCAGTTTCAAGACCTGGTGCCGCTCCTGCACTCCCATCGAGGGTAGATCCTAATGTTGTTCTTAAGTGGAAGAATGATTTGAAAGACTATTATGAGGCTAAGTTTATTGGGTTGAAGAATTATTATAGGAAAGGCTCAAAAACTACTTGGACTACTAAGAAAACAACAGATTGGCTCTTGATTTAGATTGAATGGGTTAGGAGAGCAGCTATGGGCTACGTGAATGCTCCTGAGAACAAAATTTCTACCTTAGAGTCTCATCCCACTTTTAATACTATTACCACTACGCTAGGGAATTTGTACAGGGCTTCCTTAATGGAGAAACTATAAAACGAGAAGGTAAAAAGGGTAATGGCAGATACTACTGCGAAGCGCATGATTGATATCTTCACTCGCTTCTGGTGTGGACTTGATTTGACCTTTTATACAATCGTGCGGACAATGAGTTTGATCCACAGCACTATGGTGATGTTTGGGCCAGCGCTAATTAAGACCCCTATATTGCTTTTGGCGGCTTTGCTCCTAGTAGCTCATTGGTTGTTATTACTGAGATGGATGTCCCGTCTCCCACTCTCCAACTTAAGGACATTCCTTCTCAGTGTCTGTTGTCGAATGCTTGTTGTTGTCAGCAAAAATGGCCACTAACACCCACATAATGTGAAAACGCCACCAATCCAATTACGGTACCAATTAAAGAATAATATAAGTTCATAGATCACATATTCAGTGTAGAAAAGTAAATGAACATGTGAATTTCATGGTGGTTCGGCGAACTCGGGCCTACGTCCACTTCAATAATCTTATTATTTATACTGTAAGATTATAAGTACAGTTATTCTCGCCTTAGAAAATTAATGAAATAAGAGAAAAGAGTGACGAAGAATAGCCAGCAAAAAGATCCTCAAAATGAACAATGAACTCTGTATTTATAAATGTAGATGATCAAATATCTCTACGAAATTTCGACAATAGAATTTTGAGATGTAGACGAGGTGACATGGAAAATTACAAGGCCTAATTCTCAAGGAATAGGAGTCGGCCCCAACCCCTCTTGGAGGCCATGTGGAATGCTGTAAACCCTCTGTTGGGCCCCCTGGTTGTTTGCTCCATGTTCCCAATGTTACATGTATAGTTGACTTCTGGATTTTGTGATATCAGTCGATTTCCATTGAGTTGTACCACTAAGCTGATGCGATCCATTCCCTTGTATAGAGGGAGGGATCCCTTAATGAATGCCAAGCCGGCTATATTTATAGGAGAAGACATGCAAATATCTCACTTAAATTCAGATCTGGAATCTCCAACTCAAGACAACCCGACCCACAAAAATTCAGGTCAATCGCTCACTCCTAAGTAGGATCAGTGCTGACCCATCTTCCACACATGGTGGAGCCCAGCGATCCCTTGTGTGGGTCCTCCTACTCCTCCACTTCATGTTTCCAAAGTTATTTCCTAAGTTGATGCATTGTTTGTTGAGTTATTGAGCGACCATCATTGGGTTGCGCTGCAAATCCGAACGATCCATGGCCATATTAATTCTGTCTAATCCCTTACCTAGGGAAAGTGCCAATTTCATACTTAGCCAATTTCAAGGTGTAATCCATTCGAATCCGCTCGACCATCGTCCGTAGCATTGTTTATAACCGATCTCCGAGCCTGATAATCATCTCTCCATGCTTCCTGCCTTGACAGTCACGAAATCATCCTGGCCAAATCCATTGGTATACTACCTGGTCAAAAGGAGGTATAATATTTGCCCCACAAAACAAGCCTTGCGGTAGGAAGGCGTGTTTTGAATCACCATAAGTCCAAAGTCCATAATCCATTAATAGTTGTATTTTCCAATCCAGAATTTTATCCAATGCCAAACCAAATTGCCATAATCCATTCCGTGTTCACTGGAGAGATTGTTAACGAAACCCACGATTACTCTAAGTCAATAGCCAATTCTGAATCCATTCAAATACATAACTAAGTCCATGTCCATCCAAAGCCAATAACCAAGTCCATGATATCACCGGATCGATTGCTAAATCCAAAAAACTCGATCTCCGGATCAATAGCCAAATCCAAGGTCTCGCTAGAACAATAGCCTGGTTCGTAGTCTCTCCGGAATGACCACAGCCTTTCCAAGCTCTTACTAGACCCGTTCTTGTCACTCTTCGGCAAAGAGGGAGCAAATTCAAGTAAGCCATCTTATCGCTCTCTAGCAAAGTGGAATCACTTCTTGCACTCTGATTCAATGTACCCTGGACATAATGTGATGTCATGGCCTGCCTAGATCGATTATGGTCTCTCCAGACCCTTGCTAGAACCTATCTAGTCGCTCTCCGACAAAAAGGGGATTGGTGACCATTAATTATGAATCATGGCTTATTCGGGTCGACCACGGTCTCTCCGGACCCTTACTTGACCCATTCACTCTCCGGCGAGAAGGGCACAATGATAAGTAGGTCATTCCTGTCGCTCTTTGTCGAAGCAGCCTACTTCTTACTACTCGGGTCCTGTTTCCCTGCTCGGGACATAGCGCGATTGTTGGGGTATCCTTCTTCAATCTTGATCCATAGTCGAGTACTAAATCCATGTATGAGTCCATCCTATCACTCTTCGGGGAAGGGACTCGAATCTTACGGTTATGGCCATGTTGCTCTGTTCATGACAATGGTGATATGTGGAGTATTATTCTCCGACCTCGGTCCCTCGATCGAGGACTAATCCATGTACAAGTCCATCATGTCGCTCTCCTGCGAAGGAACTCGCACCTTACGGTTATTACCCCATCTCTCTAGTCGGGACAACCACGACCTGTTTTGTTCATTACATTAATGTGGATTTGGGTGGTTTAAGATCCATTTATTAAGGCGGTTCATCATCATCTCAGAGCATTCCTAGGGACTGACCTCAACCCATATATATGTAAGTAAATTAACTATTTTATTCATACTATTTACTTAGTTCATGCCATCCCAATCCAAGTTGAATGCCAATTCCGAATCCATTTCAAATCCATTCCAACCAAGTCAATGTCCAGCCAAATCCGATAATCAAGTCCCTGGTCTCACTAGATCATTTACCAAATCCCAAACCTAAATCTCTCTGGATCGTTAGCCAAATCCAAGGTCTCGTCGAACCAATAGCCTGGTTCGTAATCTCTTCGGACCGATCAACGCCTTTTCGAGCTCTTGTTGGACCCCATCTTGTCACTCTCCAGCAATGGGAGAACAATGACAAGTAACCCGATCCTGTCGCTCTTCAACGAAGCGGCATCACTTCCTGCACTCCTGCTTAGTGGCCCTGAACATAATGCAATGCAATGGCCTGCCTAAGCCGATAATTGTCTCCCCGGACCCTTTCTAGACCCCATACAATAGCTCTTTGACGAAAAGGGGAACATCGACCAATAAGTATGATCCATGGCCTCTTCTGGCCGACCACTGTTTCTTCGACCCCTGTTGGACACACTCGCTCCCCGGCGAGAAGGGTGCAATGATATGTAGGACGATCCTGATGCTCATTGGAGAAGTGACCTACTACTTTCTTCTTCGGTCCCATCTCTACGCTTAGGGTATAGCGTAATTGTTGGGGTATCCTTCTCCGGCCTCGACCCCCAGTCGAGTACTTAATCCATGTATGAGTCCATCTTGTCACTCCCGAAGAAGGGACTCACACCTTGCAGTTATTGCCCCATCGCTCCGGTCGGGACAACCACAACCTGTAGGGTATTATTCTTCGGCCTCGATCCCTCAATCGAGGACTTAATCCATGTATGAGTTCATTATGTCACTCTCCTATGAAAGGACTCACACCTTACTGTTACTACTCTGTCTCCGTGGTCGGGACAATATCAATCTGTTTTGTTTATCGCATTAATGTGGATTTAAGTGTTTTAAGATCCATTTGGTATGGCGGTTCATCATCATCTCAGAGCATGCCAAGAGACTAACTTCGATCCCATATATGTGTAAGTGACTTAACCGTTTTATTGTTACTATTTACTTAGTTCATACCGTCCTAATCAAGAGATGACGATCCGTGCGTTTGAGCCGGTCTTGCTCCAATTTGTTGCGGATGATGGCTGCTCCTGTTCCACCATCGATGTCCAATTCCTTTCAGATTTAACCAGAGCCATGTCCCGGTTCCTTGGCCAGGTTTGCCCCCGTTTGCTCTGATCTATGTTCAAGCCTGCTAGTTTCTGCTCCAAGTCCTGGATGCAACCTTTGGCTATTCCAGCATGCATACCAACCTACCTCTCGACTCCGCAAGGTATTCCAAAACATACTCCTTCGGATGAGCATCCAAATTCTGATTCGCACTAAACTCCATAGGATTGACTACAGGCCCACCAGCATCCAAACCGACCAGACCCGAGGGTATGCCCCCGAGCCCTTAGGGGTCAGTGCCGATCCCTCTGGAGGGATCGCACCGACCCCTACTAATTGGCCAGGGACTGCTTCAGCTGCTCCACTCCCTTCTCCTGCCTATTTGCACCATTTACATGATACCGGTTCTAATTTTCTTACTGCTCCAACTCCTTGATCCAAACTGCCTTTAACCCCAAATCCTTGGTTTTGCACTTTAATGGCTCCTACTGCTTCATCTTGTCCAACCTGCTTAAAGAAATTCTACATCATCTCCTCTTGCCTCTTCATCATCTGGTCCTGCATAGCATTCCCCATTGTTTCCATCTCCTCTCCAATGATGTAGTCGGAGGTCTTATTAGCTCTAGCTCCTGAGGATTCCTCCTGACTTCCTACATGGTGAATCCTTTCTACTAGTGCTCTCTTTGAAGACTACCTAACCATTGTTCCAAATCGAAGCTCTAAATCTTTTCCAAATCAGCGGGTGCAAGTTTTCTCAGTGAAAGCACCAAAATGTTGGCGGAAAAAATGGTCACCAACACCCAAGTAATGTGAAAGCAACACTAATTCAATTACAACACCAATCAAAGAATAATATAAGTTTACAGATCACAGATTAAGTGTAGAAAAGAAAATGAGTATGCGAATTTTATAGTGGTTGGACATACTCAATCCAACATCCACTCCAATAATCTTATTATTTATACTGTAAGATTACAAGTATAGTTGTTCTTGCCTTAGAAAATTAAAGAATGAAGAGAAAAGGTTGATGAAGAATAGCCAGCTAAAAGGTCCCCCAAAATAAACAACGAACCCTTTATTTGTAGGTGTAGAGGACCATATATCTTCTTGAAATTTAAAAAGTAGATACTCGAGATGTAGACGAGGCGACCCAGAAAATTCCTAAGCCCGATTCCTAAGAAATTGGGGTCGGCCCCAACTCTTCTTAGAGGCCACATGGCATGTAATGAACCCTCTATTGGGTCCTCCTAGTTGTTATCTCCTTGTTCCCAAAGTTTCATTTATTGTCGACTTCTAGATTTTGAGATATTAATCGAATTCCGCTGAGATGCACAACTAAGCTGATGTGATCAAATCCTTGCATAGAGGGAGTGATCTCTTAATGAATGCAATTCCTGATGTGTTAATAGGAGAAGACATGCAAATATCGTGCTCGAAATTCAAATCTAGAATCTCCAAGCCAAGACGACTCCACCTACAAAAATTTAGTCTCATCGCTCACCCCTACGAGGGGTCGGTGCCGTTTCCACACATTGTGGGGCCCAACGATCCCTTGTTTATGTCCCCCTACTCCTCCATTTAATGTTTCCAAAGTTATTTGCCAAGTTGACGCGTCATTCACTGAGTTATTGAGCGATCGTCGTTGGGTTATGCTGCCAATCCGAGCGATCCGTAGCCATATTAATCCGATCTGATCCCTTGCCTAAGGGAAGTGTCAGTTCCATACTAACCCAATTCCAGGGTGTCATCCGTCCGAACCCACTAGAGTATCGTCTATAGCCTTGTTTATAACAGATCTTCAAGCCAAAAAATCATCTCTTCGAGCTATCTGCCTTGATTAACATGAAATCCGTTTAACCAAATCTGTTGGTATACTACCTGGCCAAAAGGCAGTATAACTTTTGCCCCTCCAAATAGGCCATACGGTAGGAAGGTGTGTTTTGAATCACCATAAGTCTGAGGTCTAGAATCCATTGATAGCTGTATTTTCTAATCCATAATCCAATCCCATTGCTAATCTAAATTTTCATAAGCCATTCTGTGTTCATCCAGGAGTTTGTTAATGAAACCTACGACTACCCCGAGTTGATAGACAATTCCAAATCCATTTTGAATCCATTCCAAATCCGTAACCAAGTCCATGTCCAGCCAAAGCCAATAACCAAGTCTATGATCTCACCAGATCATTTACAAAATCCCAAACCTCGATCTCTCCGAATCGCAAACCAAATCCAAGTTCTTGTCGGACCAATAGCCATGTTCATAATCACTTCCGATCGATCACAGCTTTTTCGAGCTCTTGCCAGACCCCATTATGTCACTCTCCAGCAAAGGGGGAACAATGAAAAGTAAGCCGACCATGTGGCTCTCAGATGAAGCAAAATCACTTCCTGCACTCCAGTTCATTCGGCCTGACATAATGCAATGTCATGGCCTGCCTAGGCCGATAATGGTCTCTCTGGACACTTGCTAGACCCCATACGGTAGCTCTACGACGAAAGGGGGAACATCGACCAATAAGTATGAACCATGACCTCTACGGGCTGACCAGTGTGTCTACGGATCCTTGTTGGACACCACTCATTCTTCGGCGAGAAGGGCGCAACGATAAGTAGGTCGTTCCTGTCGCCCTTTGGAGAAGCGGCATACTTCTCGCTTCAAACGCCCTCCCCTACGCTCAGGACATAATGCAATTGTTGGGGCATCCATCTCCGGCCTCGATCCTCGGCCGAGGACTTAATCCATGCATGAGTCCATCTTGTCACTCTCCGGGAAGGGGCTCGCACCTTGAGATTATTGCCCCGTCGCTTTGGTCTGGAAAACCTGGACTTGTGGGGTATTATTCTTCGGCTTCGATCCCCCAATCGAGGACTTAATCCATGTATGAGTCCATCATGTCACTCTCCGATGAAAGGACTCGCACCTTGCGATTATTACTCTGTCTCCCTAGTCGGGACAACCGCGACCTGTTTTGTTTATCGCATTTCCTTTCTTCTCTATAATCTCTTTTCCTATTTCGTCGGGCCCGAATGTCCTTTAGAATCCTCCGTTAGCATCGGGCTCACTCACTTGGTGTCTCCATCAACGCTGCGCATCCACTATGGAACACCCCCTGAGTGTCTAGGAAATACATCGCCTTAATCAACTCTTAGCTCTTATTTGGATATTTAACTGTTACCCAAACAACGATGACCTATTGTCCTTTGCTAGGGAACCGACTTTCCAACTATTTCTAACATGTGTACTTCAACCAAAATAGGCTCAAACAATTAATTTTCCATTTATATAAAAATTAGGAAATTATACAATTTTTATTCTTGATCTTAGGACATAAGTCGAGGTTCAATTTGGCAATTTTCTTCAGGAATGATTGACCACTGTTCCTTTTTGGTCGACCGCTACCATTGACCGCTCAGGGTCCTGGGTCGATCGTTCACGAACAAAAATTAAGGCTCCTATGATTTTTAATAGTCGATTGTTTATATCGTTAATTCAGGTCATTAACAGTATTTAATTAAATCTAATCACTAAGTGGACAGTCTACATATCATTGCAATTAAATCTTGGATTTGTTAATTTAGGGATCGCAAGTTTAGCTGCAAAAGGGTTTATACATCAATTTCAAGTTTTACAATTAAAACGCTTCATTCTAGTCGAGTTTTCATATTGTAATTTAGGGTTTCATATAGTTCAATTAGATGTCTAGCACCATAAATCAATTAAAATAATTTTAATTTAACTGTAATAACTATCTTATTAAAATTGTTCCCACTCTCCTCAAACCTAAGATTTTCCTATTTGTTTTGATTGAGAATTGGCCCTTCGAATGCTAGGTTCCCTTGCGCCATCTAGATCCAATTATTTGTGTTCTTCTAGGTTGATTTTATTGTGATTTTTGAAGAATTTTAAAGTTTTGAGAAGAGAGAAAATTTTGAAAGAGTTTAGTTGCTCTATAGATTTATGTGAGAATTAAGGTTTAAGTTAGGTGTATATTTATAGTGGATTTGCATTAATTCTAACCTTTGATTAACCTTAGAAGAACCCTTGTTTTCATCTTATGCGCTAAATAATTTCTTCATCCCCAAGTAAAATTATCTGGTTAAATCTAAGCCGTTGGATTAAAATATTGAATCTGAATGGTTATTTAGTTAACGCTTTCTTAACTATTAAGCTTTACACATAAAAACTTTCTTTAACGTTATGTAATCTATGTACGTGCTCTTTGCCGTTAACATCAATTACTTTTTATTTATTTCCTTTGACTCCTTTCCTTTTATTGTGCTAAATAAAAAAATTCATTATCCTAATTTATGTCATTCTAATTAATTTATTGATTTTATTATTAACCATTATAGGAAATCTTAAGCATAAATACACACGCGCACGCACATGCTTAAATAATATTTATCTTTCCATACCCATGTTATTACATTTCCCCCTTTTCATGTCATTGATAGTCGTTTATTAAAATTATCCAATGCTATTTATTCACTTTTATTATTATTGATTGTGGCAGAGAATCATGTATTTGTCTTCAAAAGTACACTTGTATGTATATATACGAATATTTGTTTGCCTTGTACTTATAGATGGAATTTAAATGAAATTTGTTCCTTCATTCATGTTCTCTTACTACACACACACACACATATGTATATATATATTCTCTTTTCGTTTTCTCTTGTTAATGAATGGTAATATCACCTTAATTAATGCTACTAATAATAATTTAAGCCAATTAACTTTAAATTACAATCCCAATGAATATGCTTAATTGATATTCTATATAAACACACATTATTAACCTAAGGAGTCCTCGATTTCTATTCAAACGTGTAAAAATGTGTATTAATTAAAGACCTTTTCCTTTACAAACAAAGAAATAGCATATTATTTCTTCTTTTTAAATAACGACTCATTTCTATATTTTGTTACCTTTGTTTCCATAACAATGCATACATTTTTATTTTTCATATCATTTGCACCTCCCTTCTAACCGAAGCTACCTATGTTTAGTAATAAATCTCATTATCAATTAATATCTTTATTTAATACATTTCCCTTAGGATAATCTTATACTTTCATATATATATATATATATACACACACACATACATACATACATATATATATATATATATTTGAAAATTGGTAAGATCTTTATTAAAGGCACTTTCAGCCTACGGTTATGGTCCAATATCGGCCCAAGAGTACATACCGATTAATCTATAATTGTAAGTACATTCAATCTCAATTATACCAAAAATAAAGCAAAACCGACACCTTGTTCTTCATCTTCCTCATGGCGGCCACCACCGAGCATAACTTGTACTTGGGTTTCCTTCCAATGGACAGTTCAGACTCTTTGCCCCATTACGAGCTTCGACTGGTCCCTGAAAGGTGAGATCTTGAATTCGATTTAGTACCAATTTCAATTCGTTAACAACTATCTTGTTGACATCTGGGATTGTTCTTTGTTTGTGTTGAAAAATTCTTCAGTTTCTCTCCTTCCATACGCTCCATACCGCCACAGTGACGGCAATGCTGCTCAGCTTGGGTTCCATGTCTACGCTGTTCCATTTGTGAGTCAGGAGGTTAATTTTTTCAACTAGAGTTTTATTCTGTGTTTTTACATTAATTGTTGTTTTACAAGCTTTCAAAATATCATCTGAGTATTTGCATGTAAAAAACAAGTGTTCGTGTGTTTCTTCATATCTTTCGCATAAAACACATTTTGTTTCCTCTATAATCCCCCATTTTGAAAGTCGATCTCTTGTGGGTAATCTTTTGAGCATTGCTTTGTACGCAGTAAAGGCCATTTTCGGACAATTAGCTCGATTCCAAATGATTTTGCTCCAATCCACTTTATTATCTCCGCGTCGAACTTCATTCCAAGCTGATTTGGTGTTGAAATCATTTCCAGTGTGCTTACAAACCCAGATGTCATGTTTTCGTCCACTAAAGATCGGCATGAATTGTATTTTTTCCTTAATCCCTTGATTCACTGGTAATATAGAGCAATTCCATTCTTTATTATTGATTGCATCTGCAACTGTCTTATCTGGGCATCCATAATCTGAATATGTGTTTAGACCTAGGATGTTAATCAAGGATTTTCCACAAATCCAGGGGTCTTTCCAGAGATTAGTGTCTCTCCCTGTGGCAATCTCCTTTGTGCAGCACGAGGCTAGTGTTTACGAGCTTTCAAAATTGCTTTCCATACTAAGGATGCATTGTTGTCAGTTTGCATACTCCAGAAATTACCTCTAATGTATCTCTTCCTCATCCAATTTCCCCACAGACCCTCTCCTTTGATAATTCGCCATGCTTGTTTCAAGGTGTAAACCAGTCTCATTTCTTTCAATCTTCTGAGTCCTACTCCCCCTTCTTCTTTAGGTCTACATAGATCCTCATATTTGATCTTATGTAGTCCTCCTTTCTATATGAAGTCTGCACAGACTTTTTCTATTTTCTGTATTGATGCATCAGGTAATTGAAAGGTTTGTAGCCAGAAGTTAACCTTGGAATGGATAACTGTTTGTACCAGTTCTATTCTACCTGCTATTGATAGGAGTCTGGAGCTCCATCCTTGTAGTCTATCTCTTATTGAAGTGATTAGCACTGCACATTCTCTGTCCGTTATCTTATTGAATGATAGAGGAACACCTAGGTATTTTACAGGAAGTGTACCTTCTTTCACATTCAAACACTCCAAGACTTCATATCAGCTTTTGCATGTTTTATTGAAATAACATTTAGATTTTTCCTCATTCAGTTTAAGTCCTGAAAATCTCTCTAGTTTGCAGAAGATATGTTTCATTAAATGCCTTCTTTTTTATATATATTCTGTTATGCTTTCTTTTTTTAAAATAATCCTTTACGTTTGCGCATACATTGTTATTCTTGCTTTTCAAACATATAAAAGTAAATATTTTTTTTCTTTTTAAAGTATTTTGCTATACTCTCTTTTTAATGGGTACAATTACCTACATCAATAAATTGCATAAAAGGGTAATTGATGCCCTCTCTCTTTACGTTAAATATCTTCTTCTTATTTAGTAATATTCATTGACAAAATTGCACTCCTTTAAAATATACTGATATACTATCTCTTTTCTTTACTTTTCTTAGACTAATTCATAAATATTCAACTTATCTCTTATCAAATAAGTATTTTTTTATTTTTACATTAATTCTTAAGCTTTAATTTCAAAATAGGCGCAAAAAAAATGCGCGCTACGGTAAATATTTTTCATCTTCTTCATACGATATCTATTTTTAGTAACTTATATACGAATTTGGGCTAGAAAAATCTACTTGATACAACGAAAAACTCAGATTTCCCAAATTCCTTCGTTTATAGAAATGTATTTGTCACGACCCATCTTTCTTAGCCTGGAAAGACACAACATGATATAAGAAAGAAAAGGGATAGAAGAAGAAGAGATAGAAAAGAAGAAACTCAACAACATTAGATACTCACAGCGGAACGAATGAAATATAATATATCACATAAGATATTACTTATTATCATATACGTCAGAGTTACACAACTTATATATCTCGTATTAGACAGTTACAAACACCTGTCTATTATACAACTCAAGTACACCATAGAGATACAGACACAAACACTAGCACAACGGAACCATAATATATGTACACGCTGAAGCCTCCTGCTCCAAATCTCCTTTAGAAATTCGTCAAAGCTAACATGAATCCATTGGCTACTCGTAAAAATTTGAGTACCCAAGAGTTCAATAAAACAGAAAATAAACACTTGGGTCAGACATGGGTCTGATGTGAGTAAACGGGTTAAAATTGCTCAACTTTCAAAACCTTTGAAAACAAAAGGTATCTCGTAATACTTCCCGCACATAAACACGGAAAACTTTTTACCTTACGATAACCAAAACATTTGATAGGAAATCCAATTATATTATAATATGGTCTAGGTTTTTCAAGTAAAATACAGAAATAGCTGGAATGCTTACATCTCAAGTTCCGACATAGTTGGGCTCAATCAACACGTATGGCACTTATTGGAGTTTAGATTCCATACAATAGCAGGGCTACTGGGGTACCGCCCGTCATAGTACGTGGCCTAGATCACCATACCGAGGATCTACCCAAAATCCCCTGCAACACAAGGCCAAAACCATCCCTTACTGGATAGTCCCGAACAAGACAACCCCGTGGTTGGCGCGACCAACCACACTCAGCCGAAATAAAAAGGGACCTCTAGGCAGAGGTAAATCTCGTCCTACTGGGGTGCGACCCACTTATCCTTGCTTCACCTCCCCTGTTTTAGCCATTCCCTGTTGATGAGGCTTGAGGCAATCATTACCTTTATAGAACACATCTATCTTAGAATGCTCATCGTCCTATATTGATGATGTTCTGAAAGCATTCAATCCATACAAGTTCGTTCCGGGTTTGAATGAAACCGAAGGCACTATCTCATTACACTCATTTTGGAATCACCCTTAGAGTTAACAACTAGATCCCTTGCACTCTGAATCTCCATCTCAAACCTAAAAGTACTACCTCCGTCAAACTCATCTTGGAATCACCCTTAAAGTTTTAACGACGAATAGTTCTTACACTTCAAGTCTTCACCTAGATCTTCACTTGGATTCATGACCTAACGTTTAATTTGGATCGATGTTGTTTTCGGATATCCAAATTTGAAAATCCGATCCTGGTCTCACCGAAATCCAAAACACCGTTTCAAAGTCCAAGTTGTTTACATTTAAACAATTTAATTTATTATCTGTATTCACACAGATAGATAATTCACATTATCGCAATATATAGATAATCCACATTAACTCAATTCAACTAATGCATCTCATATCACCGAGCAGCACATACACATATCAGAGATATCATATTCAAATCATCTAATATCATTCATCATCCACAAGCAGGTTTGATTCATTCTTAATCAATTTAATTAATCTCTAATTAAATTAATTACAAACTTTTTAAATCCCTTGGATTACCTTAATCCTGCTTACTTAACATTGAATAATTACAAATTAATTAATTAACCATCTCTTAATTATCTACCTTAATTAATCTTCCTTAATTAATTATTCTTTAATTACATTAAGTAATTAACCTTTAATTAATTACACAAATTAATTATTCTAAACCATTTACAGTAATTATCCTTTAATTACTATCATTAATTACATTAATTGATGACCCTTTATTTACTTTCATTAATTAATTAATTATGATTGATTACATTGATCCTTATTTAATTACATTAATTAATCGTACTTTAATTAATCACTTCCATTAATCAACCTTGATTAATTTCATTAATTATGTTAATTAATGATCCTCTAATTACCTTATTAATTAATTATCCTTCTAATTAATTAAATAATTAATCTTTAATTAACCACACTTATTAATTAGCCCTTATTAATAATAAACTGTAATTAACCATCTTGTAATTACTTACCTTAATTAATTAACTCCTTAATTAATTATGTTAATCCTTTGATTAATGCTTTGATTAATTACACTGATTAATTAATCCTTAATTACTTCCATTAATTAATTAATAATTAATAATTCTTAATTAATTACTTTCATTAGTTAATTACATTTTTAATTAATTACATTTTTAATTAATTACATTTAGTAATTAATCTTAAATTAATCAAATTCATTAATTAATTAGCTAAATTAATTACACTAAGTAATTAACTCTTGATTACTTCCATTTAGTAATTATCCTCTAATTATTTCATTAAGTAACCCCCCTTTAATTAATTACATCCAGCAATTTTCCATTAATTACTCCACTAAGTAATTATACATAATTAATTCATAATTAAGTGATTATCTTAAATTAACCAAACTAATTAACTTTCTTTAGTTAATTATTTTAACTAATCGTTTAAAATTAATTAAATGACTACTTAACTCCTTATATTTATAAGACCCTAATTAATTAAGAAAATCACTTATCCTAATTAAACTCTTATTTATCAATAACTCATTTACATTAATTAACTATTCTTTAATAAATAACCATAATTAATTAACCTTTATTATCTTCACAAATTAATTATTTTAAATTAATCAAAATCTTAATAACTTAAAGATAAACTTTTTATTATGATTGATTTACTTAATTATCATTAAACTATTAAAAAAATATAACATTTAGAGATCAATTATAATCAGAAACAATTTAAACATCTAATTTAACCTTTTAAAGCTTTTAAATCCTTTCAAAGTTATTTAATAAATTTTAAACATATAGTCATTTTGAAAACTTAATTGTCATAGCTTTGAAAACTTATCAACTTCAATTATATTTTAAAACTTGTAAAACATTTATCTTTGCAAACTAATTATTTTTATAACTTTTAAAACTTGTTTTTACTTTGCTTTTAAACTTAGAAACATTACCTTTGAAAACAAAATATTTTAAACCTTGAAACTATCAAACTGTTCACGCTTAATTTCCTTTAAAACCTGGCAATACTTTCCTTTGTAATTGAAAACTGTTGCAAAAAAACATAGTACCCGAGACACACTCGATCCCTCCCCGAAATGCACGCGTTCGTCCACTACTCCGAGTAAACCACGCTACCCCTTCGAGACCTACCCGAGAATTCCCAAACTCTACTCATCCCAGATACAACATGCACATGGTGCACGTACACCATCACTCTGACCATCGAAGGTCGCCATTGCAGCTCGCGACAAACCACCCATACTCACGCTAACCCTCACATGGACCCCGATCGTTCATCTCTCATACGAATCGAAATCAAACCAATCTCGACCAAGACTAGAACCCATCACTGCCGAAAATCCACTCCTCACCATCGCCTCCGAACTCAGGATCATCTGTCATCTTCACCAAAGCTTCGTCACTCCTTCCAGCTCCAATTCCCCTAAGGCGAGCTACTTCGGTGCACCGCCAGTGCCAAAACGACCCAAATAAACAACACGACCAAAAACTACCTCAAACCCCTAAATCGACCCAGCACGACCACCATGACCATCGAAAAAATGTACAGCCATTTTTCCCACCATCGGCAACCCTCCAGCCAACTTCGACCAAGATATCGACTTCATCCATCGTGTCGATCAATGGCAATTCACCAAAATGCCAATAACATTCATTTGGAAAATTCAAATTGAATATCAAACCAAAAATCATGATACTTACATTAAAAATCAATATTTTCTGCCATGGATACATCCATGCAATCAAAATTCGAAATTGAATTGGTTGATTTTTGTCATATATAAGAATTTCACTGTTATTTCCATTTTAAAATTATTTGCAGAATTTAAAATCCTGGTACTATTTTTATAATCATCACTATACTTCAACAAACAACTTTCATTTAAATATCAAAGGTTAATATTGACTCAATTGAGAGATTTTTGAAAGCAAATCAGGCATTGTGAAACAAGAGAGAACAGGATCTTTGAATATATATAAACAGACATGCTCACACAACATAAATATCAATTCCAAATAAATTCAAGCTGATGCACTTCCATACAAACCAATATATTCACATGCATTAAAGTTAAATCCAAATCAAACTGTTTTTTTGGAGAAGGTTTACTCACCATTTTATTATGAAACAGTGACCAGGTTTTCCCAGGCTTTGATCTGGAACATTGAAAATTTGAATTGTTTTGCTGTTGAATCTGAAATCTTTCCATACTTGCTGTTGCATTACTTGTTGAATTTGATTCTACAGTTGCTGAATTGAATTTTAATGTTGATGTGTTGAAGATGAGTTGTTATTGGATCTTAATTTTCCTTCTCAGGTTTGAAATTTGAACATATGAAGTGAAATGCTTGCTTGATGATGAACTTCTCTTTTGAAATTTGATTTTCTTTTTATTTTAGTTTCAGGTTTTGTTTACAATTTGAAAAGAAGAAGAGTAAAAGAGTGGAGAAGATTTTTGGACTGAAAGAAAACAATCAAGTAATTTCTCTTAAACATTATATTTATATGTTTAAATTTTCAGACGAAAGAAATAAAAGCCACTAGTTTTAAGGAATGCGTATTAATTACAAGTGTAATTTGCATGAGTTCATTTATTAACAAATGTCTAAATCTTGACTTATGTATTTACAAATGTTTAAAACCATTTGTAAATTAATTGCACAAGTATTTATTTTAATATGTTTTTTTTTTTGAAAATTGGTTAATTGAATTACTAAACAGGCTTTGCGGCCCAATAGCATTACAAATATATCACAGGCCGACATAACATAGATCAGTCAATATAACTTCCAAACTTTCCAAATTGGGGCGATTATGGCGGCTGCCAATTCCCTGGTGGAGTTCGTTCGATCAATTCCATCTTCTTCAACTTCTCCAGTAGTTGTTTTTCTTGTTCCGATGCAATGGTAAGTTTCTTTGTCGGAATTCTTCCAATTACAGTAGCAATTTCTCTGTTGATTAGCTTTGTAATAGTTAAAGTGTCTTGCTTTTTGTTTTCAAAAGTCCTGCCGTTCCGCTCCTTCCAAATGAACCACAAGCTGACTGCGAGGCCAATTTTTCCAATCTCCTTCATCAAATCAGAGAGGTGACTCCTACTGTGCAGGTATTCTAATTCCTCTTTTAGGTTTGTAGCGCATTTGTTGAGTTGGAGTCTGCATTTTTGGGTGTTCCAGATTCTTTTTGAAAATTCACAGTCAAAGAAGATGTGGTCATGTGTCTCCTCTTCTATGCAACAGAAATTACATTTTGAGTCATCCAAAATCTTCCATTTTTTTAATCTGTCTTTTGTTGGAAGTTTTCTCATTATCGCTTTGTAAAGGGTGTGAGCCATTTTGGGAGGGATAGATTTGCTCCAGACAACATCAGACCAGATAACTTCTGTATTTTTTTCTCGTATTTCTTCCCAGATGTCTTTGAACTTGAACTGATCTTTCATGCTAGCCTTCCATACCCATTTATCTTCAGAATTATCTGTATAAATGTATTTCTTCCTGATTTCCTCAATATAGTTAAGAGTTATTGAATGATTATTGCATTTCCAGGTACCATTATCCACTATTTCAGCTACCCTCCAATTAGGAGTACCATATGTCGAGAAGATATCCCAACCAAGTCTATCAATGAAACTTTTCGAGTTCAACCATGGGTCTTTCCAAATGTCTGTATTTCTACCATTTGCTATTTGTTTGTCTAAATGTTTTTGGAGATCATTTCTGATTTTAAGAATATTTTTCCAAGTAACTGAAGCATTATTGTCTATTTTAGTAGTCCAGAAGTTATCTTTCAAATATCTAGCTCGCATCCAAGTAGCCCATAATTTATTAGATGTTAATACTTTCCAGGCTTGTTTAAGGCAATATACCTTTTTGAGTTCAAATAGATTTTTCAATCCAACTCCACCTTCTTTCTTTTTCCTACATAGGTCTGAATATTTAATCTTGTGTATCCCTCCTCTCCAAATAAAATTAGCACAAACAGAGTTAATCTTTGCAATAGAACAATCAGGTATTTGGAAAGTTTGAAGCCAGAATCTGACCTTAGATGTTATAACTGTATGAACTAGCTCCACTCTTCCAGCAAAAGACAGAAGTTTTGATCTCCATCCTTGTAGCTTATCCCTGATTTCATTTATAAGTTTACCA
This sequence comes from Allium cepa, assembly GCA_030765085.1. NCBI lineage: Eukaryota > Viridiplantae > Streptophyta > Magnoliopsida > Asparagales > Amaryllidaceae > Allium > Allium cepa. Next base: position 1,022,416,667 of record CM060931.1, on the reverse strand, counting down.
CACTCCACATCAGTAATATTATTATTCGATAGAGGTACTCCCAAATATTTGACTGGGAGGGAACCTTCAGTAAATCCCAGTTTATCTAGCATTGATTGTTTGTTTGAGCAGAATTTGTTGAAGTAGCATTTAGTTTTCATTTCATTTAATTTTAGCCCTGCAAAACTTTCCAAATCTCTGAATATATCTTTGATTTTTTCTGCTGCTTTTAAGTTCCCTTTTATTACTACCAGTAAATCATCAGCATAAAGTAAATGAGTTACATATGGTTGATGATTGAAAACTGGTTGTATTAAGCCCTGATTGTGTGCCAGTTCCATTTGGAGAGTAAACCACTCCATTGCTACTGCAAAGAGATATGGTGAAAGGGGGTCACCTTGCCTAATCCCTTTGTTGCTTTGTATGTAACCTGTAGGTTTGCCATTCACCAATATAGAGAAAGTTGGAGTGTCTATACAGTATTTTATCAGTTTTAAAAGCTTCACTGGAACACCCATCGAATCTAGCATATGAATAATAAAGCTCCTATTGACTTTATCATAAGCTTTTTGGAGGTCAACTTTTATACAAATTTTTTCAGCTCCTTTTTTATTAAAATTTCTTATCAACTCATGAGCCAAAAGAGAATTTTCTGAAATACATCTTCCTTTGATGAATGCACTTTGACATTGAGATATCAGATCTGGCAGTACTTTATTCAATCTTGTACAAATAATCTTGCTGAGGATTTTGTATGTCACATTACAGCATGCAATTGGTCTATATTCTTCAATTCTATCTGGTTTTTTAACTTTAGGGATAAGAGAGATAAAAGTATGATTAATTTCTTTAATAAACTTACCTGTTTGTAAGGCCTCATTATAAGCTTTTAACATTAAATCCTTCAGGTTTATCCAGTGCTGTTTGAAGAAAGCTGCCCCCATTCCATCAGGTCCGGGGGAGGAGTCATTATGGATGGAATAAATAGCTTCTCTCAGTTCCCTTTCATGAATTGGTGCAATCAGCATACTGCTTCCTTCAGTGGAAATGATCCTTCTGCAGTTGACCTGAGGTAAGTGATCATTGCTGTCCCCATTGTATAAATTAGTAAAATATGATATAGCTTGTTCTTCTATATTTTGTATGTATTTTGATGTATCACCATGTTCGTCTATGCAGTTAAGCAGATTGTTATGATGTTGTCTAATGGACATTTTCGCATAGAAGAAATTGTTGCATTCATCTCCCTGCATCAACCATTTTTCTTTTGCTTTTTGCTTCAGTTCAACAGCTTTCTTGTGTATTTCTTCTTTAAGGCATTTTTGAACCGTGTGGAATTCATTGTTTAGGTCTTCATTTAGCGGATCTTCATCAAGTCTATGCTGTATTTCCTCTAAATGTTGATGGAATTTTGTGATATTATCATTGTTTTTGGGTCTGTTTTTGTTCCATTCCTTGAGTCTATTTTTCATGGTTTTAATGAGCATTACAAAACTGTACATGTGGTTACCTGGAGGAATTATAACAGTGTTAAAGTTCACCACTTCATCAAATCCATCAATAAGAGGCCAGTGGTTTGCATATCGGAAAGGTTTTCCTTTATGCATTTTGTCATCATCATTGAATTGTACTAAAAGGGGGCAGTGATCACTTGTTGAACAAGGTAGAACAGTCACTTTCAAATTTGTAATTTTTGTAAATAGTTCCGCATTACCCAGAACTCTGTCTAATCTAGAAGTAATTTTCTTTGACTTACCACTTCTCCATGTGTATTTTAGGCCAGAGTGGATAGCTTCAACAAGACCCGCAGATAATACACAATTATTGAATTCAGCCACTTGTGAAACACGCAGTGTAAGTCCTCCTTTTTTTTCATTAGTTTTAAGAACAGAATTGAAATCACCAGTAACTATCCAGGGAATGTTAATATCTTTAGCTAATTCAGTAATTTGTTTCCATAGACTCAATCTTTCAGATGCTAGATTTTTTGCATACACAAACGTGGTTGCTATTTGTAATCCCCCTTTGTTATGAAATTTAATAGAGATTTGTTGTTCACCATTATCAACAATGTTTGCATTCCAATAATTAGTCTCCCATCCTACAATAATTCTGCCTTTATATTGAGATGTGATAAATTGCCATTGATTACCAAACTGACTTTTCAGTAACTCCAAATTAAAGTTATTTAGTTTATTTTCCAAGAGAGCAACAATAGTAGGCTTATGATAAGCCTTTAAAATGTGGAGGTCTAACCTACGTGTTTCATTGTTGAGACCTCTCACATTCCAGCATATGATAGACATTATTTTTTGGTAGATTTACTCCGTGTAACCGGAGCATTACCCACCGAGACTGATTTGAGTCTACCTTTATCAATTTGAATGAATTGATTGCCATATTCAGTATTGCATTTTGTATACTTACTTATGTCTTCTGATGTTTCTTCTTCTTTTTCTTCATCAGTTGATTCCAAATCAATGTCCATCTTGTGGATATCTGTTAGGGAGTTTGGAAGCTCCTCCTCCTCCTTATTATGTTCAACAATTGGAGGTACCTCAGCCTGCAGTACCAGATTTTGATCTTGATCATGAAGTGGTTCATCATGTTCAACATTCTTCAGATGATCCTTTGAACAGGGTGTCTTCTCTTTCTGAGCAAGAGATAGATGAGATTCTTGCTCTGTTACGCAGTCCGACACCATAGTGACATTTTGCAATTCACTAGGTATGATGATGGGGGATATATTTTGTAAATTTTTTGTAGTATCCTCCTGATTTTTTGGGTTACTAGCTTCAAATGGAAATGATGTGTTTTTTGGTTTTTCAACCCAAATCTTTTGTCTGTCAGTAACTTTATTTTGGCACTGTAAATTTGTATGACCAAAACAAAAACATTCACCACACTTTGGTGGAACGAACTCATATTCCACCTCCTGATTGTAAATGAATCCCCGCTTATCAATAGCTTTAACTGTTTTTGGTAGCACTGTATTAGCTGAGATTTCTACCAGTACCCTTGCAAATTTAATTTTTTTAAGTTTCCTTGTGTTCTCATCAATATCAATTGGCCTCCCTATTATACTTGCAAGTTTGCTGATGCATCTCATATTCCATAAAGCAAGGTCCAGATTATTGAATTTGATCCAAATTGGATATGTTGTTAGCATAACATGTTCGAAATTGAAATCTGCTTCCCATTTCCTCATCAAAATTAATTTGCTGTCCATGAACCAAGGGCCACCGTTGATAATGCGTTGAAAATCTTCCTCTAATTCAAATTTAATTAAGTAGAATCCATTATCACGGGGGAAAACATCCCAAGATCCCTTTGGCTTCCAGATTCGTTTGATATAGGCATTGAAGTGAACAAAGTAAGGCCTTTTCCCAGCCATATACGCATAAATCGAGTGTTGCCATAGCTTTTTAGACTCTTCATAGTCTTCATCATCTATCAATTGATAGATCTCTTCCCCATTTTTCTGTGGAGCATAAAAATTCGCAGATCCTTTGAGTTCAATATTAGATCCGATTGCTTCGATCCAAGATCTGGCTCTAGTTGCTTCCTTGTTGGATTTAAAAGCTTCAGCAAACGTTATTTTCGCTTTTCCCCTACTTTTAACCTCCTTCCAGCCACCACCGTCATCTTCATCTACGTCTAGGGTTTCGGGAATACTTGTTCCAGCCGCCATTATAAGTTGAAGTTGTTATCACGGGTATTTTAATATGTTATGTTTATATTAATTTATATTTAAGGTTTAAACTTATACACATTTATAAACCATGTAATTTAAAGAAAGAATTTTAAAAACAAAGAAATAAACCAAATTTAAATCTTATTTTAACTCAAGCTAAAATATTTTTGATTAACATATATATTGGTTTTGAAAATATAGAATAAATTTTAACTAACTTTGAAAGTTATTAACTTGAATTTTAAAACATAGTTTCAAATCACAATATATACACATATATATTATAAATTTGAAAACGTATCTTTTATTAATTTAAAGACTTCCTATTTACAATGTATATATACATATATATTATAAATAGAATGCAATTTATTATATTGAATTTAAAACAATCTTCCAATCACATTATATATATGCATACATATATATTATAATTAGACAACATATTTATTTTAGCTTTAAAAAGATTGAACTTTGCCAAATTAAATATTTGTGAAAGAAAATTATTAAGTAATATTACCAATTTAAATAGTTATAAAAATATCATTAAATCAATATTGCCAATTTAAATAATTTTAAATGAAGATTATCGAATTGCTATTACCTAAAATTCCAGGTCATCACATTCCTTCCCCTTAAAAGAATTTCATCCCCGAAATTTAAAAGCAAAGATAATTTAATAATCTAGCAAAAAATTTAATTTCAAACAACAAGCATACATATCAACCGTACACTAACAACCATAGCAACCATTTTTTTTAACAAATAAATCTAACTAAATATCCTGACACAAATCAGAATAGATCTTCATAACACTATCTAGAGTTTCCCAGGTACAACATTGGGATACTCGTTCTATAAAACCTTAACTAGCTACACTACTAGCACAAGAGCTTCTTTTCAAAAACATCTACAATTTTTAACAAGATATCAGACCACACTCAAGTCCAGCTCAGCTACCAGATCCTTCCGAACTTCTGATTCCACAACCAGTAATGGATCATATACGTATTCCCGCATAGATACGTGGAATACATTGAATCGCAGCCATCCGAATTGGCAATTCGATCCTTGTAGACCAAAGAACTAATCCTCTCGAGAACATAGGAAGATCCAATATACTTCGAAGCTAGTTCCTCGGTCTAACAAAATTTTACTACTCCCTTAACCAGAGAAACTTTAACAACAACGAAGTCTCCAGCTTCAAATTCCAAATTCATCCATCTTAACCATATAACTTCTTCTGACGATCCAGGGCTGCCTACCCTTATTCAGATCGGCTCAACCTGTGATGATGCTTCTTGAAACAACTGGACCAAAAAAACCAATTTCTGGATCCTACTCAACAAAATGGTCTTCCAAAATCCATCGAAATCCAGAGCACAAGCTCTACTTTCCAAGTATTTGTAGACTTCGACTTCCTTCTCTTATCTGGAACAGCCAAAACAGGCGTACTATATAACCTTTCCTTTAGATCCTGAAAATTTCTATACACTTAGGAGATCTATATAAACTTCATGTAGAAACCCTTTAATTCGAGAATACTACAGATTTCCATAGGAGTCTTTGGTTCCTTCCACTCTAGAACAGCTCCTACCTCACTTCTGCTGCACAACTCTGATTCTGGAATAGATGAGAATGCTGCTGATGAACATGAGTACAAACTTACCCAATATATCCTCGAGACACGGTTCATCAGATCCATAAAATCTTAGTGACCCATCCGACTCGGTCACACAACCTTACAGCAGAATCCAAACTTAAACTAGATCTGACCAATCTGTTTCCAAAAATTTCTGTGCTGCTACACCAACTCTTCTCTCTTTGAGAACCATCCCACTACCAGGCTAACCACCGGTATCGCTTCTGGAACCAAGTCGATATGGAACTCAATCTCCTGATGCAAACAAACTTCTGACTTTCACGATAACATCCGGGAAAACCTCTGACTACTTCAATATATCCTACTTCCACATGAGAAGCCTTAATCTCAAACAAGAGATTACCCAAGATGAACTCCCAAACTAATCGCAAGTAACTTTTGCGATCCTACCAAGTTCGGATTCCGAAGAAACTGTTCTCTCTTTGCCAATTAGAACAGCCTTAAGTTTTTCCAAACAAGGTTAACACTTCAAGAAAAACTTATCGACTAGAAAAACTGATGGTTTACCTTCAAAGTAAAAATCCTGCTCTGCAGAGCTTCTAGAAGAAATGGACAAGCCTACACCATCTTCGCATACTGCTGATAGAAGAACCATAAAGATTCCTAAACCATTAAAGAAACGGGTCCACACTGCTGCTTCCAATCTCTACCTCACACTGCTAAGCCAGAAGACCTTTCCGATAGCACACAAAACATCTCTAAGCTACACTGCCACCACAGCTAACCAAAGACTTCTTTGTCCATAGGCTCTTCGAACCCAAAGCCATCAACTAACTTAACAAAAGACCCTTCGAGATGGGCAGACATCCCCTAAAGAAACTTGGGCTCCCAAACCAAGCATCAACAACTTACTCTTCTTAAGGGGGTGACAATGAGATCATGCCATAGCGAGGCAACTTATAGACCTTAGTCTCATACTCCAATATAGACAACTTCCTTAGAGATCCAGAAAAATTATCATGTCTTCCCTACGGTAGGCATCAACTGTTCCTCGAATTTTGTCCATGAGAAATCACCTATAAAAACATCCATGGATACTGGGTCTCACCACACAGCTGCTCCTTCCTAAAGATGCCAAGATACCATCACTTGCTTCTTCTCATCTGACAGATCCAAACTCTAGAAAATCCGCTCATACGAGCGCAACCATACTTACACATCAAAGATGGGCTCTGAATCTTTAAAAAGATTTCCTTCGGAGATCGGAGAAATTCTTACTCCAAGCTACAAAGCTCACTTGAGACGGCATTAGGTCTACGGTCTCGACGGGTACACATCTAACCTCACACTTTGGTAGTCGTGTCACACACACCACTACTCTTCTACTTCAGGAACTTATGTTAGAAAACCCAAACAGTTAACCTAACAAATCAGGTGTGTGTGTGTGTATAATACAAGCACGCTCTCTCAAGAAAGATAGAAATCACTTCCAAGCCTAGGTATTCACTCAACCTAGCTCTCTGATACCAACTGTCACGACCCGTCTTTCTTAGCCCAGAAAGACACATCATGATATAAGAAAGAAAAGGGATAGAAGAAGAAGAGGTAGAAAAGAATAAACTCAACAACATTAGATACTCACAACGGTACGAATGAAATATAATATATCACATAAGATATTACATGTATCATATACATCAGAGTTACAAAACTTATACATCTCATAATAGACAGTTATAAACACCTGTCTATTATACAACTCAAGTACACCACAGAGATACAGACACAAACACTAGCACAACGGAACCATGATATATCTACGCGCTGAAGCCTCCTGCTCCAAATCTCCTTTAGAAATTCGTCAAAGCTAACATGAATCCATCGGCTACTCGTAAAAATTTGAGTACCAAGAATTTAATAAAACAGAAAATAAACACTTGGGTCAGACATGGGTCTGGTGTGAGTAAACGGGTTAAAATTGCTCAACTTTGAAAACTTTTGAAAACAAAAGGTATCTCATAAGACTTCCCGCACATAAACACGATAAAGTTTTTACCTTACGATAACCAAAACATTTGATAGGAAATCCAGTTATATTATAATAGGGTCTAGGGTTTTCAAGTAAAATGCAGAAATAGCTGAAATGCTTACATCTCACGTTCCAACATAGTTGGGCACAATCAAAACGTACGGCACTTATTGGAGTTTGGATTCCATACAATGGCAGGGCTACGGGGGTACCGTCCATCACAGTACATGGCCCAGATTACCATATCGAGGATCCAACCTAAATCCCCTGCAACACAAGGCCGGAACCATCCCTTATTGGATAGTCCCGAACAAGACAACCCCGTGGTTCGCCCTTACACTCTGAATCTCTATCTCGAACCTGAAAGTACTATCTTCGTCAAACTCATCTTGGAATCACTCTCAGAGTTTTAATGATGAATAGATCTTACACTTCGAGTCTTCACCTTGATCTTTACTTGGATTCACGACCTAAAGTTTAATTTGGATCGATGTGGTTTTCCAATATCCAAATTTGGAAATCCGATCCCAGTCTCACCGAAATCCAAAACACCATTTTAAAGTCCAAGTTGTTTAAGTTTAAACAATTCAATTTATTATCTATATGCACACAGATAGAAAATCCACATTATCACAATATATAGATAATCCACATTAACTCAATTCAACCAATGCATCTCATATCACCGAGCAGCACATACACATATCAGAGATATCAAATTCATATCATCCAATATCATTCATCATCCATAAGCAGGTTTGATTCACTCTTAATCAGTTTAATTAATCTCTTATTAAATCAATTACTAACTTTTAAATCCCTTGGATTACCTTAATCCTGCTTACTTAACATTGAATAATTACAAATTAATTAACCATCTCTTAATTATCTACCTTAATTAATCTTCCTTGATTAATTATTCATTAATCACATTAAGTAATTCACCTTTAATTAATTACACAAATTAATTATTCTAAACCATTTACAATAATTAACCTTTAATTACTATCATTAATTACATTAATCAATGACCCTTCATTTACTTTCATTAATTAATTAATTATGATTAATTACATTGATCCTTATTTAATTACATTAATTAATCATACTTTAATTAACCACTTCCATTAATCAACCTTGATTAATTTCATTAATTATATTAATTAATGATCCTTTAATTACTTTATTAATTAATTATCCTTCTAATTAATTAAATAATTAATCTTTAATTAACCACACTCATTAATAGGCCTTAATTAATCATAAACAGTAATTAACCATCTTGTAATTACTTATCTTAATTAATTAACTCCTTAATTAATTACATTAATCCTTTGATTAATTACACTGATTAATTAATCCTTAATTACTTCCACTAATTAATTACATTAATTAATAATTCTTAATAATTACTTTCATTCGTTAATTACATTTTTAATTAATTACATTTAGTAATTAATCTTAAATTAATCACATTCATTAATCAATCAATCACATTAATTAATTAGCTAAATTAATTACACTAAGTAATTAACCCTTAATTACTTCCATTAAGCAATTATCCTCTAATTACTTCATTAAGTAAGTCCCCTTTAATTAATTACATCTAGTGATTATCGCTTAATTACTCCACTAAGTAATTATACTTAATTAATTCATAATTAAGTGATTATCTTAAATTAACCAAACAAATTAACTTTCTTTTGTTAATTATTTTAACTAATCATTTAAAATTAATTAAATAATTACTTAACTCCTTATATTTAAAAACCCTAAGTAATTAAGAAAATCACTTATCCTAATTAAACTCTTATTTATCAATAACTCGTTTACATTAATTAACTATTCTTTAATCAATAACCGTAATTAATTATCTTTATTATCTTCACAACTTAATTATTTTAAATTAATCAAAATCTTAATAACTTAAAGATAAACTCTTTATTATAATTGATTTACTTAATTATCATTAAACCTTATTTTAAAAAAATAAAACATTTAGAAATCAATTATAATTAAAAACAATTTAAACATCTAATTTAACCTTTTAAATCTTTGAAATCCTTTCAAAATTATTTAATAAATTTTTAATATATAGTCATTTTAAAACTTAATTATCATATCGTTAAAAACTTATCTACTTTAATTATATTTTAAAACTTGCTAAACATTTATCTTTGCAAAATAATTATTTTTATAACTTTTAAAACTTGTTTTTACTTTGGTTTTAGACTTAGAAACATTACCTTTGAAAATAAAATACTTTAAACCTTGAACTATCAAACTGTTCACACTTAATTTCCTTTAAAACCTAGCAATACTTTCCTTTATAATTGAAAACTGTTGCATAAAAACATAGTACCCGAGGCACACTCGACCCCTCCCCGAAATTCACTCGCGCTCGTCAACTACTCCGAGTCAACCACGCTAACCCTTCGGTACCTACCCGAGAATTCCCAAACTCTACTCGTCCCAGATGCAACATGCACGTGGTGCATGTACGTCATCACTCCGACCATCGGAGGTCGCCACTGCAGCTCGCGACAAACCACCCATACTCATACTAACCCTCACGTGGACGCCGATCGTTCATCTCTTATACGATTGAAATAAAATCAATCTTGACCAAGACTGGAACCTATCACTGCCGGAAATCCACTACTCTCCATCACCTCTGACCTCAGGATCACCTTACATCTTCACCGAAGCTTCGTCACTCCTTCCAGCTCCAATTTACTCAAGGCGAGCTACTCCAGTGCATCGCCGTCGCCAAAATGACCAAATAAACAACGCGACCAAAAACTACCTCAAAACCCTAAATCGACCCAGCCCGGCCACCATGACCATCGAAAAAATATACCACAGTTTTTCCCACCATCGGCAACCCTCCAGCCAACTTCGACCAAGATCTCGACTTCATCCATCGTGTCGATCAACGGCAATTCACCAAAATGCCAAGAACGTTCATCTAGAAAATTTAAATTGAGTATCGAACTAAAAATCAAGATACTTACATTAAAAATCAAGATTTTCTGCCATGAATACATCCATGCAATCCAAATTCGAAATTGAATTGGTTGATTTTTGTCATATATTAGAATTTCACTGTTATTTGCATTTTTAAAATTATTTGCTGAATTTAAATCCTGATACTATTTTTATAATCATCACTATACTTCAACTAACAACTTTCATTTAAATATCAAAGGTTAATATTGACTCGATTGAGAGATTTGAAATTTTGACAGCAAATCAGCGACTGTGAAACAATAGAGAACAGGATCTTTGAATATATATAAAAAGACAGCTCACACAACATACATACCAATTCCAAATGAATTCAAGCTGAAGCACTTCCATACAAACCAATATCATCACATGCATTAAAGTTAAGTCCAAATCAAACTATTTTTTTGGAAAAGGTTTACTCACCATTTTATTATGAAACAGAGTCCAGGTTTTCCCAGGCTTTGATCTGGAACACTGAAAATTTGAATTGTTTTGCTGTTGAATCTGAAATCTTTGCATGCTCACTGTTGCATTACTTGTTGAATTTGATTCTACAATTGCTGAATCGAATTTTCATGTTGATGTGTTGAAGATGAGTTGTTATTAGATCTTAATTTTCCTTCTCAGGTTTTGAGATTTGAACATATAAAGTGAAATACTTGCTTGATGATGAACATCTCTTTTGAAATTTGATTTTCTTTTTACTTTAGTTTCAGGTTTTGTTTAAATTTTCAAAAATGAAGAGTAAAAGAGTGGAGAAGATTTTTGGACTGAAAGAAATAAATTAGGTTATTTCTCTTAAACATTTTATTTTTATGTTTAAATTTTCAAACAAAAGAAATAAAAGCCACTTGTTTTAATGCATGCCGTATTAATTACAAGTGTAATTTGCATGAGTTCATTTATTAAAAAATGCCTAAATCTTGACTTATGTATTTACAAATGTTTAAAACCATTTGTAAATTAATTGCACAGGTATTTGTTTTAATATGTTATGTTTATATTAATTTATATTTAAGGTTTAAACTTATACACATTTATAAACTATGTAATTTAAAGAAAGAATTTTAAAAACAAAGAGATAAACCAAATTTAAATCTTATTTTAACTCAAGATAAAAAAAATTGATTAACATATATATTGGTTTTGAAAATATAGAATAAATTTTAACTAACTTTGAAAGTTATTAACTTGAATTTTAAAACATAGTTTCAAATTACAATATATACACATATATTATAAATTTGAAAACATATCTTTTATTAATTTAAGTACTATCTATTTACAATGTGTGTGTATATATATATATATATATATATATATACGTATACATATTATAAATAGAATACAATTTATTATATTGAATTTAAAACAATCTTTCAATCACAATATCTATATATACACACACATATATATATTATAATTAGACAACATATTTATTTTAGCTTTAAAAAGATTGAATTTTGCCAAATTAAATATTTATAAAAGAAAATTATTAAGTAGTATTACCAATTTAAATAGTTAGAAAAATATCATTAAATCATAATAGCCAACTTAAATAAATTTTAAATGAAGATTATCAAATTGCTATTGCCCAAAATTCTGGGTCATCACTGTATTATTTTGTTCTTTTATATGAAATTACATTTTCACCCTCATTAATATTTTATTTCAATATTAAAATTGCCGGGATGTTATACTAATTCATTAAGGTGATATGTGTTATTCCAAGCATAGAAGGTCAAATGCTTATGTATTATGATAATGATGTGCAACTTAAATTGCATAGGAACCGCGAGCTCACAGGAGATCAAAACATATCCTCTGTAAGTTACACATGATAAGGCAGTTTATCTATGATATGAGATTGCGATCAAAATAGTAGATAAAAAAGATAACATTGCAGATTCGTTCACAAAGGCGCCTTCTCAATCTTTTTAGGAAGGCTAATTGAAGGCATGGGATGAAGCTCCATAATTGATCCCAAGTTCAAGTGGGAGATTGATAGAATTAGGGTATTCCCTAGGGGAAATTATGTATTTTGTCATATAAACCTAATTCTATAAACAATCTTGTTTGAAATAAAATATGTTTTATATTTTATTTATATTATATTTGTTTGTTATATTGCGCTATAAATAATGAATAATTAACATCAAACATATATAAGTAGAAAACTCTTAGGGGTAATATTTTATCGATTGTAGTTATGAGTGAGTTTACAACCATAAGTATTGAACTGATATTAATAAAAACACCAACTCCTTAAATGTTCCTATCTGAGAGTTATTGAGAAAAGGGTATCGATATATCTATTGAGACTAGTGTACACAATGCTCTCCGTAGACATATGGTGATTTACTCATGACCATTGGAGGCTCCAAGTGGTTATGTACTTGTGGTGGTTTGGAACAATCACAAATTGACTCAACATGAGCCTTCTATAGGTTATATAACTCAGTCAAAATAGAAGATCTTACGGTAACGTTGCGCAATAGTCTTCTGATTTGAGAGTGCTATCAAACTTGAGCATGTAGACTGTACTTTGATTAGGGATATCCACATGGCATAGCGACCGTGTTGTAGGCGTAGTTGGCTATACGTTGAAATACTTAAAGTGGAGTATTACTCAAGAGAGGATTCAGTATCACCCTAATTGGTAAGTCAAATTAAAGTCAAGGTCTTTGACTATAGCAAAATGACTAATTGATAAAAGGCATCGTACTAAACCACGTTGAAATTGACTACGCAATTAATATGGATATTAATAGAGTTTTTTGTCTTAAACAAAACTCAAGATATCTAAATCATATAGTGATGACGAAAAGATACGTGTACAAACTATCGTACGATTTCTCATAACTGATCTATAAGCGTTGAACTTGACCATTGTGCAGTTAAAGCCCCATAAAATGCCCACTATAGCACGCAGCGCTCTTCGACCACTACTCTTTTTAACCATAATATTATTAAATAGTAGATTTTCTTTATGCCTTGTTTTTTTATGCTACACCCACTAAATCAAGGCATTTTAGCACCCACCTTAGGAATATTAACATAAAAAGTTGATTTGACAATTTCATTTTTGAACCAAATCAACAAAGTTAGTGTAAAGACCTAATTTTAAGACATAGGTGCTTAATATAAGTTAGAAATCTACTGTAGTTACCAAATATGGAGTGCATATATCGTGATATTTTTCAATTTTTCATATAAGATTACACAATACTTCTTTTTCCTACAGAAATGATCGATGTAAGAATTAGAGTAAATTAACTTTAAATATTTGGTATTATATCCAACGAAGCTTTTGCACCTCCGTTATTTTCTACTATATCCCCGTTATAGTTTTATGCACATCCATCGCTATGCAACCATTAAGTGCATTAACTGCATAGCTTGCCCATATACAATGCTTCAGCGAAGTCCGTGCAGACTTCGATATTTAACATCTTAAAATATTGATTGTGGATCGAGTCCACACCAAAGAGCCAATACAACTTCGTTATCAGTTATTCCGATTTCGAACAAGGATAAAATAAATTTGTATATGTTACAAATGAACAATAAAGTAAATACAAACACTAAACCATATGGATAAATTTGCAATCCTTCATGTGAAAAATTCGCAATGGCTCTGATCCATTGCAATATTGCAACGTCTTTTGGCCTTTGCTAATAATTCAGCAATAGTTTTGCTCTGTTGCAATGTTGCACCCGTACACCAAGAAAGATATACCCAAAATCATACACTTGTACCCTTCCATTTTTTAGCCTCCTTATCCTTCCTGCTATTTTTTAGATGGCGACAAGGTGATTCCCCTAATTCCACACTCTACCTCCACGTTCATCCCGTTCCTTTTTGTCGCTACCTCCCTCTTCTCCCAATCCCAAATCGTAGTTGTTGGAATGATGATCTTGATCGTATGACTAGGCTTTATTTTACTGATTGTATGGTTATTGGTTGTTTATCAAGGTCGAATCCTTCTCTTTGAGATTACCAAAATCTAGTGCTATCAGAGTAATATATATACACACGTATACACATACTCTTTTCAGCATCCCTCTTATTAATGTAATATCTTAATGTTTTCGTGATGAATTAAAATCAACTAAAATGCTCATGCTATTACGAAGACCTGGATGGAGCTATCCGCGTGACCTTTGGAGTGTTTGTTGCATAATTGCAGAATTTTGTATTGTATGCCATTTCGGTTTGTTCCTCCCTCTTTGATTGAGTTGATATTTATGAAGAATTTATGAGAATAGGGGGAGGCATTGTTTCAAAGCCATGAATATTTAGAACACTTCGCTATGAGGGAGAGAACATCAGGTCCCATGCACATGCTTCGGAAGGCTGAGTATGTGCTATATTTGGTTTAGCAAATTTATTGTTGTTTAGGCCAGTAGTTAGTAATTCATTGGATTTATTTATGACTTTTCCAGTCGAGATGCCGAAAAATATATTAGGGGAGGTCGGTTAAACTGGCCAGAGGGTGCCTCTTTAAGGGACAGTATAAAATCTATATTTATATCATGGTTTGAAATTCTGGCAGAATTTCGGTTATTTCGGTTATTCTGCTTCGATTCCGTTCATAACTCGAATGGAATCTAATAAAAATTCCGGTTCCGATCGAAGTTCTAGATTTGTTTTCCAAATATTGAAAAAAACTTATAAAAATTTATAAATTACAACAAATATATAATAATTAAAAAAAGAAAACAAATTAATCAGGACAACGAATAAATTGAGAAGAAACCATATAGTTTCATAAAAAAGTTGTTATGCTTTTGTTAATTTACATCAAATTATAATAAAATACAAAATTTTCAAAATTGATCGAAGTTTTAAATCTCAAATGAACAATACAGAATCTTGTACAATGGGTTTTTAATTAAAGTGTGTATTCTATATGTAATATAAAAAAATGTACTATAAATTTATGATAGTATTGGATGTTTATTAGCGTGTATAGTAGATTAAAGCAAAAATAGTACCGGAACTAGAAAATCGAAATGAGAGCAGAACTTCCAGAATCTCCGACATGGAACCAGAAATTTTATATTTACCAAATGCATAAACGGAAAACGGAATTTTGAACCTTGCTTCAAGCCATTGAACGGTCATTAAATAATATGTTTTAACCTTTATTTAACAAGTTAAACTTCAGTTTGGTAACCTCTATATGTTGCCTTTAATTTGCTACCATATTTGAATGCATTTTATAATGGTGGTTCTAGGTTTGAATGATCTAATTACGGTTTCATTTGATTGGTACCAAGATGTTGTTGCTAAGTTTAAATATGCAGGTTCTCGAACTATTGGATTTAGTGTGACATTTTTGTTATCATGGCTATTCTCATTAATGGAGATATAAGCTACCCAACTCTCTCAGTGCTTGGGAGTTCATCATATCAACTTGGCATGAAGGCAGAGTAGATAGGTAGGCGTTCTTGAGTTCAGTGAGGTCTATAGAGATAATAGGTCAGAAACTATAATGACTACTAATGGGTAAGGGAGTAGCGATTACCAAGGTTGCAGAAGAAGAGAAAGAAGGGGACAAGTAGCACGGAATAAAGGGAAGTGCCATTAGTGTAAGTTATGATTGATTGATTATGAGAGTAGAGGCGATTGATTTAGGATTGTCTTAATAGTCGATACAATAGTAGGAAGAAAAGCATAGATACCTTGCATTGCATGTTGCTCATTTTGCCTTTTGGGGTTTGGGGTTATTTTCAAACAAGCTACATCAACGATGACTAGTATATATTTGCAATTTTATATGCTTACTAATCATAAATTATCAGGAATCAGTATTATAATTTGATTTTAACTTGCTTGTTGTGACATTAATATATGAATTCATTATTTTTGCAGGTCTAGTGTGGGAACTTTTCTTTTACTATACTCCACTCTCTCCATGGAAAAATTTTCCATTAGCAATGCCCAGACTTTTTTTTAAAACATTGGTTACAAAGTTAGGGTAAAGCCATAAATGAAAAGTTCAGGCCAGAGGCTAGCTAGAGTTTTAATACCGAACACTACCGCCTTACATTTACACTTACTCACTGAGAAACCCTTGTCGCGATAGTTAAACATTCGAAAGAAAGAAAATGGCGACTCCTTTTCTTCTTCGTCTTGCTTATAGAAAGTGATAAATTCTTGTTTTCTTCCACTCAATGGTTTCTCTAGTTGTCTTTACTGCCATCTGAGACTAGCAAACTCTACTCTTTTGAGCACTTAAGTTATCATTAATTTCGATTGAAGAAATAAAAGCTATCATTTACAGATCTTTGAATGATTGATTTAAGGAGGCTTCCAGTACTTCACTTTTCCATTACTGTTAGCATCCCACACCTTTGCGTCCGATTAGCTTCTGAGGTTGTTAGATCCATCATCATCTCCAATGAAATGAGCTGCTTGTTATAAAGCTTGCTGCTTTCTCCCTTCTCTCATATAGATAAGTGATAAGTTTGACCATTGAGCTTGCTAACGTACTGGCAATCTCCGATTCCTTGAGTATTGATATCTAACTGTTTTGTTCTGATTTGATTTAGGGGCTACGACTCTCCAGCGATGTTTTGTAGGACGTGCGGTAGCTCTTGCTAAAATCAGGTACATTAAAGCTTGTATTAATATCATATCTGTAATTATCCTCTGTATTATAAATAATTAAGTTCTGTTTACTTCTCTTGCAAGAGGAGCTCTTGGTTTTGGTAATGGAATGGCCTCTTCTTGCATTGGTGCTAGTGAGGTTGCTAGCTTCCCTCCCTATAATCCTATTAGATCAGCAATTGTTATTGAATTAGAAACCCTTCCATGGAAATGTTAGAATTGAATTTCCCGCCTTGTAAGTATGATTCTACTCTTTCCTTATAATTATCTAGATCTGGGTTAGCAGAATTGAGCTTTTTAGATGATGATTTTTCCTCATCAACTTTTTGATTTAGAATTTGAAAATCAGCTTCTATAAGTTTCCATATTTGGATGATTTTAGTTTCCTTCTTGGTGTGCAACCTAGCATTCCTTTCCTTCCATATATGAAATATGACTACTATTAACATTATGCTTGCTTTGTTGAACTCTTTTGATTTGATTCTGTAACTTTGATGGAAATGCTGGATATTGGTTCTGATATTCTGTATTTGAATTTTTTGGGTAATATGAGCATGCTTTTTTGCAATGAACCATCTGTCTTGAGTAGTGGCAATAGAAGAATAAATGCTCTACTATTTCATTTTCTATTTTGCATAAGAGACATTTACTTTTCCCATTTTCACTCCATTTATGGCAATCTATTTAGCAAAGAAAAATAGGCATAATGTGCCATTTTTGGGAAATTTACCCCGATCCAAATAGTTTCATGCCAATCCATTTCTTCTTAAGAACCTTTGATGCATTCCCATGTATTTTTAAAAGAGAATTTCCCTTCGGTTGAAAATTTCCATTTCCAGCAATCTTTGAAAATAATTGAATCAATTTTAATGCTTTCTATGGCTTTTTTGAATATAGAAGTTGTTGGATGAAGATTTGTATTACATCTATGATTTTGAATGATGCTATCAACTTTTAAATTAGTTCCCCCAAATTGCAATAAGTTGAACCATCCTAATAAGCTTACTAAATATTTGCCTCTAATCCATGGATCAAACTAAAGGCTAGTATTTTTTCCATCTTTAAAATTCCTTTCAAGTAATTTGATACCAATGCTTCTTATCTTTAAAATGCTTTTCCAATAGTGAGAGTGATGATTTTCAATTGGCATAGTCCAGAAATTAGATTGCAAGCTTCACTTAAATCCTTAATACTTCTTAACTCCAATCCACTTGCTCTTTTTGATTTACAAACTATGTTCGAAGAAACTTTATGTATTTTCCCTCTCCAAATGAAGTTAGCACCACATTTTTTCTATTTTGTGTATAGCTGATTCTGGACTGTTAAGAGTCTGAATCCAGTGCATAATGATAGCCATGATGACAATTCGTGTGAGTTCGAGTCTTCCAGCAATGGATAATAATTTGCTAGACCAGCTTTCTAATTTGCCTTGAATGATGACAAATAACCTTGGGCAATCTTTTTTAGCAATCTATTTTATATCAAGAGGAAGACCCAAGTATTTAACTGGCTAATGACCTTCTTGAAGTTTTAAAATCTGAACAATTTCCTCCTTTTTGACACATACATTGCTAAAGTAAGATATAATTTATGGACCTGCAAAATCATTCAAGTATTTAAAAGATTTTGCAATTGAAATAGCACTGACAGAGTTTGCATTCATAAATAATAGCAAATCATCAGCATATAATAAATGGGTAATACTAGGCTTGTTTTCTTTTACTGGTCTAAGATTGCCTTTAATTTTTTCTGGTTCCATTTGCAAAGATAAAAATTCCATAGCAATTGTAAATAAATTAGGGGAGAGCATCACATTGTCTAATTCCCTATTATTTTTAATAAAACGCAAAAGACGATCCATTAATTAAGATAGATAAGGAGGTAGTGTCAATGCATTCTTTAACTAAATTGAAAATTTCTCATGAAAACTCATTTGTCTCATCATATGAGTAATAAAATATCTATTGATCTTATCAAATTCTTTATGTATATCAATTTTAATGCGTACTTTATTTTTACAGCCCTTGTTAAAATTTCTGATCATTTCATGGGCCAAAAGAGTATTTTCAATTATAAATCTGCCTGGTATGAATGCACGTTGATTTTCTAAAATGAAATATATAAAAAAAATTCTATTACACAAGATGATAGCTATAATTTATAAATAAAATTACAACAGACAATTGGCCCATAATCCCCTAATCCATCATGGATTTTAACCTTTGGGATAAAGGTAATAAAAGCGTGATTCATACTTTTCAGCAGCTTATCAATTGAAAAAAAAAATCATTCATGGCTTCATATAACTTTATTTTAATGTCTTCCCAATGTGTTTTATAAAATTTTGCACCAAACTCATCAGAGCCTAGACTTTTATCTATATTGGATCCAAATATAATTCTTTATATATCATCCAAAACAACAGGTGCTAGGAGGATTTCTTTACTATTTTCATTAAGAAAAAATTTTGTTTCAATACTTGGGAAACCCCTTTTATATGAATCAGTGTTCTAAAGATCAGAAAAGTATTTTATAGCGTTATGCTCTATTTGAGAGAAATCATGTAAAACAGCCTCATTTTTATCTAGCACTTTTCCTATGTCATTGATATTTTTCCTGTTATACATTTTGGCATAGAAAAACTTGTTAGTTTCATCCCCACTAGTAAGCTAATCTATCTTGGCTTTCTGTCTCATGTAGATTGCTTGCACATGTAAACACTTACTCAATTTATCTTGATTTTGAACAAATTGATGAACCAGAGATTTATCTGAGCTACCAAAATCAATAATGTTTTGGAGAGACTCACACTCTTTTCAAATACGTTTAATATCTTTTATGTTTCTACTTTTATTCCATATTTTCAGATTTTCTTTTGTATTCTTTAAAATATTGCTAAAATTGTATTAGGCAGAGCCTTGATTAGAAGATACTATACTCTTTTTGATCGTTTCCATATTTTTTTTCAAAAGTCCACCAGTTAAGAAATCTGATGGGGTTTTTCCTAGAACTATTTTTCCTTGAAAGAACAATTTGAATGGGGTATGATCACTAATTTCTTGGAGGGAGAGTCGTAAACTGGAAATCAAAAAAATAATTTTCAAAACTTTGGTTAATTAAAACCCTGTCTGGTTTACAATAAATATCGCTAAATTCTCCAAATTTCCAAGTATGTTTATTACCCATTAGAATGGGTTCAATTAGGCCTATTTTTAGAAGAAATTGTTAAGAAATTCCAATTTTTTAAAAGGAAAGTGGAATTCCTCCCCTCTTTTCAAATGAATGTAGAACCGTATTAAAATCCCCCATTATAATCCATGGCTTTCTCATGTTTTTATTTAAATTTTCAAGATTATTCCAAAGCAAAGTTATTTCTTTTTCGCTATCTAAAGCATAAACAAAAGTAGTTTCTAATTGTAAACCACTTTCATTTATGAATTTACAGCAAATAAATTACAAATTTGGAAAATGATGACTTAACTCTAAATTTTTGGATCCCACAAAACCATTGCCCTATCATTACCCCACATTATATTGTTATTAACTATACCTTAATCTTTAAATCTGCTGGCACAAAATTTTTCAAATTTTATATCATCAAGTTTATGCTCAAGAATACCAATAATAATAGGCCTATTTGTAAGAATTAAATTAGATAAGTCTAATTTTATTTTCAAGAGAGTTTAACCCTCTAACATTCCAAACAGTTATTGACATTATATAACAAAGATTAATAAAAATTAAAATAATATAAAGGATGTCGTAAATCATATAAAAATAAGAAGCCATTAGAAAACAAAGAAGGAGACATTTTATTCGTTCCCGAAATTAGTAATCTATTTCAATTATATAGGCTCCTTTATATAAAGGTTTTGATTCTTAGTATTGAACTTATCCCATGATATGGGACTGAACAAAATATAATAAACATTGTATGACATATTCACTCTTTATAATTTACATATATTATAACACCCCCCTTGAATACGCGTCTTTAAAATCTTGGATGCTCATATGGTAGCTTGAAATTATCCATTTTGAAACATGTATGATGACTGCTCCCCCACATTATTATCCTGCTTTCATATATCCATTCAGTTGCTATAGAAATTGTTTGTTGCCTCATTAAAAACCTCTGTTTGGAAAACCCAATGAGAAAAAAAAACCTTGCACGAGGAAAAGATTGCAACTTGTGAAATCATAGATATCATATAATAATAATCCTTTTAAAAAGTTTGATAATTCGGGATCAAAATAATGTCTCATTAAAACCTTATTAAGGAAAGGCCAATGGGAAAAATCTTAGCGAAAGAAAAAGAGTACAATGCCATATTTCAATAATTTATATCAAATGAAGTTTGGTACTTCTGGATCAATGTAATGCCTCATTGAAACCTTACTAAAAAAATCCAGTGGGAAAAATCTTAGTGAAGGGAAAAAAGTAAATTATTATATACTTATGTATGCTCCCTCTGATTTAATTTTCCCTTTAAATTTGAATATATATTGTTACAATTCAAATCACTTATAAATAATTTTGTAACATAGCTTAGACAAGCGTTAAAAGTCCAAAGACAATAATTCTACTTTCCTTTCTATAGATCTTCATCATTTACAAATACTTATGCATGTACTCCCTCTCCCTCCGCATGATATCCGCCCACTCCATACCCCCTTACCATTCTAACTATTTATCCCATGATCCATATACTATGTGTTGAAAATAATAATTATATGTTAACATATATACTTTTTTATAAATAAAATCTTATTTTATCATATATGTTTATATACTTAAATGAGAAAATATGTACATGCATATGCACATGTACGTACCATGTTAAAGTAGATTGCAATGTGTATGCGTGTTTAAAATAGTGTCATGACATTTCAGATAACTTTTAACCGATGAAAAATCAACATTTCGAAAAATAATTTGCGGTCACATTTTCTACTTCTCCATGATCTATATATATTGGTAAACAAAATTTGAAAATGGTTTTATCATCATCAGTTATTATTTAACCATCGCATCATTAACCTACTAAGTCCAATTAACCATCCTATGTCTTTACTCATTTTATCTTAGGAAGAAATTGGACTTAGCTTACTAATTCCCTTTTTATTTAAGGCCATAAGATTTACCTTAAATGCTTATCTATCCACACATCCCCTTATAATGCTCATAGTTGTCCATTTGTTCATAAAATTCTAACGGAATTTTCTAAGACATCTATATATGATTACTAATTTCAGATTTGTAACCTTTATAACTATTGCATAGTTATTAATTCAACTTCTTTATTTATCAGTCCAGTAATCCATTTATCCTATCAAATTATTACAGCTCCCAATCACATTTATTGGATTACAACCTTTTAAATTCCTCTCCTATTAATTAACTATCCTAAATGCGAAGTGTAAGCATCGTTATTCGCTAAGTTTTATTTAGTTATTATAATCACGGTAAATTACATATAAATATCTAATTTTATCAAATGTTCTAGTAGTATATATTCACTAAAATATACTTTTCCATGTTCAATTATTGGAATCATACCTGAAAAGAATATCCGCTATATTTTTCATAAATTAGTCCAAAACAAACATTTAACTTTAAATATAAAAGATTACGTCGTTTGAAAATTTATAGATAGTGTAAACTGCAATGAATTCTTACTTTACATAACTCTTTCTCTTTGTTTATATATTTGCATTCTTTCCTTGTTCGATCAAAAGCTGTTTTTTTTTTCAAAATGGAAAAGAAATCAAACTAACTTAAAAATATTAAATAGATCTAAATTCCAATAATCCAAACATAGAAAAGTTTAAATTCCAATAAGAGTGGGGTAATAATCCATATTCATAACATCATTATACAACTTATTTTCAGATCTAGAATAAATTTCATTCAAATCAATATTCTAAATTCATACTTTTTGATCTAATTTCTTGATCAAGTTGTAAACAATTCTAAATCAATTCATAAACAAGAATATGTAGGCGATATTTATTATATTCAGGTTATATTTAATTTGTTGCCTACAACTCACGTACAATTATTCAGTTAGGCATAATAATCAAGTAAACACCAACAAGATAATTTTCATATTCATAGACTGTATCGTTGATGTTTATTTCAATTTTCATATTGATAATCAAATAAACACCAACATGATAATCAAATAATTTGGCAGAATTTGCCAATTAAGTCCTCAATATAGGTAGACTCTATCATTTAAGACTTATTCCTTAGGTGGACTTCTAACATAATCATTATTGGTCTATCGGTCCTTATTACAGAGACCTTTGACCACTATATATGACTTTATAATTTATAATAGCCGTACCACTAGCGCATCTATCGTTGTTATAGACTTAGCAATGTAAGAGACTCTACCCAAGCCACTTAATACCTCATTAATATGGACTAGGCAAATCTTTGACCATTTAACACCTATTTATAGGTAGGCCTTTGCCATCTGATACCTAGTCCCAAGGTGACTCCTCACTAGTACTATCAAGTTGACATTGCTAGGAAATCTGATTAGGCTACTTAATAATTCTTTTATAGGGAAGAGACGGACCTTGTTACCGCTTAATACCTTAAACCTAAAGCGAGTCGGTAACGAACCGCCTTCTTACTTTGAAAAATGAGTCACTAAGAGTAGAAGAATAGAAAGATAAGAAGAAGCTACACAAGCACAGAATCTCATCACAATTAGAACAACATATAACGGATAACATAGGATATTACATAGTCATTTCCACAATAATAATACATCAAAGTCGCTACATTACAATCTTCACATGGACAGTTATAACTGCCTTCCCATACAAAGTACATAGATAATACATATATACATAGGGGAAATAAAATAATTAGCTAACGGTGAAGCCACCTTCTCCAGCTCCTCCAAAATGCAATCGTAAGAAACCTGGATCACTTGGCTACTCATAAAAATTTGAGTATCCAATTGTTTTAGGGAAAATAAACAAAACTCCAGGTCAGAAATGGTTCTGGTGTGAGTAAACTTTAATAACTGAATTATTACTTTAAAAACTCTATGAAATTCAAGGGTACCTTGTAAGACTATTCCGCACACAAACATGAAAGGGTTTACCTTACGATGATCAAAACACTTAATATAGAAATCCAATGATATAATCATAATGTCCATGATTTACAAGTAAATAATAATAAACATAGTCGAAATTGTTACATTAATTAAATTACCACATAATAGGTATATAATTAAGACCGAAGGCACTTATTGGAAAATGGATTCCATACAATGACTGGGCTACCAGGGTACCGCTCATCACATTGCATATCTCGATAAAATAACACCGATGACCTCGCCGGGATCCTCTGCCAACACAAGACCGGCCTACCCCTTGCAGGATAGTACCGAATAAGATCACCCCTCGGTTGGGATCAGCAACCGTACCGAAGCATACATGAGTTGATAGAAGGGACTCTATATAGGAGTGACCTTACCGTAATGGGAGCGACCCACTTAGCTTTGCTGCATCTCCTATGTTATAGTTCATTCCTAGTTGATGTGGCTTAAGGCTGCGTTTACCTTTACTATAGCGATGCCACTTGAAATGCTAACATTGCCTTCAAGATGTTGACACAATACTAGCATTCATCCATACAAGTCGTTTAAGGGATGACAGAATCGAAGACATTACTTCCACTACGTCCATTTCGGAATCACCTTTAGGGTTAGTAGTAAATAGCGCTTGCACTACAAAGTTTTCATCTTGGAGCTTGCCTCCACTATTTCTAATTTGAACGCCTACGTTGGTTCGAAGTGGTTTTCTGACAACACTGCTGTTCGATTTCGATCTCATCAAACCTACGTTCAATAATTTTGAAGAGTCAATCTGTTTATAGTGGACCATTCCACTATCAGCATGTAAGATTTACATATGAACATGCGTTCCATATGCTTAGATTATCATGGACCGTTTATCGAATTAACTCTCTTGTATTCATCACATTCCCGAAGTGCAGTATTTGTGATAAGTACAAGTCGACTTAATTTCAATAAATAGTGTCAAAGTTTTATTACAACTACTTTAGTAGTTCATTTGGCTACTTAATAGCATGGACAAGAGATTCCTTGGTTTTAAAACAACTTACTTAAGTAAGAAAGTTGGTTAAAAATAAGTAAACAATAGAGTTTTTAAAGAAACTTAAAAGTAATAAGCATTAACTAGATGATAATTTTAAAATTTTGTTAAACTTTAATTAATCTTAATTAATCAAATTTAAATCATAAATAACCATAATTTATCTTAGTTAGGCCTTATTTTATCTAACTAATAATCGAACTTTGATTAAGCTGGGTTAAATCAAAATTAAACCATAATCAAATAAAAATTAATTCAAAATAAAATTTAGTTGACTTTAATTAAATAACATTCATTTAGAACTGAACTCTAATTAAGTAATAATTAAGTAGATAATTATCCTTTTTTATTTAATAATAATTTAATAAATAATTAACTCTATTAAATAATTATTTATAAATAATTAACTTCAAATTAATTAATTAGATTAACTAAACTTGATTAAGTAAAAATGAATTAACTTTTATCATAATTATTCTATATTGAAATTCCTTAGTAGAAAATAATTAACATAATAAATACATTCTTAAACACTAATTACTTAACCTAATTACTTAGTTAATTAAATAATAATTACCCTAATTGATAAATTGAATAAATAAATTATTAAATAACAAAGGCTTAACCTTTTTACTTACTTCATTAATTTGAAATGAGTTTTTAAAACAATCCAAAAGAAAACACTTTGAAACTTGAAATCGTGAAATTTTCTGAACTGCATCCATAGCGACTATCGCTATGAGCGCAGTTCACTAGAATTGATTTCTAGGTGGAAACCTCACTTTAACTCTGACTACAACATATTTGAAACACAAAAGGAAGAGTTTTGAAAACTTAAACAAAAGATGAAAACTTGGAAAACGTTTACTAAATCCAAAACTAGAAAAACAAGCCTTTTGTTTCAAATCGGATCTCAAGTCCTTTGGGACCTTTCAATGTGCTAACTTCACAACATTTACATCACATATACTTGGTTTTGTTTCATAAACACATTACCATCATATCATAACCAACAATTCAAATATCTGAATCCTAACATATCATTCAACATCCAAATCACAAATCCAAGCTCAACCACAAACTTATAATCATATGTCATCGGAACAACTTGGTATTTCAACAAAACAAACAATATATTTTCATAAAATATAGTTCATCAAAATCAAGTGGTTTTCTTTTCCAAAAAAAGAGTTTTAATCATCGAAACTTTCCTAATTCAAGGTGAACTTTTGCTAAAACTTAAAAAATTTATGATCTCGCAAAATTTTGAACTTTGGATGCATGAACACCCTAAATGGGCTTGGTCAGGGTCTAGTTAAGCTCGACCAAATGGATTTTGGGCTCGGCCATGTAGGCAAGTAGAGTTTGGGAGCATATATTTTGGAAGAGGAGGGTTGTAGAACTTGTGGAAGTGTTTTAGTAAGAAGTGGAAGTGATTTAAGTGGAAAGAAATAATTTTTTCTCAATTTAGAAAATATGAAGAGAAGCCATGGATACGTTTTTCTCAAGCTCTTTGGATATTAAAGTGGAGATGGAGATTGTAAAAATGAAAAACATGAAAGAATAGAGGTATTTATAGGCCTAGGAAATTTATTTAAAAATATATAAGTGCTTGAATACAATATGTATACATACATGCATTCTCTCTCCCTCCTCGTGATTTCCGCCTACTCCATACCCCCTTACAGTTCTAACTATTTATCCCATGATCCATGTACTATGTTTTGAAAAAGATATTTTTGTATGTTAACATATATATATATATATATATATATATATATACACACACACTTTTTTATAAATACAATCTCCTTTTATCTTATATGTTCATGTACTTAAATGAGAAAGCATGTACATGCATATTTACATGTGCACACTACGTTAAAATAGTCTGTAATGTGTATACATGTGTTTAAAATAGTTTTATGACATTTTAGATAACTTTTAACTAATGAAAATTCAATGTTTCGAAGAATAATTTCTTGCCCATTTTCTACTTCTCTATGAACTATATATATTGGTAAACAAAATTTGAAATGAATTTATCATCATTAATTATTATTTAAAATAGTTTTATTTATTAATAAAAATCCATTTATTTATTATTGAAAATATATTTAAATATTAATTTATTTAGCAGTCAAATTTTTAGGTCATTACAGAACCTCTCCCAGGATATCCAATCTCACTCTTATGAATATGGAATCTTATTAGATTACTTCTTTCGATAGGGATACGGGCCCTAGATAGCCGCTTACTACCTTAGCACGGAAGTAAACCTTTTTAGAGATATCGTTCACCGCTCCTAATTCCTAATTTGGATCATTTAATAATTTCCAATTAAGAAGGCAAGTCCAATCTCTTTCGTCTTCATAGGGTTCTAGGATTAGTGATATCTCACAATGGTAGTAAATGCACTCGACTGTTGGTAGCCTCAAAGTGAAGAGCAGTCTTCCATCGAATGACTCTACTGACCTCGCATCACTAACTTACTAAGTCCAATTAATCATCCTAAGTCTTTACTTGTACTATTTTAGGTTGACATTGGACTTATCTTACTAATTCTCTTATTATTTAAGGTAATAAGATTTACCTTAAACACTTATTTATCCATAAATCCGCTTTAGTGCTCATAAATGTCAATTTGTCTATAAAATCATAACGGATATTTCTTAAGACATTTATGTATGATTACTAATTCTAAATTAGTATCTTTTTTATATCCATTCCATTTGTATCGGTCTCACTAAAACATTTTCCTCTATCAATTATAACCCTTAATTTAATATTATCCATTATTTCCCATTAATTACCCATTAGTTTAAGTTAAAATCTTTCATTTTTTATGATTTAATTAATAGGAATTATTGATTTATTTTCCATTAATATAAATTACTACCTTTTCTAATTCTAACTATTCGCTTCTCGAAATATATGAATAACTAACGAACGTTATACATAAATAACACGCGGATAAATGTTATTCTTCCTTATTAAAGCAATAAATACCTATAAACTGCCTGATAAAACCACATATTCGCCACTATATATATTCCAGTCATAAATATGCAACTAGAATATGCTTTTCATATTTAATTTGCCAGAATTAAATTCCTTAGGAAGATTTACCGCCACGGTTTATATAAATTGGTTTAACACAAAAAGAAAGATCGACTCGATTTGAAATTATAAGGAATAGATAATTTATTATTCCTTATTAAATCAAACGTCGCCCTTTTGAATGAAAAGTGAAAAAAAATAAACAAATTTATAAAAATCAAACGGATGTTCTTTCCACAATTTAAACTACGAAAAATCTACAACAAAGCACACATTGGGCAATAATCCACAAAATACTATTTTACATCCAAGTACAAATTTGAAATAAAAAAATACAACATTCAAATTCTAAAAAAATTAGGACTAATTTTTAGATCTTGGTGTAAACATATTCCAAATTAGATCTAAAACAAGAATAAATAAGCAATAGTTTTCTACACTAATTTAGGCCTATAATTCACAAATATGTTTCAGGCATAAAAAACAAACATACGCCAATGGAATAGATTTAAAATCACAAACAACAAATAAAATTTCCCACTCACATATTAAAAGCAATCCAAATCTTCATATCTGAAGTATAACCAATTCATCCCCAATTCCATTTTAATCAAGGAAATATGTATAAAACGGGTGTACACATATATTAGAATTATAGATCTGAAGAGATTTGGGATTGGGAGACAAAAAAGATACAAATATATAAATTACCTCAAATACGCATATAGTTGATTCTCATCTCTTCTCCTTTTCATTTGATTTCTATTCTTAAATTTGTATAAATATAAATACAAATATCTTTTTTTTTAATTTAGAAAGAAAGTGGAGAAGAAAAAATGGCGGTGCTTCATTGCTCCGTTCAAAAAAAATATGAGAAGAGAATGGAAGGTTAGGCCTGAATTTATAGGCGCTAGAATCAAGCAAAACCGCATGATTTGAAATCCAGGCCGTATATGGCCTAGGGTTACTGGAGCCGCCACATAGAGGCGGGTCGATTACCCCCACCTAAGGATCGACCGACCTCTGTTGACTGCTTATACATGGCGATCGACCTATGAGCCCAAACAATTTTATTTAATTTTCTTATTTTAATTATTTTTGTTCCAAATTCGTTTTTCGCCCATAACTTATTTGTTTGAACTCCGATCGCAAAACTTCAAATACATAAAAATTGCTCAGAATTTTGTCACAAACACGGTAATGCAAGTTTCATGGTCAAATTCCATCATTTGCAAAAAATTCATTTTTGGAGCTAAATTACCAACTAATCAAATAACTAATGCCAAACTAAAGGTGCTACATATATCGTGCATGTTGAATGAATATTCATGCATATAACTGAACGATTATTATTCAGAATTTTTAAAATTTTCCTAAATGAGTTTAGGTATTAAAAATTCAATGTTTATTATCTCCAAATGTTTTAAAATTTTGATGTGATTTTTAAAATATTATTTTGAAGATGGGTTTAAATTTCATAATTTTTGGAATTATTATGAAATTTCGAAGGAAGAAAATGATTTTTTTTTTAAAATTAATTATTTAAAATACGAGGAATAATTATTTTGGTCCAAAATATTAATATTTTTTTAAGAAAACATATATTGATTTTTGCGTATTCTGGATTTTTCCCAAGTATTTACAATTTAACATAAATATTTTTTGCAAAATGAGCTTGTTTGCAAAATGTATTAATAATATAATTTTGAGGAAAAAATTATATTTTGGGAAAAAAAGGTTAATTTTTCACTTTGGATTCATGGAATAATCTCTAAAAAGAAGTTAATTGCCCAATGATATTTTCACAAATAATATGGGTTTGGTGAAACGTGTATAATTTTGAACGCAAAGAATCAGTGCTGAAAAGAAATACAAAAATACCATTTATAACCTACGAGAGCCATCTTTTTATCCAATGATAGCCATGTTTTCCAACTTTCAAAAGCTCTGTTTTCCAACCTTCAAAAGCTATGTTTTTCTAACCCATGGAAGCTTTGTTTTGTTTACCCACAAAAGCTCTATTTTACTAGCCTTCAAAAACTTATTTTTGTTCACGACATCTATATTTACCTATCTTTGGATATTTTTCTTTTACTCACGAAATCTATATTTTAGTAAGCTCATGGAAGCCTTGTTTATTAGCCCATGAAGGCTGTATTATCATCTACTTATGAAATCAGTACTTCCATTCACTCATGAAGACTATTGGTTTCATTTTATGATGACTATATTTATTTAACCCACGAAGGTATTTTTATTTTAACTTAAAAAGGTTTTAGGTTTACTATTTTTGATAACTCATGATAGCTACATATCATGCTATGTCGGGATGACTATGTGATATCCCGGAAATTTGGCAATATAAATTTAATAATCTGTGTTTAAAAATTAATTTGATTTAATAAATTCTTGATAATAAATTTTGAATTGATATAATAATCATCTTATAATAAATATTTAAATTAGTAGATTTTATCTTTTAAAGCTAATAAACTGTTTTCTGTTTATATATATAAATGTATATCTTGTAAATGGATAAACTTTGATTTAAAACTTAGTGAATGAATCAATTTTTAATTTTTATTTATATTTGATAAATTTGAAATTTGATTTAAATTTAACATCTAACTTTTCAAAGCAATTTAATAAATAATTATATGGTTTATATTAAAAGAAAATCTTATTTGTTTAAACTTATATTTTAATTAGCTTAAAGATGAATTTAAAATTTGATTAACATTTAAGCTTTGTTTTATTTTATTTTTAATATTACTTAAAATTTTAAATAAGAGTTAAAATACAAATTTCATATGATCTTAATTTATTAAGTAATAGAAGTAATTTATGATATCTTTTATAAATCATTTTAAATATTGTTTAATTTGTTATTTTCAAATGATATTGAGAATACTTTATTTTTATAAACATAAATAAATTTTGTTAGAAATAGGATTTGTTATTTTAAAATCTAATAAGAGTTATGTATATGCACACATTATAACTTGATTTTTATTTTGAAGTTTATAATTAAATTTGAATTCAATGTTTTGAAATTTAAAAGAAATAAATGTTTAAATTATTTGAATAAGCTTATATTCATAATTTGTTTGTCTCATTTCCTTTTCAATAAATTAAAAGGGAAGGAACTCATTTATTTTTACATAAGAAATAACAAATTTAGAATTAAACTTCTTATAAAACAATTTAAATTAAAGTAAAAATACTCTTAATACATATGTTAATTTATTTATACCTAATTGACATGTGTAAGCATAGCATGAACTTAAGTGACAAATGTTAGAATTTTAGCAAGTGTCCCCTTTAATTTTAATTTTCTTTAATTAAATCAAAAACTTGTTTATGTAAACATTTCTCCTCTTTCCTTCAAAAACTTGAGAAAACCTGAAACCATCTTCATTTCAAAAACAAAATTCTGTTCTAAACTGAATCCTGTAAATTCCCCTCTCACAAACTAAATCCAAAACTAGTTTCCAGTAACCAGAAAATCAAACTGCAATTCCATTCTCAGATTCATAAACCTGAAACCACTTTGCAACACTCAACAGAACTACATGCATTTTCTTTCTGGAGGCCTGCATTTCATTTCTGGAAACATGCATGTGATTCAGAGTAGAAGCATTGCAGTAAATCAAAGTTTAAGTTTACAGAAAAAAATAAAGAAGCAACTTGAAGTTTTACAGCATGCATACAAAATGAAATCTGGGAAGCCTGCAAATTCTTTGTAAATTTTGGAGACATACAATACATCAAGGAGCAGGATATTTCAGTAAAAATAAGATGAATGATTTTCAAGGCTAACTAAAGTTTAGAAAGGGCAAATCAAAGATGAAACTGGAAGTTTTGGAAATTAAAAACAAGCTGCAGTTTATAAAAAGAACTCAGGATCAGGCATTTTTAAAAAAAAAAAACAAAGTGCTCTGCTCATGAATTTTCAAGGTGAGTAACATTTTACTAAATAACTTAAATATGAATTTAGTTGCTTATTTTACTTTGAAATAAGTATGTGTGTATGCTTTCTAGAAGTTCACTTTTGAATGAATGTAGATGTGCATCTTCCTGTGAATTTGCTTTTCTGTTCTTAAATTCCAGGTTTAAGAATTGCCTAGAAATTTCCATTTTCTTTGATCTAAGCTGTGTTAGGATTGGAGATATAATCAAAATGGGCTGTTAACATAAGTTACAGTTTTAATTTTATTTAGCATGAAAAATAAAATAAAAATTGTAATGTCTCTGGGTAACTTAACATACCAGAGCAAATATTTAGCAACTGAAAATTTAATTATTCTGTTTCATAGATTCAAGAGTATAAGTTGATTTCTTATACAAAAACTTGAATTTTAAAACTTGAATTAAAATTTTTAGTTTAAAAATGGTTGGGCATTTCTGGTTTAACTAGAAATGGTATTTTGGGTTGTAACTGTCTATCTATGTGTTCGGGGAGGCCAGTATCTTTGCTGGTGATGGATGGGCGAACGAAGTTTCAGGGAAAATTATTGGAAGATGGAATAATGCAGTGAGGCAGTGGTGATTTAGTTTTGTAATGTTTAACCCTAGTTTGCTGTTATTTGGGAAATCTGATCCTCTCAACTTCTATGGTGAATCGAGTTCACTCAAAATGGGGTGAATGATGGTGGGTTGCTTGTTGAAGGTGATGGTGGAAGGTCAAGATTGTTGGTGGCCGGAATTTGGAGTTGAGGCAAATTTCCAGGTTTTGACATTTCTGAACTTTTGAGCTCGAATGCTCAAATTCGATTTGGGGCTTCTGAAATTTCTTGAATGGTCGGAATCGTGTTGGAGGAAGGCCGTCGACATGCGAGTGGGGTCACGAGGGGTCGGAGTTAGTTGTTGTGGCGGTGCAGGTGCACAGAGATTTTAGGCGTATCTGATGTTGATTTGGGGGAGAGAGGGTTCACGAGTGTTACGGGTTAATTCATAGTTTTGCTCGAAAGTTGGTCAGGTCAATCCTTGTTTTGCTCGAAGCTGGGAAATATGGGGCTCGAAGTATGGGTTGTGTGTAAATGGGTATTGATGTTACAGGGTTGTGTAACTGTAAATACAGGATTTTTACAAACCTGACTATAATTAAATTTGAATATGTTACTGGAGTTACTCGAGTTGTATTGAGTCTTGCTCGAGTTAGTGGTTGTTGCAATTGAAACTTGTCTTGTTTTCAAAATTTAAACTAAATTTTAAAAGTGTAAGCAAGATTTAAAATGAGTTTTAAATATAAGTTTAGATTATGAATTCAAATTTCATTTTGAATCATGGCTGTAAATAACTAAGTTTCTAAATTCAAATTTGTTTAAAATAACTTTAAAGCAATTTATGTTAAAAATGTTTTTAAAGGAATTTGAATTTTAACTGGGAATTAAAATATAAAGTAATGTTTAAACAAAGTTTAAATTGATTCAAATTTGGATTTGAATCTTTGTTTCAAATCAATTTTAAGTTTTATAAATATAAGTGTTTGAAACAAATTTGAGTAATAATATAAAGTTTAAATGGTTTCCAATTTAAAAAGGAAATTTGTTTTAACTTTTGTAAAATTTATTTTATAATAAAAGTATTATTTATCATTTAAAGGTTTTAGATTGATTTTTTTTAAAACTTGTTAAAGTTAAAAAAAAATTGTATTTCATTTAATTATTAGGGTAATTAAATAAAAAAATAATTTATTTAATTATTTAATGAAATAAATAATTACTCAAAATAATTAAGGGTTTAAGGTTAATTATTTTTAGAATAATTAACTTGTAATTAAGAATAATTAATTAAATAAGATTTATTTTTAATTAATGATTAATAATTAATTAATCAAGTAATAATGGATTAATTAAGTTTTAATTAACACTTAATTATTTAATTAATTAGGGATTAATTAATGAGTTACTAATGATTAATTAATTTGGAATTAATAAGGATTTAAAATAAGTTAATTATTTCAGATAAGTAATTAATAAATTGTTTAATAGTTAATGAAGGTCATTAACTGAGGATTTTTTTTAATTAATTAATATGATTAATTTTAACAATTAATTAGATTAATTAATTTAAGATAATCATTTAAGTAAATTATTAAGTATAATTACTTATGGAAGTAATTAAGGAAATTAATTACTTATTGTAATTAATTGAGTTTAATTTGATTAGATTAAGTTAATTAATTCAGTTTAATTAATTTAAAATAATCATTAAATGATTATGGAGTGTAATTACTTATTGTAATGAAATAAAGAGAAATTACTTAGAGAAGTAATTAATGGGTAATTACTGTATGTAATTAATTGAAGGTGATTTGATAATTAAAGTAATTTAAGTATAATTGCTTGGAAAATTAATCAAGGGATTAATTTGAGATAATTAATTATGGAGAAGTTAATTTGTTTGGTAAAGTAATGAAGGGTAGTTAATTACTGAATAGGGTTAATCAAGAGTGATTAACAATTATGGTTTAAATTAAGATTAATTACTTAATGTAATTAATTTAAATAAGGTACTTAATTAAATTGTAATTAGAAATCATTAATTAATATAATTAATGATGTAATTAAGATTGACTAATTAAGATTAATTAATCAATAATAAGTGATTAAAAGTAATTAATTAATGTAATTAATTAAAGGATTAATGTAATTAATTATAGTTAATTAATTTGTGAAGTAATTAAGGTTAATTACTGTAGTTGGATTAAGTATAATTAATTTGTGAAATTTATTAAAGGATAATTACATAAATGTAATTAAGGAGTAATTAATCAAAGGTGATTAATTAAAGTAATTAATTGGAAAATTAATTAATTTACAATTAATTAATAGTTATGAAAGCAAGATTTTTATTGATGGAGTAATTAATTTAATTCACTTTAAATTAATTAGAGAATGATGTAGTTAATTTAATTAATTTTAAATTAATTATAGGTGGTGTGATTATAAATCAGTGCTTATATGGTTGGATAATGTTGTTTGCCTTGATTGGTTTGAATCTCAAATATGAGATAATTAATGTTGAGTGATATGGATGCATTGGTTGCATTGTGATGATGATTTGGATTATCTTTTGATAATGATAATATAGATTATCTGTTGTGATGATAATGTTGATTACCTATTGTGAATCTATGATTTATATATCTGTGTGTAAATAGATAATGAAATTGAATTGTTTTAAACCTCTAAAACAACTTGGCCTTAAAAGACACGCTTTGGATTTCGATGAGACCGGGATCGGGTTTCCATATTTGGATATCCGAAAACCACATCGATCCAAATTAACGTTAGGTCGTGAATCTAAGTGGAGCAAGTGAAGACTCGAGATGTAAGGGCTATACGGCAGTATAAGTCTGTGGGTGATTCCGTAATGACTTTGACGGAATAGTACTTATAGATTCGAGATGGAGATTTAGAGGGCAAGGGTTATCGTCGTTAACTCTAAGGGTGATTCCAATACGAGTGTAACGAGATAATACCTTCAGTTTCGTTCGAACCCGAAACAAACTTGTATGGATTGAATGCTTTCAGAACATCGTCAGGTGGACGATGAGCATTCTAAGAGATATGTTCTATAGAGGTAATCGTAGCCTCAAGCCTCATCAACCGGGAATGGCTAAAACAGGGGAGGTACAGCAAGGCTTCGTGGGTAGCTCCCACTGGAGAGCAAGATTTTCCTCTGTCTAGAAGTCCCTTTTTATTCGGCTGTGTGGGCGGTTGGAACGTACGCCAACTGCGGGGTTGTCTTGTTCGGGACTGTCCAGTAAGGGATGGTTCCGGTCTTGTGTTGCAGGGGGTCGAGAGTGATCCTCGGTACGTTGATCTAGGCCACGTACTGTGACGGGCGGTACCCCAGTAGCCCTGCCATTGTATGGAATCCACAATCCAATAAGTGCCAACGGTTTTGATTGTATTACCCAATTTTGTGGCTAGTAGCTGGAATTTAATAGATGTAACAATTTCGGCTATTTCTTATTTACTTGAAAACCCTAGACACTATTATAATATCACTGGATTTCCTATCAAATGTTTTGGTTAGCGTAAGGTAAAAACTTTTCCATGTTTATGTGTGGGAAGTCTTACGTGATACCTTTCTTTTCAAAAGGTTTTTGAAAGTTAAGCAACTTTAACCTGTTACTCACACCAGACACATGTCTGACCCGGAGTTTATTTTTGTTTTTCATAAACTCTTGGGTACTCAAATTTTTACGAGTAGCCAAGGGATTCAGGTTAGCTTTGAAGCATATTGGAGGAGCAAATGGAGCAGGAGGCTTCTGCGTTAGATATATAGTTCCGTTGTGTGTTCTCTGTATTGGTATTTCTGTGTTGTATTGTATTGAGTTGTATAACTAGACAGGTAATTATAACTGTCTAGTATGTGATGTAAATGTTGTGTAACTCTGATAGTAGTTGTAAACTATGTAATATTTTATATTATTAATATAATTTATTCGTTCCGCTGTTTAGATTCTGATGTGTTGTTTCTTCTTCTTCTCTTTCTTTCTATTCTCTATCCCTTTCTTTCTTATTAACGATGCGACTTCCTGGAGTCTGGAAGTTGGGTTGTTACAGACTATGTTTTATTGAGATGGAAAACAATGTTTTATTTAGTAACGATGACTATATCTTTGTCGATGAAGGCCAAGTTTTCAATATGGCACGATGGCTATATTTTTAAGGCACCATGGTTATGTTTTATTAACCCATGATGACTAAGGTTTGTCAAGGGCCAATGACGTTTTAACTTATATTTGAAAGCTAAATTTTAAGGCACGATGGTATATATTTTTAATCACAAGAGCATCAAATTTAATACGGCATGACAGCCTAAGATTTGAAAAGGATGATAGCTGTTTTTACACTTGGAATATAGTTAAATCTATGTTGGGCTCAACTTTATTTTATAAAAAAAGATGACATTTTAGGGTTTTCAAAGGAAAGAAAAAGATGCTTTAGCCTATTTTTAAAGAGTTATTTATGCAGGAAGCAATTATTTTGAAAATATAATTTTGGGTGTAAATTGGCTATCATATTGAATATATATTTGAACGATTATTGATGTCTTATATAGCATGTTGATAAGTATTTATTGCATATGATAAATTGTTGACGTACTCACATATTTGGAGAATGTAGTGACCCAATAATTTAATCTTGGGATTTAGCAACTGATGAACAGTTAGGGTTGTTTTATTAGTAGGCATGGTCAGACTTAATCTCCTGTGTGAAAAGAATTGCATTCAGAATATCGGGAAGATAAAATTATGTTAGGATGCCTTGGAATGATCAATTGACTCAATTCTTTGAATATCTTTTGAAAACCAGACTTTGGGTGGAGACTGGGGTTAGTTTGCACCCTATCCTTTGACCGTTAAGCCCACGGTTGGTCAAATCGCGATTCCAATGCATACGGCATCGCCTATAAAGGTTAAGATTTAGAGTTACGCATACGACGAAACTCGTAGCAATTTTTTCACCTTTGTTTCTCCTACCATTCCTTGGAGACCATTGATATTTTTGCCTACTGTTTTAGGAGACCAATGTTACTTCTCTTATCGATCCAAGGAGAGCATTAGTAATTTTTCTGAATGAACTAGAAGACCATTGGATTACCTATTATGTTTTGGCCCGAGTCAGCCCATAGGTTTTTAGATGGCCTAAGAAAACTAAAATATGTTCTTGGTAAACTTGGGAATATTATGCCACTAGATGGACCATTCATGAGATTGGATAATTTTGGGAATGAGTGACCCACGACCTTTGTGAATGACGAACTATTCATTTTAACCCATTCAGCATGATATGATATTGGTGTTATGATTATGTGTTAATCTTTTTTGGATGAAAGATATGCCATGGATGACATATTTATTGCTATGGTATTAGTAAGGGGAAACTCATTCCATTCAACGACTTGGTTTCACAAAGTACCTATATTTTGGTTTGTGATGGACTGATATCATCCACATCTGACTTGTTGTCGGACCCAAAATTTTTTATTTCCCCCTAAACTCTCATGTACTCAATTTGGTATTGGATAGGCTAAGAGTAAGGATATTTCAGATTAAACGAATAAGCTTCTGGAGACATGCAGAAGGCAAACTAATATTTAGGAGTATTGATATTTCCACTATGCAATTGCTTAATTACTTTTTATTTTAATTGAACGTATGCAATGACGGGTGTTATAATCGTCTATGTAGTTAAGACTTTGATCATTTAAAGGGCATCGTCATATGACGCTTCTGGAATTATAATTGTAACTATTATATTTTTTCAGAACGGTGAATTCGTGGGGTTATGTAATTAAATGTAATGGGATGTAATGAATTTTCTAGTTAACTAATTGAAATATTTGGTTTATGAATTTCTCATGCTTTTGACTTAATGATAAATTAACTGATCTAATTTTATCACTAGGAAATAATGTAAAGGATGACTATAGTATCAATAGTATCTATTTTCAAGCTTCAAAACGGAGGATGCTACAACTTGGTATCAGATTACAGGATTACATAAAACTTAATAAGATTTGAAAATTTTAACCCAAATGAAGCAAGAAAGAACGAAGATTTAGGGTATGGGACAGTGATATAAAATGTGCTTATTGTTTATTATATATAACGTATATTTATCTATAATTTCCCCTCTATCTTAGATCATTCTTCTGTATCTTATGAAGACCCATAAGCAAATTTTGAGAAGCGGATACAAGAAGTGGAAGACCAAACTTGGGAGGCAGAAGTACCATAACCAATGGAAACATTTGGGCAAAAGCTTGGAGCGCTAACCGAACTACCAATACGAATGCGAACGCATATGCCAACCTGAGTGCTAGAACCACACTAGTTGATATAGTGACTATGCATCAAATCTTTGTTAATATGATGTAAGCTGGAGTAGCAGTTGGATTGATTGGAGGTAATGCTGGTAATGCCGGAACTATTGTACCGGAATTAGATCCCCGTAATAACGATGATTCATTAAGCGGAGATTACACTAGCTTAGCAGGAAGGCCATTCATGGGGATGGAAAATGCCATCAAGGTAGAGGATTGTCTTCTTTAGTGCGAGAGGATCTTTGTAGATCTAGGATTGAATGATGATTAGAAAAGGAGATTGGCTTCAAGGTAGTTACAAGGAGCTGCTTTGTATTCGTGGAATAATGTTACTGTGGAAGTTCCAAAGGATGAGCTCAATTGATTTGGCTTTAAGGAAAGGTTTGAAGAGAAGTTTCTGTCTGAAGCAGCATAGTTGACTTTGTTTAGGAAGTTTTCAGAGCTGGAACAGTGTGAAATGATTGTGAAGGAGTATGTTACGAAGTTTGATGAGATGTCTAAGCATAGGCAGCTATCATTAACACCTTGATTAAAAAGAATGAGAAGTTCATTAGAGGATTGAAGTTGAAAATTTCTAAGGAAACTATGCCACACCATAGAAACCAATTTAATGTCGTGCCAGACATTACTATGAGAAATGAAGATTTACTCACGTCATTGTGAAAGAACAAGTCTAGCAAGACCATGGGTTTCTAAGGCAAGAAAAGAAAGTTCATTGGCAAGAAGAAAGCTTAGAAGAACGGGGATCCAAAGAAAGGAAAAGCTGAGCTGACATGCTATAAATGTGATAAGAAGGGGAATTTTGCAAATAAGTGTCGTTCTAGCGAGGGAAAGAGAGATATCGATAAAGAAAGTGTAAACACCCCAACCTCTATACCCGTACTATCTAAGAGTATTATTAAAAAATATTGTCAAATAATATGGGGAATGAGGCATGAGAGCTACACATGTGAATATTTATTTGGACTAACACTCATATGTATTTAAACATCGAATATAACCCACCTGAAATTTACAGTATCAGCACAAATCAAAAAACACGCGTGCCTTCAGGAGATAACAATACATAATATATAGTAAATAACAGAGAACACAGAGTCAATACGTAGCGCTGATATATTATATAAAACATATAAGCCAGTGTAGATACAAAACAACTCAAATGTCAACCATCTTAATATAATACAATTTGTATAACATAAATACATCACGATGACATGTATGAAAATTAACTACTACATACAAATAATAGACAACAATCCTATATCAGTCCCCATTATGCCCACTTAACACTAGCTAATTATAATGTCCATGTACTTGAAATGTCTTGGATTGACTCGAGTATTAGGTAAATAACATATGGTCAGACTATGTCTAAATCAAGAATCTATAAATATAGGTGACACAATATTTTCTAGAAATAATAACATGATAACACTATTAGAGTACTTAAGACAATGCTCACAGTAACAATATATACGTAAGTAGAAACTAATGCATGATTTATAACTATAATAACATAGATAATCAACAAAACTTCACATCTCACAAATATTACACAACCTGCAATAAGATGCCATCACCCATATGAAAACACATTAATCAGAAATCATAGAATCCACATTAATTGGGTGAATCATCCATATCCAAGACTTATTATCAAAATCCAAAAAACTTCTATAAGAGATATATCACCAAATATAATCAGGTTAGCACATAGCAATGCCTGAATATATCTCTCAACCTCTATAAATAAAATAATATTAACAATATATAGGATAAGCTGTTAGTGTAACAATAGATATAAGAATCCATTATAATTTGGACACCATCATAGGTATTATATCGTCTCCTTATATATAGACTATCAAAATATATCGTGATGGGAAATAACCTTACGAAAGGCATGAAGTCCCAAGTAAAGCCATACACACACACGTCCATATGTGGGTCACCTAACCTATATCTATACTAAAGTGAGGCGTATCAATAGTATATGTCAAATTATTACTCTGTTAGTACCAGAAGGAAGACTTTTAGCACAAAGCAAGCTCTAGAGTCATGAAGTCTCTACAATCATTAGTTACCCTCACAGTATCATGACACGTACCCTATAGACAACAGACTGTTAGCTTAGGTGACACGGGGGGAATGCACGAAAGGAAAGCATGAAGCTGTATAAGTATATGGTGTAACGGATCTTGGGCACAATCCTATGATTGGTTGTGAGGGTGGATTCTAGTTGTCCGGTCCTCTCTAATGTCAATGAAAGGAGTACATCATGATAGTGGAACATAGAACAAATATATATAGACAAGAAGTAATTCTCATCATTAGGAACATAGCTTTACTCGCTGAATATAGGGACGAAGCATACTCGTCACTACGTGTGTCACCTCATACTCATATCATTATTTCTGTCACGTGCGTATCGTCTACTTATAATGATTACTCTAATAAATATCACAACAGTGTCTCATACACTGTATGATACTCAAATGTTTACCCACTGCATATAAATTACACTCAAACTCCATAACATTCTACATAACGAGTACCAAGAAAAAATAGTAAAATATTACCAAATGCCTCCATCCCAAATGGCATTAAACTCTTTTTATTAAGATTCCTTGCAATATAGAATGGAAATATCCCAAAATTAAACAAAAGGATATCATCACCGTAACATATCAAAATCATCAATCAGATCTATATCAACGACGAATCATTCATATCATTCAAATTAATATTGAAATGATTAAAAATCCAAGAAATATGGAAAGAAATATTAGTAATCATGAAATATTTTTATTTAAATTCATAAATCAAATATATCACTTTAAAATCGTTTAAAACATCAATTAGAAATTAGTTTATATTATAACCGAAATAGATTCACTTTTAAATTAATTAAACCTTAAATATAACAAAATATTTAATTTCTAATAAATCTTTACTTCATAAACTCACTTTTATTTATGTAAATTATTAGCTAATAAATCATCCACAACATCTAAACTCCTAATCATAAAGATGAGAATATCAAAGAGAATAATAATCATAATAATCATTCTAGAATTAAAAGGATATTTAAATTATTATTAAATTATTAAATATATGTTTTCATTAATTAAGTTTATATAAATATTCCTTTCTAATTCTCAATTAAACCTATTTTATTCAGGATATATCTTGAAACACTATAAATAATAAGTAGAACATTCCTCCTTATTTTCTTGAATTAATATAAACCATTAAATAACTATTTAAATAAAATATGGATTTCCTTTTAATAAATTAATAACTTTATATATACATAAAATAAATAATAAATTTTTAATAAAACTTTTCTTCATAAAATTATATATTTACTTTATACAATTTCTCATATTTATCTTCAATGCAAATATAGTTTCTATCAAAATATATACTTGTAAAATAGGATAACGCATAACTCGTTCCCAAGTGGACTGGTTGAAGGCACAAGCCTTTATCACCAAGCCCTCTT
Organism: Allium cepa; assembly: GCA_030765085.1. Lineage (NCBI taxonomy): Eukaryota > Viridiplantae > Streptophyta > Magnoliopsida > Asparagales > Amaryllidaceae > Allium > Allium cepa. Next base: position 1,022,374,182 of record CM060931.1, on the reverse strand, counting down.
GTATTTATACAAGCGGTTGCATAATGGTTAATATGTAACGGTCGACCGGTTGATTCTTAGGGGCTTGACCACTTAACCCACTTCTTGTTGTACATTCGAGTCAGTCTTTCCATCAATTCCGACTGCCAGCCACCGTTAACTCCTCTAGATCGATGCACAGGACATGTATTTTTTATTTTTTTATTTTTTTGTTTTACATAATTTTTTTATTAACTAGATAGGCCACTGGTCGATTGGTAAACCTAACGGTTATGCGAATTTTGAAGCAAACTTTGATTATTTGCTCCTTCTTCGATCAGATTCAAGCATCATACATCACCTACAACTTGTCTATTCCATTACAATTCTCCGTGAAAGCAGACTCAGAATCCTAAGTTAAGCAAGCCAATCCCATGGCTAAGAATTTCATAAATTAAGCAAAGGGCAAGCATTTGCAAATGAGAATTTGGCATACCTATGAAAAGTGGCTTTGTAAGATCTAGTTCAAAACAAAACCTGGCCTATTCTTTATTTTCCCTGTATGATTCCATGGATTGTTTATCCAATCCAGTCGACCTCATTACACATAAAGTTTATCATCCAAACATCGAAAATTCCAGTACAAGCATACATATATAATTATATGATTAAGCATAGATTATGTGAGTGAAACACTCACTTGCGCGCATGCTTGTCCTTCCTCCTGCTTGCTCTCTATTGAAGATTGGTGGAACATTGACTCCATTACCGATAATATAGAAAAGCAATTTATAATTGTTTTATGAATTTATAATTTTTTATATTATAATTTGATTTCTTGAATAGAGGAGGGAGATGGCTTCCTGAAGACTCAAAAGGTATGCATGCTTGAGAATAAGGAGTAAATAAAAGAGACATAAGTTGAATTAATTGACTTTAATTAATTATTACTCAAAACCAGACTATTATAGATTACCTCCATTAAGAAAATTGCATCCCCGCAATTTCCCTTAGGGAAAAATCTATAACCAACCTAATAATTCTTAGCTTATCTACTACATCTGTAATTCACATTTAAATGCAAAGGAGCAACCATCAAACAAATTCACAATACTCTATCTTTACTATCTTGAGTCAGCACATATAGTGATCTACATTGATTCTTCAACCACTAAATAGAGCAACACAAAAAACAACGATTAGATCCTTTTATCGGTGGTTTATCAAAAGAATTGAAATTTATCTTTGAAGTATTAAAATACTTAATTCATAAATCACTTTTCAAATAATGTCAATTTACAATAGTTTGCAACCGTCATTTACTTCATATGTAAAATTAATCAAAAGTGGAAATTACTCTACATGATTACGAATGCTTCATTTTAAATAATCCATTACAAAATATTTTCCCCTAGATTCTCATTTTATAATAATTCAAACACTGTTTCATAATCTAATTTTTCCATCACATAAACTCTGAATTATTTTAACAAAACCAAAAACCTTACCAATAGGATTTCCGCTAAAGTCTTATTTCACTATTTAGCAATACCTTTCAATACACTCCTTGATTTCAAAACATTTTATAATAAACAATATTCTTTGCAATTAATATTTGCAAAACTCTTTTCACATATCTTACATAAATACTTCTCTTCATGTCTAATTTCAATAATTCATTATACTAAAATCTCACTAATTCATTACTTCTAAATTACTTTATTAATACATCATCCTTACCAACTATATTTTCGAAACTTATCAATACTTATTTATAAAATCTACTTCTTTTCAAATGGTTTATAATTATAATTTCAAAAACTGGTCTAAAAAATTCTTTATATGTATTCATAAAAGACATACCTTTTCAATTAATATATTAACATTTCAAAATATACAAATATTTTTCTTCTTGATAAAATTCTTCGAATAGATATATGGATAAGTTTTAAACATATTCTCAAAATTTAACATTTCAAAACTAAATTTATATTTCTTATCAAAATCATTCTCAGATAAATAACTCCATTGAATATCATAAATTATATAATTTCCAAAATATTTTATTACTTAAAATTTCTTTCCAAATAAATCTTAATATTACAACTATATTACGCTTATTTATAATACACAAGTATATTTATTTATTCTTAATATTCAAATATATATATATTTATATTCACTAATTTTCGAATATTATAAAATATAACGATGTTGCCTCGCCATTTAATATAGTGATTTACTAATATCAATTTGTTGTAATATTGATCACATAATCAATACTACCTCGCTGGTTACCTTAGGTGTCCACAAATGTCCAATGGCTGTAAACACGCTTAGAACATATACAGACATATAAAATGTATTTTACATCACTTTTCCCCAATAATATAATGGATATAAATTTTTATTTCCAAAACCACTGCAAATATTGATTTCAAATATTACTCTTCCAAAATAACTAACTTTTCTTAAAATATTATTTAAAATATTTATCTTAACGATATACTATTTTTTTCTTTAAATATTCATATGTCTTCAAAATATTATGCCCAATTGTCTCATTTTAGTGTTTAGGAATCCTTACCGATTACATATGCACCCGCATCAACTAGAACTTTTAACTCACTCAATGGACAAAATAGCACATATTCATTTTAAATCAAATACCATATTTTATCGTACGTACCTTTATGAAATCCTTTAATATACTTACCTTTATCAAATAATTATGTTAAACTTAATCAAATACCATATTTTATCATAGTATTTCTAATAAAATCATTTTCTAACATGCTATATACATATAAATCAAAATCTTTTTTGTAACAAATACTCATCAACCCCAAAACCTTCACAACACGATAAGCAATCATCAAACATATAATGTATACTTCTCAAGATATTTCCAATTAAAACATTTGCTTAGTTCCAAAAACATATAACAAAAGTCTTTATTTCTAACAAATACTTACTAATATCCAAACATTTGAATATATATAATAAAACAAACCATTTCAATAAATGTTATATTATACCAAACCAATTCCAGACCAATTGTGTAACGACGCACTTTTCCGTACACTTTAAGCTGAAATAATCACACATGTCCAACCCAAATTGAATGGAAAGTGGATAATTAAGGAAAGCAAAGGAGAAAGAAGACAACAAGAAACTATCAACATAGAATCTCACAGTAGAATGAATAATTTATAATATATATAGCAAGCCTTTACGAAAAAACAAACTGTAATTTATATCTGCAGACATCAATCAGAGTAGACTAACCTATTCGACTTGGATAGTTATAACAACTTGTCCTCACAATTGCTGATAAACACAACCATATATGCAACGGAAATATAATCGTTTACATCAATATGACTCTGGCCTCCAGCTCCTCTCGTCAAGCTTAAAATATCTATCTAAATCTAGAAATATGCTCGGTCTGATTCGAGCATATAGGAAAAACCATACCCGGGTTAGTCTAGTTAAACCAGCATGAGAAAACACAATCAACTTAATTCTTAAAGTTTAATAACCTTTTCAAGCAAAGGTATCTCATAAGACCTTACCGCAAATAAACACGGATGAGTTTTTACCTTAGGATAACAAAAACTCCTTTATAGAAAATCATCTAATATTATAATAGTATCTAGTGGCCAAAGTAATAATAACAAGTAGCTGTGATGCATGTGTTGTGTACATCACAACAATACTAGTTATAAAGTCAAAATCCTATTAGGCTCGTTCGCTAATTGTGTAGGATTTCCAAGAGGTACCCTTAATACTTCGAGAATGGTTCTCCTGCACAAGGATCAGAGTTATCCTTCCGAGGGTCAGTACCTGTCTACCCAAGGTACATAGGAAATACATAACTAGGCACATAGACCGAATACGTCACTTCTAGCATGCATAAAATAAACGATAGGTACTTGCTAGAAAGAGAGACGACAACACCCTCATGGGTTAGCTAGGCCCATAGGCTATGCATCTTATCTCCGGTTTTAGTCATTTCCACCGATGAGGCTATGCCCGGAATTCCAAATCACGCACCGTCTCCAAAATAAACTATGGAATCCTACATGGACTCCCACACCTTAACAGGTCACGGAAATCACATCTTAATTCCACATCTCAATAGATCTTGGAATCCCACACAGATTCCCACACCCCGACAAGTCACGGAAATCACACCTTAATTCCACATCTCAATAGATCCTGGAATCCCACACAGATTCCCACACCCCGACAAGTCACGGAACCAAATATGGATCTCAACATCTCAAAATATAACGCATCTCCTCCATTTAGTAGTATATGGTTTCGGAGTAGGTCATGGGTTCCGAGTCATCTCTTATGAGTACACTCCCCATTTACTGGGTGCTCCAAAAACATTCATCGTCTTTCCAGAATGCTCAATACCGATTCTTTAGGAAATAATCAGAAAATACATAAGATTAGGGATGACCCCCTAACGATTTAAGTAGACATATCTCCTTATCATTTGTCCTAGAAGATCTGTAAGTCTATACATACAGTATACCAACCCGATGGTAATGGTACCATATAATTCTCGCATTTCTCTTAGATATTTCCATAGTTAAAATCCTTCGGTGTTAAGTATAGAATAATTATGTACCATCAAAATTAAGAAGGATTACATATCTAGGGTAAGATTTGAAAGTCGGTTATTTAACTGCCAAATAAACAAATATTCATTTCCCACCGAAATCACTAAGCCTCATTTAATTTAAATTCAATAAATTAAATCACTTTATCAAAATCAGACATATACTTATCTCACCGGAATGAGTATATTAACAAATCATATCTTCTAAAAATAGTTGAAATTATTATAACATAAATATGGAAAGCACCATTCAGTATAGACCTTGGATCGCAGCTCAATGGTTACGTCTCTATCCCCAAAAAACCAAATTTAACTTAGGCAATCTCTGCCTCTCGATTTATGCCATGCAATCAATCATAGATCACAGTTTGCACAATGGTTACATCGCTATACCAGTGGTAACATCCCAAACTGTAGGCAGTCTCTACCCTCAAATTACGCTATGAAAACATACCATTACTTCTCGAAATCTTTTATTTTAATCATTATCTCAAAATAATACTTATAAAGTTTTTATATAAATTCTATGTTTAATTTAGGAAAATACACCTTTATAAAAGTTTACTATATAATATATTATTTTTAAATCAATATTAATATTTGAACAAATTATCTTTGAAATAATAATATTTTAATACTAATTAACATTAAATCGAATCATTATAAGGTAACTTTAATTAATAATTAATATATAATTTAAACATTTCTAAATAATTAAATAACTTTGAAAAACAGTAATTAAATATTTTAAATAACTTTCAAGAATCATATTAATAAAATCATTCATTTAAAATCATTAATAAAATAATTATTAATTATCTTTTTAAAATAAATAATAATTATCTTCAATAGCCATGTTAATAGATAATAATTACTCTCAAATAACTTTGATTCAAAAATCAATTTTGTAAAGAGGCTTAGCAACTTCAATGGAACTTAATCGAGTCATCACTAATTCCGTTAACTATCCAAGTTATAATCCGGTTATTTACATAACATCGTATATGTAAATTAATCCATAATTAACAAACAATTGTTAATAAAACAGTTACTCAATACTAGACAATTAGAATGTAATTAAGTATCCACACTAAGGTAATAGCAGAAAGGAATTTATTTCTACTAAATAAATGTCCATATTTACTTATCCAATTAAAAATAGCAGAATGATGATTTATTCTGCTAAACATGGTCCAATTAGTTTAATTAGCGGAGCAATGCTTTATTTCCGCTAAACAAGTGCCCAATTTATCACACTCACTTCAATTTAACTCAATAGTATTTTACTTGGCCAAACCAACAACAATGATTAACGTATTTAGATTTTAATGACATTATTATTTTAAAATAATGCTATTTAAAACCTGTCCGTTTTCCTATGTCATAAATTTTACTTGTCCAAGGTTATCAACAAGTTACATCATAATGTTATACTTGTCCATACAAAGCCAATGCAAAAATACACGAGTCAAACTGATTTTATATGAATACTAATGGCAATTCAAAATTTCTAACTATATATATATATTAACAATTCAAATAATTAGATTCCTCACCAAATAGCTTCGGCCCAAAGCCCATACATGTGCAAACTGGCCCACCTAAACTAAACTCAACCCAAACAAACCCTTCTTCTTCTCCCTCTTCTCTCTTGTGCTTGAAGGAACGCAGACATGCACGAAAACTGTGCACGTATACCTACCTCCGACCAATATAATGCTTCCTCGACTCTTCTCACAAATTCCCCACGACCATGACACCACCGCTACCCTCCAGAACATGCGATCCAACTGCAGTTCGAAAACTCAAACATCCCTCCAAACTATAACAAAGGCCGAACCCACCTAATCACCTTGCCACATCATCACATACCATCATCCATCACTAGACCTTACCCCTAGCTCTGCCATCATCCTCTCCATTATTTCCCCTCTATGCGCATGCCTGTATCTCTCTCTAATGATCACCATCCTCCTCGAACCGAGACCCAATGCAAAAAAACACTAAACCCTAAATTGACCTCGACTAGCCTACACCCACCTCTAAATATTACCACACCATTTTCCTATATGCGCTGTTAGCGTCAAAATTGGTCACTAACACCCTAATCCAAATGAAAGCAACAAATACAGATCACAACTCTTAGATATAATATATGTAGAAAGCATAAATATGAAGAGCAGTAAAAATTAAAGAGTTCGGCTGACTTCGGTACGTCCACTCCAGAAATTTAAATTTTATTGATTTTAGAATCAATTACAGTTACAATCTAGAGGCAATGGCAGAGTAGCCTTTGTGTAGAAGACGAAGGGAGACAGAATGAAGATCCCTTTTCTGAAGCCTCACAAGTTTTATTTATAGGCAAATACCAAGTTACTGGGCTTCTTGAGGGATACAGGCCCATCAAGACCTTTGTCGAACCTACACCCTTCATTGCGACTGACCCTGAGTTCTGTACATGCCGACCCAAGCCTCCCTAGGTGACGACCCAAATTAGCTTTATGCTTTCCTTGAAGTAGTTCATTCTATAACCCGAAGCGGTAAACATGCTGAGCCACACCATCTTGTCGAGTCACACCATCCTATCGAGTCGTACTATTCTGCCGAGCCGCACTATCTTTTCGAGCCACACTATCCTGCCGAGCCGCACTATCCTGCTGAGCCGTGCTATCTTACCTTGCCGAGCCGCACTACCTTGCTGAGCCACACTATTTTGCCGAGCCACCTCAATCTAACTACCCTGGTCGATCCACACACAACCAATCCACCAATGTCGATCCCCTCGAGGCTGCACCACCACTGCCGAACGACTTACGCTGATCCATCTTTGTCCAACTTATACCGATCCACCTTTATCCAAGCCAATCCAGCCCAATCCCTTTAATGACGATCGGCACTAACTCAACTGAACATATATCCATCCAACTAGCTCAAACCCATCATATTCCGATCTCGAAAAACTAGTAGTCGACTTAGTAAGATCCGTCTATCCAAAGCCTTGCCAAAAATGTGGGTTAACATGCGTCATCCCCTAACTCACTCCCATGCCAAACGCCACGGCACGAAGTAAAACGCGTCACCGGAATTTTGAATTTCACTCAAAACTAGTCATCTCCAAGTTCCTCCTTCTACATGCCACCATAAATTCTCAAACAACCCTTAAAAATCATATTTTCCAATCACGATCACATCTGTATAACTCATTTGTTAAATTACAATTGTTTTTTTTTCATCCAAAGTTGATCCACTCATGGTTATAAGTAGTTCTCTCTCTCTATGCTTGATGGAATTACATGAAATAAACTTTAACATGTTCTATACTAAAAAATAAACAAATTTTGTTTTGGCATCAAAGTTTAAAACTAAGTGGATATGGAGATATTGATTTTTAAAGTTAAAAGTCTAGCTATTTTAATCAAAAGTAAATGAGAGCTTTTAGTAGAAGATGTACGGTGTTTTATTGGAACTGATCATGTCATACACATTTATACTTGTACACATACACATGGCAGATACATATATAGTTGACACGGATCAAAGATTTATCCCAAAATCCTAGTTATACATATAAGTGAAATAACCAGTAAACAAAGTAAAGGTGTTTTACTCACAGGTTTCGAAATGAATGAACACTGCCCAAATCTTCTTCTCTAAGCCTTTGACCAACTCAAATCTTATTATCAATGGCAGAGATTTAGTTTGTTGTTTTTTTATTTTTTTATTTTATAAGAATGCACAAACCCGAACAAGTATTTGTATGGGAACAGAAGTGTACTATGAAATACTAGGGTGGTTGTGTATACACATATGATGGTTGAGAATTTGTACAGGATTCATCTTTCTTTTTTTTCCTTTTCTTTTCAATGTGGGTTGATTTGATTTTGGGCTTGATTTGATTTTTTTTGTAAGCTTGATTTGATTTTTTTTATATGTGATTTAATTTATATATATGCTTGATTTTGATGTTTGTGTGCTTGATTTAATGTTTTGCCACGATAGAATTTGTATGGGTTTATATATACATACATACATACATACATATATATATATATATATATTAATATTTACAAATACATATTTTTACCATACACATATTTACATATACTATTATGTAAATATATATATATATATAAATATATATATATATGTACACACACAATTATATATATATATCCTTGTCATCATAAGTTTGAAATTTGCATCATGGAGCTTTGAATATATGCATATAGATATTTTATCATTAAAATTTGAAATGGTGAATTATATACACACACATATATTTTTATCATATTCAGCAATTAACGTTCAAAAATTTATATAGCTTCCAAAATTTATAAATTCAAATATTTTCAATATCAAAAAATTTAGTTATTCGACTTATGAAAATCAATATTTCCATATTTAAAATTAGTTAAGTATTTCAATAACAGATGCTAAATATCTCAAGCCATTATAAATTTTTTAAAATAGATAAAGACCAAAAATCAAATCCATCCTCTACTTTACAAATGTAGACAATAATGAAAATATACATGGAAAATAATAAACCATGCATTCAACGGAAAACTATCTATTCATTCCCGCTGTGCAGTTTGATCAATATCAAATCAAGATATATCAATTCAATGTTAAGCTACCAAAGATCTAATATGAAATAACAAAATAAATATTATTGGGTGGACTATATCCTTTCATCCTAGCTACTCCAATCATTTATATCACATATTCAAATGAAATAAATAAAAACAAATTATATAGATATAAAATATCGGGTACATCCTCAGATGATTACGCTAGTGATCATTATATAATAAATGTATATATATAAACTTATGTTCCTGCTATTCCTTATTATAGGGAAATTACCCAACACACCCAAGGGGACATGGACTCTAAATCTCATTTAAGGTCTTGGCTTGTGTCTCTAATGTACAATGTATTGTTCTAAATCTGATCTTATACCAACTGTAAACACCCCCACCTCTATACCTATACTTTCAAGAGTATTACTGCGTAATAATTTTAGATAATACAAAGAATGAGAACATATAGGGTACACACATGAATATTCTCCTGGGCTTACACTGGTTCATATTTAAACTTCAAATATATCTCACATGACATATACACAGTATTGGCACAAAGAAATAAATGTATGTGCCTCGACGATGAAATAATATATAATATATAGTAAATAACATAGAACTCAGAGTCAATATTGCAGTGTTAATATAAAATATAAAACATACAAGTCCGTGTAGGTATAAAACAACTCAAATGTCAATTATCTCAATATAATACAATGTGCACAAGATAAATACATCGTTATGACATCTATACAATTTAACTACTACATATAGATAATATACAACAATCCTATGTCAAGTCTCCACTATGCCCATGTAACAATAGCTAGTCATAATGTCTGAAATGTTTTGCACTGACCCGAGTATTACGTAAATAACACATGGGTTGGACTATGTCTAAATTAAGGATCTATAAATATAGATGACACGGTATATACTAGAAATAATAACATGATAATATATATACATGGAAACGAATGCACGATAGATAATTATAATGACATAGATAATCATTGAAACGTCACATCTCACAAATGTTACACAACCATGAAATAAGATCTCATCACCCATATTGAAATACATTAAACGAAAATCATAGAATCAACATCGATTGGTTGAATCATCCATATCCAAGAATTATTGTCAAAATCCAGAAAACATCCAAAAGTAAGATATCACCAAGTATAATCAAGATAGCACATAGCAGTGCCTGAATATATCTCTCAATCTCCATAAATAAAACAATACCATTAATATATTTATGACAGGTTTCCTATCAGTGTAATAAAAGATGTGAGAATGTATTATACTCTAGACATCGTCACAGGTATAATCTCATCTCCTCATATATAAACTATCAGAATACATCATGACGGGAAATGACTATATGACAAACATGAAAACCCAACTAGAGCCATATATACACACATCGATATGTGTGTTACCTAACCCATATCTATAATAAAGTGAGGTGTATCAATAATATATGTCAATTTATCACTCTGTGAGTACTAGAAGGAAGACTGATAGCACAAAGCAAGCTCCAGAGTCACAAAGTCTCTATGGCCTTTAATTACCCTTATAGTATTATGACACATGTCCATGGCGGTGTGCTCATCAAATACATGGACTCAAAATTCATGACCCATCTCTAGCCCCTATAGGTAACAGACATCGGGCCTAGGTGACATAGAGGCAAATGCACAAAATGAAAGCACGAAGCTATATAAGTATAGGGTGTCATAGATCTAGGGCGCAACTCCATGATCAAGCCGCCAGGGTGGATTTTAGCCATCTGGTCCTCTCCAACGCCAATAAGAGGAGTACATCATGAAGAGGACCATAGAACTAATAAATACGAAGTCATTCTCATCATTAGGCACATAGCCTCATTCGCTTAATATATGCACGAAGCCAAACTTTCACTATGTTTATAACCTCACACTCATATCAGTATTCCCATCATGTGAGAGTCATCTACTTAGAATAAATAATCAGATAAATATCACAATAGTGACACTTACCACTAGTGACCCATACCACTATATGATACTCAAATGTTTACTCACTGCTGATAAAATACACTAAACTCCATAATATTCTATTTAACGAGTACGAAGAATAACCAAAGAAATATTACCGAATGCCTCATCCAAAATGGTGTTATAACTCCATTTATTCGGATTCCTCGTTACACAGAATGGAAATATCACAAAATCAAACGGAAGGATATCATCATAGTACCATATCAAAATCATCAATCAAGTCTATATCAACGGTGAATCATTAATATCATTCAAATTAGTATGGGAATGATGAAAAATACTATAAATATGGAAATATATCTTTTTAATCGTATTTGTAGAAAATCTTCTTATTTAAATTCATAAATCAAATATATTACTCTAAAATCATTTAAAACATCAATTAGAAATTACTTTATATTATAACTGAAATAGGTTCACCTTTAATAAATTAACTAAATTTTAAATATAACAAAATACTTAATTTTGAATTAGATTTACTTCATAAGCTCATGTTTGTTTACGTAAATTTTAGTTAATAAATCATCCACAACATCCAAACTCTTAATTAAAAAGATGAGAACATCAAAAAGAACAACAATAATAATCTATCTAGAATTAAATTTGATATTTAAATAATTATTACATTATTAAATACACATTTTCTTTAATCAATTTTATCTAAATTCTTTTATAATTTTTAATTAAACCTATTTAATTTAGAATATATATTGGAATACTTAAAATAATAATTAGAACATTCCTCCTTATTTCCTTGAATTTATATAAACCATTAAATAACTATTTTAAATCAAATACCGATTCCTTTTTAATAAATTGATAACTTTATACACACACACACACACACACACACACACATATATATATATATATATATATTAGATAATATTTTTTTGATAAAACTTTTCTTCATAAAATTATATATTTACTTTATAAAATTTCTCATATTTATCTTAAATGCAAATATAATTTATTTACTATTAAAATATTTACTTTCAAAATAGGATAACGCGAGACTCGAACCCAAACGGGCTGGTTGAAAGGCACAAGCCTTTACCATTAAGCCACACTTGTTTCTATACTAGAGGTTGCATCATCGGTTGACATGTACTGGTCCACCAATTGAAGCTTAGGGAAACCCACCCCTTGTCATACATTCAAGTCAATTGTTCGATCGATTCCAACCAACACCATCGTTCACTCCTCCAGATTGATGCACAAGACACATATATTTATTTATTCATATTTTATTTTCAATTATTATTCATGTATTTATTTTACTTTTATGTTATATAATATTTTTGTTAACTGGATAGACCACTGGTCAATCCACCGCTCGACTGCTAACGGTCGACTGGTAAACCTACTGGTTATGCAAATTCTAAAGCAAACTTTTACTGTTTGCTCCTTCTCCGATCAGATTTGGGCACCGTACATCACCTACAACTTATCTATTCCATCCTAGCTCATTACATGTAAAGCTTCTCATCCAAACATTATTCTAATACAAGCATATACATAGATTTATATGATCGGGCATAGGTTACTTGAGTATGCGCATGTTGCTCCTTCCTCCTACTTGCTCTCCACTGAAGACTGATTGAACATTGATTTCTTTATTAATGATTATATTGAAGAAGTTTATGAATTTATAATTTTTTTTGTAATTTGATTTCTAGAATGAAGGAGAGAGATGGTTTCCTGAAGGCCCAAGAAGTATGCATGCTTGGGACTAAGGCGCAAATAAAAAAGAAATAAAGAAATTGGACGTTAGCTTAAGTTTGGTCTTGGGCCTAAATTAATTTACGATTATTATTATTATTATTTTCATTTATAAAAAACTTTTCTTTTTAATCTAAATAATTTCTATTTCAAAACCATTTCCTTTACAAACTAATATTATTTATCCATTATATAACTTTTACAAAATAATATTTCACGTTTTTAACTTATGTTAATTTAACTAATCCATATTTACAATTTAAACCCATTTATTAATTTAATTACAATATTATTCTCTTTTTAATATTTAAAAATATAATGTAATCGACTAAATTACTATTAATAACTTTAATTAATTATTACTCAAAACCGAGTTGTCACAGAAAATATAAGGTGTTATCACTACAACAATATGGAGCATTTTAAGAATGAGTGTCCTGAGTCGGTTAAAGCTTAAAAAGGAAATGTTTTCACTTTAGAACCCAAAGCTTCTGGACTGACTATAGAGGAGAAGAGAAAGGCTATGTTATGTTGCACACTTCCTAGTCATAGCATTCTTGTTAGTGTGTTGTTCGATATTGATGCATCGTATTCTCTTGTTTCTAGATGTTTGGCAAATATACTAAACCTTGTATCGACATACCTTATTACCTCTCTGAGGATTGCGAATCTAATAGGCGGCTATGCAACTCTTGTATGAGATGTGACCATATAGAATTTGATTTGTTAGGACATTTAGTTGCCTACAATTTGTATGTGTTTGAATTCGTTAGTTTTAGAACAATTTTGAGTATGGATCGGTTAAGCCGATACGAGGCTAGGATATTTTGTTCGGATAAAGTAATATCCTTAAAACACCTTGATTGTCAAATTGAATTATAGGCTAATTTAAAGAGAAATTTTTTTAGGCTTATGCAATGTTGAGTGTAATGGAAGGGGTGGAGGATGAAAGCAATTGGGTTCTCGTAAAAAGGGAGTATGCCGATATTTTTGAGCATATCATAAGACTATCGCCGAAACAAGCTATAGAGTTTAAAATATATATTGTGCCTGGAGTTGAACCTATAAGTAAACCACCTAGAACAATGACATATACTAAGATTGAGAAGTTAAAGGTGTAGATAATGGGTCTAGGAGGCAAGGATTTTATTAGATTAAGAAGTTTGTCTTACTGCAGTAGTCTTCGTGAAAAAATCGGATAGACAGTTGAGAATGTGTATGACTATAAAAAGCTGAATGAGAAGATGATAAAGAATCGGTATCCTTTTCCTAAAATGGATGATTTGTTTGGCCAATTGAGTAGAGCCAAGGGGTTTCACAAGTAGATTTAGCAAGGTTTTCCACCAATCGAGGTAGTGGAGGATAGTATCCCATTAACGACATTTCGAACATGATACAGCTCATATGAATATTTGGTCATGCCCTTCAGATTGACCACCGTGCCTGCTTTCTTTGTAGACTTGATGAACCGGGTCTTTCGAGAGCATTTGGGTAGATTATGTTGGTGTTTATTAATGATGTTTTAATATATTCTAAGAACGAAGAGGAATATGAAGTTCATCCCAGAATAGTGCTAGATACGCAAAGGCAACATCAGCTAAAGGCGAAGTTTTTAAAATGTCATTATGCAAAAGAAAAGTGAAGTTTCTTAGGCATGTAGTTTCAAAAAATGGATGGTCTGTAGACCCATCGAAGATCAAAGCTATTAATAATTGAAAAAGACCCAACACCATGACCGAGGTTAGAAGTTTCTTGGGGTTGGCTAACTACTACATGAGATTTATTAAAAATTTCTCTTGTATAACAGCACCAATGACTAAACTAATAAGGAAGGTAGTAAAGTTTATACAGACCGGTAAGTGTAAAGAAGCATTTAGCTAAAGCATGTACTGATCAATGTGCCAGTTTTAGTTGTTCCATACGGGAATAAAGAATTGGTGGTGTATACCGATGCATGCGGTTCTTGGTTAGGAGTTGTATTGTTGTAGAGAGTTAGGGTTATTATCTTTGTTTCTTGGCAGCATCGACCACATGAAATTAGATATCCTACTCGTGATCTAGATTTGGCGAGGGTGATCTTTGCACTGAGTGTGTGGAGACACTATGTGTTGACAGAAGGGTTTGAGATATTCATGGATCCTAAGTCCTTGAAGTATTTATTCTCTTGGAAGGAGTTGAATGTATGGCAGGAAAGATGGCTAGAGTTTTTAGCAGCGTATGACTTTAGGATTGAGTATACGTCGAGGAAAGGAAATAAAGTGGCGGATGAACTTAGTAATTAACATCAGAATGTGATGTTAGCGATGTTATTTGAATGGAACGATTTAAAGGCGTTGGCTTTGTTTGGAGTTAGAATAAGGTTGATGGCCAGTTTTAGTTATGGTGCCTTAATGATTTCTTTGTCTAGAAGTTCGATCGGTATTAATCATAAAAAAAATTCAACAAGGCAAAATGATGATCCAACATTAGCTGATTGGGTATAGAGACTAAAAGCAAGAAGTAAGATTGATGATTTAAAAGATTACGTACTTGACCAACGATGCTAGTTGAGAAAGAATGGATAGTTATGTGTTTGAGATATGCATAATCTAAGAAAAAAAGTTTATAAAGAATGTTATCGACTGAAGTTTACTATTCATCCCAGTGGTACGAAGATGTAACTAGATATGAAGAGGAGTTTCTTTTAGATAGGTACGAAAAGAGACATAGGCTTATATGTGAAGTAATGTACAAATTTCCAACTAGTAAAAGTGGAGCATTAAAAGCCAAGTGGATTACTTCAACCTTTGGAAGTACTACTGTGGAAATGGAATTATATATCTATGGGTTTTATAAATGGGTTGCCAAGTTCGAATAGGGTAAACGAAAGCATTTAGGTCATGGTTGAAAGACTGAAGCGCACACTTTAACCCTGTTAAGTCAACAAGAATAGTACCTAGTTTGGTGAAGTTATTCATAAAGAATATTATGAAACGTCGTGAAGTACGAAATATTATTATAAGTTATAGAGATCCTTTGTGTATTAGTGATTTCTGAAAGAGCTTACATAAAGAATTAGGTACCTAGCTAAAGATGAGTACTACTTCCCATCTGCAAACTGATGGAAAAATGGAAAGGGTTAATAGGGTACTTGAAGATTCAATTGAGAGCTGCGTATTGGGCTTCAAAGGGTAATGGAAAGGCCATTGCGCTTAGTTAAGTTTTCTTATAACAATAGTTATTAGACTAGAATAGGAATGACATCTTTCGAAGCACTTCACGAAAGATCGTGCAAATCGCCTATATGTTGGTTGGAGACAGTGATAGACCACTTGGCCCTGATATGGTGAAAGAAGTGACTAAAACGATTGAGTTAATCTAAGTAAGGATGAAGGAAGCCCAATCAAGGTTGAAAAGCTACGTAGATAAAAGGCAAAATAGCTTAGAATTCTCAGTTGGAGACTTTGTTTTCGTTAATCTATCACCAATATAGGGTGTTGTACGATTTGGGAAGACAAAAAAGTTGGCACAAAGATATGTTGGTCCATTTCCTATCATAGAGAGAATGGGGAAACTCGCTTAGCATATCGAATTGCCGAGTAGTTTGGCAGGAGCCCATAACTTTTTCATGTCTCTCATTTACGGAAGTACATTCGTGATCTATAGACTGCTATAGAGCCAACAGTTTTGGAAGACTTAATAGTCCATCCTTAACTATCACAAGGCGATGTATTCATATAATTGATAGACATGCCAAGGAATCAAGGAATAAGACAATTATGTTAGTAAAGGTCTGATGGAGTGAAAGTTAAAGAGACTGTACTTGGGAGGCAGAGGATAAATCAGGTAAGTGTATCCTGATCTATTTTGATTATATGATATATTGATATAAAGGATTTGACTAGCAGTTATGACCAGTATTGTTGCTTTTATGTGCTTGTGACACATGTTTGTATGATTGATGTGCTTGTTGTTTGCAATTTTAAGGACAAAATTTTTTAAGAAGGAGAGCCTAAAACACCCCTAATTTTTATTTCACATTATTTGAAGTTGTAAATGTGGGATTTGCTAAGTTAATTAATTTTGAGTGGCCTTAGTAAATATATAATGAAGAGAAGAGTTTAAAGGGATAAATTTCAATAAACATAAACGTAGGAGGGCAGAAGAGAAAGAGCAATTATTATACTATACTCCCCCTCTCCCTCATTCATTTCCATTTCATCCTCAAAAATAAAACATAACTAAAGTAGGGCCAGCCACCATTAAGGAGAAAGGAAATGCAAAAGGAGAAGAAGATAAACTAAGGAAAGAAAGCTAGAGCAAATTCCAACATTCCAACAAGAATTAAGGTGAATAATATTACCATCTCATTTGTATGATGTGTTTGAATTGGATCTAAGTGTAAATCCATATTTTTATTAAATATGCATCATGCACGTTGAATGAATATTCATGTATATGGTTGAATGGTTATCATTTGGTATTTTGGAAATTTTCAAAAAGGGTTTTAGGTAAGGAATGACTATGTTTTTGATCCCCAAATATTCTAAACTTTTTATATAATATTTAAAATACTATTATGAGGATGCTTTTTTAATTTCATAATCTTTGGAATTATTATGAATTTATTAAGAATTTTCTAAGGAAGAAAATGAATGTTTTTGGAAATTAATTATTTTATGAGGAATAATTATTTTGGTCCAAATTTTATTATCTGTTAAGAAAACATATATTGATTTTTTGGAATTATTTTTGGATTTTTCCCAAGTTTTTACAATTTAATATAAATTGTTATATGCAAAATGGACTAGTTTGGAAAATGTATTAATTATATAATTTTGAGGAAAAAAAATTATATTTTGGGAAAAATAAAACGTTGATTTTCCGCTTTGGATTCCTAGAAAATTTTCTGAAAAGAATTTTTTTTCCCAATGAACTTCTAACAAATAATATTGGTTTGGTGAAAAGTGTATACTTTTAAAAGTAAAGAATCAGTTGTAACATCTCCAACTTGGAGGCCTAAAACTAACGGCTACGGATGTTGAAGTAATCCATAGTTATTAATCCTCAACGACCAAATACGGTAATGTTCGATTCATTGATATAACAGAAACACATGGATATGGAAAAAATTTAAATTCAACAAACCCCTTTCTCATTCCATTTCAAACCATTTCAAATTCATTACATAATCCTTATATGAGAACCACGTTCAGAGAAAATATAATTATTACAACGTACGCCAACAACGGCATATAAATTTGCCCCCTTGGATGATCAGAGTATATACAAGAAATTAAAAAACTTTGCCTTTACAACAGAAACAACACAGCAGATTTAAAAATAGAAAAGAAAAGAACTCTAAATAGTTATCATGCCTCATGCACATCTTCGGAAGCTTATTCGTCTAAGAGGTACCTGAAAACCTCAACTCTCAAAACTACTCAAAATCAATTGAGCATCCAAGATTTTAAGGGGAAAAGACAAACTTCGAGTCAGACATGAATCCTGGTATGAATAATAATCTACTATCCCAAACCATTTAGATATCTAGTGAGATCACGTTGCTTAGCGAAACGAGAATTCCCCTCACTAGTATCTACCAAAATTTTATAAAATCATATACTGTACACCTGCATCCACAATGGTTAAAACATAGCAATTCAAAATATTATGATGATATGCAGACAAATAAATCAATTCTAGATTACTCATCCCTATTCATTTTGACTATCTGTCTTATTTATAGTTTCTTGGGTCACTCTTAACCTATTAGTTTTCATGGACTGACTAATCACATGTTTAATGCTTATGGACTCCCTTTGCAGTTTCATAATTTTCATGGGATCAATAGGAACCTATTGGGCCCAGCCAATAACTTCATCATTCATAGGTTCTCCCTAAACCTATTGGTATCTCCAATAACTTCCCTTTTATTCTAGTTTTCATCGGTTGACTAGGAACCTATTGCCTTCTATCAATAACTTAATCTGGATATAGTTTTCATGGGTTCACTACAAACCTATTGGCCCCTGCCAATACTCCTTCTAATCATAGTTTTCATGGATTAACTATAAACCTATTGGCCCCTGCCAAAAAACTATTCTAAGCATAGTTTTCATCGGTTTACTATGAACCTGTCTATCTAACAACTTCTTTAACTAGTATTTAGGCATCCTATATTCTAGTCTACCTGACCTCTTGGATGCAATTCTACTCATTTAGGAGTTAACTCAATTTAAATTCACTACTATGTCAACCTAGTTGGTTATTATACCCCTTATCCCTAAATTACAGTTATGGGTCCATATTGAAGTGAATATGTAAACTAGAAGAAGCAAACATATTAATATAATAATCACCAACATCTGTCATTTGATATCCCTGAAATAATTTTCATATAAAACATGGTTAATGCCGTTAGCCTATTATTTTATCAAGGAAAGCACTTTTATAATGCCATGGGTTTTATCTTTAAAAATGGAGACTGGATTCTTTGTTTGGAAACTAAGGCTTTCGAAACCTTTATAATGTTTACTTTCAATACCATTAGAAAACTTCCTTTCGAAAGCATTCAAATCTTCTTTTCAAAACACTAGGCACCTACTTTTCGAAACACTTTAAAACCTTCTTTCGAATCCTTTCAAATGAGTTAAAGTAATACTATTCAATTATAGAAGCATGTCTTCAAAACCATTTGAAAGTACCCCTTTCGAAACCATTGGGTGTAACTTAAAACATATCTTATTGGGTCTAAGTGAATACATGCGAAAGTACCCCTTTCAAAACCATTAAAAAGGTTTTGGAGAAAAATAGATGGCTTCGGCACCATCCTTACGAAAGCCCAAAATATTTAGGTAAAACATTTAAAGAATAGCTTCGAAACCCCTTTTCATAGCCATTGCCTTCGAAACCCTTGAATCCTTTCAAAAGCTTTAGGAAGTGCCTTAGTACAGGTTTAAAACAAAAGTTACCTTTCGCATTAGTTGATGACTTCAATCCATTCGAAAGGCATAGGGACGGTAGTTGGGTTTCGACTTGGTCAAAACTACCCTTTTCAAAAGCATTGATTTTAAAACTAGATAACTCATTCGAAAGCTACAATTTAAATAAGAAGTGGCAACCTCTTTCAGAAGCAATTTAAAAGACTCGTTCGAAAGCATATATTTTGAACCCTTCAAAAGCATTTAGTAAAGCAGGAAGCACATTTCTTTGGGAAAAAATAAAGGTTTCGACCCCATCGAAAGCAATGTTTCGACACTATGCCTTCCACCCTTCACCAATCCACTATGTATCAGGATTATGATACCTTGTGTATTGGTATTGGCTTAGTTGGTTTCGACCTGGTTGGTTTCGACTTGGTTGAAGGCGGTAGCATAGGGTCCAAAGGTGGCTTCGAAAAGAGGTGGAATCTACTTTTCTTGGTAAAGACGATTTAATGCTAATTAAAGTAATTACTTTATAAGTAACCTGCTTATTTATGAACATTTAATTGGTTACTATAAACTTTTCAAATTCTTTTTTTTTTTTTTTGAAAACCCAGGAGAACCCGACGGGCCGGTAAACTCCTGAGGAGGGTATAGTAAAGCCGTCCGCTGATCCAAGCCCCCATACCCCCGGGTAAATTTATGTAGGATAGGGAAGCGCATGGTAGGAATCGAACTTGGGTCTTTTTACCAGAACCCAAGCCTCCTTTCCACTGCGCCACACCCGCGGACTTAAACTTTTCAAATTCTTTACTAAAATAATGGCGCATAATATCAGATCTAAACAAAGAAAATTTTTCACAATTAAGCCCTTCCATTAAGCAAAATAGTTAAAACAATTAAATCCTTCTTCAAAAATAATTTAATTTTCATAGTAAATTATGTAGAAAAACCCCCAAAAATTACAAAAACTCACTTTCAATATGTTATCTAACACATAAAAATTTCAGACCCAAATTCTTCATAAAATAACCGAAATTACTTTCTAAACCCAATTATTCATATTTTCCTTTGGAAATTCATAATAAATTTTCCATAGCTTGGAAAATTATAGATATTAAAAACTTTCTCCAAAAACATGTTTTACATAACATATAATTTACTCATGGCGTTCGAAATTCAATATAGTTCGTTTTACCCTTAAAACCGTATAAAACAATATTTAGACAATTTCGTTTGAATCAAGCATGTTATAAAATCCAAGCATATCATCAAAAATCATCATAACGGATTAAATTTAAACCCGAAAATCAAATGATCATAAAACAAAAATAGAGATGGTTATGATTATTATTCACCTTGATTAGGATATGGACTTTGAGATTTGATTCTTGATTAATTTCCCCTAACTTGAATCCTTAGCTTTAGATTGATTTTCTCTTCTTTTCTCCTAATGGTCGGCTTTTCTCCTCTTTGCATACATTTGTTTGTTTTTGTAAAATGAACGTGAAATGGAAATAAAATGTGCATTTAAGGTAATAAGGAGTTATGATGCACTATTCCTTATATGCCCTTGTGTTAATCTCTTAATTAACATAAAAATCCAATTGCAAGCCCATTCTTTAATTTATTAATTAAGCTCCGCCTCTATTTAAAATTTTCTGATCCCAATCCTCTTATCACTCTAATATACATTATTCTATTTAATTTATCTAAGTAAATCTCCTGAATAATGTTAGAAAAATTAGAGTTGTTACATAAATTTTGAAAAGGATTACAAAAAAGCCATTTGTAATCAACGAGAACCATCATTTTAACCCATGGTAGCTATTACCCACGATAGCTTTGTTTTTTAGCCTTCAAAAGCTATGTTTTGATAACCTATAAAAGCTTTGTTTTGTTTACCCATGATAGCTCTATTTTACTAGCCTTCAAAAGCTTGTTTTGTTCACGACAACTATGTTTCATTGGTCTTTGAATGTTCTTCTTTTACTCACAAAAGATCTATTTTAGTAAGCTTATGGAAGTCTTATTCACTAGCCTACGAAGGCTGTATTATCTTCTACTTATGAATGCTATACTTTTATTCACTCATGATGGCTGTCGGGTTCATTATGTGATGACTATATTTATTTAACTCGTGAATGGTTATATTTATTTTAACTTACAAAGGTTTTGGATTTCTCAGTTTCAATAACTCAGGATAGCTACCGATCATGTTATGTTATGATGATTATGTTTTATTGTGATGGAAAGCTGTATTTTATTTAGTAACGATGACTATATTTTAACGACAAAGTCTAACTTTTTAATAAGGCATGATGGCTATATTTTTAAGGGGCGGTGACTATGTTTTATTAATCAATGATGCCTAAGATTTTTCAAGGTCAACATCACTTTAACTCGTTTTTTGAAGGTTGAATTTAAAGGCACGATAGCCTATATTTTTAGCCCATGACTCAAGTTTAATAAGGCAGGACAGCCTATGATTTGAAAATGAAGATAGCTATTTTAATAACACCTAGAATTACTTAAATCTATATTAGGCTAACTTTTATTTAATAAAAAAGGATGACTTTTTATGGTTTTCAAAGGGAAGAAATGATGCTTTAGCCTAATTTTAAAGAGTTAAATTGACTACCATATTGAACATATATTTGAATGATTGTCAATGTGTTATATGTTCATTTAGCATGTTGATCATTCATTATTGCATAGGATAAATTGTTGACATACTCACATATTTGAAGAATGCTATGAACCAACATTTTGACCTTGGGATTTGGGAAATGAAATTAGGGCAGTTCCATTAGTGGGTATGGTCACACTTAAACTCATATGTGAGTAGAATTGCATCTAGGAGATCGAGAAGATCAAATTATGTTATGATGCCTTGGACTGATCAATTAACTTGACTCTTTTAATATCTTTTGAATACCAGACTATGGGTGAAGAGTAGGGTAGTGTCACGCCCTATTCTCCGACCATTAAGCATGTGGTTAGTCAGGTCCACGATTCCAATACGTAGGGCTTTGCTTACAAAGGTTAAAATTTGAAGTTACGCATACGAAGGAACTCATACTATTTTGGTTACCTTTGTTTTTCCTACCATTCTTAGGTGACCATTGATATTTTCTCTTACTATTTTAGGAAACTGGTGTTAATTCTCCTACTTATCTTAATAGTCTGTTAGTATTTCTTTTGAATGAACTAGAAGACCGTTGGATTACTTGGTGTGTTTTGACCCGAGTCAGCCAATAGTTTTTAGTTGGCTTGATAAAACTAAAATAGGTTCGTAGTGACCATGTGAAAACTATGTCGTTAGATGGACCATTTATAGGATTAGGTAGGTCTGGGAATGTGTAACTCTTGACCCTTGTTTGAATGGCGGACTATTCATTTTAATCATGCATGTATGATATGATATTGATGTTATGATTATGTGCTAATCATTTTGGATGCAAGATATGCTATAGATGACATATTATTTGTCATGGTACTAGTGAGGGGAAACTCATTTCGCTCAGCGGTCTGGCCTTGCTAAGTACCTATATTTTATTTTGAGATGGACTGATATTATTCACGCTAAACTTTTTGTCCGACCCCAAGTTTTCAATTTTCCCCAAAACTCTGGGGTACTCAATTTTGTATTGGGTAGTCTAAGTAGGAATATTTCATGTTAAACGAATAAGCTTCCAGAGATGTGCAAAAGGCAAGCTAATATCTAGGAGTATTGATATTTCTGCCGTGCATTGTTTATCTGTTTTATATTTTGGTTGGGTATATTTAATGGTATGTATTATAATTGTCTATGTAGTAGAGGCTCTTACCATTCAAGGGAACATCTTCATATGTCGTTCTTGGAATTATAATTGTAATTATTATATTTTGCTGGAAAAATGAATTCGTGGGGTTATTTAATTAAAAGTGATAGGATTAATGAATTTCCAAATTAATTAATGGAATTTTTGTTTAAAATTTGTGAATTTTTATGCTCGATGTTAATGATAAATTAACTAATCTCATTTGGTCATTGAAAATAATGCTAAGGACGACTTCAGTATTAATAGTATCTATTTTCATGCCTCGGAATTGGGGATGCTAAAAGTTTCCTAGGTGCCAATAATAGCACACTAAATATAAATGCGACGTGGTTCATCCTTCTTCTCGAAAGTTGGGTGCAGATGCAAGAATTTATGGAGGGATTTCCAAATTAAAGTGTTAGCTAGTAGCTATACCCGAAAGGTATTGTGACGCCTCACCTCTATACCCACGCTAGCCAAGGACACTACAAGGTAATTCCGTCAACTAACACGGAGAATAAGGCTGGTTAGGAGCGACCATCTATAGCCTTGCTCTAACTATCTATTGAATACATCGACAATAATCACACCAAACAGATCGACATATCCAATGAATACTTAAAACAAAACCATAGGTGGTTGAAGGATCTATCAGAACAGAATATAACAACTCAAATGTAATATACATCATAGAACAGTCGATCATCATATACACATATACAGATACACACCAGACTATACAAACTAAAACACGTCAAGTGGTATAGCAAACCACACTATACAGACGAATCCAAAGAATACATATATCAGAGTTACAACAAAAAGGACTACACAAAAACTTTAACAAAAAGGAACAAGCTGAATAGTCCATGCGGAATCAAAATAGGCTAAGTCCAAAAGCACCTAACCTGAAACATCTCGGTCTGACCCGAGTATAAAATACACGGGTCAGTCTAGCTAAACAAATCAGTTAGATAAACTGAACTATAATAAACCTGCAAGGTTACAAAGTATAACAAATATCTCTAAAGGAGATATCACAATCATCAAACAAAAGATGAATCATATGATAACAAGCCTCATATCATCGGCAACTCATAGAAACAAAGGATAGGAATATCCCAAAACAAGCCATAAAGGCAAATAATAAATACCAATGAAGGTAACACAAGTTCCACAAGGTAATCGCTACATATCATGCGGCTCAAAAAGACCAGCACCGAAGGGCGATACCTGGGGAATATACATATCAATGAAACATTATAAAATTGCTCGAGTTCAGTACTGTACAACAAGGATCCATGAGCCCGAAGACTCCAAACCCAATATCACCCATGCGGCTCATAACGACCAACATCGGAAGCGATACTAAAAGGGCACCCCAATATCACCCATGCGGCTCATAACGACCAACATCGGAAGCGATACTAAAGGGCAACAAACCCGAAGGCATCATACCCGAAGGCAACAAACCGTAATGGTGAAGGTCGAAGACCCAGTACTGGGCACCACTAACTGGCGGAATGTGTCATAACTCTCAAAAAGGAATCCGAAAAGTGGTAACGTGAGTCCCATAACCACTCGTTCGCACAAAACGGTTTACTATCCGCTAGTTAATTTCACACTCAAAGCAGTACAAAATTCACCTCATCTCATCGGTAAACCAGACCAAAGAGTTAAAACAATCAATCGAATAGGTCGGGGATCAATCGGATAGACAAACGCATGGATTCGTGGTCCGTGTTTTACCTAACCATTTAATCTCCCTTCCACTCCGCTCGAAGTGCGAAATTGTGTATGTGCGTTTTAAATAGAATTTAAGAATTGGAGAAGGAAACTTTTAATACGATTTAGAGGGATTATTTATGAAAACCCGTGAATGAAGTCAAAAATAAGTTATCAAAACCAAAGATGCAATGACAACCACTAAAAACAAACTTGAATCGATAAAATTTGGAAAACCAATCAAAATGGGCAAAAATAGGCAAAACAGCAAAATAGGAGCAGGTTGGTCGACCGGACTACAGGGCTCGGTCGGCTGGCCAGAAGCAGAAAAATTGCTCGGAGTAGCAGGTCGGTCGACCGGCTACAGGGCTCGGTCAGCCGAACTGCAAATTTCTGCAATTCCTGCCCTTTCTGATCGAAGTGCAAACACTTCCAAAACGCGACCGGTCGAGCAATGGGCCTAAGGAGCCTTAGCCAATAGATACCCCAGCTCCATTAGCTCTTTGATTCGCCACCAAAAACATGCTCAAACATCAAAGTTAGGATCTTAAAGAATTGAACCCAAACACTAAAAATTTGGATATTATTAACCAATTCAATCCAAACCAAAAGCAAGTGCATATGAACAAGTGCTAGGAATTCATACCCAACATCAATGAAATCAAGAGAGGTAGATGTGAGTTCAAAACTCACCCTCTTACACCCAAACAAAGATATATATATATAAGCATAGATGTGAGATAAAAATCTCACCTTTTATCTCAAAACAAAGAAGAAGAAGCTCAAACACAAGAAGGAGATTAGCCACTCTTCACTCTAACTCTACAAGCTTCAATCTAAGAATAAAACACATATTTCCTAAAGTTAGGTTTAGGAAACTTTCAGAAATTGAAGAGGAGAAGAGTTGGAGAAGATGAAGAGGAGGCTTACCAATAGCTTCACTTTGATTTTGGAGCAAGAATTCAAGTTGCAAGAGGAAACTAGGGCTTGGAATTTCTAATTCCCATTCTCTTCCCCCATTTTTAGTTTTTAGCTTAAGTTTTATGAAATGAATTAAGTGTGGAGAGGAGAGGGACTGAGTTAGGGTTAATTAGATAGTTAGTGGGCTGAACCCAACCTAAACCCAACTAGAAAAAGTTGCAAAATTCAACTTACTCCAAAGATATCAAAGCTTATACTCAAAAAGGTCGCAAACGCCATTTTGGGCTCAATGTTATGCAGTATTGAGTCCTAATTCGGCCGTTTGCAGAAAATAACATTTCGGACCAAAAATCCGACTAACGACGCTATATTTAAATAAAATATTTAAATATATAATCGTTAAATATGCGGGTTGTGACAGATCTCCCCTCCTTACCAAATTGCGTCCCCGCAATTCCTAGAGAGGATATTTGTAACAACTACATACATACAATATTCAAAAGAAAAAGAAATAAGCTTGAGATGAAAAGATATTCTCACCGTTTCCAAGCGAAGATAGAAAACCCAGATAAGATCGCTCGATATACTCTCTGGTTTCCCAAGTACAGTCATTGGGATTAGCGGACCATTGAACTTTAACGAGCGGCACGTCCTTGTTTCGAAGGTGTCGCACCTCCGTGTCAAGTACGCGAATAGGCTGCTGTACAATAGATAAGTCCGGTGAGACCTCAAGCTCTTGAAAATCAGGAGAATCAATAACAAAATCCGATTTCCGAAGACACTTCCGAAGTTGAGAGACGTGAAACACGTCATGAATGCCAGATGAATGAGCTGGAAGTGAAACTCTATAAGCCACAGGGCCAATACGTTCTGTAATAGAAAATGGTCCTATATAGCGAGGAGACAATTTCCCAGTCGTACTGAAACGCATAACCCCTTTCAAAGGAGAAACACGAATAAAAACAAGGTCACCGATCGAGAACTCGAGAGGCTTCCTACGGCTATCCGCGTAGGATTTCTGGCGGCTCTGTGCCTCTTTCATTCTCAACCAAATAAGATCAATCTTCTCGGAAGAATCACGAACAAAATATGGACCAAGAATAAGCTTCTCCCCAGATTCCAACCAACATGAAGGTGATCGACATGGCCTTCCGTATAAAGCTTCGAAAGGAGCCATACCGATACTAGACTGAAAACTATTATTGTAGGAGAACTCTGCAAGAGGTAGATGATCCTCCCAACTACCACCGAAATCAAAAATACAAATACGGAGAAGATCTTCCAAGATACCATTCACCCGTTCAGTCTGTCCATCAGACTGCGGATGATAAGCTGTGCTGAAATTAAGCTTTGTTCCCAAAGCTTGCTGAAGACTCTTTCAAAAATGACTCGTGAATAAAGGATCACGATCACTCACAATAGAACTAGGAACACCGTGAAGTCTCACGATTTCCTTGACACATAACTTAGCCAAATGAGAAGCAGTCCTATTAGACTTAATAGGGACAAAATGAGCAGACTTGGTGAGGCGATCAACAATAACCCAAATGCTACAATGGCCCGATCTCGAACGAGGTATGCCGCCAATGAAATCCATAGAAATCTGATCCCATTTCCACAATGGATTCTCTAGAGGCTGAAGAAGACCCGAAGGACGCAGATGGTCGGCCTTAAAACACTGACAAGTTATGCAATTACTCACATAACTCGCCACATCACGCTTCATGCCTTCCCAATAATAAAGACGACGCATATCGGCATACATCTTGCTACTACCAGGATGAATGGTATACTTAGAACGGTGACAATCATCAAGAATGTCATGCCTAAGTGTAAAATCAGAAGGCACAAAAAGACGGTTCTTCTTACGAAGACACCCATGAGAATCAATGCTGAAATCCCGCAACGCCTCATCACAGGATCCAGACTCACAAAGCTGAATAAGATGCAACAAATCAGGATCACGCCGTTGGGCATCGGCAATACGATCCAACAAAATGGGTCGAGCTCCCAAACTAAATAATAGAATAGGAGAATCAGAAATGACCTCGATCACGAATTTCACAAAAAGATAGAGTCTCAAGAATATCCCATTCGGCAAGCATCATAGAAACAACAGCCGAATGTTTGCGACTAAGCGCATCAGCAACACGATTACCCTTTCCAGGGGTATACTGGATATCAAAGTCATATGAAGCAAGAAACTCGAGCCAACGCTGTTGTCTCATATTGAGTTCCTTCTGAGTGAACAAATACTTCAAGGATTTATGATCGGTATAAAGAATGAAGCGCTCGCCCAATAAATAGTGTCACCAAATCTTCAAGGCAAAGACAATGGCGGCTAACTCAAGATCACGAGTGGCATAGCGAACTTCATTCGGACGCAGTTGCCTAGAAGCATAAGCAACTACCCGATCCTTCTGCATAAGAGCAGCACGGAGACAACTACGAAAAGCATCGGTGTAGACAACAAGATCATGATTCCCCTCGGGAACCACCAAAATAGGAGCATTAGTGAGAAGTTCCTTCAATGTCAGAAAGGAAGCTTCACACTTGTCGGACCAAATAAAACGAATGCCTTTCCGAGTAAGGCTGGTGAGAGGAAGCACAACACGGGAAAAATCCTTAATGAACCGACGGTAATAACCCGCCAATCCAAGGAATCTACGAATCTCATGAACATTCTCAGGCCTCTTCCAATTTTGGATGGCTTCGATCTTTGAGGGATCGACAGAAATGCCATCGGAAGATACAACATGGCCTAAGAACTTAACCTTATTCTCCCAAAAATGGCACTTGGAGAATTTGGCTCTAAGCTGATGATGATGGATGGTACTTAAGACAATTCTCAAGTGATTAGCATGCTCGGCTTCAGACTTAGAATAAACAAGGATATCATCAATAAAGACAAGGACGAACTTATCGAGATGTTCCCGGAATACCCGATTCATAAGATCAACAAAGAAAGAAGGAGCGTTCGTCAAACCGAAAGGCATAACGAGCCACTCAAAAGAACCATACCGAGTGCGGAAAGCGGTAAGAGGTATGCTATCCTCCGCGACTCGTAACTGATGAAAACCCGTGGCAAGGTCAAGCTGAGAAAACACCTTAGGACCACTCAATAGATCGAACATATCATCGATCCTAGGCAATGGATACCTATTTTTGATGGTTAACTCGTTAACCTTGCGATAGTCTATGCAAAGCCTAAGAGTTCCATCAGACTTCTTCACGAAGACAACCGCGGATCCCCACGGGGAAAAACTGGATTGAATCAACTGCTTGGACTCAAGTTCTAAAAGTTGCTTCTTGAGTTCTTTATTTTCCTTTGTAGACATCCTCGTGGGCGGACGACTAACTGGCTGCGCGCCTGGAATGAGATCAATGCGGAACTCAATTGCCCGCTTAGGTGGCAAACCTGAAACAGGCTGAAAAACATCAGAAAAGTCACAAGCAATAGGAATACGAGATATATCATCACCATCTCGCGAATCAAGAGAATATAAAGCCATTTCGGAATTATCCACATCCCGAAGAATAAGAGATAGCTGAGTAGGCGAATCCGGATGTCGAAGATATATAATTATCTCCGAACAAATAATCCTGGCATCATATCTTACTAGCCAGTCCATACCCAAAATCAAATCAAATCCCAGACAAGAAATAACGTGCAGACTCGCACGAAAAGAAAAGCCATATAAAACAATCTCAACATCATCACAAAGCAAGATAAGGGTTGCGGATCCCCCAATAGGATTCGCAATCCTTAAAGAAGTAACCAAACAAGAAACATCCAAAGATAAATCATCAACGAGCTTCTTCGATACAAAAGAATGTGAAGCACCCGTATCGAAAAGAACTCGTATACTATGATCATGAAATAAAATAGACCCTTCCAAAATAGATGAAGATATACCTTTGGGCTGAGAAGGACCTTCATAGGCCTTAGCAGCATAAAGCCTGCTAGACTTGGCACCAGCCGGAACAGTAGGGCAAGCTAAAACATAATGACCTTCCTTCTTACAATAGCGACAGAAGAGAGTCTTAGGACAAGCCCGAATAATATGATCAGGAGAACCACAATTGAAACACTTCCGAATGAAAGGTGTTCCAACAGACTGAGGCTGAGAACTAGAACCACCAGTCTTCTTCTTCTTAGAAGGAAAAGACCTGAACTTATGAAATGGAAACGGCTTCTTGTTGGGGTTCTTGGAAACCTCAACATCAACATCACTATCACACTCCTTCTCGACGGTCTCGAGATGAAGCGCAGAATCAACCAACTCCTCAAAAGAAAGATTAAGCTGGAGCAACAAAGACTTCTTAAGATACTTCTTAAGACCAGAGACAAACTTCAAATTCTTCTTATAAGAAGTGCTAATGAATTCAAGACCGTACTTAGATAAAGCCTCGAATGATGCAACATACTCAGAAACAGAAGATTTCCCTTGCTTCAACTCAAGGAAGCGACGGGTCAATAAAACTTTTTCAGATTCAGGAACGAACTTGAGTTCAAATCGCTTCCGAAACTGAGTCCAAGAGAGAGTAGACTCATCAATCTCGGCTACAAGAAGCTCATACCAATCAAGAGCACGCTCTTGTAATAAGCTAGAAGTTACAAGAACTCTATCATGGTCAGAAAGATCCATACGAGATAAGATACGCTCGCACGTGCGAAACCAAGCTTGGACTTCAAGAACAGACTCGGAGCCCTTAAACGGCTTTCCTCCAAGATGAGAAAAATCACTGCACTGACGTGCAAAGGCAGACTTGCGAGGTGGAGAAACTCGAGGAGGAACTGGAGGCTGAGTGCTCCTAAACAATTCTAAAAACTGATCGGAAGACATATAAACGCCATCCGGATGTGAGCCACTGGATTGCCCAGCATCCGAACGTCGTCCCCTGCCTCTTCCAGCCATACGCTGAAAGTAAGATAAGAACAAGATTATTCACAAGGTAGATAATTCAATATGGAATACTACGGAATTTAAATGCATTCCTAGACGTATTCTCACATTCTATCTAACCCTTGATGGTAGAAGGAATAGAGAGAGACGATGGTTCAAAGATTGGTATCACTTATATACTTTGATGTACCAGAATATGTGCATCTATTCTGTGTTTATCATATTTTGTTCTGAACTCAGTTCTGATACCACGCTGTGAAGCCCCACTTCTATACCCACGCTAGCCAAGGACACTACAGGGTAATGCCGTCAACTAACACGGAGAATAAGGCTGGTTAGGACCGACCATCTATAGCCTTGCTCTAATTATCTATTGAATACATCGACAATAATCAAACCAAAAAGATCGACATATCCAATGAATACTTAAAACAAAACCATAGGTGGTTGAAGGATTTATCAGAACAGAATATAATAACTCAAATGTAATATACATCACAGAACAGTCGATCATCATATACACATATACAGATACACACCAGAGTATGCAAACTAAAACACGTCAAGTGGTATAGCAAACCACACTATACAGACGAATCCAAAGAATACATATATCAGAGTTACAACAAAAAGGACTACACAAAAAGCTTTAACAAAAAGGAACAAGCTGAATAGTCCATGCGGAAGCAAAATAGGCTAAGTCCAAAAGAACATAACCTGAAACATCTCGGTCTGACCCGAGTATAAAATACACGGGTCAGTCTAGCTAAACAAATCAGTTAGATAAACTGAACAACAATAAACCTGCAAGGTTACAAAGTATAACAAATATCTCTAAAGGAGATATCACAATCATCTAACAAAAGATGAATCATATGATAACAAGCCTCATATCATCGGCAACTCATAGAAACAAAGGATAGGAATATCCTAAAACAAGCCATAAAGGCAAATAACAAATACCAATGAAGGTAACACAAGTTCCACAAGGTAATCGCTACATATCATGCGGCTCAAAAAGACCAACACCGAAGGGCGATACCTAGGGAATATACATATCAATGAAACATCATAAAATTACTCGAGCTCAGTACTGTACAACAAGGATCCATGAGCCCGAAGACTCCAAACCCAATATCACCCATGCGGCTCATAACGACCAACATCGGAAGCGATACTAAAAGGGCACCCCAATATCACCCATGCGGCTCATAACGACCAACATCGGAAGCAATACTAAAGGGCAACAAACCCAAAGACATAAACCCGAAGGCATCATACCCGAAGGCAACAAACCGTAGTGGTGAAGGTCGAAGACCCAGTACTGGACACCACTAACTGGCGAAATGTGTCATAACTCTCAAAAAGGAATACGAAAAGTGGTAACGTGAGTCCCATAACCACTCGTTCGCACTAAACGGTTTACTATCCGCTAGTTAATTTCACACTCAAAGCAGTACAAAATTCACCTCATCTCATCGGTAAACCAGACCAAAGAGTCAAAACAATCAATCGAATAGGTCGGGGATTAATCGGATAGACAAACGCATGGATTCATGGTCCGTGTTTTACCTAACCATTTAATCTCCCTTCCACTCCGCTCGAAGTGCGAAATTGTGTATGTGCGTTTTAAATAGAATTTAAGAATTGGAGAAGGAAACTTTTAATACGATTTAGAGGGATTATTTATGAAAACCCGTGAATGAAGTCAAAAATAAGTTATCAAAGCCAAAGATGCAATGACAACCACTAAAAACCAACTTGAATCGATAAAATTTGGAAAACCAATCAAAATGGGCAAAAATAGGCAAAACAGCAAAATAGAGCAGGTCGGTCGACCGGACTACAGGGCTCGGTCGGCTGGCCAGAAGCAGAAAAATTGCTCGGAGTAGCAGGTCGGTCGACCGGCTACAGGGCTCGGTCGGCCGAACTGCAAATTTCTACAGTTCCTGCACTTTCTCATCGAAGTGCAAACACTTCCAAAACGCGACCGGTCGAGCAATGGGCCTAAGGAGCCTTAGCCAATAGATACCCCAGCTCCATTAGCTCTCCGATTCGCCACCAAAAACATGCTCAAACATCAAAGTTAGGATCTTAAAGAATTGAACCCAAACACTAAAAATTTGGATATTAACCAATTCAATCCAAACCAAAAGCAAGTGCATATGAACAAGTGCTAGGAATTCATACCCAACATCAATGAAATCAAGAGAGGTAGATGTGAGTTCAAAACTCACCGTCTTACACCCAAACAAAGATATATATAAGCATAGATGTGAGATAAAAATCTCACCTTTTATCTCAAAACAAAGAAGAAGAAGTTCAAACACAAGAAGGAGATTAGCCACTTTTCACTCTAACTCTACAAGCTTCAATCTAAGAATAAAACACATATTTCCCAAAGTTAGGTTTAGGAAACTTTCAGAAAATGAAGAGGAGAAGAGTTGGAGAAGATGAAGAGGAGGCTTACCAATAGCTTCACTTTGATTTTGGAGCAAGAATTCAAGTTGCAAGAGGAAACTAGGGCTTGGAATTTCTAATTCTCATTCTCTTCCCCCATTTTCAGTTTCTAGCTTAAGTTTTATGAAATAAATTAAGTGTGGAGAGGAGAGGGACTGAGTTAGAGTTAATTAGATAGTTAGTGGGTTGAACCCAACCCAAACCCAGCTAGAAAAAGTTGCAAAATTCAACTTACTCCAAACATATCAAAGCTTATACTCAAAAAGGCCGCAAACGCCATTTTGGACTCAATGGAAGCGGTATCGAGTCCTAATTCAGCCGTTTGCAGAAAATAACATTTCGGACCAAAAATCCGATTAACGACGCTATATTTAAATAAAATATTTAAATATAAAATCGTTAAATATGCGGGTTGTTACAGGTATATTCTAAATTTAATTTGATTTCATAGATGTATTATATTTCTCACAATTTTATATGTACATGTCATTACCTCACCTTGATCTAGAATTAGTAATATAATTTATACAACTTGTTAAATGATTTGATTTGTTTTAAGTTGATAAATTAAAACTACAATTTATATATGCATAAAACAATGTTTTAGGTTATGAATTTAAGTTTTTAAATTACCTGTAATAATATTCTAAATATATTATACAATTTAATGATTTAAATGCTTCTTTTTGAATACTTAGTCAATCTTAAAACATAAAGATTGTTTATATCTTATTTGATTTGATGTAAGAAATTTTGATATTATTATATTTTGAATTTTTTAAATTAAGTTTTGTTTTTGGAAAGAATTTTTTTATATTTATATATAGATATATGTATATATGGGTATGCATGTGTGTCTATATATGTTTAAAGTCAATTGAAATTCATTTTAGCTTTATATAAATACATACATACATATACAAAGATATGTATATACACACACACACATATACATACATATATTGCAAATGTTTAGAAAGGTTTAATGTAGTATTGGTTTTTATTTAAAGTTAGTTGAAATTCATTTTAGCTTAATCATTATACATACATACATATCTCTGTGTGTGAATATTTATATTTTAATTTGTTAAGACTTGTCTATTAGAATCCATTTTCTTTTTATTTATAAATTTATTTTTCATTGAGAAATTAAAAATCAAGACAATATATATTCATATAAATAGCGAATATGTACATTGTAAATATAAATCCCAATATTTTCACATGTATATATTGACCATATTTTTGTTTATCGCTTTTTCCATTTTAATCATATTGTTGTAATATATCATCCTGTATAAATTGATTTGATGTAATATTAATTTAATGTTTACAAAAGAGGAAAGGGGGAATCAATCAACGTTGCTCATTTATCTCTTTCCTTTTAGATTTTGATGTGATTATATCTAGATCTAATTTTATGTTTGTTCCCTTTCTTAAACATCAAATAATTAAACTCGCTAGACGTGTCATAGCATTTAAAGTTTGAATATATTTGATATGTTCATACCAATTCAAATTTCATATGTAATTAACATGGATTTAACTAATAAGAATAAGACAATATTAATAAAATATGATTTTATTAAAATTAACAAGATATAATCCAGTGAAACCCATTAGATTTCATAGGCCTATTATGATCCAAATAGGAAAATCTACCCATTTAACCGGCTACTGATAAGGGTAGTTCCTTCTTAGAGTATTTTAATAGCCGAATAAAAAAATATTATTTGCTTTATGTACACCTCGCGTAATTTTTATTAAATATTATACATACATATGGACGTACGTACGTACGTACTTAAATATATATATATATATATATATATATATATATATATATATATATATATATCATGCTTAAACATCTTATTGACCGTAGGATAAAGTGGTTTATTTCATATGAACACCTATAATATGTTATATGAATATATTGTTGTGATATTCGTATTGTTAACATGAATATCGTAACTTATTCAACTACAACATTAAAATAAAAATTAAATTAAATTATCAACATTTTATTTTAAATTTTAGCAGTAAATGAATATTTTAATCAAATTAGAATATTTTAAGTCTCTTTTATTAATAAAATACTAAATTTGATTCAGTTTAAATAAAATATTATTTACAAAAATACAAAATAAAGACCTTATGCAATTTAATAAAAGGCTAATTTTTTGAAATTTGCACTTTTAGCCCTATTGTCACTGCACTTCATCCAACAAGTCAAAATATAGTTTAGACACTTAAAATCCATAGCATTCTCAAGTCAAAAGACTACTACATGTCGTCATGCGAGATCTTCTATTTGAGTTTAGATGCAATTAACCAGTAGAAAACTCTCGTGAGCCATTTCGTAATTGTTCCAAATAAGTACTAGCATGCAACTCCTTGATACCCCCAACAGTTATGAGTAATTTCTCGTCTGTTGTATGGAACGCGTTATGTGCATTAGTCTCAACGGATGTATAAATATCAGATTCTCGAAACATCTCGAATAAGAATATTTTTGGTCAATTATTTATTAATATGATTTGGGGCTCATGGTTCAATCAATTAATTGCACTTAGGAGGAAAGTCTTAACTTGGCGTGAATCCTTATAATCTAGTGTAGATGATAAAGTAGTCTTAGATTTATGGCTTGGTTTTTGTATGTAGCCTAAGTAATATTTTGTATATGAATTATTTTTTATATTAATAGAAAGAGGCAGGGGTCCTTTATAAACCCTGCTAAAACAGCAAAAAAATCTACTGAATGCACTTCCTAAGGTTTTCTATTGGTATATATTTAACGTGTTCAAAATATAACTTATATCAGAATATAACGATACATACAACAGAATCCAAAACCAAAAGCATGCTTTATTTATGACAAGGTTCATAACAAGAGTTAAATTAGATAATAAATTACATAATTGCCCATATGGTACGCTATTAACTCTATCAACCCTAACTTCCTTCATCATTGCCAGTGAAATCTTTATTACTCTCAATCCCTCGCTATCTCCGATATATGTTAGTCGTATTTTACTCAAATATCCCATGAAAACTCCTATACAAATCTGGAACATGACGGAAATCAATGTTCGTGAAATATATGAATAATCAATATCCACACACTCCCTACCTCAACCATATGAAAAGACGTATCCCCCATAAGAATTGATCCTCCATTACGCTCCAAATTCATAACAAAGCAATACCTATATGCCATTATGTGGTATGAAACACCAAAATCAATTATCCATTTAGTACAATCAAACAAACTAGCATTAGATGAAAACACCAATATATTAGTGTCACCATCACTATCCAAACTATTTGCAACCGCTATTGAGAATTTTGCTTTATTCTTCCCATCTCTCTTCTTCCTAAGTTAAAAAAATCACAGTTATAATGTGCCCCTTCTCATGACAACAATAAGAAGCATACCTCCTAGGGCCTCTCCCTGAGACTAGACTTACTTCTAACATCGCCTTTTTAATCGACAAAGTCTTTAAACCCCTATCCACACTCTTACAACCAACTAACCAATCCCTCAACACCCATTATAAAACCCTTCCTTAACATCATATGAGCCTAAGGAATCTCTTACATGAATTATAGAGTTAACAAATACTCCATGCTTATAAAGAAATGAACATAACAAAATAACTACCTGTGCCTCATTATTAATTTTCACATTTAGTGCCTTCAAATTCAAAATCAATGTACTAAGAGTATTTAGACATTCAAAACCGTGGTAACTAGTTTCATTGTAAATGTGTAAATTAGTTGTTGAAGAACAATGGGGTTGCTAAGAGACTTAAACTTGATATGAATTCTTCGATGCATTCGATATTTCTATGCCCCTTGATATGAGAAAAATCTTCAAGGATCTCATCATATTTATCTTTTCCAAATTATATGGGCCAAAGTCTTTCAACTTATTTGATCATAAACAACCTTAAAATCCTATTATTCTTCAACACTGCCTCTATCTTCAATCTCAATGTCTCCAAATCTCCTTTCCCTTGGTTAATCTATAGTTATGACATACTAATCTCCAACGATTCTCTTGTTTTGATACTATATAAGAATTTTTGGGATACCCTGAATATCTAGTTTATATTGAGTAAATAAACATCTAAGATCTAGAATTACTGATTATAAGACTAATAAATCTAACATAATGGACTTTCTTTTATTATTTAATTTAAGGATCAATTAGATAGAGATTTCTTAAAGAAGAAGGAACACAAATCTCCATCCTCTACCTTGAATTACAAGAGAAATTAATGGATATCGAGATTCTAATTTTGTAAATTAATTAAATGCATTTATGTAATTTGGATAAGATGATTGCTTAAGGATGAGGTAATAACAAATATTACATATTTAATTGATAAATTAGTTTTTCTTTCTTCTCAAGTCAACAATGTTTGAGTCCTAAAAATTTTAACATTTGTTTGAGTATACGTAGCCTGGCTATTTGTCCATGAGATGGAAAAGTTACAGAATTATCAAGTACACACTCATCTATTGACATCAATGAGATTTGATGAATCCCAATATTATGTGTTCAAAAAGTAATTAGATGAGACCTCAAGCAAAGAAAAAATTGTATCACGTCTTATCGTATCTATATTGTACTATTAGTATCGAGTAGAGCTTTCTTAGCTTTGAAGCCTCGTAAAATTTCTCATTAAAATTAATTTAGTTTTTTGACACGTGTATTGGTAATTTCAAATAGCATTTCTATTTCCAAAATTTTTTTTGCGCATGCTTCTCCTTCCCTTCTACAACTTCTGCTGCCTCGCCCAATTCGAAATAAATTTATTGGCTACTGTTATATCCTCTCCCTTTCATTTGCATAAAAATAAAAATCGTCGACTATTTATTTTGGGTGTAACCATTTATAGTCACTTAAAAACTTATTAATGCCAATAATTATTAAATTAAATCATGAAATTTACTTCAAAATCCCACCTTACTTATAAAATGATTTGGAAATACACGATAATTAGACAACATATAAATAATAAAATATAATGCTTGAACATAATTATTTGCAATCCTATTAATCATTAATGACAAAAGAAAATAAGATGAAAAATGTAAATGACTTTTTTTTTATGAATTTTAGACTAGAAGTTGATTAGTTAAGACATTTAGTTCTATCTTGAATATGAATGTAAATCAGTATTTTTGATTCGAAAGATTTTGGTAATAATTTCGTTCTACTAATCAATATGATTATTATTAAGATTTGATATCCATTAATTATGTAGATTGAGGAAACAAAACAATCAGATACCGCCTTTTTGGTAACCTTGATATGCAAAGGTATATACTTACCCGTTTCTATTATTTTATTTCAATCTCATTCAACATACACATACATAAATGCACACATTTGATCTTTACATTAACTCATTACATCACTTCCCTGAATGCCAAAATGAAAAATGATGTATAGCTCGGTTTTATGGATCAAGATCGCTTATTTTCTACATATATGTAAGTTTTCTAATGCATATTAGCTTTGGGACTCTTTGATGTAAATGTCATATCCGTAGGATTCCAAAAAATAGTAAATTTGGGACTCTTTCTTCTGTTGGAAGTCAGAACACGGTATCTTCATTAATTATGTAAAAAGTACAAAGAATGAAAATAATTATATCTGGACTTTGTTTTTTACAATATCTTAATTCCTTTCGATCTTTTAATGTTGCTTTGTCAAGCATAGGAAAAGTTAAAATTATTATTATTTTTGTATATTGTTTTGCGAACGACAAATAATTTTTGATAGTGGATCTCAAGAGGCTAATTGGTGGTACTTAATTGTGCATGTGTATTCTTTTTTGTGGTTAATATTATTGAAGTTGATCAAGTTAGAAAAATTATTTCAAGGTAACTCCTTTTCCCTTGATAAATTTAGATTAAATAAAAAAATCATTTCGAAATTAACATCGATATCAACATATTTAATTCCAAAGCATTGCTCGAAATTAATTATTATTCAACCGTCATGTTGAGCTATCTAGAATGGAGATGACACTATATGTATACATTAGTAAAATTACCTTTTAGGATTTAGCATGAAAATATTAATTATCTAGTATAAGTTATTTTAATCCATGTGCTTATAAACCATAGGAACGATAATTTCCATTTGTGAAAGTCCCTTTAACTGTTATAGTGATAAGCATCTTTATTTGAAATGTAACGTGAAAACTACTTTAAAGGTTTAAGCTATTTTAGCTCTAAGAAGGAAGAGGTCATATCCATGAATAATATCATACAGTATGTGAAAAGAATAGTTATATATAGCAAAAAAATGTTTTTTTACCTGTCCATGTTGTATTTTCGGATTCCATATATTTGATAATTATCTAGTGTATGCAACTACACCCTTTTTGGATCAGAAAACAACTGGCAAGCCATTGCATCAAACTTCCAAGAGGATAAGTTGAACAAAGTTATGATCGCGCTTCAGTTGTCCAATGCGTAGGTTTTGTGCAATGCTACAGTCATGTTAAGATAGATGAAACACAATGCCTGTATTTCATTTTTTATAATGAATTCGCATTTTAAGTTGCCACACTAATCTTCTTAGACTTTGTAAACATAAAATTTAATACACACACAGAGATATATACAATAATAAAAAAATAAAGTAGCCATAAAGTTACACAACCTCATAAAAACCTTTTGGTTTCCATAATTTATGTAATTTAAGTATTTTCCAAAGAAGAAACTAAAATAATTAATTGATTCACAATCAATTAATTATGCTATATTGGAAAGAAAGGGAAGGAAATATAGAGTGAATAATTTCTGTTGGAAGCAAATAAATCGATTAGTAATCAATTAAATAATCAATGCTGTTGTGACAAAATCGGAATGAGCGGAAGCGATTTATGATCAGGATCTAGTATTGCCTATTTGGATGCCAATGGAACTCAAATTCAATTATGCAATCACACAAATAAAATAAAGGGAATAAGAAATTGAAGATAACGTGGTTCGGATATAAGTATCCTACGTTCATGGAGACCTAATAACCCCTTTATTCAATCACTGGAGATTACAAGCCAATTATATGATTAGACAGTTACGAGATATGGATACTCTCCCTAATCATACACTCAATTGAAGAGATTACAAAATAGAGCATTCGAAATAGAAACCCAAATTTGATTTAGTTGGGGTTACTATTGATTACAATTATGAAAATCTGATTGATTCTCTAATCTCTTGATTAAGAAGATGATTAGGAGGCTATTTATACATGCATTAAAATGTAGGCAATCAATCATGTCAGAAGAATCCGTACCGTCAATGAAGAATAACCAAGTATTGAAAGTTCAAAACTTCCACTTCGACAAATGTATTAGTCAAAACCCTACAAAACAGAATAATTTCGTCTCAGACATCTGACACCACCCTTCAACAATCATATCATTCAAAACCCTACGAAACAGAATAATTCTATCTCAAGCGTCTGACCATTGGGGTCGGACATTTGGCTCATTTCTCAGGAAAAACTTCTTAGAAGGCTCAACGTCTGAAACTAGTGGTCAGACGTCTAGCAAAGATTTCGAGAATGTTTTCTAAACCTTATCAAATGTCTGACAGGTGATGTCAGACATCTGACCTCCTATGGGCAGCACACTCCTTTGCCACGTTGACTTCTTTTGATCTCCACTTCCTCCAATCGACTGCCGACTCCAATACAAAGCTCTACACCATATCTTCAATTTGAGTACTCTTCAATACATATTTGAATCGCATAAAAACAACATTCCACCTCGATTCAATATATGTAAGTCTAGTCATCAATCAACATAGGGATTATTGGGTCTAGCATCTCCTGGCGCTAAAGCAAACGAAATCAAATGGATCAAATTTGAACAATGCTCAAAATCGTCCTTAGGAAGTGACTTCGTCATCATATCTGAGGGGTTATCCAAAGTACCCACCTTCACCAACTTGATCTTACTTCATTCTTCCTCAAGCATAAGAAAGAATACTCTGACATCAATGTGCTTCGTCCGAGAACTGTAGGCCTAATTCTCTACTAGATGAATCACACTCTGATTATCTGAAAATATTTCCACTGTTCACTTCACCATCAAAAGATCATCCAACAACTGAATTAAACACAATCCCTCCTTAGTTGGTTCCACAATCAATATCAAATCGACATTGGTAGTCGACAAAGCTACTATAGATTGCTGCTTTGATCTTCATGAAATCGAGCATATGCCATGTATAAAAACATAGCCTGACATAGACTTCCATGCATCTCTATCCTCAACATAATCTGAATCACAGTAGCCTCTAAGAGAGATATCTCTATCCACTACACCATATAACAAGCCAGCCAAAGAAGTGTCACGAAGATATCTAAGAATTCACTTCACTGATTGCCAATGCTCCTTACCTGGGTTAGAGATATGTCGGCTCACCGCGCCCACTGCATGAGGCAAATCTGGTCTCGCACACATCGTTGCATACATAAGACTACCAATAGCATTAGAATAAGGTATATCAGCCATATACCTTTTATCTTCATCTTATGAAGGAGATAAGTCTTTTGACAACTAAAAATGAGAGCCTAATGGAGTGCTAACCGGTTTAGCTTTCTCCATACCAAATCGAGCAAGGTCCTTCCCGGTGTACCATGCCTAAGTGAGTCTCAACTCTCTCCGCTTTCTATCTCTGTATATCTCTATTTCCAAAATTCTTTATGCTTTTCCCAAATCCTTCATATCAAGCTTCTTTCTGAGCTCCGCTTTCAACTTCTTAATTTTAACCATACTTCGAGATGCAATCAACATATAAAAAAAGATATATCATATCACCATCTGACCTCCTGAAATCAACATACTGATCTTTGAAGCTTTTAGAGTATCCCTTTGAAAGCATAAACTTATCAAATCTCTAACACCATAGACTAGGAGACTGCTTCAGTCCTTATAGAGATTTGTTAGATTTACAAACATAATTTGGTCTGCTACTATCAATACACCCTTCCGGCTGCTTCAAATAAATCTTCTCATCCAAATCACCATGCAAGAATAAAATTTTGACATCTAGTTGCTCAA
Source organism: Allium cepa (assembly GCA_030765085.1). NCBI lineage: Eukaryota > Viridiplantae > Streptophyta > Magnoliopsida > Asparagales > Amaryllidaceae > Allium > Allium cepa. Next base: position 1,022,331,419 of record CM060931.1, on the reverse strand, counting down.
GTTCCATATCATAATAAGCAACTAATGCCAAACGAATACGAATGGATGTATCCCTTACAACTGGAGGAAAGATATCATGATACTCTATCCTTTGCTTTTGAACATACTCTTTTGCTATTAACCTTGCTTTGTATTTGAAAGTACCATTGCCGCCATCTTTCAATCTAAAGATCCACTTACATCAAATAGTTCACCAGTTGGTAGGAAGAGACACCAAATTCCAAGTATGATTTTTCTACAAAGATTCAATTTCCTCATCCACAGCAACTAACCAACTTGAACTGTCAACTGATGCAATAGCTTCTCTATAATCACTAGGCTCACTATGGATACATTCAATGCATATGCTACCATGTCATCGAAGTTAATGTCTTCGATACTCAATCCAACAAACTCATCAGGCCACTTAAGATTCTTTCTTTATCTGACAGGTCTAGTCATTGAATAAGCTCTACCTTAAGTCTAATCCCCTATACTAATTGTACTATCCTCATCAACCACGATGCTATCGTGAACACCATCTGAACCTCTATGAAAAGAATCTAAAGATGACCCGCCTTTTGTTTGGTATTCTGCATCTTACCTCACACTGTCATCGGATGAGGAAGGCCCCAACTTCAACATAACATTCTCATCGTCAAATGCCTGTTGATAATGATCTCCTTGCTAATAGGACACCACAACCTATATTCCTTCACCCCTCTTCTATAACTTAGAAAAATACACCTGCGAGCTCTAGGTTCCAGCTTTCCTCCGCTCTTATGTACATAAGCTGGGCAAACAAACACTCTGAGAAATGAATAGCAAACAGGCTCTCCTTTCTATACTTTCTTAGGGATTTTCATATCTGTGGCAGTAAAAGGTGTGCGGTTGATGAGGAAAGCCAACATAGATAAAGCTTCGGCTCGAAATCTCTTCTGCAACTAAGTAGTCAATATGAGGCAATGAGTTCTCTCTATATGTCCTATTCATTCTTTCCGCAAGTCCATTGGACCAAGGGTCGCCTAGTGTGTTGTTATGCCTCTTAATGCCTTCGGACTTACAATAATCGATGAATTCCTATGATACAAATTCACTTCTATTACCTGAATGGAGAACTTTCAACTTCTTCCCTGACAGCTTCTCGACCGCAGATTTCTACTTTCATAACCTGGTAAAGGTTTCGCTCTTTAAATGTAGGAAGTATACCCATACTTTATAAGAGAAATCATCTAAAAGTAAAAAGAAATATTTGGCTTCACCCAATGATGGATAAGGGGAGGGACCCCACACATCAGTGTGAACATACTCCAAAACAGCTTTTGCTTGACACTCTCCTGTACCAAAAGAAATCTTTATCAGCTTTCCAAGAACATTCTTCAGAAAAGTCAAGCTTTGAACGCTGAACTCCATCAATTAAACTTCGCTTTCTCAACTCATCCAAATCGCGTTCGCCGATATGACCCATCCACAAGTGCTACATTCTGGAAAAATCTAAATCAGCAGATAGCAACAGAAGCTGATTCACAACTACAGCATTGCCCTTCAATAGATAAAGATTTCCAACCTTAACACATTTCATAACAATCATAGGACTCTTCGATATCTTTGTTTTCTCCTCGTCAACTACAATCTTAAATCCAAGCTTGCTCAAAGCCCCAACAGAAATCAGGCTCCTTCTCAAATAAGGTACATGCCTAACATCGGTAATAGTACGATAAAACACCATTAAACATCATGACCTTCACACTACCAACACCAACCTTATAGCAAGAAGAATCATTGCTCATCAAAATTTCTCCTCCATCAATCTCACGGTAAGGGGTAAAGCAGTTCCTATTAGGTGCCATATGATAGCATATGCCAGAATCAGTCAATCATAAGTTGCTCTTTCCTGAAGAACCAGAAGCTGTAAATACATCAGTATCACTCTTTGTAACTGATTTCTTTATAGTAGATGTTGAAGCTTGCTTTGGGTATTTTCTACTTCCTTCGAGCTTGGGACATTGACCTATAAAGTGCTCCTATGTTTTACAATAATAGCAAGTCAATCGCTAAGGCCCCCTAGACCGAGACCTTGAATTACTTCGACATGCATCATTCTTTGACTTGCTTTAGGATCTACCTCTCTAAACATATAAGCTCTCTGTATCACTATCCAAACTAGTGCTTGCCAATTTACCTCTCAACACTTCATTATGAAGATCAGCCTTTATATCTAATAGGCTAATCTTACTGCGACCATATAACACAGAATTAACAAAAGGAATATACTCTTTAGGCAAAGAACATAAGTGGATCACTTGTCGAGCCTCATTAGTAATATCAACTTCTGTCGCTTTCAGGTTCATAATCAAAGTGACCAAAGCACCTATATGATCCATAAAATCGGCTTCATGCTTCATCTTATGCGAGTAGAGTTGTTGTCGAAGAATAATGTGATTGGTAGGGGACTTGTCTTGATATGTGTTTGATAATGCATCCCATAATTCCTTTGCTGTCTTTTTCTTAGAGAACTCTCGAAGAACTTCATCTGAAAGACTCAATTGGAGAGTTGTAAGGGATTCATCTTCCATCTTCTCCAAAACATCCGGTTCAATGTCATTCAATTTCTCAAGCACTGAAACAACCTTAAAAGTCTTCTCCTTATTCAACGTTGTCTCCATCTTCATCTTTCAAGTACCAAAATCTCATTTTTCATTAAAGCGTGGAACATCGTACATGACACCAGATCTACTAGTAGTAGCCATTAATACCCAAGCGAAACAATAACACTAGCTCCAATACCAAACTATCGTGACAAAATCGGATTGAGCGAAAGCGATTTATGATCAGGTTATGCTATTGCCTATTTGGATACCAATGGAACTCAAATAAAATTATGCAATCATAGAAACAAAATAATGGAAATAAGGGACACAGAAGAAAACGTGTTCGGATATAATTATCCTACATCCACGGAGACCCAACAACCAAGATTGTCAATTTGAGATTTATATCGTAAATCGTAAAGTTGATATTTCGAATCAAATCAGGATTTAAATCGTAAATCGTAGATTTCAATATTTTTATATCTGAATGTTAAGTACATACATGTAGATTACTATATTATATTAGTTTAAATTTTTTTATACACGTGCTAAATGTTATTTATAATTTATTTTTTTACAGGGTCAACAATATTGGATTTTGGAGGCGTTTTAGGAGTTCAACTGGAATTTGGAGGTGTCTTGGAAGTTCAATTGAAGCTTGGAGAAAAAATCTGTGTCACTTATTTAAAGAGAAAAGAACTAGTTCATTAATTGGATTAATTTGCGCACTCAAATGATATACAAAGAGAACATGATGAGATAATGTATTTCTTTTGGACATTTTGATTTCTTTTATAATAATTATCTTAATTAAGCATTGCTTTCATACAAAGAAAAGAACTTAAAAATAAATACAAAAGCAAATTTCAATTATTCATCATCACTTTTATTGTTATTCCCATCTTGATTTTCAGTTTCCATTTCTCATTATCAGTTGAGTAGCCATAATCATCCTTCTCTCCATCATCCTCTTCTTCAATTGAAACATTCTTTCCTTTTCCTTTATATTGAGTGTTTCTTGGATCTATATAAATATATATAAGTAAATGATATTAGTATTTTCGAAAGACATATTTTATAAAGTATTTTTCACTAACTTACTACACTTTTATTTTTGGAATCTTCCAGCTTGCTTCACCATCTTTAGTTTTAAAATATTCATGTACATCCATCAAGGTAATGTCAATCGGTAAAGCAGGATCATTTTTCTCACATATCCACTCATCATCGCTATCCATGCCAGATAGACATATCGGATCTAATCCATCATTGGACTTTCTTTTTTCATGCCTAAGTTCAAGTTGAAGATTGTACTTTACAAATACCAATGCATTAAGTCTCTTTTGTTCCAAACGGTTTCTACGTTTTGTGCGAATCTGAATCATAAAATAATTAAAAATGATGAATTAATATTAAAAAAATTATTATTTTTATATCTGATCAAAAGTGCTCCAATTACGTTCGCATTCAGTTGAACTACATGTCGAACTCAAAACGGTTATTGCAAGCTTCTGTAATTCAAGACAATCACCTCCATTGCTCTTCCACCACAAAGTTGTAAATTCAATGTGTGTGTATGTGTGTGTGTGTGTATATCTGTGTGTGTAATGTGTTAAATATTTAGTTTTAAGTCTTAAATAATAAGATGAATAATTTTGATAACAATACAAAAATCTCACCAGGTTGTTTAGTTTTAGGACTTTCAACAGCCATAGTTTTTCCAAACTCTCCTTCCGCCAATGAATATATGTTAAGTTTATCTATTTTTGCCCTTTCCTTTTTTGTTGGGACATTCTTTCTATAGTGTCATATGGTCCTTTTTTACCTCCAAATCCATAGTAAAGTTGTTATAACAACGATATTTTGTATTTAAGAACATTCCAGTCGCATGTAAAGGCCTACGGAGTTGTGCATTCCATCGCTTATTAATTATTTCCCACACTTCCTTGTATCTAGACTCTATATTTTGAAAATTCGATGCTATCTTTTCTTTGGCTCGGTCCATGGCTTCATAAATATAACCCAATGCGGGTTTTGCTTCACCATCTACTGGTCTTAGAACTTTGACTAATGGAATGGTACACTTCAAACAATACTTGATTACATCCCAAAAATCTTTTTTAGTTAAATTAATATCTTGAACTTCCTTTCCCACCAACTTTTTAGAAAATTGACTATCCTCCCATTCACTAGAAGCGAACATTTTCCTTAGACCCACAGGTTGTTCTAACACTCTTTTTAAAGTCAAATATTGGGTAGCAAATCTAGTTACCAACGGTCTAGTTAATTCCCTACCCTTTGTGTACTTCCGCATAAAATTTAAAAGCCATCTATGTTTATAAATAAATAGCGTTACATTTTTTGCATGTCCGACAATCTCAACGTGGGTAGGAAATTCACCAATATCTGTCAGTATTAAATCCAAACAATGTGCCGAACAAGGAGACCAAATTATTTGTCTATTTTCCCTCATCAACATTTCACCAACCTTGACATAAGCTGCAGCACTATCAGTAACGACTTGAACTACATGTTCTTTTCCGACTTCATCAACTACATTGATAAGTATATCATACATATTTTTAGCATTTTTTATAATTGAAGAGATGTCGATAGACTTCAAAAACACGATTCATTTGGGACTATTCATCAAAAAATCTGTGATGCTTCCATGCTTTTAATCAGTCCATCCATCTGACATAATCGAGCATCCCATCTTCTTCCACTCTACTTTATATCTCTCTATTTTTCCTTTAACGTTTTCAACTTCTTTCATTAGGAAAGTATTTCGGATTTCATGGTAGCTTGGAATCTTTAAACATTTTCCGTGAAGAGCGATACCCTCCGCCTTAATATTAAAAAAAGGACTCTTTACTAAATGAGAAGGCAAAGCATTGGCATAGAAATTTTGGAAAATTTTCAAGCAAACATCCTCTTTATCTTCTTCGTTCCACGTAGCATTTTTGAACTTCTAACATCAGAGTTTTATTAACATCAGCGCCCAAATTATCTGCATCATCATCATTATCATTTAAATTGCGTTTGCTTTTTTAATACGCTTTTGAATGATGCAGCTATTTCTTCCAATGCATTTAGGCATGCTTTTACATTTACAGCAGTTTGAGCAAGACGATGCTTCATTCTGTTAATACCGCCAGTTATAACTTTTGAACAGTAGTTACAACGTTTAACCTTTTTATCTTTTTCATTCATTGGTTTACAAAATAAAACAATTCAATTGCTACGTCTACTGTCATTAACTAAATTAATACAAATGTAGATTAACTAAATAAACTAATATACTAATATACGATAATGACTAAATTAATGCTAAATTCTCTTCTTACATTTGTAAAATACAAAATACAAATACAAATGGACTAAGTAAACATTTTGGTGGAATATAATGTATACCACCTAACCATGCACTAACAAACAAAAAGAATTAAATAATGCAACAGAAAAGGTGTGCATCTTGTAAATGGCTGCCATACTTATTTCATTGTTTGACCACTGTTGAGTGTTCAGTTTATTATATATAAAAAATATGAAAATATTTTTATATACCTGCACATTCTCCAAGTAATAAAATTAAACAATGAAAATAAGCCGTAGAAGTAAAAGAAAATGAAAGAAGTTGTTGTTCGAGTCGTTAAATCCATGAACAAAGAGAGACCTTGCATACCTTTCGAATAGAGAAAAGAATTTAGGGAGAAAGCTGAAAGCCAGAGAAAGAAAAGAAAAAAAATCTCTCTTACCTTCCAATCCGTGCAACATAAGTCAATTCCATCTTTCTTCATTTCTTTCTTTAATCTTTAGTTCTTTTCTTTTTTCCTCTCTCCGTCTTTAATTTTTCTATTTTTATTTTGGTATTGAGTTGGTTTTTGACAAGTGACTACTTAAGTAACAAATTCATTTATAGATTCAACTTTGAATATTTTTCCATTTTGATCTTTGGATTGATTAAATGTTACTACTTTGGTTTTGGATGCGACGATCAAAATAGAATTGTTAGCGTTTACCAGTTATCGAATTCGAATGGACGAATTTGGAAATTGAGGAACTGTCAATTCAAATTTTTTAAAGATATTTCATTCTAGGTTTAGATCATATGATTTTTATCAACTTCGATTTATTTTCCATTTTGAATCGTTGATGAAGCGATTCGATTCAAATCGCGATTTAAATCGTGCGATTTGACAACACTACCAACAACCCCTATTCAATCACCAGAGATTAGAAGCCAATTCTATGGTTAGAGAGTTACAAGATGTGAAGACTCTCTCTAATCACACACTCAATTAAAGAGATTGTGAAATAGAGCACTCGAAAGAGAAAACCCCAATTTGATATAACTAAGGCATCTATTGATTACAATTATTGAAAATCTGATTGATTCTCTAATCTGTTGATTGGGAAGATGATAAGGAGGCTATTTATAGATGCACTAATCACCCTAGTCCATCCGATCACTTCAAAAGAAACCATACATTCAATGAAGAAGAACCAAGTACTGAAAGTCCAAAACCACCCCTTCATAAACATATTGGCCAAAAACCTACAAAATAGAATTCATCTCAAACGTATGACCAATGGTGTCAGATGTCTGGCACATTTCTTGGGAAAAACTTCTAAGAAGGCTCAGACGTCTGATTGGTAAAGATTTCGAAATGTTTTCCTGAACCTTGTCAGACGTCTGATAGGTGATGTTGGATGTCTGATCTCCTATAGGCAGCACACTCCTTCTCCAACTACTTTTGATCTTCACTTCCTCCAATCGACTTCCAACTTATCCAATACAAAGCTCTACACCATATCTTCAATTCGAACACTCTTCATCACATATTTGAATCTCATAAAAACAAAAAATGCATATATAAATGAGGAAAGAAGCCTATCTATGAATTCATTGTTTTTTCAATATGAAGAAAGAAAAGATTATACGTGGAGACTCAATCAATTATGGAAAATTATGAAAATCAATATCACCATTATTTATTTATACTGAAATCAAATTATGAATATTTGGAAAATTTTCAAGACAATCTGAAAATTAAATTATTTAGTCTGCAAGTAATGCCTTTATCATTAAGTCTTTATATAAATGAAGACAGTTCACCTTCAAAGATATGTGAAAGAATCCTCCATCATTCTCTTCTATAATAAACCTTAATTTACATAATCAAATCAAATTAGAGATTTCAAGGGAAAATAGTCTTTGAAGATTTGATTATTCAATTAGTAATTATAGATTATGTAATGATCCGTAAATTTTAATGGTTTAAGTAACGTAATTAACTGAATTTTTCATGAAATTAAATAATAAAATTTGGCAGTGAAAATTTGATATTTGAGATTCATCTATTTAAGCATAGCAAATGGCAGATTTTCATCAAAAAATATGCACGTTAGCTCTGTTGTGTAATTTTCAATTTCAATTTAAAATATGATAAAAATAAAAAATTTCAAAATCAGATTTTTTTTATCAAAAATATAAATCATTTTCTCAATGAGACGTCATATTTCATTTCATAAAATTTGGACTTCTCTAACTCCGTTTATCTTATTTTCGGCAAATTAGCAGCATTTTTGGCAACAAATATTGCTTTTGATAGGATGATCATTTCGTTGATATCTGTGTGCCGTTCTTATCGTCTCATCATGCTGATTTTTATAGTATATTCAATTGTGCAATTCAGTGTCCAATACGCGGTGAAAACCGCGAAACGGTTAGCCGTATCGTTTCCGTTTGAAGTCTTTTGGTGTTCTGTGTCATTTCATAATCCACCATCAAGATAAATGGCCATTACCTTTAATAATTGCAGAAAATTAAGTCGTGACTTTTCCTATTCCAAAGATTGCTTTTATTCTCTGCTTTGTTCCTTGTATTCTCTCCTTCTCTCATTTTGATTTATGCTCTGATCTCTGTGAACAAAATTTATATATATAAACTTATATTTTATTCACCAAACCAAGCATGCTCGTTTTTCCTTCCTGCTCGTGACCCAATCACCAGATCACGGCCTCACCTGTCCCATCACATCCCAATCATCACCATGCCTGACATCTCCACATAGCCACCGTTAGCTTTTTTCTTTCACCTTAGGATCCATGCACGTCCATCCCTCACCAATGCCCGGTTCCAATTCGCATTGGCCTCATTCTCACGCAACACCAAACCACGCCGATAGCGCACAACCAAACTCCACCATCTACTCGAGAACCGCCACCATACCTATCCGTCAACATCTCCAAAACCGACGCTCCTATTTCTTTTTCTCGTCTGCCACCTTCCTTTGTCGTGACACAGCCTAGCGCCCATCTCACGTCCGCACTCGATCCCCTGAGCCGCCGCCACTTTCCCTAGCCATAGCTGACTCCTCCCCGAGTACTTCCACTTCTTATGTTTCTATTTCCACGTCTAAATATAATATGCATGTAGGTATTTATATATCTGAGCTATATGTTAATTTGCAGATTTTAAAGGGACAAAATTTTAAAGAATATATATGATGTGTATGTCGCAGAAGTTAGCGCACGCACACACTCACACATATTAGGGTATATAACTTTTATATCTATGTGTACTTGTACACACACACTATCATATATATCCACTGACCTATATATATACATATATATATATATAGGTCAGTGGATATATATGATAGTGTGTGTGTATATATAAGCGTATATAAATAAAATTTGATTCCTAGTTATATATATATATAACAAGTTATATATGCATCAAGTGTTTAAAGATTATTTTATTTACAATATGTCAGTGTATTCATATTTTGTGTTTAATGCATTTCAATGAAAATGTTTAATGTATTTATATATTATTTCGAAGTACTTATAATAATATGTTAAATAATAATGTAAGTTATATACACACACACACACATATATATATAAGTAAGTTATTTTATATATATATATATATATACATATATATATCATTAAAGAAGATTATATATATTTTGTAAGAATTGTATTTATTTAAATTTATACTATTATTTTTAAAATAGATTTTGTAGCAATTTTTGTATATAAATAATATGTTAAGAAAATTTAAAATTTATTTTAATTTATGTTATAAATTTGTAATAATTCTATATCTGATATGTTTAAAATATATACTTGGTCCATCGAATCTAAATTCATCTTGCTTGGTTTCTCGGTTGTCCAGATTTACAGCAACATATCTAGCTTTGTCTCTATGTCATTTGCATTTCCGTGTGCATATCCTAGTCCGTTGCTTCTCATTATTCATGTTTATCGTGTCGTGCTTTGGAATTTGTGCTTGGATTCATCGCGTCTTGTTCTTCTTATTTCTCTAGCCTCGAAAGGTGAGCGATCACTCACAATTAACATTCTTATATTGATTTCACATGAAACCATAATTGAAATATGCTATTAAATTTGCATTGTTAGTTATTTAATTTTTAAATATGATATGCCATTAGACGTTATCTGCAATTGTTTACCGATGACATATGACACCATAACCTGTTGTACATATAGTATATTTAAATTTGTTACTGATGGTATATCCCTGTTGTTGATATATTATATTATTATCATATTTGTTCGTACTCTGCAAGTTCTCTGTTAGTTTAGAAATTCTCTATGGGTTGAAATGATACATCCCGAACGATCTTATTGATTAGCGAAAAATCATTATGGGTTGAAATGATAAACCCGAGCGACATTGGTGTTGAAATTTGGGGATTGCGGGTTGAAATGATATATACCCACAAATATTAGTTTATTGCGGATTAAAATGATAATTATCTGTATCACTTGACCATTGGATAGAAAATTACATACGGACACCGTTGGTCTATTTTGAAAAAATGATTGCCAAATTTTTGAAAGGAACTATATGGTTTTAATAAATATTGATTTTTAAAATAATATAAAGGTTTTATTTTAATATATGAGTAGACCTTAGATTTTAAATTTATATATGTTTGAAAATTTTAAAATTATAAATTATGTTTGAAAACGTAAATTATAAAATCTTACTTATAACTATATTATTTTTAAGATATATAAAATAGATTTAAAAGAGATTTAAATAAAAGGGTTTGATTTAATTTAATAAAATTTAACTTAATATATACATATATATATAATATGTGTTAAGTATTTATTTAAATTTATATTGATATTTTAAATAGATTTTGGAACAAATTTAATAAAATATGGTTGGCCAGATAAATTGAAACTGATTTGAAATATTATTTGTTTAAGAATAGGATATAAATAAGAAATACTTATTAATTTTGAGATTTTAAAATATATGATTTATAACTTTATAACTTTATTTTGATTTAGGTGATTAAATAAATATATTCACAATTTAAATAAAATATGTAATTGAATATTTAAATTTGATTCAAGTCTGATTTTGAGATTTTATTTAAATATTTATAAAATGTGATCAAGTGAATAAGTTCAAATTAAATATAGTTGAATTTGAATATTTCATATTGATAAAATTGGTAACTTGAGATTTTATTGAAATTGATTAAGTGAATATTTCAAATTTAAATAGAATTAAAATTGAATTTATGAAATATAAATGGAATTATCAAAATTAAGTTATTGTAAATGTATGAATAATAAAACTTTGAAACCTATTGAATTAGAAGTGGTTTACATTTGTAATTTATACCTGGATTTGAAATCGATATAAAATAAAAGTGGTTTAATGACAATTTGAAATGATTTGTGAAATTGGAAGAAACAATTCTAATTATAAACTATTTTGATATATAAACTATTTTATCTATAACCTATTTTAAGTGTAAACTGTTTTAATTTATAACTATTTTGATATATATACTATTTTCAATATTTAAACTGTTAAGCTGGAAAGTGATATGATTTCGGAAGTGAATACGATTGCGAAAGTGATATGATTTTGAAATGAATATGATAATTTGATATGAAGTATAAACCGTTTGAAATATAAATGACCACTGTGTGAAATAAACAGTTGGTTGTTAAAGAGACCGGGATCGGATATTGTCATACTCTCTCCCAATGCCGAAAACCACTTTAACAACCGTGTACGTGGTGGACATTCTAGAACGATGTGGAATGGTTTGGAGATGATTCTGTATGAGTTATTAACACAGCCCCGACTCCCATGAGTCAGCTTGATGTGGCTAAAACAGGAGGTACACCGGGCCAAATGAGGTCGCTCCTCCTGTCGGGTACATTTCTTCGATACCGTTCTATTACTTTATGATTTGATTGGGTGCAACTTTAATTTTGAGAGTGTGTCTCATGGTGGGCAGTAGCAGATTCTATGCGTTACCACTAGTCTGGATCTGCAAAACAGTAGAATCCTACTCTAGGCATTGCCTCGAATGCCTTGTCACATGACTTATCGTGCCCTCCATGAGTTTTTTTGTACCGTACCTATGGAGTGCCCTTTGGGTAAACCATCGGTTTGGTGGACCTTACGGTACTGTATAGACTACGGAAATATATAAAATGTGTTAAGAGGGATATGGGTAACGCCTTAACGCTACTTTAATACTTTACTTTACTTTACCAATATACATAATATAATAGCATATATTACTACATAGTAGATAGATCCATGGATCCTTAGAGGATGGAAATCCCTAACATCCTTTAAGTTATTGTATTTCAATTGACATTTCACTTGAGTTGAATTTACTGGTATAAGAATGTTAATCCTGACTCGAACGTTTTGTGTTTTACTTTATGCTCGGGTCAGACTGAGTGTCACAATATTTAAGATTCACCTTTGGGAGATTGGAGCTTTGTTTGAAGATCTATCTATCTAGCTTTCGGTTATTTCAATTTATTACAGCCATTTATGTTCAGACTTGTCACTTGCTTATATATTAGAGATTCATTTGTCTTTGAGATTCTGTTGTATTTTGTTTTAGACTCTGATGCTTTATAGTAGGTTTATGAACTACTATTTATCTATTCCGCTGCTTATTGTTGTAATACTTCGTGTCTGTGATTCTGTGATTGATTTATTTACTGTATATGCTAAGTTTTTGAAAATATAAATTAACAAAATCTGTATTTTTGAGCAATTCAAGTATGACATGACTGGATGATTGTCGATTTGAACGGCACGAATAATAGATCGTTATAGATTAGTCTCTCCACATTGCTACCCATGTTTTTTGTAACCTCTATTTTTTACTCTCTTTTATTGATAAAATGAAGAACAGTTGTTGCATCCATGGACATAGGAAATTTGGCCGTACTATGTTAAATCTCTGTGTTTTATTTTTTTTTTTCATTTTTCTTTATTTGGTTATTATTGTTCATTGATATGTGTTCACCAGAGAAATTATGAGTTATGCATAATGTGTTATATTTACCAAAACATGTTTATGGATCGTTGCTAATATTATACTAACCAAACTTTGATGAGCTATTCATAGAGATGGCCGGTTCTAGCTTATCCAGTTTAAAGCGAATGTTTGATGTTTTATTACATCATTTGCATGTGGTTTTTTGATGATTTTATTTTCTTTCATTTTTCAATAGCAAGCACTTTTTGCTCAAATGAAACCTAAGTTGTTATCAGAGTGAAAAAGTAATTTTATTACTATTATTTTGCGAACTTGATATTCGAGATTATCTTAAAAACTTAAGTTAGTATTCTATCACTTTATCTTTTTTGGTAGACTATTAGGACTGTTAGATGTTACTTCAATTTCAAATGGTAATGCTGCTAAACTCTGTAGTTTTTGAATTTTAATTGACTTTCAAAGAAAGCATACAAGTTGCATGGAAAGTAAAAAATAGTATGAGGTTTAGTAGTTTTCAAATAATTAAAATTTTAAATGATGCACCAACTTAGAGAGTCTACCTTGTAATCTATATCTTGCGAATAACATGAACCCTAAAATCTAGAATTACACGATTATCACATATGTAATGAATCAATAAAACATACCTCCAGACATCTCGTATATGAATCAGCAATGGTTGTTGTCGAAAGCTGTTTCAATGGATAACGGAAATGGTTTCTCTCTCTTTTCCTATATCTTTTTTATGTGTTTTTTTATATCCTTTGCGATGGGCAAAGGTTAATATTTATAGGTAGAGAGAGGACCAAATTTCTAGATTTGTAGACTTAGTCTTGATCGTCCATCAAGATTAAGATGAGAGAAATTAAAGCTCTAGATTATAATTGTTTTATTGATTAGCATATTAATAGGAAAACCCTTTAGATTCTACTGACCACAAAATGAGGAAGGAAACGTTTGAGGAAGGAAACGGTCAAATTTCCTTACAAAATAAGGAAGGAAATCCATTAATGTTTTCGTATTAATTTCCTTACAAAACGGTCAAATTTCCTTACAGTCTCCCACTTGGTCAATAGTAAAATCCATTAATGTTTTTGTATTAAGGTCATAAGGTGCGCATGATATGCTGAACTTTTCTTTAGTCAGTTATCATAAGTGTCTTGGCTAATCTAGTGGTCAATGAAAGTCATGACGTGTACATGTTATTTTGCAACATGCTTACTTCCGTGTACTATGACATTGACAACTTTCATAACTAGACCGTAGAAGAGCATAACTTAATGGTCACATAATGTCCTGAAGCAAAAGACTGTTTTTGTTATCATTTATCTAAATATAAATGTGTACACATTAAAAAACAGAAATAAAAGATGTCCAAAAATTATTAAGAGCTCAATAATTGTTATGTCTAGCTAAGTACAAAATAAATGGCATCATAAGAAGATAATTAGGAACTATCTGCAAGACCCATGCCATCAGTCTGTCCCTGAAAGGTCTTTGGAGGTAGTCCTTTCGTGAATATGTCTACCACTTGTAAGTCTGTATTTAATGATTCAACAACAATTTTCTTTAGTCTAACATCTTGCTTCAGTAGTAGGTATTTCAGGTCCATGCATTTGGAACCTTTGGTTATCCTATCATGCTTGGAGAAAAAGGTTGCATCTTCATTGTTGAAGTAGACAGTTAGTGGCTTAGAGATAAAACTTAAAGTGCCAATAGTGAGACAAAATTACGCAGCCATGTTCACTGAATTGAAGCCTCATAACATGCTACGTATTCAGCCATCATGGTGGATCCGAAAAGCATCTCAGATTTCTGGCTTCTCCATGATATTGCACCTCCACATAAGAGGTACACATAGCCAAGAGTGCAGACCCTAGTGTCAGGACATCCAGCAAGTTCTGAATCAGAATAACCAGTTACCTATAGGTAACTTGGTTTTCTATAGGTGAACATGTAATTCCTTGTTCCCTTTAGGTATCTCAGTACCTTCTTTGCAGCGTTCCAATGAGCGATTCCTGGGTTACTATGAAATCTACCCAGCATACCAACTGCATGACTGATATCAAGTCTTGTACAGACCTGTGAATACATCAAACTCCCTACAAGAGATGCATAAGGATATTTGGTCATTTCTTCTCGTTCCATAGGAGTCCTTGTGCACTGCTCAAGGACAAGTTGTCTCCTTTCTGTAGTGGGACAGGACTAGAGGAACAATTCGTCATGTCAAATCTCTCAAGAATTTTGTCAAATATGCTTTTTGAGACAATCCTAGAATTCCTTGTGATATATCACGGAATATTTCTATTCCTATCACATAGGAAGCCTCACCTATATCTTTCATTTTAAAGTTCGTTGAGAGATAATCCTTGGTTTCACTTAATAAACGAAGGTTGCTGCTAGCTAATAAAATGTCATCAACATACAGAATCAAAAATACGAACTTGCTCCCACTGAGCTTAAGGTATATACAAGGGTCAACTATATTTTTTGTGAAATCGAAAGAGGTAATGATTTCATGAAACTTTAGATACCATTGTATAAAAGCTTGTTTCGGTCCATATATTGATTTCTTAAGTTTGCAGACCATGCCTTCCTGTCCTTCAATTATGTAGCCTTAGGTTGACGCACGTAGACTTCTTCTTCCAAGTCTCCATTTAGAAAGGCTATTTTCACATTCATTTGATGTAACTCGAGATCATAATTGGCTACTATTGCCATAATACTTCTAAGAGAACCTTTCCTAGAAACAGGAGCAAAAGTTTCATTATAGTCAATGCCTTCTTTCTGATAAAAACCTTTGAAAACAAGTCTGGCTTTATATCGTTCAATTTTACCATTGCAGTCACGTTTGGTCTTGAAGACCCACTTAAAACCGACTGCTTTATGTCCTTGTGGCAATTGAACGATTTTCCAAACTTGATTATTATCCATAGATTTCAGTTCATCTTTCATGGCATCAATCCATTTAATAGAATCAACATCCTTAATGGCTTGTGAATAAGAAATTGGGTCCGTAGTTCCATCAGATTCTATTAGATAAAGCATATAATCATCAGGAATAGCTGATCTTCTTTGTCTTTGAGATCTTCTTAATGCTATTTCCTATGGTACTTCGTCAACATGATGATTGGTGATAATTTCATTATGGAGTTGTTGATCATTTATTGGGTTTTCCTCATTATGAACAGGTTCAACAATGGGATAATTCCCAATATCTTTCGAAATAGAGGGTAAGATAACGGGTACCCTTATTTCATGAATGACCCCTTCTTATTATTTTGTACTCTCACTGATTTGACAATTCTCATAGAATTTGGCATTGTCGGTTTCAACAATTCTTGTACTATGGTTTAGGACAATAAAATCTATATCCTTAGATTTTTCTGGGTAACCTATAAAGTAACCACTGACTATCTCAAAATCCAATTTCTTTTCATTTGAATTGTACATTCTAGCTTCAGCTGGGCAACCCCAAATTTGGAGATGTCTTAAACCAGGTTTCATCCTTTCCAAAGTTCAAAAGGAGTCTTTGGAACGGTCTTACTTGGAACTCTATTTAAGATGTAGACAGCTGTTCGTAATGCATCCACCCATAATGATATAGGTAAATTTGCATGACTCATCATGGATCTAACCATTTCCATGTATGTACGATTTCCCCTTTCAACTACACCATTCTGCTATGGAGATCCAGGCGTTGTCTATTGTGCAGCAATTCCAAGTTTTTGAAGAAGTCTAGCAAAAGGTCCAGGATGTTATCTCATTTCATCATACCTTTCATAGAATTCACCATCCCTATCTGTTCTAATGATTTTCACTTTTCTTTCTAATTGCCTTTCGACTTCAATAATGAACATTTGTACAGCATCCACTGAGTGAGATTTTTCATGCAACAGATAAAAATAGCAATAACGTGAAAAATCATCAATAAAAGTGATGAAATATTTCTCTCCTCCAAAAGTTGGAACATCAAAAGGCCCACAAATATCTGTATGTATTATTTCAAGAAGTTGTGTACTTTTTGTGGCTCCTTTCATTGTGTTTTTTATTGTTTTTCCTCTAATCCAACAACACATGCTGTAATGTTAGCGAAGTCTAGGTCCGATAGGACACCATCTTTCACTAACCTCTTGATTCTTTCACTAGATATATGACCCAGTTTTTTATGACACAAGAAGTAAGAATCATTCTTGGATGACTTTCCTTTAGTTTCTTTTCTACGCAAGGTGAGTTGGATTTCAGCATTTTGTTTAAGATGAAGTTTATAAGGTCCATCAATTAATATTCCAGAACCAACAAGACTAGAATTTTTAAATAAACTAAAATTTCCATTTCCAACTTCAAAAGAATATCCAAATTTATCAAGTACACTTACAGAAATCAAATTACGGAAAATAGACGGAACATAAAGATTTTGACATAAATCTAACTGATAACCGCTATATAAAATAAGACGAAAAGTTCCAATAGCTTCAATTTGAGCCTTATCTTTATTCCCCATTGTAATATACCAAAATTTCAAGGAGTTTAAAATGGTGATAATCTCTTAATTTAAATTATTTGAAATTGATAAAATTGTTATTTTCAAAAATAAATAACCAAGTAATAATAATATAATGTCTTAATTATGGTTATAGATTGGTTTTAAAATAAGAATAATTATTTTGTTTGTGTAAATAAATTCTAAATTGACTTATTGTTTTCAAAGTTAATAAGTGTGTTTAAATATATATATATATATATATATATATATATCTGTGTATTTAAATTGACTTTAAATAGGATAAATTATTTATAAATAATAATGAGCTTATTTAAAAATTGATATTGATATTTATTTGAATTGATTTTAGATTTGGATTTTTAAATTGACTTTGAAATGAATATAAATTTGAATTTAAGGGAATATGCATGCATCTTAAAATAAAAATAATAATATAGTTTGGATTTAAAATATATAGATAATGTTTTTATTTAAAAATAAGATTTGTCTTATATTTTTCTCTTTAAAGAAATTTATTGATAGAAATTTGGATATGTATTTATTTAATAGGAATAAATACAAGGGCTTTTTGAAATAGCATTTAAAAATGAGTTTAAATTATTATATATGATTTTTATCTAAATTATAATGGGTTCATAATTTATTTTCTTTTAAAGATTGTATTTATATAAATTTAGTAAACATTTATAAATTTATAAATGTATTTGTTTATTAGGAATTTAATTAGAAAAGCATTTATAAATTAAGAAAACATATTAGTTAATTAGGAAATTAATTTAAAAAGCCTTGAAAATCATTTATAAATAACATAGAAATAAATTAGGACAAGTGTTAAGTTATAAATCTCTTAGATAACAAGTGTTAACATATTAATCTAAGTTAAAGACAAGTGTCACATTATTTTAAATTTTCTTTTAATTTTAAGAAAAATTAAAATTAGCCTATATAAACCCTATCTTCTCTTCATTTTCTTTTTCTTTAAAATCTATGTTCATTTCTAAAAGAAAACTAGAATTTTCCATGCAATCTTCACTTGTTCAAAACCTGAAATGCAAGAACCCTTCTCAGTTCAAAACCTGTAAATTCATTTCCCAGAATTAAACACAAACCTGTCAACTGTTCCTCAAAATAAAGCTTGCAATCAAATTACCAAAACCTGAAATCAAGTGCAAATCAAATCTGAAAAATTTATTTTCCTGTAACCTCCTTATACCAAATCTACAAAGCTTATAAACACTCCTCAAAACATTAATCCCCGTTAACAAATCAAGTATGTAAACATCCTTCAAGAGTGCATGCAAGTAAATCTGGGTCAAAGCAAAAAAGTTTTCAAAGTTTCCAGAGGCAGCAACCTGTATTTCAGTTTCTAGAAAACAAATCTGAAAGAAAATTCAGTTTAAAGGCTTCCAGTTTTTTTCAAAGCTCTTCATCTCTTTAATTGGTGAGTAAACATTCAAATTTAAAAGCTTAAGTAACAAGTATATATGTTTCATGAGAATATTGTTTTGATGATTGCCTTGCTATCTGTACATATGTGAGCCTGTGTGTGTTTTTAGTTGATCATCTCTGTGATTAGTATGCCTCTATACTGTATACCGTGGCATGAAATATTTTAAAATTTGATTCAAATGAAAAATATTTAAAGTGAACTCTTGAAGTAAGTGCGAAAATATGAACGCATGTTGTTTTACTTTGAATATATAAATGATTTTAAACCTGGGAACATATGTAATTCATTTGTTTATATCAGTGATTCCCTGTTCATTTGTTACAGAGTGTAAGTGATAATTTAGAAAAAAGAATAATTCAAAAATCTTTTTATTTAGCCGCTGTTAGGACCTGAATTTAAAACAAAATAGTTTTGTTAGATCATAATCTAAGTACCAAAAATAAATTCAAGTATTTTAAAGGTTTGAATTATGTTTGATTTTGTAAAGTACAGTGGTGATGTTAAAAATCATATTATCAAATGTTGTAATTCATTGTTTTAGGATTTATAACTTGAATCTATGTGGCAAATTATGATTTTTAAAACTAAAACCGAAATTTTTAAGATTGCATTGGACATGCAATTTGGGTTTAACTAGATTTGGGTGTTTGGACCACCGTTGGCAATCAAGAAGGAGATGGGTCTTGAATTTTCTTCTGGAGATAGAAGAAGTAGTGGGGTGTTCAGGAAAAATGCCCGAAGTTGTTCACGATTATCAAGACGACAAGGGGAAGGGAATTTATGATTTAACCCTAGTTTTGGTCGATCGTGCAAAAGAGGGGACTGCGTCATTTCCATTGCATCGAGTAGCTTGGGATTTGGAAGGAGGCTGCGTGAATGAGTGATGGAGGTGTGGCCGGAATCTGAGGGTGCTCTAGTGATCGGCGACGTGGAAGCGGGGTGTTTTCAGGTAGAGGTTTTGGGTTCAAGTTCATCTGAGAAGCTCGAATTTGTTTTGGGTTCTGTAGTGACGAAGGGATGGTCGGGATCGATTACAGTGTGTGTCGCTGACGTGTGAGAGGTGCTGAAGTTGGTCGCGGCGGCATCAATCGCCGGTGCACTTGCACAGGCAGGGGTGTGTCAGTGGGTTGTGTTAGTTTTACGAAGTGGATTTGTCTCGGGTTGTAACTCGAGATTTTGGCAAGATCGCTCGAGTTTGAACTCGAGTAATGCCGAGTAATTTTTAATCTTATAGCGGTTTTCTTTTGTTTACAAGTTTTATAAATTTAAAATTTTAACTAAAAAACTTAAATTAAGTTTTGAAATGGAAGAAGGGGAGAAGAGGAACTCGGATGTTTCTCAAGTTTTGATCGGGTTAGACCCAAAGTTTGATTAAAGAAAATTTTAAAAAATGTTTAAAGGATTTATTTTTTTAAACAGGTTTAAATTTTAAATAAAGTATGTTTTGAATTTTGGGTATGAATCTTGTTTTTAAATTTATTTTTGATGAATGCTTCCTTAACATCGTTTTATGAAGTTGAACTTTATTTAATTTAAATTTTGTTAAATCAAGTTAAAGTATTTTAAAACTTTAATAGAAATGGAATTATAAAGATTTTATAAAAAGCAAATTTATTGGTTTAAATTTAAAACTTGATTTAAAACCCTTACTTGATGATATTTTGAAGTATTTGAAGGAAGTTGTGATTTGTAGACTTTAAATTATTATGTTGATAATTTGATTAAGTAAAGTAAAATTTTTAAGTAAATTGTTTTAATAAGCATAATTAAGATAAGGTTTTATCTCAAGATAATTATGTTAAATAATTTGAGATTAATTAAGTTAGTTAAGAAGTTTGAGTGTAATTAATTAACTTAATTAATCAAATATAAAAGGGTTAATTAAGTAATTAATTAAGGATAATTATTAATTTAATTAATTAATAATTATGATGGATTAATTAATGATTAGAGATTAATTAATTTGTAATTATTAATTAATTAATTAATTAAGGGATAATTAAACTAGTAATTAAGAAACACTTAATAAAGTTTTATCAAGTGATAATTGGGTTTTCTTGATTAATAATTAAGAGGTTATTAATCTATAATGCAAGTTAATTTAAATTAATTAACTATTATTAAAGGTTAATTAATTGTAATTAAGGATTGACTAATTGATAATTATGGATTAATTAATTTGTAATTAAGTTTGTTAATTAATAATTAAGTTTTATTAATTAATGATTAAGAGATAACAAATTAGTTAATTAAGGTTAATTAATTAATTATAAAAGTAATTAGGGATGATTACTTAGTATTAAAGGATTGATTAATAATTAAGGTTTATTAATTAATAGTTGAAGGATAATTAACCTGTAATTAATGATTAATTTGGTTAAAGAGTAATTAAGGGATGAATTACTCGATTATGATTTATGAGGTAATTGTGATCAAGTTAAGTTAATTAATTTGTTAATTAATTAAAGATAGGCACATGGTAATTGATTAAGTATGCTTACTTAATGAGATTTGATAAGAGTAATTACTTAAGATACGTAATTGATGAATAAATTACAGGAGGTAATTGAGATAAGGAAAATTACTTAATGGGAAGTAATTTTAAATGGATAATTACTTGGTAAAGTAATTAAGGATTTATTACTTGGCGTAATAAATCAAAGGTTTCATAAATATAACTAAAAGTAATTAAGAGTAATTTATTACTGTTTATAACTATTAAAGTTAATTTAATTAATTTAAGCATGATTAATTAATGTAATTAATTAAGCAATAATGTAATTAATTATAGTTAATTAATTAATGGAAGTAATTAATTAAGGTTCATTAATTAATATAATTAATAAGAATAATTAAGGATTAATTACTTAATTAAGAGATAATTAATCAAGGTTGATTAATTAAGATGATGATTAATTAATTGGTTTAATTAATGGATAAGTAAGCAAGGTTTATTATGATGAAAGTAATTAATTTAATTAATTTTAAATTAATTAAGAGATGAAGTAATTAATTTAATTCATTTTAAATTAATTATAAATGGTGTGATTTATAGATCATTGCTTATGGATGGCTGATTTATATTGAATGGCTTAGTTGCTTGATATCTCTGATGAGATATGTGTGATATATGATATGGATGCTTTGGTTGCATTGAGATGATAGTATAAGTTATCTATTTGTGATGATAACATGAATTATCTGTTGTGATGATAATGTAGATTATCTGTTGTGATATTGTGAATTATCTATGTGTATATAGATAGTTGAATTGAATTGTTTAACCTTAAACAACTTGGACCTAAAAGATACGTTTTGGATTTCGATGAGACCGGGATCGGGTTTCCATTTTGGATATCCGAAAACCACATCGATCCAAATTAACGATAGGCCGTGAATATCAAGTGCAGATGAAGATTCAGAGTGCAAGGGTTACTGTCGTTAACTCTGAGGGTGATTCCAAAATGAGGGTAACGAGATAATGCATTTGGTTTCGTTCAAACCCGAAACGAACTTGTATGGATTGAATGCTTTCAGAACATCGTCAGGTGGACGATGAGCATTCTAAGTGATGTGTTCACTAAAAGTAATGTAGCCTTAAGCCTCATCAACCGGGAATGGCTAAAACAGGGGAGGTGCAGCAAGGTTAAGTGGGTCATGTCCAAGTAGGACGAGATTTTTCCCTGTCTAGAGGTCCCTTTTTAGTCGGCTGTGTGGGCGGTTGCTAGCTACAACCGTAGGGTTGTCTTTATCGGAACTGTTCAGTAAGGAATGGTTCCGGCCTTGTGTTACAGGGGGATTGGGAGTGATCCTCAGTACGGTGATCTAGACCACATACTGTGACGGGCGGTACCCCGGTAGCCCTGCCATTGTATGGAATCCAAAAATCCAATAAGTGCCATCGAATTCGATTGTATTACCCACTTTTGTGGCTAGTAGCTGAAATTTAATAAATGTAACAATTTCGGCTATTTCATATTTATTTGAAAACCCTAGACCTATTATAATATCACTGGATTTACTATCAAATGTTTTGGTTAGCGTAAGGTAAAAACTTTCCCATGTTTATGTGTAGAGAGTCTTACGTGATACCTTTTCTTTCAAAAGGTTTTCAAAGTTAAGCAACTTTAACCGTTTACTCATACCAGACCCATGTCTGACCCGGAGTTTATTTTATTTTTCTTAAACTCTTGGGTACTCAAATTTTTACAAGTAGCCAGGGGATTCAGGTTGGCTTGACGAATTCTGGAGGAGCAATGGAGCAGGAGGCTTCTGCGTATAGATATATAGTATTCCGCTGTGTGTTCTCTGAGTCGTTTGTCTGTGTTGTATATTGAGTTGTATAACTAGACAGGTGTTTATAACTGTCTAGTATGTGTTGTTTTAGCTATGTATCTCTAATGTATATGATACTATGTAATATATTATGTAATTAATATAATTTATTCGTTCCGCTGTTTAGATTCTGATGTTGTTTCTTTCTTTCTTCTCTGTCTTTTATCTTTTCTATCCCTTTCTTTCTTAAAAATGATGTGTCTTTCTATGGAGAGAAAGACGGGTCGTTTCACTTGGTATCAGAGCATAGGTTGAGCAAATACCTAGGCTCTGTAGTGGTGTCTTTCTTGAGAGGGCGTACTTGTAATATATATATATATATATATATATATATATATATATATATATATATATTTCTACCTATCCGTTGGGTTACCTATTCGGGTTTTCCAACATAAGTTATAAAGGTAGATAGGGTAGTGGTGTGTAGCACGTCTACCAATGGTTGGAATTTGAATGTTTGAGATTGAAAGTGTATTTGTCGAGACTGTAGACCTAATACCGTCTCGAGTAATCTTTGCAGTTTGGTGTAAGGATTTCATTGATCTCTGAAGGAAACCTGTTAAGGTTCGGAGTTCATCTTTGAAGTGTAAGTTTGATCGCGCTCGTGTGAGCGGATTTATGAGAATTGGATCTGTCGGTTAGGCAGAAGCAAGTGATGGTATCTTGGCAACCTCAGGAAGTAGTAGCTGCGTGATGAGATGCAGTGACTATGGATATCTCCGAAGATGTTTTCTTTCGGAGCAAGTTTAAGGAAGTGTGTTGTCTGCTTCGGGGTTGTAGCTGAGTTCAGCAGGATGTATGTGTTTAGTTGGGTGTCCGAGTTTCTCAAAGAGCTTTGGATAAGAAGTCTTTGGCATCTGTGTTAGCAGTGCAGCTCGGGAGTGTTCTGTGTTCCAGTAGGAAGATCTTTTTGGCTTAGCAGTTCCTAGAGGTGGAATTCAGAAGCAGCAGAGAGGACTTGTTTCTTCGATGGATTAGTTGCTCGAGGATAAACTGTTCTAATTAGTGAAAAGAGAACAATATCTTTATAAATTTAGGTTGGGTTGATTGCAAAAGTGACTTGCGATAGTTGGGTGATTATCTTAGATAATCTTTTGCTTGGATCTGTGGCATTTCTGAAGGATGTAGGAGTTATGGAGTTGTCGAAGATTTTTCGGATATATCTTCAGGAAAGTTAGATATTTGCCCGCATTGGAGATTGAGTTCTGAATCGACTTGATGACATGAGTGATACCGGTGATTCAGCTGGGTAGAAGGATGTCTCCTAGGTTGATTGTTTGGTGAAGCAGCTCTGTATTTCTTGGAACTTCCGTTGAACCTTATTTCCAAGATGTGCTGTCTAGTCTGTGCTTGTGTTCATCGACGGCATTCTCGTCTGCTCCAGATCAGAGTTGTGCAGCGGAAGCAAGGTGGCTGTTGTTCTTGAGTAGAAGCAACTGGAAGTTGCAGTGTTTTGGATTAGAGAGTTTCTACTGAAATTTTTTCAGGATCTGAGGCAAGTTGGCGAGTGATTCTGTTCTGTCTTTTCCGGATGGGAGAAGTTGTTTTCTACTGTTGATAGTAAAGTTTGATTTTGATTTTGGGTAGATCTTGTGAGGATCGGTTTATTGAGTTGTTTTGATCCAGTTTGTTTATAGAAGCATCAGCGAAGGTTGAGCGGATCAGGAAGGATCTGTAGGCAGCCCGGATCATCCGAAAAGTTTTGAGGTTAAGAAACGAAAGAATTTGGAATTCGAAGTTGGAGGCTTCGATGTTGTTGAGGTTTTCTCTGGTAAAGGGAGCAATAAGATTTGGTGAAATTATGAGGTGAGCTCCGACGTATATTGGATTCTTCTGAGTTTTTGTAAAGATCAGTGCTTTGGTCTGAAGAGTTGAATTGCCAGTTTGGAAGACTGGAATTCAAAATATTTCACGTGTCTCTGAGGGAGTACGTGTTTGGTCCATCACGGGTTTTGAGACCAGTAGATCTGTGAAGGATTTAATTGTTGATCAGACTGTCTGTGGTCTGGTATCTTGTGCATATTATAGATCTAAATGAGTAGGAGTCCAGTAGCTTTGCAGTATGGCTAGTTTGGATTTAGTAGAGTGAGTATACCTATGTCTGTACTTGGGAAACTCAAGATAATTTTAGGAAGTTTATCCGGATCTATGTCCGGATAGCTAGTGTTGTTTATTTAATTGAATTGGTTGTTTGAATGAAATTGTTTGTTTGATTGATAGTGTATGGCTGATATGTATGTTTGAATTGGATGAAATAAAATAAAACTTTGGATTATCTTTGTTTTAAATTTTGAGGACGAAATTCTTTTAAGGGGGAAGGAATGTAATATCCCGAATTTCAAGGAGTTTAAAATGTTGATAATCTCTTAATTTAAATTATTTGAAATTGATAAAATTGTTATTTTCAAAAATAAATAACCAAGTAATAATAATATAATGTCTTAATTATGGTTATAGATTGGTTTTAAAATAAGAATAATTATTTTGTTTGTGTAAATAAATTCTAAATTGACTTATTGTTTTCAAAGTTAATAAGTGTGTTTAAATATATGTGTGTGTGTGTGTGCGCGTGCATTTAAATTGATTTTAAAATAGGATAAATTATTTATAAATAATAATGAGCTTATTTAAAAATTGATATTTATATTTATTTGAATTGATTTTAGATTTGGATTTTTAAATTGACTTTGAAATGAATATATATCTAAATTTAAGGGAATAGACATACATCTTAAAATAAAAATAATAATATAGTTTGGATTTAAAATATATAGATAATGTTTTTATTTAAAAATAAGATTTATTTTATATTTTTTCTTTAAAGAAATTTATTGATAGAAGTTTGGATATGTATTTATTTAATAGGAATAAATACAAGGGCTTTTTGAAATAGCATTTAAAAATGAGTTTAAAATGTTATATATGATTTTTATCTAAATTATAATGGGTTCATATTTTATTTTCTTTTAAAGATTGTATTTATATAAATTTAGAAAACATTTATAAATTTATAAATGTATTTGTTTATTAGGAATTTAATTAGAAAAGCATTTATAAATTAAGAAAACATATTAGTTTAGGAAATCAATTTAAAAGCCTTAAAAATCATTTATAAATAATATAGAAATAAATTAGGACAAGTGTTAAGATATAAATCTCTTGGATAACAAGTGTTAACATATTAATCTAAGTTAAAGACAAGTGTCACATTATTTTAAATTTTCTTTTAATTTTAATAAAAACTGAAATTAGCCTATATAAACCCTATCTTCTCTTCATTTTCTTTTTCTTTAAAATCTATGTTCATTTCTAAAAGAAAACTAGAATTTTCCATGCAATCTTCACTTGTTCAAAACCCGAAATGCAAGAACCCTTCTCAGTTCAAAACCTGTAAATTCATTTCCCAGAATTAAACACAAACCTGTCAACTTTTGCTCAAAATAAAGCTTGCAATCAAATTACCAAAACCCGAAATCAAGTGCAAATCAAATCTGAAAAATTTATTTTCCTGTAACCTCCTTATACCAAATCTGCAAAGCCTATAAACACTCCTCAAAACATCAATCCCTGTTAACAAATCAAGTATGTAAACATCCTTCAAGAGTGCATGCAAGTAAATCTGGGTCAAAGCAAAAAGTGTTCAAAGTTTCCAGAGGCAGCAACCTGTATTTCAGTTTCCAGAAAACAAATCTGAAAGCAAATTCATTTTAAAGGCTTCCAGTTTTTTTTCAAAGCTCTTCATCTCTTTAATTGGTGAGTAAACATTCAAATTTAAAAGCTTAAGTAACAAGTATATATGTTGCATGGGAATAATGTTTTGATGATTGCCTTGCTATCTGTACATATGTGAGCCTGTGTGTCTTTTTAGTTGATCATCTCTGTGATTAGTATGCCTCTGTACTGTATACCGTGGCATGAAATATTTTAAAATTTGATTCATATGCAAAATATTTAAACTAAACTCTTAAGTAAGTGGGAAAATATGAATGCATGTTGTTTTGCTTTGAATATATAAATGATTTTAAACCTGGGAACATATGTAATTCATTTGTTTATATCAGTGATTCCCTGTTCATTTGTTACAGAGTGTAAATGATAATTTAAAAAAAAGAAAAATTCAAAAATCTTTTTATTTAGTCACTGCTAGGACCTGAATTAAAAAAAAATAGTCTTGTTGGATCATAATCTAAGTACCAAAAATAAATTCAAGTATTTTAAAGGTTTGAATTATGTTTGATTTTGTAAAGTACAGTGGTGATTTTAAAAATCATATTTTCAAATGTTGTAATTCATTGTTTCAGGATTTATAACTTGAATCTATGTAGCAAATTATGATTTTTAAAACTAAAACCGAAAATTTTAAGATTGCATTGGATATGCAATTTGGGTTTAACTGGATTTGGGTGTTTGGACCACCGTTGGCGATCAAGTAGGAGAGGGGTCTTGGATTTTCTTCTGGAGATAGAAGAAGTAGTGGGGTGTTCAGGAAAAATGTCCGAAGTTGTTCACGATCATCAAGGCGACAAGGGGAAGGGAATTTATGACTTAACCCTAGTTTTGGTCGATCGTGCAAAAGAGGGACTGCGTCATTTCTATTGCATCGAGTCGCTTGGGATTTGGAAGGAGGCTGCGTGAATGAGTGACGGAGGTGTGGCCGGAATCTGGGGTGCTATAGTGATCGGCGACGTGGAAGCGGGGTGTTTTCAGGTAGAGGTTTTGGGTTCAAGTTCATCTGAGAAGCTCGAATTTGTTTTGGGTTCTGCAGTGACGAAGGGATGGTCGGGACCGATTGAAGTGTGTGTCGCTGACGTGTGAGAGGTGCTGGAGTTGGTCGCAGCGGCGTAGATCGTTGGTGCACTTGCACAGGCAGGTGTGCGTCAGTGGGCTGTGTTAGTTTGGGGAAGTGGATTTGTCTTGGGTTGTAACTCGAGATTTTGGCAAGATCGCTCGAGTTTGAACTCGAGTAATGCCGAGTAATTTTTAATCCTGTAGCAGTTTTCTTTTGTTTACAGGTTTTATAAATTTAAATTTTAACTAAAAACTTAAATTAAGTTTTGAAATGGAAGAAGGGGAGAAGAGGAACTCGGGTGTTTCTCGGGTTTTGATCAGGTTAGACCCAAAGTTTGATTAAAGAAAATTTTCAAAAATATTTAAAGGATTAATTTTTTTAAACAAGTTTAAATTTTAAATAAAGTATGTTTTGAATTTTGGGTATGAATCTTATTTTTAAATTTATTTTTGATGAAATAAATGTTTCTTTAACATTGTTTTATGAAGTTGAACTTTATTTAATTTAAATTTTGTTAAATCAAGTTAAAGTATTTTAAAACTTTAATAGAAATGGAATTATAAAGATTTTATAAAAAGCAAGTTTATTGATTTAAATTTAAAACTTGATTTAAAACCCTTACTTGATGATATTTTGAATTATTTAAAGGAAGTTGTGATTTGTAAACTTTAAATTATTATGTTGATAATTTGATCAAGTAAAGTAATTTTTTTTAGTAAATTGTTTTAATAAGCATAATTAAGATAAGGTTTTATCTCAAGATAATTATGGTTAAATAATTTGAGATTAATTAAGTTAGTTAAGAAGTTTAAGTGTAATTAATTAACTTAATTAATTAAATATAAAAGGGTTAATTAAGTAATTAATTAAGGATAATTATTAACTTAATTAATTAATAATTATGATGGATTAATTAATGATTAGAGATTAATTAATTTGTAATTATTTACTAATTAATTAAGTAATTAAGGGATAATTAAACTAGTAATTAAGAAATACTTAATAAAGTTTTATTAAGTGATAATTGGGTTTTCTTGATTAATAATTAAGAGGTTATTAATCTATAATGCAAGTTAATTTAAATTAATTAACTATTATTAAAGGTTAATTAATTGTAATTAAGGATTGATTAATTGATAATTATGGATTAATTAATTTGCAATTAAAGTTGTTAATTGATAATTAAGTTTTATTAATTAATGATTAAGAGATAATTAATTAGTTAATTAAGGTTAATTAATTAATTATAAAAGTAATTAGGGATTGATTACTTAGTATTAAAGGATTGATTAATAATTAAGGTTTATTAATTAATAATTGAAGGATAATTAATCTGTAATTAATGATTAATTTGGTTAAAGAGTAATTAAGGGATGAATTACTCGATTATGATTTATGAGGTGATTGTGATCAAGTTAAGTTAATTGATTTGTTAATTAATTAAAGATAGGCACATGGTAATTGATTAAGTATGCTTACTTAATGAGATTTGATAAGAGTAATTACTTAAGATAGGTAATTGATGAATAAATTACAGGAGGTAACTGAGATAAGGGAAATTACTTAGTGGGAAGTAATTTTAAATGGATAACTATTTGGTAAAGTAATTAAGGATTTATTACTTGGCGTAATAAATCAAAGGTTTCATAAATATAATTAAAAGTAATTAAGAGTAATTTATTACGATTTATAATTATTAAAGTTAATTTGACTAATTTAAGCATGATTAATTAATGTAATTAATTAAGCAATAATGTAATTAACTATAGTTAATTAATTAATGGAAGTAATTAATTAAGGTTCATTAATTAATATGATTAATAAGAATAATTAAGGATTAATTACTTAATTAAGAGATAATTAATCAAGGTTGATTAATTAAGATGATGATTAATTAATTAGTTTAATTAATGGATAAGTAAGCAAGGTTTATTGTGGTGAAGGTAATTAATTTAATTAATTTTAAATTAATTAAGTGATGGAGTAATTAATTTAATTCATTTTAAATTAATTATAAATGGTGTGATTTATAGATCATTGCTTATGGATGGCTGATTTATATTGAATGGCTTAGTTGTTTGATATCTCTAATGAGATATGTGTGATATATGATATGGTGATTTGGTTGCATTGAGATGATAGTATAAGTTATCTATTTGTGATGATAACATGAATTATCTGTTGTGATGATAATGTAGATTATCTATTGTGATATTGTGAATTATCTATCTGTGTGTATATAGATAGTTGAATTGAATTGTTTAACCTTAAACAACTTGGACCTAAAAGATACGTTTTGGATTTCGATGAGACCGGGATCGGGTTCCATATTTGGATATCCAAAAACCATATCGATCCAAATTAACGATAGGTCGTGAATCTCAAGTGAAGATGAAGATTCAAAGTGCAAGGGTTATTGTCGTTAACTCTGAGGGTGATTCCAAAATGAGTGTAACGAGATAATGCCTTCGGTTTCGTTCGAACCCGGAACAAACTTGTATGGATTGAATGCTTTCAGAACATCGTCAGGTGGACGATGAGCATTCTAAGTGATGTGTTCACTAAAGGTAATCGTAGCCTCAAGCCTCATCAACCGGGAATGCTAAAACATTGGAAGTGCAGCAAGGTTAAGTGGGTCATGCCCAAGTAGGACGAGATTTTCCCGTCTAGAGGTTCCTTTTTATTCGACTGTGTTGGCGGTTGCTAAATACAACCACAGGGTTATCTTGTTCGGAATTGTTCAGTGAGGAATGGTTCCGGCCTTGTGTTGCAGGGGATTGGGAGTGATCCTCGGTACGGTGATCTAGGCCACGTACTGTGACGGGCGGTACCCCGGTAGTCCTGCCACTGTTTGGAATCCAAAAATCCAATAAGTGCCATCGGATTTGATTGTATTACCCACTTTTGTGGCTAGTGGCTGGAATTTAATAAATGTGACAATTTCGGCTATTTCATATTTATTTGAAAACCCTATACCTATTATAATATCACTGGATTTCCTATCAAATGTTTTGGTTAGCGTAAGGTAAAAACTTTCCCATGTTATGTGTGGGGTGTCCTACGTGATACCTTTTCTTTCAAAAGGTTTTTAAAGTTAAGCAACTTTAACCGTTTACTCATACCAGACTCATGTCTGACCCAGAGTTTATTCTCTTTTTTTTAAACTCTTGGGTACTCAAATTTTTACGAGTAGCCAGGGGATTCAGGTTGGCTTGACGAATTCTGGAGGTGCAATGGAGCAGGAGGCTTCTGGGTATAGATATATAGTATTCCGATGTGTGTTCTCTGAGTCGTTTGTCTGTGTTGTATATTGAGTTGTATAACTAGACAGGTGTTTATAACTGTCTAGTATGTGTTGTTTTAGCTGTGTATCTCTGATGTATATGATACTATGTAATATATTATGTGATTAATATAATTTATTCGTTCCGCTGTTTAGATTCTGATGTTGTTTCTTTTTTTCTTCTCTGTCTTTTCTCTTTTCTATCCCTTTCTTTTTTAAAAATGATGCATCTTTCTGTGGAGAGAAAGACGGGTCGTTTCACCCATGAAAATGAAATTCTCACTTGGGTTTGTGGTTTGGATCATAATGAATCCCCGCATAGAATTCGAAACATGAATGTTAGCAGCAGTATCAATCCACCAAGTAGAAGAAGGTACATTAGTAAGATTTGATTCGAAATGACTTACGAAACCCATTGGGTTACTTTTCTTTTCGAACCATGTTTTTCGCTTAATGCAATCTGCCTGGAAGTGTCCAGGTTTCTTGCAAAATTTGCAGACATCATCCTTCTTTTTCTTCTTGGATGGTCGAGTGGCATCATCAGATTTGGGTGGTGCGCTTTTATGCTGTGAGTTGTTCTTTTTGCCAGCTTGTTTTCAACCCCTTGAGTGAAATAAGCAACTTTAATGCCTTTCAAGCCTTGCTAGAATCCTCTTGAACCAGTTTGTTAGTCAATTCATTTAGACTCTACTTTTCCGTAATAGTGTTGTAATGAATTTTGAATGGTTTATACTGAGGATGTAAGTTAGTGAGAATGAATTGGACGAGAAAAGCACCATACATAACCAATCCCAAGTTCTTAAGTTTGGCAGCAAGGTTAATCATTTAAATGACATGAGCGCTCATTGAGCGAGAACCATCAAACTTCATGGTTACAAGATCTGCCATAAGTTTCCCAGCAAGAGATTCGTCTGCAGTCTTGAACCGATTTTCAATGGATTGCAAATATTCTTTTGCGCTTTCAGATTTGGGTAGGGAGGTTTTGATGTTGGCATCAACCACCATTCGCATAAACATCATGCTGAGCCTATTAGATCGTTCCCAATCAACATGGAGTTTGTTTTCCTCAGGCGTACTTGTGTTAGTAAGTGGGGCTGGCTTTTCCTTAAGGAGAGCCATGTCCAGGTCAAGTACGCCTAAAGAAAACTCAACCTGCTCTTTTCATTCTGAGTAGTTGGTTCCATTGAGTCCGACGATAGACGTAACGTACGAATTAAGGTTTGAGGGCATTGCGACTGTAGATATAAAAGAAATGTAAGCTTCTTTATTAGAATAAAACACATGTCATAATAAGATGTTAGGTTTAGCGCCTCCTGTGGGTAGGCAGTAGAACCATACTCATGGAAGAATGATAAACATTAATGTTTCATGCGTTATTGTGCAAGCAGCAGCCGTCTATGGATGGGACTGCATGCATCAGACCAGAGGAAACAAGAAAATTAAGCGTGGAAGCGAAAACTAAAACAAGAGAGAAAATTGGAAAACCATATCGAAGTCACCTCCTTTGTTTTTTTTCACATAAACATTTGCAATTTTTTCAAGTAATCCAAGTAAATTTCATCCATGAATTTAACATATAAACAATTATTTTGCAAATTCGAGATCATGAATTTAATGTCAAATTAGGAAACAATTGTTTTCAATATGTATACTTTCTAAAAAGTATTCGCATACAATAAGTTGTTGCATATTATACAGTAGGTCAAACATTAAAGTAGAAAAAATTAACTTTTGCGGAAATATAAACTTTCCAGATCTAGATCTAAGCATACAGTAAATAGAACAATATTGATAATCATGATTACTATAGCAACTTAAATAATATGAATATTAAACTTGAATCATATTAACACTAATAATCATTATCTTCATCGTAGTAAAATTACAAACATCACATCATAGATCTATGCTGGTTTCGTATTATATATTGATGGATAATCATGAATTCTAAAACCATGCTCTGATACCACATGTAATCTATATCTTGCGAATAACATGAACACTGAAATCTAGAATTATATGATTATCACATATGTATTGAATCAATAAAACATACCTCCAGACATCTCGTATATGAATCAGCAATGGTTGTTGTCGAAAGCTGTTTCAATGGATAAAAGAAATGGTTTCTCTCTCTTTTCCTATATCTTTTTTATGTGTTTTTTTATATCCTTTGTGATGGGCAAAGGTTAATATTTATAGGTAGAGAGAGGACCAAATTTCCAGATTTGTAGAATTAGTCTTGATCGTCCATCAAGATCAAGATGAGAGAAATTAAAGCTCTATATTATAACTGTTTTATTGATTAGCATATTAATAGGAAACCCTTTAGATTCTATTGACCATAAAATGAGGAAGGAAACGTTTGAGGAAGGAAACAGTCAAATTTCCTTACAAAATAAGGAAGGAAAATCCATTAATGTTTTCGTATTAATTTCCTTACAAAACGGTCAAATTTCCTTACATACCTAACTTTTAAAATAAATAGGTAAAAATTTAGATGATGCAACAACTTATAGAGTCTATCTAACTTTTAAGATGAAACTCGTATGCGTAGCAGGAGTTCATACTAGTTGTACAAGTAGCATGGTTTATAACCAAAAATCTCCCAATTGTGATGAAAACAGTGAAAAAACTAGTGTGATATTTTAATGATTACATGATCATTTTTTTAACCTGCTTTCTGCCTATTGAAACACTAAAAAGAATTTGTTTACACAATATTCGTCATGTTAGATACATGAGTGTTTTTTATGAGCAATGTGCTTTCTTCCTATAGTTAAAAGGACAACATAATGCAATTTCTCGGCCATCCACCTAATCCATAATGTATTCTTTTAGTGTTTACTTTATCTAACCACTGCCGGGAGAAGTAATGAATGGCCAGGGATTATTAAACAGGGATAGGTGGTAAATATAATATATATTAGATCTAACAGTGTAAACAGTAAATGGAGATGTTTTTTACTTGCTGTACAATGCAGGTGAACCTATGATCAGTTTAGCTAAAAAACCTATTATGGCTAGTTCTTTTTGCAGAGGATAACATGGTTAAAGTTTGTATTACCCGTAAGACAAAATCTAGCTTTCTAGCATTCTGTTTTTATAATTATTAGTTACTCTTAACTAGATGTGCAGTGCACATGACCCTAAATTATCTCAAAGTCATTGCAATGTTTTCTTCTTAGCTCACATTTTGCAAATGAAACTGTGAGAGAAGTTAATATTAGTTGCTACCCAGCTCAGGGATCGGTAAAGACAGTCAGTTTACACAAACAAGATAGTGCATCGTATTTAAAATTATAAGGTTGTGTAAATTTATGCATCTTTGTTGTCATATAGGCAATTCATATCATTAAGGATCTGGACAAAGTTGGTAAGTTAGGTGCCGCAAAAGGTGATAATAAATGTACAAAGACTCCACAATTGAAGTCTACCTTGAGGTTTGGGTAAAAGCAATGAAATCATCTGAAGTAATGTATGACAACGAAGAACGTGGCTTACCCAAATTTACAACTACAAACAAAATGCTAAATATTTGATGTTTCAAAAATCAACTTCACAACTGCTAGTATTTATTCTTCAGTATTGCCAAAGTAGCAGGAAACTAGCAAAAGCTCGTATTTTGGTCTGAGTAAAAAATTCTGTGGTGAATGTATATGATCAAATAAGTATATGCTTATTGTTTGAAATATTATTTGCATTAGGTTTAGATATGTGGTTGAATTAAAATAAGTATATATAGCATCAACTATCCAGATCTCTAATATGTTCTGACATAATTGAAATGAATTCTTTTGGTTTGATAGCAGCTACAACAATACAACATTTAAAACCGCATAAAAAAATTGCAAATATTTTTAATCTTTTTCTGCTGCTTGTTTGGAACGTCATTTTTGTCATGTTGTTCATGCCGTATGATAAACAGTTGCAATTTGGTATGGAATCCTGTCCATTTGAATGTTTAAAGTTTAAACGCTACTAATGGCACGCCTACGTAAATTCTTCACGTACAATATCCTGGTTTTTTTGTGATATATACATGTGGTTTTTGAGATATGCATAACTGTCTCATTTAATTTTTGTCACATGACAATGCTTGAGCCAGTTGCCAAAACTCAAAACAACATGGGTACAAACGTAAACAATAGTAGATGTTATTATTTTTCAGGTGCAAAATATTCAGAACAATATATTATTTTTCTTTGCGGGATTCAGGTACGTTAGCGTGTGAGTAGAAAGAAAAATATGACACAAGTAAAGTTAAACAAACAGCTCATCAGCAATTAAGGAAAGGGAAATGCTCACAGCTATGAATATCAGTTTTCTCATTTTGGCAATGTATGAAATTTCGGTTTTTGCTGTTTTAAGTCATGGGTATCCAAACTTTATGCCATCCTTTCAAGTGATAAATGCTTTTGTTGCATATGATTGTGTATATTCACACCTTTATTGAAAAAATGAAATGCTGTTGAAATATTTGTGAGCAGCTTTGTTGAAATTTTGGTCCCATCCATTTGTTTTTACTGTAATGTGATATCTCTGCATCCAACTGTTGTGTCCTTTTTTGATTTTCTCTCTATCTGATTGCAGGGAGCCATCAGAACTCTCAACTTACCTTCCACTGCAGTCATTATTATTGCTGCATTTAATTCCTGATTTTCTCTCTTCTTTATATATTTCTAACTTTTGGCTTTTCATCCCTCTCTTTAATCCTTATATCCATAACATTCAGTCAGTTGCCTTTTCACAATGGCTCGGCTTTTCTTCTGCTTAGTGTTGCTGCTTTTAAGCTCTTCTCTATTGAAGTATTCTGCTGAAGGTGAAGTTTAAAATGTTCTGTAAAGTTTATATGAGAAATACAACATATTTGGTCTGTTGTCTAAAATTGTTCTTTTTACTTCAGGTAATAGACAATTATTGGCTGAGTCTTCAAAACTTTTCAAGGTAATTTCTTTTGTTATTGTTTACTTTTTTTTACCTGCTTTTTTTTTACTTCTTTATGCTCTTAACTTCAGTAACATGCAAATGCTTTTACTTGGCCAAAATGTAATAATATTTTCCAGGAAAACCTTTATGTACTTGAGTGCTGCCTACTTCTTTGCACTAATTTCAGCATCAACATGATAATTCTGCTACAGGAAAATATATTTTGACTTTGAATTTGGAAAAGCTGACATGTTTTATTTTGCATATATGACTAGAAAGCAGAAACTGCAGAAATGGTAATGGAAGGAGCAATGATCGGATCGAGGCCACCTCGGTGTGAAGAAATGTGCAGTTCATGTGGACATTGCGAGGCGATTCAGGTGCCATTATCACCACAAAAGAAAGAGCAAACAATGGCTGGAAAATCAAGAACAACTATCAACTCTAAAGCGGACGAGTATGGTTCAAACTATAAGCCTATGGACTGGAAATGCAAGTGCGGTGGCATGATTCTCAATCCTTGAACAAAAGATGAAGAACGAAGTACTTGATTGTTCATAGATATGATCTAGATATACCACTTTATTATTTTATTAAGTTACTAAAATCTTTAGCAAATTGTTGGCATCTGTTTGCTACTAGTATCGGCTGTGGAGTTTAATTATTTTTTTCACTTAGACTCCACTTGTTTTTGCTCGTTATCTTTGTTTAGCCACTGAATTGTTCTCATAACGTATCTGTTCAGAACCATTTTATGAACTTGGATTTGTTTTTTTGATCAAAGTCATTTTCTTGTCACAGAGTTCAAAAGGGTTGATGCATATTTGATTTGATTTGTTTGAATATATTAAATTTTGTTTTCACAGGTATTTTTTATGATTTTTATGCCTTTATTGTGAATGAATGATTAATAGTGTACCACAGAACTTCTATATTTTCAATCAGCTGTTCACAGGAAAAAAAATCTCTTCCTTGTATCATATGTTGAGTGGGCACATCCTTTTAACTTTCTTAGCTGGAAAGGAAGACAATTTAATGTACTTTTCTTTAAAGTTGGATAATTTTTCTATTTATTATTTTAGAGCATTCCGGCAAGAGGCCAATTTGAACGTAAAATATTTTTCTTTTTAATTTATTTTTTGTTGTTTATTAGAAAAAAGACAATAAAACATTAAATGGGTTTTTAAAGCATGTTTAAAGCTAAAAAGGGTTTCAGAACCTATATATGTTTTTTTTTAAGTATGATGATTAAAATATTGTAAAACCATAAAAACGAGGTAATAAAAATCGTTTAGGGTTAATTTTCAGAACCTCGTCTATGTACCTGTACTAAGATGAAAAGAGGAGAAATTCTTACTTTTCTTTGTTTCAACACGCCTACTTCCATTGCTAGAACTTGAAGCCAAAAAAAGAATTGCTGCCTTTCTTGCTTTCTTCGTGTTGCTACGGATGCTCTTAGAATGAAAGTTGATCAAAATTAATTGTGTCGTATTGTACTTCTTATCAACAATTTTTACACACACACCATGTTATACAATAAGTAAACTAACACAAGAACTAGGATAAGAATAAAACGAAGTAAACCGAAATAGTGTTCGTGTTTTTTAAAACATAGCAAGTAAGTCGATAAGCAAATGCTCTGCTTGAGAGTTTAGCATCGATTACAAAGGATTTTGAGACCTTTGATTTTGATTGTTGATGTTTGTAGAAGTTTGATTGATTTATACAAAGTACTGTCATGATCGATCAAGCATGATTGCTTTATACAAATTGTTGTCACAATCGGGCGGCACATGCCTGATGTTTTAATATATGTACATTGATTTTAAAAATTCATAAAAGAAGTGTGTGTATATGTATATATATGTGTGTATAGTTATATTTGTTCTCTAATTAAATTTTGGTTTAGTAACTAATTTTTTCAATATGATTATTGGAAGCGTAATTGAAGGAAAAAAAAAATAAGACTCACTTAAAGCGTACTTTTTTGATGGGTTGTGAATTACCATTATAATTATGCTAAATTGGTTTTCATCGGTTTATAGTTGATAATAATTGACGAGAACAAAAACTTACACTAGAAATTTAACGTCGTCAAAACTAGCCATGACCGGTAGAAAAAAGAACCTCTCAAGCAGAGCTTAAAGAATAACAACTCATGGTTTGAGCCAACAGGGTTGGCGTAGTTGATTGATTACTCGGACTACGAGGCCAAAGATTACGAGTTCGAACCATGAAATTGACAATCCTGTAATAAGTACCCGACGTATGAGTTTGGCATACGCATACTTTTCTAGAGTTTACAAGCGAACTTTGGTTCTTTCACTACAAGAAACAACGGTATTTTCGATTGCTCTTAAACGTTCGTAGCCGTCCGAAAATCAAGTCCATCGGAATTCCTGTTGTTCCTTGTAGTGACTTGGTAATCCAAAAAAAACAACTCATGGTTTAATAAATGTCATACTGATAATTATCCCATTACAAACCGGTTAGTAAAACCCATTAGGATAAGGCAGCAATCCGTAATTTCGAACATTTCGTCTTTACATGTCGAAACTTTTAAAATATGGTTAGGTGTTTGAATTGTAATTTTATAACATTGTTAAACATCTTTTAATTAATGGTTAATCTTTAATAATAGTTGTAATACATTTGGTGTTACACTTTTTTGGTGTCAATGTAAACTATCAAAAATACCCTTCTATGGATATTATTAAATTCCTTAAAATTAGGATCTAAAAATAAACTCACTTTACAAATTCAAAATGCCCCTTTACAAATATTAACAAACTTTAATATTACATAAAAGTAGGATCTAATAAATAATTTTTTTACAAATTCAAAATACACTCTACAAATATTATCAAATCTTAATCACTATAAAATATATCTAACAAATAAACTTTTTTTATAAATTCGTTCTTTATTAATTAATAACAGAAATAAAATTTCAAACTAAAACAAAATAGACATTGGACCTTAAATATCTTTTCTTTAATAATAGTTGTAATACATTTGGTGTCACACTTTTTTGGTGTCAATGTAAACTACCAAAAATACCCTTCTATGGATATTATTAAATTTCTTAAAATTAGGATCTAAAAATAAACCCACTTTACAAATTCAAAATGCCCCTCTACAAATATTAACAAACTTTAATATCACGTAAAAATAGGATCTAATAAATAATTTTTTTCCAAATTCAAAATGCACTCTACAAATATTATCAAATTTTAATCACTATAAAATATATCTAACAAATAAACTTCCTTTATAAATTCGTTCTTTATTAATTAATAACAGAAATAAAATTTCAAACTAAAACAAATAGATATTGGACCTCATATAAAAATTTAAAAACTTACATGATTTCAATGTAAAATATGATTAAACATTTGTGCATTTTTCTAATGTGTTGAAACATACACAATTTATAGAGAACAATTCACGCTCGAAGCGCGTGCCGCAACGCTCATGATAAGAAATCTATTTTTGAAATTGGTTTACAAAAATAAATAATTTGAAGAAATACCATTAATGTGACCAAAAATCGTTTTATCGATTAACAGTTTTCTATTCAAAAAAAGTTATCGAACCTAATGTACATGTCTAAATAAATTAGAAAATCATTAGTAGGAAATAAAAATATTTTGCATTAGATTACTTTAGAGAACCTTATAGAAGCTTCTAGAAGAAAGTGAATATTTGTGAGTGGAAGGAGATATTTGTTTTAACTTTTGAGATGGGAAGTAGAGCACATGCAAGCACATGGTGGGGGTAATGGGTATGGTCGACTAAGAAGGTGAGGGAAGAGGATTATCATACTATTTGTTTCCTATGTAAAGCCATCCATAGTTCATTGAATCACTTTTACATTTTAGCAAATTAAAATAAAATCTTTTCACCCCCTTCTCTCTTCATAGATTCCTAAAAACATATCTACTCAAATTACTTCGACTCTTCACCAAACTCTTGCTAAAAGCCCACAACATCATAGCAACTACTTTCACCCACTCAAAGCTTGAAGATTTGGAGCACAACCCCGGCAACATCAATAGGTCATGAGCATCGGAGGACATTTTCTTGCCTAAGTCGTAAGCTTTGGTTGAGGTTGGAAGGATTTTGGGTGCTTGCAAGGTTATAGTAGGAAGTGGAAGCTTGTACTTGAGTGTTTTCTTATTGAAGGGCGAGCTAAGTCACCATTTGAATGAATTTGAAGTGTATATAATGTTGTTTAAATTATAGTATATGTGTTTGAATTTATATTACGATATGTGTTGTTTATTCTTGCTTCGAAAAGAAAATGACATGTTTAAATAATGGATATGGACTTGTTTAACTTTCTATGACTTGTTGCACATCATTGAAACAAAGCACATAGGATTTGGTTGAACATAGGTTGAATCGGACTTGAGTTCGGAGGAGATTTTATAGTGACAGTCGCTAAAGAAGCGCTTCAGAAATGCCTAATGTTTGACATTTTCTATAAATTTTTGTAGAGAGAACCTAGGAGGTTTCTTGCTATGGTCGTGATGTATTTTTTGTATCATAGCTACTTTAAAAAGATTGGATGCTAAAAATTTTGTTTGCATATCGAAAATCGATCAAACTTTCAAGATATCAAAACGAGCTCAATTCATAGCCTTTTATAATTGTCAATCGTGGCACTTTGAAAATGTTGTTGTATCTTGAACCACTATTACAGCATTTTGTAAGTGCTTAGTTTCTGTTTAAGACTAAATGACTTTAAACTTAAGTGTTTCTCTTTAATCTTTTTAGTAGTTTTTTCTAGCACATATTAAAGTATTTTAAAAGTGGTTTGGAATTTTTATGTATTTTTAATAATTTATCGTGAATTATTAAAGTAAGATGTTTATTTTTAAATAAAGGAAAACATGTTATTTTTGAAGTCTTAACTAAACTATAAAATTGATCTTTGAAGTAGTATTTTAAATAAATGTTTTAAACCATATTATAAGTATTTTAAAGTATAATATCGCTTTTAGAAAATTACTTAATGATTTTATTAATGTAATATAAAGCTTTTATAATATAATATTGTGTGAATTGTCTTAAACATCTTTTCTTATAACTAAATTATTATACATTCATCTTCATCATTTTTAAGAGAGCTTTAAATTATAAACAAATGTTTTGTAAAAGAGTTTTAAGAGATGCTTCAGTGGAATAACTGTGTTTGATTTGTTTACTTGTTTATGGAATATGGTTAACTATACTTAACATTAAATACCGACGATGTAACCTTGTCTATCTATGAGAGTTAAGAAGGATGTTCGAGTAAGGTTTAGAAACATTAGTGCTTTGACCTACTGGCTTCACTCTTGATCGAGGGACATTCGGTTGAGGTGATCGAAAATGTGTTAAGTATACAAAACTTGATTTCCATAAGCAATCATTCTTGGAACTAGATAGTCGATTTGTTGACTAATCGAACTTGACCATTTAACTAGGGGGTTATATGAAAAATTCATGGCTTCATGCGGGTTGAGATCTCCTAGGGAAGACTCATTGGTAAGAAACGTCTCTTGCTTTAAGTATTGTATATATACGAGATCCCAGGGGAGGACTCCTTTATATGTTGTTCACTTACTTCTAAAAGAACCAAAGTTGAGTTAATCGGAAATTCATTAATA
Organism: Allium cepa; assembly: GCA_030765085.1. Classification (NCBI taxonomy): domain Eukaryota; kingdom Viridiplantae; phylum Streptophyta; class Magnoliopsida; order Asparagales; family Amaryllidaceae; genus Allium; species Allium cepa. Next base: position 1,022,289,580 of record CM060931.1, on the reverse strand, counting down.
TAGTTTTGAAGAGTTTGAGATCGGTAAATGTTTTACTTACCGAATACCACTTCAAAACTAGTGTACGAGTTTACATTTTGGAGGCGGTTATGAAGTGGAATGTTATAGAGTTGAACTTTCGATCCTATGGTTAAGTCCAAAAGAGAAGTCAATGTTAAAATTTCGAACTAATGTCATAAAGTTGAACTATCTATCCTAAAGTTAGGTCCAAGAGAGAGATCAGCGTTATCATTTGTTGGTTGACTTGTGCTGGAATCCATGGAAAGGATTTCTATTCTATTTGAGTGAAAAGACTCGTGCAAGAGATGTCGTACGTGACTTTGACATCAAAAATGAAAGAAAATAGTGTACGATCCAAAACCTAAGGTTTAGCCAACCTGTGATAGGATATATCAACTTCATATCTAGAGTATGCTTAATGATGTTGGTAACCGGAGTCGATGATACATGTTCTACGAATTTGGGTGCGGGTCAGTTGTGTTTACTTTAATGATATATTTTATTTAGAGATATACGACACTCGAAAGGTGCATTCTGACCTATATTAGAAGGTTTTCCTTAATTTTTCTAGGGATGCCTTCAATGGAAAATACATAAGCGAACGTACCTTAACGACCCATAATTTTTATTAATTTAAATTTGAATATTTAATTGAATTTAAATATTAATAAGTGAATTTATAAGTCGAATAATTTTATTTCGAATTTCTGGATTTAATTGGACAATTAAATCGATATTTTAATAAGTTAAATTCCAGAAATAATTAAAAAAATCAAGTTAAATAAGATTGAAAATGATTTGGAAAATTTTGTTATATCATATTGAAGTTATAGAAATGTTTTAGAACTTTTAAAACTGAATTTGGAGTTAATCTGCGAAAATTGAATATTTTAATATTTAATTATCGACTGAAAAATAGCCAATTTTTGAACAGTCTCATAATTGAACGAGACCAGTTCCATTGGATCCGTAATAGTTAGTTATTATCGGATTTCAATTTTCGTAGCAATCGGAGTTGTCGTTTGACTGTGGCAGCTCGAAACGCATCGAATTGTTTTTAATTATAATTTGGCGAGTTAAAATAGTCATTTTTCAAACGGTCTCGGATTTCGACGAAACCAGTTTCATAGGATCCGTAATGTGATATTATTGTAAGGTTTCAAATTTCAAGTCGATTGGATTTGCCGTTTGTCCCGTGCAAGCGAAAACGCCTAGAAAATCGTTTAAATCGATTTAATTTAAATTGATCGTTTATTGCCATAACTCGCGCAGATGATCGAATTAGCTTCCGAAACTTGTTCCATTGTGTCCGGAACGCGGGATAAACCCTGGAAACGTCAGTTTCGGCGCGTAAATCGGAGTTTGAAAATTTTGAAATGAATAGTGTTTTCGTTTAAAATTCTATAAAAGCACCATGTTCTTCACCAAATAATCAAAACCCTAGTTTATGTTCGTGGCCGCTACTTTCATATTGATGGCCAAAATTCCTCCCCCTTCTCCCTTTCAATCTCACTCAATCGGTCAACTTTCAGACGAAGTCTTCAACTGGAAAGATGGAGAGCACCTCAACATCTGTACATCCAACGGTCGGAATTTCTTGTAGCGGCTTAGATCGATAGAAAATCGAGTCTGAAGTTGGGCCGGTTCGCACGCAAATTGAGGCGAGAGGAGGAGACGAGTTCGACCGCATCTTGCACGGTGATGGAGTTGGCGGAGCTCTTCGTGGTGGTGGTGGTTGATCGGGGTGGATGTCGACGACGAGGCTCGAAAAATTAACCCTAGGGGGCGGCATGGGTTCATGCTTGCGTTCGAACGTGATATCCAGGTTGGGGGAGAAGATAGGAAACACGGCCATGATCTCATCACCAAAGATCAACGGTCCAGATCTGTTGTAGGTTTAAAAATTAAAAGAAAATGTTAATTGTTTGTATTTAAATGTGTACGATCTTTAAACTGTGATAACTCTTTCATACGAGGTCGAAAAAATACGAATCAAATTGCGTTGGAATCGTATGGACGAATACTACGCGATGGAGCTGGATTGGAGTCAATTGGAGCTCGTTTGAATTTCGGGTAAAATTAAACGTTCGTTTAATTTTATTCGAAACGAACGCCGAAACCAGAAATAAAACCATGGTGAGAACTCCTCACTCAATCGAACAGATCGATTTAAATTTTAAATAGTTAGATTTCAAATTTTTTGAAGGATGATTGCTGTTTGATTGTGATAGCAAATATAGTAGGATATACTATATATAGCAATATATATATATATATATAGCAATATATATATATATATTGGCATATGTATATATTGGAATTGATTTCCCGCCTTGTATAGCGGATGAGACCCTATTGCGCCGCCTATTAAGCGGATAAAATTTTATCCCATATACCGTGATATTCCGTCTTGAAGCGGAATTGGTATTGTGCTAACATCTGTGGATGCAGGGAAACAGGTTGGAGGGATCCAACTGGATTCCTCACAAATATTTATATGATTATAGATATTGTGTGATTATTGATTATCATATCGATATATGATATTTGTGCCATGATTGACTATTGGATGCTGTCGCATCATCATATCCATTTTTTTTTAAAAGTATTTTTAACGATTTTGAATTATAAAGGATTTTAAATTGATTTTTCCAAAGTATATGTTTTATTGAAATTTTGAGTTGATTCATTTTTAATTAAATAAAAATTTAAATTTTTAAAGTTATAGAATTTAAGATTTTTGTGAAATAGAACCAAAGGTAGTTTTAAAAATAAATAGATTTATATAATAATTTAAATTGGATTTCTGAATTATTATAAAGGATGAATATAAAAGATTTCATAAATTTATATTTATAAATAAAAAAATATTGGAAGTATAAACGAGTTTATTATGTGTTAAAATGAAGTATAAAATGGATCATTGAAAATTATGGATTTATAAATTGTGAAAGTTATAAAATGAATAGATATTGAAAATAAAAGATTCATGAGTCATTAACTTATAAAATGGATTTTGGGCATTTAAATGAGATATTTATAGAAATTGTAAATAAAGGAATTTTTTTTATAAGTTGAAATTGTCATGGAATATAAAAGAATCTTATAAGCAATAAGATTTGGAATTTGTGAAGCTTAAAAAGAACGATTTGGTAAATGAATGAATGAATTATAAGTACTTAACTTATAATATGGACTGTTGGTATAAATTTGAGTTATATAACTTGAATTGGATTGATAAAGGAAATTTATAAATCGAAGTTTATAAATAGGAATAAAATTGATAAACATTGTTTATAAATTCGTAATCAATTGAATTTGATCAATTGAATATAAAAGTTTATTAAAGGAGTTATATTCACGTTTTTGAACAGTGAATATATCGTTAAATAAATGGATATATTTTGGGAAAAGGATGTTTTAAATAGAATTTAAAACGATTTAAAGATGTTTTAAAATGCATCAAGTATCGAAAACATAGATTTCAACATTCATTGTTGAAATAGACGTTTTCGATAAATAGAAGGAAAGGAAGTCGTAGATTTCAACATTCATTGTTGAAATAGACGTTTTCGAGAAATAGAAGGAAAGGAAGTCGTAGATTTCAACATTCATTGTTGAAATAGACGTTTTCGAGGAAAAGAAGGAAATGGTGGACTATAACACTGTTGTTATAGTAAATGATTTCCGAAAGGAAATACTTTGTATAGTATTGGGATTTATATATATCTATTTTAAATTTCGAATCCCTATACTAGTGATTTTGGGTTGTCGTAACAATGTTTTACGCAACATTCGTTTTGACCCAAATAAATGTGAATAAAAGAATGATTTCCTTATAAAATGAAATATATACTTAATAATGGTTTAAGTATATTGAATATTTTCAAATTGTTGAAAATAAATAAGATTTGTGAAATATTTATTATTAAATAAGTATGGAAATGCTTTTCCAATATGAAATGGAATGTTTTTAAGAATTTATCTTTTTGAAGATAAATTGGAATTGAATATTTGAAATCTATTAAAAACTGTAGATCAATAGATATTTTGAAATATAAATTCACTATGGAATTTATAGATGGGAAGGGAAAATTGGTTTTCAAAATAAACGTTGTTTATTTTTGAAGTATGGAAAATTATATATCTTGTAAAGATATTTTTGGGAATTAAATAATTTTGAAAAATTATTTGGAATCTGATGATGTAGCGCATCTTTATTGATAGTTAAATAACCGACTATCAGTATTTACCCTTGGATGGTACTTGTTGTGATTATTTGAAACTGAATGCTACACTTGTTTTTAAAATAAGCGGTCACTATTCGGTTTAGCCGGGAGAGGACCTTTGTGTCGTATAACCCATTCCGAATATGTGATACGTCGTTATGGATAGCATTTGAAGACCGGTGTTGAAGACCGGGTATTTGTGAAAACGGTAGGATGACCTATCGATTGTCTCTGCATCGTTAGCTATGGTATGGAGATTTCCTTTGTGATGGGAAATTTTATCGGGATTGTGAATACCCGGATTGCAAGGGCTTCTTTGGAAGTGCCTTCGGTTCTGTTCGAACCCGGAACAGACTTTTATGGTTACATGTCTGACATTACATTTTGAGATATAGAGCAGATTTCTTTCAAATACATTTCTGTTGGTAGCGGAGAATTTATTCTCTTAGCTTAACACCCTTCTCTGAGACGTACGAGCTCAGAGGTTATGTAGTTGAAGATCATCAGCGATATTTCCCAATATGGTAATGTGACATGCTGAGTGCTGCTGTGTGATGATCATTGGTTGGTCATTTTTGATATGATCATTTGTTTGATCATTTATCTTTGTGATCATTGCTTTGGTCATCTGTTGACCCAAAGCATGGCTTTGTTGCACAAAGCGTGGCTTTGTTGCGACGAGACTTCGTCAGACCTCACTCCTCGGAAAAGGTCGAAACAGGAATATGCGGCAAGGTTATGAGGGTCGCGCCCTTTAGGGTATGTCATTTCCTTCTGGAAAAGGGTGGTATCATGGTATGGAGCCCAGATACTTACTCATGTCGATACACTATATCTATTACTGTGTGGTGTTGTTGGAATCGAGCGCTCGGATAAAGGTCCCAAAGGACCGGGGGATGACATACTCGAGTAGTAGTTACCTAGTTACAGAGGTAACCCGGCCTTGTGTTGGCAGAGATCCGGTTAGGTTCTCGGGACGTCCCGCCAGAGGCGATCCCATGTGGTAGTAGGAAGTTCCTTAGCCTGACCATTTGTTGGAAATCCAATCAAAACAATACGAGCCTTGTACGGTTTTAGTTGTATAACCTGCCATTCACTTATGGTGGCGCCCCACTGTTTGGATGGTAGCTATAGTAGGCATAGTTCGGAATGTCTATGCTGGCTAGGATTTATAGTCTACTTTCGAAATTGTTTTCTACACTATGCACTAATAATAGTATCAAAAATGGTTTGATTTATGCGTAGTAAGCATCTTTGACTATCATAAGGAGAAATCTCCTCCAATTCTGCGTTTGCATTGTGTGTGTGGCGGGAGGCCTTATGGTAGTTTCATTTTCCAAAAAGCATTGCGGATTTCAAAATTTAAATTTTCTTTTTGCTTGGTCTAAAGGTAAACTGTTTTGAGTTCTCACACCAGTCTCATGACTGACCTGGAGTTTATTGTTTCCTTCCTAAACTCTGGGTGCCCACTATTTTCCACACGGGCAGTCTAGAGTTAGGTTATCAGGTGATTCTGGATTCGGGAGATTGCTGTGCAGATTTGGAGGCGAGCTTGGATAGCGTTGTATATTACTATTGTAGTATTTATTTTCCGCTGTTTTGTTGTACACTCTGATTGTTGTAATGTAATGTGATGTAATGTATAAAATGTATAGTTCTTTTGTTTTAATGAATATTCATTTATCTATTATATGTTGTTCGGCTGCGATTGTGAGATTCTGATATTGTTATCCAGTTTCTGTTGTTTGTTTCTGCTTCTTCTATCTTTCTCTCTCTTCTTCTACCTCTTTCTTCTTCTTCAACCCTAAAGATTCGGAAGTTCGTTCCTCTTTGGCTGGATTGTTGTGGAATGTTGCCAGCTCAAAGGAGTACGGATTTTCGGGCCTTTATATCTGGTATCATAGCATATGGTTAAGCGACAACCATGGCTCTGTTGGGTGTTACTCATTAGAGATAGAGTCAGTAGTACTCTAGAATGAGTTTGAGTGTAATAATAGATATGAGCGTGTATTTGTTAGTGGATATAAAATTTGTTTTATATTGTGATGATTGGTTTATTGAGTGGCATATGAACCTTCGTCGGCACAGTCTGTACAACTGGATCGAAGGGGTTTCTAAACACTTGAATAGAAAAATTCGACACAGTATTGTTTTAGAAAAATAGGGTAAATGAAATAATTTTGCCAAAAACTATTTTTGTATAAAAGAAATGATTTTCTGTGGATTATTATAGTATATGGATCCATGGTTGTAAGGTAATAATAATATTAAATTATTACCATTGATTATTGAAAATAAGAAATTGGAATCATAATCAAAAGTTTAGAAATGAAATCCATATACAAATGAAATTTGAGAATGTAAATTATAAATGTGATTTATAATTATAAATAGAATTCCAGAGAAGTTTTGGAAATGTTTTTTTTAAAGGATTTGGAAATTTTAGAAATTAAATTCCTTTTTGATTTGAAAATGAATTTCAAAGGTTTTGAAGAATGTTTTGAAGAATGAAAAGCTCTAAACTCTTTTCGGTCGCTGGAAAATAATTCCGATGATGACCGCGGCATCATCGGTGTTCATTTTCGGGTTTCCAAAAGAGGTATTGCTGTTAAATTGTTTTGGAATGAAAATAAGTTGATAACTTATAGAATATTTGAAATTTGATTGGAATGAGATTTGATTTGAATCAAGTTGAATAAAAAATCCAAACTTGGAAAATAAAATAAAGTGGATTGAATTCAAGTAAATTAACTTGATAATTTATTAATTTGTGAAATAATTTCAAATGAAATGAATATGAATATGGAATGTAAATAAAATTGAATAGAATCAATTGGAAAATTAAAATAAATTGAATTGGTATCAATTTAAATTAGTTATAAACTAGAATGAATATGAATTCGTTTGGCTTAGAAACAAATAGAATTGAATTTTAAATTGAATTCAAATGAAATTAAAATGCAAAATTGAATAAAAATTGATTTTGTATCGAAGTAAAAAATCAAGTGAATTAAATAAATGAACTTAAGTCGTATAGTGGAAGTAGATGTAAATGAAGTTGAATGGAATATAACTTAAGTAATGTTGAAAGAATTGATGTTGATATCAAATTAAGTGAATAAAGTGAATTAGTGAAATGAAACTGTTAAAAATGTGAACTTGAGTTATATAAGTGAAATTCAATCTTTATTTGTAAAAAGAATTGGCAATTGAATTAAAGTATGGATTGAATGTTAATCAAAAGAATATGAATAAGTTGATATGAAATGATGTATGTAAGTGTAAATTCATTTGAAGCTAGTTGAATAATTGAATGAAAAATCAATTGAATGTTAAACCAATTGGAATTGAAACAGTTGAACCAAATTGAATGTAAGTAAAATAAATAAGTTTGGCTTTATTGGATATACATTGGTTGTTATTTGCTTGTTGGTTGCTTTTATATAAATTCAGTAAGTGTTAATGAGATTGAATTAGTAAAATTTGAAAGCTAAAGTAATTGAATTCAATTTGGAAGTAAACTAATGTGAATGTGAATTAGTGAAGGATAACTAATTGAATATGCAACTTCAATAGTATACTAAAAAAATAGTATAAGACGCATATATTGAAAGATTTTGTAATTGAATTGGCAAGATAGTTTGAATGTTGGAATTGGATACTACTACTAGCAGGATATACAGGTATATAATGGAATTGGGATTTTGATTTTGAAGTTAAAAATTGAATTGCTTGACAAAAAGGTACATATATCAATTTTAGTATGAGATTTGATGATTTCCTTCTCCAGCCACTTGGCTTTCTCTTTTCTTTTTCATTCTGAGGGGTCGTGGTGCCATTTTGTAGTCGAACCGATCGAGCCGCGCAAAGGAGACGCTGGCAAAAAATTTCGAAAATTTAGGGTGTTAGAAAATTTTTGAGAAAATTTGAAAGTTTAAAAATTTGAAAGTTTAAAAATTTGAAATTTAAATTTGAATTGTTAAGTAAACAATGTTTTTTGAAATTTATAATTGAAGTTTGAAAGCTAATTGAAATGATAATGAATCTTTAATAGAAAGATTTGTGTTAGAAAGTTGATAAAACTAATTGATTTTGGAAAAGTAATAAACGGTTTAGGATCATTCTCCTTAACTTGCAATTTCGGGACGAAATTCTTTTAAGGGGGGAAGATTGTAACGACCCAGAATTTTTATTAATTTAAATTTGAATATTTAATTGAATTTAAATATTAATAAGTGAATTTATAAGTCGAATAATTTTATTTCGAATTTCTGGATTTAATTAGACAATTAAATCGATAATTTAATAAGTTAAATTCCAGAAATAATTAAAAAAATCAAGTTAAATAAGATTGAAAATGATTTGGAAAATTTTTTTATATCATATTGAAGTTATAGAAATGTTTTAGAACTTTTAAAATTGAATTTGGAGTTAATCTGTGAAAATTGAATATTTTAATATTTAATTATCGACTGAAAATTAACCAATTTTTGAACAGTCTCAGAATCGAACGAGACTCGTTCCATTGGATCCGTAATAGTTAGTTATTATCGGATTTCAATTTTCGTAGCAATCGGAGTTGTCGTTTGACTGTGGCAGCTCGAAACGCATCGAATTGTTTTTAATTATAATTTGGCGAGTTAAAATAGTCATTTTTCAAACGGTCTCGGATTTCGACGAAACCAGTTTCATCGGATCCGTAATGTGATATTATTGTAAGGTTACAAATTTCAAGTCGATTGGATTTGCCGTTTGTCCGGTGCAAGCGAAAACGCCTAGAAAATCGTTTAAATCGATTTAATTTAAATTGATGGTTTATTGCCATAACTCGCGCAGATGATCGAATTAGCTTCCGAAACTTGTTCCATTGTGTCCCGAACGCGGGATAAACCCTGGGAACATCAGTTTCGGCGCGTAAATCGGAGTTTGAAATTTTGAAATAAATAGTGTTTTCGTTTAAAATTCTATAAAAGCACCATGTTCTTCACCAAATAATCAAAACCCTAGTTTATGTTCGTGGCCACTACTTTCATATTGATGGTCGAAATTCCTCCCCCTTCTCCCTTTCAATCTCACTCAATCGGTCAACTTTCAGACGAAGTCTTCAACTGGAAAGATGGAGAGCACCTCAACATCTGTACATCCAACGGTCGGAATTTCTTATAGCGGCTTAGATCGATAGAAAATCGAGTCCGAAGTTGGGCCGGTTCGCACGCAAATTGAGGCGAGAGGAGGAGCCGAGTTCGACCGCATCTTGCACGGTGATGGAGTTGGCGGAGCTCTTCGTGGTGGTGGTGGTTGATCGGGGTGGATGTCGACGATGAGGCTCGAAAAATTAACCCTAGGGGGCGGCATGGGTTCATGCTTGCGTTCGAACGTGATATCCAGGTTGGGGGAGAAGATAGGAAACACGGCCATGATCTCATCACCAAAGATCAACGGTCCAGATCTGCTGTAGGTTTAAAAATTAAAAGAAAATGTTAATTGTTTGTATTTAAATGTGTTCGATCTTTCAACTGTGATAACTCTTTCATACGAGGTCGAAAAAATACGAATCAAATTGCATTGGAATCGTATGGACGAATACTACGCGATGGAGCTGGATTGGAGTCAATTGGAGCTCGTTTGAATTTCGGGTAAAATTAAACGTTCGTTTAATTTTATTCGAAACGAACGCCGAAACCAGAAATAAAACCATGGTGAGAACTCATCACTCAATCGAACAGATCGATTTAAATTTTAAATAGTTAGATTTAAATTTTTTTGAAGGATGATTGATGTTTGATTGTGATAGCAGATATAGTAGGATATACTATATATAGCAATATATATATATATATATATATATATATATATATTGGCATATGTGTATATTGGAATTGATTTCCCGCCTTGTATAGCGGATGAGACCCTATTGCGCCGCCTATTAAGCGGATAATATTTTATCCCATATACCACGATATTACGTCTTGAAGCGGAATTGGTATTGTGCTAACATCTGTGGATGCAGGGAAACAGGTTGGAGGGATCCAACTGGATTCCTCACAAATATTTATATGATTATAGATATTGTGTGATTATTGATTATCAGATCGATATATGATATTTGTGCCATGATTGACTATTGGATGCTATCGCATCATCAGATCCATTTTTTTTTAAAAGTATTTTTAACGATTTTGAATTATAAAGGATTTTAAATTGGTTTTTCCAAAGTATATGTTTTATTGAAATTTTGAGTTGATTCATTTTTAATTAAATAAAATTTTTAATTTTTAAAGTTATAGAATTTAAGATTTTTGTGAAATAGAACCAAAGGTAGTTTTAAAAATAAATAGATTTATATAATAATTTAAATTGGATTTCTGAATTATTATAAAGGATGAATATAAAAGATTTTATAAATTTATATTTATAAATAAAAAATATTGGAAGTATAAACGAGTTTATTATGTGTTAAAATGAAGTATAAAATGGATCATTGAAAATTATGGATTTATAAATTGTGAAAGTTATAAAATGAATAGATATTGAAAATAAAAGATTCATGGGTCATTAACTTATAAAATGGATTTTTGGCATTTAAATGAGATATTTATAGAAATTGTAAATAAAGGAATTTTTTTTATAAGTTGAAATTGTCATGGAATATAAAAGAATCTTATAAGCAATAAGATTTGGAATTTGTGAAGATTAAAAATAACGATTTGGTAAATGAATGAATGAATTATAAGTACTTAACTTATAATATGGACTGTTGGTATAAATTTGAGTTATATAACTTGAATTGGATTGATAAAGGAAATTTTGTAAATCGAAGTTTATAAATAGGAATAAAATTGATAAACATTGTTTATAAATTCGTAATCAATTGAATTTGATCAATTGAATATAAAAGTTTATTAAAGGAGTTATATTCACGTTTTTGAACAGTGAATATATCGTTAAATAAATGGATATATTTTGGGAAAATGATGTTTTAAATAGAATTTAAAACGATTTAAAGATGTTTTAAAATGCATCAAGTATCGAAAACATAGATTTCAACATTCATTGTTGAAATAGACGTTTTCGAAAAATAGAAGGAAAGGAAGTCGTAGATTTCAACATTCATTGTTGAAATAGACGTTTTCGAGAAATAGAAGGAAAGGAAGTCGTAGATTTCAACATTCATTGTTGAAATAGATGTTTTCGAGGAAAAGAAGGAAATGGTGGACTATAACACTGTTGTTATAGTAAATGATTTTCGAAAGGAAATACTTTGTATAGTATTGGGATTTATATATATCTATTTTAAATTTCGAATCCCTATACTAGTGATTTTGGGTTGTCGTAACAATGTTTTACGCAACATTCGTTTTGACCCAAATAAATGTGAATAAAAGAATGATTTCCTTATAAAATGAAATATATACTTAATAATGGTTTAAGTATATTGAATATTTTCAAATTGTTGAAAATAAATAAGATTTGTGAAATATTTATTACTAAATAAGTATGGAAATGCTTTTCCAATATGAAATGGAATGTTTTTAAGAATTTATCATTTTGAAGATAAATTGGAATTGAATATTTGAAATCTATTAAAAACTGTAGATCAATAGATATTTTGAAATATAAATTCACTATGGAATTTATAGATGGGAAGGGAAAATTGGTTTTCAAAATAAACGTTGTTTATTTTTGAAGTATGGAAAATTATATATCTTGTAAAGATATTTTTGGGAATTAAATAATTTTGGAAAATTATTTGGAATCTGATGATGTAGCGCATCTTTATTGATAGTTAAATAACCGACTATCAGTATTTACCCTTGGATGGTACTTGTTGTGATTATTTGAAATTGAATGCTACACTTGTTTTTAAATAAGCGCTCACTATTCGGTTTAGCCGGGAGAGGACCTTTGTGTCGTATAACCCATTCCGAATATGTGATACGTCGTTATGGATAGCATTTGAAGACCGGTGTTGAAGACCGGGTATTTGTGAAAACGGTAGGATGACCTATCGATTGTCTCTACATCGTTATCTACGGTATGGAGATTTCCTTTGTGATGGGAAATTTTATCGGGATTGTGAATACCCGGATTGCAAGGGCTTCTTTGGAAGTGCCTTCGGTTCTGTTCGAACCCGGAACAGACTTGTATGGTTACATGTCTTACATTACATTTTGAGATATAGAGCAGATTTCTTTCAAATACATTTCTGTTGGTGGCGGAGAATTTATTCTCTTAGCTTAACACCCTTCTCTTAGACGTACGAGCTCAGAGGTTATGTAGTTGAAGGTCATCAGCGATATTTCCCAATCTGGTAATGTGACATACTGAGTGCTGCTGTGTGATGATCATTGGTTGGTCATTTTTGATATGATCATTTGTTTGATCATTTATCTTTGTGATCATTGCTTTGGTCATCTGTTGACCCAAAGCATGGCTTTGTTGCACAAAGCGTGGCTTTGTTGCGACGAGACTTCGTCAGACCTCACTCCTCGAAAATGGTCGAAACAGGAATATGCGGAAAGGTTATGAGGGTCGCGCCCTTTAGGGTATGTCATTTCCTTCTGGAAAAGGGTGGTATCATGGTATGGAGCCCAGATACTTACTCATGTCGATACACTATATCTATTACTGTGTGGTGTTGTTGGAATCGAGCGCTCGGATAAAGGTCCCAAAGGACCGGGGGATGACATACTCGAGTAGTAGTTACCTAGTTACAGAGGTAACCCGGCCTTGTGTTGGCAGAGATCCGGTTAGGTTCTCGGGACGTCCCGCCAGAGGCGATCCCATGTGGCAGTAGGAAGTTCCTTAGCCTGACCATTTGTTGGAAATCCAATCAAAACAATACGAGCCTTGTACGGTTTTAGTTGTATAACCTGCCATTCACTTATGGTGGCGCCCCACTGTTTGGATGGTAGCTATAGTAGGCATAGTTCGGAATGTCTATGCTGGCTAGGATTTATATTCTACTTTCGAAATTGTTTTCTACACTATGCACTAATAATAGTATCAAAAATGGTTTGATTTATGCGTAGTAAGCATCTTTGACTATCATAAGGAGAAATCTCCTCCAATTCTGCGTTTGCATTGTGTGTGTGGCGGGAGGCCTTATGGTAGTTTCATTTTCCAAAAAGCATTGCGGATTTCAAAATTTAAATTTTCTTTTTGCTTGGTTTAAAGATAAACTGTTTTGAGTTCTCACACCAGTCCCATGACTGACCTGGAGTTTATTGTTTCCTTCCTAAACTCTAGGTGCCCACTATTTTCCACACGGGCAGTCTAGAGTTAGGTTATCAGGTGATTCTGGATTCGAGAGATTGCTGTGCAGATTTGGAGGCGAGCTTGGATAGCGTTGTATATTACTATTGTAGTATTTATTTTCCGTTGTTTTGTTGTACACTCTGATTGTTGTAATGTAATGTGATGTAATGTATAAAATGTATAGTTCTTTTGTTTTAATGAATATTCATTTATCTATTATATGTTGTTCCGCTGCGATTGTGAGATTCTGATATTGTTATCCAGTTTCTGTTGTTTGTTTCTGCTTCTTCTATCTTTCTCTCTCTTCTTCTACCTCTTTCTTCTTCTTCAACCCTAAAGATTCGGAAGTTCGTTCCTCTTTGGCTGGATTGTTGTGGAATGTTGCCAGCTCAAAGGAGTACGGATTTTCGGGCCTTTACATCTGGTATCAGAGCATATGGTTAAGCGACAACCATGGCTCTGTTGGATGTTACTCATTAGAGATAGAGTCAGTAGTACTCTAGAATGAGTTTGAGTGTAATAATAGATATGAACGCGTATTTGTTAGTGGATATAAAATTTGTTTTATATTGTGATGATTGGTTTATTGAGTGGCATATGAACCTTCGTCGGCACAGTCTGTACAACTGGATCGAAGGGGTTTCTAAACACTTGAATAGAACAATTCGACACAGTATTGTTTTAGAAAAATAGGGTAAATGAAATAATTTTGCCCAAAACTATTTTTGTATATAAAAGAATTGATTTTCTGTGGATTATTATAGTATATGAATGCATGGTTGTTAGGTAATAATAATATTAAATTATTACCATTGATTATTGAAAATAAGAAATTGGAATCATAATCAAAAGTTTAGAAATGAAATCCATATACAAATGAAATTTGAGAATGTAAATTATAAATGTGATTTATAATTGTAAATAGAATTCCAGAGAAGTTTTGGAAATGTTTTTTTTAAAGGATTTGGAAATTTTAGAAATTAAATTCCTTTTTGATTTGAAAATGAATTTCAAAGGTTTTGAAGAATGTTTTGAAGAATGAAAAGCTCTAAACTCTTTTCGGTCGCTGGAAAATAATTTCGATGATGACCGCGGCATCATCGGTGTTCATTTTCGGGTTTCCAAAAGAGGTATTGCTGTTAAATTGTTTTGGAATGAAAATAAGTTGATAACTTATAGAATATTTGAAATTTGATTGGAATGAGATTTGATTTGAATCAAGTTGAATAAAAAATCCAAACTTGGAAAATAAAATAAAATGGATTGAATTCAAGTAAATTAACTTGATAATTTATTAATTTGTGAAATAATTTCAAATGGAATGAATATGAATATGGAATGTAAATAAAATTGAATAGAATCAATTGGAAAATTAAAATAAATTGAATTGGTATCAATTTAAATTAGTTATAAACTAGAATGAATATGAATTCGTTTGGCTTAGAAACAAATAGAATTGAATTTTAAATTGAATTCAAATGAAATTAAAATGCAAAATTGAATAAAAATTGATTTTGTATCGAAGTAAATAATCAAGTGAATTAAATAAATGAACTTAAGTCGTATAGTGGAAGTAGATGTAAATGAAGTTGAATGGAATATAACTTAAGTAATGTTGAAAGAATTGATGTTGATATCAAAGTAAGTGAATAAAGTGAATTAGTGAAATGAAATTGTTAAAAATGTGAACTTGAGTTATATAAGTGAAATTCAATCTTTATTGTAAAAAGAATTGGCAATTGAATTAAAGTATGGATTGAATGTTAATCAATAGAATATGAATAAGTTGATATGAAATGATGTATGTAAGTGTAAATTCATTTGAAGCTAGTTTAATAATTGAATGAAAAATCAATTGAATGTTAAACCAATTGGAATTGAAACAGTTGAACCAAATTGAATGTAAGTAAAATAAATAAGTTTGGCTTTATTGGATATACATTGGTTGTTATTTGCTTGTTGGTTGCTTTTATATAAATTCAGTAAGTGTTAATGAGATTGAATTAGTAAAATTTGAAAGCTAAAGTAATTGAATTCAATTTGGAAGTAAACTAATGTGAATGTGAATTAGTGAAGGATAACTAATTGAATATGCAACTTCAATAGTATACTAAAAAAATAGTATAAGACGCATATATTGAAAGATTTTGTAATTGAATTGGCAAGATAGTTTGAATGTTGGAATTGGATACTACTACTAGCAGGATATACAGGTATATAATGGAATTAGGATTTTGATTTTGAAGTTAAAAATTGAATTGCTTGACAAAAAGGCACATATATCAATTTTAGTATGAGATTTGATGATTTCCTTCTCCAGCCACTTGGCTTTCTCTTTTCTTTTTGATTCTGAGGGGCCGTGGTGCCATTTTGTAGTCGTATCGATCGAGCCGTGCAAAGGAGACGCTGGCAAAAATTTTCGAAAATTTAGGGTGTTAGAAAATTTTTGAGAAAATTTGAAAGTTTAAAAATTTGAAATTTAAATTTGAATTGTTAAGTAAACAATGTTCTTTGAAATTTATAATTGAAGTTTGAAAGCTAATTGAAATGATAATGAATCTTTAATAGAAAGATTTGTGTTGGAAAGTTGATAAAACTAATTGATTTTGGAAAAGTAATAAACGGTTTAGGATCATTCTCCTTAACTTGCAATTTCGGGACGAAATTCTTTTAAGGGGGGAAGATTGTAACGACCCAGAATTTTTATTAATTTAAATTTGAATATTTAATTGAATTTAAATATTAATAAGTGAATTTATAAGTCGAATAATTTTATTTCGAATTTCTGGATTTAATTGGACAATTAAATCGATAATTTAATAAGTTAAATTCCAGAAATAATTAAAAAATCAAGTTAAATAAGATTGAAAATGATTTGGAAAATTTTGTTATATCATATTGAAGTTATAGAAATGTTTTAGAACTTTTAAAATTGAATTTGGAGTTAATCTGTGAAAATTGAATATTTTAATATTTAATTATCGACTGAAAAATAACCAGTTTTTGAACAGTCTCAGAATCGAACGAGACCAGTTCCATTAGATCCGTAATAGTTAGTTATTATCGGATTTCAATTTTCGTAGCAATCGGAGTTGTCGTTTGACTGTGGCAGCTCGAAACGCATCGAATTGTTTTTAATTATAATTTGGCGAGTTAAAATAGTCATTTTTCAAACGGTCTCGGATTTCGACGAAACCAGTTTCATCGGATCCGTAATGTGATATTATTGTAAGGTTACAAATTTCAAGTCGATTGGATTTGTCGTTTGTCCGGTGCAAGCGAAAACGCCTAGAAAATCGTTTAAATTGATTTAATTTAAATTGATGGTTTATTGCCATAACTCGCGCAGATGATCGAATTAGCTTCCGAAACTTGTTCCATTGTGTCCGGAACGCGGGATAAACCCTGGGAACGTCAGTTTCGGCGCGTAAATCGGAGTTTGAAAATTTTGAAATAAATAGTGTTTTCGTTTAAAATTCTATAAAAGCACCATGTTCTTCACCAAATAATCAAAACCCTAGTTTATGTTCGTGGCCACTACTTTCATATTGATGGTCGAAATTCCTCCCCCTTCTCCCTTTCAATCTCACTCAATCGGTCAACTTTCAGACGAAGTCTTCAACTGGAAAGATGGAGAGCACCTCAACATCTGTACATCCAACGGTCGGAATTTCTTGTAGCGGCTTAGATCGATAGAAAATCGAGTCCGAAGTTGGGCCGGTTCGCACACAAATTGAGGCGAGAGGAGGAGCCGAGTTCGACCGCATCTTGCACGGTGATGGAATTGGCGGAGCTCTTCGTGGTGGTGGTGGTTGATCGGGGTGGATGTCGACGATGAGGCTCGAAAAATTAACCCTAGGGGGCGGCATGGGTTCATGCTTGCGTTCGAACGTGATATCCAGGTTGGGGGAGAAGATAGGAAACACGGCCATGATCTCATCACCAAAGATCAACGGTCCAGATCTGCTGTAGGTTTAAAAATTAAAAGAAAATGTTAATTGTTTGTATTTAAATGTGTACGATCTTTAAACTGTGATAACTCTTTCATACGAGGTCGAAAAAATACGAATCAAATTGCATTGGAATCGTATGGACGAATACTACGCGATGGAGCTGGATTGGAGTCAATTGGAGCTCGTTTGAATTTTGGGTAAAATTAAACGTTCGTTTAATTTTATTCGAAACGAATGCCGAAACCAGAAATAAAACCATGGTGAGAACTCCTCACTCAATCGAACAGATCGATTTAAATTTTAAATAGTTAGATTTAAAATTTTTTGAAGGATGATTGTAGTTTGATTGTGATAGCAGATATAGTAGGATATACTATATATAGCAATATATATATATATTGGCATATGTATATATTGGAATTGATTTCCCGCCTTGTATAGCGGATGAGACCCTATTGCGCCGCCTATTAAGCGGATAATATTTTATCCCATATACCGCGATATTCCGTCTTGAAGCGGAATTGGTATTGTGCTAACATCTGTGGATGCAGGGAAACAGGTTGGAGGGATCCAACTGGATTCCTCACAAATATTTATATGATTATAGATATTGTGTGATTATTAATTATCATATCGATATATGATATTTGTGCCATGATTGACTATTGGATGCTGTCGCATCATCAGATCCATTTTTTTTTTAAAAGTATTTTTAACGATTTTGAATTATAAAGGATTTTAAATTGATTTTTCCAAAGTATATGTTTTATTGAAATTTTGAGTTGATTCATTTTTAATTAAATAAAAATTTTAATTTTTAAAGTTATAGAATTTAAGATTTTTGTGAAATAGAACCAAAGGTAGTTTTAAAAATAAATAGATTTATATGATCATTTAAATTGGATTTCTGAATTATTATAAAGGATGAATATAAAAGATTTTATAAATTTATATTTATAAATAAAAAAATATTGGAAGTATAAACGAGTTTATTATGTGTTAAAATGAAGTATAAAATGGATCATTGAAAATTATGGATTTATAAATTGTGAAAGTTATAAAATGAATAGATATTGAAAATAAAAGATTCATGAGTCATTAACTTATAAAATGGATTTTGGGCATTTAAATGAGATATTTATAGAAATTGTAAATAAAGGAATTTTTTTTATAAGTTGAAATTGTCATGGAATATAAAAGAATCTTATAAGCAATAAGATTTGGAATTTGTGAAGATTAAAAATAACGATTTGGTAAATGAATGAATGAATTATAAGTACTTAACTTATAATATGGACTGTTGGTATAAATTTGAGTTATATAACTTGAATTGGATTGATAAAGGAAATTTTGTAAATCGAATTTTATAAATAGGAATAAAATTGATAAACATTGTTTATAAATTCGTAATCAATTGAATTTGATCAATTGAATATAAAAGTTTATTAAAGGAGTTATATTCACGTTTTTGAACAGTGAATATATCGTTAAATAAATGGATATATTTTGGGAAAAGGATGTTTTAAATAGAATTTAAAACGATTTAAAGATGTTTTAAAATGCATCAAGTATCGAAAACATAGATTTCAACATTCATTGTTGAAATAGACGTTTTCGAAAAATAGAAGGAAAGGAAGTCGTAGATTTCAACATTCATTGTTGAAATAGACGTTTTCGAGAAATAGAAGGAAAGGAAGTCGTAGATTTCAACATTCATTGTTGAAATAGATGTTTTCGAGGAAAAGAAGGAAATGGTGGACTATAACACTGTTGTTATAGTAAATGATTTTCGAAAGGAAATACTTTGTATAGTATTGGGATTTATATATATCTATTTTAAATTTCGAATCCCTATACTAGTGATTTTGGGTTGTCGTAACAATGTTTTACGCAACATTCGTTTTGACCCAAATAAATGTGAATAAAAGAATGATTTCCTTATAAAATGAAATATATACTTAATAATGGTTTAAGTATATTGAATATTTTCAAATTGTTGAAAATAAATAAGATTTGTGAAATATTTATTATTAAATAAGTATGGAAATGCTTTTCCAATATGAAATGGAATGTTTTTAAGAATTTATCTTTTTGAAGATAAATTGGAATTGAATATTTGAAATCTATTAAAAACTGTAGATCAATAGATATTTTGAAATATAAATTCACTATGGAATTTATAGATGGGAAGGGAAAATTGGTTTTCAAAATAAACGTTGTTTATTTTTGAAGTATGGAAAATTATATATCTTGTAAAGATATTTTTGGGAATTAAATAATTTTGGAAAATTATTTGGAATCTGATGATGTAGCGCATCTTTATTGATAGTTAAATAACCGACTATCAGTATTTACCCTTGGATGGTACTTGTTGTGATTATTTGAAATTGAATGCTACACTTGTTTTTAAATAAGCGCTCACTATTCGGTTTAGCCGGGAGAGGACCTTTGTGTCGTATAACCCATTCCGAATATGTGATACGTCGTTATGGATAGCATTTGAAGACCGGTGTTGAAGACCGGGTATTTGTGAAAACGGTAGGATGACCTATCGATTGTCTCTGCATCGTTATCTACGGTATGGAGATTTCCTTTGTGATGGGAAATTTTATCGGGATTGTGAATACCCGGATTGCAAGGGCTTCTTTGGAAGTGCCTTCGGTTCTGTTCGAACCCGGAACAGACTTGTATGGTTACATGTCTTACATTACATTTTGAGATATAGAGCAGATTTCTTTCAAATACATTTCTGTTGGTGGCGGAGAATTTATTCTCTTAGCTTAACACCCTTCTCTGAGACGTACGAGCTCAGAGGTTATGTAGTTGAAGGTCATCAGCGATATTTCCCAATCTGGTAATGTGACATGCTGAGTGCTGCTGTGTGATGATCATTGGTTGGTCATTTTTGATATAATCATTTGTTTGATCATTTATCTTTGTGATCATTGCTTTGGTCATCTGTTGACCCAAAGCATGGCTTTGTTGCACAAAGCGTGGCTTTGTTGCGACGAGACTTCGTCAGACCTCACTCCTCGAAAATGGTCGAAACAGGAATATGCGGCAAGGTTATAAGGGTCGCGCCCTTTAGGGTATGTCATTTCCTTCTGGAAAAGGGTGGTATCATGGTATGGAGCCCAGATACTTACTCATGTCGATACACTATATCTATTACTGTGTGGTGTTGTTGGAATCGAGCGCTCGGATAAAGGTCCCAAAGGACCGGGGGATGACATACTCGAGTAGTAGTTACCTAGTTACAGAGGTAACCCGGCCTTGTGTTGGCAGAGATCCGATTAGGTTCTCGGGACGTCCCGCCAGAGGCGATCCCATGTGGCAGTAGGAAGTTCCTTAGCCTGACCATTTGTTGGAAATCCAATCAAAACAATACGAGCCTTGTACGGTTTTAGTTGTATAACCTGCCATTCACTTATGGTGGCGCCCCACTGTTTGGATGGTAGCTATAGTAGGCATAGTTCGGAATGTCTATGCTGGCTAGGATTTATATTCTACTTTCGAAATTGTTTTCTACACTATGCACTAATAATAGTATCAAAAATGGTTTGATTTATGCGTAGTAAGCATCTTTGACTATCATAAGGAGAAATCTCCTCCAATTCTGCGTTTGCATTGTGTGTGTGGCGGGAGGCCTTATGGTAGTTTCATTTTCCAAAAAGCATTGCGGATTTCAAAATTTAAATTTTCTTTTTGCTTGGTTTAAAGATAAACTGTTTTGAGTTCTCACACCAGTCCCATGACTGACCTGGAGTTTATTGTTTCCTTCCTAAACTCTAGGTGCCCACTATTTTCCACACGGGCAGTCTAGAGTTAGGTTATCAGGTGATTCTGGATTCGAGAGATTGCTGTGCAGATTTGGAGGCGAGCTTGGATAGCGTTGTATATTACTATTGTAGTATTTATTTTCCGTTGTTTTGTTGTACACTCTGATTGTTGTAATGTAATGTGATGTAATGTATAAAATGTATAGTTCTTTTGTTTTAATGAATATTCATTTATCTATTATATGTTGTTCCGCTGCGATTGTGAGATTCTGATATTGTTATCCAGTTTCTGTTGCTTGTTTCTGCTTCTTCTATCTTTCTCTCTCTTCTTCTACCTCTTTCTTCTCCTTCAACCCTAAAGATTCGGAAGTTCGTTCCTCTTTGGCTGGATTGTTGTGGAATGTTGCCAGCTCAAAGGAGTACGGATTTTCGGGCCTTTACATCTGGTATCAGAGCATATGGTTAAGCGACAACCATGGCTCTGTTGGATGTTACTCATTAGAGATAGAGTCAGTAGTACTCTAGAATGAGTTTGAGTGTAATAATAGATATGAGCGCGTATTTGTTAGTGGATATAAAATTTGTTTTATATTGTGATGATTGGTTTATTGAGTGGCATATGAACCTTCGTCGGCACAGTCTGTACAACTGGATCGAAGGGGTTTCTAAACACTTGAATAGAACAATTCGACACAGTATTGTTTTAGAAAAATAGGGTAAATGAAATAATTTTGCCCAAAACTATTTTTGTATATAAAAGAAATGATTTTCTGTGGATTATTATAGTATATGGATGCATGGTTGTTAGGTAATAATAATATTAAATTATTACCATTGATTATTGAAAATAAGAAATTGGAATCATAATCAAAAGTTTAGAAATGAAATCCATATACAAATGAAATTTGAGAATGTAAATTATAAATGTGATTTATAATTATAAATAGAATTCCAGAGAAGTTTTGGAAATGTTTTTTTTAAAGGATTTGGAAATTTTAGAAATTAAATTCCTTTTTGATTTGAAAATGAATTTCAAAGGTTTTGAAGAATGTTTTGAAGAATGAAAAGCCCTAAACTCTTTTCGGTCGCTGGAAAATAATTCCGATGATGACCGCGGCATCATCGGTGTTCATTTTCGGGTTTCCAAAAGAGGTATTGCTGTTAAATTGTTTTGGAATGAAAATAAGTTGATAACTTATAGAATATTTGAAATTTGATTGGAATGAGATTTGATTTGAATCAAGTTGAATAAAAAATCCAAACTTGGAAAATAAAATAAAGTGGATTGAATTCAAGTAAATTAACTTGATAATTTATTAATTTGTGAAATAATTTCAAATGGAATGAATATGAATATGGAATGTAAATAAAATTGAATAGAATCAATTGGAAAATTAAAATAAATTGAATTGGTATCAATTTAAATTAGTTATAAACTAGAATGAATATGAATTCGTTTGGCTTAGAAACAAATAGAATTGAATTTTAAATTGAATTCAAATGAAATTAAAATGCAAAATTGAATAAAAATTGATTTTGTATCGAAGTAAATAATCAAGTGAATTAAATAAATGAACTTAAGTCGTATAGTGGAAGTAGATGTAAATGAAGTTGAATGGAATATAACTTAAGTAATGTTGAAAGAATTGATGTTGATATCAAAGTAAGTGAATAAAGTGAATTAGTGAAATGAAATTGTTAAAAATGTGAACTTGAGTTATATAAGTGAAATTCAATCTTTATTTGTAAAAAGAATTGGCAATTGAATTAAAGTATGGATTGAATGTTAATCAATAGAATATGAATAAGTTGATATGAAATGATGTATGTAAGTGTAAATTCATTTGAAGCTAGTTGAATAATTGAATGAAAAATCAATTGAATGTTAAACCAATTGGAATTGAAACAGTTGAACCAAATTGAATGTAAGTAAAATAAATAAGTTTGGCTTTATTGGATATACATTGGTTGTTATTTGCTTGTTGGTTGCTTTTATATAAATTCAGTAAGTGTTAATGAGATTGAATTAGTAAAATTTGAAAGCTAAAGTAATTGAATTCAATTTGGAAGTAAACTAATGTGAATGTGAATTAGTGAAGGATAACTAATTGAATATGCAACTTCAATAGTATACTAAAAAAATAGTATAAGACGCATATATTGAAAGATTTTGTAATTGAATTGGCAAGATAGTTTGAATGTTGGAATTGGATACTACTACTAGCAGGATATACAGGTATATAATGGAATTGGGATTTTGATTTTGAAGTTAAAAATTGAATTGCTTGACAAAAAGGTACATATATCAATTTTAGTATGAGATTTGATGATTTCCTTCTCCAGCCACTTGGCTTTCTCTTTTCTTTTTGATTCTGAGGGGCCGTGGTGCCATTTTGTAGTCGTACCGATCGAGCCGCGCAAAGGAGACGCTGGCAAAAATTTTCGAAAATTTAGGGTGTTAGAAAATTTTTGAGAAAATTTGAAAGTTTAAAAATTTGAAATTTAAATTTGAATTGTTAAGTAAACAATGTTCTTTGAAATTTATAATTGAAGTTTGAAAGCTAATTGAAATGATAATGAATCTTTAATAAAAAGATTTGTGTTAGAAAGTTGATAAAACTAATTGATTTTGGAAAAGTAATAAACGGTTTAGGATCATTCTCCTTAACTTGCAATTTCGGGACGAAATTCTTTTAAGGGGGGAAGATTGTAACGACCCAGAATTTTTATTAATTTAAATTTGAATATTTAATTGAATTTAAATATTAATAAGTGAATTTATAAGTCGAATAATTTTATTTCGAATTTCTGGATTTAATTGGACAATTAAATCGATAATTTAATAAGTTAAATTCCAGAAATAATTAAAAAAATCAAGTTAAATAAGATTGAAAATGATTTGGAAAATTTTGTTATATCATATTGAAGTTATAGAAACGTTTTAGAACTTTTAAAATTGAATTTGGAGTTAATCTGTGAAAATTGAATATTTTAATATTTAATTATCGACTGAAAAATAACCAATTTTTGAACAGTCTCAGAATTGAACGAGACCAGTTCCATTAGATCCGTAATAGTTAGTTATTATCGGATTTCAATTTTCGTAGCAATCGGAGTTGTCGTTTGACCGTGGCAGCTCGAAACGCATCGAATTGTTTTTAATTATAATTTGGCGAGTTAAAATAGTCATTTTTCAAACGGTCTCGGATTTCGACGAAACCAGTTTCATCGGATCCGTAATGTGATATTATTGTAAGGTTTCAAATTTCAAGTCGATTGGATTTGCCGTTTGTCCGGTGCAAGCGAAAACGCCTAGAAAATCGTTTAAATCGATTTAATTTAGATTGATCGTTTATTGCCATAACTCGCGCAGATGATCGAATTAGCTTCCGAAACTTGTTCCATTGTGTCCGGAACGTGGGATAAACCCTGGAAACGTCAGTTTTGGCGCGTAAATCGGAGTTTGAAAATTTTGAAATAAATAGTGTTTTCGTTTAAAATTCTATAAAAGCACCATGTTCTTCACCAAATAATCAAAACCCTAGTTTATGTTCGTGGCCGCTACTTTCATATTGATGGCCGAAATTCCTCCCCCTTCTCCCTTTCAATCTCACTCAATCGGTCAACTTTCAGACGAAGTCTTCAACTGGAAAGATGGAGAGCACCTCAACATCTGTACATCCAACGGTCGGAATTTCTTGTAGCGGCTTAGATCGATAGAAAATCGAGTCCGAAGTTGGGCCGGTTCGCACGCAAATTGAGGCGAGAGGAGGAGCCGAGTTCGACCGCATCTTGCACGGTGATGGAGTTGGCGGAGCTCTTCGTGGTGGTGGTGGTTGATCGGGGTGGATGTCGACGATGAGGCTCGAAAAATTAACCCTAGGGGGCGGCATGGGTTCATGCTTGCGTTCGAACGTGATATCCAGGTTGGGGGAGAAGATAGGAAACACGGCCATGATCTCATCACCAAAGATCAACGGTCCAGATCTGCTGTAGGTTTAAAAATTAAAAGAAAATGTTAATTGTTTTTATTTAAATGTGTACGATCTTTAAACTGTGATAACTCTTTCATACGAGATCGAAAAAATACGAATCAAATTGCATTGGAATCGTATGGACGAATACTACGCGATGGAGCTGGATTGGAGTCAATTGGAGCTCGTTTGAATTTCGGGTAAAATTAAACGTTCGTTTAATTTTATTCGAAACGAATGCCGAAACCAGAAATAAAACCATGGTGAGAACTCCTCACTCAATCGAACAGATCGATTTAAATTTTAAATAGTTAGATTTAAAATTTTTTGAAGGATGATTGCTGTTTGATTGTGATAGCAGATATAGTAGGATATACTATATATAGCAATATATATATATATATATATATATATATATATATATTGGCATATGTATATATTGGAATTGATTTCCCGCCTTGTATAGCGGATGAGACCCTATTGCGCCGCCTATTAAGCGGATAATATTTTATCCCATATACCGCGATATTCCGTCTTGAAGCGCAATTGGTATTGTGCTAACATCTGTGGATGCAGGGAAACAGGTTGGAGGGATCCAACTGGATTCCTCACAAATATTTATATGATTATAGATATTGTGTGATTATTTATTATCATATCGATATATGATATTTGTGCCATGATTGACTATTGGATGCTGTCGCATCATCAGATCCATTTTTTTTTAAAAGTATTTTTAACGATTTTGAATTATAAAGGATTTTAAATTGATTTTTCCAAAGTATATGTTTTATTGAAATTTTGAGTTGATTCACTTTTAATTAAATAAAAATTTTAATTTTTAAAGTTATAGAATTTAAGATTTTTGTGAAATAGAACCAAAGGTAGTTTTAAAAATAAATAGATTTATATGATAATTTAAATTGGATTTCTGAATTATTATAAAGGATGAATATAAAAGATTTTATAAATTTATATTTATAAATAAAAAAATATTGGAAGTATAAACGAGTTTATTATGTGTTAAAATGAAGTATAAAATGGATCATTGAAAATTATGGATTTATAAATTGTGAAATTTATAAAATGAATAGATATTGAAAATAAAAGATTCATGAGTCATTAACTTATAAAATGGATTTTGGGCATTTAAATGAGATATTTATAGAAATTGTAAATAAAGGAATTTTTTTTATAAGTTGAAATTGTCATGGAATATAAAAGAATCTTATAAGCAATAAGATTTGGAATTTGTGAAGCTTAAAAAGAATGATTTGGTAAATGAATGAATGAATTATAAGTACTTAACTTATAATATGGACTGTTGGTATAAATTTGAGTTATATAACTTGAATTGGATTGATAAAGGAAATTTATAAATCGAAGTTTATAAATAGGAATAAAATTGATAAACATTGTTTATAAATTCGTAATCAATTGAATTTGATCAATTGAATATAAAAGTTTATTAAAGGAGTTATATTCACGTTTTTGAACAGTGAATATATCGTTAAATAAATGGATATATTTTGGGAAAAGGATGTTTTAAATAGAATTTAAAACGATTTAAAGATGTTTTAAAATGCATCAAGTATCGAAAACATAGATTTCAACATTCATTGTTGAAATAGACGTTTTCGAGAAATAGAAGGAAAGGAAGTCGTAGATTTCAACATTCATTGTTGAAATAGACGTTTTCGAGAAATAGAAGGAAAGGAAGTCGTAGATTTCAACATTCATTGTTGAAATAGACATTTTCGAGGAAAAGAAGGAAATGATGGACTATAACACTGTTGTTATAGTAAATGATTTCCGAAAGGAAATACTTTGTATAGTATTGGGATTTATATATATCTATTTTAAATTTCGAATCCCTATACTAGTGATTTTGGGTTGTCGTAACAATGTTTTACGCAACATTCGTTTTGACCCAAATAAATGTGAATAAAAGAATGATTTCCTTATAAAATGAAATATATACTTAATAATGGTTTGAGTATATTGAATATTTTCAAATTGTTGAAAATAAATAAGATTTGTGAAATATTTATTATTAAATAAGTATGGAAATGCTTTTCCAATATGAAATGGAATGTTTTTAAGAATTTATCTTTTTGAAGATAAATTGGACTTGAATATTTGAAATCTATTAAAAACTGTAGATCATTAGATATTTTGAAATATAAATTCACTATGGAATTTATAGATGGGAAGCGAAAATTGGTTTTCAAAATAAACGTTGTTTATTTTTGAAGTATGGAAAATTATATATCTTGTAAAGATATTTTTGGGAATTAAATAATTTTGGAAAATTATTTGGAATCTGACGATGTAGCGCATCTTTGTTGATAGTTAAATAACCGACTATCAGTATTTACCCTTGGATGGTATTTGTTGTGATTATTTGAAATTGAATGCTACACTTGTTTTTAAAATAAGCGCTCACTATTCGGTTTAGCCGGGAGAGGACCTTTGTGTCGTATAACCCATTCCGAATATGTGATACGTCGTTATGGATAGCATTTGAAGACCGGTGTTGAAGACCGGTTATTTGTGAAAACGGTAGGATGACCTATCGATTGTCTCTGCATCGTTATCTACGGTATGGAGATTTCCTTTGTGATGGGAAATTTTATCGGGATTGTGAATACTCGGATTGCAAGGGCTTCTTTGGAAGTGCCTTCGGTTCTGTTCGAACCCAGAACAGACTTGTATGGTTACATGTCTGACATTACATTTTGAGATATAGAGCAGATTTCTTTCAAATACATTTCTGTTGGTGGCGGAGAATTTATTCTCTTAGCTTAACACGCTTCTCTGAGACATACGAGCTCAGAGGTTATGTAGTTGAAGGTCATCAGCGATATTTCCCAATCTGGTAATGTGACATGCTGAGTGCTGCTGTGTGATGATCATTGGTTGGTCATTTTTGATATGATCATTTGTTTGATCATTTATCTTTGTGATCATTGCTTTGGTCATCTGTTGACCCAAAGCATGGCTTTGTTGCACAAAGCGTAGCTTTGTGGATGAGACTTCGTCAGACCTCACTCCTCGGAAATGGTCGAAACAGGAATATGCGGCAAGGTTATGAGGGTCGCGCACTTTAGGGTATGTCATTTCCTTCTGGAAAAGGGTGGTATCATGGTATGGAGCCCAGATACTTACTCATGTCGATACACTATATCTATTACTGTGTGGTGTTGTTGGAATCGAGCGCTCGGATAAAGGTCCCAAAGGACCGGGGGATGACATACTCGAGTAGTAGTTACCTAGTTACAGAGGTAACCCGGCCTTGTGTTGGAAGAGATCCGGTTAGGTTCTCGGGACGTCCCGCCAGAGGCGATCCCATGTAGCAGTAGGAAGTTACTTAGCCTGACCATTTGTTGGAAATCCAATCAAAACAATACGAGCCTTGTACGGTTTTAGTTGTATAACCTGCCATTCACTTATGGTGGCGCCCCACTGTTTGGATGGTAGCTATAGTAGGCATAGTTCGGAATGTCTATGCTAGCTAGGATTTATATTCTACTTTCGAAATTGTTTTCTACACTATGCACTAATAATAGTATCAAAAATGGTTTGATTTATGCGTAGTAAGCATCTTTGACTATCATAAGAAGAAATCTCCTCCAATTCTGCGTTTGCATTGTGTGTGTGGCGGGAGGCCTTATGGTAGTTTCATTTTCCAAAAAGCATTGCGGATTTCAAAATTTAAATTTTCTTTTTGCTTGGTTTAAAGATAAACTGTTTTGAGTTCTCACACCAGTCCCATGACTGACCTGGAGTTTATTGTTTCCTTCCTAAACTCTAGGTGCCCACTATTTTCCACACGGGCAGTCTAGAGTTAGGTTATCAGGTGATTCTGGATTCGAGAGATTGCTGTGCAGATTTGGAGGCGAGCTTGGATAGCGTTGTATATTACTATTGTAGTATTTATTTTCCGCTGTTTTGTTGTACACTCTGATTGTTGTAATGTAATGTGATGTAATGTATAAAATGTATAGTTCTTTTGTTTTAATGAATATTCATTTATCTATTATATGTTGTTCCGCTGCGATTGTGAGATTCTGATATTGTTATCCAGTTTCTGTTGTTTGTTTCTGCTTCTTCTATCTTTCTCTCTCTTCTTCTACCTCTTTCTTCTTCTTCAACCCTAAAGATTCAGAAGTTCGTTCCTCTTTGGCTGGATTGTTGTGGAATGTTGCCAGCTCAAAGGAGCACGGATTTTCGGGCCTTTACATTAGCGGTTTTAGACGTGCTTATAATATTGTTGTGTTGTGGGATGTAAGCAGCACAGTTATTTTTCGATTTATTCTCTACACTCTAGACATCATCTATTATATCACTATATTAACTTAATAAATGACTTGGTTTCTTTTGAGGGGAAAACTATTATGATGATTTGTATGGTCTCAAAAGTTACTGTTATATGGATACATGTATCTTGAGTTTTTTCATAGCAGACTTTTGTCTGATATATGGATTTTTTATCCCTAAATTCTTCATGTACTCTTTCGAGAAGGCTGAGCAAAGAAGGTTTTGCTTATGACGCTTAAGAGTTCTGAAGACAAGTTGGAGGCTTCCGTTCATCTATGTATTTCTATTTCTGGTGCACTACTATATTGTATTTATCAGCATTGTGAGGGCAGACAGTTATAACTATCCTGCATTTTGGGGTAACCCCTTGTACTCTCTTTTTGGATATTGTATATACCGTTCCATTGTGAGATTCTAATATCATGTTCTTTCTTGTTCTATTTCTTTCTCTTTTTTTAGTTCACCATAACTATCTGTCTTCCGACACTTATCTGTTCAACACACGAATACCATGGATGTATTAGTGTTGACATTCGAGGGTCGAAAAGTTAGGTCTTTACATTTTGTATCAGATCCAGGTTTAGCGAATGCCTTTGTAACACCTAGAAAAATAAACAGAAATTAATTAGAAAGATTTATTAAATGATATATTTGTATGTATGTATGTATCTACGTATGTATGTATGAATGTATGAATGTATGCATGTATAGTAAAAATAATATACCTTGTTTAAATAGCCAAAAATGTAATAAGAGAAATCAAATTAATTATAATAAGGGTAAATATAATATTTTCACAAACTTTTGAATTTGGCTATGAAACTTGCATCATTGTGTTTGTAGTGATTTTTCGGACATTTTTTATGCATAGAGTTTTATAAATGGAGCTCGTATGAAAAAGTTATTAAAGTTTAAAATTTTGGAATCATAAATAATAAAAATATATAAAAATAGAAAGCGATGATTCAAAATAGGAAAATTCCATCGTTCGACACCTTGGTTTGGACTGGTCAACCCTAGTGGTCGACTGCCCAAGAATTGGCGGTCGACCGGTCAAGTGTTATTGTCTAAGGCTTGCCGGTTAAAATGGCCTAGATTTTATAAAATTTGATCTAACAGATGACACTGATTTGTACCCCTATAAATAGAACCTTAATCTCATATAAGAAACCCTTGTCTGATTCTTAGCGTACCAAAACTCTGTCTTTTCCAAAACTCTTTTCCAAAACTCAACCCTCTACTTCTCTCCAAACTAATTTCTACTTCAAAAATAAGAGTTCACAAATTTAAAATTAAAGATTACAAAGAAGAGAAAGATAATATAAATGGCAAACATAAAGGAGACAGATCAATGAAGTGAAGCAGAGGTGATTACAGTCGGATATAAGGGGGAATGGCTTATTTGACATGAGTGAGTTTCTTACTAATATGCTAATTTATACGAATTGGGTTTACCTATACCCTACTTGATCTAGAATTTAAGTAGAAATACTATTTATCTAGTAAATGAAATAAATTGGGAATTTGATAGAAATTTAAACAACATGAATACATCATCCCAGTCTGATCCAAATTTGAGTAAAGTAAAATTTGAATATAAATTGATTTATATAAACAAGCTCTCTTTATTAAATTGAATATAGACCAACATATCGATATCTAGTTGATTCTAAACCTAAGTTAACTTGATTTGACGACCTATACACTTATGAAATTATGAACTTGTTAGAAATTGAAATTAAGAATTTTGGATTTCAAAAATAGGGTTTACTATTAAAATCGTACAGGAAGAAATTAACAAACGAATGGTTGAAAATAAAAATTAATGATAATTAACATCGATCGATCAACAGGTTTACTCGGTCGGTCGCTCCACTAACAGTAGTCGATTGGCCATCAACTTTCAATCGTAGTTTGAACCTCAGCCCAAGGCCTATGTTTATAAATTTAAGTATATGGATGTTAGTTTATTATTAGGGAAATTAGTTCCCTGATCCTCGATGTCCGAACGTTGCGAAACTTGTGAGGTAGTGGACGTAGACAATTTGGCTGGCCTAGAACCTATCCATTGAACAAAGGCAATTCAATTGCCGAAAGAACTCGCTGGAGGTTCCTTGATAGATGTGCAACACTGCTGGTGGATTCATGAAGAAGCATGTAGCCCAACATTAATGAGAGATTCCCCGACGTGGTGCAGTAAGTGGTGTGATGTTACCATTAAGCTTGGATATGGATAGGGCGATCTTGTGACGTCTTTGGCATGAGTCGGCATTGCGGGCTCCTCTCAATATGTAAAGTATGATATATGTAGTCATAGTTTGGAAAATGTAGTCCCAAGGGCGATATTGTATGCAATCTTGTGTTAGGAGTAGTCCTAAAGGCTATTAGTTCGATCCATAGCTGATTTGAGATTCGACTAGTTGTTCGACCAGTTGTTCGACCCTATGTGTAAACCTTCACAAGATATTGAATGTAGGTAGATTGAGAGCTATATTCCTTAGGAAAATATGATCGACACTAATAAGTAATACATAGCTCTATATTTGATTTCTTTTATTAGAAAGAGTTTCGTAGCTTGAGTTTGCTCAACAACAAAGGAATATACAAGTAATTTATTAATATATATATATGGTAGAGGACAATATTATATTGAAGATTCATAATATAGATGATATCGACTTATGGAATAATGTAATTCTTGTGAACTACTCTCGTAATTCAAGTGTCAAATGCATCGAAAATCTTAGTATACGTACATTTACATATGTTTTTATTTCTTATGTCTAGTTAGGGTTTCTTAATGTTCCATCTTTAATTATACATTCATATTATGTAAGTTTTATTACTATATAACTTTTGTATTCTATATTACTTATAGAATAGCCTTATTTATAACATTATATTAATTAAATCTTATTTAGTTAATTTTAATTGATTAACATTTTAATTAGTTTTATGTTAACTTAATATAACATCTATGTAATATATTTATTATATATTATAACTTTCATAGTATAACACATATATCATATACATGTGTATATTATTTAATTAATTAACCATTTAATTAATTAATTTTATTAAACAATTTTTAATTAAATTATATTAATTTCAAAATTCATTTTATATACATACAAGTATACTTATGTTATTTTAACCTTTTAAAGACAACATAATATATATTATAATATACATGTAATATGTATACATTTATTAACTAATTAACTTATTTAATTTATCTTCTTTTCCAAACATTTTGAAAAATCTTATTATTTTATGACTTTTATAATACACGTAAATTAATTTAAATTTAACTTTTGAATTTAAAATCTTATATTTTTAATTTAAAAAAATTTTGAAAATTAGTCCAAGGCCCACTTCAAATTAGGTATTTTCTATCAGGGGAAATTTTTTGGATTCACTTTAACTTTCAGGCCAAGCCAGTAACCAAGTAGGACAGGGTACTTGATTACCCAATTTCAATCCTAACTAGACATTACATTTCTAGACACCGTACTAAGTGGCCATGAGCATAATTAGTTAATCCTAATTTGACTAGTTTAGACCTTAGATACCATTGACGGATCTGAGTCAGCACGCAACAGAAGTTATGAGTGAATTTCAAGTTTTTTACCATTTTGGATCTTTATTGGATCTATGAAGTATAATTTATTTAGAACATTTCTAAATTCTTTTAAATAAAATATTTATTTTATTTAGATTTGTAAAATGATATAATATAATTTAATTTATGATATATTTTTTTGGCAAGGCCAGCCGGTTTTATAGTGGACCGTCCACTTTTATTACGAACGTAATAAAATTGAAGTACATGAGTAAGGTAAAAGCACCTTAACTACTTAGAAAAATGGAAAATAAAGCACAGGTATGTGACAGACAAGTCACAGTAACTAAATAAATCCCCAAGACTAAGCTTCCTCCAAAGAGGAAGATTCATCATCTTCCAGAGACACCAGGGAAGAATCAAAAGGAACTTTACCGCAAAGACCAACAAAGGGGCGGAAATGGATAGCAAGACAAGGATCATAACCCATAGCATCAGAAGAGTATATGAAAGTGCGATCCAAAGTAGTATCAGCAAACATGGCAGAATTCTTACACGCATGCAAACCATCCAAATCAAGAGCTAAGGAATCACCACACGGTTTGTAATAAAGGCATCTAAGATCCAAATGATCATCGGAAACAAATCTGAAGTAGAAGTCAGCCACCGGGTTAAATCTCACATCGGAATTGTGATCAACCCAACACCTCTCGGACTCATCGCAGACAACAACAAAAGCGAGGAAGCAGAAACAGTAGCAACTGCAGAGGCATCACAAGGGTCATCAGAAACAGGAGGAGAGGAAGGTTTAGGATTAGGAGTAGAATCAGGGGGAGGACCCATAATCGATAGAGGACCAGAAAGAGATGGGGCAAACTGATAGGTAGAGACCTTAGGTAGCCATTTCCTAATCGGAAGATGAGGCAGAGGGATCTTTGGAGCCGCCGCGGATGCCACAGAATAATGACAGGATATAGCAAGACGACCAAAAGAGTGACAGGTGGTGCAGATATCAGGAACCCAACCATAACGAACATGAACGACCGCTACATGCCCGACAGCAAGCTGAAAAGGAATAGAAGCAGGGAGAGGCTTAGAGGGAGAAATCTCAATAAGAGCCTTAGCGAACATCAATTTATCACGTGCTACCATATTAGTATCATAGCATTTCAATTTACCAATATTACAGGCAAGCCAATTCAAACCAATCAGCGGCTGAAGCGTAGACGAAATATGCGAAAAATAAACCCAAAAGGGGATAGAAAGAACCTGTTCGCGAGCACTCGCCATAGTAGGAGACCAAGGAGTAATAATAAAGGGCCTACCAACAAAAAAGGAAGGCTCGGCCTCAAGAACAAGCCGACGATCTTCGGAAGAGGAAAACTTGAGATAATACATGGAATCAATCGGCTTAACACTTAAACTACCACTCAGTTTCCAAGCCCGTCTACAAACAGAAGACGCATCACGAAGGCGATGATTTGGTTCCAAAAAGAAGCCAACCAAATATTCAGACCAATAATCCACGCCAGCCTGCATAATGATAGGAGGTGGGATCATCACTCCATTCTCCTCAATAATGTCAAAATCAATAGTCGTGTAGTCCCCCGCATTACGAGGCAGAGATTTGAACAACGAAGACCAAGATTTGTGGCGAGCCAGCGATGGAGAAGATAGACCAGGTCGATCCACAACTTTGGGGAGACCAGCACTGGGAACACTTGGAGACTTATCAGTGATAATTGGTTCTAAATTCACCGAGTCAATAGCACAAGCATCTGGTGTGCATTGAACCAAACTAGAATTCACAGCCGAAATAAAGCCTTCAACACGGCCATACGTGCAAACAGCACGCCGATCATCGAAAACGTCGTTCGAAACTTGCTCATCCAATACGCTAGCAGCTTTGTCAAGAGAACACGTTTTACTTTCGATGCCAAAGGGTTGAGTATACTCACCAGACAACGGCAATGGCAAAATACAGTTAGCGTTCTCATTCAAAGGGCGATGACAGTCAGAAATCGAGTCAGGTAAAGCGAACTCCACAGAAGGAGAAACGCGGACTGCATTCGTGACAACTTTCGCATCAGGATAAAACGCGTACGCACCCTCAGCAGACGAGCAGGGTCGAGCAGCATCAACATTGTTGGATAGCATTGAACAAAACAGGGGAGGAAATTCGGAGCTCGATAGGAGAAGAGGAGGCTCAATACTAGAGGACATTGCCTTGTACACGCGGCCAGATCTGGTTGATGAAGGAGAATGGAGGAGCGAAAAGGGGGATTGCAGAGGCGAAAGGGGCACAGGATAAGGGGGAGAGGGAGGGAGAAGAGGCGGAAAGAAAGGGGACGAAGCAGAGGAAGAAGTCAGGGAGGAGGAAAAGATAACGCAGTCGCCAAAGTAATCGCAAACGCAGTCGCCATTAATTAAGACAGAATTAGCCAAAGTAATCGCAGTCGCCATATATATACAAGTATCATATACACATTTGTATGTATGTGCATGTATAACATATCAATCCATAGAAGGTATAACATGTCCATGTGATTTACATCGCAGTGGGCACGTTAGCTCATCCAATATAACAATATATTATCCAAATTTATGTTTATACACTTTTACTTATATATATATAAAATATTACAAATATATGTGTGTGTGTGTTTAGGTATGTATGTATACTATAGTTTTATTTAAAAAAATTGTATGAACATATATATATGTATGTATGTATGTATGTATGTATGTATGTATAAAATATTATCATTGTGCATATATATTTACATGAATATAATTAAATCATTTATAAAGCAAAAAGCAATATATGCAAATATTTTTTAACTTATATATATATATATAACATATATATACATACATTTAAAACACACAAAATATATTTTGGTAAATATATATAACTAGGTCTTGCGCATGGTTCGGAATTTCTTTTTAATTTTTTATTTCAAGAGAAAAATATGTTTTATTTAGATATCCGTATGGAAGATTTAAATATTAATAAAAAATCAATTTTGAAACTTCATTTTGAATTTTGAGTTTCAGTAAATCCTAAATGACATTTTTTTGTTTTGGATATTTATTATATAATTTTATAATGTAGAATAATTTAAAAAACTGATTTTTTAATTGTAGGCTTTTATTTAAAAATATTTTAGAAGAAAAAATATTATTTTATTTTTCCAGTAGGACTCTATTTTATGCTAATATAATTTTATAAAATATAAAACATGATAATGATAATATATTTATATTAATATAATTTATTTATGTAATTAATTGACCTAAATAATATTAAACAATAATAAATAATAATAATACATACATATATATATATATATATAATTTTATCACTATCGAAAATTTTATATCCTGAATACTTAGCATATAAAAATATATGACCATATTTGATCAAAATATGATGCTGTAATTAAATTATAAACTATATTTGTATCTATTTAAATATTATATATGAAATCATTAAAATTTAAAAATTGGTTTTTTAATTATAGAGTCGTACTGATTTGATGCATACCTAATTTTTTTTAAATATCCAAGTACATGCTAACACACGACCAATCTAATTGTGATGATAAATATGTATATCGAAATCGTCACCTAGCTAACCGTATAACATATATGTAAGCAATTATATGTAAATATAAATTATAATAAATAAATTAGATCTATACTTTATAACCAAAGCCTGAAAGCACACCTTGAAATGATGATATAAGCTCCTTGAAATGATTTCTAATCCAAAAAGTGCTAGTTCCTAAACTATTACCACCGGCTATCGAATAGCACTGAATATGATTTGATTTGAACTATATATGAAAGATGGATGATGGGTTCGAGGTTGGCCAAAAATGGAGATGATATGAAGGCTTCAAAATTCTTTAGAAGATGAGGGTTGAGATTTTATATAGGGAAAAAGAGAATGAGAGAAGTTTGGATCTTTACTCATCCTCCTTTCTTCTTATCCATCCATTTTAAATCTCTCTAACCCCTCATTAGGCCGCACCTATTTCCTCTCTTTGAGCCAACCCTATCAGCCCCTTCATGGGTTTTAAACTCATTTAGAGCTCGAATAAATTAAATCAAATTTAACGCTTATCGATGTCGTATATCGATTAATATATTTATAATTATTATAAATATATTTAATAATATTCATTCATCAAATAAAAATCAAATTTTATGATCAATATTTCATAAATATTAATTAATTTAGTTAATTCATAACAAATACAAATTAATTAAATCATTTGGTCAAAAGAATATTCATCGTTTCGATTGTGTGACATGTTAGGTGTAAATTTGGTCAGCGATTAATATCAAACTATTCGAATATTAACGTCCACACATCACTTAGCAAGTGGTGTGACATTTGGATTAAATTTATCGCTTACTTGGTTTCAGTTAAATTCAATTTTACTCTATTAAGCGTTACCCGGTTGTGACATTTACACCAATTCTCTTTTTCAAAACTATATCAATTTGAAACTGTAGAATTGGGTAATGGTCAAAATTTTAGTATCGTCCATATTCAACTCTACAGTCCAAACACAAAGTCCTTAGTTTGACAATTATTATTAACCGAACTACTTTGTTCAAAGATTTTGACTTTGAGTTGACCGTGATACAAACCACATATAAATGAGGAGACGATTTCTCTCTTGAATAGTGTTTCACTTCTAATACTTTCGCTCGACTGAACTACAGTCACTCGTTGAACATTATGCCACAATTTAAATATAATCAAAGCATATTTTCATATTGAAGGTCTATAATATTCTCAAGTCAAGAGAACTGTGTAAATCGATCACATCGATATTTTCTTTTTGACCTTAGTTATACTAACTAATAGAAAACTATCGATTGAGTTAATTCATAGTTATCTAATAAATATTAATACATAACCCTTAGAACATCTCCAATAGCCGTATATTAAGGCTTAAGATTAAGGCTAGACAAATTTTTTCCCTCCAAAAGCGATATTAACGCAGAATATTAAGGCTAATATTCAGGGTCCAATTAAGTATTATGAATTGGCCCTGGGTGCTGGTTAAATAAGCGCCCATTGCCACAACGGCTATTTGGCTAACTGCTTCCCCAACGGCTCCTTTCAACGATTCCTTCCCGCCAACTCTATAAATTCACTCTCCTCCCTCTTCCTATCTACACAAACATCTTCATTCATTTCTTCTACAACCTGTATTATTTGAAAATGACTTCACCTTTTGGAGACTTCACACATCCTTCTCAGTCTCCTCCCACACAGCATTCGCCTTATCCATGTAGAAGTGACGAGGACTACGATTTATGAACATTCACTGTCATTATATGAACGACTCGATTTGATGCAACGATTAGAGCGGTGATAAGTTTTGGAAGAAAATAACGCATACCTTCAACCTTAAGCATCGTGATAATATTCGATCTTTGTCGGTGATTCAAGGTCGATTAAGAAAAATCAATCATCAAACACGGTTTTGTGAATCACATGTTTATAAAATAAAGAAACCGAACCTTAGTGGAATAAGAATCGAAGAGCATTTGGTATGTTACCTGTTAGTATTAGTTTTTTGTATTAAATACGATTAATATTTTTTTTTCTTTTTGGTCTACAGAAAAGCATGGCGAATGAGGAATTCATAAAAAAAAATTCCAAGGGAAAATGAAGCTAAAAAAGCGTAGTGACGTTGCTGTTCGTTTATATCCCTTTCGTTTTCAAAAATCATATTATGCAGTATAATACATGCATGATTTTGAATATATTTTTCCCGAGACCAAAGTCTAAATAGTTCACTAATCATTGCAAATCTGGATTATATAACGCCAAAAGCTCTTTCTACATCTTTTCTTTGTCCCTCTTTCATCGCAGCCAACTTTGCCAGCTTTGTTATTATTAGGTTTGGGCATGTCTTCACAATAGTGTGGATAAATCTCATCACCAAGATAATATCCGTTCTCATAAGTGTTTTGCCCAAGAGTAAACGATACTGGAGTTACTCGACCAAGTGCCAGATCATTAAATAATTGCGATCTCTCAATAATATTTAAATCATTGTTAGATTAAGGTATTCCAAGAAAGCATTCCATATGTATAAATCGTATGAAGCAATGGCTTCCAAAATAATAATTGGTTTTCTTTCTTTACCACTGTAAGCTCCTAGGTATGCTTTGGGGTGGTTCTTCCATTCCCAATGCATACTGTCGAGACTTCAAAGCATTCCAGGCCATCCTATGCTCTCGTGCGTTTCTCGAATCCACACCAAATCATCCTCATTTGGCAAAATAAGGTACTCAGTGCCGAAAACGTCCGCCACAGATTGGCAGAATTTATCGAGAGTTTCTAATAATGTCATCTCTGCGATCCGATATGCATCATCCAATGCATCTGCCGGGGTGTCATAAGCTAGCATCCTCAGTGCAGTAGTCATTTTTTTCACGCTAAGCCCCCTATGATTTTGAAGCATTCGATTATTGAATAAAATATTTGTCATTGTTTTGAATACCTATTAAAATTCTTAAAACCACATCTCTTCTCATTCTGTATCTTCTCCAGAACATATCATGTAACGACCTGAAATTTTCAAACCAGAAAATTCCAAATAGTTATGAAAAAGAAGAAAGAGATAGAAGAAGAAGAAGAACAAAATCATCAACAACTCACATTCGCAGCGGATAAAATACAATAATAAATAATAACAGTTTAGAAAGAAATACTATATCTGTCGATTACATTTAATATACATCAGAGTTTCACATATATATCGTCACTAAATTTATACAATTATCATGTCTCGGATTAACAATAATATAAATACAGAGGAAATACTCTATACGCACTTGCCATCCAGCTCGCCTCCTGAGCTCCAGAACGTACCTACCTGAAAATCTGTAATACTCGGTCTGACCCGAGCATTACACCAAAATAACACCCGAGTCAGGCTGGAAACCAGCGTGAGTAAACCCAACTAACATGAAATGTCCAAGCAAACAATTTATATAAAACCCGGGGTAACACGAGTCAACTTACAAATTCACATTTGTTATAGTCTTCTCTAATTTCACACATCCATATCCAAGTACTAAAAATTAAGATTAAATAGTCCAATTCACTTAAATCATTTCATTTCAGCCTATTGATTTCTCAAATCAATCTATAAAAATTTGAAGTGGTTTCGGGTATTTCCCAATACCCGACCCCAATCTCTTCGAAACTCATGTCATCCTAACCCAAGTTATCCAAATGGAATACACAACATTTCATATCAGAGATATCAACTCATTCAAAGCATCCAATACCATTCAATTACTCATAAGCAAAGCTTAATCACATACAAATCAATTCAGTTGATTCTAACTGAATTTCAAACCTCAATCACCTAGATTCCTTCATTAATTAGTTCCAAATCAATTAACTAATCAACGCTTCCATATTCCATTCATCTTAATTAATCACCTTGGATTTATTATCTTTCAATTACATTCAAATAATTATCTTTAATTAATTTCATGATATTAATTATTTTTAATCCAAAATCAATAAGTAATCTTAATTATTCATAATTTAATTAACTATATTAGTTACATTAATCCTTAATTTCTCATAAGCCTCTTATTATGGATTAATCAGTTTTAACTTACCAATCTTTGATTACTTCATTAATTATATAAATTAATGATTTCAATTATATTTTAATTTATCCTAGTAAAATTTAATTACATTAATTAAACACAATATTAATCATTTCCGATTAATCCCAAACTGTAATTAACAATCTTTTATTTTACTTCATTCATAAATTAATTACTCCTTACTTAACTATCTTGATTAATCTCTTGACTAATTTCACAAAGTAATTACATTTTATTAATTACATTAAACAATTATTCATCACACCATCAAATGATATTCTGAATTACTTATACTTAGTTAATTAACTTACGACTTAATTTATTATTTATCCAAACCTTTAATTACCAAATTAAATAACCCAAATAATTAATTAGTTGAATTAATTAATTATCCATTTTAATTACCCTGCTAATTTAATGTATCACAAATCATTAAGCCTTTAGTAACTTTTAAAACGGAAACATTTTCTTATTTATGTTTTAAGTTTAAAACAACTTAAAATTTCCAATACTTCGAGTTAAGCAACAATTAACTCGAGAACCATCCAAAACCAGAATCACCAGATCATCAAGTCACAGTGCATATCAAATCAATTCAATCATTCAACCAAATATTTAAATTTAACCATTTAAATTTAAATAGAAATCCAACAGAGTGAGATTTACTCACCTTTGAAATTTGATTTGCAGTCCATTTCAATTTCGACTTGGTTTCCCAGTTTTTACCTTGAATAAACAATTTATTAGCATTTGAACTAATTGAAAAGTAAATTGCCATTTAATTATTTAATCTAAATAGTTTGATTAAACCAAATTTTCCCTTGAATAATCTTTAGTAATTAAATGAAGTTGATAAACAGATAATTTATATATATACAATAAAAATATGATTTAAAGTTTCTTCCTTTAATTAACAGTAAGCAAAGCTATAATTATATTTGAAACCATCCTATACGTGTATATATTTAAAATCCGTAAGTGTATAAATGATTATTAAATCAGAAACTAAAGTGAATAATACCTCACTGCTATCAGTAAAAACCCAAATTCGGGCACCATCGGACTTCCTCCTCAACCGCCGTCCCTAAGCCAAACCCGGTCTTGTTGACCACTCCTGTACTGCCATCCATACCGCCCCGCGACTCGTCTCCCTACCCACACACGTGAATCTCAACGCGTTTAGATATGCCTTAACTTCGCCATCAGAACATCCTCCGCCGACTCCTCTTCCATTCGAGCCCGCGGCGACTCCAGCAGCCACCTCTAACCCTAAATTGAAAGATCGACCCTCCTCAGAACTCACGATTGAAACAAGAGACAGCGACACCCATGCCGAAGCGTTCACGCCGCCGCACCAATTTCTGCCGAATCCCCTCCAGTGGACGAAAGCGCGCAACCCACAGCCGACGCGACGAGTCAAAACGGCGAACCTCGCGATGCTACATTACAACGAATACCAGGGATCACCCTCCTCACCTTCCAGTCCCCCCTCCCCCGAATGCTGTTGTTTCCTATGTTGCCGGCTCGACTACATGTTCCCTTCCCCTCGAATCTCGATTTGGATTTGAACGAGCTCTCCCCTTTTTTTTTAATACTTAGATTAGAGAAAGGAACGAGAAGAGATAAGGGTTTGGGAAATAGAGGGAGGGACGGGGAAACTATATTGATCTAGGGAGGCTTCCAGCGTACGCTTGTTTTGTTAATATAAATATCTCTGACTCGTTGATTTTAAATATTATCATATTATAAAATTCCCAAAACGTCTCGTTAATTGCCAATTAAAATTTTAAACTCATCTTAAGGAATGCCGCTAGGCGATTATAAGGTTTTACCCGTGTTCCGAACACAATGGAACGTGATTCGGAAGCTAATTTGATCATATACACGAGTTATAGAAGGAAACGATCAATTTAAAAATTAAATCGATTAAAATAGTTCTAAACGTTTTGAGCTGCCAGGGTCAAATGACAACTCCGATTGCTACGAAAATTGAAATCCGATAATAACTAACTATTACGGATCCAATGAAACCTGTTTCGTCGAATTCCGAGACTGTGCCTCGGAAGGCTATTTTTAAATTTAATTTAAACGATATAATCTCAAAACGGAACAAAGCACTTCCAAACTCAATTTCAACACTTCCACTACCTTCAGTGCTATCAATAAAAAAATTTATAAGCCTTCAAATTATTTTTAACAGGCTTAAAACTCCAGATTTAGCATTTTACCCAATTTCAAATTATATGATTCAATAGTTAAACTATATAATTCAATAATTTAATTAACAAGTAAACATTGATATTTTGAAATTCAAATTAAAATTAACTTTTTAAATATTTAAAATCAATTAACAATTCCAATTTAAGTTGTTAAAAATTCCGGGTCGTCACATTCCTCCCCCCTTAAAAGAATTTCGTCCCCGAAATTACTAGTTGGGAAGAACGGACCAATACCCGTTTACCTTTTCTCCATAACCAATAGCTTTATCAACTTCCTACCAACCATCCTTTATTAAAGACCCACTATCACCTTATCTAACTTCCCAAAACCTTCTGTAGTTTCAAATAATATTCCTTTGCTCCATTATCTAAATTTCAAGTTAAAACCAAATTTTGAATTATCAAAATTTTCTCAAAAATTTTCTAACTCTCTAAATTCCCGAAATTTTTTGCCAGCGTCTCCTTTGCGCGGCTAGCTCGGTACAACTACAAAAGGCCTCTACGGGCTCCCAGATTCCAAAAAGAAAACAAAAGCCAAGTGGCTAGATCCAAAATCCCAATCCAATTTCATACAGAAATTTAAATACATACCTTTTTGTCGGGCAATTCCCATTTATCTTTTGGAATCAAATCCAATTTTTTTCCCCTATTAATACCTGCATATCTTACTAAGCAATAATATCCAATCATAGCCCTTCAAATCATTTTATACATTTCCTCACAGAAGTTTTCACCTCTACTTCTATGCAAATTAGTTTTTTCCGTTTTCAT
Source organism: Allium cepa (assembly GCA_030765085.1). Classification (NCBI taxonomy): domain Eukaryota; kingdom Viridiplantae; phylum Streptophyta; class Magnoliopsida; order Asparagales; family Amaryllidaceae; genus Allium; species Allium cepa. The sequence goes on along the minus strand of CM060931.1, from coordinate 1,022,245,853 downwards.
ACGAATTCAATTTATTTTCCATTTTGAACATTGAATTTCTATCTTTTATTTATAACTGATTTATATTAGTTCATCTACTAATTTACTTTAATTTCCCATTTGAAATCGTTTTGTTGTTAACAAAATTTTCACAAAACTTCCAAAAAAATTCTAACTCCCAAAATTTTCGGAAAATTTTAGCAGAGCCTCCTTTGTACGGAGGAGCTTTTGCAATTTGACAAGAGATATAAATATGTATACATCGACCCACCCGGTCGGAAAAAGCAAAAACAGTTCATATTTCCTAATTTTATTGCGTAGGCGTATCTTATTTAGCATTTTAAGCAAGCACTTATCAATCTTAGCAATTAGTGCAATCCAAATCCAGCCAAACGGCCTTCAGATACCTGTACTTACTCAATTTAAACATATAAGCACTATATATAAAGTTTATAACATTTCTCTTACTAAAACAACTACAAAACATCAACTCTAAATGAAATGCATTCTAACTAACTTCCACGAGCAATTGATATAATTTTAATACCAATTCAATTTCTTTCAACCAATCCATATACCATTTCAATTTTATTGGTTTACACTCAATTGCTTACATTCAATTTACGTTTAATCCAAATAAGCATATCCAATTCAATTGATCCTACAATCAATTTTTATTTGATCTCTATCATCTCATAGAATATTAATTTCTTTTGTTTACGCCAAACGACAATTATTTTTATGCAATTTTGACGATATTCACTTAATAGAGTATCTATTTTAGTTTATAATTATTTTAAATTAATTTTCTACTCATTCTGTATTATTTTCCATTTCACTTCTAATTTATTCACCAATCATTCATTGCATTTCATTTTATCTCGGCCTTGGATTCATTCAAAACAATTTATTACACTTGGCACATTCAACTCTTATAAATTAACAACCATTTCCAAATTAATTTAACCCAGACTTTCACCTTTGCTCGAAGCCAACTTCTTTTCTCACTCGAAACCAAGCTTTTATTGACTTAAGAAATTTTACTTCAATTTAATACGCCTCATAACTTAAGTTTATTCTAATAACCCAATTCAAATTAAACTTTGATTTAAATTTTTATTCAATCAGGCTTCATCCATTTCTTTCTTAATTCCATTAACCCATTCATTTTCCCATTTTATATTTTTAATTTCACTTAATTCATTTGCGAATTTATTTTATTTATACAAAACCATTCTCAATTTATTTCTACTCACCTGGGTTTTATTTGCAACTCAAAACATTTCCATTATAATTCATTTTCATCTCATATGACAACACTTCCCATGTCTGATTTACTTGCAAATTTCGTTAAATATTATTTATAACTCACTTGAATTTTATTTTTACAACATCTCCACTTATTTAATTTGTTATCAAATCCAAGTCAAATTCTATTACAATTCGAATTCATTTCCAAACTCCATTATTAACTTACAATCCATTTATTTAACCAAGTTAAATTTTATTAACATACACTATTAAATAATTTATTTAGCCGATTAGCTTACTGTAACGACCCGAAATTTTCACATTCGAAAATTTTAGATAGTCATGAAAAGAAGAAAGAGATAGAAGAAAAAGAACAGAACCACCAAACATCTCACATTCGCAGAGGATAAAATATAATAATAAATAATAACAATTTAAAAAGAATATTATATCTGTCAATTACATTTAATATACATCAGAGTTTCACATATATATATACAGTCACTGAATATTTACAATTATCATGTCTCAGATTAACAATAATATAAATACAGTGGAAAATACCCTATACGCTATTGCCATCTAGCTCGCCTCTTGAGCTCCAGAACGTACCTACCTGAAAATATGTAATACTCGGTCTGACCCGAGCATTACACCAAAGTAACACCCGGGTCAGGCTGGAAACCAGCGTGAGTAAATCCAACTAACATGAAATACCAAAGCAAACAAATTAAATAAACCCGGGTAACTTTTATCAATTTAACCAATTCACAATTTGCTATAGGCAACACTTATTTCACATATAAATACCTAAGTACCAAACTTAGATAAAATGATTTCACAAATCAATTTATATAAATTCGAAGGGGTTTCAGGTATTTCTCAATACCCGATCCCGTCCTCTTCGAGACTCATACCATCATATCTGAAGTTATCCAAATGAAAATCACAACATTTCATATTAGAGATATCAACTCATTCGAAGTATCCAATACCACTCAATCATTCATAAGCAAATTTTATAGCTTCCAAATTAATTCACTTGATTCTAATTGAATTTCAATCCTCAATCACTTAGGTCCCTTCATTTAACAATAATTAGTTTCAAATCAATTAATCAACCATTCCTTCATAATTCATCTTAATTATTTACCATGGATTAATTATTTTCAATTACCCTCAAGTAATTATCTTTATTAAATTTTATGATATTAAGTATTCTTAGCTAAATCAATGAGTAATGTTTCATTACTTCACAAATTAATTAACCATAATCAATTACGCTAATTCTTCATTACTTACATTAATTAGTTTCTCATGAGTCATTTTTGATTAATTCGTCTTAATTAATCAATCTTTAAGTACATCATTGATTATATAAATTAATGGTTCCCAATTATGTTTTGATTTGTTCTAATCTAAATTAATTACTTTAATTCAACCCAATATTTATCATTCTCGATTAATCTCAATATGTAATTAACTATTCTTTTTATTTACTTCGTTAATAAATTAATTATTCCATAATTAATTATCTTAATTAATTCTCTTGACAAATTTCACAAAGCAATTATATTTTATTAATTACATTAAGTAATTATTTATCACACCATCAAATGATTATTCTGAATTACTTATCTTAGTTAATTAACTTACAACTTAATTTATTATTTATTTAAATACCTTTAATTACTGAATTAAATAACCCAAATCATTAATTAATTGAATTAATTAATTATCCATTTTAATTACCCTACTAATTCAATGTATCACAAATCATTAAGCCTTTAGTAACTTTTAAAACGGCAACCTTTTATATTCATTGTTTTAAGTTTAAAATATTTTAAAATTCCCAATACTTCGAGTTAAACAACAATTAACTCGAGAACCATCCAATACAAAAATCACCCGATCATCAATTCACAGTGCATATCAAATAAATTCAATCATTCAGCCAAATATTTAAATTTAACCATTTAAATTTAAATAGAAATCCATAAGTGTGAGGTTTACTCACCTATGCCTCACAATTGGCAATCCACTTCATTCAATTAACTACATCCAGTGATTATTAATTTATTTCTTCCCTAACAGATTTTTAATTCATTACTCCCTAGCTATTAATTATTAACGTTCATTGTTAATTTCTAAAACCTAATTCTCATTTGTACATCACTAATTACAAATTACTCAATCAATAATTGCAAATCAATTACTTAATCAATCTTTAACTTATTTCATAAATTATCAAATCTTAATTATACCTAAGGTAAAAAAAAATTCAAATACTAAATCATAAAAAAATTTAACGTTATTTGTAAAATAACTAAGTTTTAAATATCGTTTATGTATTTAACATACTTAGTTTAACAATCCATCAAACTGTCTTGATTTAAGTTTTGAAAAACATTTAATTTAAAGGATTTATAAATGAGTAATCAATCCCATTTCCCTTTATTTACTTTTTTTTTCTAACCTAGGGTTTGAAAACAAACAGAGCTGGAATAAATAAAAATAAAAATAAAACAAAATTACTCACTGAAAATTGATCGAGAGAGAGAACCCTATCCACGGCCTCAACGTCGCCGCCTCCAACAACGTCGCACCCACTTCCAACAATCGCGACACCCTCCTGCAATCACGGCAGCACCCAAACGCGACGAGACACAAGCCGAACCCTCGCTCGAGACCCCTCTGCGCGGCCACAACCAACTTCAAAGTCGACATCCCCATGTCCCTCCCCTTCCTTGATGAAACCGAGGCTGTCGAACTCGAGCAATAGTTCGTTCATTCCCAAACGAGAACGATTCGATTGAACAAAATTTTCGAATTTCGTTCAGAAAAAAATGATTTTCTATTAGAGGAGGCCGGCTTTGGCCATTTTTTTATTTGCGTTAGATTCTGCTTCACGATTTGAGAGGAAGACGGACATTAGATATAGGAGAGGGAGGCTTCTTGAGTACGAGTTGATGAAAATATCTTTGACCCCTTTGACTTTAAATTTCATTATATTTTCAAAACGTTTCATTAACTGTCATTTAAATTTCGAACTCCTCTTAAGGAATGTCGTTAGGCAATTATAAAATTTACCCACGTTTCGAACCCGATGAAACGTGTTTCGGAACCTAATTCGATCGTATGCACGAGTTACAGAAGAAAACGATCAGTTTTAAATTAAATCGATTAAAATAGTTCTACGCGTTTCGAGCTGTCTGGGTCAAACGACAACTCTGATTGCTACGAAAATTGAAATCCAATAATAACTAACTATTACGGATCCAATGGAATTGGTTTCGTCGAATTCCGAGACTGTGCCTCGGAAGGCTATTTTTAAATGTCAATTTAAACGATATATTACTAAAATTGAACAAAACACTTCCAAACTCAATTTCAACACCTTCACTACCTTAAGTGTTATCAATATAAATTCTATAAGCCTTCATATTATATTTAACAGGCTCAAATTTCCCGATTCAGCATTTTACCCAATTTCAAATTATATGATTCAATATTTAAACTATATAATTCAATGGTAACTTTTAAATATTTAAAATCAATTAATTATTCCAATTTAAATTGTTAGAAATTCTGGGTCATCACATTTTTCCCCCCTTAAAAGAATTTCGTCCCCAAAATTACTAATTAGGGAGAATGGTCCAATACCCGTTTACTTTTTCTCAAACCCACAATTCAACATCCTACCAACTATCTTTTATTAAAGACCCACTATCACCCTAACCAACTTCCCAAAACCTTCCATAGTTTTCAAACAATACCTTTTCCCTCAATCGTTTAAATTTCAATTTAAAACCAAAATTTTGAATTATCAAAAATTTGTCTAACTTCCTAAATTTCCGAGAAATTTTGCCAGCGTCTCCTTTGCACGGCTAGCTCGGTACAACTACAAAAGGCCTCTATGGGCTCACCAAATTTCAAAAGAAAACAAAAGCCAAGTGGCTACATCAAAAGCCCAATACAATCCCATTTAGAAATTTTAAGTACATACCTTTTTGTCGGTCAATTCAAATTTACCTGCTAATATCAAATCCAATCTCTTTTTTCCTTTATAATACCTGCATAACATACTTAGCAATAATATCCAATCATAGCCCTTTTACATCTTTACGTACCTTTCCTTATAGAAGTTTTCATAAAACCATTTTTATTCAAACTAGTTTTCCCCACTTCCATACAAATTCAATTTACTTTAAATTTTGAATATTAAATTTTATCTTTCAAGTATAACTGATTCATATTAATTCATTTACTAATTTACTTTAATTTTCAATTTGAAATCGTTTTGTCGTTAACCAATTTTCTCAAAAAATTTCCAAAAATTTTCTAACTGGAAAATTTTTGGCAAAGTCTCCCTTGTACGGAGGAGCTTTTGCAATTTGACAAGAGATATAAATATGTATACATCGACCCACACGGTCGAAAAAAGCAAAAACAGTTCATATTTCCTATTTTTATTGCGTAGACGTACTTTATTTAGCATTTTAAGCAAGCAGCTTATTAATTCTAGCAATTAGTGCAATCCAAATCCAGCCAAACGGCCTTCAGGTACCTGTACTTACTCAACTTAAACATATAAGCACTATATATATATATATATATATATATGAAGTTTATAACTTTCTCTTACATAAACAACTATAACACTTCAATTCTAAAAGAAATGCATTCAAAATAACTTCCACAAGCAATTTATATGTTTTCAAAACTAATTCAATTACTTTCAACCAATTTATATACCATTTCATTCAATTTCAATAGTTTGGAACTCAATTTCTTACATTCCATTGATTTTTAACTCAAACAAGCTCATATTTACTTCAAATGATTCAGAACCAATTTTATTCAATCTCTATTGGCTCATAGCATTTTAATTACTTTCATTTACGTCGAACGACAACCATTTTTATGCAATTTCAACGATATTCGTTTAATAGAGTATCTATTTTAGTTTATAACTACTTTAAATTAATTTTCAACTCATTTTATATTTAATTCCATTTCATTTCTAATTTATTCACCCGCCATTTATTAGCTCGACACATTTCATTCTTGTATACTACTAGCCATTCCCAAATTAATTCAATCCAAGCTTTATTTAATAGGTTTTCACCCTTATTCGAAGCCAAGCTTCCATAAATTTTAAACTTAAGTTAATTTATTTTAATTTATTCCAACATCAAACTTAAGTTTACTTTTATTTGATCCTCATTTAATCAACTTCCATTAAATTCAGTTAGCCCATCAATTTCAAATTTTAATTTTAAATTCACCTTCTCAATTTATCAAAATAATATCCAACCACATACTTATCTCATTTATACTTCAAATTAATATACCACCAAATTTAAGTTCAGTCTGATAATCTAATTCCCATCAAAATTTTGATTTAGTTTTTATTCTATCAGACTTCATCCATTTATTATTTAACTCAATTAACCCATTTCATTTTTAATTCAATTACTTAATTCGTTATCGAATTTATTTTATTAATACAAGGCTATTCTCAATTTATTACTATTCACTAGGTTTTGTTTTGCACTCAAACCATTTCTATTATAATCACTTCTCTTATATCCAATTTACTAGCAAATTTCATTAAATAGTATTCAAATCACACTTGAATTTTATTTATAATTCAAACCATCACATTTTCAATCCAACACTATTTTATTTTTATTTTACAACATCTCCTCTTATTTAATTCATTATCAATCTAAGGCGAATACTATCGACAATTCTAATTCATTTCCAAACTCCATTATTAACTTACATTTCATTTTATTTAACCGAGTAAAATTTTATTAACGTACTCAATCAAACAATTATTTAACCAATTAGCTTATTTCCAACTTCTAAATCAATATTCGATTTTAATTACAAAATCACTTCATTAAAATCCAGTTTGGATTTCCTTTTACTTTCCAAAATTCCAACATCTTTACTTAAAAAAAATTAAGATATGCTTTTAAATCCACATCATACTTAATAAAATGGCTCTTTACAAAAATACTTCTTATAACTCGATGTCTCAACCAGTCCATCTTTGTTCTCATAGAAATTCAGTCATACGTTGATCAGGCGTAGGACCGAAAATCTATAAGTACTTGGTAAACCCGTTTTCAACATCCAGTGAAAATACTTGAAAAATAATTTTATTGAATACAGTTTTTGAAAATAGAGGAAATAACTTTGGTGGGAATGCTCTGGAAATCATCACCCCCATCCATGGTCGCAGTTAACCCGATGGTTACGTTGCCATCCCGACAAAATCCATAGGTAAGTGTAAGCCTCCGCGCCCCTCGATTACACCATGGAACCCACGACAGATCGCAGCTACAACTGGGGTTACGTAGCTATCCCAGCAAAAACCCATATAACTGTAGGCATCAGCGCCATCGAATTTCGCTGCCAAAAATGAAACTTCTCCACTCCACTTGACCATAGATCGCAGTCTACCGATGTTGCGTTGCCTTCCCGGCAAAATCGAGTGTAGACTGTTGAAACTCATCCTCCACACGATTTCGCTATGGTCCCCACACTAGATCGCAGCGACATCGAGTTACACTGTCGTCACAGCATAACCCAAATGCCCCTGTAGGCATCAGCGCCCTCGACTTTCGCTAGCCAATAATCCTCAGGAACTAGTTTTGTCCGGACTCCTCACAGGATCAACTTTAGAACACCCCTAGGGCTCAAGGCAGCACCATCCGGTGGCACTCTTGAGAAGTTCATTTCAAGGGAGCGCCTTTTTCCCCAGAGCCATCATCAAAACATTTTATACTATACACATATAGTATCTTCAAATCATACACCTAGTATGATCTCATACAAAGCTCATTTATACAAAATCGATTATTCCAAAATCGATAATTCTCAAACTAGGCTTTCCAAATTCTCATATTGATTTTACCCAAAAATCAAAAGCCTTTCCAAATCCAAAGGTTCCCAAAACCTTTTTCCCAAAATCCTCATAAGATCCTTTATATATATATTTAGATATATAAAAATTTTAAAACTTTGGATCATTTCAAACTTGTATAAAACCCTTTTATACTTCAAACACTTTCAAAAATATTTTTCTTCCAGCAATAAATTCAACAAGGGAAGATTTATCTTATATAAAAAAGATATACAACTTTGTTTATTCAAAACCAAATATCTCAATTTAATTTCTCTTTCCAATATCAATTTCATTCAAATCCGTACGATGTACACATATCATCCGTACGCTATACCAATCTGATTGCTCACTCGATCACACAATTTCACTTCCGAGCTAGTATCGTCCACCCACTTTCCTAGTGCGGACACTGATCTGGTTTCTTGATCAGAAACCGTCATTCTCCTTGCATAGCTATAACTATGATAGAGAATATCCAGAATCAATCAACAATCCATATCCAGGTTCGCCGTCGAAAATCGAGTGAAAAATCCCAACTCGGATCGATAACTATCTCGAAATTCTATGCTCGAATCTGGAACAAATCACTATGCGAATGGAATAATATACGTACATCCGACGTATTTAACTTCATTGATTATTAGCCAAATCAATTTCCTTTCCATTCACATTCACTTATTCACATTAATTCCCATTTGGATTATCCTTCAATTCTTATCTCAGTTGGGTATATAATTAATAACAGTTTGAACTCCGACCAGTTTATTTTTAGAAAATAGCTTGAAATTGAAAAATGGATAAGTAGTTGAAAAATATTATTAGTTTACAAAGTAGCTATAAAATAGTTAACTAATCGTAGAATAGTTGGAAAATAGTTAAATAGTTCCAGAGATTTTAGGTAATTGAAAAATAGTAATTTATTTGTAAAATAGTTGAAAAATAGTAATTAGTTTATAAAACAGTTGAAAAATAGTTAAATAGCTTCAAAAATAGTTGTAAAACAAGTATAAAATAATTTGTCTTTAAGAAAGAAAGGTTGTATATATTTAATAGCTTAGAAAAATAAGTTTATATGAAAACAATTTATATTGAAAATAGTCAGGAGTCAAACTGTTCACTTCCCCAACTAATTTCCATTTAATTGACTTAATTCCAATTCGAATAACTCCAAATTCCATTGGACTTGATTTATTCTCAATTCAAGTTGAATCAATCTTGATTCCTTTCCCAATTTAAATCAAATTCTATTTGATTTTAATCCTGTTCGATTTTAATTATAATTTCAAATTATTCAGGTCAATTTGAGTTATTATCAATTTAATTTTAGAATCCAATTCTCAAAATTCCATTTTAAATTATTTTTACTTTTGTATTTCAAGGTTCAAATAAGAGTACAATATTTGTTTCAAAATTTAATTTAGTATTAAATTTTATCTTCCAGTTTGAAGCTAGTTCTTAAACAAGTTTAATTTACAATTTAATTATTCAAATTTATTTTATTTATACAATACCATTCTCAATTTAAAGATTTTTATTAACAATAGGATGATATCATCCAATTTATTTTAAAACGTCCATCCATTTTCAATTTTTAAATCTCAAACCCGTTTTGAGATCACACAAATTCCCAATTCAAATCAACCATTTAACTTTCCAAGTTAAATTCCAATTTCATCTTAAAACCTCCAATTCAAGTTGTTCATTCAAACTTATTTAACTTCTCCCAAGTTAAATTCTATTTACTTAATCCAGTCAACCTCATTCAATCCTCAAACTTCACAATAATAATCTTCCCACTTAAAAACTTATCACTTGGATATCACATCCCATTCCAAATTTCAAACTCAACATTTAGAGTTTATTCAAACTATTTTTGATTTATGTTTATTCCTTATTCATACATATTGTTTTCTTTACACTCGAGGTCATCTTTAAATTTTAAACCACTTTTAGTTTTTAATTCAAATCAAACTTTCAAACAACCCAATGTTTGCAACAAGTCCCAGTTATCCAAATAATACTTATTTATTATTTTTCATTACTTTGAAACAAAATTTTCAAATTCTGGGACCAGATTTAGAATTTCATTCATCAATTTTTTTATTTTTTTAATCAATTAAATTTTAATTTGGTTGTATTTCTATTTCTACTCAACTCCAATTCAAGACTTTAATTTGGTCGCTTTATATTACTTCTAAATTTTAATTTCAATTATTCAACAACCAATCACCTTAATGTTTATTAAAAATATTTATTAGAAGAAAATATTGCTTTATATATCAAAATATATTTTTATATAAAATCATTTAAACCCTTATATAAGAAATAACAAGTACGCTCACACATATATATATACACACAACTCATTCTAGAGTACTTCAGACTCTATTTAATGAGTAATCCCCACCAGTCTGATGCCAAATGTAACGACCCGAAATTTTCACACTCGAAAATTCCAGATAGTTATGAAAAGAAGAAAGAGATAGAAGAAAAAGAGCAGAAATACCAAACATCTCATATTCGCAGCGGATAAAATATAATAATAAATAATAACAGTTTACAAAAGAATACTATATCTGTCGATTACATCTAATATACATCAGAGTTTCATATATATATATATATATATATATATATATATATATATAGTCACTGAATATTTACAATTATCATGTCTCAGATTAACAATAATATAAATACAACAGAAAATACCCTATACGCTATTGCCATGTAGCTCGCCTCCTTAGCTCCAGAACGTACCGACCTGAAAATCTGTAATACTCGGTCTGACCCGAGCATTACACCAAAGTAACACCCGGGTCAGGCTGGAAACCAGCGTGAGTAAATCCAACTAACATGAAATATCAAAGCAAACAACTTAAATAAACCCGGGTAACTTTTATCAATTTAACCAATTCACAATTTGCTATAGGCAACACTTATTTCACATATAAATTCCTAAGTACCAAACTTAGATAAAATGATTTCACAAATCAATTTATATAAATTTGAAGGGGTTTCGGGTATTTCTCAATACCCGATCCCGTCCTCTTCGAGACTCATACCATCATATCTCAAGTTATCCAAATGAAAATTACAACATTTCATATTAGAGATATCAACTCATTCAAAGCATCCAATACCACTCAATCATTCATAAGCAAATTTTATAGCTTCCAAATTAATTCAATTGATTCTAATTGAATTTCAATCCTCAATCGCTTAGGTCCCTTCATTTAACAATAATTAGTTTCAAATCAATTAATCAACTATTCCTTCATAATTCATCTTAATTATTTACCATGGATTAATTATTTTCAATTACCTTCAAGTAATTATCTTTATTAAATTATATGATATTAAGTATTCTTAACTAAATCAATGAGTAATCTTTCATTACTTCACAAATTAATTAACCATAATCAATTACGCTAATTCTTAATTACTTACATTAATTAGTTTCTCATGAGTCATTTTTGATTAATTCGTCTTAATTAATCAATCTTTAAGTCATCGTTGATTATATAAATTAATGGTTCCCAATTATGTTTTGATTTGTTCTAATCTAAATTAATTACTTTAATTCAACCCCAATATTTATCATTCTCGATTAATCTCAATATGTAATTAACTATTCTTTTTATTTACTTCGTTAATAAATTAGTTATTCCATAATTAATTATCTTAATTAATTCTCTTGACAAATTTCATAAAGCAATTATATTTTATTAATTACATTAAGTAATTATTTATCACACCATCAAATGATTATTCTGAATTACTTATACTTAGTTAATTAACTTATAACTTAATTTATTATTTATTTAAATACCTTTAATTACTGAATTAAATAACCCAAATCATTAATTAATTGAATTAATTAATTATCCATTTTAATTGCCCTACCAATTCAATGTATCACAAATCATTAAGCCTTTAGTAACTTTTAAAACGGCAACCTTTTTTATTCATTGTTTTAAGTTTAAAATAACTTAAAATTCCCAATACTTCGAGTTAAACAACAATTAACTCGAGAACCATCCAATACCAAAATCATCCGATCATCAATTCAGAGTGCATATCAAATAAATTCAATCATTCAGCCAAATATTTAAATTTAACCATTTAAATTTAAATAGAAATCCAAAAGCGTGAGGTTTACTCACCTATGCCTCACAATTGGCAATCCACTTCATTCAATTAACTACATCCAGTGATTATTAATTTATTTCTCCCCCAAGAGATTTTTTATTCATTACTCCCTAGCTATTAATTATTAACCTTCATTGTTAATTTCTAAAACCTAATTCCCATTTGTACATCACTAATTATAAATTACTCAATCAATAATTGCAAATCAACTACTTAATAAATATTTAACTTATTTCATAAATTATCAAATCTTAATTATACTTAAGGTAATTATTTTTTAAAATACTAAATCACAAAAACATTTAACGTTATTTGTAAAATAACTAAGTTTTAAATATCGTTTATGCATTTAACATACTTAGTTTGACAATCCATCAAACTGTCTTGATTTAAGTTTTGAAAAACATTTAATTTAAAGGATTTATAAATGAGTAATCAATCCCATTTCCCTTTATTTACTTTTTTTTCTAACCTAGGGTTTAAAAACAAACAGAGCTGGAATAAATAAAAATAAAAAGAAAACAAAATTACTCGCTGAAAATTGATCGAGAGAGAGAACCCTATCCACGGCCTCAACGTCGCCGCCTCCAACGACGTCGCACCCACTTCCAACAATCGCGACACCCTCCTGCAATCACGGCAGCACCCAAACGCGACGAGACATAAGCCGAACCCCTCGCTCGAGACCCCTCTGCGCGGCCACAACCAACTTCAAAGTCGACATCCCCACGTCCCTCGCCTTCCTTGATGAAACCGAGGCTGTCGAACTCGAGCAATAGCTCGTTCATTCCCAAACGAGAACGATTCGATTGAACAAAATTTTTGAATTTCGTTCAGAAAAAAATGATTTTCGATTAGAGGAGGCCGGCTTCGGCCATTTTTTTATATTTGCGTTAGATTCGGCTTCATGATTTAAGAGGAAGACGGACATTAGATATAGGAGAGGAGAGGCTTCTTGAGTATGAGTTGATGAAAATCTTTGACCCCTTTGACTTTAAATTTCATTATATTTTCAAAACGTTTCATTAATTGTCATTTAAATTTCGAACACCTCTTAAGGAATGTCGTTAGGCAATTATGAAGTTTTACCCGCGTTCTAAACCCGATGAAACGTGTTTTGGAACCTAATTCGATCGTATGCACGAGTTACAGAAGAAAACGATCAGTTTTAAATTAAATCGATTAAAATAGTTCTACGCGTTTCGAGCTGTCAGGGTCAAACGATAACTCCGATTGCTACGAAAATTGAAATCCGATAATAACTAACTATTACGGATCCAATGAAACTGGTTTCGTCGAATTCTGAGATTGTGCCTCGGAAGGCTATTTTTAAATGTCAATTTAAACGATATATTATTAAAGTTGAACAAAACACTTCCAAACTCAATTTCAACACCTTCACTACCTTCAGTGTTATCAATATAAATTCTATAAGCCTTCAAATTATTTTTAACAGGCTCAAAATTCCAGATTCAGCATTTTACCCAATTTCAAATTATATGATTCAATATTTAAACTATATAATTCAATGATAACTTTTAAATATTGAAAATCAATTAATTATTCCAATTTAAATTTTTAGAAATTCCGGGTCGTCACACTTACTTCCACTTTTAATTCAATACTCGATTTTTAATTACAAAGAACCACTTCATTCAATTTTCCCGAGTTTCAATTTTATTTTATAATTTCAGTTTGGATTTCCCTTGATTTTCCAAAATTCCAACTCTTCTATTTTAAAATTTTAGAAATGCCTTTAAGTTCGCATAATACTATCAAAATAGCTTTTATAAAATATTTCTTATAACTCGATGTCTCAATTAGTCCGTCCTTGTTCTCATAGAAATTTAGTCATACGTTGATTAGGCGTAGGACTGAAAATCTATAAGTACTTAGCAGACTCATCCTCAACATCCAGTGAAAATACTTGGAAAATAATTTTATTGAAAATATAGAAAATAGTTTTTGAAACTAAAGGAAATATCTTTGGTGAGAATGCTTTGGAAATCATCACCCCCATCCACGGTCACAGTTACATTCCAGGGTTACGTTGCGATCGCAGCAAAAGTCCATGTAACTGCAGGCTCTCCGCGGCCTCTCGATTACGCCATGGAACTCACAACAGATCGCAGTTACATTCCAGGGTTACGTTGCCATCGCAGCAAAAGTCCATGTAACTGTTGGCTCTCAGCGGCACACACGATTTTCGCTGTCAAAATGAAACTTCTCCACTCCTAAATAAGTCACAGTCTACCGATATAAAATCAAACGTAGACTGTTGGCTCTCAGCGGCACACACGACCTTCACTATGTTACCATAGGTCACAGTCTACCGATATAAAATCAAACGTAGACCGTTGGCTCTCAGCGGCACACATGACTTTCGCTATGGTAAACTCTACTCATGATCCTCAGGAACTAGTTTTGTCCGGACTCCTCACAGGATCAACTTTAGAACCCCCCCCCCCCCCCCCCGGGATCAAGGAAGCACCACCCGGTGGCACTCCTGATAAGTTCATTTCGAGGGAGCGCCTTTTTCCCCAGAGCCATCATCAAAACACTTTATACTATACACATATATTATCTTCCAAATCATACACCTAGTATGATCTCATACAAAGCTCCTTTACACAAAATCGATTATCTCAAAATCGATAATTCTCAAACTAGGCTTTCCAAATACCAATATTGATTTTACCCAAAAATCAAAAGCCTTTCCAAATTCAAAGGTTCTCAAAACCTTTTCCAAAATCCTCATAAGATCCTTTGTGTGTATATATATATATAGATACATATAATTTTTAAAACTTTGGATCATTTCAAACTTGTATAAAACTCCTTTTATACTTCAAACACTTCCAAAAACCATAGAAATATCCAATTTTCACCTTTATTCATTGTATATTTCTCAAAATATTCTTTCATTTGAAAAGAACCATTTCAAATTTCTTATTCGCAAATTTCCGATATCGGTTTCATTCAAATCCGTACGATGTACACATATCATCCGTACGCTATACCAATCTGATCGCTCACTCGATCACACAATTTCACTTCCGAACTAGTATCGTCCACCCGACTTCCTAGTGCGGACTCAAATCTGTTTTTTTATTAGAAGCCGTCATTCTCCTTGCATAGCTATAACTATGATAGAGAATATCCAGAACCAATCAACAATCCATATCCAGGTTCGCCGTCGAAAATCGAGTGAAAAATCCCAACTCGGATCGACATACTATCTCGAAATTCTATGCTTGAATCCGGATCAAATCACTATGCGAATAGAACAATATACGTACATCCTACGTATTTAACTTCATTGATTATTAGCCAAATCAATTTACTTTTCGTTCACTTATTCACATTTACATTAATCCCCATTTGGAGTATCACTTCAATTCTTATCTCAATTGGGTATTTAAATCAATAACAGTTTGAGCTCTGACCAGTTTAGAAAATAGCTTGAATTTTTTTTTAAAAATAGATAAGTAATTGAAAAAAAAATAGTTAATAGTTTGCAAAATAGTTATATAAATAGTTTCAGAAATTTTAGATAATTGCAAAATAGTTGTAAAATAGTAATTAATTTGTAACATGGTTGAAAAATAGTAATTAATTTAGAAAACAGTTGAAAAATGGTTAAATAGCTCCAAATATAATTGTAAAACAAGTATAAAATAATTTAGCTTTAAGAAAGAAAGGTTGTATATATTAAATAGCTTATAAAAATAGGTTTGTACTAAAACAATTTATTTAAAAATAGTCTAGAGTCAAACCGTTCTATTCCCAAACTACATTCTCATCAATTTAATTTAACTTTCCAATTTCATTTAAATTGACTCGATTCCGATTTAAATAACTCCAATTACCATTGGACTTGATTTATTCCCAATTCAAGTTGAATTAATCCTCAATTTCTTTCCAACTTCAAATCAAATTCCATTTGATTTTAACCATATTCAACTTTAATTACAATCCCAAGTTATTCCAATCACTTTGGACAAATATCTATTCAATTGAACCCACTTTAATTTCAATCATTTCAATTCAACCCAAATTTTCCGTCTTAAATTATCTTTACTTATGTATTTCAAGGTTCAAATAAGAATTCAATACAATTTTATTTTAAAATTTTAATTTATTACTCAATTTTATCTTCCGGTTTGAAGCCGGTTCTTAAACAAGTTTAATTTACAAATTCAATTATTCAAATTTTTAATTCAAAATAATTCCATACCCTTAATTTCAAATGAAAATTTAACTTCCCTTTTTCTCAATAATGGATATATCACCACACTTCATTTCCATTTCATTTGTTTACTCATTCATACACATCTTATTTATCATATATGATAATAACCAAAATTATCATATCTAAAACCATCCATTATCATCTTATTCTAAAATACTTTTCCAATTCAAGACTTCAATTTCAGTTTGAATCCATTTCAAACTTATCTTTATTAAATTTTTAGTTTGGTTGTATTATATTACTCTTAATTTAATTCTAATAATTTAACAGGCAATTTCCTCTATATTTATTAAAGTGTAATATTGCTATATATATCAAAATATAATCTTATATGAAATCATTAAAAATCTTTATATAACAAAAATAACAAGTACGTTCTCTCTCATATATATATATATATATATATATATATATATATATATATATAACTCATTCTAGGGTACTATAGACCCTATCCTTAATGAGTAACTTCCACCAGAGCCAAGGTTCTCGCTTAACCTTTCAGCTCTGATACCAACTGTAACGACCCGAAATTTTCAAACCAGAAAATTCCAGATAGTTATGAAAAAGAAGAAAGAGATAGAAGAAGAAGAAAAACAGAATCATCACCAACTCACATTCGCAGCGGATAAAATATAATAATAAATAATAACAGTATAGAAAGAAATACTATATCTGTCGATTACATTTAATATACATCAGAGTTTCACATATATACCGTCGCTAAATTTATACAATTATCATGTCTCGGATTAACAATAATATAAATACAGCGGAAATACTCTATACGCTCTTGCCATCCAGCTCGCCTCCTGATCTCCAGAACGTGCCTACCTGAAAATCTGTAATACTCGGTCTGACCCGAGCATTACACCAAAGTAACACCCGGGTCAGGCTGGAAACCAGCGTGAGTAAACCCAACTAACATGAAATATCCAAGCAATTTATATAAAACCCGGGGTAACACGAGTCAACTTACAAATTCACATTTGTTATAGTCTTCTCTAATTTCACACATCCATATCCAAGTACTAAAACTTAAGATTAAATACTCCAATTCACTTAAATCATTTCATTTCAGCCTATTGATTTCTCGTATCAATCTATAAAAATTCGAAGTGGTTTCGGGTATTTCCCAATACCCGACCCCAATCTCTTCGAAACTCATGTCATCCTAACCCAAGTTATCCAAATGGAATACACAACATTTCATATCAGAGATATCAACCCATTCAAAGCATCCAATACCATTCAATCACTCATAAGCAAAGCTTAATCACATACAAATCAATTCAAATGATTCTAATTGAATTTCAAACCTCAATCACCTAGATTCCTTCATTAATTAGTTCCAAATCAATTAACTAATCAACGCTTCCATAATCCATTCATCTTAATTAATCACCATGGATTTATTATCTTTCAATTACATTCAAATAATTATCTTTAATTAATTTCACGATATTAATTATTCTTAATCAAAAATCAATAAGTAATCTTAATTATTCATAATTTAATTAACTATATTAGTTACATTAATCCTTAATTTCTCATAAGCCTCTTATTATGGATTAATCAGTTTTAACTTACCAATCTTTGATTACTTCATTAATTATATAAATTAATGATTTCAATTATATTTTAATTTATCCTAGTCAAATTTAATTACATTAATTAAAACACAATATTAATCATTTTCGATTAATCCCAAACTGTAATTAACTATCTTTTATTTTACTTCATTCATAAATTAATTACTCCTTACTTAACTATCTTGATTAATCTCTTGATTAATTTCACAATTACATTTTATTAATTACATTAAACAATTATTTATCACACCATCAAATGATTATTCTGAATTACTTATACTTAGTTAATTAACTTACAACTTAATTTATTATTTATCCAAACCTTTAATTACCAAATTAAATAACCCAAATCATTAATTAATTGAATTAATTAATTATCCATTTTAATTACCCTGCTAATTTAATGTATCACAAATCATTAAGCCTTTAGTAACTTTTAAAACGGAAACATTTTCTTATTAATGTTTTAAGTTTAAAACAACTTAAAATTTCCTATACTTCGAGTTAAGCAACAACAGTGCATATCAAATCAATTCAATCATTCAACCAAATATTTAAATTTAACCTTTAAATTTAAATAGAAATCCAACAGAGTGAGATTTACTCACCTTTGAAATTTGATTTGCAGTCCATTTCAATTTCGACTTGGTTTCTCGGTTTTTACCTTGAATAAACAATTTATTAGCATTTGAACTAATTGAAAAGCAAATTGCCATTTAATTATTTAATCTAAATAGTTTAATTAAACCAAATTTTCCCTTGAATAATCTTTAGTAATTAAATTAAGTTGATAAACAAGTAATTTATATATATACAATAAAAATATGATTTAATGTTTCTTCCTTTAATTAACAGTAAGCAAAGCTATAATTATATCTGAAACCATCCTATATATGTATATATTTAAAATTCTTAAGTGTATAAATGATTATTAAATCAGAAACTAAAGTGAATAATACCTCACTGCTATCAGTAAAAACCCAAACTCGGGCACCATCGGACTTCCTCCTCAACCGCCGTCCCTAAACCAAACCCGGCCTTGTTGACCACTCCTGTACTGCCATCCATATCGCCCCGTGACTCGTCTCCCTACCCACACGCGTGAATCTCAACGCGTTTATATATGTCTTAACTTCGCCATCAGAACAACCGCCACCGACTCCTCTTCCATTCGAGCCCGCGGCGACTCCAGCAGCCACCTCTAACCCTAAATCGAAAGATCGACCCTCCTCAGAACTCACGATTGAAACCAGAGACAGTGACACCCATGCCAAAGCCTTCACGTCGTCGCGCCAATTTCTGACGAATCCCCTCCAGTGGACGCAAGCGCGCAACCCACAGCCGACGCGACGAGCCAAAACGGCGAACCTCGCGATGCTACATTACAACGAATATCAGGGATCACCCTCCTCGCCTTCCAGTCCCCCCCCCCGAACGCTATTGTTTCCTATGTCGCCGGCTCGACTACATGTTCCCTTCCCCTCGAATCTCGATTTGAACGAGCTCTCCCTTTTTTTTATACTTAGATTAGAGAAAGGAACGAGAAGAGATAAGGGTTTGGAAAATAAAGGGAGGGACGGGGAGACTGTATCGATCTGGGGAGGCTTCTAGCGTACGCTTGTTTTGTTAATATAAATATCTCTGACTCGTTGACTTTAAATATTATCATATTATAAAATTCCCAAAACGTCTCGTTAGTTGCCAATTAAAAATTTAAACTCCTCTTAAGGAATGCCACTAGGCGATTATAAGGTTTTACCCGTGTTCCAAACACAATGGAACGTGTTTCAGAAGCTAATTCAATCATATACACGAGTTATAGAAGGAAACGATCAATTTAAAAATTAAATCGATTAAAACAGTTCTAAGCGTTTTGAGCTGCCAGGGTCAAATGACAACTCCGATTGCTACGAAAATTGAAATCTGATATAACTAACTATTACGGATCCAATGAAACTGGTTTCGTCGAATTCCGAGTCTGTGCCTCGGAAGGCTATTTTTAAATTTAATTTAAACGATATAATCTCAAAACGGTACAAAGCACTTCCAAACTCAATTTCAACACTTCCACTACCTTTAGTGCTATCAATAAAATTTTAATAAGCCTTCAAATTACTTTTAACAGGCTGAAAACTCCAGATTTAGCATTTTACCCAATTTCAAATTATATGATTCAATAGTTAAACTATATAATTCAATGATTTAATTAACAAGTAAATATTGATATTTTGAAATTCAAATTCAAATTAACTTTTTAAATATTTAAAATCAATTAACAATTCCAATTTAAGTTGTTAAAAATTCCGGGTCGTCACATATCAGGTCCATATGTGCAATTTGGGTTGAAATAGTCTTGCATCAGAGTTTTGTGGAAGGCAGATTGATTACGGTTTACATGTTTGCAACCCACGGCCGATCCGCCGTGTTTTTCGGATTGGAGCCATAAGCTTCATGGCATATGTCAGCAATTTCTTGTAATTCTTCAGCTTCCTCTTGGAGTATCTCTTCTTCATTGAAATCACTATCGAACGTCATAACACATTTGAGGAAAGATGAAGTATTCATTGTTGTATTTAGTTTAATGCTAGGAGAGAAAGAAAGAAGATGTTAAATGTGATTCATGGAATGGAAGTTGAAGTCCTTATATATAAGTATTACGCTATGTAGACAGTGACAAGTGGCGGACAAAAAACGCACAGTGTTGTCATATCTACTTTAACAAGCGGCGGACAAAAATTCAGAATGTAGTCAAATCTACTTTAACAAGTGGCAGACAAATAAACGCAGAGTGTAGTCAAATCAACTTTAGCAAGTGGCAGACAAATAATGCAGAGTGTAGTCAAATCAACTTTAGCAAGTGGTAGACATTATTGATATATATAACGACAAGTTCGAATTGCCTATTTAAATGAAAATTCCATATTTTTAGTTTGTACAGAAAATTCCATGGCAAATGATAGTAGGACTTCATAGGATTATTTGGTTCTAATCAAAGCATACATAGAAGCCAATATAAGACATATGGAAGAGGAGATTGAGCAAGATTTCTGGGTTACTCTAAACGAAGTCTTTAATAATCATTCTGATTGTAGATTAATTCGATGGATTCTGAATACTTGCAGTACTTATGTCACGTTTACTAGTGCTTGTCAACGTTATAGAAGCGTTATAAACACAGCGATAGAAGAAGACCTATTTCAGTTAACACGAGCTATGTATGATTCACTCCATATTTAGTAAATTGTGTATACTATCACTATCTACCGAGTACGTAATACGACAAGCAACATTGAAAAAGGCTGATGTAGAAAGGACAACCAACTTTAAAATAAATCGATATAGTGGTACCAAACTAATAATTGAAACAATGCAAACAAGGTCTAAAACAAATATAAACCGGATAATTTAAAATCTATCTTCGATCACATGATAACTGAACTGAACCAATGTCCTCTGGAGAGTTTCAATTTCTTGTTCAATTTCAGTTGCATACACTACTGCATGGTGAGGTAATGGATCGTCCAATCATTGCCAGTCCACATCCATCAGGAAAATTATGCCATTTGTAGTGGCATCGACCTATGTCTTATCTGTTTCTTTCAACGAAATACAAAACATTAACTCCACAATTGTAGTATATTTCTCCAGAATCAGCCTCTTGTTCTCGTTGAGGTTGTTGAGCCCATATTTCAAGCCCTTTTTGCCTTCTTCCATTACTGCTCCTCCGCTCCTCCCTTTGTCTTCTTCCATCCTCCAAAAGCCTCTGCTCTTGCAAAGTTCTCTCACGCTCACTCATATCTTCATAATGTCTTTCCTCTATCTCAACGTACCATCCGGTTGGTTCTTCGGGGTAAGACGGATTAGGCACGTTCCCGTGACTTAAGGGACCCTCGTATGAGTATGATTCTGGCTAGGAAATATGACTATAATCCATCATTTTTTGCTTAATAGGATGAGATGAATTCAGAACGATTTGCTAAGCAATAGAATATATAGTAGCAAGGAGATGTCCTATGGCAAAAACTATGCAACGTGGCTACAATGTTCGAATAATACAAATATTATACCACTTTGTAATAGCATTGACGTCAAAAGTACTACAATGTATTTAGAGTGATAAGTCTAGCAAACATCAAAAGAAGTGCAACATATAAACAATGCTCGATATTACATAACACTGCCAATAAAGCTATAATGTAAATGTGCTATAGATAAAGCTATGCATCATCAAAAGTAGTGCAACGTGCAAACAGTGCTCGATATGCTATGCAATGCAATACATGTCCTCAATACAATACACGTTCTTAATGTAAATGTAAAAAAGCTGTATAACGTAACAAATAACAATAATATATGTCCTCAATATAATACGGTAGTGAATCAATATATACAATCAATGGTAAAATAAATGTAACATTACACTACATGATCATCCTAAGTCAACGGCATCGTCGTCATCGTCGACAGCATTGTCGTCATGAGCGAGACCACCATGACCAAACTAAAATGCAGCTAGCTGAGCCTGCAAATCATCAATCTGTGTCTGCATCGCCTGCCAAGTCTGTTGAGCCTGAAGACTGAGCGCTTGGGTATGAACGAGTGTTATATGCTGAATGGCCACAATATATCGCCTATGCTCATCCAACGTAGCCGCATACTGTAATTACATATAATATATCAATATTAAATTAATTAACTAATATTGTACAATTAAATATTAATACAATGAATTACCTCATAAGGCGGGTATAGTCCAGCAGTGGGGACACCAGCAATATCATGATTCGAAGGATGAACTATCGACCGTTCAATAACAGTACCGGTAAGATCATACGCTCTATAATAGGCATCCTGACCGAAGTCCAATGGCTGCTGAAAATACTGGGATGGAGTGGGATCAAAAGAAATTGAAGGTGTCTGAACTCTACCGTTGACAATGTGTGAGCCTATATGATCGGAGTTCACTCTTCGAGCATAGTCGGGTAACATGTACCATCGAGGAGCAACTCTAACCCAACAGCTGTCATAATCCCTCTCCGCTAAGAAAAATGTAAAACATCTACCCAACTAGTCTGCCTCAGTCCTTGTATATATTGCGATCCAATGGTCCAATGTCTGCCAAACATGTCGTCGCAAGATAATGGATCTCCAGGGATACGTAACTCCTCAGTAGTCTGAAACCAGCATCGCTCCCCTAAATATCAAATAGGAAGAAATGCCGGCGGGAGTAAGATCATCCACCGCATGCCCAAACGATACAAAATATAAAGTGGATGAGCATCATGCATCAAGCCCGCATGTGTGATGGAAATCCAATATGCATCCCATGGTGCCCGGAATATATTACTCCCACACCTCATATCAATCTGCGTATGAGCCTCCAACATGTCATTTCTAACCCCCATAGGCGCACGAGAAACGAACTGAACACGCTCCCATCATCTCATGTGTGAAAAATATATTTCTAGAGCATGATTAGCAGTCTTAACAGTATGTGGATGCATGGTCGTTGTGTACTCATAGTACCAGCACGACAGAATGTACCAAAACCCAAATATATGTCTAACCTCCCCCAACGCAAAAGAATCAACAACGGTGTACAAATATCTTAGTGTAGCGGAACCCCAGTCTATAGTGTGCAGCAGATCTAAATCAGCTACCGCTGCAAGGTAACCTAATCTAATGGTACTCTTTTGATTCGAAAATAAATTCAAACTAAACCGGTACAGTAGAAATACTCTAAGCACGATGTCACTCATACCCTCGGTGTCCATATGAGCTGCAATGTATGCCTATCGATATGTAAGGGGGGCCGCCATAGAGGCAACGTGACCCTTCTCAAACTGGGGTAGATAGATAGTGAAGACCTCCCAGCTCTCAAGCGTATGGCCAAAAGAAAATGATACCATGTCAGAGCCTCTGACCTCAATACCACTCAACATACAAAAGTCAGCGGGGATAAAGCCAAGCTCAAAATCCAAAAAATGAAAAGTATGTGCCGTAGGCCACCATTTCTCAACTAGGGCTGCTATAAGTGGACGATCAAAAGAACGTGGTGGCCTAATCTGTAAGAAATGTGAAAAAGGACTAGTTTGCAGCTAGTCTGCTAAAAACTGGGGTAGTTTGTCAAACTGCCGCGCTCTACACTTCACTCAACTACCCCGATAGTTGACGTGCTATGACTAAATAATTAAAGTATTGTACAAGATTATTTTACAATTTAAATTCAAACAACTAAGTAAGATACTTTATAATATCACATATCGTCTAATAAACATTATTTAATGGGTAGTTACCTATTAGTTAGAATTGTACCTCGACCGCATCTAATGTCGTGAAGATATGATGAGTATATCCCTCTGGCAGCTCATGTAGAATCCGTAGCCAGAAAATCGTCGTATCCGGAGCTGGAGCAATGTGTGTTAGCCTACAAGCTCCTCTGGCTGATGGCGCACGGTTCGTCTTGCGATTTTGTTACACTTGGCGGCATTTCGATGTTTTTTAATATAAAAGAAACTAAAACATAAGAAAATTGAGGAGGAAAGGGGCTAGGTGCCCCACTTATAGGAGCCCAATATCGAGCGCTGATTAAATCAGCGCCCAGGTGCTGGGCTGACCCCTGAATATTCAGAGGCGTAATATTCAGAGCCCGAATGTTACACATTTGAGCTGTTGGAGATGCTCTTAGGTGCCCCCAACGGTCATGAGTAATGCACGGCCCGACATTTGAAGTGCGTTGCGCACACTAATGTTAACGGATACATCGACATCCAATCTCGATGTATATTGACTAGGAACATTTAAAATGACGTGTTTTATGATATTGTGGTACAATTCTCATGATTAATACTATTAGTAATCACCATCACAAACACATCATTTATGAATTTCTTGTTAAATATATCTTAATTAAGTATTTAATAATTTATAACACATTATAACAAATATATAACAAAATGAAAAACAACTTTATTACGAGCTAGAATTGATTAAAGAGTTAATTAATTTAAAATAATATGACATCTCTTTCAAAAGATGATTTACAAATTTATTATATAAAAATATTCAGAATTGGAAAACATTTTATTATCATCTAATATTAACTGATTTAAATTGAAATTAAAATTATCCAAAATTAATCTGTATTATTAATTGAAAATTTACCATTTGCTATGGTTAATTAGATGTAATCCAAATATCAAATTTATATTTCAAAGTTTTATTATTTAAAATTTCACAAAAATTCAATTAATTAAATTAATAAAACTACTAAAATTTACAGGTCGTTACACTCTCCTCCACTCAAAACTTTTCGTCCCCGAAAAGGAACGAGATAGGAGAGTAGAAACAACTAGAGAGGAAAATAGATTTGAAATAACAAAATGAAACAATTAATTTAAACCATACAAATTTTATTTTAAATTAATTAATATTCAATAGTTGATTTTAAATTCAAGGTATTTCATTAAGTTGATTAAATTTCAATTTATAAATTCCACAAAACAGAATTTATTTTATCTATCTCATTTATTATTCAATTAACTTATTATTCTATTTGTCTCTATTTATATTTTTATAACTAAAAATTAAGTGTATAACATTTATTATAACCACTCAAATTTTATTTACGAAACCATTTTATTTTGTATATTATCCAATTACATATTCAACTTCTGAATAATTTAGGTAAGTTATATATATTGGAATGAAATTAATTATTATGCAAGAAAAATCTATCAATTCAATTATTTCAAATTTAACAATTATTCAAACATTTGGATTTATTTTTAATAATTGAATTCATCCTTTAATCATAAAATTTAAGAATTTAAATTTCCGATTAACTTCAAACAATTTAGAGATAAGTATACATATACCATATATATCAAATCAAATCCATAATCATATACCAACATATATTATAAATCAAGTCATACTTTAGAAATTCAAATCAATTTAATTTCCGAAACAAAACAATAGCAAAGTTACAGAACGGTCTCTCCACTCTGAAACTCGAAAATGAATGTCGATGATGCGGCCGCCATAACCGAAACTATTTTCCAGCGACAGAAGAGAAGAGTATTGATTTAAATATTTAAAATTCTTTGAAAACCATTTCCATTCGAAAATACTTTAAATAATATACACTTTAAAACAAAAGTTTGAAATCACGGGAATTTAAATTCTCAATTCTAAATTGACATTCATTTAAATTTTCAAGTTACTTTATAAACCTGTTTTATATTTCAATTATTTATATATGACACAAAAGTCAATGGTTTATAAAAGCATAAATAAAATCAAATATTATTATTTCTTAACAACCAATTCAATTAACAGTTATCTTTCAGAATCTTTACTTATATATGATCATACAAATTATTAATTCTTACCAACTTTGAAAATAAAATTGTGTCAGGTTGCTCTGTTCAAGTGTTTTGGAATTCCTATTGATAGCGTTGTTCGGACGAATTGATCGAAAACCCAAATCAACATAACAACTCAAACAACACAACATAGAAAACATTTTAAATATTAATTACAAATACACTCCCTTACTTGATGATACAAAATAGATTCCAAATCAAGGATAGAGATTCAAATTAGAGGAACTCTAATTAAAGAGAATTCCAACTAGAAGATAGGGTCAAAATGAAGATAATATAATTGCATAACAAAAGAGAAAAGATGGGTGTACTGATATTAATCGCGGGTAACCTTAACAGGGTGAACCGAGACTTCAAGAATAAGATTGTTGCAGAATTCTGAAGCAAATCGACATCAGATCACAAGAGAAAGAATTTGGGCATAGCAAGAGATAGCAGTATCATAAACCGAGGATATAGAAATCTTCGGCGAATCAACGCCGATTGCAAAGGGGTCCCACCCGTTTACAAATCATACAATGGAGCTACGAGATGCTACAGAATCAAAAGAACTTGGATAGGGGAAGACTAGAATGGATTTTACGACGAATGGGGAAGTTCCAAAATTCAAAGGAAACCCAAATCAAAGAGGAAGAACTCAAGCTCGAACGAAGTGATTTCTTAATTAAATTTACTCTATATGTTGAGTTTTGCCTAAAACCAGAGCTCTGATACCACATGTGACATCCCGGTATTTTCAACCACTCGCATCCGCACATATCAGACTTGAATTGCTCAAAATATCATATTGTTAATTTATATTTGGAAAAACTCTGCATATGCAGTAAATAAATAAATCACATAATCATAGACATAGAGTAACATAACAATAAGCAACGTAATAGATAAATAGTAGTTCATGAAGCTATTATATAAACGACGGAGTTTGAAATAAAATACAACAGAATATATCAAATACAATGTAGTTTCGAATACAAACAGATGAAAAGTCTGAACAAAACCGCTGGATAGCTGAAAGCTGAATAGATACAGATGGATCTCCAAGTGAAGCTCCAACTCCAATGGTGAGTCTCAAATGTTGTGACACTCAGTCTGACCCGAGCATAAAGCAAAACAAAAAACACTCGAGTCAGGATTAACATTCTTATATCAATGAATTCAGCTCAAGTGAAATATCAACTGAAATACAATTGACATAAAGGATGTTTAGGATTTTCATCCTCTAAGGATCCGTGGAACTATCTACTATGTAGTAGTATACGCTATTGTAATAATGTCCATAGTAAAGTAAACTATTAAAATAGCGTTGAGGCATTACCCTTATCTCCCTTAACACATTTTATATAATGTCGTAGTCTATATAGATACTCTAAACTCCACTCGCAAGTGGGCTATCAAGGAGAATTCCATAGGTACGACACAAAACAAACTCGTAAAAGGCGCGGTAGGGCATGCGACAAGGCACTCGAGGCAATGTCAGGGTAGATATACCGTTTGCAGATCTGGATTGGTGGAAAGCATAGCAGCTAGTACCGTCCACCTCATGACACACTCCCAAATCAAAAGGTGCACCCAATCAAATTACAAAAGCAATAGAATGGTATCGAAGGAATGTGTCCGATAGGAGGAATGACCTCACTTGGCCTGACGTGGCTCCTATTTTAGCCACATCAAGCTGACTCACGGGAGTCCGGGTCACGTAAATACCACATAGAACCGTCACCAGACCATCGTACTTCATTCTAAAATCTCCACCACATACACAGTTGTTAAAGTGATTTTCGGTATTGGCAGAGAGTATGACAATATCCGATCCCCGTCTCTTTAACAACCAAACGTTATTATAACATCATGGTCATTTCAAAATAGTTTATACTTCAAAATCAAATATCATTTCCATTTCAAAACCATATTAATACGATATAATTTTTCACTTAAAATAAAATTAATTTCCAAATCAATAACACTTTCAAAGTTATAGCACTTTCGACATTATAAACTTAGAATTTATAATACTTTGAAAATCATAACACTTGAAAACATAACTTCGGAAATCATAACTCTTTGAAATCATAATATTTCCCACTTAACCCGTTTAGATTTTAAAATAGTATATACAATAACATAGTTTATAAAATAAAATAGTTTATATTAAAATAATTTATATTGAAATAGTTTTATTAAAAATAGTTTATATTAAAATGATTTATATTAAAACAGTTTATATTAAAATAATTTATAAAGTAAAATATATAAATAGTTTTAACTAAAATTTAAAATACCTTATATAATAAAATAGCTTCATCAAATTTCACAAATCGATTCAATCAACTCGAATTCCAAAAATTCAAATTTAATTCAATCTCAGTTCATAAATTTCAATTCAATTCAGTTTTCCCAATAAACCATTTCAAATTATATCGATCTCAAATATAGATTTTGAACCACAAAATAAACCATTTCAATTTCAGTATATTTCAAAGCTTTAAATATTCAACCTTTTCAAAACTAAATTTAACAATTTCATATATATCAAATTCACTTTACTATTATTTAATTTTGAAATATTTACTTAATTATTTCAATAACATTTAAATACAACTTTAAATTACAATTCAAATAAACAAAATATCCCATTTCAATTTGTGTAAATTTGAAAATATTCATTTAAATCAAGTTATTAAATCATATCTTTGAAATCTCAAATTTAATAAATTTCAGATCAGCTTATTTGAGTATAATTCTATAACAAATTCAATTTCAAACCAATTTCTATTTCTCTTTCCAACCTGAAGTTTTTTTTAAAATCATTATAAACTCTATATTTGAAAATATAAATTTTAAATAAATACTTAAAACATACTAATTAAATCAACTTTATTAAATCAACTTTAATAAATCAAATCTTATTATTAAACTTATTATATATATATATATATTTTATAATAGTAAAATTGTAAGTAAAATCTTAAAATTTATAATTCCAAAACTAACTTGTAATTTTAAAATTTCCAAAACATATAATTTTAAAAATCAAAATTTAGAACCTTTATAAAAATAACATTTATATATATATATATATATATATATAAATCAATATTTATTAAAACCAAAATATTCATTTCAAAACCTTGAAAATCATTTCAATATATATATATATATATATACATATATATATATATTGACCAACGGTGTTTGTATATAATTTTCTATCCTATGGTCAAGTGATATGGATATTTATCATTTCAATCCGCAATTTAAATATATACAGGTATATATCATTTCAACCCACAATCCCAAATTCAATTCAATGAAAATCGCTTGGGTTTATCATTTCAACCCGTAACGGTTTTCTCCTATTCTACAGATCGTTAGGGTATGTATCATTTCTGTAGGATCTAGATTAACCCTAGAGGGGGGGTGAATAGGGTTATAGTAAATTTTTCCGAATTAAACACAGAGGCAAACTGCAGAAATAAATATGCTGAAAAATAAATCACACACCAAATTTACCCAGCTTCGGCAACCCCTGCCTACTGCTGCATTCCCAGATTTCTATTAGAATTAAACAGTTTCCCGCTTACAAACACTCTAACAGACTTGCAAACCCTGCTACCGCCTATAGAGTTTTGCAAACTCGCAAACCCTGCTAACTGGACTAACTCTAACTAGACAATCTGACAACACCTAAACCCTAGGTGATGATTTACCATGTTTTGTTTTGAAAAGAACAGACAAATAAAGCAAATTATAAGAGCAAGCACTAAATTTAAAAACAATTTAAATTATCTTGCCCTTAAATAAAAAAAACAAAACACCCTAACCCAAAAACAAACGCGGTCACTTCCCTCTTATCTTATTTCACCCGGTCCTTTTTCTTTTGTTTGTGAAAAAAATGGCGGCCCTCTGTTTATTCGATCTGAATTAGGGCTTCTTTTTCTTTCTCGAATTGGGGCTTCGGCTTCTTTCTGATGATTGATTAAGCTCTTGCTTGTTCTCTGATGATTGATGCTTGTTGCTAGCTCGTTCTCTGTTGATCGAGTTGTTGATGGTTCGGTATGTAATTTCTTTTGTTGCTTGTTTGATTGCTTGCTTTTTAACTCGATTGTTCTGTGTTCTATGATGATTTCTTGGGGTTTATTTATAGGGTTGAAACCCTAATAACCACTGTCAGATTTGATTTCTGCACGTCGTTGATTATTTTTCCTGAAATTGTTCTGGATTTGGAGTATTCCTTTCTTGATTCAATTTCGAATTTTTGCTGACCATATTTGTTTTCGAATTAATTAATTCGAAGATTTCTTCCTATATTTGTTTTCTCGGCCCCTATTTGAATTAATACCGACCATATATGTAGTCGAGAAATTTGATGCAGAGATTTCTTTCCAAATTAGATTTCTTTGACTTAATTAAAGATACGAATTTGATTTTTAACTTCGGCTTGATTTCTGCACTGACTTGTACTTGCCACTGTCTTGTGTTCCCTACTCCACATTCACCTGTTTACTATATATGTGCATACATACATATGTATGTGTGTATGCATATATTCTTGGGTTTGTACTTGGATTTGAACTGCTTCATGTTCTGTTGATCTTGATTTTGGAGCTGCCACTGACTTCTTTGTTGTAACTTGAAACTGTTTTGTCAATTCGAATTGCACTTGCACACTCCATGTTGCATTATCACTGTGTTGCATTGTAGCTCCATCTTGACTTGGGCTTTTTCACTGTATCAGATGCTACACTTGTTCATGTATTCAACTTCACTGTTGCACTTGAGTTTGTTTCCACTGCTTCATCATGTTATATTCATCCCTGTACATGTGCACAGAGTTTGTTGTTGCACCCGATGTTTGTAGCTTGCCACTGACTTCTTTGTAGTTGCACTGCACTTCGGCTTCACTGTGTTTGTTGTTGCAGTGATTTGTCTGACCTCGTATGCTTCAAGTTGCCTTGAGTTGAACCTATCTTGGGTTTGACCTTGTTTGTGATTTTTGTGCATTGTGCTCTGTTGTTGTATTTGCATTGAGTCATTGATTTTGGTCGAGACTTTGTTTGTTGCAGTATGTCACTGCATTTGGTCTGAGTTACTTGTATCCATTCTCGAGTTGCACACTTTGATTTACTACTGCTTCACCTTGTTGAGTACCTGTAATTGTTGTTATATCACTTCAAACTGCATTTATTTGCTTGTACTTGTGTTCTGGTCATTGCTTTGTTGTGTAGCTGCTATGCAGTTGCTATGCATCACTATATATATGCTCTCTGTTCTGATTTGCATTGGTGCAGTTTTCATATTTTGTGTATCTTGATGTTGTATACACTTTTTCATGCTGTTGTGATGCAGTTTCCTTCACTGTTGTATCTTCGGGAGTTTGCACTGCTTCATGTTGAATTCATTGAAGTATTGATTGCTTTTGTTGATAACGCACACGAGTTGGCGAGGCAGTGCACACGTGTATAAATGTACACATGTGTATTGCAGCCACTCACGATTACCTGTAAGAACACTGATATGCACAGATATTACACAATCAAAGATGATGACAATAACCCATGTATCTGAGACACAAACAAATTTCTATTTTTGCAAATTCAAATTTGTTTGTTTCAGATTACTGTTGTAGTTGCTAATTATACAGGTACACAGGAGACAGGACAAGAAGTGGAACTGGATAATGCAGATAGATGCAGATGTGCAGACAGAGTGAAAAACTGAGTGTTGAGTGTTGTAGTGAGAAATGTAAAATGTATGAACTGGTGTATGTATACATAGAGAGAGCTGAAAACTTTGTATTGTTTAAGTGTTGTAATAAAATATATGTTGAATAAAAAATACTGGTTGAATTATATAAATTCTGTGCAATAGTATAATTATTCAATATGAATATTTCTTCCTTTCTGTATATAGTCCAAACTGCAAACACATATATATATATTGATATATATTTTGTTATCATCAAACAAAAAATCACATCAAACAATCTCCCCCTTTTGATGATGACAAACATATATATTAAAGATTTTGAAATGCTAATACATGTGTTTGAGCATGAAATGCTTAGCTCCCCCTATTTGAATGCTCCCCCTACAACCAAGACCACTCCCTATTTAGAAGATAACAAAAATTACTGATGAATAAAAGAACTAAGTAAATTATCTAACAACATTAAACAAATATTTTAGAAGTATGCCAAAAAATATTTACTTCCTTATCAAAATCTAGTTCTTTTCTCCCCCTTTTGGCATTATCAAAAGACTGAAAAAAAAACAATGGAACAGTATGAACACAAAAAATAATATATCATAACGAGATAACAACTTCCACATTGTAGAGAATGGATCGATGATCGGTTTAAGAAGAGAGATATTTTAACATTAATTTGACATTTAAGCACAAAAAAAAATAAGCACTTACTAACCACGCATAACCATAAGGACTTTTAAATGGGTTTAGCAGTTACTTATTAGTCTAAGCATCCGGACTTTTAAGTGAGACCAGAATACTTAGTTACCATACTCCATCCTTGCATAACCATAAGGACTTTTAAATGAGAATGAAGTAATGATAAAAATAATTCACTCACATGCTCCATCCATGCATAACCATAAGGACGTTTAAATGAGAATGGATGCATGAGAGTTATTATTATTTATTATTATAATATTTTTATTTATTTATTTAAAAATAGTTCACTCTTCTTATTTTACAAAACCATTATGAACGATAGAAAGATGGTAGAAATAGAAATGATCGTGGAATAAGTTACCAAGTTAATTATATTATGTAATATCCAGTACTGAATACCATATTCGAATCAATCTTTGGATAATATCCAAAACTGGTTTGAATCCTAGAAATTTAAGTTGAAAGTATATATCCAAGAATATTTCAACAAAGAAAATGAAGAATGGTTAGTCAATTTCTATAATCCCCAAATCCAAACGTAATCTGGAAAATCTTTCTTCTGGGAGGGGTTTTGTGAAAATATCAGCAAGTTGAGTCTCAGTTGAAATATATTCAATGCAAATGTCTTCCTTAGCAATGTGATCTCTAAGAAAGTGGTGTCTCACATCAATGTGTTTTGTGCGTGAATGATGAACAGGATTATTTGATAAGTCTATTGCACTTTTACTGTCACATTTTAATGGAACTTGTTTATAAACTAAGCCAAAATCAGAAAGAGTTTGCATCATCCATAAAATTTGAGCACAACAACTCCCTAAAGCAATATATTCTGCTTCAGTGGTGGATAATGCAATATAGTTCTGTTTTCGACTTGACCATGAAACTAACGAGTGTCCTAGCATAAAGCATGTTCCACTAGTGCTTTTCCTGTCAACCAATGAACCAGCATAATCAGCATCAGTATAGCCAACTAAATCAAAATTTTCACAAGAAGGATACCATAACCCAAGTTTGTTTGTGTGTGAAAGATATCTCAAAATTCGTTTAGTGGCTTTCAAATGATATTCTTTAGGATTAGATTGAAAACGTGCACACATACATACTGAAAACATAATATCAGGTCTAGAAGCAGTAAGATAGAGAAGTGAACCAATTATCCCTCGATATTTCTTCTGATCAACAGCACTTCCTTTCTCGTCTTTGTCCAACTTTGTTGATGGGCTCATAGGAGTTCTCAATGGTTTGGAGTTCTCAACTCCAAATTTCTTTAACAGTTCCAACACATACTTGGATTGTGAAATGAAAATGCCATCACTGCTTTGCTTGATTTGAAATCCAAGAAAATATTTCAATTCTCCAACCAAGCTCATCTCAAATTTAGCCTGTATGACTTGTTCAAATTTCTCGCACAAGAGTTCATTAGTAGCGCCATAAATGATATCATCTACATAAATCTGAACAATCAAAAAATCACTTCCTTTATGTAATAGAAACAGTGTCGTGTCAGCACTCCCCTTTTTAAAGCCATTTTCCAAAAGATATGTACAAAGGCAGTCATACCAAGCTCTAGGAGCTTGCTTAAGACCATATAATGCTTTTTCAAGTTTATACACATGATTTGGAAAATCGTGATTTTCAAAACCGGGGGGTTGTTCAACAAAAACCTCTTCTTTCAAATCACCATTTAGAAAAGCGCTTTTTACATCCATTTGTTTAAGTTTGAAACCTTTATAACAAGCAAAGCTTAGCAAAATCCTAATGGCTTCTAACCTAGCAACTGGAGCAAATGTTTCATCAAAATCTATGCCTTCTATTTGGTTATATCCTTTTGCGACCAACCTAGCTTTGTTTCTAATTACATTTCCTGATTCATCAAGTTTGTTTTTGAACACCCATTTAGTTCCTACAATTGGATAGTCATTTGGCCTAGGAACTAATTTCCAAACTTTATTTCTCTCAAATTGATTAAGTTCATCTTGCATTGCTAGAATCCAACTTTCATCATTTAGAGCCATTTCAACAGAATCAGGTTCAATTTCAGAAATAAAACCACTATGACAACAAAACGCACACAAATTTTTATCAAATGAAGAGCGAGTGCATATACCTTCCGTAGGATCTCCCATAACCAATTCAGGAGGATGATTGGATTTGAACTTCAATCTATCAGCATCAACAGTCCTACTTTCATCTTTCTCACTAGATGTCCCTTCTTTGATGCCTTCATGATCTACCCCATCATCAACCGTTTTTTCAGTCTTCCTTTCCAGATCATATTCATCAAATTTCACATTGATTGATTCAACAATTGTCTTTGTTCGTTTGTTGTATATCCTGTAAGCCTTGCTCCTGGTTGAATAGCCCATGAAAATTCCCTCATCGGCCTTTGATTCAAATTTTCCAAGTTGATCACCTGTGTTAAGAATGAAACAAGGGCATCCAAAAACACGAAAGTAAGAGATGTTAGGTTTCCTTTCATGCCACACTTCATAAGCCGTTTTGCCAAGTATTGGTCTAATCATTACTCTATTCATTACGTAGCACGAAGTATTCACCGCCTCTGCCCAAAAAGTTAGAGGTAGTTTATACTCACTCAACATGGATCTAGCCAATTCTTGCAATGTACGATTTTTCCTTTCAACCACCCCATTTTGTTGAGGTGTTCGTGGAGCAGAAAATTCATGTTTTAAACCATTTTCTTCACAAAAGTTTTCAAATTCCGAATTTTCAAATTCGCCTCCATGATCACTTCTTAAAGTTTTAATTGAAACTCCTTTTTCATTTTGAACAAGTTTAGCAAATTTTGAAAAATAATCAAAAGATTCAGACTTTTTGGCTAAGAAATAAACCCATGTAAATCTAGAATAATCGTCAACCAATACATAACAATAACGTTTTCCATTCAAGCTTGCAATTTCATTTGGTCCAAATAAGTCCATATGAATTAATTCGAGGACCCTTGATGTGCTAACAATGTTTTTAGGGCGAAATGATGATCGACTAAGCTTGCCCAAGGAACATGCTTTACACACTTTGCTATTTTTAAATTTCTGATGTGGTAACCCTCTGACTAATTCTTTCGTTTCAAGATTTTTTAAGAGACTCATGCTAGCATGTCCAAGTCTCCTATGCCATAAAGATGCCTCTTCGTCAGTGGCTACCAAATATCTGGAAAGATTTAGATTGTCAAACGAAAGCGAGTAAACATTTCCTTTTCTTTTGCCCATAAAAACTATGTTATTAGAAGTTTTATCAATGATCTTGCAAGTATCACTATCAAAAACCACATTCATACCTTTGTCACATAGTTGGCTAATAGAAATGAGATTGTGATGCAAATTATCAACGTATAAAACATTAGTCAATGAAAAAGTACCGTTACTTACTTCACCTTTCCCAATAATCTTACACTTGCTATTGTCTCCCATGATCACATTTCCACCTCTATCTAGGCTAAGGAACTTAGATTTATCACCTGTCATATGTCTAGAACAACCTGAATCTAGAAACCATTCTTGTTGCTCCTTAGCCCGCCAACAGACCTACATAAAGAGAGAGGAGGATGACCTAGAGAAACTCTTAGGTCCAATGATATTAGTAACTGAAGCATTGTGAACAAACAATCCCTTTGGAACCCAAACTTGTTTTATCCTTTCATTTTCGTTCCTATAGACATGGAATTTGTTTGTAGAATTCTTAGGAACCCAAACTTGTATAAATTTTGTGTTCTTGTTCCTATGACTACAATTTTCAACATGATTTCCAATTTCACTTCTAACAAGGACACTCTTACCTTTTGCATAATCATCAACCTGTGTTTTCCCAAAACCTAGTCCTTTTCTGTTATTAGCAAAGAGTTGATTTCCCAATAACATGTTAAATGATTTTTCTCCTCTTGAAAAGTTATTCAGAGATTTCTCAAGATTTTGGACTTTGGTTTTTAGTGTTGTGTTTTCAGTTACAAGTGTGGTGCATCTATTTATAAAATCCTTTTTCCTAGTGTCAATGGTTTTCTTAAGACTTGAGTTTTCTTTTTCAAGATTATCGAAGCTATTCTTAAGTCTTGATATCTCTGAATCTAAAATTTTACAATTTTTACAGTCTAGGTTTTGAATATTTTCAAGTTCAGTTTCTAACCTAGTATTCTCATGAACAAGTTCTCTCCTGTCAGACTTCAATTTTTCAATTTTAGTTTCAAGAGTATCAATTGTATTAGTAAGATCATAACACATCAAAACAAGTTCTTTATAAGAATAGTCACGTACCTCACTGGATTCCTCTGAACTTGTTTCTGAATCTGATTTTGCCATAAGGCACAAGTTAGCCTCTTCTGAGCTATTATCCGAAACTTCTTCTCCTTCTTCATCATCCCAAGTTGCTGCAAAGGCCTTCTTCTTCTTTTTCTTTCCTTTGTTGTTTTTGAGAAGTAAGCATTTTTGTTTGAAGTGGCCAGGCTTTTTGCAGTTAAAGCATGTCAATTCATTATCGGAATCGTCAGAATCTTTTGACCTATTACCACTTGTTTTCTTTTTGCGTGGCCTGAATTTTGACCATTTTCTAAGATTATTGACAGCCATCGCAAGCTCTTCAATTGGATCTTCTTCTTCTTCATCGCTTTCTTCTTTGCTCTTTAAGGCAATTGTCTTCTTTTTTGATTCGGAGTTGTTACGTTCCTCCTTTGCCTTTAGCTCAAGTTCATATGTCATCAAGTTTCCGATCAACTCCTCCATGCTTAGTTTACTCAGATCTTTTGATTCTTGTATTGCCGTGACTTTTGCCTCAAAGTTCATTGGTAAGACTCGCAGTATCTTCCGCACAAGCTCTACTTCAGTGAAGACCTTCCTAAGCGCTCTAGCATTGTACACCAAAGTTGAAAAACGTCCAAACATATCCTTTATGCTCTCGCCCTTTTCCATCACAAAGTTTTCGTATTCATTGCTAAATAGAGCTAGACGTGACTCCTTGACTTGAGAAGTTCCTTCGTGTGTCACCTCCAAAGTGTGCCAAATTTCCTGTGCTGTTGTACAATGAGAAATTCTATTAAACTCATTTTTATCAAGAGCACAGATCAAAGCGTTCATTGCCTTGGCATTTGTAGTTTTTAATTTCTTATCGTTAGCATCCCACCTATCCTTAGGTTTAGGAATCTCAGTATCACCAATAACTATAGTGGGAGATTTATAGCCAGTTTCAATAATATCCCAAACATCATAATCGACAGAACTAAGATAAATACTCATCCTAACTTTCCAATAAGCATAATCATTCCCATTAAACATGGGTGTCCTAGCAATAGATTGCCCCTCAGAAAAAGCATTATTTGGTGGATTCATGACTCTAGAGTTAAAGTAAAATACCTTGCTCTGATACCACTTGTAGGATCTAGATTAACCCTAGAGGGGGGGGTGAATAGGGTTATAGTAAATTTTTCCGAATTAAACACAGAGGCAAACTACAGAAATAAATATGCTGAAAAATAAATCACACACCAAATTTACCCAGCTTCGGCAACCCCTGCCTACTGCTGCATTCCCAGATTTCTTTTAGAATTAAACAGTTTCCCGCTTACAAACACTCTAACAGACTTGCAAACCCTGCTACCGCCTATAGAGTTTTGCAAACTCGCAAACCCTGCTAACTGGACTAACTCTAACTAGACAATCTGACAACACCTAAACCCTAGGTGATGATTTACCATGTTTTGTTTTGAAAAGAACAGACAAATAAAGCAAATTATAAGAGCAAGCACTAAATTTAAAAACAATTTAAATTATCTTGCCCTTAAATAAAAAAAACACCCTAACCCAAAAACAAACGCGGTCACTTCCCTCTTATCTTATTTCACCCGATCCTTTTTCTTTTGTTTGTGAAAAAAATGGCGGCCCTCTGTTTATTCGATCTGAATTAGGGCTTCTTTTTCTTTCTCGAATTGGGGCTTCGGCTTCTTTCTGATGATTGATTAAGCTCTTGCTTGTTCTCTGATGATTGATGCTTGTTGCTAGCTCGTTCTCTGTTGATCGAGTTGTTGATGGTTCGGTATGTAATTTCTTTTGTTGCTTGTTTGATTGCTTGCTTTTTAACTCGATTGTTCTGTGTTCTATGATGATTTCTTGGGGTTTATTTATAGGGTTGAAACCCTAATAACCACTGTCAGATTTGATTTCTGCACGTCGTTGATTATTTTTCCTGAAATTGTTCTGGATTTGGAGTATTCCTTTCTTGATTCAATTTCGAATTTTTGCTGACCATATTTGTTTTCGAATTAATTAATTCGAAGATTTCTTCCTATATTTGTTTTCTCGGCCCCTATTTGAATTAATACCGACCATATATGTAGTCGAGAAATTTGATGCAGAGAATTCTTTCCAAATTAGATTTCTTTGACTTAATTAAAGATACGAATTTGATTTTTAACTTCGGCTTGATTTCTGCACTGACTTGTACTTTCCACTGTCTTGTGTTCCCTACTGCACATTCACCTGTTTACTATATATGTGCATACATACATATGTATGTGTGTATGCATATATTCTTGGGTTTGTACTTGGATTTGAACTGCTTCATGTTCTGTTGATCTTGATTTTGGAGCTGCCACTGACTTCTTTGTTGTAACTTGAAACTGTTTTGTCAATTCGAATTGCACTTGCACACTCCATGTTGCATTATCACTGTGTTGCATTGTAGCTCCATCTTGACTTGGGCTTTTTCACTGTATCAGATGCTACACTTGTTCATGTATTCAACTTCACTGTTGCACTTGAGTTTGTTTCCACTGCTTCATCATGTTGTATTCATCCCTGTACATGTGCACAGAGTTTGTTGTTGCACTCGATGTTTGTAGCTTGCCACTGACTTCTTTGTAGTTGCACTGCACTTCGGATTCACTGTGCTTGTTGTTGCAGTGATTTGTCTGACCTCGTATGCTTCAAGTTGCCTTGAGTTGAACCTATCTTGGGTTTGACCTTGTTTGTGATTTTTGTGCATTGTGCTCTGTTGTTGTATTTGCATTGAGTCATTGATTTTGGTCGAGACTTTGTTTGTTGCAGTATGTCACTGCATTTGGTCTGAGTTACTTGTATCCATTCTCGAGTTGCACACTTTGATTTACTACTGCTTCACCTTGTTGAGTACCTGTAATTGCTGTTATATCACTTCAAACTGCATTTATTTGCTTGTACTTGTGTTCTGGTCATTGCTTTGTTGTGTAGCTGCTATGCAGTTGCTATGCATCACTATATATATGCTCTCTGTTCTGATTTGCATTGGTGCAGTTTCCATATTTTGTGTATCTTGATGTTGTATACACTTTTTCATGCTGCTGTGATGCAGTTTCCTTCACTGTTGTATCTTCGGGAGTTTGCACTGCTTCATGTTGAATTCATTGAAGTATTGATTGCTTTTGTTGATAACGCACACGAGTTAGCGAGGCAGTGCACACGTGTATAAATGTACACGTGTGTATTGCAGCCACTCACGATTACCTGTAAGAACACTGATATGCACAGATATTACACAATCAAAGATGATGGCAATAACCCATGTATCTGAGACACAAACAAATTTCTATTTTTGCAAATTCAAATTTGTTTGTTTTCAGATTACTGTTGTAGTTGCTAATTATACAGGTACACAGAAGACAGGACAAGAAGTGGAACTGGATAATGCAGATAGATGCAGATGTGCAGACAGAGTGAAAAACTGAGTGTTGAGTGTTGAGTGTTGTAGTGAGAAATGTAAAATGTATGAACTGGTGTATGTATATATAGAGAGAGCTGAAAACTTTGTATTGTTTAAGTGTTGTAATAAAATATTATGTTGAATAAAAAATACTGGTTGAATTATATAAATTCTGTGCAATAGTATAATTATTCAATATGAATATTTCTTCCTTTCTGTATATAGTCCAAACTGCAAACACATATATATATTGATATATATTTTGTTATCATCAAACAAAAAATCACATCAAACAATTTCAACCCATAAAGAATTCCGAATTAATAGGGAACTTGCAGAGCCATGACGGAGATGATAATAATATAACAGACATATATCGTAAATATAAATAACAGATATTGGTGTCTGATGTCACATGTGACTCCCCACCTCTATACTCACACTAGCCAAGGACACTACGGGGTAATGCCGTCGACTAGTATGAAGAATAAAGCTGTTGAGGAGCGACCATCTGTTTAATTGCTTTGTGCGAGTACCGATATGCCAAATAGAATGTCAATTCCATTTCAAGAGGAAATCCGACATACCGATACAAACTCAAAACTACTGCACAGTGGCCATGTAGTCTTCGGAAACAAATATAAAATAAGCATAACATTAATCAGTCATAGAAATTCATATCACGAAGGCGGAAACAAATATGAATATAATACATAAAAATGTACATCAAAGTAGTGGTCATGTAAGATCCACTACATCACAAAAGAATAGGTACAAGTGGTAGATAAAAGAATATATATACATCAAGGAGTCTCTATCTCAAATGTATAAAAGCGAAAACTACTAAGCTAAGTAGTTAGCCAAAAGTTAGATGATAGACCCAGATAAGAAGTCAAGTTGAAGCACCTGAAATACCTCGGTCTGACCGAGTATCATTTAATAAGAAAATAACAAACGGATCAGTCTAGCTATAAATATCAGATAAAATGACATATGATAAGAGATATAATAAAAACGTATGATAACAATAATGTCATAGTATGACAAGTATACATTTAACAACCACAAAAATCATACAATATCTCGAGAAATCTCAAACACCAAAAAGAATGTCATATTTTTTATTTTATTCACCAAACCTCAAATATTGACAAACATATCAATGTCAATCACAAAAATAGGTGAAACGCAAATTCTAGAAATCATCAATTTGAAATCCGAAAATCACAAAGGGGAAGGCCTATCACAAACGGGAGCATGAAAACTCACCAACACGTGTATCATAAATGAGACGCTATCCCATGAACCGAATATTGACGCACCTAAAATGATACGCCCAATGCAAAGTCTAACATCGACGCACCTAAAAAGATACGCCCCATGCAAAGTTTAACAGTGACGCACCTAAAAGGATACCTCCATGCAAAGTTGAACGTCGACGCACCTAAAAAGATACGCCCTATGTAAAGTCGAACATCGACGCACCTAAAAAGATACGCCCCATGCATAGACGAACATCGACGCACCCAGAAGATATGCCCCATGCTTCGACTTATCGAGCCGATTGCTCCACGAACGGTCCAAAGACCATGGGTCGCTAGCCCATAAAAATGAGCCGGCACTCCATAAAACGAGGTACAGTCCTCACGTGGACAAAGAGACATCGCACATAGCTAGTCTAAATCACAAAATGATCATCATTGATCGATAAGTGTAAATTACACTAAGCTAGTAAATAAATGAGTTTAGCTTCATGTCCCATAACCACTGGCTTAACTTAAATATTTACGAACAGATTGCAGATTTCCATTCGAAAATTTATCACAAGAGTTCAATCGAACAAGTCTAAGAATTAACCGATGAAGTAAACACAAGCGTTCCATAACACTTGTTTTGCTAAGTCTTTTAAATAGATTTCTCATACGAATGAGGTAAAGGTTTGTATGTACTAATAGATTGAAAAATGGTTTTAGAAACGAGCTTTGTATTAAAATAGTGTTGAAATCGGTTTTGCGAAAGAGTTTGAGTATTTACTACTAGTATAAAAACCTTCTTATTTTAAAGTGAAAAATTACAAAAATGATTGTAAAAATAATCAATCGACCAAAAATTCACATTCGACGACGTGAATTAAATCCATAAAAATCGATATCAAATCCATCAAATGGATATTTCCAAAAATCCCGAAAAGAAGTCACCAAAGTCAATTATAAATGATAACAACTAACCGAATCAACAAAAATCGATTAAAATTAAAAATATATTCAAAAACAGCCAAAATAGACAAAATTAACAGTTCCAAACGTCTGGTAGTTATTTCTAGACGTATGGTCCTAGGTTCTGGAAGTATATGTGTTTTTCTCCTTTCTCTTTTGAATTCCAGATCCATTTCAGACGTCTAAAATTTTCAACCAAACGTCTGAATTTTGTTTTAGACGTCTGGATTTTGTCTCTGCCCTTTTTTTCTATT
This sequence comes from Allium cepa, assembly GCA_030765085.1. Classification (NCBI taxonomy): domain Eukaryota; kingdom Viridiplantae; phylum Streptophyta; class Magnoliopsida; order Asparagales; family Amaryllidaceae; genus Allium; species Allium cepa. Next base: position 1,022,202,763 of record CM060931.1, on the reverse strand, counting down.
TTCAGAACCATTTCAGACATCTGAAATTTTCAACCAGACATATGAATTTGGTTTCAGACGTCTGATTTTTGATTCAGACGTGTGAAATTTTCTGCTAGGCAAAAAGAACAGCCAAGCCCAAAAAGGAGTAATCCAAACCGAAATGCGATTGAACGAGCAATGGATGCTAGAGATTTATGCCAATCAACAACCCAGCACTATAGGCTCTTCGATACACCACCAAAAACATGTTCAAATATCCAAGATAGGATTTTTAAAGATTTTGACTTCAAAACACTAAAATTGGGAAAATTCACCAGATCAATTCAAGTCAAAAGCAAATGAACATGAATAGATGTTAGGAATTCATACCTAACAACAATGAAAGTTATTGATGTAGATGTGAGTTAAAAAACTCACCTTTAAAACTCAAAGACAATGAGTGAGAAGCTTTAAAACAAAGCAAGACCAATTCCTCTTCAAGACACCTCTGGAATCTTCAGTCTATTATCAAAGGCGAAGTATTTCCTAAGTTAGGATATAGGAATTTCTGGAAATTGTAGAGTGATTGAGATGGAGAAGATGAAAATGATGCTTACCTAAGCTTTTCTTTGATTTTAAAGCAAGAACTTGAATTTCCTAAGAGAACTAGGGCTTAGGAATTTTAAATTCCCTACTTTTCCCTCATTTTTCTCTTAAGCTTGAGTGTTAGGAAATGAAAATGAATGAAGAGGAGAAGGGGTTAAGGCATTTGGTAAATGAGTTGCGTTTTTTGTTAGGTTAGTGAGATGAAACCCAAACCCAAAGCCCCAAATGAAAACATTAAAATTCTAATCAACTCCAAATATATCGATGTATATACTTAAAAAGGTCGCAAACGCCGTTTTTAACTCAATGGAAATGGTTTTGAGTCCTGATTCGACAGTTTATAAAAAGTAGTATTTCGGACTTTAATCTAACTAACGATGCTATATTTAAATAAAACATTTAAATATACAATCGTAAAATATGCAAGTTGTTACATCATAAGTGAACAGATACAAATAATAACATATATATAGCAATGTAAATAACTAACAGCAGCATATTTCAATTGCCATTTCAATTGAAATCAAATTTAATAAATATAAGAATGTTAATTGTGAGTGATTTGCTCATCTTTCGAGGCTAGCGGACTTTGACGACAGAACAAGCTACGAATTCCAAAGTAAAGCAAAATTGACACGAATTTGACGAGCAAAGCTGATAAACAGAAATAGATGAATTCAAATCAGAACTGGATTGATGGAGATAATTGGTAGAAGTGAACTTATATATAACTATATATATATATATATTATATTTAAATTCAAACACATTTATATTGAATGTACATGTATTTCAATTCTATTATTCAAATTAAAACGCATATATTAGTACCAACATATATATTATTATTATATTTAAAATCAAAATTATAAACCTAGATTACAACAAGTATAACTATTCATTGTACACATTTATCATATATAAACAAATTTTAAAATCAGCATTTTATTAAACAAAAATATCACTCTTATATTGAGCCAATAGACCACACATATGGCTGCCATGTTAAATATATGCATATAAACCATTAAAACTTACATACAGTTATATTTTTAAAACAATATATATATATATATAACTTAGAATATAAATACAAACAACTTACATACAACAACAAATATAGCTTAGAATACATACTTAATATACATAACAAACAACTTACCTTATAACATATAATATGTATATAATACAACATATTATATAAAAATCCTATACAAACTTTACATAAAAACCGATTATATATAAAAAGTACAAATCTGGATATACAAACTCCTATTGAACATACTGTAAACATAAAATATAAGACTATATATGTATAAACTATCAATATATACACTATATATATAAAAATCCATATAAACTGTAAAAAAGGAAAAATATAAAAACCAAATCATAACTCTTATATATATATACTGTAACTATTATAAATAATAAACTAACAGATAAAATTATAAGTATATATACATATATGGACTCAAACTGACAAGTACAACTTATACATTTATTTGGACTCTCCTATATTATCAATGCAATATATGTATATAAGCTGGAAATAAGAAAACATAAAACAATATAACCAATATAAAAAACTTATATATATATATATATATACATTAAACTTACAAATATAAGATGGAATCAAGGAGGGAGGTCAGGGAAAGGTTTGGATCCGGGAATACAGTAGTGCTCGGCCGGCTACTCGGAGGTGAAAAGTGGAGTGCGATAGGCCAGACGATGGGCACGGGTTAGCATGCGGGAAGGGGGTGGAACGTATGGAGGTGATGGGTGAGAGGAGAAGCCTGCTCGGTTGAAATATTAGATGAGCTGGCGAGGTGAAGGAAACAACCGTTTCACCGATTATATATATATATATATATATATATATATATATATATATATATATATATATATATATAATTTTCAAAAGTAACAGTGAGAATGAAAGCAGAGAGGTGGAAAGGTGAGAGAATATAAATAAAAGTCAGAGTAATGGTAACGGCCATACGTCGATTCAGAAAATAATAATTATAGCAATTAATTGTTGCTTGGCAGTCACGGTTCATATTTAAAAGTAAGGGAAAATCAAAAGGTCACAAGAACCAAAAGGCACAAAACTGATACCGATACGGTTATCGTTTTCATGGATTCCGTTGCATTCCGGACTTCAAAACACAAAATTGAATACACCGCAGAGATCAGCATGATGAGACGATCAAAACAGTATACAGATATCAGTGGTACGATCATCCAATCAAAAGTCGATAATCGGTACCGGAAATGCTGCTAAAACGCGAGATTTATGGTAAACGGAGCAATAACAGTTCAAATTTGAAGAAACAAAATATGATGTCTCTCTTAAAAGATGATTTACAAATTTGTTATATAAAAATATTCAGCTTTGGAAAATATTTTATTATCTTCTAATATTGCAACGACCCGTAAATTTATTTATTTTATTTATTTATTTTACATAGTAAATTGAATTTTGTGAAATTTTAAATAATAATATTTTGAAATAAAAATTTAAAATTTGGAATACGTCTATTTAAACATTGCGTATGGCAAAATTTTCATCGGTTAATATGGATGTTTATTTTATTGTATATTTCTGTTTCAGTTTTTATCAGGTCGTTACAAATATTGACTGATTTAAATTGAAATTGAAATTACCCAAAAACAAACTTCCATTTTATTAATTGAAAATTTATCATTTGCTATGTTTAATTAGACGTAATCTAAATATCAAATTTATATTTCAAAATTTTATTATTTGAAATTTCATAAAAATTCAATTAATTAAATCAATAAAACCACTAAAATTTACGGGTCGTTACGCTCTCCCTCACTCAGAATTTTTCATCCCCGAAAAGGAACGAGGTAGGAAACTAGAAACAACCAGAAAGGAAAATAGATTTGACATAACAAAATAAAACAATTAATTTAAACCATATAAATTTTAGTTTAAAATAATTAATATTCAACAATTGATTTTAAATTCAAGGTATTTCATTAAGTTGATTAAATTTCAATTTATAAATTCCTCAAAACAGAATTTATTTTATCTATCTCATTTATTATTCAGTTAACTTATTATTCTTTTTATCTCCATTAACATTTTTATAACTAAAAATTAAGTGCGTAACATTTATTATAACCACTCAAATTTTGTTTACAAAATCATTTTATATTGTATATTATCCAATTACATATTCAACTTCTTAATAATTTAGGTAAGTTATATATTATCAATTCAATTATTTCAAATTTAAACATTTATTCAAACATTTGGCTTCATTTTTAATAATTGAATTCATCCTTTAATCATAAAATTTAAGAATTTAAACTTCTGATTAACTTCAAACAATTTATATATATATAATCAAATCTATAATCACATACCAATATATATTATAAATCAAGTCATACTTTATAAATTCATATAAATTTATCTCCAAAACAAAACTGTAGCAAGGTTACATAATGGTCTCTCCACTCTGAAGCTCAAAAATGAATGTCGATGATGTGGCCTCCATCACCGAAATTATTATTTTCCAACGACAAAAGAGAAGAGTACTGATTTAAACATTTAAAATTCTTTGAAAACCATTTTTATTCGAAAATACTTTAAATAATATACACTTAGGGCATCTCCAGTGATGCAATTCAACGCTGAATTGGACGGAAAAAAATCTCCAGTCGTTCGATTAAGACAAATTATTAAGCTGAATGTTCAGGATTTAATTCAGAATCTTGGGCTTGGGCGCCTATTTAATGGACACCCATTTAATGGACACCCAAGCCCTGGCGCCCATAAAATGGACGCCCATGCCCTCCTAATTTTGGGATGCATCAGGCTCCAATAAACCGGCTCCCATTTTATGGGAGTCTAGCATCAGGCGTCCATAAAATGGACGCCTGGTGCCAGGCGCCCATTTAATGGGCGCATGACCATTGGGTGTCCAACCCCGATTAAGGCCTGAATATTCAGCCTTTAACCCACTGGAGATGCCCTTAAAACCAAAGTTTAAATAACATACACGACGGTGAAAATAAATGGTAGCGTGCTCTAGATTCTATTGATTACACATCGGTTTATATTTTATTATTTTACCGTCTAAAAGTGAAATTGTACCTAGAATAGCATTTTGCATTAAAATGCTATGTCGAAGGTCTTTTTTTTGTAGGGTTTAAAATGAAGTAAAAAATGGTAGTTTACAAAAGGGAAAAGGTTGTGTTTGACACATTGGGTTTGTACTAGAAGTAACTAATACGTCTGTACTAACCGCTTCATATTGTAGAGCTGAAACGGTCCTGATAAATATAATGACGTAAAATTTATGTTCGACCCAAGTTCAATATCTTAAATTTAATTTGATCACCGAATGGACCCGTTCCCTGTGCAAGTGTTCCTACATGAGATGATCAATAAACTGCCATGCTATAATGAGCTTACTCTTAAAAGTTTCCAAAAACCTTGCGTCTTCTTGTTTTTCCTGTTCTCAAAACCCTCATCACCGTTACAGCTTTTCTAATAGTATCTCATTCAATCCTCTTTAGTCCCATCAACGACTAAAATGCCCTATGTAATAGTCCGCTTTTCCGTACCCCTTGAAGTGACACTAATCTCCATCGATTAACTCAAGACGAACGGAAATACGAACCATTAGGGTTTAAGAAAAAGAAAAAGATACAAGAAGAGATAAGAAGATAGAAAATAAAACAGAAAGAAATAACAGAACAATGTCAGAATCTCACAATTCGCAGCGGAACAACATATAATAGATAAATGAATAATCTTTAAACAAAGAACTATATCAGTTGTTACATTTTTATACATTACATTACATCATCAGAGTGTACAACAGCAAACAACAACAAACAGCGGAAAAAGAAATACTATATACTAGTGAATACGTCATTCCATCCATCTTTCCTCCTGCAACTCCTGAATTCCAGAATATCCTGATAAACCTTTACTCTTGACTGCCCGTGTGGAAATTGGTGGGCACACAGAGTTTAGGAAGGAAAACAATAAACTCCGAGTCAGTCATGTGACTGGTGTGAGAACTAAAATAGTTTATTTTTCTTTAAAATCAAAATAGAGGAATATTTTTAAATTCAATTCGCAATGTTTTTGAAAATGTAACTACCATAAGACCTCCCACCACACACACAATGCAAACGCAGACTTGGAGGAGATTTCTTCTTATGTTAACTGAAGATGCTTACTACGCAAAATCAAATCATTTTGATATTATTATTAGTGCATAGTGTAGAAAACATTTCGAAAGTAGAATATAAATCTTAGCCAGCATAGGTACCATTATATTATGCCTACTATAGCTACCATATTAGATGGCAGGTTCTACAACTAAAACCGTACAAGTCTCGTATTGTTTCTTTGGATTTCCAACAAATGGTCAGGCCAAGGAACTTCCCATTGCCACATGAGAACGCCTCTGGAAGGACGTCCCCGAGAAGCTAACCGGATCTTTGCCAACACAAGGCCGGGTTACCCCTAACTGGGTAACTACTGACACGAGTATGCCATCCCCCGGTCCTTTGGGACCTTTATCCGGGCGCTCGTAATCAACATCACACCATAATAATAAGTGTTTCAACATGAGTAAGCATCTGGGCTCCATACCATGATACCACCCTTTTCCAGAAGGAAATGCACATACCCTAAAGGGAGCTACCCCTCATAACCTTGCCGCATCTTTCCTGTTTTGACCATTTCGGGGTGTGAGGTTCGACGAAGTCTCGTCCACAAAGCCACGCTTTATACAAAAGCTGTGCTTTGGGTCAACAAATGATCATAGAAATGATCACAAAGATAAACGATCAAACAAATGATCATATCACAAATGATCAAACAATGATCATTTCACAGCAACACTCAGCATGTCACATTACCAAATTGGGAATATATTACTGATAACCTTCAACTACATAACCTCTGAGCTCGTACGTCTCAGAGAAGGGTGTTAAGCTAAGAGAATAAATTCTCCGCCACCAACAGAAATATATTTGAAAGAAATCAGCTTTATATCTCAATTTGTAATGTCAGACATACTATCCATACAAGTCTGTTCCGGGATCGAACAGAACCGAATGCACTTACAAAGAAGTCCTTGCAATCCGGATAATCTCTAATCACGTCCGGATTTCCCATCACATATGGAGATCTCTATACCGGGGATCAGCAAGTGCAGAGACAATCAACAAGAAACCCTTTCGTTTTCGAAAATATCCGGTCTTCAACACCGGTCTTCAAATGCAATTCATAACGACGTATCACATATTCGGAATGGGTTATACGACCCCACGGTACTTTCCCGGTTAACCCAAATAGTGAGCGCTTATTTTAAAAAAAATAAGTGTGGCATTCAAATTCAAGCAAATCACAACAAATACCCATCCAAAGGTAAATATTGATAGTCGGTTATTGAACTATCAATGGATATGCACAACATCACCAGATTCCAAATAATTTTCCAAATTATTTATTTTCCAAAAATATCTTTACAAGATATATATTTTCAATACTTCAAAAAAAAATCAATATTTATTTTTTAACAATTTCCCCCTTTCATTTATAAATTCCATAGTGAATTTACATTCCAAAATATTTATGAATATATGATTTCCATTCGATTTCTAATATTCATTTTCAATTTATCTTCAAAAAGATAAATTCAAAATATTCACTTCATATTGAAAATCATTTCCATACTTATTTATTTATAAGTAATTCACAAGTCTTTTTATTTTCTACACTTGGAAAATATTCAATATACTCTAATCGAAATTAAGTATATATTTCATTCTTTAAGAAAATCATTCTCTTAAACATATTTATTTGGGCCAAAACGAATGTTGCGTAAAACATCGTTACGACAACCCAAAATCACTAGTATAGGGATTCGAAATTAAAATAGATATATAAATCCCAATACTATACAAAACATTTCCTTTCGGAAATCATTTACTATAACAACAGTGTTATAGTCTACCATTTCCTTCTATTTCTCGAAAACGTCTATTTCAACAATGAATGTTGAAATCTATGGTTTCGATAGTTAATACATTTTAAAACATCTTTAGATCGTTTTAATTCTATTTAAAACATCACATCCAAAACATTTTCTTTAATATCTTATTCACTATTCAAAAACGTGAATATACTTGTTAACCAATTTCATCATTTCTATACATTTTGTTTTAAAGGATTATTCACTGTCTAAAACGTGAATATAACTCCATTAATAAGTTACAACAATTTACTTATCAAAATAAGTCATTGCGGATGTATAAAACAATGTTTATAAATTCCATTTCTATTTATTTTATAACACTTCCTCTTATAAATTTCCTTTATTAACCTATTCGATTTATAACTCAATTATATACCGAAAGTCCATATTATAAGTTAAATGCTTATAATTTATTTGTTTACAAAATTGTTCTTTTAACTTCCCAAATTATAAATCTTATAACTTATAATATTCATTTATTTATCCAAAATCTATTCTTTTAAATAACTTTACAAATTTTATAAACCTACTGTTTATAAAATTCCATTTATAACTTCACCGTTATAATCCTATTGATTTCATTCATTTATGAAATTCATTCACAATTCATTCTAACACTTATAAAAGCTCGTTTTACAATTCCAATATTTTTAATTTATAAATATCAATTTATAAATCTTTTATATGGATCAATTTATATTATTCTTTTAAAACGTCTTTAAACTCCTTTATAATTTCATCATTCTCTTAGATTTACAAAATAATCAAATTTCATAAATCCTATATTTAAACTTTTTATAATAAATTCAGAAATCCTAATTTTAACTATTTTATAAAATCATTAATCCCATATTTTCAAAAATCAACTTTTAACTGTATTTCTCAAAAATCATAATTTTTATAACATTAAAATTATAACGTTTATTTATTTAAGATGAATCGATTCCAAAAATATTTTATAAACGTATACTTTCAAAAATCACTTTAGAAATCCCTTAAAATCAAAATCATTATTTTTAAACTTCAAAATTGGATCCGATGATGCAACACATCAAATAGTCAATCACGACTTTCAAACATCATATATCGATATGATAATCAATCAAATAACACAATATCTAAAATCAAATGAATATTGGTGAGGAATCCAGTTGGATCCCTCCAACCTGTTTCCCTGCATCCACAGACATTAGCACAATATCAATTCCGCTTCAAGACGGAATATCGCGGTATATGAGATTTATAAAATATTATCCACTTAATAGGCGGCGCAATAGGGTCTCATCCGCTATACAATGCGGGAAATCAATCAACTGCAATATATACATATGCCAATATATATATATTGCTATATATATAGATATATCCTACTATATCTAATATCACAACCAAATAGCAATCAATAAATAACTGCAAATCCAATTTTAAATTTTTGAGTGAGAAGTTCTCACCTTAGCTCTTATTTTGCAATCCATTTCCTATTCCGAATTGTTTTCTTCGCGATTTTGACCTTGTATAACATTTTTATACAACTGATTAATATTCGAAATAAATCGAACAATAAATTTCCATTTAATAGATTTATTTAATTTAAACTAATAATTAAATTTCTTAAACCCATTTCCCTTTAATAAATTATTTCACCAAATAATTTGAATTTCTAACAAACTTCCTTTTACAAATAAATCCCCTACCTTTAGTATTACACTAACTCCTTTTAATTTTATACATATTACTCTTAACAATTTGTCTAATTTAAATTAAATTTCAACTAAATTTACTTAAATAAATTTATTTAACTAAACCTTTTAATTTCAAACTAACTTCCCTTTTACTTTAAACCAAAATCTCATTTCCATAAATATTTCAAACATTTTGCTTATATAAATTCCTCCAATATTTGAAATCCCTTTTAATAAATTTCAAAACTAATTCCTTTGGTAACAAAAATCAAATGAATAAATTAAATTAATTTTCCACCACAATTTATTATTTCAAAATAAATTTAGTAGATTACAATCTATTTGTACACTTATTTTATTTTTGTTTTCTTTTTCTTCCTGTTAACTTTTAAAAATAGAAATGTTTTCCAAACTACCCTGTCATATATTTTCTTGCTGTATTTTTCTGTCTGTCCAATATATTGACATGTGAATATATATATATTATTTTCTATTCAAAACAGAATTTATTCTACAGCTTATAGTGAAAATAAAATTTTAATAATAATAATAACTTCATATATAAATTTTTCCAAATCTGTACGTATATAATCAACATATCTGTGTCATTAAAATAACTTAATTATAGATTCAATATTTTACTGCAAATAAATTTTATTTTTATTATACTGTATAAATATTTTACATAAAAATTTAAATTGAAAAAGATAAATCAGAAGATATAACTCACGAGAAGGTGCTGCTCGCTCAACCATCGGCCTCGACTTCGTCTTCCTCACTAGATCGAGTAGCCATCACCGCGAACCCTTCGCGCGACTTCAATCTTTGCCGCATCGTACGCCTATTCGCTCGCGAATCCCTAGTCGACTCCCCAAGCCGAGCTCGAGCGAGGCGACGAGCTTACCCCATGGAATCACGGCCTTCAATTTCGCGAAACCCCCCTTTTTCCTCGTCGCCGCCTTCTCCCACGCGCGAGCTCCCATCGAGGCTTGAAACACGATGACTTCCCTTAATCGAAATCGCGATTTCGATTTTAAATACTCGGTCGCCATTTACTTTTTTTTTTCTGCGTGAATGGAATTCGAATTCATATTTTAACTGGAAGGAGGAGGTATTAGTTTCGGAAGAGAAGAGAGAGAGGTTTCGATTTCAAATCCCAGGATTCGGCCATTTTTTCTGTGATTTGTTTCTCGGACATTAATGTTTTGAGATTTTCTTCCATTTGAATCTGAAGAGGGAGAGGACAGGGTTATTTAAAAATAGACGAGGCATGCTTGCACGATCTTGTTTTCGTGATTCTCTGCGTGAATTTAGGCTGAAACAAAGGGGTGTGTTTTAAGGAAGAACGTGGTGTGTTGTTGACCAATTTAAATTTTAAATTTAAACCGAATCTCGATAAAAATTCAATGCGTTTACACGTCGTGTGCTCACATAACATTTCCGAAAAATACGAAATTTGAAATTCGAGAATAATTCAATATTACGGACCCAATGGAACTGGTTTCGTCGAATTCCGAGACATGTGCCTCGGACGGCTATTTTTAAATATCGATTTAAACGATATAATTTCAAAACTGAACAAATCACTTCTAAATTCAATTCTGAAGCTTATAAAATCTTCAATATTATCAATATGAATTTTACAAGCCTTTGAAATATTTTAAATCAGCTTAAAATTGAAAATTCATATTTTTATCCAATCTGTTCGATAGATTAAATTTTATAATTTAATCGCCAAATTCATTCTAATAATTTGAAATTCAAGTCAAACCATCATTCAAATATTTAAAATTAATTAAATATTTTCAATTTAAATTGTTCAAAATTCTGGGTCGTTACACCCTAGGGTTTACTGTGGTTATGCTCGGACCTCAGAATGAAATCCATGTGCCTTCAAAGCTCCTTTATTTGTGCGGCAGAAAGCAAACATCCACATATATTCAATTTCCAATATTTGTCCATTCTTTGATTAGTTGATTGTTGCCCTAGGAGAAGTTGAAGAAGCTAACGATATTTCAGTGTTTAAGTGATGAAGTTGGTTGATTTAAAATGAAATCGTATAGGGGTACAAAAATTATGAAAGACGCATTGAGGTTAACTAGAACATATCCGATACATCCTACTCCTACCTCACAGCTTCATTTTGTAGATATGCTCACGTAGGGCACGTAGGAATTACTTTCAGCGTAAACACTCTGGACCTTAGAAGGGCAAACCTCTGCCTGCATGCAAAGGTCAATACTAGTTGGCTATCCTCTTCTATAATTAAATCTTTATCCTGCAAGATTAGAAAATTGGTAAACTAAATAGGATGTACTTCTGAAAAGTTAACAAAGAAATCATTTGAGAGGTCATGTCCAGAATATCTTGTTTACTACCCTCTTATTTTATAGAATGCAACGCGGCTTGTGACGTAAATAAACGATGTGTGAGATAATGATGGCTGTCAAATCTAGGATTTTTTAGCCAGCAGATAAACATAGATGCTGCCTGATATAGGAAAATGTGTCTCTTTCGCTATTTGATCTTCTTCATTTAAATGCGTTGATTAGACTTCTCATCATGATTTATTGCAATCAAGTTTGTAAGGATCATCCAATTCTCTGCTCAGCAGAATATGCCGCTTTTTCACTTGTTAGATGGTTGAGACTTGTCAGTGCGATGATAAATGATATAAAGACGTAGGAGAATTTTAATCGTACCGGAAATATGACTTTCTTTCTTTCTGCGTAATTTATAAAACCAAGCTGGGCCTATAAAGCAATGTTATGTACTCTAACGCCTGACAGGCCTCACTTGCCTTGATAAAGTAGTCATGTAAGATTTGAAAATTTGAGGTTAGGTGTTAATGTCATGAAATACTTTGGGCTTTATATTGCAACAGTTTCCTTCTGTCTTGGGCTGCATCACATGCTAGTTAGTTGGTTGCTTTGTTCTCTTTTTGTTGCTTACACTCTGTGTGTATAAAATTCAAATAAATCACCACTGCCGTTGGCGAGAAACTATCAAGCCCCGGTCTAGGGCCACCTATTGATGGGGAGTCTCGAACTTTCAATTATTTTATATATATACTACATAACTTTTACACAACTGAAAGTGAATTTAGTTTAGTGGTATGTGGTGCCGTTATCTATAGCTGCAACTTGGGTTCAAGTCCCGGCTTTCGCCAAAGCCCTTTACCGGTAAAGGGCCTGTCTTGGAAAGAATTATAATTGCTTCTTTAATATAAGTATTTGTTAAAAAAATAGGCACAAGCTGTTTGTTGTAAAACTATGAATACGAGGTGTATAGAACAACTGTCTTATTTGAATTATGATAGATTTCAAAGAGTGGGCAATGGGTATGTTATGCACTAAGTAAATAATAATAAATTAAATAACACAAAGATTTACATAGTATTGGCAATGAGTCTGAAAAAGTACCTACAAGGGCGAAATTTAGATATTTGCACACTGTCGAAGTAAGGAACCATGACATATGTATTTGAAACCGATTCCATTTTGAGAGATTTGAAAAAGCACTATCTCGTTAAAAGTTTCCATACATCTACCCTTTCTCAACGTATTTTTTTAGACAAAGACTTTGTTTTTTTCGTTTTTCGGATGGTAAATATTTCTCAGAACATGGAGTGTGAATCAAACCCATCTTTGAATTGAAACTAAGATACTGATGCAAGTTCTTCCCTTCTGAATCAGATAGATTCATATCTGAAGGAGGCCGACAATAAGTTCTTTCAAAATTGGCTATTCGTTCCTCTCTTAGAAATGTTGCAGAAATGTTTGCGATCGAGTAAATAGCTCCACGAACGACCGGATCAGACCGAATTGGAAAATGTAAAGATTTGATTCGACTGGAATGTGCCTATGCCCACTATTCGTTTTCATTTTCATTATCATTCTTATAGATCTATGATATAATGTTTGGAAAATAAAATATAATGATATGTAGCTAAATAGAAAGTAGGATATAGCCCAAGAAATCCTAGTAGGTTAAGTCTATTATGTAGGTTTTTGCCTCTCCAGATTGTTCGGCATTACTATTCAAAGCTTGGTAATTTATGGGAGTAAAGATATTGGGAGGCTAGGCCCAAAAAATAGGCAACTTCCTCAACTAACTCATTTGGTTCGGTATTTTTTATATACACAAGATTCGGTCAGGAAATTTTCATAACCGAAAGATTTGGTCCGGAATTTCCTTACTTAGCTAGTTCGACATCCTCAGTTCGACGTTCTTGGGTTCAGTGGCACTGTTATTCGATTTGTTCGATGGTGCTCGGTTCGTTTGATGATGCTCTATTGCTTGATGGTGTCCTAGTTCACCAATGCCTAGATTGGCAGTGCCTTGGCTGTACACTACCGAACAAGAATTTATGTTCAACAATCAACTACCGAATGCGATGCATGATTCGGCTCTATCGAACCAAGTGCTTAGCCTCAGCAAAATTTGTTTCTTCCTTCTAGGTTGTCTCATCCTATCTTTTTATCCTTCTGCCTTCCTATCCTAGCATTTCAGCTAAGTGATGGTGCTCCAACTCAAAATTGAGAGTGTTAAGGTATACCTTAGTGACAATTATATAATTTGTTACATATATATAACTCTATAATCAAGCTTGTTTATAATGAAGATGTCTATCTTTCTATTATATACTTGTTATTTTATGATACATTAGTTAAGTAATTAATTTAAATATAATTCTAATTAAATGATATGTAATGTGATAATAATTACAAGGAGTTTTAATCATGAGAAAATTATCATAGTATAAAATATCATATTATTTTAAATATTTTGATCAAGATATTTGAAGAAAGGATACCAATACATCCATTAGGGGCAAAGTGTGTGACACCCTCTAAATGTTGGACAATATATTATTCATGGCTGATGGGGGCACCAAGAGGTTACGTACCCATAGTTATTGGATAAGCATGGAGTAAATTGTTTGAGAGTTTCCGGTTAACAACTAGGTCAAACAAGAAATCTCAAGATGACGATGTTACACAATTCCCTCGTCTTGAGAAAACCGTTGAACTTCAATATAAATACTCCACTTTGATTATAGTTAAATCATGGCGCGACTACAATTGGTCTAATTTGAAGCATTGAAAGAAAATATTATTATAGAGAATTTGTCTCATCGGTTGTATTGGGCTAGTATCACGGTTAAGTACAGTCAACTCAAAGTCAAAATCTCTGGCTTGAGTAGCACGTATAGTAATAAATATTATTATTGAACCATGCAAGTTTTTTATGTACTAACTGAGTTGAATGCAGATAGTATTGAAATTTTGACCAAAAACCAAATTACATAAATTTTAAAGTGACATAGTATTGGCGAAGAGAATGTGTGTGTATAATCTTTGCAAAAATGTACCACTTAAGAAAATATGAAATCAGATTTTACCAAAAAGATAAGTAAGCGACGAGTTCAACCAAACTGTCACATCACTAGCTAATGTGACATGTGAACGTTAATATTTTAATTGTCAATATTAATCGCTGACTGAATTCAAACATCTAAGTCTTACCACCGCATTTGTGAATTCGCTGAAAAATTACATGATTTAATTGGTTTATAAAATATTGTAAATTAATTGAATTGATTGATATTTAAGAAATATAGATTGTTATTAATTTATTTGACGTTTGAGTGTTGATAGTGATTATTTGGATGTATATATAAAAGTTATATGTGCATGTGTCGATATACGATATCAGTTTGTATTTAAATGAGTTTAAATATAGTTAATTACTCAATGGGATTTTTAGAAAACTAGTCCATGCATATGTACATGCTTGGCCGATCATATAAACTAAAGGAGGTGATCAAGCTAAAATTGATTCAGAATTAAAAGTTTTGAATAAAGAATATTAAAGATTTATATTCTTCCATTGAAACAAATTTTTCTCATTTATTTCTTCATTTAATTTTCTTTTCTCCTTTCTCCCTTCATCCTTGGCCAAAAATTCCTTGTCCTATTTTTGAAAACTATCAACTCCAAAACAAAAAAAAACATCATATAAATAAATAGCTACGTAATTCACCATTCTCCTGCAAATTAGGTGTAGATTCAAGCATCTAATAAGGGATTTTCAAATCAAAGTATAACTTATTGACTAGATCTAAAAGGTATATTCTAATTAATCGTTTTCTTAGATGTAATATGTTTATCAAACTTTTTTATGTACGTATTATTACCTCATCATGATTTAAAATTAGTTTTGCAATTTAAATAGTTTGCCAAATGATTTGATTTATTTTAGTCTGATAAATCAAAACAAAAATTTATATATGATTAAAACAATGTTGTGGATCTAGGTTTTAAAACTATATCAATATTCCAAACATGTTATACAATTAAAATTTTAAAAGTATCTATTTGAATGTTTTAATAGATTATTGATGTCTTGTTTGATTTGTTATGTGCAATTTTGATTTTATATTTTTCTTGTTTATAATAGTAATAACAAATAAAAATTTATTTTCGCTTGGAAATTTATTTAAATGTATATATGTTTTTTATAAATTATTTAGGAACACATATGTTTCTAAATGCGTTACAAAATTTTAACATAATGTGAATGTTTTTGAATCAATTGGAATGTTTTGGATCAACCATTTTATATGCATGTATGTATTATACTATAAAGTAAAACCTTTAGTCAAAGGTCAAAGTGAAAGCTTTTTCAGACTTTCAAAAATACCTAAATTAATGTCATATGGTATATACGTCTCTTGTTGTTCTTTTTACCATTTTCTCCTACCTATGTTTTACATTGGAACAACTTATACTTTCTCCACAATCATTCATCTCTTACTGATTTTTTGCACTTCACGTCTCTTAGCAATTCATCTCTTTTCCTTCTCAAATAGGGAGGAAGACAAGGTAAAGATATAGAGTGGTTGTCTCAGGGCCTATTTCTAGGTGAACAACTCCAAATCTACATAGAAAAGAACAAGTACTAAATGAAGCCAAAACTTTCGGCATTGAAAGGTTTACCCAAGCCGAAAAATCTCAAAGCTCAAAGACTTGATAATGTGAGATGAAGTGAAAGAAAAGCCGAGTAATTGCACAAGGAAAAACCACTCGGTACCCACATGATTCATGTAAGTACCAACATATTTTTTGCTATGGGAAGACTTCGTCTAACTTCCTATTCTTATGGATCTAGATTACCTTGTCTTCCATAATCCGATGGCTTTGGTAGGCATTTCTCCTATAAATACCAAGCCTAGAACAACTATACGAAGGTCTTTTTGACTTTTTGCTTGCATCTTCTTCATACTTTATCTCTACTCGGACCTAGACACTGGGAGGATTACTCTTGCTTTTCTAGACTAGAAAACTAATTGTAAAGTCTTTGTACTTATGACAAAATAATCTATAATGAGATTAAAGTGGATGTAGGCTATAAAATTTGTTGAACCACCATATAGATTCGTGTCTTTTACTTTTTTTGTTACTACAACTTAGATCTACTCCCTTCTGTTAGATTGGGATGTTACGCCACTTAATCATCCAACATTTTTGGTGATTTCACCGAGAACATAGCTTCTTAGAAGTAGATTTTGTTTTTATAATGGATTAGAGAATCGAGAAGTTAGATCTAGTGCTTCTTGCTACTGTAAATCTAAAGTCATTATGATCTTAGAAGAAATTGGCGTCAGATGGCCCTTGGAAAATCCGATAGATCTTGAGCTGTTGTTGGTGAGAGAGATGATGCCTCCTACCATAGTGGAGAAATTAGTTAATCATTGAATGCTGCACCGAGACATTCAACTCTGTCGGAGATGGTGTCGGGAGTTGAGTTTGATAGATGATGGAAGAGATGAACCAAAAATTGGCGGACAACCAGAAGGCGCTTATCAAAAATGGATGCTAACATTGCCTTATTAGTCCAGCAGTCTTAGATGCAAAGAAAAAACCGTAAGGACGCATTATCAAAAGGTTCAAAAGAAGGGAGTTCCTCTTCCTCTAATCAAAACAAGAGACGTGCAAAGCAAAAGATGGAGGAACATACTACTGGAACATCAAGGTGGGCACCTGGAAAAGGTGACTTGAGCAGGATCACTCGATATTGACAGGAATCAAGTCGATACCTAGAGGAACATGGTTGGCCCTTAGTTGTAACAACTTGATGTAGTCGACTTGGAAAATAACAAGGATGATTTGTAGGAATCTAACAATGATGTTGAACCGAAAGCTAGAACGCATGATGTTGGTGCTCAAACGATCACCATAGATGCAACTAGACATCAGAGAAGATCCGAAGGAGTGGCTCTCCTAGAAATAAAAGAGCTAAAACGTTGTTGAGTGAATCATGACCATTTGCAAAGTCAAATACCCAAGGCTGCTCCTGGCAGTCGTTTTTCAGATCACCAAGCCAGCGATGAATATATAAGTGCTTTGTTGAAGAAACTGGTGGGTGAAAAATTATGGAGGAAGAATGAAGAGTGGAGTTTTACGCCTGCAGGGGATTCATTCACGAAGAATGTCTTAAGAGAGGAGTATTTAAAGAAGTTTTTAATTCCCATGACGCCGTCAAACAATGGGATGACCGATCCCATATAGCATCTATTCATATATCAACGAGACATGGATGGTGCTAGGGTGACAGGTGTAGTCTGATGTTGATGTTTTCCCATATTTTTAAGTAGAGTTGTGCTGTTGTGGTTTACTAGGCTCGTGCCAAAATCCATTTTGACATTCAATGAGTTGGCTAAGAAATTTTTAGAATAGTTCAAGCTCCATGCTGCTCGGCTTAAGAATGTGATGGCCTTATCGGCCATTATCTAAAACCTAAAGAGTCACTAAAATGATTTTGAACAATTTTAACACAGTGTAAAAGAAGTGAATAATTTAAAGAAGGATTTGGTGTTTATGGCTCTGATATAGGGAATACATCTGGATAAGGATTTTGAAAGATGGAAGGATGAAGCAGCCGACCACTATGGAGGAATTCCACCGAAAGGCTAATCAGTTCTGCAGCTTAGAAGAGGCATACCTGGCTTTTAGGAAGGTTGATGGTGGGTAGCCAGGAGAATTAGTTCAAATTAATGCGGCTATAAAGAAAGCCAGTGAGAGCATCGATAAAGCTCCTATGAATGTGTAACCAAAGAAAGAAAATAAGGGCTTTGGGGATATGTGGAATGATATCAAAAAGCATCTAAGGAATATGAGGCTAGAGGAATACACTCCTACAAATGATACGATTGAAAACATATACCTTGCCACATAAGGGATAGAGAAATATAAAAATCCGCCTAGAGGGAGGCAATGGAAGCTAAAAAGCGCCCATGGAAGTGTTGTCGCTTTCGTGAGACTCATGGGCATAATATCAATGAGTATCATCATTTAAAGGATATAATTGAGGAAGTGCTTTAAAAGAAAAAATTGCAGCAATATGTCATGGACCTGTAGGATGGTGGGCAGAATGTCGGATCACAAGGATCAAATGCTCAAGGAAGTTACGGTGGACTCAACAGAGAGGGGCTCAGACGACCCAATCGAAGGACCCCAACCAATGGAAAAGAGTAGGAATTAGATGGAGCGGTATGCGAATTCCTTGAAACCTGCACCGTAGGAAAGCTATTTTGCCATCGATGATGGAGCTTTGGCTAAGCTGTAAAGAGTAATGACCGGCGATATAGTTTTCTGTAACATATATTTTGATGGTATTGAAGTGCTAATGTTCAATTACATGGTGATAATGGTAGTTGTAGCGACTCGTAAATTCGAACACTCGACTTTGAATATCGAAAAGTTTTGTAATATAGTTTAGTGTTATAAATGTAATTTTATAAACTTGTTAAACATCTTTTAAATAAATAATAATGGTAAGAAATATTTTTGGAAATTTATTTACAAAACTAAATACTTCGAAGAAAAATCGATAACGTGACCAAAAATCGATTTATCGATAAATAACTTTTAATAGATATAAGTTGTTTGAAATATTTTGTACTAGGATAATGAACACATCAGGAGTTAATTAACATACTTTTCTTCATGGAGTAATTAGAACATTCTAGAAGCTTATAATGGATAAGAATTATTTGTGTGTAAGGGTAGTTTAGTCATTTGCTAAAGGTAAGAGGTGTAAAGGAGAAGTGATGGGCATGTGGAAGGGTGAACCTTCCATGGCATGATGGAGGGTGAAGAAAAGGGTATGAAACATCCACATGAAGCCTTTATAAGTGGGTGCACACCTCTTTGAAACACTTTTGCTAAGTTACAGAAGAAATCAAACTCTCTTCATATCTTTCTCAACTAAATTTCCTAAAAGAAAAATAATTTCAAAACAGTTTCAAATCAACTCAAACATCACAACACCTTCCATCAAGTTAGACCTTGAAGAACCAAAGCAAATCTCCCCCACTCTAAGAGATCGTGTGCAAAAGGAGGCTTAATCTAACCTAAAACAGGTGAAATGCTAAGGAGAACGTAGGAAGTTAGTGTTTGCAAGGAAGTGGTTGCTTGAAATTGCTTGATCAAGGGTGAGCTAACTCACCAACATTGAATTAAAATATATTGTGTATAAGTACTTGTGATTGATTATTTCTTTGTGATTGAATGGATATTGATATATGTTGTAATATTGATATATGATTGTAATATTGATTCGATTCTTGCATTGAAAGAAAATGGCATATGTAATCCATATGTTTGGACTTGGATGGACTAGAATGACTTGTAGCATAGCCTTGAAACAAAGTACATAGGTTGTATTTGAACATAGGTTTGAATTGGACTTGGATTTGGAAGTATTCTTATAGTGCCAGTCACTATGGATGCACTTAGGAATTTCATTGTATTCGAAAGTTTCTATGTAACTTTGTAGAGTTATCCTTATGGGATTCTCTCCATATTTGTGATGTTTATTATGTATTCTTACTGCCATAAATTTTTTAGAAGTTAAAATGCTAAGTAACGTATCGAAAAGTGATCAAACTTACACTTGTGCAAAACTTCCCTATCTTAGCCATCGTTTTGAACTTTAAAGGTTTGAAAAGACATCTAAATTTAATTATTTTATTTCTTTCTTTTTACAAGTGTTTTCTAACTCTTATTAGAGTATTCCAAATGTATTTTGAGGTTTTTATGAATTTTTATGGATTAGTTATCAACTTTAAAGAAGTGGGTTTATTTTTAAATACATAGAAAACAGGATTTTTTTCCAAGTTTTTAAATATTTTATAAACTTGCTATTTTAAGGTAATATTTTGGATAAATGTTTTAAAACCTATTATAAGTATTTAATTTTTTTTCAAATGTATATAGTTTGTAGAAAAGTAGTTAAATATTTTATTAATAACTTATGAAAATATCTTATCTTTTAGATTCTTTTATTAAATATATAGTTTTATAAATAAATTACAATATATATCATTTATAAAAGGGTTTTTAAAGTGTAAAAAATGACTTCAAAAGGGATTAGGAATTTCTTAGTGGGTAAGTTATGTTTTGTTCACTTACTTTATTGAAAAGTAATTAACTAAGCTTAACATTAAAAGTCGGGCGATGTAGACTTCTCTATTTGTGAGAGCTAAGATTGATGTTTGAGTAGAGATCAAGGCAATAGTGCTCTAACCTACCAACTTCCCTCTTAACCGAGTAGTAGACAAGTTGTAATGTCGGAAACATGTTAATCATGTTGATTACTTACTCATTTATTGAAAGCCATTAATACTATACTTAACATAAAAGTCAAAAAGGTACACTTATCTATTTATGAGAGTCAAGAATAAAGTGTCTATGCAAGGCTTTGATATGCGACCCGAGCTCTAACTTACCTGGCTTTACTCTTGATCGAGGGACAGTATAAGCTGAAATGTCGAAAACGAGTTAAGTATACAAACCTTGATTTCTATAAACAGTTGTTCTTAGCAGGATAGTCGATTAATTGACTATTGAACTTGACCAAATATTAACTTAGGAAGTGTCTAAAAGCTGCATGGCTTCATACGCTTTGGATCCCTTGGCGAGGAGCATTCATATAAAACGTCTCTAGGTTAATGAACTTGTATATACGAGATCTGGAATTCTATAGGATTTTATATAATGTGGGAGTGTTTATTACTAAATACACTAAAAGGAGAATAAATACTGAATATAAAGAAGGTAAATAATAAAAGCGAGCACACCAGATATTTTATATTGTTCGGACTCTCCGTCCTACGTCCAGTCCCAAGCTCCCCTTCGGTATTTTCTTTGACCAAATAACCCTCACTTAGCTTGGAGAAATAGGCTATACAAAAGTATTTCTCTAACAATCTTATATTCCAAATAACACGGATTTTGACTAATAGTACAATTTTTCCTATAATCTCCTCTGAGTATGTGAATGTGAATACTTTGAGTTATAGGACGTGGACAACCAAAATGAAATTTTGGTTATGATAGATTGAGAATATGTAAGAAATAGATGCAGAAATATGTAAATAGAGAGTAATAAGAAATCAAGAGAATAGCTAATTTGCAAATCTCAATCTTTGAAGTATTTATAGGATTAAGGTGCAATGACCCGATAATTTTTGTGGTTTTAATAACGTAATTGAATCGAATTTTGTAAAATTTTAAATAAATGAACTTGGAAATAAAAATTTGATATTTGGAATATGCCTATATAAACATATCACATGGTAAATTTTCATCAGATGAAAGTTAATTTTGTTGTGTAATTTTATTTAAATTTAAATCAGTTAATATTTATGAGTTTTCCAAACCTGAATATTTTTATATAATAAATTTGTAAATCATCTTCTGATTGAGACATCATATTCATTTTCGCTAAATTTGGACTGCTATTGCTTCATTTATCTTATTTTTGGCGTTTTAATAGCATTTTTGGTACCGATTATCGACTTTTGATTGGATGATCGTATCATTGATATCTATACACCATTTTGATCGTTTTGCCGTACTGATCTCTGTAGCATATTCATTTATATACTTTGACGTCCGATATGTGACGAAATTGGCGTAACGGTTTGTCGTATCGGTACGAATTTTTGTCTTTTTGTTCTTTGTGCCTTTTTATTTCTTTGTCTTTTCTTTTTTCCCACCGTATTATCCATACGCTACTTGATTTTGAATTTGAATTGGGCATTCAATTCCATTTGATTAAATATATCTGTGTTATTTCGTTTCCTTTGTTCGTTCATTTGATTTTCTAATATATCTCTTTGTTTCAAACAATTCTAACAAAATAAAATTTATTTTAAAAATCTCTATGTAAAGAGAGATTGACTGAGCTCTTATTCCTCTTCGTGTATATTCAGACCATGCTTGTCACACCTTCCCTCCTCCACACCTAGACCCACATCGAAAGCTTTAGGCACCTACCACCTTCCCCTCTCTCTTTCTCTTGTCGTTCTCCACCTTCCACCATCAGCCTGCGTGCAAGCCTCTTCACCTCGGCCGAAAAATTTCTCCACTTCCTCTTACCATTCTTCGTGCTCTACCTGGATTCCTAGGTCGTCGAGCCCCACTTTTGTTCAAGGCTGAGCCTAGAACCCATTGCACCCCGCCACTTTCCATAAGGAGCAATTGACCATAACTTCACCATTCCCTTTGTGCCTCTTCCCCTCCTCGCCGAGAGCTTCGCACCCCAGCCTTGCACTCCACCTAGCACGAGTTGTCGTTGGATTCTTAGGTATATACATATTATGTTATTATGGACTATCCGTGAGATCATTCTGTGATTTTGTGTTCTCGATCTGAGTATGATCCTTGGTATCGGATCGGTTTGAGTGATATCAAATTGTTTGTTTGTTTGACATGGGTTTTGAGTACAGTCATTGTGATCGGTTTGGATTAAGATCTCTTGGATTTTGGAAATTGGATTCTATAACTATTCCGTGTTCGAGAAATAAAGATATTCTAGAAATTGGATTCTGTAACTATTCTTGTATCTTGTGGTCGTGAAATAAATATATATATTCTTGTGTCTTGCATTCGTGAAATAAATATACATTCTTGGGTCTTGTGATGGATGCTAAGTTATGTAAATTTTGTTATTCTGTGTTTAGGGACTAGTTCATATTTGTGACTTAAATTTATAATCCTACTATGAGTTAAATAAATTCTCCGACTCGTTATATCCTGGACATCTGTATTTACTTATATGTTGTTTATTCTTGTGTTATATATTGTTCTCACCCTATTGGATATTTAGAGATAGTCTAACCCGGATGTTATTTTGCTCGGGTCAGGCCGAGAATTTTCAGGTTACAGGATAAGTTGACCTATGGATGGTTGGGTTAGCAGAGGTTGGACCTAATATATAGTTATATCACTTAAGAATTTGTGAAATTGAGATGTATAATTAAGATTAGAAAACCATAACTTGTATATTAATTGATTTTAGTATCTTATTTTGTAAACTAAAAATTTACATGTGTGTAAGTTGAGATTTATTCCGCTGTGATCTGTGATTTTTATTTATATGATATATTGTTCTGATTCTGAGACATTATTGTGTCTATTACTTCATATTAATATTGTACACGTCTAATTCATTTTAAATATTAAGTGAAAAGGTATACATGATGTGTTAGTATTAATATAAAGATATATTCACATTCGATCGCCCTTAACAAGCCGTATTTCCCGGATTAGCAGATGACATTACTTATAATGTTCTTTGCTAATCTGGAAGCCGCGATGGGGTCGTTACAATTTCCCTCATGAGAGGTATGAGCATGATACATTGATGTTTTTGTTTGAGAAGATGGTGTAGGTGAAGGAGAAGATGATGATCGAGAAGATGATCCGCCACGTACTTTTCTCATTACTTTTCCTATGGCGGAGACAACCTTTTCCAAAGTTTTTTCCATTTTAGTCATTCTTGTTGAAAAAGATTGTTTCAAACTGGTCATTTTAGTGTTCAAAGCTCGCTGGTTGACCGTGATTAATTTTTATTTCAAGGCGTTAAATCAAGGATGGATTCATTTTGCCTTGGTTCAGTGCGAGCTTCTTGAATTTTCGAATCGGAATGGTATTGGTAGTATGATGACAGGAGCCAAGTTACAGTGATGGATGAGCTGAACGAGTTTACTGTGTAGTAGGAGGAGGCCGAGTCTATTTAGTCAGAACTGAATACATTTGTTGCTGCTGCTGCATAGTCCACTATGTCAGCGATATGACTGGAGGTGGTCTTTTGGGAAGATGCATCAAGGATAAAAATCTTATACCACTTTCTTTGATAGGTATTTCTTTAGAATGAGAAATATAAGAAGGTATCATGAGACCGTGATAAGAGACGAATGATATATGGAGCATATATAATTGTGCATCGGTGCTAAGGCCAAAAACCTTCAACTTCTTTACGAATAAATTTATCCCAATTTACTTGAATCCCACTAAATATAGCATAGAGGGCTTTATGGTCATTTTCGTATATTTGTTCACGACTTCCTAAACAGGGAATTATTGTATTGATTATCATACGATTTAATAACCTAGCTTTTGTGCATAAATAAACAGATTTCCACTATGGCATTCTATCCTCCCAAAAGATGTGTTATTTCATCACATGCCAAATTTCGCTGGTCGGGAATTTCCTCTAAATCACGCCTATAAAGGAACAGTTAAGTTAACAACCATTTATGTTTATGCTAATTTTTAAAACACGATCGTGAACACTTATCCACAACCAACCATCTTCATTTTCAAATGTTCAAATATCTTACTACATAAGTTTGCGAAAAAAAGAAAGATGGCCAATTGATCAATTTGTATCTGATTTTCGTCAAAATTGATTAAATCTCAACAGTCGAGGGTGATGGTGAGTTCTTGAATTCCATATTCTCCAAACTTGCACAATCGGTAGAATGGACCGGAATAAAGCTTTTTTGTTTCAGTTCTTCAAATCTCTTGTTTGCAGTTGTGCTATTTTGAAGCCTTTTTTGAATGTGGGCATCGGTGATAAGATGGGTTTGAGAGGATGAAGATAGACCTTTCTTTAATCTTTTGCTAATGGGATTTTTTTCCTTGGGAGCCATTTTTGATGAATTAGAGTTTTGAGAAACTAGGGCTTTAGATTTGGAGTTTAAGATTTGAAGATAGTTTGTTAAATATTTGAAGGGAGGGTAAAATAAATATATACAAATTAGACTTTGGTAGTAGCCGATAGTTGGCCCAGAGGTCCGAGAAGAAGTTTCAAAGATCTGAGATCACTCTATATTGTTTTCCCGAGCAATATCACAAACGTCCATCTCTTTTTCACAACGTCTATAGGAAAGCAGAATTTTACTTTTTTTTATATGAACTGAATATTTTCATAGATTCATTGTAAATAAAAGCAATTATCATAAAAATAAATATATATTATATGTTTTTTTAATTTTTATTTCTATATATAAGTACACACACGCACGTGTGTGTATACATAAGTACAAAGAATTAATTATCATCGGAAGAGCTTTTGATTTTTGATTGATCCTAAGAGTTTGTGCTATTTTTCTTATCTTAAGGCTTAAGTGGAGACAAACTTAGGCGAGTCGGAGTATTAATCCAGTTTTGATTTGATGGTTCTGGCTTGCACAAATTTCTTGGAGTAATGTTAGAAGCTTTTACAAGAGTTTCTGTTAAACGGGGAGATTTTTTATGAATGAAATTTTTAGTTGGTGAATGATCATAAATTGCTAGAATACATTTTTCAAGAAAGTTAAGATGAGATCCTTGACGTCGTTGTTTGTAATACATTTCTCATTGAACTCCTATCATTTCAAGTTGATAGTGAAATATTGCATCAACTTTGGTGTTGAGAAACGTTGATTCTAGATTAATTGCTCGTCTGCCTTTTTCTTTTCCTTTGGAGAGAGGCCGGTGTGATATGTAGGTGACGCCATAATGTTTAGCAAGACTGATTGAATAGACGGAGGTGTGATTTTAGTTGGTGATACGTAGGTGCTATTTGATGAAGGTGAGCTAAAGTCGATAGTTGAATAAGTGGAGTCGTGATCAGAAGTCGTGATTAGTTTTTAAATTTTTAAATAATATTTATGATTTCATTTATCTTTCATCATGTGTAAATATATTATATAATCTTTTATAGTTAGAATTTTGTATGTTGTTCTAATCATTAATTCGTTAACCGTTTTATTTTTATGATTGTAAAAACATTTGCTGAATTAGGTTTAAGTTATAGAAAAATAATGTTCATAATAATGAATAATTGTGGCATACATTAATTAATTCATTCATTAATTTGAACATATACCAAAGTCTCGCCATAGCTTGATGAAGATTGATTCACATAACGGTCAGGTGAAAATATCGGCAATATGATTTTCAGTGTTAACAAATTCAAGAGAGACAATTCCTTTTTAAATTTAAAAGAACTTTTCTTTGATTTACCAAATTAACAAGTGTCATACAAGGTTTTTAACCTTGTGGTTGATTTTTGGTAATCCTCTAACTAATACATTTTTAGCTAGTTTGTTGATATTTTTTAAAATTTATGTGACAAAAACATTTATGACATAAATATGGATCATTATGATTTGCGACTAAGCGTAAATTAGTGTTGTTTTTGTCATTTATATTTAACATATATGTTTCGATTTATAAATCCTTCAAAATTTAGATTTTTATTTGATCAAAGATATTGCATTTGTTTTTCTCAAAATTAATTTTAAATCATTTATCACATAGTTGACTTATACTTAATAAGTTATGTTTCAAATTTTCTACCAATAAAACATTAGTAATTATAGGAGAACTAGAAATACGGATATTGATGACTTCTCCAACGCCGATGACAAATCCTTTTGAATTATCTCTGAATGTCACAGTGCCACCATCGATATATGTTATATTTGATAACATATGTGCATTTTCAGTTATGTGCTTGGAGCAACCACTATCGAGTACCCACTTCTCTTCACTTTTAATTTTAATTTTGGGTACCTGCAAAAATAAGAAAAATTTAATTTGTACCCACATTCTTTGTTTTGGTCCTATGTGTTAGTGGAAAAAGGTAGCCATATTCAAGATTTGGTTCCTTTAGAAATGTAATTATTTTATATGCAACTTTCTTTAATTATTCATCGATATAATTTTGTCTAATTACTTTATTATTTATTTTAGGAATCCATATTTTGACCATATATGTGTATGAATTCTTAATCTTAGTTTCTATCTTGGCCTTTTGAAGTTGGTGTATAATGTGCTATAGTTCTTTGACTTCTGTTTACTTTTAAAACCCAATCCATTTTGATTTCCCAATGGTTTAGATAGTTTAATCAAATTTTCTAAATTTTATTTTCGTTTATTGAATATTGTCACATTATTTGTTATTTTACCTAACTTAATTTTAAGACCATAAATTCCAATATTGTTAGAATCTAAACTTGCTAGTAATTCTAATTTTTCTTTTTCCAAACTAACTTTTTCCAACTTATTATTTTCTAAATTATGTAATAAGATGTCATTTTGAGATAATAATGTTGCACATTTTTTGAGTAATTTCTAATTCTTCTTTTAGGATTGTTTTATCAACTGTTAATAATCCAATTTCTAATTCTACTCTAATTAACTTTCTTATACATTCCTTATTTAATTTTTTGATTCTCTATACCTATCATCTAATTCAATGCTAATTTCCATTATTTCACCATAAGTAACTTCAAGGGGTACCCCATCAGTATTAGCCATAAAACACATATTTGTTTATTCCGAGTCGCATTCACTATCACTGACTGATGAAGAGTGTAACGACCCATAAATTTCGACAATTTAAGTTGGTTAATTTAATTAAGATTTTGTAATTTAATTTAAAAAGAGATGAAATATAAAGGGTAAGTAAAACTAAATATTAACATAGGGAATAAATCCTAATAAAGGTAGTAGTGAGAGCGTACACTTTGAAATTTTTTTATATATGAAAGGTAAGCAGTAAAATTGTCCAATGCAATATTCGATTTATAACAAGTAACTGCATGAAAATCTAGACAGTAAAGTTAATCTAGCTGAATTTGTATGAATTGAATGAAATAGGTTTAATATGAATGGTATATTAGGTTATAAAATCAAATGAGAAAAGCAAGCATAATTATTTGATTTATCTAATGAATTAAACATGTTGAATAGTAACTGAATGTTAATAAATGGAAAATTATACAATTTTGTTAGATGATTTGGTCATAATGTCTAATAATTGATTAAATAATAACGGAAGTATGTATGCAAGTTTAATAGAAACATAAATAACCTGAATATAATTAAATGAAACCATACAATAATGTGGTAAATGATGGCATTTATGAATGAAAAATAAGATTTGTAGGTAATTTGAATTTAATTCTAAAATGTGTAAACTGAATGTAATTTAATGTAATAAGGAGTGCAATAACAATTGATTGGGATTCAAATTCATCTTAAATAAAATTTCTATAGTAATTGAAATTTACTATTTTGCGATTTAGGTGAGAAATAAAGTTTTAATGAAATTAAGGAATGTAATCTAATTCCATGTAAAGAGTCAATATGTATAATAGCAAGGTTTTAATTAAATAAATGGTTTTATGTAGATTTCAACTGATAATTTATGAAGTCTAATGTGAGATCATATTTGCAATTAATTTTCTTAAGTTGTGCAGTAAGGTAGGTTAATTTGTCAATAAAGATAGTTGATTCTATAAGATGAAATAAAGGTTAGTATTAATTATAATATGAAGATTGTTGATAACGTTATTTGGGGGTTGAGGGATAAGTTGAAATTTGATAATTAAGATATTTAGACGTACAATATATAAAGAAAGATATATTGATTCCATTTAATAAATTGGGGATTTAATATTATCAAAAAGAATTAAATATTGTCCTAATGTAATTTAGATAAATTGTGTAATTAAATGCTGGCTCATTCAGAATATGACAATGGGTGTAATAATTTGGATTGTAAGAAATAGTTATAAGTTACATGTTTAATTTGGTTGATGAAATTTAAATAGAAATAAATGTTAATACACTAAATAAAAGTTACATTTAATATGAGAAGTAATACCATGTTAGAAGTGGTCAAATTTAGGGTGTTAAGACTTATATATGGAAATTAAGAGGCAGTTGAAATTTAGTGGACTTTAATGTGTATTAATGAGAAATTTACGCTATGACTAAAGAGGTAAATGGAATAAATACAAACCAATGTGGGTTGTATACATGGGATGACAATTTTAGTGAATAATAGGATTTAAACCTAAAGAAATAAATTCCTTGAAATTTAAGTTGTAATCGCTGCATAAATTGGAATTGTACGTTAATTTTGAATTATTCTATAATAAATTTATGTAGGAAGTTGTTTAAGGGATTCTAAATTTACCAAGTAATCCAAACTGACAAAATTTGCAAATATTTAAAGTTGAGTTGTAAATCTGATTCAATTAACCTATTAATAATTTATTCATTTGGAATATAAATGGCAATGATAGGATTTATTGCAATTAAAGGTAATGTAATTTGTACGCTATTTTAAATTAAGTCAAAACGGGTGGATATTAGGAACCAAGACCTAAAAATAGGGTAGATACATTTTATTTCAATAAGACTTGTATGACTAGAGTGGAGGATTTTATTTTGGAGTCTATGTTATAATTTCAAAGTTTAGTAGATATTGAAATAAAGTAAACATTTGAATCTATGAATCTATCAACTCAAATTTTCATTTAAATTTGTTTAATCATTGTAATTTGTTTGAGAAAATAAAGAGGTATAATAAGTTTAGATGTAAATGGAAGTATGTATGGGAAAATGAATTATTTGCAGGGAAATATTTGGTAAAAAGGGTGGGATTAAGGAAAGGTTATTGTTTGTTGGAAACATTAATTAATATGGGAATATAATTAGACAAGCATAACCCATGCAAGTGTATAATTAAGAAATGAAGCAATAATTTATAATTATTAACCAATCCAAAATTTGGTAACCCATTTAATTAGTGATTGGTATAGGCTATTTATTTAAGTAACAGTGCAATACCAATTTATGTATTTGCGAAATGTTAATAAAATATTTATATTATGGAATTCAAAACTATATATACATAGGAATGTGGATTTTATAGTATGTAAACTTAGTAGATTTACAAATGAATAAGAATCTAAGATAATTATTACGGTAATTTGAAATTTAGTTAAAAATGGAAATTATTTATGAATTTGAAATTTAATGAAATTATATTGAAACTTAAATAAAGCGTCTAAATTTATATTTGTAAATACGTTTAAAATTCAATGTAAATGTTTGAGGAAGAAATTTATTTATTTACTAATCCGTAACGTATCCAATTAATATGAAATATTCTGGTGGGCCAACAACTGTTTTGCGCGTTTATAATTCGTGCGTACCTATTCGTTTTCACTTTGTCTATAAATAGGCTGTGTAAACCCTAGCCTCCATCTATCTTCATTTCTCTTTGTGTTCTTTTCTTCAACTTCTTCTTTTCCAATAGCTCCAAAATTCTAGATCCAATTACAGTCCAAAATATAAATAAAAATTCAAACTCCTCTAAAAATTCCAGAAAAATTTATATGTCATAGTTCCCGAAGAGAGGTATTCTTTATTTTAGTTTATTTGATTTTCAATACAATTTCTTTAACGTTTAACTTGTGTAATTTTCACATACCGTGTCCGATTCACGCGAGATTATTTTTGTTAGGATCGTATTGAAATTTCAGATCTGTTGACGTTGGTTTGGATGAATTTGGAGACTGCGAAATTTTGGGTTTAAATTGGATTTAAATCCAATTTAAATTCAAAAGGTGAGTGTTTTAACCCACTCACAACTTCTAAAATATTTTATGTTTGTTAAATTGATTTTTAGATATGAGTAGAAATTTATATATGATTTGTTTGGCATGTTTTATTCATCTTCTCAGTTAATTCGCATTTTTATTTATTTAACCGTTTATTATTTTAATTATTGCATATAAATTTACAGTTAGAATTTATTTTGCAAATAAAATGCTAGTTAACAGTTATTAAATTTATTATTGAATATAAACTGTTATTTATTACCTGTATAATTTATATGCTCTATATCGATGACTGTTTAAATTGGACGATGATTGCAAATAATGGTTGATGATTGATATTTGGATGAATGGATGCTATATTTATATTGTATAAACTGCAAGTCATCATGCATTTTCATTTCATTCGGGATTGCGGTTTGAAATGATATACAACCACATTTTTTTATTTTAAATCGCGGATTGAAATGACAAACATCCGTATCACTTGACCATAGGATAGAAAATTTTATACAGGCACCGCGGTAAATATATAATTTTTTTTTGGAAATGTTTTACTATGGTTTTGTAAAGCTCTACATATATATATGGTTTATGGGTTTTGATTTGATCATTAATAAAAGCTATATATATATATATATATATATATATATATATATATATATAGAAATTTTCCGGTGTTAGGCTTTGTATAAAAATTGATTTGAAGTATAAACCGACGTTTGATTTTAAGATCAAATACGATTAAGCATTTAATTAAAATTTAATTTCTGGTAGTTCTATTGACTTAAATGAGAATAAAATTGGAAGTTGAATATTAAGTTAAATCGGAATTTAAATAAAGGTTAAATTTTTAAAGGATATGATTTATAACTTGATTTTGTGTAAAGTGATTTAAATGAGTATCAGGTTGTTTTAAATGAATATATCGAGTTAAATAAATTGAAATTTTTTCCAGTTATGTGAAGTTAAAGGTTTACTTAAATTTTATTGAATTCAATAAGTAAACATTTCAAGTCTAAATAATAAGTAATTGGATTTGATACATATGGGTTTGTCAAATAAGTTTGTTTTGAAATGGTGAAATATTTAAAGCTTTTAACCATAAGAATTGAAATGGTATTTGGAAATTTATATCGATATTTAGAATTGATTTGTGAAATCTAAAGAAGCTATTTTGTTTTATAAAAGTAGTTAAATATTTAACCATTTAAGAGATGGAAATTTGTTTCAAAGCTATGTTTTTTTCATGGTAGTATAAGTTGGAAAAATTATATTCAAGAGTTTTGATTTCTAAATATTTTACTTTGGAAACCCTATGATTTTGGAAATAATATATATTGGAAAATAAAATGATATCGTATTGATTTGGGGTTTTAAGAATAAAAATGATATCGTTTTTATATGGGTTTTAAATGGATATTTTATTTTGGTTTTAAAAGTATAATTATTTTTAAATGGAACGCGGTGTTATAATAACGTTTGGTTGTTGAAGAGACCGGGATCGGAAGTTGTCATACTCTCTGCCAACTCCGAAAACCACTTTAACAACGGTGTACGCGGTGGAGATTCCAGAATGAAGTAGGTTGGTGAAGGCGTTTCCTGCAAGGTAAATACGTGGACCCGACTCCCGTGAGTTGGCATAAGGTGGCTAAAACAGGAGCGATTCTCGGGCCAATGAGGTCATTCCTCTGATCGAACGCACTCCTTCGATACTATACTCTGACTTTGGATTGATTCGGTGGCCACTATTGATTTCTTTGATTTTGGAGGTGTTTGTTCGAGGTGGGCGGTAGCTGCGCGCTGCGTGTTTCCACCAGCCCCGATAGCAATTGGTATATCTACCCTGGCATTGCCTAGTTGTGCCGTGTCACCTACCTTAGCGCGCCTTATACGATTTTGTTTTGTACCATACCTATGGAGTGCCCTCTGACGACGCCCAGTACGGGGGAGATTACGGTACTGTATAGACTATGGGAATATAAAATGTGTTAAGGTGGAAAATGTAAAGCCTTATCGCTATTTAAAAGTAAGTTTATTTTACAATTATAAACTATTATAATAGAGAAATATACTACATAGTAAATAGTTTAACGGATCCTTAGGAGATGTAAATCCCGAGCATCTCTTGAGTTACTGCACTCATATTTATTTCTAAAAATTTAACTCACATAAGATCTTTTAGTTCTGACTCGAGTGTTTTTTCTTTTCAATTCGCTCGGGTCAGTCCGAGCGTTTCAGAATTAAAGTTTTAGCTCTGGAGGACGAAGACGAAGATGTATATTATTATTATTATTTATACTAGTGCACTACACACTGTTCCGCTGCATTGTTGTTGGTATGTGTAACCCTGATATGTATTATATGAATGTTTTGTAAACAAATTTATAAACTGTATATTTTATTATTATATTTTATCCTTCCGCTGTGAGATTCTGTTTCTTTCTCTGTTTTCTTATTTATCCCATAACAATCCGCCCATACGTATAGTTTGAATTGGCACGTGTGTCTGTTTAAATCGTGCAAAAAGGCGGGATGTTACAAAGAGGATGAATTTGAATCGTCCTATGTTACTTGAAAGTCTCTTTTCTTTTCCTTGAATTTCTCGAACTTTCTTTTTTTAACATTATTGAGCTGCGAACAATCCTACTTCATGTGGGCCAAATTTGTCACATTCATAGCATTTAATCGATGTTTGATTTGAGGAGTTTGGTTTGCCATCATTTTGAAATCCCATCGTCTTCTTGAACTTCTGGAATTAAAAGTAGTTCGTGGCAAAAAAACAATATCATCTTCTTCTAAGTCCGACTTGTAACATCCCCCACTTGGAGGCCCAAAACTAACGGCTAAGGATGCTGCAGTCATCCATAGTTATTAATCCTCGGTGACCAAATGAGGTAATGTTAGGTACATTGATATAACAAAAAAAATGGATATGGAAGAAATTTAAAATCATTAAACAACTTTCTTATTCCATTCAGATCATTTCAAATTCATTACATAATCCTTGATTTGAGAACCACGTTCAAAGGGAATATAATTATTACAACATACGCCAAGAGCGACAAATGAAGATGCCTCTTAGATGATCAGAGTCTAAAAATAGGCAAGTAATAAAATTTGCCTTTATATCAAAACACAACGGAATAAAAGAAAAGAACTCCTAATAGCAGCTTGCCTCCTACATGTCTATGAAGCTTATTCCTCAAAGAAGTACCAGAAATACCTCAACTCTCAATCTACTCAGAATTATTTGAGCACACAAGAGTTTAAGGGGGAAACATAAACTTCGAGTCAGACAAAAAGCTCAGTATGAATAATATCCTACCATCTCGATCCATTTAGATATCCAGTGAGACCACGCCGCTTAGCAGAATGGGTTTTCCCTCACTAGTATCTTTTTCAAAAATTTATAATAACCATATACTCTACTCCTACATCCACAATGGTTAAAATATAGGAATTTAAAATATTATGATGATATGCAAACAAGTAAATTATTCTGAATTTTCCATCCCCATTCATTTGACTATCAATCTCAATTTAGTTTCTAGGGTCATTATTAACCTATTAGTTTTCATGGGATGACTAATAACCTATTTAAAGCTTGTAGACTATCTGTCCAGTCTTATAATTTTCATGTGATCA
Source organism: Allium cepa (assembly GCA_030765085.1). NCBI lineage: Eukaryota > Viridiplantae > Streptophyta > Magnoliopsida > Asparagales > Amaryllidaceae > Allium > Allium cepa. Next base: position 1,022,168,072 of record CM060931.1, on the reverse strand, counting down.
CTAAGAATCTATTTACCCATGCAAATTATTTCATTAATTCATGGGTTCTTCATGAACCTATTGATATGTCGAATAACTTCTCTCATATCGTAGTTTTCATGGGTTGATTAAGAACCTATTTACTTATGTCAATAACTTTATCCGAATATAGTTTTCATGGGTTTACTATGAACCTGTCTTAACTAACAACTTCTTTAATCAGTCTTTGGGCATTTTATTTTCTGGTCTACTTGACCTCCTACATGCAACTCTACTCATACAGGAATTAACTCAGTTTATATTCATTACAGGGTCAACCTAACTGGTTATTCTGACCTTTCTCCCTAAAATTCAATTATAGGTCCATTACACAGTGAATATGTATTTAGAGGAAGCAAACATAATAACATATAAATGCCAACATTTATGGTTTAATATCCTTGAAATCATTTTTCACATGAAACATAGTTAATCCCTTTAACCTATTATTTTATCAAAGAATGCTTCTTCAAAAACTTCAAAATTAAAAGTCATTTCCAAGCTCTTTTATATTTCCATGGGTTTTTCTTTGAAAAAATAAGATTGGGTTCTTTGTTTTGAAACTAAGGCTTTCGAACCCTTAGACCTTCGCCTTCGAAATTATTAAAATCTATCTTTTAAAAGCTTTCAAATTTTCATTCCAATACACTCAAACATACGACTTTCGAAACATTTAATCTTTTTCGAAAAAAATCAAAACCTTCCTTTTGAAACCATCAAAACATTCCTTTTGAAAGTATTAAAGTATATCTTTCCAACACATTGAAGCTTAGCTTCGAATCCATTTGTATGTACCTCTTTCGAAACCGTTGGGTTTATCCTTAAAATTACTTTGGTTTCAAAGTGAGTCCAAACGAAGTCCCCCTTTCAAAACCATTAATCTTCAAATAAAAGAGTTCGGGAAAAACTGATGGCTTAGTAAAACAATTAGAAGGATAGCTACGAAATCCATTTTCGAAGCCATTTCCTTCGAACACTTTAGTATACATGGATATTAGAGCCCTTTCGAAAGCATTTGGGAGTGGCTTATTACATTTATAGAACAAAAGCTACCTTTCGACCTCGTTGATGACTTTAATTCATTCGAAAGGCATAAAGACAACAACATGGGTTCGACTGGGTTCAAACTACCCTTTCAAAACTTTATTTTAAAAGATAAATGTGGCAACTCATTCGAAAGCTACCCTTTTTGAAACAAGGAGGCAGCAGCCCCTTCAAAAGCGATAATAAAGTAATGCAACCCTTTAGAAAGCGTTCTTCTAAAAGCAAGACAAGCGGCATTTCTTTTGAAAGCGAAACAAAGGCCACGACCCCTTCGAAAGCATGGTTTCGACTTCATACCTGCCACCATTCTCCAATCCAGTACGTACCAACGCATTAATACCTTGGGTATTAGTTTCCACTTGGTTGGGCGGATAGGGTCGAAAGGTAGCTACTGGATATGGCGAAACAATAAACTTATACAAAAACTCTTTTCATTGCCTTTTTAAGTAATACTTTTCAACTAACTTGCCTATTTGTAAAAATATGATTGGTTGCCCTAAACTTTACCAAAATATTTTCTGAAAGACTACCGAATTTATTTCGAAACTAATTAAAATAATTAACAAAGAAGTCCTTCGCTTTAACAAAACAATTGAGACTTTTAAATCATCCATCTTAAATAAATTAATTTGTCTAGTAAATTACTTAGGAAAAATCCCCAAAAGTCATCAATATTCACTTTTATTATGTTATCGAACATATATAAATTTCGGACCCAAATTCCTTTATATAATTATCAAAATTAATTTCTAAACCCAATTATTCATATTCTCCCAATTCATAATAAATTATCTATAGCTTGGATAATTACGAAACTAAACACATCCCCAGAATAATGTTTTATGAAACATATTAAATTTTGATGGAATTCACAACCTAATGTAAATGATTTTAGCCCTAAAATCAAATATTTTTTTTTACAAACAAACATATATGAATATAACATATCGTGTAATCCAAGCATATCATCATCAAGAATCATCATAATGGATTTAAACTTAAATCCAAAATCTAATGCTCTTTTAAAAACAAAAAATAAGTCGGTTTTGATTATTATTCACCTTGATTTGGATAAGGGCTAGAGATTTGATTTTGCTTAATTCCTCTTGCTTGATTCCTTAGCTTTTAATTGATTTTTCTCCTTTTCTACCCTAGGTTATGGTTGGCTTTCCCTTTGGCTTACGTTTTAGAAATTTTGAATTATGAACGTGTAGAGTGGAAGTGGAAACAAGGGTTTTGGGCTTATGGTGGCGGCTAATCCCTATATTTCCCTTACCTTATTTCCTTATTAGTTAATTTATGAAAACATCTCCATAACCCATTCTTTTTATTTAATTAAGCATGGCCCTTACTAAATTTTCAAATCTCAATCCCCTCATCACTCTAATATTTACATTATTCTGTTTAATTTATCTAATTAAATCCACCGAATAATGTTATTAAACATTAAGGGTGTTGCAAGCTCCCCTCCTAAAAGAATTTCGTCCTCGAAATTCAGTAAGGGCTAAATACTAAGTATAGCAATCATCTATAACATAATCTAATTATCATACTAGCCTACCTAACTAGCAACAGTCTATATAAAACAAATATAGAACATACCCTCATAGCAGATCAGGGTAAGTATCTCTAATCTCATCTTCTGTCTTCCAAGTATAGTCCTTCTTGTTGTAGCTCCATTGAACTTTCACCAACTTAACTGTCTTGTTTCTTAACCTCTTCTGATCTCTCGCCACAACCCGAACCGGTTGTCTAACAAAAGTCAAATTCAGTTCTACTACCAAATCTTCCAACCTTGTCAGAGGAATAATAGTCTCTGGATAATGCACATACTTACAAAGATGAGATACATGAAATACATTATGGACACCTGCCATACTGCTCGAAAATTCTACTCTGCATGTGAGCTTCTCGATCCTCTCTATAATTAGGAACAATCCAATGTATCTCAGTGCTGTTTCTCTGACCTTCCGAATCGTACCACACCTTTCATTGGTGATGCCTTAATGAAAATTCTATCTCGAACTGAGAATTCTAGATCTTTACCTCTTATCTATGTAACTCTTCTATCTAGACTGATCTTCCTTCATCTTTTCTTAAATCAACTCAATCTTCTTTGTCGCCTTTCTAACCAAATTTGGACCCAAGATTAATCTGTCTCTAGTCTCCAGTCTCCAACCAATATGCTGTTGATTTTCATGGCCTTCCATACAAAGCTTCAAAGGGCACCATTCCTATACTAGCTAGATAAAAGTTATTATTGGGAAACTCCACTAAGTGTAGGTGGTCTTCCCAAGATCCACCAAAGTCTAGCACCAAACCCTCAATAAATCCACGAGTACCTTATTAACTCTCTCTTCTGTCCATTCATCTGAGGGTGATGCGCAGTACCCATTTTAAGCTTAATACCTAATACATCCTATAGACTCTTCCACAATTCACTACCAAACAAAGCATCTCTGTCACTGACTATACTACTAGGCATCCCATGCATTCTAATTACGTTCTTCATGAACAACTTAGCTAAAATAGATGTCGTCCTAGTTGACTTAACTGGAATGAAACAGGTAATGACATGTATACTTTCATTTCCTCTTTTTGACTTTGGCAATTCGTCTATAAAATCCATGGATATCGAATCCCATTTTCAAACTGGTATCTCTAAAGGTTGAAGTCGGCTTCTGATGTTTGACCTTCACTTGTTGATAGTTCGCACACTGCCTAACCAACAAGCTAACATCCATCCTCATACCTTCCCAATACAAGCTCCTTCTCATATCTTAGTACATCTTGGTTCCTTCAGGATGAATCATAAATTTTTATCAATGAAATTCTCTCGGAACTTCTTTCCTTTTGTAACATCCCCTAATTGGAGGCCTAAAACTAACGGTTACGGATGATGTAGTCATCCATAGTCATTAATCCTCAGGAACCAAAAACGGCGGTGTTCGATTAATTATTACACAGAAACACATTAGTATGGAAAAAAAATTTAAACTTCAAACAAAATCACATTCTATATCAAAACATTTCCTCATTACATAATCCCAATATTCACAAACCATGTTCAGAGAAAATATACTTATTACAACATACGCACAGAGAACATATGAGGATGCCTCATGGGATGATCAGAGTATATACAAGCAATATAACAACTTTGCCGTTACAAAAAACACGGCAGAATCAAAACAATAGAGAACTCTAAATAGCTATCTTGCCTCCTGCACGTCTCCGTAAGCTTATTCGTCTTAGGGGGTACCTGAAAACCTTAACTCTCAAACTACTCAAAATTAATTGAGTACCTAAGAGTTTAAGGGAAAAACATAAACTTCGAGTCAAACATAAAGCCTGGTATGAATGACAGTCTACCATCTCAAATGATTTAGATATCTAGTAAGATCACGCCGCTTAGCGAAATGGGTTTACCCTCACTAGTATCTCAACACCTTTATAAAACCATATACCGTGCTTCATGCATGCACAATAGTTAAAACAATTCAAAACAGTTTAATACGATGAAATACAAAACAATTGAATCAATTCTGGATTACCAATCCCTATTCATTTTAGACTATTTGTCTCAAATATAGTTTCTAGGATTATTATTAACCAATCACTTTTCATGGGCTAACAATAACCGGTCAAACATCAATAGACTCCCTGTCCAATTACATAATTTTCATGGGATCACTATGAACCTATTGGTAACTCCTATATTGCTTTATCCTAGTTTTTATGGGTTGACTAGGAACCTATTGGCAACCCTAATATCCTTTCTCTTATCCTAGTTTTCGTGGATTGACTAGGAACCTATTGACATTTGTCAATATTACATCCATATATGGTTTTCATGGGATAACTACAAACTTGCTGGCCCTGCTAGTATCCAGTCACAGTTTTCATGGGATTATTATGAACCTATCTATCTGGCATCTTCCTTTTCACATAGTTTTTATGGGCTAACTATGAACCCATCTATCTGACATCTTCTTTTATACATAGTTTTCGTGGGCTAACTTTTAACTTATTGGCCCCTGCCAATGTCATACAGTTTTATTAGGCTTACTCTAAACCTATTAGACCCTGCCAATATCTTTCCTTTATATTTTAGCATCCTATATTCTGGTCTTCCTGACCTCCTGGATGCAATTCTACACATTCATGAGTGTATTCAATTTATATTCACTAATGGGTTAACCTAACTGGTTCTCCTACTCTTTCTTCCCAAAATGCAATTATTGTTCCATTATAAAGGAATATATTCATATTTGAAGAAGAAACATAATCAACATGGCAGTATCACTCCTGTGGGTTTAAATTTGTCAAAGATAGCTTCTTCTTAAAGCCATTATAAAAACTCCTTTAATATTGCCATAGATTTTTCCTTTAAAAATAGAGTTTGGGTTATAAAATCTTTCGATCCGTTCGAAACCTAACTTTCGACTTCATAGGATGACCTCCTTCGAAATCTCTTAAAAAGCATTAGGCTCATGCCTTATAATACTTTAAAAGCTACCTTTCCAAACCTTTTGAATACATTAAAGTATTGTCATTTATCTTTAAAAGCTTAGCTTCAAAACCAGCTGAAAGTACCCCTTCGACACCATTGGAAGTAACCCTTCCGAAATCATCGAAAGTAACCCTTTCAAAAGCATTGGGCTTAACTTAAAACATTATTTGGGTCAAAGTGAATATAGTCGAAAGCATCTGATTGAAAACCATCTTTTATCATGTAAAATATTGGGGAAACACAATATATTTTCAAAATAAATTATAAACCCAATTAACCATATTTTCCTTTGAAAATTCATAATAATCTTTCCATAACTCGGAAAATTCTCAAAATTGAAATCAACTCCAAAATCATGCTTCTCATAATTTAAAAATTTTCCTATAGCATTTAAACCTATTTAAATCCCGATTGTGATCTAAAACCGTGCTAATTCCCTTTTAAACAACCTTGTGTAAATCAAATAAATCATGAAACAAGCATATCCTCATCATCCAATATATCATAAAAATGAGTTTATCCCTTAAATCCAAAAATATACGATTTAAAACAAAATAGAGATGGAATTATTATTCACCTTTCTCTAGATAAGGAGATTGGATTGAGATTTATTCCCTTATGCTTGACTTTCTAGCTTTAATTTGATTTTCTCTTGATCTCTTACTGGCTGGCCGTTTCCTCTAGTTTGATTTATATTTCTAAAATGAATATGAATGATGAAGTAAGAAGATGGGAACAAAAAGATATATATATGGATGGAAGCTAGGAGCGGCAACTCCTAATATACCCTTTTGTGATTTAATTAACCCAAAACCCATTCTTAAGCCCATTTGTTAGTTCATCAGGCACAACCCTTATTTAATTAGTTGAAGTCTCAATCTTCTTTTCAGTTACATTTTAGATTATTCTATTTAGTTTAACTAATTAAATCTCCTGAATAATATTATAAAAATTAGGGGTGTTGCACCTTAATTCCTCAACATTCGGAACATACAACCGTCCCTTCCTTCTCAACCATCCTCTTTGGTCAAGACTAAAATATCTTAGATCATCGATCTCCTATCCCACCTCAAGCCTTCTAATCTTCTTGGCTAATAATGGATCCTCCTTCTGCTTAGAAACAATCCTTTCGATCAACACTTGTCGAATTTCCAAATAGGACAACATGGTGGTGCTCACACTGGAACTAGCAGTCGATCTCAACTGCACACTCCAAGTAGTAAAAGCTTGAAGATCTTTCTATTCTACCAACAAGGCTAACACCATATTTTGATGTTTTATGCTAAAAGCATCCGCTACTTTATTTCCTTTTCCTGGTGTATACTCTATACCAAAATCATAAGCTGCTAAAAACTCCTACCACCTTTGTTGTTCCATGTTCAACTCTTTCTGAGAGAATAAATATCTTAAGGACTTATGATCTATATACAACTCAAATCTCTCCCTTAAGAGAGAATGTCTCCATATCATCAATGCGAATATCACCGCAGCCAACTCTAAATCACGAGTAGGATATCTTAATTCATGTGATCTAGGCTATCGTGAAGCGGAGGCAATGACTTTACCTTTCTGCATTAACACAGCTCCTAATCCAGTTCCACATGCATTGGTATACACCACCAACCATAGGTTTTCATGTGGAACTACTAATACAGGCACATTGGTCAACTAGTGCTTTAACTTAAGGAATGCTTCCTCACATTTGTCAGACCAACTAAACTTCACATCCTTCCTTGTTAACTTAGTCAAAGGCGCTGCTATCCACGACAAATCCTTAATGAATCTTCAATAATATCCAACAAGTCCAAAAAACTACTAATCTCAGTCACCGTCCACAATCCCTTCTATTTACTAACAGCTACGATCTTATCTGGATCGACTGAAAAACCCTTCTCTAAAACCATGTGATCAAGAAACTTAACCTCTTTCTTCTAGAAATGGCACTTGGAAAACTTCGCTTTCAGTTGATGCTGGCTCAGCATCTCAAGCACTACTCTTAGATGATCTTCATGCTCCCTTTCATCTTTAGAGTATACTAAAATGTCTTCTATAAATACCAACACGAACGTATCCAAGTACTCTTGGAAAACTCGTTCCATCATTTCTGTGAAGAAAGCTGGTGCATTTGTTAACCTGAATGGCATTACTAACCACTCGTATGAACCATACCTAGTCCAAAAAGCTATTAATGGAACATTATCCTCTGCCACTCTTAACTGATGGAAACCTATCGCCAAATCCGATTCGGAAAACATTATGGCTCCATACAGCCAATCAAACAGATCGTCAATTCTCAGAAAAGGATACTTATTCTTAATTTTCTTCTCATTCAACTTACGATAGTTGATATACACCCTTAACGACCTATTCGGTTACTTCACGAACACCGCAACCGCACCCCAAGGCGAACTGCTTGGTCTAATAAAATTTCTTCTTTCTAGATCCACTAGCTGCACCTTCAATTCCTTCATCTTGGTCAGTGTCATCCTGCTAGGTGGTCTACTAACATGTTTAGCTCCTGGAACAAGATCTAACCGAAACTCAACAGCTCGTTTCGGTGGTAGTCCTATAACTGACTCAAAACATCTACAAATTCTCTTGCTATTCTAACTTGACTTAACTCTTCTTCCACTTCCATAGCTCTCAACAGTGTACAAGCACTCTGTCGAAATCCTCCTCTAAGAATATAATCCGGTTATGACTATTAGGGTGTCTCAGTGATATTTCCCTATCTCGGCAAAATATCCTAGCCTACCTAACCAGTATATACCCATAATGGTCTACGAAATCAAAAACATACAAATTGTATGCAAACTTATAACCTAACAAATCAAGTTCTAACTTGTTACATCTCGTTCCCAGAGTTGCATAATTTTTTATTAGATTCACAACCCTTTTGGAAGTAATAAGGTATGTAGGTTCTAAAAATAACCCATCAACTAAACACTGAGATATAAATGAATGCGATGCACCAGTATCAAATAGTATCTTAACTAGTATACTTTGAATCAAAAGCGTACCTTTCATCATAGTCTTTCCTTTCTTTGCAGCAGTTGGCTCAGCAGATGATGGTCGAACGGCAAAGAATTTTCCCTTGTCCGCTCTGATTGGTTCTAGACACTGATTCTTATAATGCCCAACCTGGTCGTAGTTAAAGCATTTCACACTCTGCTTGTCTATGGCCTTTTTCCCCTTGCTAGTTTGATGTTCTAAGCATAATGACCCTTCTTATCACACTTGAAACAGACTAGATCAGCCTTTGCCTTGTTTGTAGCTTCTCCCTTCTGGGTTCCCTTCTTCTTAAAAAAACTTCCTCTTCTTACCATGGGAACTCTGGGTTTCTACCTGCTTCTCCTCCACATAAGTAACAAGCATCTGCTCATGTCGAATTTCCATTTCCATAACAATATTACAAGGATCACGAAGATGATGCAGGGTCGCCCTAGCAATCTCGGGTCTCAATCCCTGAATAAATTTCTCATTCCTCTTGACTACAATGTCAATGGTAGCACCGTATCTTGATAACTCATCAAACTTCGTGGCATACTCAATCACTGACATCTCACTTTGCACTAAGTCTATGAACTTCCTCAACAATGCCGACATAGTAACTTTAGACAAAAATCTCTGCTAGAATCTCCTTTGAAATTCTGCCCAAGTCAACTCTTCCTCAACAACTCCGACGATAACACTATTCCACTAATGAAGCACTGCTCCCTGCAACTGTCTAAAGGCTAGTCTCCTCTTATGCTTATCATTCAATCCCAAGTCAATGAAGATTCTCTCACAATGCAACCGCCAATCCTCAACTTCTATGGCATCCTCTGTTCCTAAAAACGGCTTTCCACCAAGACTGGTATATTCTTTGCTCAACTTAGCTTATACGTTTCCAATTGGAGCCATGGGATTAGCTCCTTCAACACTCCCAGCTACTCCAGCAACTGCTCTAGCTTGCATCATATTGACGAGAACTGATACATCATCCCTATATCTATTGGCGGATTTCTAGCACCTATGTTGGCATTTGCATTTTGATTAACATTTGCCTGTCGACCGGAGTTGTCGACCCGGGTTCTTCCTGGTGGGTCGAACAGTTCCATTTGTTGTGATGCTTCCTCCACTGAGATTTCCTCTTCCGTTTCCTGCCTCCATATCTTTCCATCTCATAAATCTGCATACGAGCCTTAGTAAGATATAGAAGAACGACCTAAGAGAGAGCGGAATATGTACTTATATATACATATATCAAGAACGAGTACCTTACTATATCGTTAACCTGAACCTCGGTCTTATTTCTAATATAATGGATTATGTTTTGGAAAATCTTTTAGGTTTTAAATCTCTTTTAAGTTTTCATAAACCTATGCTCTGATAAGAACTTGTAACATCCCCCACTTGGAGGCCCAAAACTAACGGCTATGGATGCTATAGTCATCCATAGTTATTAATCCTTGGCAACCAATACGGTAATTTTAGATTCACCGATATAACATAAACATATGGATATCGAAAAAATTAAAATCATTAAACATCTTTCTCATTCCATGTCAAATCATTTCAAGTTCATTACATAATCCTAGGTTCGAGAACCACGTTTGGAGAAAATATAATTATTACAACATATGCCAAGAGAGACTTATGAAGATGCTCCCTTAGATGATCAGAGTCTAAATATAGGCAAGTAATAAACTTCGCCTTTACATCAAAACACAGCGGAATAAAATAAAAGAATTCATAACAGCCGGCTTGCCTCTTGCACGTATCTAGAAGTTTATTCGTAAAAGAAGTACTGAAATACCTCAACCCTCAAAGTACTCAAAATTAATTGAGCACCCAAGAGTTTAAGTGGAAAACATATACTTTAAGTCAGACAAAAATCTTGGTATGAATAATGACTTACCATCTCAAATAATTTAGATATCTAGTGAGACTACGCCGCTCAGCGAAATGGGTTTTCCCCATAGTAGTATCTTATTTAAAAATATATAATAATAGTATACTGTGATTCTGCATCCATAATGGTTAAAACATAGAAATTTAAAATATTACGATGATATACAAATAAGTAAATTATTCTGGATTTCCCATTTCCATCTATTTGACTATCTATCTTAGTTTATTATCTAGGGTCACTATTAACCTATTAGTTTTCATGGGCTGATTAATAGCCTATTTAAAGCTTGTGGACTAGCTGTTCGGTCTCATAGTTTTCATGAGATCACTAAGAAACTATTGGACCATGCCATTAACTTCATTAATTTATGGGTTCTCCCTAAACCTATTAGTATTTCCAATAACTTCTCTTATATCATAGTTTTCATGAGTTGACTAAGAACCTATTGACTTCTTTCAATAACTTTATCCGGATATAGTTTTCATGGTTTTGCTATGAACCCGTCTTAACCGACAACTTCTTTAATCAGTCTTTGGGCATCCTATGTTCTGGTCTACCCGACCTCTTGGATGCAAATCTACTCATACAGAAGTTCACTCAATTTATATTCACTACAGGGTCAACCTAACTGGTTATTCTGCCATTTCTCCCTAAAATACAATTGTGGGTTCATTACACAATGAATATGTATTTAGAGGAAGCAAACATAATAACATATCATTACCAACATTTATGGTTTAATATCCTTGAAATCATTTTTCACATGAAACATGGATAATCCCTTTATCCAATTATTTTATTAAGGAAAGATTCTTCAAAAACTTCAAAATTAAAAGACATTTCAAAGCTCTTTATATTGCCATGGGTTTTCCTTTAAAAGATGAGATTGGGTTTTTTGTTTTGAAAACTAAGGCTTTCAAACCCTTAGACCTTTACCTTCGAAACATTAAAATCTATCTTTCGAAAGCTTCTAAATCTTCTTTTCAAAACACTCAAACATATTACTTTCAAAAAATTTGATCTCTTTCGAAACCATTAAAACCTTCCTTTCGAAACCATCAAAACATTCCTTTGAAAACATTAAAGTATATCTTTTCAATACATTGAAGCATATCTTCGAAACCATTTGTAAGTACCTCTTTTGAAATCACTGGGTTTATCCTTAAAATAATTTTTGGGTCAGAGTGAACATAAACAAAAGTACCCCTTTTGAAACCGTTAATCTTCAAATTAAAGAGTTTGGGGAAAACTGATGGCTTCGGAACCATCCTTTCGAAAGTTTATTTTTTTAAGTAAGACAATTGGAAGGATAGCATCAAAACCCCTTTCGAAGCCATTGCCTTAGAAACCTTTAGTGTAAATGGTTACCGGAGCCCTTTCGAAAGTATTGACGAGTGGCTTGTTACATTTATAGAAAAAGCTAACTTTCTAACTTGTTGATGCCTTCAATCCATTCGAAAGGCATAAAGACGGTAGCATGGTTTCGATTGTGTCCAAACTACTTTTTCGGAAGCTCTATTTTAAACATAAACATGCTCATTCGAAAGCTACACTATTTAAAACAAGGAAGCGACAACCCTTTCGAAAGCTATATTAAAGTAATCTAACCCTTTCGAAAGCATTCTTTTAAAAGCAGGGTAAGCGTTATTTCTTTTGATAGCGAAACAAATGCCTCGACCCCTTTGAAAGCATGGTTTCGACTCCATACCTACCGCCATTCTCCAATCCACTATGTACCAACGCATTGATACCTTGTGTATTGATTTCGACTTGGTTGGTGTGGAAGTATATGGTCGACAGGTAGCTACTGAAAGTGGCGAAACAATAAACTTATGCAAAAACTGTTTTCATTGCTTTTCTAAGTAGTACTTTTCAACTAACTTGCCTATTTGTAAAAATATGATTGGTTGCCTAAAAATTTAACAAAATCTTTTCTAGAAGGCTATCGAATTTATTTTGAAATTAATTAAAGATAATTAACAAAGAAGCCCCAAAAATTAATTTACCTAGTAAATTACATAGGAAAAATCGCCAAAAATCATCATTATTCACTTTTATATTATCGAAGTATATAAATTTCAGACCCAAATTTCTTTATATAATTACCAAAATTAATTTCTAAACCTAATTATTCATATTCTCCTTTGAGAATTCATAATAAATTATCCATAGCTTGGATAATTATGAAAAATTAAAAACATCTACAAAATAATGTTTTACATAATGCATTAAATTCCCACGACATTCGAAGCCTAATATAAATGATGTTATCATTAAAATCAAATAAAATATTTATCAAACAAACTTGTATGAATATAATATATCGTGCAATTCAAGCATATCATCATCGAGAATCATCATAATGGGTTTAAACTTAAACCCAAAATCCAATGCGCTTTTAAATACGAAAAAGGAGGCGGTTTTGATTATTATTCACCTTGATTTGGATAAGAGCTTGAGATTTGTTTTTGCAGCTTGATTCCTTAGCTTATAATTGATTTTTCTTCTTTTCTTCCCCTAGGTTATGGCCAGCTTGCTCTTTGGGTTTATGTTTTCGAAATTTTGAACTATGAACGTGTAGTGGAAGTGGGAACAGCGGTTTAAGGGTTATGGGGTTATGATGACGGCTAATTACCATAATGCCCTTGCCTTATTTCCTTATTAGTTAATTTATGAAAACATTTCCATAACCCATTCTTATTATTTAATTAACACAGTCCTTATTAAATTTTCAAATCTCAATCCCGTTATCACTCTAATATTTATATTATCATATATAATTTATCTAATTAAGTCTCCTAAATAATGTTATTAAAAATTACGGCTGTTACACGAATCTTCGTTACTTGCTTGAAACATTATGTTTTTCTTTTCATGATTTTGATCCTTCCTAGCCTATAAATTAACTTCATATGATATCAGATTTCCTATTAGCTCTTCGATTTTGAGTTGAGAAAGATCATTAGCTTCTTCAACGGCTAAAACTTTTATTTCCTATTTATTTGTCAAGTGTTGAAAATTCGTGTGACTAAATCAAATCTGTGAATTTGACTTCAAGTGTCATAAGATCGTGTTGAATGGTTTGAAATTTAGCATACATATCATCAATTGATTCATTTGCTTTCATTTTGAAGATGAAAATTGGTTTTGTAAAATCGAGATTTTAGTTTGCTTAACTTTGGTTATCCCTTCATGTGTGGCTTGTAAAGTGCACCATATATGATATGTAATGGTGTAGAGCATGACACATGAAAACTCATTTTTGTCAAGTAAGCAAAATAATAAATTCATAATTTTGGCATTGTTAGATGTCGCTGGTTTTTGTGCATTGGTCCAAGTGCTAATGTCGATGTTAGGTGCTTCATATTTATTTTAAGTTGCTAGCCATATTTATAATCCATTTGCTTCCTTAAAAATTCTCATATGAGTTGACCAGTAAGCATAATTTGAATCAATGAATTGTGGTGGACAAGCAGTTAATTGACCTTCTTGAAAAGTATTTTCCATATTAATGAATTTTTCATCTATGTATTACTGTAGATTGAATGACCTTACTCTGATACCAAATGAAAGTCTATAGGTTCTTTATATAATGCAACTTATATATAAGTGTGTGTGTGTTTATTACTAATTACACTAAATTGAGACTAATAACTGAATATAAAGATAGTAAATATTAAAAGCAAGTACACTAGATATTTTATATTGATTCTGACATTTCGTCCTACGTCCAGTCCCAATATGCATGTGTACCTTAGTTGTGTTGATTGTACCCTCAAGTTGTTGTGGTGTGATCAATGTAAGCGTCACAACTATATGATGATTTATATTCTACACCTTAGACACTATGTATTATATCACTATATTAAACTTAATGAATAGTTGGTTTGTTTTAAGGGGAAAACCATTATAGGAATACATATGGTCTTAATAGTCACTGTTACATGTTGCATGTACCTTAAGTTTTTTCATATTAAACTTATGTCTAACATGTGGTTTTTACCCTAAATTCCTTGTATACTCTTTCGAGTAGGCTGATTAAACCAGGTTTTACTTTGATGCTTCAGAGTTCAGGAGATGACATGGAGGCTTCTGTTGTCTATCTATTTCTATTTTTGTTGCATTGTGTTATGTATGTATATATCAACATTGTAATGATAGGCGGTTGTTATTATTAATGGTGATGATAGTAAATAGGTTTTATAGCTCTGAAATTTCTATATTCGAAGTAACCCTTTGCACTGTTCTTTTGATATTATATGTTATCGTTCCGCTATGAGATTCTAGTGCTGTGTTCTTCCTTTCTTTTTCTTTTTTTATCTATTTTACGCTAATTATTTGTCTTTTCGGCACTTGGTTGCTCGACACACAAAGACCGCGTATGTACTTATTGTCGACATTTATCGGTTGAAATGTCGGGTCATTAGAGCCATTGTAGGCTCGACTATCGTGCATAGAGTTTTAGTGGATTGTTGAAGATGGGTGAATATTCCATTAAAAATGACATTTGATAATATGAAAATTAGTTCCAATGACATCAAGACTTGTAAATCCAGGGTTTATCAAAGAGGCGAAGGGGCTATCCATCGAGCTAGGAGTAGGAGACTATAGGATAGTGCAGGTTAGAGGTTTATGATTGTAGTTGAACTTTTGGTGTATAACACATTTTTAGGCCAATTGGTCTTGACTAGTTTCAGAATAGCACTGGCTCCTGGTGCCTGATGATGAAGTTACTAATGGAGAATGGGGTAGGATTTATTCGAGGCAAATAGAGTGCTGATCGAGAATGTTACTTTGCTGAGATTAAAGAGGCAAAGCGATGGGAGAAAGGAAAGTATCAAGAGAATGTCCCCTGCATAAAAAAAAGTGGATGCATAGCAACGACTGCCCAAGCCACGGCTTGGGAACTATAGAAAGTTTTTCAAGTCTATGGATACCAAGAAGCAATCAAAGGAAGTGCAACGTCCTAATAGATATGGATGATCCTACCCAGGCCCTTAAAATCTGATCGTAGCTCAGCATCAAAATAATAAAGGAGTTGGTTGGTTTTCTCAAATCAAATTGGATGTTTTTTTTGGATGCATTTGGATATGTGTGGGATATTTTCGGAGATCATATGCTGCATACTGAATGTCAACCAAAAAATACCCTTCTCTAAAGCAAAAAAGACGGAGTTTGAGTCCAGGGCCATCTGCTGCATTGGAAAAGGAAGCGGATAAGCTGAACACAAATGACTTTATCCGTGATGCATTATAATTTTATTAGATATTGAACCCCGTGCTATGATGTGCATGTAAAAGTTCATAGTTTTACTTCCATATTTAATCTACTTTTATTCAAATAAATGAGCATATTAGGGTATTTTACATGTTTAAATCAAAATTTAAATTGTTTTTGAATCATCATTTTTTCATCTTCATTTGGGGTGTAAAATGGTAATTTTATGTATGATTTAATTTGAGAATCTTTTTTGCACATTTTTATTTTTATTTATAGGAAATGAAGCGCAAATATGAAGAGGTTTCATGTAACGACCTAGAATTTCTGTTATTTGAAATTCGTATATTTAATTTTTTTATATTAACAAGTAAAATTTGTAAGTCGAATAAATTTTATTTCGAATATCTAAATTTAATTCGATAATTAAATCGATAATTTAATATTTGAAATTACAGGAATAATTGGAAATTGGGTTTAATATGATTAAAATTGATTTGTAAAGTTGTATTAAATCATATTGGAGTTAGAATGATGTTATAGAACTTTCAAAATTGAATTAAAAGTTAATTTGTGGAAATTGAAAATTTTAATATTTAATTGACGAGTAAAAATAATCATTTTTCAAACAGTCTCGGATTTTAACGAAACTAGTTTCATCGGATTCGTAATGTTATATTATTGAAAGATTTCAAATTTCGTGTCAATCAGATTTACAGTTTGTCCG
The DNA here is from genome assembly GCA_030765085.1 of Allium cepa. Taxonomy (NCBI): domain Eukaryota; kingdom Viridiplantae; phylum Streptophyta; class Magnoliopsida; order Asparagales; family Amaryllidaceae; genus Allium; species Allium cepa. The sequence continues at coordinate 1,022,151,659 of CM060931.1, read as the reverse complement.
GGGCAAGCTAAAGCGCGCTGAAATCGGTTTAAGTGAATTTTTAAATTTAAATGGTCGATTTGAAAACCTATCTTCCAAATACTTTCGAATTGGCCTCTGATATATATTCCATTGCATTCGGAATAGGGGTAAAACATTATAAACGCCAGGCAGCATGCTTCGTTTGGAGTTCGGAAAAATTTCGGGTGAATAGTGTCGTGTAAATTTTCTATAAAAGGACCTCATTTCTTTCATTTTACACCAAACCCTAACCTTAAAAGCTTCAGCCGCCACTTTCAATATCAATGGCCAAAACCTTCCAACCTTCTCCCTCAATTTTCTTCAAATCTACAAATTAATTCGAGAAACTTTCAACTACAATAACGTAGAGCACGGCGAGATCGTTCAATCCAACGGTTATGATCGAAGATAGGCGAGTAAATCAATGGCAATTTGAGCTTGAAGGCACGCCGTTCGCACACATTTCTCGAAGCACTGGGGAGACCGAGCTTCACTATTTTCTGGCCGTGGGTAGCACTCGTGATGGCCTGTAACGATCCTGAATTTTTGAACAATTTAAATTGAAAAGATTTAATTAATTTTAAATATTTTAATGATAATTTAAATTGAATTCCCAATGCTATATAAAACATTTCTATGATTTGGCGATTAAATTTTAAAATTTAATCTATAAAAAGTTGAATAAAAATTTAAATTTGACTTTGGGGTTGAAATTGAATATTGAATTTGTATTTTAAATTCAAACTAATGACTTAGGAAAATAATTTGGATACAAGTATTATTTATGTAAATTTGTAAATGGATGGTTAGTTTTAAATAACATTTTCCTTTTTTTAAAAAAAATAGAAAGGAATAAAATTTTAATCAATACAGGATAAATAAATACACATAATTAAATTTCAAACAACATATTTATAAACTTTGTAGTATAGAATGTAACTACATTGGAGAAATTTTAACGACATAATTTGAACAAAACAAAACAAAGCAAAGTAATAACAAAACCATTTGGAATTTTTTGAAATTTGTTTGAAATTGATTAAATTGTCTTCGGGCTTTAAAATTTATATTGGGCCATCTTAATTGGTACTGTGAGATGCATCTAAGGCCCATACCACCATCCCTCTACCCATTTTTGATTCAAACCCTAAATCTAACGAAAAAATGTCGGCCATTCCTCTTTTATTTGCTCCGCTGTTTTGGAAAAAATGGCGGCCTCTCTACTCAAATCTTCGTTCGTCCTTCTTCCAAAATTAGGGTTGTGAAAGTTGGGGCTGTCGACTTCAATATTTCGATTTAACGAGTTGTTTTCGTTCGCCTTCACTTCGATTTTATTTGCGCCCTCGAAAACAGGTGAGTGATTCTTTATCACTCACATCTAATTCAAAGTTTAATGGTTTCTGATTTCTGATTTCTTCAATTTAGTATACTTCGTTGCTTGATTTAAACTGCTTTGATTTTGTAGTTTCGATTTCTTGATTCTCACTGCTATGAATTTGCTGGTGACTTTGGTCCGTGTATTATTTTGGTTGAGCTTGCTATTGTTTTGGTTTTGCGGGCATGTTTGATTTCGTTTTGGCCTTGGTTGTCACAGCTCTGACTTGATACACTCACTTGTATTTGGCTGTTTCATGATTTGAAGTCTGGGCCGGTATGCATTGAATTTGGTTAAGTTGTTGGAGTCATGGCTTTACCATTGACTGTTGCACCGCTATCACTTTTTGGTACATCTCCTTGTAGTCCTCATTACACTGTATATTCATCGTGTTTACCTCTGTCAATAGTTGCTTGGGTATAAAATTGTGGTCACTGCATATTATATTTGCATGCGTATGATATTAGCTTAGGGTAGCTTACCTAAATCAGCAACTTCACATATATAAAATTGTTTTTTTTTTCCATTGTATTATTGAGTCTTGTTCATTTGGTTTTTCTTTTATCACAGTTTTGCATTCATCTTTTCCATTGAAGTATTTACTGACTTGGGTCTGATGTACTTGATATATTTGCATAGCTCCACTTGAAATTGCACTACCCATGTTGTCCTATTGTATATGCACTTGTTCATGCATTCGACATCGCCATGCTATTCACTGTTTGCATTGTAGTTGCATTGTTCATCTGGACTTGTTCTTGTATTCACTGTCCTCACATGTGCATGCTTCATGTCATACTTCCATGGTCTGGTTCTCGGCCTATAATGTTCATGTAGTCGAGTCTGCATATGTGTATTTTGTAGCAGCTTGTTGACAATGATAATCTTTTTGCTCACCTGTGATTCCTAGAAAACAGAGACAATGTTTTTGTATTTGAACTTGATGCTTTAATCTCTGCTTTGATTTAATTCTGAGTTGAATTGGTTCGATTTCCAGAACTAGATGTCAATTAGTCATCTGCATGCTTGAACTTTTGCTTTCCAGGCTTGAACTCGAAATTGGATTTTTCTTTTACTGCATGCTTTTGATTTTGAAAATCTGAAACTTGTATTTTAAATTGATCTGGACCTCGAATTTTTCTTCTTTAATCTTTTTGAAGATTAGGTCTGCAACTTAGATTAATTCTATTACTTAGATCCTTACTTTGTTATTAATCAATCATTAAATTCAAATTTTTTTAAAAAAAGAATTTTACTTAAACTCAATTCATTTCAGAGATCCTTGCTCACCGGTAATTTCTTTTTATAAAATACATATGCAAATTTTCTGAATTTGTTTTATTGTTAAAAAAACTTGATCTTGAAAAAAAAAAAGTATTTTTAAAAATTAGTATATATGAGTTTGATTCATGTTTATGCCGTGTTCAGTTGCTTTTCTTGGCTTGCATTGCATTGATACACTGATTTCATTTGCAGTTTGATTTGTTGTACCTTGTACTGGCTCCCTTGTATTCAAGTGGGGGCTGCAGTCTTGTTGCTGTTGCCTTTGTATTCGAGTGAAGGATCCAGTTTTATTTTTGGATGAAGTTTTGCCTATTTTCATATTTTGTTAGTTGAGATGTTGGCTTATAGCCTCGGGTAACTCGAGAATTTACTCATGGATTTAAAGTATTTAGCCCGAAGTTTTTCTGTTGCTAGTTATGTGATGCTATGTTGTTCGAACCTGAACTGTTATTTTTGGAAACTGAAAGCAAAGTGTAAGTCTCATGTCAATGTTAACTAAGTTTAATCCAAGATTAAAAGTGATTTCAAGTTAGCTTTGAAAAAAAACCTGGTTTTGGGAAAAACATGTTTTAAATTGAGTTGTTTTAAATAACTCAGAAATGATAAGTAAAAGAAGTGGTTTGTGAATTGAATTTAAATGGAACCTGTAACTGTTGCAGATTTCTAAATTAAAATGTAAAAGTTGAAAGCAAGTTTGGAAAACATATATTTAAATCAAAGATTTAAGTTTGAATTCAAGTGAATTTTCGAATCCTGAATTTTAAATAAAAAAATGGATTTTGAAATTTAAAGCAAGTTTTAAACTAAGACTTAATTACAAGGCACTGTTGTCACTTTCTCTTGACATTTTGGAACATGAACTGTGGTATTCATGGGGTGGCTGCAGTTATATATATATATATATATATATATTATTTTTTTGGTTGCAGTTTGCCTTGTATTCATTTATGTAATTGTTTTTCTGGGTTTGCATCTGTTGATGTGCACTTTTGTTATTTGCGGATCTGCACTTGTGTGTAGCGTGTCAATGCGTGCATGTCCCCTGTCCCTGCTTTGCCGCTGTAATTCATTTGCTGTGTTGGTTATTCATTTGACTTTCTTGAGTTTTCCTCTGTGTCACTGACCTGGAGCCTGTAGTGATTTTTGCCATTGACTTGAGTTTGATTTGTACTTCATACTAGTATGTTTCACCTGCCTGTACCCAGGGTTGGACTGATTTCCAGTTTGTATGAGACTATGGCCATGGCTTGTGAGATACATTGTGCCAGTTACACTGCCTGTTTTCATATTTTTCCTGAGTTCACCTCGTCCTTGAACATTGCATTTTTCCCTGTTGATTCATTACTGATCACATGCTTCTAGAATATGGCCCTCATTTTACTAGTTGCTTTGACTTTGTACACCCTATATTTATCATGTTGCCTTGAATTTAGTCATGCATCTATGCTTGTTAGTTGATTACGTGTGTCCCTGCCCTGATGTCTTGGAAAATTGACCGTACATAGTGCCTTTATGTTATTTTGAAATGGACATACACCCATGCGTATTGGTGAGGCAATGCACGCGTGCGTGTACTGCAGCCAATCAGTTTTGATTTTTTTTTTCTTTTTTTAGTAACTTTTCAATTATTTGAATTGATTTGATTTAAACCGATGATTTTGTTGTTAAATGCCGTTTAGGCAATTTCGATGCTTTTTTCTAAATTATTTTTTTAAAAAAAGAAAAATAAATAAATTCTTTCATCTATCTTCCTTGATAATTTGAATTGCTGATTTATTGTTTTAACACTGTAAAGTGTTATGTTTACCGTTATCCGATTTCTTTGTTAAAAGGGTCGGATAGGTGAATTTATCTGTGACTGTCATCTAATTGCTATTTAATTATTATTGCTTCTATGCACTAATAACTGAGTTTGAATTAGACTGACTCGTGTATTATTTTCTTTTGAATGTAATACTCGGGTCAGACCGAGTATTTTTTTCAGCTTGAAGATTTTCGGGCAGCGAAGTTAGAGAGAGGGGAATTACCGCATCGCTAAAGTTTTTCAGGAGATTTTTCTTGTACTTTAAAAAGATATATGTTTGTTCCACTGTATAAAATGTAATTTATTGTATAACTCTGATATTTGTATATAAAAGAAAAGTTCATTTATAAAATATATTATTGTTCCTGTGATTCTGTGACTGATTCTGTTTAAATGTTATAAACTAAATAACAATCTGTCATTTGAACGTGTCTAGTTAGTTTAATTACCGACTAGAGGCGTTAGAGCGGCGGGTCGTTACATAAGTGGTATCCGAGCTTTGGTTTACACAAAGCTTAGTTTATGGCGTTTAATATGAATAGTTACTAGAATCACTTTAAAGAAAGCGTTTTTCAAATTTAAAGAAGTATAAAATTGTTTTTTTTAAAATAAAAGGTATTTTGAAAATTAGAATCATTTTTGAAAATTCCCCTCTCTCAGTTTAGGTTTGCGATAGTTTCTCTTCGGTGAGGTCTCCTTAGATTTGAGTCCCGATCGTTCGAAAATTCGTTATCGAATTGTTGAGATTTACGAAAAGTGAAATATAAGTTAAGTGAATTAATGAATTGGTTTAAATTGGTTTAAATCAAATATTGTGAATATCTCCAAAGTAACAATTGGGAAATAAAAAATGATATGTCGATTTGGTTATAACCAAGAGAATTATTGAACTATAACTTGGAAATTTGATTCTGAATTCTTTTGAAAAAATTGATTTCAAACGTTGTGAAGAATGATTTGTAAATAAATGGATTATAAGTACTTAACTTATAATATGGACTTTTGGTATATAATTGAGTTATATAAATTGAATTGAAGTGATAAAAGGAGATTATAAATCGAAGTTTTATAAATAGAAATGGAATTTGTAAAGATTGTTTATAATTCGAAACCAATTGAATTTGATAAATGAAACATAAAAGTTGTTAAAGGAGATATATTTGTAATTTTGGACAGCGAATTATCCTTTAAGTTAAATATTGTGATAATAAAAGTTGGTTGGGAATTTTATTCACAATTTTGGAGAGTGAATATATTATTAAATAAATCGGTTATGTCTTGGGAAAATGATTGAATGATCCAACCTTTGCTAATGAAGATTGCAAATTTTGATAGGAAATTTAATTGTCGACTTAACTGTATGAATAAAACCAGTTTTGATGTAAAAGCTTATATTCTAAGTTTAGACTAATGCCTAAAATAGTTAATGTGGAAATATAAATCTAATGAAACCTAGTCGATAAATGGTTTACGAAAGAACTAGTTGATTATTTTGGAAATGAAAAGCAAATGCAAAAATTCAAATGGGATTTAGATTTCAAAATTTGATATTTGTTAATATGAAAATCCATAATAGATTTAATAGATTCAGTGATGAATTTGAATTTGAATGGGCATGGAATTAAGTTAAGTGGAAAACTTAATATTGGAAAATTTGAAGTTGTTTTAAAATGTGTTAAGAATCGAAAGCATAGATTTCAACATTCATTGTTGAAATAGATGTTTTCGAGAGAAATCAAAGGAAATGGTGGACTATAACACTGTTGTTATAGTAAATGATTTCCGAAAGGAAAAGTTTTATCTAGTATTGGGATTTATATATCTATCTTAAATTCGAATCCCTATACTAGTGATTTTGGGTCGTCGTAACGATGTTTTACGCAACATTCGTTTTGACTCAAGTTAATGTGTTTAAAAGAATGATTTCCTTTAAGAATGAGATATATACTTAATTATGATAAGTATATTAAATATTTTCAAAGTGTTGAAAATAAATGGATTTTTGAATTACTTATTATTGAATAAGTATGGAAATATTTTCCAATATGAAATGAAAGGTTTGAAATTTTATCTTTTAAAGATAAAGTGAAAAGTGAATGTTTTGAGATTTTATCCTTTAAAGATAAATTGAAAATGAATATGTGAAATCGATTTGAAAATCGTATATTCATAGATATTTTGAAAATGTAAATTCACCATGGAATTTATAAAAGAAAGGGAAATTTGTTAAAAATAAATATTGATTTATTTTTGAAATGTGGAAACAAATTTACGGATTTGGAACGTAAGTTTAAAATAATTCGGTTAGGATTTATTTGATTGATTTAAGTGAGCCATTTTAAGTTTAAAATGGATAAATATTTGAAAATGTTTCCGTTTAAGGAAATCGCTTTGAAATTTGTTTTCAAAGGTTAAAAGGTGAAAAATGATTTGAAATTTGTTTTCAAATGGTTAAGTGTGAAATTTGTTTTCAAAGATTATATATATCTTGTGTAGATATTTTTAGGAAATTTGAACAATTAGTTCAACTTGAAATTGGATGGTTGATTTGGATTGTATGTCTAACATTGTGAAGTGACGACATAGCAATTGATCTCTATTGAATATATATCTATTGGTGGCGGAGAATTTATTCTCTTAGCTTAACACCCTTCTCTGAGACGTACGAGCTCAGAGGTTATATATCGGTAGACATCAATTATGTGTTGAGAATTGACGATGTAACATGAAATCCAAATCGAGTGTGAAGTCGATAATAAATTAGATTATGAATGTGAATTAGGTTTGAGATAACCTTAAATTCTAAATCGACTTAGAGGAAAATTTTAAATGGATAATGAAATGGAAAATTTGTGAATCCTCTATTTGTTATGGGTATGAGATATTGAGGTTTTCAAAACGTATATATGAGAATACGATAAATTCGAAAACCATTAGTTTGGAAAGAAATTGTTGTGGAAAACTTATGTAAGTACATGAGTATGATATGTACGAATTGTGAAATGAAATATTATATATGTATGTATGATATTATGTTTTCCAAACTGAGGATATGGAAAAGTACCTTCCATTTAAAATTTGTGAAGGTTGTTGGAACTCGAGATGAGTGTCCATTTGAAAATCGTAGCTACGTAGAATTCCATTCGTTGGATTGACCATTTGATTTCCGTTAGTTGGATTGACCATTTGATTTCCATTAGTTGGATTGACCATTTGATTTCCATTAGTTTGATTGGCCATTTGTTTTCCATAAGTTGGATTGGCCATTTGTTTTCCATTAGTTGGAGTGACTAGCGTAATTTGAGGGGCGTGATGCCTATAGTTACAAGCGATTCCACTGGGATAGTGGCGCAACCGCCGAGTAAACTGCAATCTAGAAGCCAAAGCGAAATTAGAGGGGCGAGATGCCTACGGTCACAAGCGATTCTACTGGGATAGTAGCGTAACCGCCGTGTGGACCGCGATCTATGGCAACAACCATGGCGAAATTCAAGAGATGAGAAATCTACAGTTACAAGCGATTCTACTGGGATAGTAGCGTAACCGCCGGGTAACTGTGATCCATGGGGGAATGTGCTTTCCATATCCATTTTTTAAAATATTTTTAAAAGTATTTTCACTGGGAATTGAAGCAAGTATATTTAGTACTTGGAGGTTTTTAGACTTGCGCCTGGCCAGCGTATGCCTAATATCTTTAAGAACGACAATAGACTTGTTAAATTTCGAGTTAGCAAGTATTTTCAAACTTTAAATAGAAAATCAATAATCTGAAATTAAAGTAACATAAATTCCAACCTAATGAACTAAGGAAGAGGATTTTTGAAATGTTTTGAAAGTTCACAGCTTTGGAAAGGTTATACTATGTAAATTTCTTAAATGAAGTGTTTCGAGTTTAAAATTGAGTTTTGTAAGTCGAAAATTTTAGTAAAAGACCTTTTGCGTCTTGATTGTAGAAATAAATGAACAAAAAGAAATTAATGAACAAAGCTAGTAAGATAAAACAAATAGAATGAATTTTATACTCATTTTTTTTTTAAAAAAGTTTTGAGCTTGGTAAAATTGTGTAAAATATAAACATCAGTGAAATTTTAACAATCATTTTTCCTTACTTGTAATTTCGGGACGAAATTCTTTTAAGGAGGGGAGATTGTAACGATCCTGAATTTTTGAACAATTTAAATTGAAAATATTTAATTAATTTTAAATATTTGAATGATAATTTAAATTGAATTCCCAATGCTATATAAAACATTTCTATGATTTGGCGATTAAATTTTAAAATTTAATCTATAAAAAGTTGAATAAAAATTTAAATTTGACTTTGGGGTTGAAATTGAATATTGAATTTGTATTTTAAATTCAAACTAATGACTTAGGAAAATAATTTGGATACAAGTATTATTTATGTAAATTTGTAAATGGATGGTTAGTTTTAAATAACATTTTCCTTTTTTTTTAAAATAGAAAGGAATAAAATTTTAATCAATACAAGATAAATAAATACACATAGTTAAAATTCAAACAACATATTTATAAACTTTGTAGAATAGAATGTAACTACATTGGAGAAATTTTAACGACATAATTTGAACAAAACAAAACAAAGCAAAGTAATAACAAAACCAATTGGAATTAGTTGAAATTTGTTTGAAATTGATTAAATTGTCTTCGGGCTTTAAAATTTATATTGGGCCATGGTACTGTGAGATGTATCTAAGGCCGATACCACCATCCCTCTACCCATTTTTGATTCAAACCCTAAATCTAACGAAAAAATGTCGGCCATTCCTCTTTTATTTGCTCCGCTCTTTTGGAAAAAATGGCGGCCTCTCTACTCAAATCTTCGTTTGTCCTTCTTCCAAAATTAGGGTTGTGAAAGTTGGGGCTGTCGACTTCGATATTTCGATTTAACGAGTGGTTTTCGTTCGCCTTCACTTCGATTTTATCTGCGCCCTCGAAAACAAGTGAGTGATTCTTTATCGCTCACATCTAATTCAAAGTTTAATGGTTTCTGATTTCTGATTTCTTCAATTTAGTATACTTCGTTGCTTGATTTAAACTGCTTTGATTTTGAAGTTTCGATTTCTTGATTCTCACTGCTATGAATTTGCTGGTGACTTTAGTCTGTGTATTATTTTGGTTGAGCTTGCTATTGTTTTGGTTTTGCGGGCATGTTTGATTTCGTTTTGGCCTTGGTTGTCACAGCTCTGACTTGATACACTCACTTGTATTTGGCTGTTTCATGATTTAAAGTCTGGGCCGGTATGCATTGAATTTGGTTGAGTTGTTGGAGTCATGGCTTTACCATTGACCGTTGCACCGCTATCACTTTTTGGTACATCTCCTTGTAGTCCTCATTACACTGTATATTCATCGTGTTTACCTCGGTCAATAGTTGCTTGGGTATAAAATTGTGGTCACTGCATATTATATTTGCATGCGTATGATATTAGCTTAGGGTAGCTTACCTAAATCAGCGACTTCACATATATAAAATTGTTTTTTTTCCATTGTATTATTGAGTCTTGTTCATTTGGTTTTTCTTTTATCACAGTTTTGCATTCATCTTTTCCATTGAAGTATTTACTGACTTGGGTCTGATGTACTTGATATATTTGCATAGCTCCACTTGAAATTGCACTGCCCATGTTGTCCTATTGTATATGCACTTGTTCATGCATTCGACATTGCCATGCTATTCACTGTTTGCATTGTAGTTGCATTGTTCATCTCGACTTGTTCTTGTATTCACTATCCTCACATGTGCATGCTTCATGATGTCAAGTTGTCATCTGCATGCTTGAACTTTTGCTTTCCAGGCTTGAACTCGAAATTGGATTTTTCTTTTACTGCATGCTTTTGATTTTGAAAATCTGAAACTTATATTTTAAATTGATCTGGACCTCGAATTTTTCTTCTTTAATCTTTTTGAAGATTAGGTCTGCAACTTAGATTAATTCTACTACTTAGATCCTTACTTTGTTATTAATCAATCATTAAATTCAAATTTTTTTTTAAAAAGAATTTTACTTAAACTCAATTCATTTCAGAGATCCTTGCTCACCGGTAATTTCTTTTTATAAAATACATCTGCAAATTTTCTGAATTTGTTTTATTGTTAAAAAAAACTTGATCTTGAAAAAAAAAGTATTTTTAAAAATTAGTATATATGAGTTTGATTCATGTTTATGCCATGTTCAGTTGCTTTTCTTGGCTTGCATTGCATTGATACACTGATTTCATTTGCAGTTTGATTTGTTGTACAAGGTACTGGCTCCCTTGTATTCAAGTGGGGGCTCCAGTCTTGTTGCAGTTGCCTTTGTATTCAAGTGAAGGATCCAGTTTTATTTTTGGATGAAGTTTTGCCTATTTTCATATTTTGTTAGTTGAGATGTTGGCATATAGCCTCGGGTAACTCGAGAATTTACCCATGGATTTAAAGTATTTAGCCCGAAGTTTTTCTATTGCTAGTTATGTGATGCTATGTTGTTCGAACCTGAACTGTTATTTTTGGAAACTGAAAGCAAAGTGTAAGTCTCATGTCAATGTTAACTAAGTTTAACCCAAGATTAAAAGTGATTTCAAGTTAGCTTTGAAAAAAAACCCGGTTTTGGGAAAAACATGTTTTAAATTGAGTTGTTTTAAATAACTCAGAAATGATAAGTAAAAGAAGTGGTTTGTGAATTGAATTTAAATGGAACCTGTAACTGTTGTAGATTTCTAAATTAAAATGTAAAAGTTGAAAGCAAGTTTGGAAAACAGATATTTAAATCAAAGATTTAAGTTTGAATTCAAGTGAATTTTCGAATCCTGAATTTTAAATAAAAAAATGGATTTTGAAATTTAAAGCAAGTTTTAAACTAAGACTTAATTACAAGGCACTGTTGTCACTTTCTCTTGACATTTTGGAACATGAACTGTGGTATTCATGGGGTGGCTGCAGTTATATATATATATATATTATTTTTTTTGGTTGCAGTTTGCCTTGTATTCATTTATGTAATTTTTTTTCTGGGTTTGCATCTGTTGATGTTCACTTTTGTTATTTGCGGATCTGCACTTGTGTGTAGCGTGTCAATGCGTGCATGTCCCCTGTCCCTGCTTTGCCGCTGTAATTCATTTGCTGTGTTGGTTATTCATTTGACTTTCTTGAGTTTTCCTCTGTGTCACTGACCTGGAGCCTGTAGTGATTTTTGCCATTGAATTGAGTTTGATTTGTACTTCATACTAGTATGTTTCACCTGCCTGTACCCAGGGTTGGACTGATTTCCAGTTTGTATGAGACTATGGCCATGGCTTGTGAAATACATTGTGCCAGTTACACTGCCTGTTTTCATATTTTTCCTGAGTTCACCTCGTCCTTGAACATTGCATTTTTCCCTGTTGATTCATTACTGATCACATGCTTCCAGAATATGGCCCTCATTTTACTAGTTGCTTTGACTTTGTACACCCTATATTTATCATGTTGCCTTGAATTTAGTCATGCATCTATGCTTGTTAGTTGATTACGTGTATCCCTGCCCTGATGTCTTGGAAAATTGACCGTACATAGTGCCTTTATGTTGTTTTGAAATGGACATACACCCATGCGTATTGGTGAGGCAATGCACGCGTGCGTGTACTGCAGCCAATCAGTTTCGATTTTTTTTTTCTTTTTTTAGTAACTTTTCAATTATTTGAATTGATTTGATTTAAACCGATGATTTTGTTGTTAAATGCCGTTTAGGCAATTTCGATGCTTTTTTCTAAATTAGTTTTTTTTAAAAAGAAAAATAAATAAATTCTTTCATCTATCTTCCTTGATAATTTGAATTGCTGATTTATTGTTTTAACACTGTAAAGTGTTATGTTTACCGTTATCCAATTTCTTTGTTAAAAGGGTCGGATAGGTGAATTTATCTGTGACTGTCATCTAATTGCTATTTAATTATTATTGCTTCTATGCACTAATAACTGAGTTTGAATTAGACTGACCCGTGTATTATTTTCTTTTGAATGTAATACTCGGGTCAGACCGAGTATTTTTTTTTCAGCTTGAAGATTTTCGGGCAGCGAAGTTAGAGAGAGGGGAATTACCGCATCGCTAAATCTTTTCAAGAGATTTTTCTTGTACTTTAAAAAGATATATGTTTGTTCCGCTGTATAAAATGTAATTCATTGTATAACTCTGATATTTGTATATAAAAGAAAAGTTCATTTATAAAATATATTATTGTTCCTGTGATTCTGTGACTGATTCTGTTTAAATGTTATAAACTAAATAACAATCCGTCATTTGAACGTGTCTAGTTGGTTTAATTACTGACTAGAGGCGGTCAGAGCGGCGGGTCGTTACATGGCCGTTCAAATGGGGGTCGTTGATCGTCGTTTAGAGGCTTGAGGTGATCACGAAAATTAGGGCATAGAGGGCGGCTGTGGGTTTCGGTTGCGTTTTACTGATGAGGGGAGAAGAAAGGGAGGTGCGGCTTAGATCTAGGATTGCATAAATGGACGGCCGTGATTGTGTAGGATATAGAAATAAGTAGAAATTGTTAATTTATTATATTTTAAAATCGTTCAAACTTTAAACTATCATAACCTTTTCATGCGCGGTCCGTTTTGGGCGAAACAAGTTGCATTGGCTTCGTATTGACGAGAACTACATGATGGAGCTAGATTGGAGTTGATTTGAGCTAGTGTAAATTTTGGGTAAAACGCGTTTAATTTTATTCGGAACGAAACACTGCAACTGTATTTTAAACAAGGTGAGAACTTCTCACTCAATCGAACCTGTTTCGATTTAAATTTTGAATAGTTAGATTTAAAATTGCTTGATTGTATGCTTGGATGATAAATTATTATCTATTGTATTGAAATACCCTATACGCCGTATATTAAGCGGATGTTATCTATTAGACACATATACCGCAATATTTCACCTTGAAGTGGAATTGGTATTATATTTGTACTTGGAGTTGATTTTCTCGCATTATATCGCGGATGAGACCCTATTGCACCGCATAATAGCGGATAATATTTTATATAAACACATGTACCGCGATATTCCGTCTTGAAACGGGATTGGTATTGTGCTAACATCTGTGGATGTAGGGAAACAGGTTGGAGGGATCCAACTGGATTCCTCAACAGTATGGATTTATTTACAGATATTTGTGATATATTCTGTTATCATATTGATATATGATGTTTGGATGTCGTATTTGATGTATTGGTGCTGTTGCAGCATTGGGCCTATTTTTGGAGTTTTAAAAATGTTAAAGTGGCAATTTTGAATTTAAAAGGATTTTCAAGTGATTTTTGAAAGTATACATTTTGTTGAATTTTGTAATTGATTCATTTTAATAAATAAACTATATAATTTTTATGTTATAAAAATTATGATTTTTGTAAAATATAACCGAAATGAGATTTTTGAAATAATAGTTGATTAAGTTGTAAAATGGCTTAAATTGGGATTTTGGAATTTTTATAAACAGTTTATATAAAGATTTATAAAATTGATATTTATAAATTAAAATATTAGAATTATAAAACGAGTTTTTATAAGTGTTAAAATGGAGTGTAAATGGATTTCATAAGTGAATGAAATTTATAGATTTATAAATCGTGAAGTTATAAAATGAATCGATTTAGTAAAATAAAAGATTTATAAGTAATTAACTTATAAATTGGATTTTGGCATTTAAATGGGATATAAATAGAATTTGTTAATTAAGGTATTTTATAAGTTGAAGTTTTTATAAAATTTATATAGATGTGAATTTATAAACGTTGTTTTATAAATCCGAAATCGACTTATTTTGATAAGTTAATTATTATGGCTTAGTAAAGGAGATATATCCACGATTTTGGACGGTGGATAATCCTTTAAATTAAATATGTAGAAGTGTTGAATTTGGTTAACGATTTATATTCACGATTTTGAACAGTGAATAATATATTTCAAAAAGGTTTTAGGAAGTGATTTTTTAAATAGAATTAAAACGATTTGAAGTTGTTTTAAAATGTGTTAAGGATCGAAACCATAGATTTCAACATTCATAGTTGAAATAGGCATTTTCGAGAAATAAGGAAAAGATGGACTATAACACTGTTGTTATAGTAAATGATTTTCGAAAGGAAATGTTTTTGTATAGTATTGGAATTTATATATCTATCTTAATCTCGAATCCCTATACTAGTGATTTTGGGTTGTCGTAATGATGTTTTACGCAACATTCGTTTTGACTCAAATGAATGTGTTTAAGAGAATGTTTTCCTTAAAGAATAAAATATATACTTATTTGTGATTTAAGTATATTGAATATTTTCAAAGTATTGAAAATAAATAGGTTTGTAAATTACTCATTGTTAAATAAGTATTTGGAAATGATTTCCAGTGAAAATGTATAAATATTTGGAAATGTTTCCGCGTAAGGAAAATGATTTGAAATTTGTTTTCAAAAGTTGTAAAGGTGAAAAGTGATTTGAAATTGTTTTCAAATGGTTGTAGTGTAGAAAATATACTTTGTAAAGATATTTTTTTGGAAAATAAAAAATTTGGGAAATTATTTGGAATCTGGTGATGTTGTGCATATCTATTGATAGTTAAATAACAGACTATCAATATTTACCTTTAAATGGGTATTTGTTGTGATTTGCTTGAATTTGAATGCTACACTTATTTTAAAAATAAGCGCTTGTTATTCGTTTTAGACGGGAGAGGACCTTTGGGTCAAAAATCCCATTCCGAATAGTGATACGTCGTAATGGATAGCATTTGAAGACCGGTGTTGAAGACTAGGTATTTTCGAAAATGGAAGGATTATCATCGAATGACTCTGCATCGGCTGATCCCCGATATAGAGATTTTATCACCCTTTGTGATGGGAATTCCGGACGTGATTAGTGAATATCCGGATCGCAAGGGCTTCTTTAGAAGTGCCTTCGATTCCGTTCGATCCCGAAACGGACTTGTATGGATTGTATGTCTGACGTTACAGTTTGGGTTGTAAAGCTGGTTTCTAGCAAATATATTTCTGTTGGTGCTGGAGAATTTATTCTCTTATCTTGACACCCTTCTCTGAGACGTACGAGCTCAGAGGTTATGTAGTTGATGGTTACTAGTGATATATTCCCAACTTGGTAATGTGACATGCTGAGTGCTGCTGATCATTTGTTGAACAAAGCGTGGCTTTTACGAAAAGCGTAGCTTTGAGGACGAGACTCGTCGAACCTCACACCCCGAAAACGGTCAAAACAGGAAGAACGCAGTAAGGTTATTTGTGATGTAATGTAATGTAATTTAATGTAATAACTTGTATGAAAAGGCTAATGAGATTGTGATGTAATGTAATAACTGATATTTGTTGTTACTCTGATAATGTAATGTAATGTAATGTGATATAATGTAATAACTGATATAGTTCTTTTGATTTAAAAATTATTCATTTATCTATTATATGTTATTCTGCCGGATTATGAGATTCTGACATTGTTTCTGTTGCTTTTTCTTTCTTTCTTCTTCTATCTTCTACCTCTTCTTCTTTAACCCTAACAATTCAGTTTTCCGGCCTTCGATTGCTCGGCAGTTGATACAGTGGACGTATTAATGTCGATTTTCGTGAGTCGAAAATCTCGAAACGTTACATTTCATGAATGAATGCATGCACACATGTTGAAGGCTAATGAAGATAGGAAAAGAAAGAATTCATGCAACATGGAGGAGCCCACATATCCACTGCCATATGTTGCATAATTAAAAGCACATATACATGTTAATGAAGGCTTAAAGGCATGTTAGTGGGGATTAATCATTTCTCTAATGATTACTTGGAGGTTACACTTTCTCAAGGGCATTTTAGGTAGTCCCATAAAATATGATTAGGGTTTTAAATATATATAAATACCCCGTATGTTTCATGTAATCATCTTCTTCTTTTCATGCAATATTGTAGCCACAAATCAAAGTAAAATAATTTTTTTTTATGGCTTCTTAGTCTTGTTTTTACTTTCGTGCAATTTTTATTTATGCTTTTTTCCATGCTCTTTTTATTTCATGCTCTCACTTACTTAGTTTATGCTTCTCTTGTTTAATGTCATTAGCTTCGATCTAATTCTTGTAATTAGTTTAGTTTATTTCATGCAAGTAGTTAGCTCTCGTTTCTTTTAATTATCTCTCAATTTTCTCTTCTTTTATGTTGAAATCATTTTATGTTAACATGTTTCCAAATATGAGCAGCTAAACCCCTTCAATTTAGAGGTAATGAAGCTCTTATGAAACATATTAAATTAACATAATCATTTCATTTGTGACCTCTCTTATGCGCTTACTCGAAATTATGAATGATGGAGGTTATGTTTCTTTTTTGTTGAATTTTGATAGCCTATGTTGACATCCCGAATAGGATATGCTTAACTCCATTTTAAATATAAACTATTTGATCATTTGTCTAAGTGATTTTGATGATGAAACTTAAGCTAGAATCAAAATTTGGTGGTATATGTTACTAATTCATAGTAAATAGATCATACTTAAAATGGATTTATTTTTAACTCCATATCATTTTCATGAATGTTAATAAGTGTAATTAAATGGTGTGTTAGAGTTTGATGATTAAGCCGTGCTAATTAATAACACAAATAAACCATACTTATACTTAGCACATTAATCATTTAGTATTTTAATAAGATATTATAAGTGAATTTGGTGTTGATTTATATAAATGATTGAAAGTGGATTTGCCACTAAATTGCTCCTTATTATCATAGTTTTATTTACTTTCTCTAGCTCATTTTCTACAATTTTCTAGATTAAAACAAATTTCAAAAACTTTAGGCTAATTTGATTGACTAATATTGAAATTTAATTCTTTTCCTACAGATCGACCCATACTCGCATACGTACTACAATTGTATGCCATGAGCTTGCGGTTTTATAACGATTATCTTTTTAACGATGGTTTTCTAACCTATAAAAATTTCCATTGTTATTCAGTATGCTAGTCAAAAAGCTGAATAGGAAGTGGAGGACATGCATCGATTATTAGGATTTGAATAAAGCATGTCCGTAGGATAACTTTCCATAACTTAAAATTAACCAGTTGGTAGACGAGACTGTCGGACAAGAGTTGTTTTCTTTTATGGATGCTCACTAAGGCTATAACAATATAACGATGCACATTCTAAACCAAGAAAACATAATTTTTATAATAGACCACGAGCTTTATTGCGATCGAGTGATGCTGTTTGGTTTAAAGAATATCTGAGCTACCTACCGGATTATGGCGAACACCATATTTAATGACTAGATCGGAAGGACAATGGAGGTATAAGCAGACGTAATGCTGGTGAAATCACGGCTATCAGCAAACCATACGTAAGATCTCTTGGAGATGTTCGATGTGCTGCGAAGGTATGAGATGAAATTAAATCCAACAAAGTGTTCCTTCAGAGTTGCGTCGGGAAAATTCTTGGGATTTATTGTGAATTCAAGGGGAATTAAGACTAATCTAGAGTAGTTTAATGCCTTAAAGTACGTTACTGCCCCAAGGGCAAGGAGGAAAAATGTAGAGATTGAATAGTAAGGTTGTCGCGTAAGGTCGGTTCATCTAAAAGGTGATTAATAAATGATATTGTTCTTAGATGATGTAACAAACCAGTGTTGAGCAGTAATTAATTAATAATAATAATGGTGATTTAACTAATCAAAATAAATTTTTAAATATTAAATGATAAATTATTTGGTAAATACTGGAATTTAGATAATAAAAACATTTTGACCGATGTTTACACCAAAATTGGTCACAAACACCCGATAGTTGATAATTCACAATCACAGATCTCAGTTGAATAAAAAGTATGTAGATCACTCAGAAAACTCAAAAGAAAGCAGTAAACAACACAAAATTTATAGTGGCTCGGCGATCTTACCTACGTCCACTCTGAAGCTTATGACTTTATTGATTCACTTGATGATTTCAATCTATCACAGCAGGTTACAGTAGATTATAACTCTGAAGTTTGAACACAACGGTGATAGAAAGATGTAGAATTGAATCCGGCAGAGTCTGGACGTCGGTAGCCAAAAGATCCCTTTTCTGTAGGCTTTAGGGAGCTATTTATAGGCTTAGGAGGCTGATATTGCACCCAAACTTCGGGAGACTTCTTCTAGCACGTGAGTGGGCCCAGCGACCGACCCCACCAAGTTTCGACTCGATCTGTGATCGATACGAAACAATTTCGTATCCATCAAAAAATGATCCAATCGAGCTGAAACTTGGCAGATACATTCTTTACCTTGTACGTAAGCTCCTATGAAAATTCCGTTGCATTTGGACTTGAAGATAGTGAGATATGATCGATGCAAGATTGCACTTTCGTGAATGCTGTCGCGTTTGAATCCATGTTTCTTACCCACCTGTTCGACTCAAGGCACGTGCGCGTGAGGTGACGTGGTGCGAAATTCTTGGATCGCTCCACCTTTTTTGCCGAGTCGATCGAGTCATTCGCACCCAATACCGGAGATTCGTTCGCATCGACCGTTGATTCGTAACCAACCACTTCAGTCCTTTGAATCAATTATCAATTCGCACCCCTTCATCGTTGCCTTTGTTCGTATCAATAATTATGGATACATTTCGTATCGATCATCATCGATACGAAATGAGATTGCTTGTGCATGATGGGTACGAACAAGGACTCAGATGCTATCGATGCGAACAATCATGAACTGGGTGGATATGAACCATGCTCACTCATGATCGATACGAACTGTATTGGGCCCTTGTTGACGCTATCATGATGGATACGAAGTGCAATCGATACGATGCTGTTGTTTGGATCAATGCGATGATCCTGATCGATTCGAACTTGGGGATACAAACCGGGCTTTGCTTTGATCGATGCGAACCTGATGGATTCGAAATACACAAAACTCGATGGATTCGAACATACTGAGGCGATGCCATTCCGATGGATACAAACCTAATGGATTCGAATAGGACATCACCTCAACTTTTTGATGGATATGAACAACATATTCTTTTCACCTTGTATCGATCATATCTCCTTCATACGAACTCCGATTAACCTAAAATGTGAAACGCTAGCTTTTATGAATTTGCTTGCCGTGTCCTATCAATTGTAGCCTTATCCGGGCTTGGACAAAATTCATCGATATCCACGGTGAAGCAACGTATAACCAATCTTTGAGACAAACTATCTTTAGTTTCCAGTCAATTTTTTTTGGTGTCACGGCCTTGCCAAAAGGCGGGATAACAACCGAATCTAATTTTTTACGTAGAATAGTTAAATAGCTTTTATAGTAATGTATTTGGGAAGTTAAATAATTTGAAGATTTTGAATTATTAATAAACGAGGAGTTCAAATGTATAATTGAAGTTGATTATAATTTTGAATTTAAAATAGTTATATATATGATAAAAGTAATTGAATAATTTTATAAAATCTAATATTATTAGTAAATGAGATTGGAAATATAAGAAGTTTTATTTTTGTTTAAATAAAGAGCTTTGGAATTTATTTAGCAACTCATTTTAAATGTAGTTAAGGAATGATTTAAAGTAAATAAATTAAAATCTGAGTATAATACTTTATAAAATTATATAATGTTTGAGAAATGAAAATTTGTGATAGTAATAACTTTTAAGTAAAGATTTGAATTACTTTTTGGATTATAAAAAGGATTTTACTAGATGGGCTAAAGATGGTAGTTTTGATTAAATTAATATAAAGAAATTTATAGAAAATAAACTTTATAAAAATTTCATAACGTTGAGCGATCATTTTGATGATATTAATATGATTTTTAATTGAAGTTTTATAATGTTTTATGTTGAAAAGAAAATAATCTTGGAAGTAAAAAGAAATGAAAACAAATGGAATGGGTTAGGTTGTGTTTGTGCCAAAAAGGGTATAAACATGGTTGTTTGCACTAAAAACAGAAAAAAAACACCTTGTTACAAGTGAAAGCACCAATATCCAATATTTAGATCCAAACAAAGAAATATAGATTCACAAATCATAGAATAAATTGCAGAAAAATGAATGAACACGTAAGTTTTATAGTGGTTCGGCAAACTCCTGCCTGCGTCCACTCCAATAATCTTTTATTTAAACTATAATATTACTAGAACGGTTGTTTTTGCCTTAGAAAATTAATGGAGGAAGAGATAAGACGTGATGAAGGAGAGCCAAAAGAAGTTTCAATTGGAAGAAGAAGAAGATCCCTTGTAATGAGCTAAGTCCGCTGTATTTATAAGTGAAGACGTGCATGGTTTGGGCTAAAATTTCACTAGAAGAACCTCTAGAGCTGTACGACCCAATCCACCAATTTTTAGACCTATCGCACACCGTTGGAATGATCGATACTGATCATTCATATTAGCTCCAATAGTGGTGTGATCATTTTTGTAGGTCCATTATGATGTTAGCTACTTGCTCTTCAAATTTCGTGCAATTCCAACTTACCGATTGTGAGATATAACATTTTCCATGGAGTCGAGTTAAAAAATAGAATTATGGAAGATCGTTCCATATTTGCTCCATTTTGGGTGCGATCGTCCTGATGGGTCAACTATGTTGGTCCCAAAGTTTCATGCGCAATGGAGTTGTAGATTTTGAGTTACTAATCGATCATCGTTAACTTGAATTATCTTAAGGATCGATCCATATGGATCATGACTGATCGATTCAATTCATCATGGGACCCAACGATCGATGTTGTAAGTCCTCCATAGTGTTCTATAGTTGTCCTCTAAAATTATTGTCGATTGCCTTTGAAGAGTTTGAGTTATAGATCGATCATCGTCAAAAATCACCAAAATGGTCGTCGAAAGACCCACCTCCGGATTGATCCGAAGCGAGTTTCGAAGTAATCACCTTTCTGACTTAAAGCAGGTGTTGAAAATTTTGGCCTAGGGTTAGACTTGGATAAAATCCAAATTTTTCTCCAAGCAAACGTGATTCTGACTCCAAGCATGAAAAACGGTCGGTACCGATCATTTTTCTACAAGCAAACATGCATCTCACTCCAAGCACGATCCATCACTTCAAATTTCTACGACTCCAAGCGAACCATGCGCGACTCCAAGCAAATTGAAAATTTTTCTGGGTTCGACTCCAGGCAAATCACCATTGATTCATCGATACGAATCCATCTTCTTTTGTTCGTAACTCAACCATACGAATTCCAACTGGCTTGAAATTTGAAATGTAACCTTATATGACCTTTCTTGTCACCCCATACTCGCACCATGATTAGGTTAAAAATTGGAGGATCCGGTCCGACCCGTTTCCTAAGTGATATGACAATTTCATACTTTTCCATTTTCTTGAGTGTTGTCCATCCGAATCTATTCAACTATCGTCCATAGTTTCTATTGTAATCGATCCAATCCATTCATTTTAGCTGAATCCACGGTATCTCGACCTGACTAAAAGACAGGATAACATTTGGCCCCCAAAACATGCCTTGCGGTAAGAAGGCGTGTTTTGAATTATTACAATTCCAAATCCGAAATCTATAATCCATTGATGGCAGAATATTCCAATATGTAATCCTATCTATTGCCAATCCAATTTCTTGATCTCTCCAAATCGTTGGTTGTGGTCATTCGAGACCGTTAGTTAGATCTGTAGTCATTCGAAGTTGGCATTTATTCGAGGTAGATGTTGTCGTTCAAGGCAAATGGTGATCATTCATGATCGATTGTCGCTCGTGGCAGATGATTGTCATTCGTGATCGATTGTAGCCCGCGGCAGATGATTGTCATTTGTGATCGTACATCATCAAGTGTCGTTCATGGCAATATATGATTTTTTAAGATCGGATGTCGTTCGAGGCGAAATATGACCATTTAAGATTGTGTGCCATTTAGGGTGAAACATGATCGTTCTTGATCAAGTGCCATTTAGGGTGAAAAATGATCATTCGAGATCGAGTGTCGTTTAGGGCAAAACATGATCAGTAGAGATTGAGTGCCATTCACGGCGAAATGTGATCGCTTGAGATCAAGTGCCATTAGAGGTGAAATGTGAGTATTCCAGATCCTATGCCATTCGAGGCGTTAACAAAGCCCAATCCTCTCGCTTTTCGACGAGGGGGATTGTTTTTGCCTTTCTGTCTCATCGTTCCGGATGAGATTTAGAATTATTAATGTAAGTTTTCATGTTCGAGTGAGTTTTGCAATCAAATATCTCAACTAATAAAATCAAGTTTAAATGCTAAAGGGAAAAACAAAAAAAATAAACAAAGCGATATGTGCCTCTCTGGGTGTGATGGTTCATTATCATCTCAGAACATGTCCGGGGACCGTTCGTGATCCCGTACATGTGTAAGTGACTTAGCTGTTTTGTTATGAGGAAAGAAATTGAAAAATAATTATCATGACCAGTGTCCGAGTCCTGTACTCGGCCCTTTCCATCACAATCAGTTGATTGCAAGCCAGGACCTCGACTGCAACATCCCGTGTATAAAGGCCAAAAGCTAAGCGCTATAGATGCTGTAGTAATCTACAGCATTACCTTTTGGTGACGAAATACGTTTCAGTGTAAATGGTATCCATAATATCATAAGCACTTGAATATGAAAAAAATCATAGATTACCAAAACTAATCATTTTAGTGATTATGTTTCAAATAAATCATATACAAGTTACAAAATCCCAAACGTAATCCCAAGCATTATTCAAATATAATTTACAATAATATGCCAAGAGCGATATATAAGGATGCCTCCTTAGATGATCAAAGCATTATAGACATAATTGTCTTAATACACAACGTAAACAATTTCAAAACAGAATCCCCAAATTAGCTATCCGTCAGCCTCCTGTAGTCTTCGAATGCTTTATTCATCAAAATCTTCTAAAATATAAACCCTTAGCATACTCAAATCAAATTTTGAGCACCCGAGAGTTTAAGGAGAAACAAAATCTTCGAGTCAGACTTAAAGCCTGGTATGGATAATTTATGTTATATCTCAGCTTATTGATAAATAGTGAGACCACGCCACTTAGCAGAACGGACTTACACTCACTAATATCTCTTTTCAAAACATACATTTTGCAAATCCTTTCCTGCAACCAAACTGGTTAATCAACTGATTATAATAATAATATGGCAACATCCGTTAAGCTAAAATAGGAAATGAAAGAGACTATCTGTCTAAAATCTGAATTGACTGTTCTAAATTCTAAGCTATCTACTCTTTTTTGGACTATCTGTCCTAAAATTTATTATAGCAATATCTTTTATGCCAGACAACGAGCTATCTGCCCAAAAAAGATAAAAAGGGTGGACTAATTGTCCTTAAAAAATTTAGCAAGGTCTGTTATGCTAATAAATGAACTGTTTGTTCATATCAGAGATGACTGCTCTTTCTGGACTAAATGTCCTGGATTAACTGTCCTTTGGGCCAACTGCCCTCAAAATGGACCGACTATTCGAATTTATAGTGAGCTGACTGCCCGAATTTTTTTGGGTTAACTACCCTTCAAATATCTGAGCTAACCACTCTGCAAAATATCTAAGCAAACTGCTCTCTAAATTTTCCTCGAAACCTTTTTAGAATGATTCAATCCGTCAAAACATACATGCATACATACATACATACATGCATACATACATACATACATACATACATACATACATACATACATACATACATACATATATATATATATATATATATATATATATATATATATATTCAAGGAAAATATATCTTTAGCTTTACCCTAAGCTATTTTTTCCATGTTATATATACTTTACTCAAAATAATGTTGATGATGTTTGAAAAGGATTGTCTATCCTTTGCAAGTTAACGACCTTCATAATTTAAAATGCTTTAGCTCTCCGCATAGTACTTATATTCGCAACCTTTGTTTAAAACCTTTAAACAACCTTTCAAAAACATAGAAGGTAACTTCTTCAAAACTATTTGTGAATCCCTTCGAAGGTATTGAAGATACCTCCTTCATATCCTTTACTAAAGATTTCGAAATTACTGAAGGTAACTCCTTCTAAACCCTTTAAAAGCTTTCCTTTTACAAACTTTAAAACTTATGACATTCGCCTATTCAATTCTTTTAACCTAAGCCATTCGAAAGCATTGCAAAATCATACATTTTGACCTTGTTGAAAGGTGTAACGATCCCGGATTTTGATTTATTTTAAATTGATAATTAATTTAATTTCTGAATAAAATTGTAAAATTTAATTGGTTAATTGGTTTGATTTTCTCCAAAGTTTAAATAAGTATATTTATTAATACAAAAAAAATGTACTACAAAAATAATAAAAATAAATACACCTAGTTAAGAGCCAAACAAATGAAAAATAATAAGTAACATAAGTATAAAAAAATCAAACTATAGAATAAAAACAAATGAAACACATATACAATAGGCAAGCTAGAAAAAGAAATAAAATTTATAAGTACCTATATACAAAAAAATAAAATAAAAAGTAAGTATGCAACCTGTAAATAAGTATGCAACCTGTAAATAAGTATGCAAGGCAAGAACAAAGTTTAGAGAAATAAGACATGGCTGAAGTATCAAGGCAATCAATGCCACATCTCTAGCATCAAAGTAGCAAAGTAATTAATGCAACATACCTCATGTATTTAATGCAAGCCTCTTCACCATGCTTATTGTACAAATTGCATTACCCTGTATACCTCCTATATTATCACCTTCCTCACTTCAGTTTCATCCATCATAACTGAAAGAAAAAAAACCGAGCAACCTCTAAAATGAATACCATCTCAACTTTAAAACAACAGTCTACTTCAATACAACCGGAGGAAGAAAATCTTCAGCTACCAATTTCAAAATCAGTTACAACATAAAAGAAGCTCTGTCATTTTTCTTTGGAAACAACACGGTGAGTAACTTCTTTTTAAAATGGATCTGTTGCAAGTTAAAGTTTAGATAAGTATGTTTATATACAGATATATAATTAAACTCTCTGTGTACAAGTGAATGGTAGATGGATTGTGTACAGGCTTTTATTCATATGTATGCTCTGTGTTTTAAAACTCTGGACCCAAGTTTGCTTCAAAGAAAAAATAAAATCAACCTCGCTTGATCTATTAACTTTTTGAACTTGGGATTAAAACAAAAGTTGTTTGTTACATTATATATTCAGTTTAAAAATGCATACATGTTAAAATAATTTGTCAATGTCTTTGGAAAACAAAAGAACGGAGCATATCCTCAACTTTGTCAAAATTCAAACTACTTAATTCACAAATTCAGATATGAGGATTGAATTCGCATACCAAAACATGATTTTTAAAGCTTAAATTATAATTTTTAGTGTTAGGAGTTAAGAGCAGTTCGTACTTGTTTGAAATTCATTGACTAGGCAATTTTCGGCGATCGGCTAGTTCGTGGATGTCGGGGTTTTGTGTGGAAGTGGAGGAGTCTACGGTGGTTGCAGGAAAAATGGTGGATGGGGGTGCAGATGGTCGAGGTGGCGGCGGCAAACATTGGATGTTCCTAAACCTAGTTTCACTAAGCCTGAGAAATTTGACTCGCACAGTCCCTATAGTTGATCGAGTTCGTCGTGGTTCAAGGGGAAGGTAGAGGAGAGGTAGTCGAAGCGGTAGCTGGAGGTGGTGGTACTCCGGTGGTCGAAATTTGACGTACGACGCGTTAACAGGTTTGGAGGAGGTGGATATTCTTGTTCCAGGTTTTGAGTTTTATATTCAAACTCGAATTCGCAAGGACGATGGCGTTCTGATGATCAGAGGTTGGGTTTTAGGTGATTGTCGTTGTGCTCGATGAAGGGGTGGCGACTGGAGTTGGTCGCTGGCGATGTGCACGTGCACCGTGCAGTTGAAGTTCTGATGAACTTATTTGTGTGCAGAGGTATTTAACTCGGGAAAGACTCGAGTCATTTGAGTGCCTAACTCGAAGCAGAAGAGAATGACTCGAAGAAATTTTGGTTCGAATCGAGTCAATTGCTTGTTTCAGGGTTTTTCTAAAAACCTGGCAGTGTTTGATTTTTAAACAAATTTAAATGCAATTTAAATTTGTATACCAGATTTGAACAAAGTTTAAACCAGTTGAAGTATGAATTCAAATTTAAATCTTTGAATTCAAATCTGAAATGAAATAAAAGTTCAAAAATATTTAGAAATAGTTTTTAGGTTTTAAATACCTGACAGTTTCAGATTTTTCAATTTAATTTGAAATTTTGAAACCAGAATTTAAACAGTGGTTTAAATTCAAAGTTAATGTTTAGATGCAACTAAACTTTTGAATCTTAAAGTTTTAAAATGAAATTTGGATTTTTAAATCAAGATTTAAAATCAAGGCTTTAAAACAAAGTTGTAAATCAAATGTTTAAATTAATGGATTCAAGATTTTCTTTGAGTCCAAATCTAGAAATTTAAATCAGTTTTAAAACCTGGCTTGTTTTAAAAACAAGTTTAAATTAAAATAGTTTTTTAAAAGTAAATTTGTTTTCAAACAAATGATTAAACTTGATTTTTGATAAACTTTCTTTATAAAAGGTTTTTTTTAAATGAAAGTTAAATAATTTATTTTAACTTAAATTTGTAAGTTAAAAATGTAATGTAATTTGAAAGCTTAAATTTTAAATAAAAATTTAAGTAAATTAGTTAGAACTTTTCTTATATAGGTTTATAAGTTGATATTTAAATTGGTTAATATTTAAATATATAAGCATTTGGAATCTTAAATTCAAAAATGAAACTTGAATTTAAAATTGGAAGTGTAATGTTTTAAATACACTCGAATGTTAATGAAGCCATTAATAAAGTAAATGAATTATCTTAGAAATAATTAAGATAATAAAAGAATTTAATTTATAAGAGAATTAAGGAATGACTTATTTATCTGATTTTAAGTTAATGATTTAGATTAATTTATAATTAAAGATGATTAATAATGATTAATTAAGATAATTTCTTAAGAAAGTAATTAAGGAAATGTTATTAGTTAATGAAGATAATTAACTAGAGATTATTAAGTAATTAAATTAATCTGACTAATTTTTGATAATTAATTGGATTTATTAACTAAGATAATCAATTGTAAATTGTTAATTACTTAATAAAAGTAATTAAGGGGTTAATTTCAAATTGTAATTTAAAAATTGGATATGATTTATTTATTGATAAAGATTAATTGGTAATTAATGATTTATTTGTATGAGATGATTGCTTAATGGTAAGAAATTAAAGATTTAATTTCTTAAAATGATTTAATTAAGGGGTTAATTTATCATAAAATTGGTTTAGAGGTTAGATTAATATAATTAATTAAGAAAAAATTAATTAATTAAGGTGATTGATTTATTAATTTATATCACATGATTTGTAATTGATAAATCAGGATTGGATAAATAATTCATAAGTAACCAATTTAATTGGAAATAAATAGAATTAATTAGGATTTAATAATTAATTAATCCTACTTATAAACGTCTACTGAATACTTGACCTTACTTATGAATGGTCGTATGATATGAGTTGCCTTGAATTGATTGTCCTATCTAATCTATGGTATTTTGTTCTGTGGATTGAGCTGTGTATAATTTCTTCATTATTTACATTTGTATATTATCTCTGAATCTATGAACGGACGATAAGCGTTATAGTTTATATCGCTTATCAACTATATTTTTGTGTTTTAATCTATGATGATTGAATGATGTTACACTATTGTGTTAAAACCCCTGAACCACACTTATACACATACCATATGGATTTCACGAGGAAATCGATTAAGTCACAGATTTTTGAAGTGATTTTTAAATAGACAAATTGAATTCAAATGTTTTGGAAATGGATTGGGTTTAAAAGTGAAAAGCTTTTGAAATAGAGTTTCAAAGATGAAATTTATTTTGAATAACTTGTTTGAGTTTTGGAAAGGCTTTAACTCGTATAAATAAAATTGGATCTTTCTGAAATGAAACTATTCGTTTTCAAATAATAAAAGCTTTCATATAAGAAGTAAACTTCCAAAATTTGTTAAAAGGGATTTCAAGTTAAAAATGAAAAAAATGATTTTCCAAGTTATGGAAATGATTTGAAAACTATAAGTTAAATCTTTATTTTAAAGATTTTAAACGAGTAAATCCAATTGAAATGGAAATTGTTTTGAAATCCGTAAATGGATCTTTGTGAAACTGGGTGAACTTTGTAAAATAAATCTTTTTAAAGGATTTGAAATGGTAATTGGTTTAAACCATTTGAAAGAAAGTTTTGAATTATTAAGTTGTGACTTAATTGAAATCCCATATCCATATGTTTTAAATGCTGCGCTCACTATTCAGGTTAGCCGGGAAAGGACCTTTGTGTCGTATAACCCATTTCGAATATGTGATTCGACGCATACGGATAGCATTTGAAGACCGGTGGTGAAGACTGGATACTTGCGAGAACGATAGGATGACCTATCGATTGTCTCTACACCGAGTAGCTACGGTATAGAGATCTGCATATGTGATGGGGAGTCCGATCGGGATTGTGAATACCCGGGTTGCAAGGGCTTTTTTGGAAGTGCCTTCGGTTCTGTTCGAATCCAGAACAGACTTGTATGGATTGTATGTTTGATATTACAAATTGAGATATAAAGCAGATTTCTTTCAAATACATTTCTGTTGGTGGAGGAGAATTTATTCTCTTAGCTTAACACCCTTCTCTGAGACGTACGAGCTCAGAGGTTATGTAGTTGAAGGTTATCAGTGATATGTTTCCAATTTGGTAATGTGGCATGCTAAGTGCTGCTGATCATTTTTCGATCAAAGCGTGGCTTTGGTGAAAAGCGTAGCTTTGTGGACGAGACTTCCTCGAACCTCACACCCCGAAATGGTCAAAACAGGAAAGATGCGGCAAGGTTATTGGGGATAGCGCCCTTTAGGGTATGTGCATTTCCTTCTGGATAGAGGTGGTATCATGGTATGGAGCCCAGATATTTAATCTATGTGGTTACTGCGAATTTATTACTTTGTGGTTGTTGGTTATCGGGATCCCGAAAAAGGTCGGTTGCGAACGAAGGATGGCATACTCGTGTCAGTAGTTACCCAGTTAGGGATAACCTGGCCTTGTGTTGGCAGAGATCCGGTTAGGTTCTTGGGGCTTCTTTCCAGAGGCGTACCCATGTGGCAATGGGAAGTTCCTTGGCTTGACCGTTGGAAATCCAAAGAAACAATATGAGCCCTGTACGGTTTTAGTTGTAGAACCTGCAATTTAAAATGGTAGCTATAGTAGGCATACTATAATGATACCTATGCTGGCTAAGATTTATATTCTACTGTCGAAATGGTTTTCCACATTTTTCACTTATAATAATAATATTGAAAAGAAATTTGCATATCAAGCATCTTTGACTATCATAAGGAGAAATCTCCTCCAAGTTCTGCGTTTGCATTATGTGTGTGGCGGGAGGCCTTATGGTAGTTACATTTTCTAAAAGCATTGCGGATCTATTTTAAAATATTTATTGTTTGTTTTTTTTAAAAGATAAACTGTTTTTGTTACTCATACTAGTCTCATGACTGACCTGGAGTTTATTGTTTCTTTCCTAAACTCTGGGTACTCAAAATTTTTCAACACGGGGAGTCTAGAGTTGGGTTTTTCAGATAGTCAGGTTTAGTAGATTATCTGGAGCTAGTTCAGTCTTTGAACGTGGACGAGACTTTCTTGTCTTAGTGCATCGTGATGGGGGTTCGAGTTGCTGCTAGAGTTCTTCCTTGAAGACTATCTTGAATTATTTGTTCCACTGTTGGTGTTATCTATTTTTCATTTCCGCTGCTATTTTATTGTATGATATCTCTGATGTATATTGATATCTATTGTATCATCTGTCGTAACAGATATTATATCAATGCTGTATATCAATGTATTATTCTTTTTCTTCCGCTGTGTTGTTTACTTAATTGTGTTATAAGCTCCGACGACTTGGATTTGAACGGTCGAATCTACGGCATTTGAGTACGATGTAAAGTATGGATGTCGAATTTCGAACGCGAAAAATCCCACTCGTCACAAAAGGTCCTATCTTTCGACCTTGTCGGAAGGTTTCATTTTGACTTAGTGGATGGTAAAACCTTCCGATTTTACCAAAAGCCTAGGGTACCTCTCCTACATAATAAAACTTTCGAAAACAATGTAACTCAAAACCTTTCAAAGACATTGAGTTTAATCTAAAACACGTAGAAAACATTTCGAAACCAATCAAAGTTATCTACCTTGAACATTTAAAATGTTTCAACTTAAAAAATTTGGATTATGCTAAAGGATCGGAAAAACATTAGAGTAAAAACAACTGCTTTGAAATCTTTTTAAAACCTTTTGAAAACAATTAAGTGATGGCGTTGGAACCATCTTTTCTAAATCAATGGAGAGAGGCGGCAAGTTTTATACAACAAAAGATAATCTTTGACTCTATCTGTGTTGAAAGGTTTGGAAGCGACTACTAACCTTTCAGCCTTGTCGAAAGCTATACCTTTCGACCTTGTTGGAAGGTTTCATTTAAAATAAGAAAGCAAACCAATCGAAACCTTTTTCTTTTAAACCTTTTTGACAATTTCGAAAGCTCTTTATCGAAAGTTATCAAGCGTATTTTCTTTAAACCAAAACAAAACTTCATCTCTTTTGAAAGCTATAACATTTCTCCCTAAACCTTTCGACTCCATCCAATCCACCCTGTTGTCTGATACATTGTGAATTGGTATTTGACCTAGCCGAAAGGTTTGATTCCTCTCGATCTTGTCTGAAGGTATAGAATGAAGGTGGAAGCTCTACCGAAAATGTTGAAATAGAAGAAAGACTATTTATTTGTACATTGAAACAGTTCTTTTGTACCCCAGCCCACCTTGTTTGTCTAAATTTTATTGGTTGCTAGAATTTTATATTCAAAAGTGCCGTCGAATTTCCTTATTTGGAGGATTGTATTAATTTTGAAAAAGCCTCTCTCTCCTTTATAATTACATAAAATATTTAAGTCTCGTACCTTAACTAATTCCATATAACTACTAAAATACCTTGAAAAATCCTCATAAATTTCATAAAATCAAATATTATACTGTCTTCTACATATAAAATTATTGAATCCAAACTATAATTATTTTTCCCGTAAATAATTTTATAATTCAAATTAACCTTTTCTTCCTTAGAAAATTTGTAACAGTTCCACAAAAATTCAAAAAATTCTGAAATTCGAAACCCATCTCTAAAATAATTTTTTTGATCATCATAAAAATCAGCAAGGCTAACGGATATCATGTAATAGAGTTTTATCTCAAAACATATCATAAGATCTATATGAACATATATAAATTATCAACATGTATATATAATCTTTTTATCATTCAAACATATGGAAAATCTTTGCTAAATCATTCAGAATCAATCTTAAATCCGAAACCAAAATCATTTAGAGATGTAAACAATATTCACCTTTTTCTTTAATGATTAAGGAGCTCGAGATTTGAATGAGTTTGATTTGAATTTGCTTTCCATAAGCTTCTCTTTTGGTTCATCTTCCTCTTCCTTCATTAATGGTAGCCGGCCAAGCTTCTAAATTTTTGAAATGAGAATGAACGTGTGTTTTGAAATACACGGCCTAAGGAAGGTGATATGGGAATGGCCTCTTTCCCATAATACCCCTCCTCTAATTCATTTTTAAACCCTTTATTTAATTTATTAGTTAGAAAGTCACAGCTACCTTAATTAAATTAAATCAAATATTAATCCTCTTATCAACACATTATTTTATTTAGTTTAGCTAATTAGATCTCCTACATAATGTTATCAAAAATCTGGAGTATTACAGACTCCCCTCCTTAAAGAATTTTGTCCTCGAAATTACAATAAGGCACAGAACAAATAAGAAGATAAAACATACCATCAAACAAGTCAGGATAAGTATCTCTAATCCTTCTTTTGACCTCCCAGGTACAGTCTCTGTCAAGGTTGCTTCACTGGACTTTGGCAAATCTGACCTTCTTGGTTCTAAGCCTCTTCTCATCTCTCGCAACAATGTGAACTGGCTTCCTAGCTATGATCAAGTCCGGTTCTACCATTAAGTCATCTAGCATTGTCGATGCAATAGAAGTCTTCAGGTCTCTAACATATTTTCTGAGATGAGAAATATGAAAAACATCATGGAAACCTGCCAAACTGCTCGGTAACTCAAGTCTATACGCGAGCTTTTCGATCCACTTGAGAATAGGAAAAGGTCCTATGAACCTAGTAGATAACTTCCCCGCCTTCCCAAATCTAAGCACACTCTTCATCGTGATGCTTTGACAAAAACCTGGTCTCCAACTGAGAACTCCAAATCTTTCCGTCTTTTACCTGCATAACTTTTCTGCCTAGACTGAGCCTCCTTTAACCTATCTCGAATGACCTCAATCTTTTCTGTAGCTTCTTTAACCAAATCTGGACTAAGAATCAATCTATCCTCGGTCTCCAACCAACAAACAGGATATTTGCATGGTCTTCCATGCAAAGCTTCAAATGGTGCCATCCTTATATTAGTTTGATAACTGTTATATGAAAAATTGACTAGATGCAGATGGTACTCCGATGATTCCCCAAAGTCCAGAACATAAGCTCTCAACGGATCTTCTAAGATCCTGTTAACTCTTTTCGTTTTCCCATCCGTCTATGGATGGTAAATGATACTCATCATAAGTTTGGTTCATAAAATTTCCTACAGACTTTTTCAAAACTCGCTATTGAACAAGGAATCTCTATCACTAACTATGCTGCTAGGAACTCCATGCAGTCTAACCACATTCTTCATGAACAATCTTGCTAAAAAATTTGCCATCCTAGTTGACTTAATTGGAATGAAATGGGCACTCTTGGTCAATCTGTCCATTATAACACATATACTTTCAGTTTCCCTATTTGACCTTGGCAACCCGTTTATGAAGTCCACAGAAATAGAATCTCACTTCCATACTGGAATATCAAATGGCTGAAGCAAACCACTCGGTTTCTGGTGTTCGGCCTTTGCCTGCTGGTAATTCAGGCACTGCCTTACGCACAAACCAAGATGCCGCTTCATTCCTTCCAAGAAGAAACCCCTCTTTATATCCTGATACATCTTTGTACCTCCGTATAGTGAACTTCGATCGACGGCATTCGTCTAAAACTTCCTTTCTTATGTTTCCTATGCTTGAAACACATAATCTTCCTTTCTTTCTCAACCACCCTTCTGGTCAAGGCTGAAATCTTTCAAGTCATCGCTCTTGATTCCTTTCTCTAGCTGACTGATCCGTACAGCTAACACTGGATCCTCTATCTTCTCAGAAGCAATCCGTTTGATCAAAACTGGTCGAACTTCCAAACAAGACAATACAACTGTATCACCACTACATCTTGCCTCAGATCTCCACTGCAATCTCCAATCAACTAATGCTTCTAAATCTTTTTACTCAGCCATCCTTGCTAACACTGCATTCTGATGTTTTAGCTAAGTGCATCTGCAACTCGGTTGGCTTTCCTTAGTGTGTACTCAATCCCAAAATCATAAGCGGCTATGAATTCTAACCATCTTTGATGTCTCGTGCTCAGCTCCTTCTGAGAGAATAAATACTTCAGCGACTTATGATCTGTAAACAACTCAATCCTTTCCTCCAAAAGATAATGTCTCCATACCTTCAAAATAAAAATCATAGAAACCAACTATGAGTCATGCGTTGGATATTTGACCTCATGTATTCTAAGTTTTCTAGAAGCATAGGCAGTCACTTTACCTCTCTACATCGGCACAACTCCTAATCCTATTCCACACACATCCATATAAACTACCATGTCCTAATTCCCCTCTGGAAATACCAACACAGATAATGGGTCAATAAGTGTTTCAAACTCTGGAATGCTTCCTCACACTTATCTGTCCACACAAACTTCATATCCTTCCTCATCAGCCCGATCATCAGTGCTGCTATCCACGAGAAATTCTTAATGAATCTCCGATAATAACCATCCAACCCAAGGAAACTCTTAATCTCGGTTACTGTCTCAGGTCTCTTCCAACTATTCACTGGTTCTATCTTAGTCGGGTCCACTGATAACCCTTCCTTTGAGACGACTTGACCAAGAAACTTCACCTCCTTCTAGAAGTGACACTTCGAAAACTTCGCTTTCAGCTAATGCTACCTCAGCATCTCAAGCACTACTCTAAGATGAACTTCGTTCTCTCTTTCTTCCTTAGAGTAAATCAAGGCATCAACCATGAAAACCGGTACGAACCATCCAGGTGCCCTCGAAAAATCCAGTTCATCAAATCAAAGCTGGAGCATTCATCAGTCTAAACATCATTACTAACCATTCGTATGATCCATATGTGATCCTGAATGCTATCAAAGGTATACCATCCTCTTCTACTTTGAGTTAATAGCAACCCATTGCCAAATCCAATTGAGAAAATACCTTTTCTCTACTTAGCTGATCGAACAAATCGTCAATCCTAGGCAATGGATACCGATTCTTCATCGTCCTCTCATTCAACTTACGATAATAGATACATAGCCTCAACGATCCGTCTGGCTTCTTAGCAAACACTGCTGCCACACCCCATGGCAAATTTCTCGGCCTGACAAAACTCTTGCCCTCTAAGTCCACCGACTGCACCTTCAACTCCCTCATCTATGAAGGCGTCATCCTGCTTGGCGGTCTACTCACTGGTTCTACTGATCTCCAAACCAAATCTATCATAAACTCAATAGCTCATTTCGACGACAATCCAACTACAGGCTCAAACACATCTATGAATTCTCTAACCATGAAAACTTGATTAAACTCACCATCTAAATCCAATGCACACAACAAAGAAAACACTACACTGCTAGAACCTCCTACGGTGAAAACAATCCGATTGCTGCAATCTGGGTGACCAAGAGATATCATCCTACCGTGGCAAAATATATCTTAGCATCGTAATCACTTAACTAGTCCATACCTAGGATGATCCCAAACCCCACAAAATCAAACATATGCAAATCGCAACCAAAAGTAGGACTTAAATGTCTAACTCAAACTGATCACACCTCAACCCTAGAGTTGCATACCCTCCTATTAGATTCGCAACCCATAGGAAAGTAACAAAAAATGCGGGTTCAAGGTTAATATTACCTATCAAAAATCTAAATATAAAAGAATGCGATGCACTAGTATCAAATAAAACCCTAATAGACATACCATGAATTTGAAGCTTTCCCCCCAAGAACTGACTTCCCTTCTTCTGGGCTAATAAAATGGAAGCGGTAGGCTCCAATGCATACACTTTTCCCTTAACATCTCTAATGGTTTCCTTGCATTGGTTCTCATAATGGCCTATCTGGTCACAGTTAAAACACCTGATATTCTTCCCCTCAGCCACATCCTTCGCTTACCTTGAGCGACACTCATTAGCGAAATGCCCTTTCTTGCCGCATTTATAGAAGACAACTTCAAACTTTGCTTTTTTGGCTGCTCCATCCTTCTAAGCACCTTTCTTGAGAAATAATTTCCTCTTCTTGCTCCGCCAAAACTAGACCACCTTTGCCTTGCTCTTCTCCAAGGACTCAAGGAATTCTTCCTACCTCAAAGCCATCTCTATAACAATATCAGAAGGGTCTCTAAGATGAGACAAAGCAGCACTAGCTAATTCGAGCTTTAATCCTCTGATAAGCTTCTCTGTTTCAACATGGTATCCACTGAAGCATACCCATACCGGGCCAACTCTTCGAACTTCCTAGCATACTCAACAACAGACATATCTCCCTGAACCAGCTTAGCAAACTGCCAAATCAAAGCTGACCGTGCCATTACTGACATAAACCTCTCCTGAAATCTTCTCTCAAAATCCTCCAAGGTTACTATCTCCTAATCAACTGTCACTGTTACACTGTTCCACCAGAAAAATGCGCTCCCCTGAAGCTGCCTGGAGTCAACCTCCACTTTTTCTCATCATTGAGCCCTAAATCTGCAAAAATCCTATCGTAGTGTAACAATCAATTTTCCACTTCAATAACATCGTCTATTCTCATAATGGCTTCCCTTTTAGCTTCATATAATCACTGCTTATCTTAGAGAAATGATTGACTACGGGAATT
Source organism: Allium cepa (assembly GCA_030765085.1). Taxonomy (NCBI): domain Eukaryota; kingdom Viridiplantae; phylum Streptophyta; class Magnoliopsida; order Asparagales; family Amaryllidaceae; genus Allium; species Allium cepa. The sequence goes on along the minus strand of CM060931.1, from coordinate 1,022,115,102 downwards.
TCTATAACCCCTGCTCCTACGACATTTCCTCCTACCACTCCGGCTGCAACTCCTTCCCTGCATCATATTCCTGAAAAACCGATACATAGCTTCCATTCCGACCTACGGGACTTCAGCGCCGACATTCTCTGCCTAACCTTGGCCTTTCCCTGCATTAGGTCCAGCATTCCTTTCGATGCTTTCCCCTCCTTGGTGAAATCTACTTCTTCTACCATCCATATATGTATTCAAATCTCATGAGATACAGAAAGATAATCTAATCAAAATAGATGAATGGAGATAAAGCCCATACTTATATATAACTAATACAAGTATGTTACTATAGCGTTAACCCAACCCCAAATTTTACTCCAATATCTTCGGCTTTTTTTTAAAACCAATTTTTAGTTAAATTTCCATAAACCTATGCTCTTGTACCAAGCTGTAACATCCCGTATTTGGGGGCCAAAAGCTAAGTGCTATGGATGCTGTAGTCATCCACAGTATTAACTTTTGGTGACAAAATACGAGGGAGTTAATGGTATCCATACTGTCAGAAGCACTTGAATATGAACAAATCACAAATTTCCAAAAATAATAATTTTAGCGGTTATATTTCAAATAAATCTTATCTAAGTTACAAAATCCCAGACGTAATCCCAGGCATTGATCAAATATAATTTACAACAATACGCCAAGACCGACATATGAAGATGTCTCCTTGAAGATCAAAGCAATATAGACATAGCTGTCTTAATATACAACGAAAACAATTTCAAAATAGAATTCCTAAATTAGATATTCGTAGCCACCTGCTCGTCTTTGAATGCTTTATTCTCCAAAATCTGCTTAAATCTGAGAACCTAAACCCTCAGTCTACTCAAATCAAATTTTGAGCTTTGGAGAGCTTAAGAAGAAACAAAAACTTTGAGTCAGACTCAAAGCCTTTTATGAATAACTTATGTTACATCTCCGTTTACTGATAAATAGTGAGACCACGCCGCTTAGCGGAACAGGTTTCCCTTCACCAATATCTCTTTTCAAAATATATATTTTGCAAATCCTTTCCTTCAACCAAACTGGTTAATCAACCAATTATAATAATATATAGCAATATCCATTATGCTAAAATAAGAAATGAATGAGACTGTCTGTCTAAAATCTGAACACTCTATCCTCAATTCTGAGCTGTCTGCTCTTTTCTGGACTATATGTTCAAAAATTTATTATAGCAATATTTTTTGTGCTAGATAATGGGTAATCTGCCCAAAACAGTTAAAAAGGATGGACCAATTGTCCTTAAAAAATTTTCAAGGTCCGTTATACTAATAAATGAACTATCTGTACATCCAGAGCTGATTGCTCTTTCTAGACTAACTGTCCCCTCAAAATGGACTGATTTTCGAATTTAAAATGAGTTGACTGCCCAAATTTTCTTTTTGGTTAACTACCCTTCAAATATCTGAGCTAACTGCTCTATAAAATATTTGAGCAACTGCTCTTTAAATTTTCCTTAAAACCTTTTTAAAATGATTTAATCCTTCAAATCATATATATATATATATATGCATATATACAAGGAAAATATATCTTTAGGTTTACCCTAAGCTATTTTTTCCATGTTACATATACTTTACTCAAAATAATGTTGATGATATTCAATAAGGATTGCCTATCCTTTATAATAAGTTAATGTCCTTTATAACTTAAAACATTTAGGCTATCTGCCTAGTTCTTATATTCGAAACCTTTGTTTAAAACCTTTAAACAACCTTTCGAAATCATAGAAGGTAAATCCTACAAAACCATTTACAAAACCCTTTGAAAGTATTAAAGGTAACTCATTCATATCCTTTACTAAACGTTTGGAAATTATTGAAGATAACTCCTTATAAACCTTCTAAAAGCTTTCCTTTTACCAGCTTTAGAAAATATGACATCCGCCATTTAAATCCTTTAAACCTTAGCCTTTAGAAAACATTGCCAAACCATATCTTTCGATCTTGTCGGAAGGTTTCTTTTTGACCTAGTCGAATGATTTCACCTTTCGACTTTGTGAAACCCTGGGGTATCTCCCCTATATAATAAACATTTTAAAGACATTGGGTTCGATCTAAAACAGGTGGAAAACCTTTCGAAACCAATCGAAGTTAACTACTTGGAAACCTTTAAAACGTTTCGACTTAAAATATTTAGATTATGAACAAGGATTAGAAAAACATTTAATTTGAAAGCAACTGCTTTGAAACTATTTTAAAACCTTTCGAAATAATTTGAAAACAATGAAGCATTGGAAACAACCCTTCGAAATCAATGGAGAGAGGCGGAAAGTTTTAGAAAATAAAAGATAACCTTTGACTACATCTGTGTTGAAGGTTAGGAAGCAGAAACTAAGCTTTAGGCCTTGTCAAAAGTTATACCTTTCGACCTTGTCGGAAGGTTCATTTAAAACCAGAAAGCAAACCAAACGAAACCTTTTTCTTTTCAACATTTTTGACAATTTCGAAAGCTCTTTGTCAGAAGTTAGCAGGCATATTTTCTTTAAACCAAAAGAAAACTTTATCTCTTTCGAAAGTTATAACCTTTCATCCCTAAACCTTTTGACTTCATCCAATCCAGATACCTTGTACATTGGTATTTGACCTAGCCGAAAGGTTTGATACCTTTTGACCTTGTCGGAAGGTCTGCAATGAAGGCGGAAGCTTTGCCGAAAAGGTTGAAATAGAAGAAAGACAATTTAATTGTATTTCAAAACAGTTCTTTTATGCCCATCCGCCTTGGTTTTCAAAATTTAATTAGTTGCTAGAATTTTATATTCATAAGTGCTACTGACTTTTCTTATTTGGGTATTTATATAATTTTGAAAAAGCCTCTTTCTCCTTTATACATAAAACATTTAAGTCCCACACCTTAAATAATTTTATATAACTATTAAAAGACCTTGAATAATCATGGAAAAATTTCAGAAAATCAAATAATATGTTCTATTTGACATATAAAATTTTCGAATCCAAACTATATTTATTTTTCTCGTAAATAATTTTATAATCAAAATTAACCTTTTCTTCCTTAGAAAATTCTAACTATTCCACAAAAATTCAAGAAATTCTGAAAATCAAAAACCATCTTTAAAATAACTTTTAGATCATCACAAAAATTTGCAAGGCTAACGGGTGTGATTTAATAGGGTTTTATCTCAAAACATATCATAAATCTATTTGAATATATATAAATCATCAACGTGTATGTATAATCTTTTTATCATTCAAACATATGGCAAATCTTTGTAAATAATTTGGAATTAACCTTCAAACCGAAACCAAAATCATTTAGAGATGCAAACATTATTCACCTTTTGCTTTAATGATTACGGAGCTTGAGATTTTAATGAGTTTGATTTGAATTTGCTTTCCTTATGCTTCCCTTTTGTTTCCACTTCTTCTTCCTTCGTCGACGGTGGCTGGCCAAGCTTTCAAATTTTTGAAATGAGAATGAATGTAAGTTTTGAAATACATGGCCTATGGGTGATATAGAGATGGCCTCTTTCTCATAATCCCCTTTCTTTAATTCATTTTTAAACCTTTTATTTAATTTATTAGTTTGAAAGGCATGGCTACCTTAATTAAATCAAATCTCAATTTCTTTATCATCACATTATTTTATTTAGTTTATCTAATTAAATGTCCTAACTAATGTTATCAAAAATCTGGGATGTTATAGACTTACCTCCTTAAAGAATTTCGACCTCAAAATTACAATAAAGTTCAAAACAAACAAGAAGGTAAAACATACCATCAAACAAGTCAGGATAAGTATCTCTAATCCTGCTTTCACCCTCCCAAGCATAGTCTTTGTCATCGTCACTACCCTGGACTTTGACTAATCTGACCGCATTGGTTCTAAGCCTTTTCTCATCTCTCTTAACAATGCAAACTGGCTTCCTCGCTATGGTCAAGTCCGGTTCTACCACTAAATCATCTAACACTGCCAGGGCAATAGCAGTCTCCGGGTCTCTAACACACTTTATGAGATGAGAAATATGAAAAAATCCATAGACACTTGCCAAACTGCTCGGTATGTCAAGTCTGTACGCGAGCTTCCCCATCCACTCAAGAATAGGAAAAGGTCCGATAAACCTAGGGGATGAATTCTCTGACTTCCCAAATCTAAGCACAGCCTTCATCTGTGATGCTTTGACGAAAACCTAGTCCCCGACCGAGAACACAAAATCTTTTCGTCTTTTATCCGCCTAACTTTTCTGCCTAAACCGAGCCTCTTCATCCTATCTCGAATGACCTCAATCTTTTCTGTAGCTTCTCTAACCAAATTTGAACCAAGAATTAACCTATCATGATCTCCAACCAATAAACAGGAGATGTGCATGGCCTTCCATATAAAGCTTTAAATGGAGCCATCCCAATGCTAGTCTGATAACTGTTGTTATACGAAAACTTGATTAGATGTAGACGGTCCCCCCATGATCCCCCAAAATCCATAACACAAGCCCTTAACAGATCTTCGAAGATCTTGTTAGCTCTTTTCGTTTGCCCATCTATCTGCGGATGGTAAGCGGTACTCTTCATAAGCTTGGTTCCCAAAACTTCCTGTTGACTTTTCCAAAACTTGCTAGTGAACAAGGAATCTCTATTACTAATAATGCTGCTAGGAACTCCATGCAGTCTAACCACATTTTTCATGAACAACCTTGTTTAAAAAATGTCATCTTGGTTGACTTAACTGGAATGAAATGGGCACTCTTGGTCAATCGGTTCATCGTAACCCATATACTTTCGTTTCCCTTGTTCGACCTGGCAACCCGTCTATGAAGTCCATAGAAATAGAATCCCACATCCACATTGGAATATCTAACAGTTGAAGTAAACCACTCGTTTTTGGCGTACGGCCTTTGCCTGCTAGTAATTCAAGCACTGCCTTATACACAAACCAATATCCTGCTTCATTCCTTTCGAGGAGAAACTCCTCTTCATATCTTGATACATCTTGGTACCTCTGAGACGTATAGTGAGCTTCGAACGATGGCATTCATCTTAGACCTCCTTTCTTATGTTTCCTACACTTGGAACATATAATCTTTATTTTTAAACCCTTCATTTAATTTATTATTTAGAAAGGCATGACCACCTTAATTAAATCAAATCTTAATCCCATTATCAACACATTATTTTATTTAGTTTATCTAACTAAATCTCCTAAATATTGTTATTAAAAATCTGGGGTGTTACATCGATTCAGGGCCATTCCTATTTTCATTTGATGCGGAAGGTGGCTGCTCTTGTTCCACCATCATTGTCCGTGCTCTCATGTACTGCGTCAGTCTGTCGTTCCTGACATGCTCCTCTACCACATCCTTCACGTGTCTACAGTCATTTCTATCATGCCCATCCAACTCATGGAATACGTAATGTCTTCTTGATTTCCTTTCGTTATCTATAGGCTTTCTCCTCATTGGCCTCCCTTACGGGATTTCCCCTAGTATCCATATATATCCATTCCAATGTTTCAATCAATTTTGTGTAAGAGGTGAATCACGATTCTCTCCTTGGTTGCTTAATCTGTCAGAGCTATCATTAGCCTTTCACTTTCCTTTATCTGTCTTGGACGCTTCTCTAGATAATACTTCATCCCGAATGGTGTTTACTTCTTGCTTGTTGGCTGATGCTTCCTCTTGCCGTAAGAACATTTTTACTTCATGGTAAAATTCTCCGAGATCCATCAGTGTATACTATGCTAGTGAATCCTTGAATTCTATGTTGTCAGCAATTCCAGATACTGCCGCCATTGAAACCATAGATGGATCTGGTCGATCCACCAATGCTACTACAACATATAATCGTGTTAGAAAAATCCCTAGGGATGCTCCGGCCCTTTGCTTTTGTGTTGCCAGAGTCATCACATTTTTGAGTCTTGAGATGTGATACTTAAACTGTCTCATGACCCTTTCAACTAATTCTTCCAAAGTTCTAATTGATCCATTTTCAAGCTGCCTGAACCAAAGCGCAACCAATCCATGAAATAAAGTGGGAAACACCTTGCCATGACTTCTTCTGATGCCCCCAGCATCTCCATATGCCGGATATACCTCATCCTATGCATAGTTGGGTATGAATTTCCGTTATATACCTCCATTGTTGGCAGTTTGAATTCTGGTGTATTCCTTGCATTCCTAATATTCGAGGTGAATTGACTTCGATTGACATCTTCCAAGCTCCTATTAGGCATCCTGTCTCTCATCATCCGTCGTATCTTCTCAGCCATCCTTTCATTTTCATCTATGGGTAATCTCCTATTGTCATTTGCAAACTACACCCGAGTCCACAGGGGAATTCCATAACATACTACTCGTGACACACATCCGTAGTCCAATCAGTACCAAACTATGCAGCACTATTCGTCACCCCCAGGGATCGATCCATCATGACCGGGGGCATGCCTCTAAGTCTCGATCGATCAGTGCCAATCGTTCTAGAACGATCGATGCCGATCGTTATGTATCCGCTAGGGACTTCCCTCGGTTGTACTACTCCATCCTACTGTCTGTTAGCTTCGTTTCCTCAGCCCTGATTTTTATTTTACTCAGCTCATGCGGCTCCAACTTCATGATTCATATTACCATCAACTTAAGCTACTCTAGTCACTTAGTTTTGCGCTGCAGCTTGTCCAATCCGTCGAAATAGATTTTGCATCATCTCTTCCTATCTCTTTAGCATCCTTTCCTGCATTACATCACTCATCGTTTCCTTCTCGTCTCTGGTAATGGAGATTGAGGTTTGATTAGCTACCAAGGAAGCCTCTTGACTCCTTTCATGATGGATCATATCTGCTATCTATATTCTTATTATTGGTTTCGCCATTACTCTAATTCCAAGTTCTCTAGTTAATTTCCAAACTAAACTCCAAATCTACGAGGGCTAGCTCTCTTAGTGATAGTACCAGAATGTTTGCGTCAAAAATAGGCATAAAGACCCTATTGTTTGCGCCAAAAATGGGCACAAACACCCTGTTATAAGTGAAAGCGCCAATATCCAATATTTAGGTCCAAATAGAGAAGTATAGATTCACTCCAATAATCTTTTATTTATGCTGTAAGATTACAAGTACAGTTGTTTTTACCTTAGAAAATTAATGGAGTAAGAGATGAGAAGTAATGAAGGAGAACCAAAAGAAGATCCAATTGGAAGAAGAAGAAGATCCTTTTTAATAAGCCAAGTGTGCTTTATTTATAGGTGAAAATGTACATGGATCAGGCTGAAATTTCGCCAGAAGAACCTCCAGAGTTGTATGACCTGATCCACTAATTTTCAAATCGATCGGACACCATTGATATGATTGGTGCTGATGGTCCATATTAGCTCCAATGGGGGTGTGATCATTTTTATGAGTCCTCCATGATGTTAGCTAGTTGCTCTTAATATTTCGTGTAATTCCGACGTACCATTTGTGAGATGTCGCGTTTTCCGTGGAGTCAAGTAGAAAAATAAAAATATGGAAGATTGTTTCATATTTACTCCTTTTGGAGTGCGATCGTTTTGGTGGGTGCACCATGATATTCCCAAAGTTTCAAGCGTAATGGATTTGTAGATTTTGAGTTATTGATCGATTATTATTGGTTTGAATTGTTTTATAAATCGATCCATATGGATCATGATCAATCGATCCAACTTCATCATGGCACCCAACCATCGATGGTGTGGGTCCCTTATGGTATAGTGTAGTTGTCATTCAAATTTCATGTCGATTACCATTATAGATTTTGAGTTATAAATCAAACAGCGTCAAAAATCATCAAAACAGTCATCGAAAAACCCACTTGCGGTTGACCCGAAGCGAGACCCAAAGTAATCACCTTTCTGACTGAAGTAGTGCTGAATATTTTGGTCCAGGTTAGACTCGGGTAAAATCCAATTCTTCTCCAAGAAAACGCGATTCTGACTCCAAACATGAAAAACGATTGGTGCCGATGGGTTTTCTCCAAGCAAAAATGCATCCAAGCCAAAGCACGATCCAACACTTTAAATTTCTGTGACTCCAGCGAACCATGTGCCTACTCTAATCAAATAGCAAAGTTTCCTAGATCCGACTCAAAGAAAATCACCATTGAACCGTCGGTACCCATCCATCTTCTTTTGGCTATAACTCGAGCATACAAACTCAAATCGACTTGAAATTTGAAATGTTGTCTTATGTGGCCTTCCTCGTTACTCCATATTTATCACACCTTGATTAGGTCAGAAATTAGAGATCCGATCTGATCCATTGCCCAAGTGAAGTGCCAATTCTTTACTTAGCTATTTTTTGAGTGTTGTCCATCGGAATTCATGCAACTATCGTCCATAGTTGCAACTGTAATCGATTTCTAATCCAACCATTTTAGCCAAATCTTTGGTATCCTGGCTTGACAAAAGGCAGGATAATAGGTTGTGTAAAAGGTAAGGCCCAAATCCAAATATATCATTCATGATATTTGTGGCTAGAGAATTCTTGTTCCAGAGTTGTCTTCATTTTTCTTTTTGAAACAAGTTATCTTCATTTCAGGAAGAGAAATTCATGTTTCTTTCTCTATCTTCATTTTCTACTTTTGTTTTCAACAAGCTAAGAATTTAAAATAAACCCTTACCTTCAATCTAAAGTAAAAATAAATTCTAATTTTTTTCTAAATTCAAGTGTATATCATACTCACCACCGTGATACACCATACACTATGAAGAAGTTTGTATTTTTCAAAGTTTTGGAGTATGAAGATTTTAAAGAAAGAGGCAATGAGTGGGTATAAAGCAAATTGTATTAGTTATAGCCACAGTGAGCGTTTCTTCACTCACAACTATGTTTATATTCTTTGATTTTATTTTATGTATGTTGATGTGTATGGGTTTCATGTTTGCCCTCCTCTCATGGAATTATGATGGTTTTCCTTGATTGAATTGGGATAACATTGAAGTATATTGGAATTTGAATTGATTGTATATGCGCATTTTCCAAATTTTCATAAATTCATCTGTCTGGGAGAAGATTTCAATCGATTGAACTTTTGTCAATCACATTGCTAAGAAGAAAACCCACAAATCAGAAGACTGAAGTAGTAGCTCAATCGACTAGCTCAGTGGATTGAAACTGGTTTCAGTCAACTGAACCTGGGGATTTTTGATTTCTTGAAATAATTTTATTATTTTCTTGTATTTTAATTTCTATTTATATTAGATTTAAAAGCATGATTATGGATGTTAATTTAATATTGTATATTGTATTTAGAATTCGCTAAAAGATATTTATAATGATTGGAAATAAATTTATTATAATGTATCATTTATTTTAGATATTTATTTTACTTAATATATATTTGTTTGAAATTTGGTTATATTTATGTTTAAATTATCAGATGACTTTCAAATGTTATTAAATGGTTTTACAATATATCAATTAATTATTTTTAAATATCTATATAGAACGATTTAAAATATATTATTGGATTGCAATTCAAAAGAAGTACTTTAAAGGTAATTTGATTTATTTTAAAGTAATATTTGATTATTAATAATTTGGAAATGACTTGTATAACTATATGTAACTTATAAGTGATTTGGAAGTTTGGATATATATAGATTTTGAAATTGATGTTGGTATTCAAATCCAATTTGTGATTATATAAATTAATCTATGGGATTATACAATAATTAAGAGTATAATGTATTTATTTTACACATACGATTTAATATTATTTCCCATCATTTTTATGGTTTATTATTTCTTCTACCATATTGATTTGTTGTTAGGAATGATTCACCACTAGATATTGATTTGATTGTACCCTTTGGTGTGATTTTATACGGTGATGACATCCTTTTGCAAGATTTTACGATATTCTATTCAATGTAACAGAGAATCTAAATAAATGGATTAGTATGCCATTTCGATGGGGCATACGATAATACTTTTATGATTAATTTTTGGACTTTTATATAGAGTATTGAAGGATCGAGTGTGATGTGTAAGCATTGAATAAATAGACTAGTAACACGCGATGGCATGGGGCACTGTTGTGTTATTTATTTGGTTATTCTTTGCTCGTGGATGACACTTATACAGAGGTATATTATGTGTGACTCGCTGCAGTAACATATGTGTAGGCTGCTTGTTAGCCGTAGATTATATGCATATACCATGTGTCTGTACCTTTTTGTCCAACTCTCTTTTTATTTCGGGAGTGAACCAGATTGACTTGTATCCACCTTAACGACTTGATCGTGGTGGTCGGACCCTGGATCCATGACACCCTTGTACTATTTATTTATGAGCAGCTGTGGAGTGTTTTCCCTTGTGTCACATAGGCCAACGGTCAGTTACTATAGGGGCACATGTCATGTCATGACGGAAGAGGCTATGCATAGTCAAGCCATTGTTGGATCGTTGTCATAATATTGAAGGGTGAGGTAAAAGTAATCGATGGCTATAGGCGTTATATTAGATGGACACACGTGTGGCTCCTGGAGCGAGCGGACAAGCTCTCAGTCCCCCTTCTGGTTTCGGTGTGAGTATGTGTCTTGTACATGGGCGTATACTATGATGAGATGTGATTATACCTATGATAGTGTCTAGAGTATGGTCAACCCTATATCCTTTTCAAATAGATGCCTTATTCTTTTCAAGCAGACGACCTATTCTTTTCAGCTAGATGGCCTACTTATTGTTAATTATACTTTGGCATTGTTATGAGCTAGCCCAATTCTTTCTTATTGATTTTTATGATTTGATGATGATATTTTATATTGTGAGGTTAACAGGCTTATTTAGGCATCCTTGCCTAAATTTACTTGAGGATATCTCATTATTGATGATTTTTGAATAGTAATGATGATTTTTGAATATGGAATGTTCACTCATTTGATATTGATTTCGAGATTTATTGATTGGTGTGACTTTACATGGGTGATAACGCATTTCTGTAAGGGTTTGTTGTGGGTATTGTTTTGAGACATTTTGAGACTATTAGACCATCCATATTATAATTTTCATATTACCTCGGTTTTCTATTTAACATCTATCATTGTAGACATAGTATAACTCATGTATTATAATAATACTCAGGTCAGTTCGAGACATTTCAGGTTCAGGGATAAGATAACCATTTTATGGATGTTGGGCATAAATGGAAGATAGGATATCATTACATATATAGTCACTGTATTGTATTGAGTTGTATTTAGATTCATTTATTGGATGTTTTGATGGTAGAGTATATTTGATGCATATATACTTTACTATTATATATAATCGCTATGTTTTTTACACTGTGTTCACTCTGTATTTACTATATATTGTGTATTGTTCTATCCCGGAGGCACATGTGTCTGTTTCTTTGTACCGAGATCGTGTACTTCCATGGTGAGTTTTATATGATATGAGATATGTATCGGTGTTAGTCCAAGAGAATATTCACGGACCCCATACCGCCTCATTCTCCATATTACTCGACAGTAGTACTTTTTGATACTCTTGGGTTGTATGGGTATATAGGCAGGGGTTAAAATTATTGGTACCAGAGCAGGTTCAGTACAATACACCATATATACAAGACATAGTCATTGTCCTAGATGAGACTTATGGTCCTTGTCCTAGGATGTGTTAAGATAGTAAGTCTATAATAGGTGCGCATACATAAATATTTTACAGTGATTACTGAAGCGGTGGCGCCCTATACAAAGCTTTTACCACTCCAGCAAACACTCACTTAACGGTTTCCTCACCACTAGTAAGTGCCACACTAGAAAGAAGTAAAAATATTTGCCTCATCTCATCGGTAAACACGATCCGAAGGTCAAAACATTCAAACGGACAAGTCAGGAATTATACGAAAAGGTAAACGCATGTGTCCCACATCACGTGCTCTACTGAATCATTCAATTCTCCTTCTCATTCGCTCGAATAGTGAAAAAACATGTATATTTTTATAGAAAATAATTTATTATAGAAAGCAAGCTTTCAAAAGTTATTTTCCAAACCCATGTGCACTTACCGAATCATTTAATTCTCTTTCTCATTCGCTCAAACAGTGCAAAAATGTGTATTTTTAGATAGAAAGTAATTTATTATAGAAAACAAGCTTTTAAAACCATTTTCTATACCGTTTTCGAAAAGCTTTTTTAGCTTTCAAAATAAATATTTTACAACATTTATAGTTATTTTAAAGCTAATAAAATTATATATTCTCTATAATAAGAGAATTTCAAAAGTTATTTTCCAAACGATTTTGAAAATATTTTTAAAAGCTTGTTTTCTATTATAAATTATTTTCGATATAAACATATATGTTTTGCACTATTCGAGTGAATAAGGAGAATTAAACGATTTGGTAATCATCTAAGGACGTATTTATATTTTGTATATAAGTGTAATACTTTGCTATTAACTATTAGGTATTAAATATAAAATGATTAACCTCCGGTAGCTTAGTACAAATTATTATGTCCCGATCCGTTAGTGATTAGAGCACATAGTAGAAATGTATGGATTACTTTCCATTAAGCATGTTGATGTTCATTTATATTTAAATTTGATTGAATAATGACTGTTTTTATTAATTTGTAATTATTGATACTAAGATTTTACGGTGCTTTTAGTGGTCAATTTAGTGCTAGGAATTTTTTAATTTTTTTATAACTTGTTATTTATATATATACATCATTAAAAATATTTAATAAAGTAGTTTTAAAATTTATTGCTTGCTTGATATTCTTTGAATTATTGGAAATGATTATTATTGAAAAAGAGTTTTTGCAAATACTTAAATGAAAGCAAGTATGGTTTAATTTATAGATATAAAGAGCAAGAAAATGTTTTATGAAAGTAAGAAATGTTTTCATCCTTTGATAGAATATATGCTTATATAGGTATACTTCCCAATGGTTATATGCAGACGGAGCTTCCAACGAACACAGCTCTAGGGCAAGAATGGCTTCATAACTCCAGAAGGACAGATGATTTGCTACCCATTGAAGCTAGAGTTCCCCATAATGAACAATGAGGGTGAGTTTGAAGCATATATATTGCGGCTCAAGATAACAAAACAACCGAGGCGAGGTCATTGCATGTATGCAGTGACTCATAGCTGATGGTTTCTAAGTAAAAAAGGAATTCCAAGCTATAGAAGCAAGACTCGCCCTTCTCGGTGAAGACATTGGAATTGTTGGACGATATAGAATATTACACATTACGCACATTCCTATGGAGGAGAATAAAAAAGCTGATTCATTGGCTAAATTGGCCAGCTCTGAGGATGCACAGTTAATAGGATTAGTGCCAACGGAGGTTTTATTAGCTCATAACATCAACTACATGAACGTCGATTGGAGTTTGGGGACCAAGGTGGAGAAGGACTCTTGGATGACTTCTATTAAGAGTTATCCAGTGAAGTGAACTCTCTTGTAAGGAAGAAACAAATGATGGAAACTCATTTGTAGAGTACCGCGATTCATAATGCAAGGAAGAGTGTTGTACGTGAGAGGTTTTCCAATCACCCTGCTTCGATGTGTAACCGAGGATGAAGCTAGCAAAATCCTCATGGAGATACATGAGGGTAGCAGTAGTTATCGTATCGGGGGGCAAACTTAGTGATGAAAATACTTCGTTATGGATACTTCAGGCGAACGATAAACCGTGATGCTGTAAGTTACTCAAGATGGTATGATAGGTGCCAGTTGCAATGATTTTGAAATCCCCATCCATAGAGCATACACAAATGGTTAACGCGTGGACATTTGCAGTCTGGCAAATTGATATAGCCGCTGTGTTGCCGATATTGAAAGGAGAAGCTAAATGTGTTATTGTTACAGTGGATTACTTCACCGAGTGGGCTAAAGTGGATCGCTTGCAATGATCATAATAAGAAAAATAATTAGTTTGTTGATAAAGAATATTATATGTAGGTTTAGAGTTCCTTAAAAGATTATTACCAAAACCGGAACTCAATTCGAGAGCATCGAGTTCAAGGATTTCTATAACCGGTATGGAATTGAGAAATCTTTTCGAATTTAGCATAGCTGTCCAAGAATTGACATGTGGAGGCGGTGAATAAAATCATCAAGTCAATCTTGAAGAAACGATTAGGGCAGCATGGTCGTTGAGCTTCCACTTGCACCGTGGACTTATAGGATGACCCATAAGTTCATGATTGGGCATACTCCATTCGCCTTGGCTTATGGGGCCGAGGCCATGATTCCGATAGAACTGGATGTCGCTTCTCACCAGAAAAAGCACTATCACCCCCTAATGTGAATGAGGAACTCTTTCTTGAGTACCTTGAACTGGTTGACAAAAAGTGAGAAGAGGTTGAATTGAAGGTAGTGGCTCATTGGAAAAGAATAGCATGAAACTTTAACACCAAGGTCTGGACCCAAACCTTCAAAGTGGGGAAATCATTTTGAAATCGGTCATTCCTGGTATAGGGGCACTAGATATGAATTAGTCATGATTGAAAAATATCTTAGAGATGGAAATTTCAAACTAGTTGATTGGATTTCAATCCCACGGTTGTGGATAGATTTGGTTCTTTACTTTAGAAAATAAACCATCCTGATTGATGAGATAAAGTGTAATAAGACAATATTTTTCATTTTTTCGTATATAAATAATGTTGGTTTTTGAACTAATGGAACCGTGTTCTATACAGTCAGACTTTGTGCCATGCGATTAGTGTTAAAAACAGATAGTCTATCTTGTGAAAACCCGATATCTAGGTATCGAAAGATAGGTACCATTGGACTCTGTCGATCCATGATCGGAATGAAGGAGTATAATCATATTTGGGACGGTCAAATGATTCGCTTTACATGCATAATCTTCGACTAATACCCAGAGACAGGTAAGGTCAAAGACCGATGCCTAGAGATCGGCACGTAGAACATTAGAGCCTAGAGATAGGAACTGGTATATAACCGAATCTTTTATAGGAACAACTACAATTGCAGCCTGGTGACACATTCCTAGTCGAGGATAAGTGAGGACAGTCGTTGACTACACCGATCGAAGCCCAAAGACAAGAAAGATCAACAATAGACATCCTGAGGTTGACGTATAAACTACTATTTCCTAAAGATTGGAAATGATAAGTAGCTTAATGCTTCCGCACACTAACTTTATTGTGGTCGGATGGAACTCGACCATGATTAAACAAAACCAGTCACGAAGTTGACCATGTAAATAGCAATCTTTATTTTTTCGAAAGTGGAATGTTTTGGAAATGGTAAAGAAACTATAAAATGGAGTGTGTGTATGTGTGTATAAGCAACTGTAGAAATTTACGTAGTGTAATGAGCTATAGCAAGTAATGGCATTGCACAGATGTAGACATGTATAATATAAGTAAATCACATTACATGTAGTTATAATTTATATGCAGCCAATTGTATATAGGCAAGTAGATAAAAGTGCAAGAATGTAAATACGATAAAGTTCTACAAAACAACAATCTTTGTTTATAGCCACTTTTTATAAAAATCTAGCGGGGGTCGGTCCGGCACAGACTAGACTAATACGCAAAAAAAAGAAAAAAAGTGCATCAAAAGAAGACCAAGGAAACCATGTTCAGTGGAATAAAGCGAAGCATCTTCATGGTCTTTTATACCCACCTTGCTTTAGGATGTTCCCTCCTTGGAAGTGTTCCCCTCTAAATGTGTGGTCTTCCCTTCGGTTGTGATGATAATAGGATCCTTGCTTTTGTGATTGGGAGCGTCGGAGCACTTCGAGGATTCACCAACATCACTACTTTTCAAAGGCTTGATTTTGATTAGCATAATTTTATGAGTAAGGATTATTTTTGCCAAGCTAGAATCTCAGTTCTTGGCTCCTTTTTAATCTTAACCTTACTAAGGTTGATCTTCAACCTCTCCGTCATCGAAGTCCGATCAGTTGGGCCCGTAGTGCTGGTGATAGTAACCTATTCCTTTTGGGATTTAAAGGTGCCTTCCATTCCTTACAAAGCAACTATTTTCTATGAATTAGTCCCAAGTACGGAATTGGAAAGAGGAACTGGAGCGATTAGTCCCAAGACAACAGAGGTCGACGAAGTGAAAATGGCGCTTGGGATCAAACCTTCAGTAGCTGGCTGTGGAGAAAGTAGATTTGGATAACCTGTAAGTTCGCAAAAAGTGAAATAGAGGTTAGTGGAGATCTTTGATGAGAACCGAAGCTTCTCAAATACCGAGGAGATGTGGAAAATACCTTTAGGTTGGAGTTTCTTTGGTAGGAGATTTTGCGATCTCACCTTCTTCTATTGAGGACCGCATTGGCTGTGTGATGAAATGTCGAATATAATGCTCGATTGAGGATGTAGCAACGCAAGTAGGATTTATAATAAGGGTGGCCTCAGAGCTAGCTCCCGTAGAAATTGGAGTCTGGTCCCAGGCTCTTTTAATTGAGGAGTTGAAAATTCTGGTCGATCTGATGCAATGGGATGGCATGAACCTCAATGAGGGACTTGCCTATAGCCGAGTCATGCTCAACCAGAATAGGTTTTCCCTCTTTTGGGGCCATGATGTCACATGCATCTAAAAATTTGGCTTTCAATTAATCTTCCACCGGACACAGTCGAACGACGCTTAACTTATTCCCAACCATCCACCAAAGGGGTAACTTTTTCCAAACCAATTTCAGTTCTTATCTTTAATAAATTTTGCAAAGAACTATTAAAGAGTTGTGTTCATTTCCTCTTCCTTCTTCGTCGCTTGATCTTTGAGTTTATTTAATTCGATTAAAGTCCTATGAAGGTCAACTGCAGCTTCAATTTTTGCAACGGTTTCGGATTTAGACTGGCCTGGAGTTGCTCAACTTTAGCTTGGAGCATCTAATTCAGTATCCTTAGCCTGAAGTGTTATGTCCTTGGCCTAAAGCACTATATATTTCTCTTAAATTGCCTTGTCCTTGGCCTTGACCTGAACCGTGAGCCCGTCATTCTCTTGATGGGCCTTTTTAAGTCGGTCATTCACGACTATAAGGACCTGAATATGAGCTTTGAACATCTCGTAGACTAAACACTTAAAGCCCTTGGCCAATTTCTGAGCTTCATCTCTTTGCTCCGTAAGTTCGGTTATCTCAGCTTCATAGCCTACTACTGCTCTTTTATGAGTCTTCCTCTCCGATTTAAATGACTGGATAAGCGTTTGATGATTCTATTGACATTGAAAAGGAAAAAAGCAAGCTTCCTTCATTTATAGAGCTTATCGATAGGCTTGTTTACCCCCTTAAACCTACAGTTGGCCTCCTCTCAAGGGATATCTCTTATTTTATGGTTGAACTTTATCCCTGTCAGATAAACGGTAGGAAACATGACTTGTATTTTAATAATCATGGCCGTGGATGAGCCTTAAGAGGGTGTTGGCGATGGAACATGATGAGTTGAAACCTCCTTGGATTTTTGCGAGGTCGATATAACAGTGACTGGAGGTCATGTCTCCAAAAGATAAGAAGGTTGATGTAGGAGCACGATTGGGAAGAGCTAGATGTAGGCCTTTGATTGTCATGTGAGTCGTAGAGTCTCTTCCCTTGATCATGATGTTCCCTCTCCTCAACTTGCGTTTATTTCTTTCTTTATCCTCAAGGTACTCCTTCTCTTTTCTTTGTTGTCTTTCCTCTTCAATTTCTCGGTGAAAATTAGAGCCGTGGGGTTAAGATTCTATGGGTGATTCCTCGGTGCTTGCCGATGCTTGAGTGGAGGTAGTGAACTCCTCGGAGTATTCTTTGTGAATGTCATCAATCTAGATGTCAAAATCACATAATGAGCCAAAGATGTTTTTGAGGAACCCAAATGAGGAGTCACCTCAATAATTAGCTTCAGATTAGGAGCTTATTGAGGGGATTTAACAACTAATCTCTTTAGGCGTGACGAAGTAAGAATTTCTATGCCCTCAGGGGAGGTCGCACTATGTGACTCGACTATATCAAAATCTTTGTCATAATCATCATCTTCACTTTCTTCTTCATCTTCTTCTTCTCCCTCTTCTTCTACTTTATCCATTCTCCTCCGTTCATCCACTTTCTCCTCATGTTCTTCCTCGATGACGTTTTTTTTCCATCGCTCTACATTGGCCCTTTTTAATGTTTTTTTTGCCCTTAGGAATGTCATCACCTTTTGGTTATCATTGCCAAAGTAGCTAGTTGGGGCAGAGGTTGAAGCGGTAGTCGTTGCTCTTTTTGGTGGAGTCTTGACAGGAATGGTGAAGCGCTCAAGATACAGAAGGCTACACTGGCAGAGCCTCTAATTCATAAGGAGGTAGAGCATGGTACGATGTTCGATGTCTGCATTCTTTAGCGCTCCCAAGGTTTGGGAATGTACGTCGGTAGCATCTAGCTTGGGAAGATCCATTGAGAGAATGGAAGAGAAATTAAACACTTTTGTAGAAAGACTCAAAGTTCAAATAGGGATGTTAATAAAGAACCATTACGTCCAAACAACAAAAGCTGGTTGAAGATGAAGGGGAAACGAACACAAATGTACTCGTTTTAAAGTAGATGCGCTTGTTAGGGAGTGCATCGATAATTTTACTATAGCACCAGGCTTCGATGATTAGAAGAGAAGGTGAATCAACTCTCTCCTTGAAGTTTAAAAGGAGCTTCAATCTAAAAACGTTGATTGTCATTGAAATTGCATCATAAATAAGATGTACGTAGAACTGAGGAGTGTATATCCATTTAGATGAACTTAGTTAGAGCCTGCCTAATTTCATGAAGGATGTATCTAAGAAATTCGTTAAAATATGGAACGGCTTCTCCCAAGCACACGTAGTTGCTGTAGGTGGTGCACCGCTAAGGAGGATTGTGAGTGTGTTAATCAAAAATTGGAAGCCGTACGTCATTTTCAAAATTTTATGATGGACGCAAATTATCCAAAGTTGTTTTAAAGTTAGTATAGGTGGTGTTTGGTCTAGAGGGTCATCCAAAACCCTCAGTCCAGGTTGTTCATTTAGTGGAGGAGGTTGGTTTCGAAGAGGCATCATTAGAACTAGTTTTCCCTAAAGTTCAGCTGTAATTGAACGTTTGGCTCTAGAGGAAGTAGACGTGAAGCCTGAGTGGATGAGGAGCCAGCTTCAGGAGCAGTTGAAATTTCAGAAGTAATTTTGAAGCATGGCAATTAACGAGTAATTGTGGACTGGAAAGCTTGACGGTGAACATGGTCGTGTATGTTTTATTTTGAAACTTCACTTCAATAAAAATGTAACAACCCATACCCAAATGGCCTAAATTTCGACCAAATCAAAACCCAAAACCATTAGTGCATGGATTGTTGGTTTTGTTAACCTGTAACAAACAAAAGTATATCAGTGTGCGATCAATATAAACTCAAAGAGAAATTGAAAAATATAACAAAACATACGTATTGACTATGGATACTGCCTTAGAATATCATTTCTTGGATATTTGATTGCATTAGCAGTGTAGAGCATGAATTAAATGACTTCGCCATCTACTGCTCTCATCATGCTACAGTATCCAATCCTTCTAAATCTATCTTGTGGGTTATTATGAGGAGAGCGTCCTAACAACGTTCTTTTGGTGATTGAAAAATTACATACTTTACCTATCTCATTAATATTTGCCGACTGATTTCCATTTAAATATTGTGTCTATTACTTACAGCTAATCCGTTAATTCTTATGTGTGCGTGCGATATGCCTAACATAACCTTCTTTAAGGTATCATTGTATGTGTGTGCGTATTCATATTTGTCTAAACATTTCACTCCCTAAATCCCTACCACTTAATACATCTTAAATAGGGAGGAGGCAGACACATCGGCCATTTACTACCTTAAGTTCCTAAAGCAAACCCTTCGTAATCTCAACATAAATCAATCAGTTCTAGCTGCAAAGACCAATGACCATATGCACGCCTTTGTGATATAACATGTAATTTAATTGTCATACTACTAACGCAACTAAGACTCATCTAAGGGCTAACTAGCCCACCTTCACTAACATAGTTTTCGTCCGATCATCTACATTGAGGTCTCCTCCTCTCCCATACGGATCCTACACTAGTAGGAAGCGAAATATGTCAGAGCACAACTTGGGTTTTTGCTACCGCTCGCTCGAAATCATTGGGCATCAAAGCCCATATGCCAGGCCTACTATTAAATACCGATACCATCCAACTCTCCATAGCTGACATCCCATTTAGACAAACCTAAGTAAGTTAAGGAAAATGCTCCTTTTGGTTACTTACTGCCTCTTATTGGATATGAAGAATACCCTATTTTCCAAATGATACCGGGTCATTTAATGCTTCAAATTCGAGGCAAACCCTTGGTATACTTTCTCGTACCTATCTGAAACACATATCCCTTCCCCACATGTCCTATGGTTGAAGATGTTCGACATCAGCAGTAAGCATACACAACTGTTAGCGGCCTCTAGGTGAAGAGCAGGCTTCTGTTGTGTAACTCTGTTGACCTCACATCCTAACCCACTAAACCAAACCAACCACCTAAAGCCTAAGTGTTGGGCTAGGCCCATTAATTCATATTTGTCCTAGATGTATAATTCAAGCTATATAATTTCCTACTATGAAAATTATATTGCTTCCTACGTATAATTAATAGTATCAATACTTACTTATTCGCTACGTTATTATTCCTAATTTATATGCGTAGGCTTTGGTTGTCGTGTAATGTTTAATAAATGTCTATTACCCGTAATAATCAGGCATTAATGCTAAAATTTGACAATCTTTGATTAATCCTCATTTAATTCCTTTAACTTATCTACCCATTTCAAAATCTACCTACTATAACTACTCATTCCCATAGTTGTCATATTAATTATTTTTAATGGCATTTCTTTACTAGTTTCAAAATCAACTTATTATGCCTATTCATTGTCTCATAAATGTCATATTAATTTCCCTAATTAGTCCCTATTTAATTCTCTTTTAACTCTCTATTAATTACAAATTTTTGGCTTGTTAAATTTATAATTAATGTCCATGAATCCTAGTCCGTTAGTTGTTACATTATTAGTAACTAATACATGTATAGTCGTAGATTACGCTATTTATATATTCCTATTTTTGAATGTTAAATGTGGTTTTACGTTTATGTGTGTATGTGTGTGTCTATATATGTATAATAATTAATTTCTAACTAGAACAACCCTTTCCATATTTTAAATTAGCAGGGCCATCCTTCTAAAAAACATCACCATTATAATTTCCGATAAATTAACCAAAGGTGAGGTCTTTGCTTCGTTTGAAATTACAATAAATTGTTTATTTTCTTTTATTGAAATAGATAGTATAAACTATGGAAAATAATATCCATATCTTGCACATCTCTTTTCCTTTTTAGTAGTTTAAATCGTTGGGTGAGCTGGGGTAGGCTTAAAGGAGAGGTTAGTAGTCCTTGTTAATTCAAATGACATGCTTTTATGCATATTTTAGAATTGGATAACTTATGGAAATTACATGAAACCTACTCTAAATAAGTCAAAACATAAAAAATCACATTTCAAGGGCAACCTAATTTACAACGCAATTATGGATCTAGAATAAATTCACAACTTTACTAACCTTTTACAAAGGAATATCTGCGACCGATTTCAAATTTCTTGATCGAGTTGCACATACTATTCCTATTCCAATTGCCTATTTTATTGAATGTGTACGCATTAATCCTATATGTTTATTTTAAGCCTGTAATTCATTAGGTCTTATTTAGGGATAATAATTAAATAAGAGTCCAACAATATAAATTCCAATGTTATAAATAAATTACATAATTTTCCACTCACCTTTCTAAACTTTTCAAATCTCCAGATCTGTATCCAACCCTTTACTTGACTCCCTTTCCTATTCTAATCCAAAAGAATATGTATAACAAGGTATATACATGTTATTAGAATTACCGTTCTGAGAATAGATTGGAGGTTAAGGGGAATATAGATTGAAGTTTACCTTTTTCTGTAGTATTGATTCTCTCCTTCTCTTTTATTTTCCACCCTTCTCCAATTTGTATATACATATATTGTTTTATAATTTTTAGAAATAGTGAAGAAGGAAAAATGGCAGAGCTTTACTGCTTGAATAAGAAAATATAAGAAGAGAAGAGAGGGGTTAGGCCTTTATTTATAGGCATATGAATCAATCGTAACCGTTAGATTAAATAATTAAATCTGGGTCAATAAACAAGGTTCAAACTCTAGCCGCCACTATAAAACCGATCAACCGCTCCCCAACAGGTAATCGACTACTAGAGGCTAACCA
The DNA here is from genome assembly GCA_030765085.1 of Allium cepa. Taxonomy (NCBI): domain Eukaryota; kingdom Viridiplantae; phylum Streptophyta; class Magnoliopsida; order Asparagales; family Amaryllidaceae; genus Allium; species Allium cepa. Next base: position 1,022,092,863 of record CM060931.1, on the reverse strand, counting down.
ACCCAAGGAAGGGGTCAATCGGTGGGGTCCCGCATTTATATAATTTATTTTCTTTTTCGTACTTAATTATTTTTTTCTTTCGAAACTTTAAATGTTATTAACTTTTTCATTTGTGCTCCGATCATAAAACTTCAAATATGAAAATTGCTCAAAAAATTATCGCGAATGCAATGGCATAAGTTTCATGACCAAATTCCAAAATTTGCTAAATTCTATTTTGGAGCCTTATTAATTATTATTAATTTTACGCGATGTTACAAAAAACTTATGTGGCCTACATCTAGAGTCCTACGAATGTTGGCATATGTTAACCAATTAGGTTCTGAACATCAATTGAGGTAGTGTAAAATGTTAATGTATAAGGTGTTCATCTTATTTCTAGCACACAGTGTATGGAACACTCCATGTATATTTCCCGCTCGCGTTGGCAATCTAGCTCATTCTCATGATGTAATTGGGTATCGGATCTTATCCATTATTGTGGAGTGATCGATAATGAAACAACTTTCTGAAGCGATGCAAAGCACTCTTTGCAGGAGCATAAGATTATGTAGTGACTTAGAATGCTCTAGGGTACGATTATTTGAGCGTCGAAGTGCATTCGACAAGATAAATTTGAACTAAACGTTGACTCGATCAAGCCCTGCCATTCGTAAGCTTTGTAAGTGATAGGATTTAATTCCCTTGCATGATCAAGGTTGACCATAGGAACACCCTAGGAATGGATCTAGCATGACCCATGACTAACCCAAGTGAATATCAAGCCATGATAAGCCCAAGGTTGTCTTAGAGCCAACCTTGATTTCAACCCAAGATTTTCTTTGGTGGATTCAGCTTGGAATTTGCAAGAGTGCAGGAAGTAGTTAGTTATGATTTGAAGTGATGATCTCCCCATTTGGCCGCAGTCAATGGAAACATGGATGAGGTAACCACAACGATAGCCTTGCCACTCCAACCACGTTGGTGTCGCTCGTCAAAAACCCAACTTGCTTTGGATCCGAAGATTGAAAACCCTAAGAGGGTGAGGCTAAATTTTTTGAGATGGTGATGGAGATTACCAGAAGCGATGGCGGCTGTTGAGATAAAGCAATGGTTGTGGACTTATGTACTCAAGGTGGATGACAGCAGTTAAGGGTTTGAAGTTGCGAAAGTAAAGAAGTCAAGGCTGAGTAGAAAGTGGAAAGTAAAAAAATGAGGCAAAACATTGTAAGCCACTGCTATATAGTGCTGAAGTGAAGTGATGTTGATACCGATGGATACCTCTCGATACCGACATAACTTATTAAAAAAGAGAAAGGGGAAAAGAAGGAAGTCACACTGACCAAGGCACGAAAATACTTCAAAGTGATATAGATCTAAACCTTGGTGTGGAAAGAGGTTCATTAACTGTATAAAGTGATTGGATCGATGCTCTTGGAATAAAGACAACACTTCAAACTGATTCCTGAATAGCCAAGGACTCGTCCAGACCATTATATACTGCTTGTCTTGATCAAAACAACATTATGTCTTCAATAGAAGTGTATTTTGGAGGGAAAGTATTATCCACCATTTTTACCAAGTAGCGTTTAGGTGAATCTGGATGTTGGGATGAAACCGAAATGGTTCAAGAAATAGGGACAATCTTCAAATGGCCTTGGAAAGGAAACTCCAAAAGTCTAAAGTCCTAAAGTGATAGAGTAAATCTTTTGGTACCAAGTGGCCGTGAATGGACCCGGTACCAACCGGTTTATCCAATGTTGTTTTTCGCGACTTGAAAAAGAATAATAATTTTTTTGTACTCATGACAAAAAAAATTATAATAAGATTAAAATTGATATTGGCTATACAATTCGCCAAGTCACTATTAAAATTCATGTATGTTACTATTTTTATTATTACTACTATACTACTTGGATCTATTATCTACTATTTGATTAGGGTGTTATGCCACTTTTCTTCCCAATAGTTGGTCTCTTTATTTTTCTTTTTATTGTTTACACGAGGGGTTAGGGAAGGGGGAGGGAGTGTATTGATAGTATAATGACTTGACCATGAACACAAAATTCAATTAAATCATAATGGTACATAGTTAGCAAGAAACTCCCACTATTTGAGTGGGATGCTATATATGTGATGAATTATAATCTCTTGTTTAAAGTAAGTAATAGGGACAAATGATAAGATGGTACATATAGAGTTGCCAGTTAAAATTGTAAGAAGCGTTTTCATTAACACTTTTCCTTGTTTTTAACCACTAGTTTTTTTGGGTATTATTTCTCTCTTACATTGCTAAAACCTAATGGTACTAAACAAGAGGCTGGGAGAGGGGTTAAATTGAAGAGACTATAAATCTCTCCTCGTTTACATATATTATTTGCATCAAATTTTGGTACAAATACCCAATTATTTTACTATATGAATTTTGGGTAAATTAAATGAAATAAAAGTAGAGTTTTTACAATAATTCTAATAATAGTTAGATGATTATAAATGAAAATGAACAATCAACAAATAAGCAAAAACACATTGGATAAAACGTTAGAAAAGCAAATGGAATCGGAAAGGAAAAGAAAAAAATTACATCGGTTTTCCATGATTTTGGCCATCGTTTACTATTATCATTATTACTTTCTTACACAATATCTCTTAATTCAAAATGTATGGAGATCCAAGATATTTTCACCGATGGAGATAACTATATTTTTATGGTGGAGAATAGAAAATCTTAAAGCTTTATCATGGTTGTTTTTGAAGAATGGCAAGTTGATTTTTTCATTCTTTGGCTTCCTATTTGTAGTTAAGATTTGGCCGAATCATTTCCTTAAACTATGGTAGGAAATTGCCAGGAAGCTTCCTTCAAGATAAATTTCCATTTTGATGAACTTTGGGTGTTATTTGAAATAGCATTGATGTGGCATTGATTTGGGTCAAGTTTGGGTGGTCAGCGTGCTTGATGGCTACTCCCAAGTTAGGCTCGAGCAAACCATCATTTCGAGTGCTCTGGGTCAAATAGGGAAGGTCTTTGAGCACTTTGGATTTGGGCTTAAACTGCTTTAGGGTGAAAGCGTATATGGATCGATAATATAACTGATAGTGCTAAATGTACTAAAGTATGCTATAATATAGTAAAGAGAAAAGTGAAAATAAATAAAGATTAGACAGGAGTTTTATACTTGTTCAAACCTCCTATTTTATATCCAGTCCAGAAGCTCCTTTTCGAAATTTCACTAACCAAAAACATCACTTATCCCGGATGAATAGTATTACAATAATTACCTAGATCTGCCAAATATAGGACTTTAAACTTTGCTTTTTGAAACTGAGATTTGACAGACAGTACGTTCCAAAAAAAGATTAGTTAAAGTTAATCTCCTTGAAGTGGTAAATGAAAGAAAAATAATTACAAAAGTGACCGAAGAATGTATTTGACATTGAATTATTTTGAATATTGATCGATTGAATGCTTAGAAAGTATTAGAGAGATAGAATTTAGATTAAGTAATCAAAATTATTGTACAAAATTCTATTTATAATTTTGAAGAGTTCTAATCAAGGAATGCATCTTTCTGAAAATGAAAAACTTCTTCCTTCTAAAATAAAGAGTTGTGACTCAAGGAGGAAGAAAAAACTAAAAAATAACTTTGAAAACTTAATTGTCACAACATTTCAGACGATTGGAATAGCATTTCAAACATCTATTTTTTTTACTATATATCCCACCGTAACATAGTTCAAAATTCAATTATTCAAACATTTGAGAATAATAACCAAACATGTAGTTTTACAATCAGACATCGGGATATTTATTCGTAAGTCTGAAAATGTAGCTAGATGTCTGCTTGTTTAATTTTAACGTTCAAATTGTTATGGTTTAGACATTCATAAAATCTATTATTTTTAAATTGTTCATATGTTAAAATAAAACATCTTTGAAAAAATTATTTGCATATTTTTATGTGTGTTCATTCTACCACTTTTAGGTGATTGTACATGATACTTCCTCTAAGAAATAAATAAAGTAAAAAGATTCTTACAATTGGATTCATCGCTTAAGCCAGTCGAGTTGTCGTTGAAGCTCTTACTCGTTGTTATAGAGTAATTATCCATGTAAATAATTTTAAAGTACTATAGTATAGTTTCCACTATCAAAACACTCAAAATAAGTTATAACAATCTCCTCCTTCTTTATGATGAGAATTGTACATATTATCAGAAATATAACACAAATGACATGACATGCACACATTACTCCCCCTATCTATATGCACTCCCCAAATTAATATGCTCATATTCTTCCCCCTCTTTGTCGTCAACAAAAAGATAGAGTTGTAGCGTATAAGTAAGAGCATATAGTAAGATTATTGCACAAATGTGGATCATGGACACATAATATTTCCTCAACTCATAATCACACAAACATATGTGTAAAGTCATAATCATAACTAAGTTACAATCACATTTTCATAAACACATTCCACATAGTTTTAAATGATATAACCACAATAGCCTCGAGACATCACACAAAATTCAACTATGACACAGATATTTCTAAAAGATTTTTAACTAAATATGACTTGAAAAAGCATAAAAATCAAAATATTCTTGAACACGAAATCACAACACAATTTCAAAGAAATGATGACTTATTATTGCTAAGTATCCCATTCCGAGCATGAGTTGTTAATATTTCTCATTGATTTTGATGTCTTTGTGGGAGTTAGGGGTATAAGCTAGGGGTAATTATGTAATTTGTTACATATATCTAACTCTATAACCAATCTTGTTTATAACAAAGTAGTTTAATTTGTGATTATTTACCTGTTATATTATGATATATTAATTAAGTGATTAATTTAATTATATTAAAATAGAAAATACTTAAATGATATGTTATGTGATAATAATTACAAGGAACTTTGATCATGGGAAAATTATCACGATACAAAACAACATATTATTTAAATATTCTTAGTCAAGATATTTGAGAAAGGATATTGATACATCCTTTGAGACCGAAGTATGTAACGCTCTCTAAATGTTGGGTAGTATACTACTCATGGCTATTGGGACCACTAGGGTTTATGTATTGATAATTATTGGATAATTTGGAATGATTCATCTGAGAGTTTCCTATTGGTTAATAATAATGGTGGTAAATAAGAAATCTCAGCGTGACGATGTTATAGAGTTCTCCAGATTTCAAGACACCGTGTAATTTCAATGTGAATACTCCAGTTTGATTGTAGTAAAATTATGACATGATGACCGATCGAGCAACTATAGTTGGGTATGAATTGAGGCGTTGGAAATAAATCACTATTCGATGGATAATTTGCCAACTTTACGGGGTTAGTATCATAGTCAACTATAGTCAACTTAAAACTAAAATCTTTGGCTATGGTAGAATGGTTAGTAATAAATGTTATTAGTGAACCAAGGATTCTTTCTGGACATTTTAGATGTTTAATGCGGATAATATTAGAGTTTGACTAATACCCGACTCCACACATCCTAATTTAATAGCATCGACGAAGAGAACATGTGTAAATTATTCTCTCTATTAGTACCGCTTAAGATAAAATAAAAATGATTTTACTAAAAAGGATCGTAAACAATGAATTCGACAATACTGCCATACCAAGGTAAAGTGTGAATGTTATTATTTGAATTATTCGATATTAATTGCTAACTAAATTCACACCTTTGAGTCACACAACCGTATTTGTGAATTCTTCGAAAAACTACAGAGTTTAATAAATTTTAAAAAAATTGTAAATTAATTAAATTAATTAATATTTTTGAGAACTATAGATTATTATTTAATTTATTTGATGTTTGGGAGTTTTTTGTAATTATTTGAATGTATATAAGAAAGTTATATTTGCACGCACCGATATACGATACTAGTGCAACTTTAAATGGGTTTAAATAAAAGATAATTATATGAAGGGATTCATGTAAATTTTGTGCCATTTGAAGGCATCTAAGGCATGAAACAACTTGAGAAGAGAGAGGAGTGGAGTGAGAGAAAATTAAGGGATTAATTAAGAAAGTTTTAAATGAAAAAAGAGTAATGTTTCATTCTTTCAAGTAAAACAAATCCTCTAATTTTATTCTCATTATTTCTTTCATTCATTTCATTTTTTAATCCCCTTCTCCAATGCCACAATCAAAAAATAAATCATCCTTTCCAGAAAAACCAGCTCAAAAACATTAAATAAAGTAAAAGCTAGGTTGATCATTCTTCCCTTGCAAAGTTGAGTGCATATTTACATAGAGATCCGAAGAGAAATATCAAATCAAGATGTAACAAAGGAAATTCCTTTTAGGGTCAATTCTTATATATATATTTTATTCATTCATAATGTTTAACCCCGACCAAATTCACATATATTGTATATAAATTGCCAGTTTTTAAATATAGTCTAGAATCTCTTATGTGTTGTTATTTTATTACAAAATTAATATTGTGTTTGATTTCACTTGTTTATTCAAATAAGTTACTGGATCTGAAAATGTTATTTAATATAGATTTGATTTGCCATAAAACTTACATTTGTTATCATAATTTAATTATTATTTGATTAAAATTAGTTGTATATTTGATTAATTTTATGCATTTATATGTTTATTGGATTTGGAACAATTGGCAATGTAGATCTGAATTGCAATAAATTTACATTTTTTTCACTATTTAATTTAGTTATATTTATGGATATAATATTTAATTAATTGAATTGTGTATGGATATGTTCATATGCCTCATCTTCATGTTATCGAAAATTGCAAACTAACATTAAGTCAAATTTTGGTACGGTTAATGTTGGTTTTAATAATTAGTGCACACATAGACACACATACACACACACACATATATTCAACGATTTATTATTAAGTTAAATATGTATATTTGATATTTGAATTCTAAATTATAGTATACACTTATTGTATATGTATATATGGACTGTTCTAAAATCAATCATGATTAGTGAAGTTATATATATATATATATATATATATATATATATAGAACTATGATAATGCTATTTTACAATTTGTTTACATGTTAAATGTGCACTTTTGGATCTGTAATTTTAAAGTATGGATATTTTGTCATGATTAAGTATGAATATTTTCATACAGTATCGAATTTATTATTAGTTACTATTTGTAAAAGCGAAAGTTTAAATATTACCTTATTCCATTTCCTTTTTTAGTTTTGATTTGACTAGATCTAAATCTAATGTAAAATTTTATTTCCATATTCACTTTCAATCAAACATTCTCTTGTTTTAAAATATATAATTTTATTATGTAGATTTGTTCTCATGATTTTATATATGTATGTATATTAAATATATTTAAGTGGCAACAAAATGTCACATATATGTGTGTGTGTATATATGTGTGTGTGTGTGTGTGTCTGAACTATATATATATATATATATATATATATATATATATATATATGGTACCATAAATATCTATACAAACCATATACACGTATTACAGTATATTTAAACATGCGTATGAACTTAGGCATTTATGTTCCCTATATTCATATGAAATTGACATATTTATATGAAAGTATAATATATTTATATACACGATATATATAAATCCTAATACCTATATGTATGTCTATAGTTATACATGTTTATATTTCATTATGTTATTTTATTATATCATTGAATGTATGCATGCCACATTCAAATAAAAAAATTTAGTTAGACTAATTAATGTCTAATAAATATAAAATAATGTTAGATAGATCATGATTTTATTAAATAACTGATCTAGTGAACTCATTAGACATCATAAGTTTACTATAATCGGAATAGGATTTTTTGTAAATCAACAACCTATTTCGCACTTAGTTATAATATTTTTTAGTTAGGATTTTTTTAAATCAACAACATTTGGTTATGATTTTTTAAATTAATAACCTATTATACTACTTAGACTAATCAAAAACATTTAGTTATGATTTTTTTAAATAAACAACCTAGTTTCTTCAATGATATCAGAGCCTAAATGGTCTATGTGGTCTAATTCACAACTTTAGGGTCGACTATGTAAGCCTAATCCGATGAGTGTCTAGAAAAGTAAGGTCTAGGTTTGAGGTTAAATAATCAAGTATTATCCCTTCCTCGGCTGCTGGCTTAGCCCAATGGGTGGAGTAAATTCAAAAGTCTGGCCAAATAGGAACTCCAATTGATTTGAGCATTGAGCTAATTTTCAAACTAAGATTTGAAAATTTAAAAGATGTTTTAAATTTAAATGTTAAATCTAAAATCTAAAAAATATTTTATAAAAGTTATTGAATAAATCTAAAATTTTCAAAAATGATTTGAGAAATTAATTTAATATTTTTCAAAATTATATAGATATTCAATTAATTTGGTTGACTAAATAATTATTTAATTAAAAGCTAATTAATTAAAATATACGTATATGTAGTGATATACGTATATGTAACTATAAACATTATAGATAAAAATTTATCTTAAACTGTTTAAGTTAAACTAAATCTCAATTTTGAAATTTACTAAATTATTTATTTATGTAATTAATATATTTAATTAAATAAATGATTATTTGATAAATAAATAATTAAACATTAATGTATTAAATTACATATGTTGACACACACACACACACACACACACACACACACACACATATATATAAAGTTAAAGTTCAATAACTGAAAATATTTTGATTTTCTCAAAATTGTTATAAGAAATTATAGTAAATATTTTTTGAAATTTATTAAATATATAATCAAAATGTTTAATTAAACAATCAATTCATTAGATAGTTAGTTAATCAACACACACACACACACACACACACACACACACACATATATATATATATATATATATATATTATATGATATGTGTGTGTGTGTGTGAAACTTTAATGCTTATAGTTGAATATTCTGCTTAAATAGTATAAGATGAATAAAGTAAAAAAAATTAAATTTCAAATAAATTAAAATTAATTAAAGTTAATTAAATTAAATAACCAAAATTAAATAAAATGATTTAATTAGTAAGGATTAAATTAACTAAATATTGTTTAATTAATAAGATACATACATCTTTACACACACACACGTATATATATATATATATATATATATATATATATATTATGTAAGTTATTTGAACAATACAAAAATTATAAATAAATTTAAACTTACATATCTATGTATATAAACCTATGGAGAACCGAGGTAAATCTAAAATGGATTTTTGAAATAAGTACATATGTAAAGTACATATATCGTGATTTAGATGTTTCCAACACTTGAATCATGGTGGTTTTTTTCATAAGAAAGACATTATTCATTAAATTGATGCCACTCAATATATATATATATATAAGATTATGAATCCTTAATATATATGTTATCCTACCATTTATACGTTAATAGATTTACCTACTCATGTTTGTTGAGCAAATTCAAACCTAAGATGTTTTGTGTAGCACTATTAATATATTGTTAGATGAGGTAAGATACATCCATGTATTTATTGAGCAAACCCAAGGTACATGCATGAAACTTCGGACGTCGTGAAATGGTGGATATGAGTAAATAATCTATTCTGATTTGTTGAGAAAACTCAAAGTCGAGATTGAGAGTAGGAAAAAGGCCATGGGTTAGGAGTTATATGTGATGCAACTGATATGGAGTTATCCGTCACTTGCAAGTATTAGATTTGCTAAGCAAACTCAAGGTTAGAATCCGAAGGCAAATGAGTCCTAACACTCACTAGAGGAATCGAAAGATCTTTATATTTTCTCTAACGGTTTTGAGGAATATAAAAATCTAGTGGGACCTTATTAGAGAAATCAAATGAATACAATTAACCTTTACAATACTTTAAGAAAATTTGCTGTATAAAATTAAAATAATCCATGTCAATAAATTTGTGCAACTAATATAAATTGATAAAATGTTTATCAATTAAAATATACAAATTAACTGCATTGAGATTGAAGTAGGAATATAAAATACACTTACCAATAAACTTTTTGGTATGTTGTCACATCGAGACTTATGCAAGAGCCAAATTATATACCTACTAAACACATTCATACCTTGGTTATTTGTGCCTTTATTTTCCAAAGACGGTGTATTATCTTCCATGAGCCTTGAACTCTTAAGCAATGCAAGAATATTTCATTCGAAACGAGCAAGCAAACCATACTGCAAGAAGTCGTATTCATTACCTTTGAATACAATGAGTATTGCGACAACACACAACCTTAGACATCGCCAATCCAAAAGTATAGTGCGACTTTAGAACCTACATCGGTGCCAAGAAATATGAACTATTGGGTTTTTATAATAGTATAGAGACACTAATAGTAAACATATATATAAATTGATATGATCTAAGATATACTACATTGCTAGAACCCACAACGGAAGGAACAGAGTATAAATACTGAAAATATCCATCGTAGAAAATATCCTAAAACATAGACTTAGAAAATCAATACATAGTCAATACAATTTAAATAGAAATACTACTCAAAGTCTGATACAAGAGACATTAAGTACCGATAAGGCAAATGGTTACATGGAGAGTAAATAAAGGATAAGCAACTCCTATAATGAGCTCGCCTCTCTATGTACTAAAATTAAGCCAAATCAACTACTGCATTATCCTCTTGTGGTGGGGAAAGAAGGAGAAAGGTGGGTCAGACTTTCTGGTGAATGTGTATAGGTTTAATATGTAGTGATCATGTGCAGTTAACTTTACTTCTACTCTAGGAGTCCTTGGGTGTCTTACAAGTGTACATGTATTCCTAGGGTTAATTTCATAAGGGTTTTTAACCAATACACACCTACACTACAACTTTTGCATGCTACTAAAGGATCAAACTATGGATCAAATGTCAATAACTAACAATCGACCACCCCTCTTAGAGCTACTCAATATGGAAACACTGGCACTACGCTACCGAATACGGAAACAACGCCACTAAATTACTAGATATGGAAACACCGCCACTACGGCTACATGGAAATTTTCCTATAACTATGAGTATACGTAACCCAACTACGCATCGAAGGGGAGCTAATAATGCCAACTCGTTGGAGTGTCTCATCATCTGCATCCACGTCCACATGCTAACTATAGTATCCACCACATATTGCATACACCAAGATCTATCAACAAGACAATATCACACCACGTCAGAATAGTGAAAACCAAGTAGTCTTGTTGTGTCGAGCCAACATACTTCATTAGGCATCAGTTAGTGATGCGCATCTACAGTAAAACCTCCTATGAGTCCCATTTGCGATAGAATAGCCACCCGTTGAATAATCGACCCACTAATGGGTAAAGTACATTTATCTAATTCGGCAATGTTCGAGCGTCAGCTCATTAGGACCTAGCTTCCCTACTGGCTCTAACGTCCACACATATGTATACAATACACTTATACAGATAATTATTAATTTTTGTTAGCAACCTAGGCCATAGGTCAAGGTTTAGATTCTGCATATCGAGTCTCAACTATCGAACACTACACCCTACCGGTTGACCGCTTATGGTCGACCGACCGTATAGTAAAATTTAGGGTTTTTGATTTTTGATTATTTGATTACAATTTTTAATTAATTTCTCAAATTCTACATTACTCAGGGAACCCTAAATAGTGATCAATCTATATTTCCAGTTCATTGGTTTATACGAATTTAATTACACTTGTTTAATCCAGGTTTAGCAATTTTAGAGTTTAGATTCAATAACATAGGGGTTTAACTTAGGTTAAAATCAGATTTATTAATTCACACCAATTTTCGTTTCTAGTTCAAATTCCTATTCTTACAATTTAGGGTTTACGGTTTACAGTATAATTTATAGAATTCTAGATTAGATAGAACCGGTTATACTTAATTATAAATAATCTACTTATTAAACTTGTTCCCACCAACTTCAGATCGAAGCTCTAATAGCACGCTTCTTCAGAGAGACATCATCCATTAGCTCCCCTCCTCCAAGATTCAATTTTTAGCATGCTCGTTCTTTGATTTTAATTTATTTTCGAAGAAAGTTTACAAGTGGATAGAAGGAATTTTGCTAAAGTTTCTGCATGTTTTAGATTTCTAATGTAATTAGGGTTAGCTTATATTTGAATTTATATAAGACTGATTTGGAGCATTAGTTTTACCTAGAGAATCTTTGCTTTCATCTCGAACACACATCAGAAACTTCGCAACGAAGGAAAATATTTTGGTCGATCATAGTCATTCAATCGACGCTTTAGAATTGTTGATTTTACATGTCAACTAGTCGACCATCAATGGCTAGCGGTAAACCACCAAACTCTATGGGCCGATCGCTTATGGTGTAAATTTTGGTTAGTTTTTATTTTTAGATTTAATCTTTTTTTGAATTTTCAAACTGTAGCTTCTTTTTTTAGCTCAAATTTCAAAGTGTTATACATAAAAATTATCCAAAAAATCGCTTGAATGCAATAGTGTAAGTTTTTTTAGCCAAATTCGAAAGTCTATAAAAATTTCATTTTAGCCTTTGTTTTATTTGAATTTAATTTTCTTATTAAGTTTTTCTACTAAATTTTCTACATGTTAGATTCTTCCCTCCTTCCTCCCTTAAAAAGGATTTTGTCTTTGAAATCTGCAAGGATGCAAAAATGAAACTTGTACCCATAACAAGCAATAGCCACAACCATATACTCATCCATGGGCAATTATTTTCCTTGTAAATTTTCTCGTAAAGTATGTATATATATAGACACACACACATGAGTGAAATGCATGTGAACCTTTACTAATGCAAAGATTAGACGGTCTCTTGATCTAGTTGACCACCTATCATTCAAGTGCTTATGTCATAAATCCAAAATACATGCAACATCCTAAGTTTACTTACAATTCTACATGTATGTGCAACTATTCAATCCATATGCAACATCCATATGCGTAATGCTTAACAAGATAAACAATAATCAAGAATCCATATGCATAATATCTAATAGGCTAAACAATAAACAACACATAATATGAGTGTGTTTGTGTACTATCTAAAGTATATACTATCCTAAATGTGTAAAAGGAACAATCCAAACAATATTGTAACATCCTCTATCTTGAGGCCCAAAGCTAAGCGCTCCAGATGCTGAAGTCATCTATAGTATTACCTTCTGGTGACAAAATACGGTAATATTAATGGTATCCATAATATCAGAAGCACATGAATATGAAATAAAATCATAGATTTTAAAAACAACATTTCTGATTACATTGCAAAATAATATTTCATATTCAATTACATAACCCCAACATGATTCCCAGTTTTTGTTCAGATATATTTATTGCAAATTATGCCAAGAGCGACATATGAAAATGCCCCTTTGGATGATTAGAGTGCTAGATAGACATATCAGTCATAATACATCACAGTAGAAAATAATACTAAATAGCTCCTACATTGATAGCTTTGCCTCCTACACGTCTTTTGTAACACCCCACATTTTTAGTAACATTATTTAGAATATTTAATTAGATAAATGAAATAAAATAATGTAAGCTGATTTATAGATTGGGATTTGATTTAACAAAGGGTAGTTGTGCCTAGATGTAGAATGAACTAATGAAATAATATGGAAATAAGTGTTATGGAATAAGAGAGGGTGTTAACCCACCTTTTGGCAAGATAGCATACATGCGGATTTAACCCAATCGACTGCTCGGTTATCAAGGCTGAAATATTATGGTATTGATTTGAATAGATGAATGGACGATGAATCACGGATAACAAACATGAATATATAGCAGGGATTCGACATAGTCGATGGATAAAAAGTGCAAGATACTTGGAACATGGATTTCGACAAAAGTCGAGATGATTCGAAATGGTTGGAGTTTGCTTTGAATCACTTATGGATTTACTTCAGGTATTCAGGAAATTTTCCTCGAGTCAGAAGAGTAGTTACTTCAGGTCAGGGCTTATTGCTTGGGATCAGCATTTTGGAGAGGGGTCGATGATAACTTCGGGTCGGCATGAATCATGCTTCGGGTCTGCATGAACTATAGGGTCGGCATGAACTATGGGATCGACACATGGAAGCTTGACTTGGGTCAGCACATATGTATCTTCGGGTCGGCAATAGGTTTTGGGATCGGCATAGCAGCTTGGGCATGGGACCGACATGCTTCAGGTCGATAGTGGAAGGACTTCGGGTCAGCAACTGGTTCAAGGGATCGATATTCTATTCTGGGGTCGATAAAGCTGTGGGATCGGCGTGGAAAAGGACTCGTGTTGGTGTTGGATGAAGTTGGGGTCATCCTTAGAGAGAGCTCTAGTCTGCTATGGTAAAGTCAACATGAGGTCGACATTAAAGGGGGAGAAGGCTACCTCGGGTCCACCGTTCTGCTTTGAGTCAGAGATGGGTTTTCTTCCAGTCATCTTTGAAGTAACTTCGGGTCGGCATATTAACAACTTGGGGTCGGTAGCGATGAAGGGTATGAGTTTGACTATGGTTTTGGTTGGCCTGTATCACTCAGGAAGCCCACTAACCAGGATTTTGTCTATTAATACAGCAGGCTGGGATTCAGAAAAGGGATTCTCATTCTGTTTCTCATTGTCTTCTACCTAAAGGCTACCCTGCCATTATTATTTCAAAAACTCTGGATTGTAATTGTAATCAATTCTCTAACATTAAAAAGGAAATTTCTAGAGTGGGCGTAGGCCGGAGTTAGCCAAACCACTATAAATCTCATCTTATTACTGTTTTCATTTTAATTTTTGTTGTTCTACTTATTTAAACCCTCTACATATATTCTATTTGGGATATGTGACTGTGAATTGATGCTTTCATATGCGATTGGGTGTTTGTGACCATTTTTGTCGCAAACATTTTGGGCTTTCATTGAGAAAAGCTAGCACTTAGGGATTCTGAAGCTTGGATTTTGGATTTAAAAGCTTAGGAACTTAGATTCCGAAAGCTATGGCTAGGCATTCAACGAGGAGACAAATAGCAAGACAATATGGGAAAAATGATGGATGCTATGCAGGAAACGATGCTGAAAAAGTAGAAGGAAATGATATTTACTCCGGTAGATTGGACAAGTTGGAGCGCAGAACTAAGGAGAAGAAGCAAGTAGGATGTTGGATAGAGCTATGGATTTTGGCATCGAACAGAACTTGGATGCACATTTTGAAAATGATGATCTAGGATTCCCTCATGGACTCGAGGGCAGGATGGAAATGATAATCGAAGACCATTTATGGATGCTCGACCAGAAGGGCAGGTTTTAGGATTTCCTCATGGATTCAGGGGCAGGATGGGAATGATGATCGTAAACAACCTATGGATGTTAGAACAGTTGTAAATTGGAACCAAGGACTTCGAGTGGAAATTAGCAGCGTTGAATATGGATTGGATCAGCCAGGGGAAAACCCCGACTAAGGAGAATGGATTGGCACAACTACCCATGGAACTGGGGGAATGGAGTTGGATGGCATTGTTTGGAAATGGATAGCGGTGATGGAATAGGAGCAGTTATCATCCACCACAAATCCAAGCTAGCCCGGCTTAAGGGCATAGGTCGTCGTCTCTTGATGGTATGGAATAAGTAATAAACCCCGTAGTAATGGGGCTAAGTCACTTACACATTACGAGATCGAGGACAACCCCTAGGCATATTCTGAGATGACGATAAACCATGGTACTCTGGTTTATGAAATCTCATTTTTTCTGTTTACCACAAACATTGAATTTTCAGGTCATGGTTACTGTTTTGACCGGAGAGACGGGACAATAACCATGGGTTCGAGTCCCTTCGCTAGAGGGTGGAAGGATAGGCTCGAACTCGACCATAGAGTCGAGGCTGGAAAAGAAAAACAAGGATAAGCCCTCGATCGTAGTGTCGAGGCCACAATAGGATAAAATGACCCGGCGAGGTCTATGGACTTGGATTTAGATTTGGATCAGGAGAGGTCCCAGCTTTGGATTGGACTCAGCAAGGTCTCGAATTTGGATTACAGGACCCAGAGAGGTCCCGGACCTGGATAAAATGATCCGAAGAGGTCGTAGGATTAGGTTAATGACTTCTAAAAATATGAAATGGATATTGATTTGGCTTTGAACAGCTAAGGATCCAGAGTATTCCCGGATTTGGATATGGACCCAGTGGCGTCCTAGATTTGGATTTGGACACGAAGATGTCCCCAGATTCGGATAGGACCCGAAGTGGTCTCGGATTTGGATAAAACGATCTGGAGATATCGTGGACTCGGTTAATGTATTTGGAATGGATTTGGAATTGGATAACAACTCGGAATTCGCGTATTTGGCTAATAGACTTGGAAGGAATTGCTTGATAATGGATGGAATATGGACTTCGGATATCGGATTTAAAGCTATTCAAAACATTCCTTCCGATCGCAAGGTATGTTTCGGGGCAAAGTGTTAACCCGCCTTTTGGCAAGGCAGCATACAAGCGGATTTAACCCAATCGACTGCTTGGTTATGGAGGCTGAAATATTATGGTTTTGATTTGAATGGATGCATGGACATTCAATCACGGATAATAAACATGAATATGTAGCCAGGATTCGGCATAGTTGATGACAAAAAGCGCGGAATACTTGGAATATGGATTTTGAAAAGTCGAGATGATTTGGGATGGTCGGAGTTCGCTTCGAGTCACTTATGGATTTACTTTGGGCTTTCAGGAAGTTTTCTTCGAGTTAGAAGAATAGTTACTTCCGGTTAGAGCTCATTGCTTAGGATCGACAATTGGAGAGGCGTCGGTGATAACTTTGAGCCGGCATCCAATGTACTTTGGGTCGACATGAATTATGCTTCGGGTCGGCATGAATTATGGGGTCGGCATAAGCTATGGGATCAGCATGTGGAAGCTTGACTCAGGTCGTCACATATGTATTTTGGGTCGACAATAGGTTTTGAGATTGGCATAGAAGCTTGGGCATGGGATCGGCATGCTTCTGGTCAATAATGGAAGGACTTCGGGTCGGCAACTAGTTCAAGGGATCGACATTCTATTCTGGGGTTTGCTAAGCTATGTGATCGGAATGGAAAAGGGCTCGGGTCGGTGTTGGATGAAGCTGGGCTCATCCTTAGAGAGAGCTCGGGTCGGCTATGGTAAACTCAATATGGTATCGACATTGGAGGAGGCGAAGGATACTTCGGGTCTGCCACTGTTTTGCTTCGGCTCAGAGATGGGTTTTCTTCGGATCATTTTCGAGGCAATTTTAGGTCAGCATATTGACAACTTGTCGTCGGCAGCGATGAAGGGTAGAGTTCGACTATGGTTTTGGTGGGTCTGTATCACTCAGAAAGCCTAGTAACCAGGATTTTGCCTATAAATACATCAAACGGATATTCAGAAAAGAGATTCTCATTCTATTTTCCATCATCTTCCTCCTAAAGGCGAATCTACCATTATTGTTTCAAAAACACTGGATTGTAATTGCAATCAATTCTCTAGCAATAAAAAGGAAATTTCTTGAGTGGACGTAGGCTGAAGTTAGCCGAACCACTATAAATATCATCTTATTACTATTTTTTTAATTTTGTTGTTCTTCGTATTTAAACCCTCTACATATATTCTATCGGGGATCTATGACTATGAGTTGGTGCTTTTATACGCGATTTGGTGTTTGCGACCATTTTTGGCACAAACAAAGGGTAAAATAGGAAAATGATAGAACTTATACCCTAAACCCTTAGGAAATCAAACACATGTTCATTTTAAGGCCGACCACCATTTTCAATCTCAAGAGAAAATAAAGCTAGAAATCTGAAGAGGAAGAAGTAAATCAACTTGTTCAACATCAAATCTCACATCTTTAATCACAAAGCTAAGATGGAAAAATACATCCCATTTTTCTTATAGTTTTTGGTTTTATAGTTAACCCGAAATGATTTTGCATGATAATACCATGTTTTGGATGATTAAATGTTTACATATACTTGTTGGTGATTTATTCATGTTCATATTAATTTTTATGATATGTTTTGCTCTGTAAACCTATTTAATGGCATCCAAATGCCTTGCGATTTTAGATATAGACCAGAAATGTTATTTAGAGATGGGTTTCAATTTTCATAATTTTCTGAATTAGTATGGATTTTATATTCATTTTCCAGTGAAGAAAATGATTTATTGGGTTATAAATTATTTACGACATAAGAAATAATTATTTGATTTTTAAATTTTTATACATTTTGGAAAACATATTTAAAAGGATTTTTTTTGGATTTTTTGTAGAATTTTCCAAAGTGTTTTGATGAATATATAAAATTATTAAGGTATGAGACTTAAATATTTTATACATTTAATTAAGGAGATGGGGTATTTTGCAAATGACTTAAATAAATTAATTCTAAAATTATGGCAGTACTTTTAGAAAGGGAAATTAGCAACTAATAAGACTTTGACCAACAAAGCAGGTTAGTTGAAAAGTTTTACTTAAAAAGGGTTTAAATCGGAAATTCACGCTAAAAATAGGTTTCACCTCTTTTGGTTTTGCCTTGGTTGCTTTCGACCGAGACCTCGCTCTTCCTTCCATAAACTAATGCATGTAGTATCAATTTCGACACACAGTGAATTGGACAAAGGTGGAAGTTAAGAGTCGAAACCAAGGGGTTCCGAAAGTGGTGAAGTGCCTTTATGTTTTAGATGAGATAATCGCTTGCTTGCTTTCGATATGCTTTCGACTTAGTTGGCTTCCGACTAGGCAATTGATTTAAAGAAAGGTTTTTAAGTTTGCTCTTTTGTTCTAAGAAATAGCTTTCCACTAAGTCTGCTTTCGACTAAGTCAATGGTTTAAAAAGGTTGGTTTCCAAATAGTAGCACCATTGTTTTTAAATAATAGCTTCTTACTACGTCGAAGCCTTTACTGCCGCTTTCTATCTTACGAAAAAGAACTTTCGAAGGGGGTGATTTGTTTTATGAAAACTCTTCCACTTCTTCAATACTTTTAGAAGGGATAATTCGACACCATCACTTCCTAACTTAGTAATATCTTTTGAAAGGGTAAGCTTTCGACCCTGTGGCTTGTGACCTTTGGTGATTTTTAAAGAATAACCCAAATGGTTTCGAAAGAGAATGGTTTCAACTTAAATGGTTTCGAAAGGTATTTTTCCCATGCATTAATTTTAATCCCAAATGTTTTTGAAGGGTTTGAAGTTTTAATACCTTCTAAATGTTTTAAGGAAGGTTTCGAATGAGAGGTTCCTCAACGGTTTCGAAAGATCTAAAGGAAAGGTTTTCCAATTATTTTGAATGATTTAAAGGAAAGGTTTTTCCTATGGTTTCGAAAGGTAATATCTGTTGGTTTTAAAGAGGGATGTCCAAGATTTTTAGCTTTCGAAGAAAATGGAATTTCATTGGTTTTGAAAGGTTTATTGAATGGTTTCGAAAGGGGTACTTTCAATAGGACTGAAAGGGGCACTTTCAAATGTTTAAAGGTTTTCGTCAATGAAGATTTGAGTAAAGAGTGTGTGTGTATCATGGCAAGGTGATTTTGAGTAAAGCATAGAGTATACATGTTTTCCTTGTTTAAATCTGGTTTAAAAGGTTTTTAATCAATTTCGGATGAAAAGGTTTTCCAGAAAAATAATGGGAAGGTATCCAGTGAAAATGACTCAGAAATTAGAATACCTGATGAGACTAGTATAGGGTCGCGCCCGATACATCAACAATTGGCCCCATCTAATTTAGTCCAACATTCTAATGTGTATGGCTTTGTCATAGGTAAGACTATAATTATGATTACACACAGAAGGGAATATATGTTTGTATACAGATAAATTATTGGTGAGCCCGCAAAACCATTAGGATCAGGTGACCCTGGGAGATGTTAAGTCAGGGATAAACCGTCCAAAAGAGAAGTATTTAACAGATAGTTAAGGCAGACTGTCCAGAAGTGGTGTGTCTAACAGATATTAGATAAATTTTGTTATTTTGTCTGGTAGGCCCGATTCAGCCAAATTTAAATAGTAAGCAAAGCAAAACTATAACGTTCAGACAGATAATCCATTTGTTATCTGATATATGTGCTTATATAATAATGCTTTACAGTGTTAACTAGTTTTGCTTGCAGGATGAAGATTTGCCAAAGATATGTTTTAAAAGAATGTTAGTGAGGGAAACCCATTACGCAAAGCGGCGTGGTCTTACTTAACATAAATAAATAGCATGTATAGTATTATTCACACCAGGCTTTATGTCTGACTCGAAGTTTGTGTTTTCCCCTTAAACCCTCGGGTGCTCAAAATTGATATGTGTAGGTTGAGGGTTGAGGTTCTTTCAGGTTTTAGTAGGATGATAAATAAAGCTATAGGAGGAGAGCAGGAGGCTAACAGATAGCTATATAAGAGTTGCAGTACTTTGTTTTGTGTTTATTTCTGCTGTGTATTTATGAAGTCAATTATGACTATATGACTCTAATCATCCAAGGAGGCATCTTCATATGTCGCTCTTGCCATATTTTGTAATTTGTATATTTGGTCGTTGCATGGGAAACATTTTGGGATTATGTAATTTGAATACGGGACGCTTGTTTTGAAATGTTATGGAAAAGATGTTGTTTTGAAATCTGAGCTTTGTTTCTTATTCAAATGCTTCTGATATTATAGATACCTTTAACATAGCCGTATTCAGTCGCCGGAAGTTAATACTATGGATGATGCAGCATCTGTAGCGCTTACCTTTGGGCTTCTAGATAGGGGATGTTACATTTTCGGAAGCTTATTCATCCAACATACTAAACCTGAAAAGTCTCTGACTCCCCGTCTACTTAAATAAAATTTTGAGCATCCGAGAGTTTAAGGGGAAAACATAAACTTCGAGGCAAACATAAAGCCTGGTGTGAATAATACTTTTACATCTCGATTTACTGATATTAAGTGAGACCATGTTGCTTAGCGGAATGGGTCTTTCCTCACTAGTATCCTTTTAAAAGCATATCTTTTGCAAATAAAATCCTGCAATCAAATTAGTTATAACAATTAAAGCGCATACATATATGCATAAGGATCAGGAAATCAATGGACTATCTGCCCACACTATAGCTTTATTTGGCTAACTATTAGCTGACTCGGGCCTACTAGACATAATCAATTATCTAACTTCTGTTAGACACACTATTGGACTATCTGCCTTTAACTATCTTCTTCTAGGGTCAACTGATCCTAATGGTTTTGCGAGATCACCAATAACCTATCTTTACTCTGTATATTCCCCTTTGTGTGTAACATTATTTTACTTGTGACAAATCCCAATAGGTTGGAATTCTAGATAGTATTAGCTAGAAACTAATGGCTAAAGTATAGGGTGCGACCCCATACTAGTCCAATCTGAACTTTTAATATCTGAGGCATAAACTTAGGGTTATCTACCTTTTTCAAATTTCATTTCCTATCATATACTTAGGGTTAACTATTCTATTCAAATTTCATTTCCTTGTAAACAACCTTTGTAAATGATTTACTCCTGAAATCGCATCTTTATAAAATAAGGAAATCATATGTTTTTCTTTACTCAAAATACTTATACCATGATATATGCTTTACACAAAACAATGTTGATGAAATCTAATCAATACGATTATCTATCCCTTCAAAATAAGTTAAAACCCCCTTTTAAATTAGAAACCTTTAGGCTATAAGGCCATAACAATACATTCGAAACCTTTATTTAATCTTAAACAATCTCATTCAAATTCATTGAAAGTACCCCTTTCAAAATAAGATAACTAATTTATCCTTGAAAATATTAGGCCGAAAGGCCAAAACACCCCTTTCGAACGTATTGAAAATATGCCTTTCGAATACATTAGGGTTTCCTCTTCGAAACATATATAATATACCTTTCGAAAGCATTAAAATGCTTCATTTAAAACGTACCTTTTGAAAGTATTGGGTTCAGTTAAAAGTTTGTGGAAACACTGCTTCACAACCATTTAAAATCATTCCTTTCGAAACTATTGGGTTTAACTTTTAATACAATTAAGGGTCGTAAAGAACTAGGGAGAAAGCATTACTTTTGAATACATTAATCCCGATTAAAAGAAAGAGGATAGTTGGGTAATCCCCTTTCGAAACCATTGCCTCCGAAATCAATTTGAAAACAACTACAGGACCCTTGAAAGCATTAAGGAAGTGGCTTCAAAATACAAAGGCGAAAGCATCCTTTCGAATAGATTGTTTAAAGGCTATGAAGAGAAGTGGACTTAACTTGGTCGAAAGGTATGAACACGACAGCATGGTTTTCGAGTAGGTTCAAAGCGGCTTTCCTTTTGAAAGTTTCTTTTAAAAAAGGCGGAAACCCATTCGAAAGCTCTTTTCTAAAACAAGGCAAGTTAACTGATCAAAAGCAAATATAGTTAGCTTCAACCCTTTCGAAATTACCATTTATTAGTAGAAGTAATTCAAAGTTAACAAAATAGCTTCCGCCTCTTCGAAAGTATGGTTTCGACACTATACCTTCCACCGTTTTCCAATTCACTACGTATCAATTGCTTGATACCATGTGCATTGGTTTCAAATGGGTTCTTTGGTGGAAGTATAGTGTCGAAAGCTAACAGATGGTTGTAGCAAAGTAGTAAATCCAAGAAAACCTGATTTTTAGCCTTTAAAAGTAAATTCTTTTTCACCTGCTGGCCTTATTTGTCAATATGTTATTGGTTGTCTTTTCTTTATCAAATTTATTCCTAAAAGTGCTACCGAATTCAGAATTTTCAATTTGAACATTTTAAAAAATAAGCCATTCCCCTTGAATAAACATATAAAACATTTAAGCTCCTTAACTCAAATAATTTTATAACTATAATATAATGCATGGGAAAATTCCCCCAAAATCACCATAATTCACTTTTAATATGTTCTCTAACATATTAAAATTTCGGACCCGAAATCAGTATAAAATTTCTATAAATAATTTATACTCAATATTGGCCATTTTCTCTCATAGAAAATCCATAATACATCCATAATAACTTAGAAAATTATAAAACTTGAAACCCACTTCTAAAATATAATTTATGACCATATCTCAAAACACAAGCCATTTAGATGTCATTTAATTGGGTTTTTCCTATCTAAACTTATCATAAAATCTATATGAACAAAATGAATCATCAACTAGTATATAGATCCATTTTAAACAAATATAACATGGCATATTATTTGCAAAATAATTCGACCATAATCATAAAACTGAAACCATAGTCAAAATGAGATGTAAATCTATTATTCACCTTTGTTTGGTGTTAAGAAGGTTTTGGTTTGTCCTTTGATTATTCCCATTAAGCTTTCAACTTGTTTCCTAGCTTATCTTCCATTTGATTTCTCTTAATGGAGGCCGCCTGAGCTGTAAGTGTTTTTGTTTTATTTGTAAATCTTGAAATGGGTATTAAATGAAGGTAAGAAGGGTTTAGAGTATAAGAATAAAGACTATTAATTTTTTCCTCATCATTATTCCTCCTACTACCTTCTTTTAATTCTCTTTTGCTTATATATTCATTTAGGCACGACCCCCTTATTGATTTACAAATTTGAATTCATTAACCATCTACATTATTTCATTTAATTTACCTACTTGAATTTCCTAAATAATGTTCAAAATTAGGGTCATTACGGACTTCCCTTCTTAAAGAATTTCATCTTCGAAATCACGATAAGATACTCATGACAATCAAACATAAAGGAAAACCATACCATGAAACAAGTCTGGATGAGTATCTTTAATCTTGCTCTCGATTTCCCAAGTATAGTCTCTTTCGTTGTTACTCCAATGAACCTTAACTAATCTGATTGTCTTGTTCCTTAATCTCTTTTCATCTCTCGTAGCTATGCGAACTAGTTTTCTAACTATAGTCATATCCGGTTCCACTACTAGATCATCTAACATAGTCAGTGCAATAGTAGTTTCTAGATCTCAAATACACTTCCTTAGATGAGAAATATGAAAAAACATTATGGACTCTCGCCAAACTATTTGGTAACTCTACTCTATATGCCAGTTTCCTAATCCTTTTTATAATAGAAAATGGTCCAACGAATGTTGGTGCCAATTTTCCTGGTTTTCCAACTCCGTTTTCACCTTTCATCGGTGACACCTTGACGAAAGCATGAACTTCAACTAAGAATTCTAAATCTTTCCTTCTGCTATCAGCACAACTCTTCTACCTAGACCGAGCTTCCTTCATTCTAGCTCAAATTAATACAATATTTTTTTAGCTTCTCCAACAAAATCGAGACCAAGAACTAACCTATCCCTGGTCTCTAACCAATAAATGGGAGATTTGCATGGCCTTCAATACAAAACTTCAGATGGTGTCATCCCTATACTAATTTGATAACTGTTGTTATACGAAAACATGACTAAGTGCAGGTGGTCATCCCATAATCCTCCAAAGTCTAGCACACAAGCTCTTAATAAATCCTCTAATACTTTGTTAACTCTTTTAGTTTGCCCATCCGTCTACGGATGTTATGCGGTACTCATCTTGAGCTTGTTACCTAAAGTCTCCTGTAGGCTTTTTTAGAACTCGCTAGTGAATAAGGAATCTCTACCACTTACTATACTACAATGAATTCCATGCAGTCTAACTATATTCTTCATGAACAATTTAGCTAAAACAGGTGCCGTCCTGCTTGACCTAACTACAATGAAATGGACACTCTTGGTCAATCTGTCCACTATAACCCATATACTTTCGTTTCCTTTATTCGATCTTAGCAACCCGTCTATGAGATCCATTGAGATAGAATCCCATTTCCAAATCGAAACGTCCAAAGGTCGAAGCAACCCACTTGGTTTTTGATGTTCAGCTTATACCTGTTGACAGTTCAAACACTGCCTCATGCATAAACCTACACCTTTCTTCATATATTCGCAAAAGAAATTCGTTTTCATGTCCTGATACATCTTAATTCCTCCCAGATGAATGATGAACTTTGAATGATGGCATTCTCCAAGAACATCCTTCCTAATGTTTTCCACATTTGGAACAAATATCGTTCTTTCTTCCTCAACCACCCATTCTGGTCATGACTGAAATCTTTAAATCATCACTTTCTGTTCCGTCCTTTAAATTTTTGTTCCGTTCAGCTAATAATGGATCATTTCTTTGCTTAGAAGTAATCCTTTCGATCATCATCGGTTGAACTTCTAAACATGACAACATGGTAGTTTCTTCTCTTATATCTTCATGCTCCGCATGTAGTCAATGCTTCTAAATCTATCCACGCAGCTATCATTTCCAAAACTACATTATAATATTTTCTTCTAAGTGCATCTGCAAGCTTATTCCCTTATCCTAGTTATACTCAATACCAAAGTCATAACCGGCTAAAAACTCTAACCACCGTTGTTGTATCATATTCAACTCCTTTTGCGAGAATAAATAACTCAATGAATTATGATCCATATACAACTCGAATATTTCTCCCAAAAGGTAATGTCTCCAAACCTTCAATGAAAAAATTACCGCAGCTAATTCCAAAACATGAGTTAGATACCTAACTTCATACAGTCAGAGCTGTCGAGAAGCGTAGGATATCATTTTACCTCTCTGCATTAACGTAGTGCCTAATCCTATTCCACATGCATCAATGTACACACTAAGTCCTGATTCCCTTCTTGATCAACTAATGTAGGTGCATTAGTCAATAAGTATTTCAATTTCTAGAATGCCCCCTCACATTTATCAGTCCAGACAAACTTTACATCTTTTCGAGTTAGCTTAGTTGTCGTTTCCGCTATCCAGGAAAAATCCTTAATGGATCTTCGATAATAACCAGCTAATCCAAGAAAACTCTTTATCTCAGTCACCATCTCGGGTCTCTTCCAACTTATTCACTGCCTCGATCTTAGCCAAATCTACTGACAACCCATTCTCTGAGACAACTGGCCAAGAAACTTCACTTTTTTTCCTCCAGAAAAGACACTTCAAAAATTTCGCCTTTAGTAGATGTCGGCTCAAACGTCTCCTGCACCACTCTAAGATGAACTTCATGCTCTCCTCCATCTTTATAGTACACCAAAATTTTATCTATGAACACTAATATGAATCTATCCAGATGCTCTTGGAAGATTCTGTTCACCAAGTCTACGAAAAATGCTGGCGCATTAGTTAGTCCGAATGACATCACTAGCCATTTGTACGGTCCATATTGGCTCTAAATGCCGACAAAAGAATATTGCCCTCTGCTACTCTAAGTTGATGGAATCCTGTTGCCAAATCCAATTGGGAAAATTATTTGGCTCAACTCAGTTTATTGAACAAATTGTCAATTCTATGTAATGGTATCAATTCTTTATTGTTTTCTCGTCCAACTTATGATAATCGACACACAATCTTAATGATTTGTCCAGTTTCTTTTCAAACACTATGGCTGCTCCCCAAGACAAACTACTTGGTCTGATAAAATTCTTTCCTTCTAAATCCAGCAACTGCACCTTTATCTCCTTCATCTCAATAGGTGTCATTCTACTTGGCCGTGTACTCATTAGTTCTACTGCTGGTACTAAATCTATCTGAAACTCAATGCCTCGTTGCAGTGGTAGTCCTATCACAAGCTCAAAGACATCTATGAATTCTCTAATAATGAAAACTCCATTCAACTTGTCTTCTTCCTCCACAACACTCAAAACATATTTACCACAAAACTAGGGTTTCTACGGAGTATATAATCCAATCAGTACAATCAGGGTGTTTAAGTAATATTTTTCTATCATGGAAAAATATCATAGCGTCATATTTACTTAACCAATCCATACCCAAAACAATTACGAACCCTACCAAATCAAATACATGCAAACTACAAGCAAATACATGACTTAACAATTCAAGCTCTAGGTGGTCACATCTCATCCTAAGATTCGCATACCCTCCTATCGGGTTCGCAACACTAAAGAAAGCAACTAGGTATGAGGATTCTAGGTTAAGCTTATTTATCAAACAATGAGATATAAAAGAATGCAATGCACCAGTATAAAAAAGAACTCTAACTTCTATACCGTG
Organism: Allium cepa; assembly: GCA_030765085.1. NCBI lineage: Eukaryota > Viridiplantae > Streptophyta > Magnoliopsida > Asparagales > Amaryllidaceae > Allium > Allium cepa. The sequence goes on along the minus strand of CM060931.1, from coordinate 1,022,065,831 downwards.
AATCAAAAGCGTACCTCCCAACACAGCTATTCCTTTCTCCTCTACTATTGGTCTTGAGGTAGCTGGTTCCAACGCAAACACTTTTCCCATTCCATCCTTGACTGTTTCATTGCACCGGTTCTTATAATTCCCAATCTGATCAAAGTTGAAGCATTTTACTTCTTCCTTATTAGTAGCTTTCTTCCCAATGCCTGTTTGGCACTCATGAGCATAGTATCTCTTCTTATCACAGTTATAGCAAACTACATCGGCTTTTCCTTTCTTGATAGCTCCACACTTCTGAGCGCCCTTCTTGTGGAAAAACATTGTCCTCTAGTTCCGCCCCCTTGAGCTTCCCTCGCTTTATTACCATCAAGAAAAGCAAGCATCTCTTCCTACCTCAAATACATGTCAACAACTACATCACACTAATCCCTAATATGTGGTATTATTGCTTTAGCACGCTCAGGTTTTAGTCCGTGGATGAACTTCGCATTCCTGTTGATAACTGTATCAACCGTACATATCTGTATCTCGATAACTCCTACAAATCTATTCGCATACTCCAGCACTGTCATGTCTCCCTGCACCATGTTCGATGGCTAAATTCCTATCGGAGTAGAAAATAGCCGATCAAATTTAATTTAAAATTAACCGCAAGCGCTCGACGTACAATTTTTGTACACGGGGAGTATGGGATGATCCGTAGGGAATTGTTTAGATTTAAAATTATATTCAATCAAATTAAACAATATTTGAAATATTTTTGAGATAAAAATGTAAAAATAAACTAGCAAAAGAAAATAGATAAAAATATGAGAGTTTAGAAGTAATTTGGAGGCAATGTCCTTCTCCAGATCACATAAATCAACATATATGAAATTATGATCCCTCCTTTGGTCATTACTGTTGATGTGTTTATCGTAAGTATGGAGTATCCATGCTATTAATTAGCCCAAATAAACCATCAAACTATAACACCCCCATTAAACCGCTTTTTAACTCTTATGAAAATGAAAATGAAAATGAAAATAAAATCAATTTTAAGCATGATCTATTAACTATTGATTAGAAATATAGACCATCAAATTTTGATCTTAATATTCACTTCATTACCAAAATCATATGTAGATGAAGGGGTAATTTGGGTTTGTTGCCTATTTGGTATCAACAACATAGGCTACCAAATTCAAAACTTAAACAACAAAATTAATCCATATTCAAACATTTCCATTAAGCATAAAAAGAGATTAAAAATTATCAAAATGTTGAATCTACATGATTAAGAGAACTTCATTACCCTAAATTGAAGGGGTTTAACTTCTCATATTTGTTATCATTTCAACAAATTTAGCATTCAACATGAAATAAAAACAAGAAGAAAATGCAAGCTAAGTAAAAAGAGAGCTAATTAAACTGAAATAAAAGCTAGTCTACTGGCATAAATAAAAAGATCTACACTACTAACATGAAAGCAAAAAGCAAGTAAAAAAAGATAATGAAATAAAATTACATTAAACTAAAATTACATAAAATTAAATGGATAAGTAGTCGTTAAAGAGAAAACTAAACTAACTAAAATGGAGGCTAAGGAGGCAAAGAGAGCTAAGAGATCATTACACAGAAAATAAGAGGTGTTTATACATCTTTGGAAAACTTAATCATATTTTTGGGAACTACCCAAACTACCCCTCTAGGAAGTATGGCCTCCAAGTTGTCATTAGCATGAGTATAAACCACCATTACATGTGCATGTAACTTTAACCATCATTAGCATATGCATTAGCTCCTAATAGGCGATCATGGTAAGTGAGTAGACGGGGTCCTCCATGTTGCATGGTTTGAATTATTTCCATCTTTATTCCTTTTTTTCTTGAGCATGCATATTTCCCATTAAGTCTCTTCCAAAATTCACTAAATTCCTAAAAAAAAACATTAAAATATCCAAATAAATTTTCTCAATTTAATATATGCACAAATATGACCATTTTGCCACTGTACGAAGATGAGTATACGATGATTTGAAAAGATTGAAATTTGGGTTTAAACATGTTAAACACCCTATATGCTTATTTATTAATTAAATTAGATGAAATATGAAAGTAAAAATATACACATTTATGTGCACATCAAATACCCTCATACTTATCTTTTTATTCGTCCTCAAATAAACTAAAACTAAGATAAATCTATTTTTGTAGCAACACGATTGCATTGAGCGTATGCAACAAGCCGTTACACCTCTAGGTGTCCCTAGTAGGATGAGTGTTGTCTTGTGAGGGTTTTCAACGGATACTATCCACAAAATCCAGATGAGAAATGAAAATTTCAAAATGCAAGATTATTTAAATAGAGGTGAATGCAAGTTTTTGAAAATATTTACAAATGAAAATTTTACTTTCAAATTAACATGAATAAATTAAATATAACTTTTGGTCATTATCTTGAAAATTTAAGTCATTTTACTCATCAAAACTTCAAACAAAAAATATCATTACAAATAAACTCTAGTTTGGCTAGTTGTTTCGGTTGATAACATAGTGTAACTATGAAATAGACGCTTAGCTGATTGTCAAAGTTTATCAAAGTGGTATTATCATTTCTTTTGAAAACAAGTCAAATCAAATAGGTAAAACTAGTGCTTGGATTTCAATTGCTTGCCCTCTCCTATTTGAAAATTTATTGATATTAACAATATTTACATATGCTAAACTCGAAAAACTGAAGCCATATATATTACCCATGCGCTGCCTTTCAGGATTACGTAAAGCGAATACAGAGCATGGTGAGTGAACAGACAAGTGTGCGCACATATCGATATAGGCATTATTAATAAAAGAATTTTTATATACATACACATAACTCAGATAAACTGAGGCTAGATATATCGATCATGCACTGCCTTTCGGTCTTACGTGAGAAGGGTACAGAGCTTAGCAAGTGTACACACTTACGTGTGAACACATGACTCTAGGCGTTAATAAAAAATACATATATAAAACTATTTGTTTGCTTTTTTTTGAAGAGAGAGTTTTGTAGAATCATCTTAGCACCATTTAACTTAAAAGATAAAAATTATAATATCTTTCACTTTAAATTGACCACTTTGTAAAACAAAGATTTTCCTTCAAGATATACTTCATAATTATCACCCACGAATCTTTCTATATACTAGTTAAACCATCATTGTTTGTAATCAAAATTTATTTTTATTTTTTTGAGACAAATAATTTTTCAAAACTTTTAATTTAATAACCAAAACCGTATATTTATCCTATAGTGTTTCTTCAAAAATAAATCCAAATGCTAAAAAGAAATTTTGTTTTGGGATATTTTTTGTTTTTTAATTTATTTGGTTTTTTAATTTCTTTTGAGTTTTGGAAAGAAAAGTGCAAAAAAATAAACCATGAAAAATAAAAAACGCAGATAAGACTCCATCTACACTTGATTTTAACTGTGTCCCCATAGTCAACGCAAGTGGAAGGAGAAAAATAAAATAAAAATATGACCTATATTTACATGAAAATGTAAAGATTATTATTTACACGACATCAGAAAATATATCGTCATGGAGTGAATGAAACGGTCTTCCAAAGACCAATTCATTTGTCTTGTTGTTATCCCGCTTTTTGGCAAAGCTGTGATACCAAAAGATCGGTCAAAAACAAAAGAGAGTTCGTCTCAAAGATTGGTTGTACTTCACTTCGCTATGGATATCGACGAATTTTGTCCGAACTCGGATCAGGCTACAATTGATAGGATATGGCTAGCAAATCCAGGAGAGCCAACGTTACAAGTTTCAAGTCAATCCGAGTTCGTATGCTCAAGATATGATCGATTCGAGATGGAGGAGATAGCCCTTGTTTGAATCCATAAGATGTACCCTAGTTCGAATCCATGGCCAGAAATCATGTTCGCATCCATCGGTTCGTACCCATCTGCTTCGAATCCATCAAGTTTGGAAGTCCTTCGAATCTATAAGCCCAACCTTCCTTCGAATCCATCAGGTGGCCAGGCTTCGTATCCATCCCATTACCTTCCTTCGAATCCATTAGGTGGCCAGGCTTCGTATCCATCCCATTACCTTCCTTAGAATCCATCGCTGTAACAAATGATGGAATCCATCATGTTCCCCCTGCTTCGAATCCATAGATGTTGCTAACCTTCGAGTCCATGAAGACACCTCTCTTCGAATCCAACCAGTGCTGTCATTTCGTATCGATCAGCTGAAGTGAGATATGATCGATACGAACGAATCCCAGTTCGAATCCATGCATAAGTAAAGCCTTCAAATCGATTAAGTCAAAGCGGCGAAATTCAAGCGACTACTCTATCAACTCGGCAAAAAATGTGGATCGACTCGAAGAATGCGCGCCACGTCAACCTACTAGCGCGTGCTTGGATAAATTCGAATCAATCGATTCGAATTGATCGATTCGAACGGAGCGAAAAGTCCAGGAAACACTAATTCGAATCGATGATATCTCGCGATCTACAAGTCCAAATGCTATGAAATTTCCATAGGAGCTTGTATACATGTTGAAGAATGTTCTTACCAAATTTCAGCTTCATTGGATAATTTCTAGATCGATTCGAATGGAGTTCGAATCGATCCCGGAAAGGGCCCCAACTTCCTGAGGCCGGGCCTGTGGGCCCCCTCACATGCCAGAAGTGGTCTCCCTAAATTTAGGCGAAATATCAGCCTCCTACACCTATAAATAGAGCCTCAGGTCATTCAAAAAAGAGGGGAGGAATTCTGAAACGCCAAGACTCTACCGGATTCAATTCTATACCTTATCATCGCTGTTGCTTTCAAGTTTGAGAGCTATAATCCATTGTAACTTGCTGTAACCAACTGTAATCATCAAGAGAACATCAATAAAAAGAAAAACCTTTGAAGTGGACGTAGGCCGGAGACTGTCGAACCACTATAAATCCTGCGTGCTTTCACGATATTGGGTGTTTGTGACCATTTTTGGCGCAAACATTTTGGTGCTTTCACTGAGAATTGAACTCAGGATTTCTACCAATTAGAAGTTGATTCAGAAAGTTTGGAAGTTCAGATTTGAGAAATTATGACGAGACAATCGAGCAGAAGGCCAATGCCAGAGAGAAGTGAACACCAAGGAAGTCAAGAGGCTTCTTCAGGAGTGAATCAAGCATCGATCTTCATCACTAGGAACGAGATGGAGACAATGATGAAGAAACAGGAGGAGCTGATCCAAAGTTTATTTCAACAAATAGGACAACTTGGAGCGCAGAATCAAGGAGAAACCGGAGTCCAAAATGGACCAGGACCATCCGGCGTGGCACCTGAACTAGGGGGCACACCTATGGAGAACGTTGATCCAATCTTGGAGAGAGAAAGAGGAACATCTGCACAACCTGGGAGTAGTAGAGGAGTGAACTCTCAGTCAAGGGGGCAGATCCCGGAATTCCCTAGTGGACTCGGGGGGCAGGTTGAAAGTGATGAGCGAAGGTTGCATCTCGGGGACAATGACAGATTGGCGGAGATGGTTAGAAAAGCTATGAGAGGCAGTTTGGTAAATAAAGATTTGGAGGATGTTAATAGGAGTCCTTCTACTCCAGCAATTAGGTGAGCTAGGAACCCACCGGATTTCAAGTTACCATCGTTGGACATGTATGACGGGAGAACGGACCCCACGGTTCATCTAACGAAGTATATGAGGCATATGGAAGTGCTGGGGGCATCAGAGGAGGTTATGGCCCAGTGCTTTCCATTGTACTTGGCAGATATTGCAGCATTATGGTTTAGACAATTGGAGAATGGATCCATCAGAACATGGAATGATTTAATTGAGAAATTTATGAGGCAATTCAGGGTTCACATTACAAGACCCAAGAATGTGATGACTTTGGCAACTTTAAAGCAGAAAACCGGAGAAACTTTGAGGAGTTATCTAACGTGATTCAATGTAGCAGCAGCTTCGGTGGATCGACCAGATCCATCCATGGTTATGATGGCGGCTGTATCTGGAATAGCTGATGGAACAGATTTCAAAAATTCATTAACTAAGGATCCACCGGTGGATCTAGGGGAATTCTATCATGAGGTGGAAAAGTTATTACGATTAGAGGATGCGAATGCAGAAAGAGAAGAAGGAGAGGGAATAGAAGTTTATGCTCTTAATGACAAAAAGCCTCTCGAAAAGGACTCTGGCAAGGACAAAGGAAAACGAAAGGCTGAGGATTATAACGACAGGTCAAAGCGGCAACGGAGGGAGCCGCGATTCACCACTTACACTGAGCTGAATGAGAGTCTGCAACGAATTTATTAGGATACCAAGGAGCAGATTTCGTATCGTAGACCAACGCGAAGGGATCCAACTTCCAACGAAAGAAGATCAGATAAGTTTTGTGTATTTCATGAATTAAACGGTAATAACACCGATGATTGTAGGCATCTGAAGGACGAGGTAGAAGGACATATCAGGAATGGTATGCTGCTTCAGTATGTGAGGAGACGAGCCCCAGCGGTAGAGCCAGAGCGGCCACCGTCTACATCAGCTAGGGGCGACCCTGAATCAGGACATCGTTTGGTTATCAATTAATTAAAATAACGATGAACAAGTCATAAGCTTCCACTAACACAATTAAATCATTTACACATGTACGAGATCGCGAATGTTCTCCAGGCATGCTCTGAATGATCATTGACTGTTTTGTAGTGGGAACTTACACTTTGACATCTTTGCTTTGCTTTTGTTTCGTATTGATTTGGACATTTGAACTTGGTTTGTTTAGACATTTCTGTTTTAAAATTCATCTGTTGAATAGATATTTGATTCTGATAATTCTGAAATGGCTAAGCTACTTACACATGTACGGGGTCGCGAACGGTCCTTAGGCATGCTCTGAGATGGCGATAAACCGCCCTTACAAACGATCCAGGGACCCACGCGAACGTGAGCCTGGTGTCGATAATACCAAGCCCTCCCGGGCACACTTTCTCGCCACGAACGGCACCCGACTTCGAACAGTCACAACTCGCCATGAACGGCACCCGACTTCGAACAGTCACAACTCGCCACGAAGGGCACCCGACCTGAATGGTCACCAAATCGCCTCGAACGGCACACGATCGCGAACGGTCACAATTCGCCTTGAACGGCACGACTCGCCCCGAACGGCACAACTCATCTCACCTCAAATAGCTTGATCGCGAACGGTCGTCATTTGAGGTCCGCAACTTGACCGCGCACAGTCGCACTTCACCTCAAATGGCTCGATCGTGAACGGTCATCATTTGAAGTCAGGCGCTTGACCGCGCACGGTCGCACTTCACCTCAAATGGCTCGATCGCGAACGGTCGTCATTTGAGGTCCGCCACTTGACCACACACGGTCGTACTTCACCTCAAATGGCTCGATCCCGAATGATCGTCATTTGAAGTCAGGCGCTTGACCATGAACGGTCGCACTTCATCTCAAATATCCCGATCCCGAACGGTCGTTATTTGAGGTCGCATAGAACTGTAAATTCCTTCGCAGGACATCAACAGGATATGAACATCCAGACCATGGCATTACAAAACACGCCTTCCTACCGCAAGGCATATTTTGGGGGGCAAATGTTATCCCGCTTTTTGGCAAAGCTGTGATACCAAAAGATCGGTCAAAAACAAAAGACAGTTCGTCTCAAAGATTGGTTGTACTTCACTTCGCTATGGATATCGACGGATTTTTTCCGAACCCGGATCAGGCTACAATTGATAGGACATGGCTAGCAAATCCACGAGAGCCAACGTTACAAGTTTCAAGTCAATCCGAGTTCGTATGCTCAAGATATGATCGATTCAAGATGGAGGAGATAGCCCTTGTTCGAATCCATAAGATGTACCCTAGTTCGAATCCATGGCCAGAAATCATGTTCGCATCCATCGATTCATACCCATCTACTTCGAATCCATCAAGTTTGGAAGTCCTTCGAATCCATAAGCCTAACCTTCCTTCGAATCCATTAGGTGGCCAGGCTTCGTATCCATCCCATTACCTTCCTTCGAATCCATCAGGTGGCCAGGCTTCGTATCCATCCCATTACCTTCCTTCGAATCCATTGCTGTAACACATGATGGAATCCATCATGTTCCCCCTGCTTTGAATCCATAGATGTTGCTGACCTTCGAATCCATGAAGACACCTCTCTTCAAATCCCACCAGTGCTGTCGTTTCGTATCGATCAGCTGAAGTGAGATATGATCGATACGAAGAGTCCCAGTTCGAATCCATGCATAAGTAAAGCCTTCGAATCGATTAAGTCAAAGCGGCGAAATTCAAGCGACGACTCTATCAACTCGGCGAAAGATGTGGATCGACTCGAAGAATGCGCGGCACATCAACCTACTAGCGCGTGCTTGGATCGATTCGAACGGAGCGAAAAGTCCAGGAAACGCTAATTCGACTCGATGATATCTCGCGATCTACAAGTCCAAATGCTATGTAATTTTTCACAGGAGCTTGTATACATGTTGAAGAATGTTCTTACCAAATTTCATCCTCATTGGATAATTTCTTGATTGATTCGAATGGAGTTCGAATCGATCCCGAAACGGGCCCCAACTTCCTGAAGCTGGGCCTGTGGGCCCCCTCACATGCCAGAAGTGGTCTCCCTAAATTTAGGAGAAATATCAGCCTCCTACACCTATAAATAGAGCCTCAGGTCATTCAGAAAAGGGGGGAGGAATTCTAAAACGCCAAGACTCTACCGGATTCAATTCTATACCTTATCATCGCTGTTGCATTCAAGTTTGAGAGCTATAATCTATTGTAACTTGATGTAACCAACTGTAATCATCAAGAGAACATCAATAAAAAGAAAAACCTTTGATGTGGACGTAGGCCGGAGACTGCCGAACCACTATAAATCCTGCGTGCTTTCACGATATTGGGTGTTTGTGACCATTTTTGGCGCAAACACTCGTCAAGTATGAGAGAGACAGCTTAAGCATAGAAAACCTAACCATAAAAGATTTCAAATTTGAATGTTGATATGGAAATACGAATGCCGTTTTATTAGAAATCATATGAGTTGTTTTGTTTTCAATGATTTTTGGGGTAGATAAAATAATTGGTTGACATTCAAGTCTATTTTCATCAAATTGAAATTCAAACTTATCATCAAGAAATTCTTCAGAATTATTGATTTCAAAATCAATAAGGTAATTTAAATCTTCCCCTTCAAAATTTAACAACTCATCTTCGTAAAGTCCAAAGAAAACATGTTCGCTAAATTCATCCTCCTTTGTTGAATTAGTCACAAGTTCAATCCATGTATCAATTTAAAAATCTAAAGTTGTTGCCTTTAAATTTTCAAAATCGGAAAAGGAAGATCGAATTTTAACTAGAGTTTCTTACTTTCAAAAGAATTGAAATCCAACTCAATTACCAAATTTTCAAAAACTTCATTAAGATTGTCATTTTCAATTTCAAAAGTTATTATTTGAAAATCGTCAATTTGAGTAAAAGGTGGATTATTATCAGACTCGTCACAAGTTAGGATTTGATTTTCTTTTCTATGTTGTTTCATATATGTTTTAAACAACAAATCTGTGTGATCTTTGTAAATTTAGTCCATTTGCTCAACAAAATCAAATTATTAACTCGAGAATTCTCGATTTGAACTTGTTGAGAACAAAAATTATCAATCGCATCGTAGTCAAGATTATTCCTATAGACGAAATCAATTAAAAAGTTGTTTCCAATTTCTTTTTTGTTTCAAAATTCATTCTAGAGCCGAAATCGAATTGGCATGGATTATACTCAAAATGGTTTGAATTTTGAAGTGAATTCAAATTTTGATTATCTTGAAATGCTTGAGTTGAGTAATTGCATAAATATGAATTACACAATTAATTTATCATTTGATCATTTTTTGTTAAGAGTTCAAATAAAGATGAAATCGTTTAAATGCCTATTTCCAGATTTAAGGGTTGGTCATCATTATGAAAATTTTGTTCAAAATTCGAATTGTTTGAACACTAGTTGGCATTAAAATATCCATAAAAATTTTGAGTGAAATTATATTGATTTTCACAACTATTGTAAAATTCACGTGAGAAGGGAAACTCATACATTTTCAAGAATGTTATTTTTTTTCTTCTTTGGATTTTTTTATAAAAGGGAAACTATTTATCAAAAAGAATTTTTTTGAAAAAAAAGAGAAATTTGATTTTTGTTTTAATTTTTTTGGTTTTTCATTCACTTTTTTTGTAAAGATCTCCTTTGATTTTTGTTTTTCTAAAAAAACTAATTATTTTTGGATTTTTTATTTTGATTGAAAATTTTCAAAAGAAAGGATTTAAAAACTAAGCCAAGAAATATTTACAATTTTTATATTTGGCTTTTGAAATATTTTTTTCCTTAAATATGCATGAACTAATGCAACTAAATGAATGCAAGGGTTTGATTCCAAATTTTTTATCCAAAGTAGCTCCTAACCAAAAATTGTATAATCACACTTTGTCTTAATCCAATGAGATAGTTCTCAGCCAGATTACGGATAAGATTTATTAGCGCACCATGAATCACCATAGCAATGCAACCGAAGGTTTAAGTACCTTCAGATAAATAATCAGTATAATATTTACGAATCACCATAATATTTATAACTGATTATTGCTCTGCCATAGCCTAGACACCAAGAATTTAAATTTTTCAATGAAGATAACTTATCAATATACAATTAAGCTCTAAGTGAGCTCGCGACCCCCTTAAGTTCGATGTCTAATTAATTAAAATTCTAAGATGAAATGCAAAAATGAAATTAAACATGTATTAACAGCGCAACTACGAATGAAATTTGTTTGTGTTTTTGAGTTTCTTTTTAATTGCAAGAAATAACAATGAAATGCAAATTAAAATAGGAGATGAGGGCACGATACTAGAGCATGCAGAATTATTAGCAAAATTCTTTTATTTAGCTGTGATTTTTTTTACATAAGCCGATAAAGTAATTTATTTTTGGCAATCACTTCTACCACCTAAAACCTGAAAATTTAAGCAAGATATATATAATTGATTTTTTTATATATATCAAAGAAGAAACTAAAATATATGAAAACAAAATAGAAATGGGAACTAAATCAAAACAAATGAAAGTATTCGTAGGAAAACAACTAGTTTTTTTTAATGAAGCTTGGAAAGAAAACTAAAAAAGATTAGAAAAATTCTTTTTTTTAACATAGGGCCCGACCCAAATAAGAATCAATTGCCAAATCAAATAAGAGAGAAAACACTTACAACATCAGCTCTCTAATAAAGCAAATCAAAACAATTCAAACAAAATAGATTTCCACGCTAAATTTAAATTTCAGTTTGTCGCAGCTAGATTGTTCGATGCTAAATTTGTTTGGCTTTGAGGTGAGGTGATTTGGGGATTATCGAGAGGCGATTCTGGTTTGGGATTTGCATATGTGGGAATGTTGTCGAGAAATATTGTAGAAGGCGATCGTGGTAGGATTTCGGAGGTCGAGGCGAGACAGAGTGGTGATTATTTTGGTATGTGGTCGGGATGGTCGGCGAGGTGAAGTTTGCTGCAGTGGATGAATGTTGTGTTGTATGAAGTATGTGAATTATGAAGTGCTGTGAATCGGCTATGGGGCGGAGTCAGGCTACTGGAGCAGTTTGAGGTGATATTCAGAGGTGAGAATATGCGATTTATGCCAATGGTTTTTTTGTTCGCACTACTAAAAAAGGCTCTAGTTCCAACAACAAGGGGCGACGGCTTCCAATGGCTATTTTTCGACGGCTTTCGATGGGCCGTCGGCGGCCGTCGGAATTTCGCGAATTATAGGGATCAGTAGAGCCTTCTTCTTCCTCGGTATCACATATGAATTTTTTTACAAAAAACCTAATTCCCTTCTCCAAGCTTTCAATCTCTAATTTCGAGCTTCAGGGTACTCCACGGTTGGCTAATCAACCTATATTGCTCTCAATCTCAGGTATAATATCTTATTTTTGTCAAAAAATCAAATTTTTACCCTAAATCTAAATTTGCATAAGTTGATAAATTAGGATTAATTAGTAATTGCAATTGTTTCCAATAGCGTAATAACGGTTTATAGCATCACATGGTATACCTATTTCATCTTTTATCGTGAAATTGTGAAAAACATGTATAATTTGTGGTTGTTCATGCATATGCAAATCATTGTGTATGCCTTGATTCTACGATTGTATATGTGTGTAGCGCTACTGTTATTATATTGTGTTAGTTGGAATAAGATAAAATGAATGAATGTGCTAGAAGTATTATATTGTGCATGTATTGACTTATTAAACAAAAAAATGCATGAGTCTAATTTATAATTATGTGTATTGAAAAATGACAAAAACGTTAAACCAGTCTTAAGTTGATGTAATATGTCGAATAAGTGTGTTAAATTAAAATATATTTTTGTAAATGTGAACAGTTAGTAAAACTGTATTTTTTGTAAAATGCGCACATTTAATTAACTAATGTCCCTTAGATAGTTTTTGTCCCTATCTGACGAGTGTTGTACATGATCGTTATATAAATAGTCGTTTTTTTCAAAAAACGACCATTTATATTCATGTGGTACAGTGTTTGTTTGATTTGTCCCTATATTGGACAAGTTATGAACACAGTAAGCATTTACATTTTGTATAGTACTTCATTTCAAACGGTTCATAAAATTTCGGCCTAACTTTTCTTTTTTATTTCCTACGTGCACGCATTTGTGTACAATGCAAGGAACAAAAGGGAAATGCTGCCGAAATTTTATGGAATCGTTTGAGACGAAGTAATATACGAAATGTAAATGCTTGCTGTGTTTTAATGGGAGTGGGATGCCTGACCATGGAAAAAAATTTTATACAAATTTTTATATCGATACGTTAAAAAATAAAATCTGCCCTATTTGAAAATATTTTTAAATTTGTGAAGTAGTTCTTTAAATTCAAATATTATACGACCATGAAAATAATCGTTTTCGAATTTGTATTCTTGAAAATAAATATTAAATTTTGAACTTCTCATTTTGTCAAATAGGAAAAATGATTGATTATTTTGTTGATCGGAGGAGATGGATGTACCAAAGAAAAGGACTGAGGGGCTCAATAAAAGAAGATTTTTGTAATGGTATAAACGTGTTTGTTGAATTCGCTTTAAGTAACAATTGAAACGATCTAGAAATTCGTTGTCTGTGTAGTAGGTGTAGACATTTGAAGTATTTGTTACCAGATATTATGAAAGTTCATTTATGCCAAAACGGTTTCGTACCCGAGTATTATGTTTGGGATCGGCATGGAGAAGTTGTAGCAAATACTCCTGTAGAGTCTGAAAGTGTCGTTAACGAAATAGTTATGGCGATCCGTATAGAAAATATGATCGAAGATGCAGCACGATCAATGTTTCCTATGGTTGAAGTTGACGACGTTGATGTAAATGTTGAAGACCAAATATCGAAGCAATTTTTTTTTATGATTTACTAGATGCTGCTAAGAAACCTATTTGGGATGGTTGTAAAAGTTGCAATCAGCTGTCAATAATCGCAGAATACATTGCAATGAAGTCAAAATACAACATAACCGAAGCTGGGTTTACGACTGTTGTACAAGCTGCAAAAAGACATATGCCGCTCGAAAATCTAATGTGTGAAAATCACTATGAAATTAAAAAAATTATGTCGGCTTTTGGTTTACCTTATTAGAAAATACATACATGTTTAAAAGGCTGCATGTTGTTTTGGAAAGAAGGCGCGAACCTTAGAAATTGTAAAATTTATAACCAGGAGAGATACAAACCAAGAAAAAAGAAGGGGAAGGATGTTCCGTACAAGCGTATGCATTACTTACCCATAACTCCAAGACTTTAAAGATTATATGCATCTTTTGTAACTGCATCTAATATAAGATGGCATAGCGTGAGAACGGAGGAAGAGGGTACGTTGATACATCCGGTTGATGGAGAAGCATGGAAGCATTTCGATAAAACGTATCCAAATTTTGCAGTGGAGAGTCGAAATGTTAGATTTTATGTACGGACGGTTTTACTCCATTTTCTCAATTTGGTTCTAAATATTCATCCTGGCCCATTATCATCACACCGTATAATTTACCTCCATGGATGTATATGAAAACGCAATATATGTTTCTTACTGTTGTCGTTCCTGGCTCCGACGATCCGGCACAAGGAATCGATGTATATTTACAACCGTTGATTGAGGAGTTAAAAGTACTATGGAACGAAGGAGTAGAAACATATGATGTGTCCAAGAAGAAATTTTTTCATATGTTTGCTTCTTTTTTGTGGACTATAAGTGATTTTCCTGCCTATGGAATGCTTTCCGGATGGAGTACTGCTAGTCATCTAGCATGTCCATATTGCATGGATGAAACACGAGCGTTTTCTTTATCTCATGGTAAGAAAATTTCATGGTTTGACTGTCATTGATGTTTTCTCCATGTAAATCATCCCTTCAGAGGTGACAAGAAAAACTTTTTAGCTAATAGAGTAGAAACCAGAAAACCATCGACGATATGGTCAAGCGAAGACATATATGAACTTGTTAGAGACTATCCAAAAATATATGAAACTGTAGAGCAAACAGAATTGAAGGCATATCAGTTGTTCATTACCTGTGCAAACAAACTATTTTTTGGGAGTTGCCGTATTGGAAACATCTTCTGCTTTGTCATAATATAGATGTGATGCACAATGAGAAAAATGTATTTGATAATGTTTTTAACACAATTTTGAATGTGAATGGGAAGACGAAGGATGATTTGAAATCAAGACGTGATATAGAAGAATTATGCAAACGTCCTGAGCTCTATGAAACCAAATCATAGTAAAAAACTCAAAGCATGTTACGGATTAGATAATAATCAAGTTAAAGCTGTGTTAAAATGGGTGGAAGGGTTAATATTTCCTGATGTGATATCATCAAATCTTCGTGGATGTGTTGACTTTAAAAATGATAGATTGAGCGGAATGAAAAGTCACGACTGTCACATAATGATGGAAAATTTGTTTCCCGCTATGTTCAAAGAACTATTGCCGTTAAAAGTTTGGAAGGTAGTAAAGGAGCTTAGTATGTTTTACAAAGAGCTTTGTTCGACTACTTTAAAAGTGCAACGTTTACGTAAACTTGAAGTGGATATTCCTATATTGCTTTGCAAATTAGAGAAAATATTTCCGTCAGGTTTTTTAATGTATTGGAACACTTACCTGTTCATCTCTCATCTGAAGCACGACTTCGAGGTCCTGTCCAATATGGATGGATGTATCCATTTGAGAGGTATGTAATATGTTATCACGTAATTTAATTGCATTTGAAAGATGAAGTGAATATAAATTAATTTTGCATAGATATTTGAATTATCTGAAGAAAAAAGTGAAACAAAAACATGAGTTGAAGGTTCGATATGTAAATCTTACATCTAAGAAGAAGCTTCGTTCTTTTTCTCTCACTATTTCAGTGACCATGTGAATATTTCATTTGAAAGTGTTCCTCGTAATGACGAAGGCGACGAACAAGAGTCCTCTCAAGCAATGTTATCTATTTTTAGACAACATGGTCGGCCTTTTGGAAAATGTGTAGAAATATGGCTAGACGATAGAGATCTTCATGTAGCACATACTTATATTCTTCTAAATTGTGTCGAGGTTGCACCATTTGTTAGGTAATCTGAAGTAATAATTTGTGTTTTATTCTTTTCTATAATGCATGCGCGTGTATAACCTAATGTAATAATTTGTTTATATAAACAATGTTTATGAACGTGAATATCCGAACGAAGATCTCAATAAAGAATTTTCCGGTTGGTTTTCAAATTATGTTTATGAGCCGAGAAATTATGAAGTTGACGAAGAGTAGAAACATCTTATGATGGGACCAAAAAGAGTGGTCAAGACATATCTAATATATTTCGTCAATGGATATAAATTCAACACCAAAGAGTACGATGTAGAAAAATTAACAAATAATGCTGGTGTATTTGTTAAAGGTAGTGATGATCCAGAAAATCACTTAAATGATTTTTATGGCTTTCTAATGCAAATTTTGCAACTGACATATTTCTCACGACCCCACGGAGGAGGTGTTTCTATTTAGATGCAATTGGTTTAGCAATGTTTTCGGTTCTGGAATTAATGTGCACAGGATTATAATCTTATCGAAATAAAGCATACATCGCACTATCACAAGTATGATCCTTTTGTACTAGCCAAACAAGCATTGCAAGTTTATTACGCTCCCTATCCGTCTCTAAAAAGAGATAAAGAAGATTGGTCTGCAATTTTTAAAACAAAGGCCAGATTTACATTCGATGGAAAGAATATTCCGAACGAACAAGCTTATCAGGCAGATCTTGGGAAAAATAACGAATTAATAATTAGAGACGAGCACACAGATTTTGGTCATTTGATCGATGAATCAAATGTTTTGCTAGAAGCGTTTGACGGTGCAGAGGAAAATATCGTAGAAAACGAAACTGTATATGAATCAGAAGATGATGATGACTGATATAAATCTGAATCTGATTTTTTTTCAATTGATGTAACCATGTTGAATTCTTGGTGTATTATGAAATTGATGTGACTATGAAACCAAATCTATTTACCATTTTTTTACATGTTTTATGTCATTTTCATTTGTCATTTATTTAGCTATTTTTATTAAAAATGCAATGAAATCTGGTTATCGTCGGAATAGTACACCCATGATGAATCATGTATAACACACTTCCATTTCTATTTCCATTTCAGTCATTAATTAAGCAATTTATACCGTTGATGTCATTTACATATGAAATATATTTCGTTATCATGTTATTATTCTCTTATATAATGATGTGTATATATGTCACGAGTTTATCGTAATGTCATATAGAGATAGGAGCTTTTCCCGATCATCAGGAGGCGATGGCAGTGGCCCATCGCAAGAGTCATAGCGTCCAGTAGTTTCGTTAGTCCTAGAGCAGAGGGGTAAGAATTAAATTTTATTCAGCATCTTATTTTTTATATGATATACGTGCGTACTTATCTGTATCGTATTTAAAAACAGGGGGTTCACCTACTTCCCTCGAAGGTTGTGCTGGATGTCTCTAGAGCTTCTTATCGCAGTAGGATGAGTGCCTGCTGGTCGAAGTGGGATAACATCCCTCCACACATCATAGAGTGTATATGGCAGGATGTCCTAGTATGTATATTTTTCTGTTTTCCATTTTTAATTCGTTTTTGTCGTTTTTCTACTGTTTAATTCATTTACAGTGCAATCTTTTTTTTTAACTTTTTATCGTGAAACACAGGTTGAGATAGACATCCATACAGAAGATATGTTGCTGGTACGAGGATACTGGATGAAGAAGATGCACAAGAACTACATGGACTCGATACCTGAGATTAAGAGACCTGGTCAGAAACTACGGTGGATGGGGGAGAGCGTATGGCAAGCTTGGTCGAGATACTGGGAGATGGTCGCGGCGAAGGCAAGTGTACTAATTTTTTTTGAACTATTAATTTGACGTGATCGAAAATTAATGTATCAAATTTTGAATGTACAGGCAGAGTCGGATAGAAACTCTACGAACAGAAATAAAAATCTCATCACTCATCGCGGAGGATCTCAGTCATTTCAGCAGTATCGGTAGGAGTTGGTAAATTTACTGAATGATAATTGTAAATAGTTTATGCTATATAATTTTAAATGTGCAATAATTGTATGTAAAAATCTACTTCAGGAAGTTAAGACGCATGGTCCCGTGGGCTATATGGACTTGTTCACTCGTACGCATGTTGTTGAGCATGTAAATCTGGACAGGACCGTTTCGTATACATGGCATGACGATAAATCCAGCAAGATTCATGTAAGAATATTTCATTTTATGCAGTATTAGTAATTGTTCTGCTTGTTAAACTATAATGAAATAAGATATGATGTTATTAATTTGTTAATGCAGGAAAAGTTTATGGAGCAGCGCTAGAAACTCTTCGCTGATACGGGTCGAGATCAGCTGATGACTGATGAGGAGGACGCTATTTTTGAGTCCGTTATGGATCCAACAGAGCATGGCAGACGATACAGATTCGACAATCAAGTGGTAAATAATTTATTTTACTGCTAATTTGATACTTAAGTCATAATTCTATGTTGGATTATATAATTTTGTCTTAAAATACTTCAAGTATGCTATTTTGACCTTTTCAAAACAATAAACTTGAATTTTATTCATTTTTCCATTATTTAAGAATATTTGAACCTTGAAAAATCCTCCATATTGAATTTGAATTCAACCCAACCAAATGACTTTATCACACCAGTAAAGCACAAGAAGGCAGAAGATATGAACGTTATGTTACTTACTAGCTTACATAGATATGCACATACACTTACAGAGATCACACAGCTAAATTAAATATTTATAGCAGGCCAGCAGTCAGAGACGGGGTCGGCGGAATAGTGCTCAGAGCGATCTAGCAGATATAGAAGAATTGCGGGCTAGAGTGTCCCAGCTGGAGGAGCAGAACCGTCAACAGGCCATGCAGACCACACAGTTGCTAGAGTACATGCAGCAGTTTGGTGGCCGCTTCCTTTCTCGGCTGCTCTGGATCTGGAGGAGATTGATTCATTGCCTGCTTGCTTTTTCAGGTATGTTCTTTTTAGTTTTGAATGATTTGGTAGACGGTGGAGGTAGTTGTCGATTTTTGTATGATTATATTTGATACACTTGGTTGTGTGATTGTATGAAGATGTGGATGTTGATGATTTTTTGTTATGTTGTGTATGTATGATATGGTAGAACACTTGTTGTTGGAGTTGTTGTGAATGTTGGAATGGTTATGTATATTAAGTATTTTATTTTGATGTAATTTGATGTATTTGTGTGTTTGATGAATTTTGTGTAGTTTGGGTTTTGATATTTGGTTGGAATATTGTATACTGGATTGTGCAGTATTGGTGTTATAGTGTTTGGATGGGAAATGTGGATGGAAGGCTATATCGCAGCAGTTATAGAAAAAATACAGCAGATTTCCGACGGCTTCTAGGTGGTCATTTTCCGACGGCTTCCGACAGCCTAAAGGTCATTTTTTCTGACGGATTCCGACACTTATCGTAATCCATCGAAAACCATCGGAAGCCGTCGGAAACCGTCAGAAATATGTTCAGCGCCCTGTGTCGGAAGCCGTCGGAAAAATTGCTTCCGGACGCCTTATTTTCCGACGGCCGCCGACGGCTTCCGTTGGCCGCCAACAGTTTTCTACCATCGGAAATCACTGTTCACTTTGTAGTGTTGTAGGCAAGGAGGTCGTAGGATAGATGGTTGAAGAGCTTGGGTTGTTGAATGGTGGTCAGTTGTGTTGTTGGTTGTCTTGTGGTGGCTGTGGTGTGGCAGACGTGGGTGTGTGATAGTGTACGAGGAGGAGGTGGTCAGGTGAGTGGGGATGTTGGTTAGGGGATATAATGATATGCACAATAGTGACTGAATGATTGAGGTGGAGGAGGTTGATGGAAGGTTCACAGGGATATGCAACAGTGTGGTTAACAGTGAGTGGTACCAGCAATGATTTCAATATGGACGGAGTAGTGGAGATGATAACTGGAAGCGTTGTATGTGTTTTGGGTTGGTGAATGATGCTTGCAGTAGTGTGAATGTTTGCTATGTGTATGGACAGATGTTATGGTTTGAAATTGTGGTAGAACTATGGTCTAGAATTGGTTATGGGTAGCAATTAGTTGTGACAATGCAGTGTGATGGTTGAAGTTGTTGGACTGAAAGAGGGGAGTTGTTGGAATGTGAAGTTGTAGAGGTTTTTGAGTGGTGAAGAAAGTGGAAATTTGTTGTGCTTATGATCAGGGGGAAGTGGGATTGTATGCTGTGGTAGTAGGGTGATTGAATGTGAGATATGCAAGTATGAGTTATCATTGGTCTGTGGAATGGTGATTTGTATGGGCTTTTAGTTTACAGTGGTATTGTGGTATGATAAAAAATGTATGGTGGTAGTGAATTGTTGATGATGGTAGTTGTAAAGGAGTAGAAAGGTGGATGCAGTGTACACTGTTTTATGCACTATTGTATATGGTGGAGTTCTAGTCAGTGGAGTACACTTTTGACGTCAGAAATATGATGGTAACCGGCTTGTCAGTGAAGTTGTGAAGGCAGGCAGTGGGCAGTGGGGAGCAAGCAAATGTGATAGGTTGAAGGCAGTTGAGGGGTGTTGAAGGAGGTATGTGCTTGATGACGTTTATGTGTGGAGCAACTGATGATGACGAGCAGAGGTGTGGTTGAAGTGGTGAAGGAGGATAGAAGTATAGGCAGGGGATTATTACTCTGGATGTCATGATATGAAGGAAGAGGGGATTGAAAGTGTATGAAAAAGTGTAAAAGAGAATGAAATGTTGAAATTTAAAAGGGAATGAAATGTAAATGCAATAAGTTATTTTTGTTCGAAACTGCGTAAGCTTTTTTTTATATAGAAATAAAGAATTGCAAAAGCAAAAGAGAAAAGAAACAAATGCAAACAAACATACAAACAAATTCAAGCAACAATAAACACAAAACAATATTTTAGTATATGCAAATTAACACACACAACAAATACATAATAAAATCAAACAAAAATAATTCGAAGAATAGAAAATAAAATAAGCTCAACTCCCCCCAACGGTGCCAAAAACTTATTCAACGGCCAATTTTCCATCGGATTAGAAAATAGCCGATCAAATTAAAATTAAAACTAACCGCAAGTGCATGACGTACAATTTTAGTACGTGGCGAGTCGGGTCGATCCGTAAGGAATTTTTAGATTTTAAAATTCCATTCAATCAAATTAAACCAATATTTGAAATTTTGTTGAGCTAAAAATAAAATAAACTAGCAAAAGAAAATGGATAAACAAAGGAGAGTTTGAAAGAAATTCAGAGGAAATGTCCTTCTCAAGATCACATAAGTCAACATATATGAAATTATGATCCCTCTTTGGTCATTTGTGAGTTTAATTGATGCGTTTATCATTAAGTATGGAATATTTATGCTATTAATAAGCCCAATATAAACCGTCAAACTATAACACACCCATTAAACCATTTCTTAACTCTCATAAAAATGACAATGAACATGAAAGTAAAATCTATTGTAAGCATGATCTATTAACTATTGGTTAGAAATATAGACCATCAAATTTTGATCTTTATGTTCACTTCATTACCATAATCATATGTAGATGAAGAGGTAATTTGTGTTTGTGTTTGTTTAAGCATAGCCCATTTGGTGTTAACAACTTAGGCTATCAAAGTCAAAAATTAAACAACAAAATTAGACCATATTCAAACATTTCCGTTAAGCAAAAAAAGAGATTAAAAATTATCAAAATTTTGAAAAAAAAATTAAACCACATTCAAACATTTCGAAAAAATTAGGGTTTCCTCTTTGAAACATTTATAACATACCTTTCGAAAGCATTGAAATCCTTCACTTAAAACGTACCTTTCGAAAGTATTGGGTTTAAGTAGAAGTTTATGGAAACATTGTTTCGAAACTATTTAAATCATTCCTTTCAAAACCATTGGGTGTAACTTTTAATATAACTTAGGGTCATAAAGAAGTGTGGCGAAAGCATTAGGGTTGTCAATGGATACACGAAAAATCCGTAATCCGTCCGCGTCCGTATCTGAAAAGGGGATAATATCCGATATCCAAAAAAATGGATGCGGATGCGGATATAAAAACATCCACATCCGAAAATTATCCGTCCGATCTTTGTCAAGATTATAGTATAAATTATGTTTATTTTAGTATAATGAAAGATATTAATTTATTGTTTTATTAAGTTAGTAGTTTATATTATATGCATTTAATGATTATTAACTGCTCAAAACTATTTATTATCGCCATATTTGTTTATATTTAACACTTTTATAATCAATTAGATTAAAAAAATGTATGTTAAACTTAAAATTTATATTTATATTTCTTGATTTATCAGTCGTTAACGGGTAGGATAATTATCTGATATCCGTCCGTATCCACGAATGCGGATATCCGATATCCGAAAATCATTTCGGATGCGGATATGGCACTATCCGCATCTGAAAGTATTCGTTGACAGGCCTAGAAAGCATTACTTTCGAAAGCATTAATCCCAAGTAAAAGAAAGAGGATAATATCGAAAACCCCTTCGAAACCATTGCCTCCAAAACCAATTTGAAAACAGCTACGGGACCTTTTCGAAAGCATTAAGGAGGCAGCTTCAAAATACAAAGGTGAAAACACCCTTTCGAACACATTGTTTAAAGGCTACGAAGAAAAGCGGCCTTAACGAGGTCGAAAGGTACGAACGCGGAAGCATTTGTTTAGAATAGGTTCAAAGTGGTTATCCTTTCGAAAGCTTCTTTTAAAGCAAAAAGGCGATAACCCTTTCGAAATTTCTTTTAAAAAATAAGGCAAATTGATTGATTCGAAAGCTAATATAGTTGGTTTCAACCCTTTCGAAAGCACCATCTATAAGCAGAAGTAATTCAAAGTTAATACAATAGCTTCTACTTCTTCAAAAGCATGGTGTTTCGATAATATACCTTCAGCCTTTCTCCAATATACTACGTATCAATTGCTTGATACCATGTGCATTGGTTTCAAATGGGTTCTTTAGTGGAAGTATGGTGTCGAAAGCTAACAAATGGAAGTGGTGAAGTAGTAAATCCAAGTAAAACTGATTTTTTGCCTTTAAAAGTAATTTCTTTTTCACCTACTTGCCTTATTTGTTAATATGTTATTGGTTGCCTTTTCTTTATCAAAGCCTTTTCATAAAAATGTTACTGAATTCAGAATTTTCAATTTAAACATTTTAACACATACGCCCTTCTCCTTGAAGGAACATATAAAACATTTAATCCCTTTAAATCAAATAATTTTATAGCTATAATATAATATTTTGGAAAATTCCCCAAAAATCACAATAATTCACTTTTAATATGTTTTCTAACATATTTAAATTCCAAACCCAAAATCTGTATAAAATTTCCGTAAATTTAAACCTAATATTAGTCATTCCTTCATAGAAAATTCATAATAAATCCAAAATAACTTAGAAAGCTATCAAACTTGATACCCACTTCTACGAAATATTTTTAACCATACCTCAAAAAGGCGAGCCATTTAGATGTCATTTAATTGGGTTTTTCCAATATAAAATTATCATAAAATCTATATGAAACAACATAAATCATCAACAAGCATATATATATCTATTTAAACAAATATAACATAGCATGTTATTTGCAAAATAATTTGGCCCTAATCATAAAACCGAAACCATAGTCAAAATGAGATGTAAATCTATTATTCACCTTAGCTTGATGTTAAGAAGGTTGATATTATTCATTTGATTAATCCCTTCATGCTTTCTACTTGGTTCCTGGCTTATCTTCCTTTTGATTTCTCTTAATGGTGGCCGACCAAGATTATAAGTGCTTTGGTTTGTGTTGTAAATGTTGAAATGAATAGAAATGAAGGTAAGAAGGGTTTAGGGTATAAGAACGAAGAATATTCATATTTTGCCATTATCATATTCCTTCCACTTGCTTCTTTATAATTCTCTTTTGCTTATGTATTCATTTAGGCACGACCCATTTATTGATTTACAAATCTCAACCCTTTTACTATATACATTATTTAATTTGACTTATCCTATTAAATGTCCTATATAAATTTAGTCAAAATTAGGGTCATTACTAAAGCATTCGCTAGCATCCATCATCCTTAACACGTCCAATTGACACGTTTACAAACATTCCTACCATCCAACGATCTTTATCTAAAGGGTATACCAAAATTAAATTGGAAACATACAAGAAAATGGTTGTGGGTGGGTTGCTCAAATCTTCAAGTCTGGATCCTACATACTCTCTGCTGGCTCGTCTTCCCTCTCTACCTCCACCTCCTCCGTCTAACTCGGCTCGACTATGGTAGCTAAATCATGCAAACATTTTCACAAGTGCGACATATAGAAGACATCTGGTACTCCCGCCAACATCTCATAAAGCTCTATTCTATATGCCAACTTCGCAATCCACTTAGTAGAAGGTCCTACAGACCTCAATGCTAGCTTCCTTGAAGTACAAAACCTCAAAATGTGCCTAAGCGGTTAGACATTCACAAACAACATGTCATCCACTATGAACTCTAACTCCGTATGTTTCCTATCGACATAAGACTTACGTCTATCTTGCACGGTTTTCATCATTCTACGGGTCAAGTCTACTTTCTCTGATGTCTCGCTTCCTATATCCAGCCTAAGAATAATCATATCCATAATGTCCCAACAACATGATGGGGATCTACAAGGTCTATCGTATAGCACCTCAAACAGAGTTAACCCAATGCTTTCCCGCTAGTTGTTATTATAGGTAAATTTCACTAATGGAAAATGATCCTTCCAAGCGCCTCCAAAATCCAAGACACACATATGAAGTAAGTTGTCCAAAGCCCGATTCACTCTCTTCGTCCATCCGTCCGTCTGTGGATGATAAATAGTACTGAAGCTTAAATCGGTGCCCAAAGCCTCCTATGGACTCCTCCAAAACTCGCTACTGAAAAGCAGTTCTCGATCTCTTACTATGCTAGTAGGGATTCCATGTAACCGAATGACCTCCTTCATGTATAAAGTCACTAAAGATGTCAACATCCTCGTAATCCTAACTGGCATAAAATGAGCGCATTTGGTCAACCGATCAACTATGACCCAAATACTCTCATTCTCTCTTATACACCTCAGTAATCAATCGACGAAGTCTATATAGATACTATCCAAATTCCAATGAGGAATATCCAGCGGCTGCAACAATCCTTCTAGCTTCTTCCGCTCCGCCTTTACCCTTTGACAAGTGATACATCAAGCCATATGCTCCGCTACATGCTTCTTCATATCCAACCAATGAAAGACTCTCTTCATATCATAGTACATCTTATCTCCGTCGGGATGAATAATCATCCTTGAATGATGAGACACTACTAATACTAGGTCAATTAACTCTATAATGAGAGGAATACACAACCTACCATCTCTTTATAGCCATCCCTTTGATTCAGTGGCATAATGCCTTAAATGACTTGACTGCTTTCTCTATCAAGCTTCTTAAAAATATCTATTGGTCTCTTAACTTGCTTCTAACTAGATCCAATACACTCCATAAGTGTCAGCTATACATCCAAAGTTGCTAACAATCCCAGGGTAATATCTGATGATGGTCATAAATCAAAAGTAGAAATGAATTCTAAATGCCTCTACTCCAAGGACAAAGGACTCAATACCGCATGTTGTCTGCTCAAGGCGTCAGCTACTACATTACCCTTGCCTGATGTATATGAGGTATCGAAATCGTATAATGCCAAAAACTCCATCCACCTTTGCTGCCTGAAACTCAAGCCCCTCATGAAGAATAAACACTTCAGAGACTTGTGATCCATATACAGATCAAACCGTTCTCCTAAAAGATATTGCCTCGATGACTTGAGCACAAAGACAATGGCCGCTAATTCAAGATCATGAGTAGGCAGTTTCTCTCATAGACCTTCAACCGTCAACTAGCGTTGGTCGCCACCCTCCCGTCTTGCATCAAGACTACACCCAACCCCATACTCCATGAGTTAGTATGTACTTTGAATGTCTTCGTAGCATCGGGTAATACCAAAATAGATGCACTAGTCAACACCTCCTTTAGCTTAATAAAAGCATCCTCACATTTCTTGTCCCATAAGAAAACTGGATTCTTCTTGGTAAGGCGGGTCAGAGAGGCAGAAATCTTTATCAGGTCCTCAATGAACTTCCAATAGTAGCCCGCCAAATCAAGAAAACTTCTCACTTCCGTGGCATTCTTTGGCACATGCTAATCCTAAACTTTTACAAGTTTACTGGGATAAACTTCCAGCTCACTTGCTGAGACAGTGTGTCCCAAAAAGAGTACCTCCTCTTGTCAAAAGTGGCACTTCAAAAACTTTGCCTTCAGCTTATGCTCACGGAGTGTATTGAGCACTTCTCCTAAATGCAATGCATGCTCCTCCTTGCTCTTCGAATAGACCAAAATATCATCAACAAATACCATGATGAACTTGTTAAGCAACCCTCCAAAAATTCGGTTCATCAGACAAACGAAGTACTCATGTGCATGGTCAATTCGAAGGGCATGGCTGACCACTCTTAAAGTCTGTTAGGTGTATGAAAAGCAATATTTTGGATACTATCCTCAGCTATGCGCAACTGGTGGAATCAAGTAACCAAATCAAGCTTTGATAACACCCTCGCTCTAACCAACTAATCAAAATGATTGTCTATATAAGGCAGTGGATACCAATTCTTCTTTGTCAGTTTATTCAACTCTCTATAGTCAATGCAAAGTCTTAGAGGACCATCCGTCTTGGTGGCAAAGATGACTAGTGCTCCCCACTTTAAAATTCTCCTCATAATAAAGGCTTGGTGGCAAAGACGGCTGGTGCTCCCCGCTTTGAAATGATCGTCGTAATGAAGCCCTTATTTAATAACTCATTTACTTTCTTATTCAATTCATGTATCTCCTTTGGAGCCATATGCCTCAAGGGTAAGGCAACATGCTTGACGTTCTCTATAGGATAAATTAGGAACTCGATATCTCTTAGTGGTAGGAGACCGGTAACCTAGAAAAAGGTATTTGGGTAATCACTAACTATAGGTACTGAATCTAGCTCATCATATGGTAGGTCTAAAAATATAAATAACTCAACATAACTAATCCTCAGAGATCACAATAAACCTTCAAGTTACGTCCAGTACACGTACTCAATCTAACAGCCTTTTTATCACATTCTAATATAGCCCCATACATCATCATGCAATCCGTACCCAATATCAATCCAAACCCAGAAAATCCTAAGGCCAAAGCATCGCAATCGAACTCGACCCTAAATTGAATAATTTAGAACCTCTGCATACCATAGACAAAATAGAAAAATCATCCTACACGGTTTGACACAACTATAAGATCTGTAACTATGCTAGTGTCTACATGTAACTCATCCATAAGTCTACTAGACAAAAAGTGTGTGATTACCTTGTGTCAAATAAAGTGCTAATAGATAAACTATATAAATTCAACACACTTTCTATCACGACCTTCTTTCCATTGTCAGCAACTGCGGGTGCACATGAGCTAGGCACTACATCCAGAGTATATCATGTAACAGTCTAGGTAGAGGCATCCCTATTCATATGCCTAAACTGATTGCAATGATAAAACTTGACCTTTAAACCCTTTGGCCTACACTCCTTCACGAAGTATCCCTTCTTGCCACAACTCCTACAATTCATATCAAGTTTCTTAAGCTTTCCCTTGGGTCCAAGTCATCCCTTATGCTGATTTTGCCGTTGTGCTTTTCCTCTAGTCTTCTTGGATTCTTCATTCACCTCCTCCTTAGTGATGGTATTCGGCAAAGCCATCTCTACTAAACCCTCAAATGTAGCATTCATGGGGATATTACTCGGAGCTAAACCTTGAATAGGTTTTTTCAGCCCCTTAGCAAACTTCGATGCCTTTTATGGGGTATCGATCAGTCCCATCCTAAATCTAGCCAGTTTATTGAACTGGTTGACATACTCCTTTGCTAACATGTCTCCATGCTTCAAGTGAATAAACATCTCTAACCGTACTCTTTTCTTAGCTTTCTAAAGAAACTTCATCTTAAAGTGCCTCTGAAACTCTCCTTAAGTGATCACTCTGGCCTCAGCCTCTGCCTTAACCACATCCCAGCAACTAAGACCTCAACATATAACTGCCAGGTAGCTATCTATCTCGTTCTTTCATCGGCAAGACCCATAACCCAAATATTCTCTCATAAGTACAAATCCAGGCCATTAAATTGATATATGACTTAGTCTCCACATACGGATTTCCTCCAAGGCTAGCAAAATCCTTACATAACCTAATAAAATCTACGGTAGGTGGGCGAGTAGGAACCTCTTGCTCCCTCTATGGGTCCTCTAGTGGGATTAAGCTCAGTTTGTCCCTTTACATAAAGATACCGACGGAACCAAATTAGGACGTTCACGTACAAAATCTTGGTTTTGTCGCCCGAGCCTAAACCTATGGGATAGCTTATCTTCTATCTGTGAATTTTAGAAATTTTGTTAGCAACTTTTCACAGATAGTATAGGAAAGAATAAGAGATAGCATAGGCACAAGTAAAAGAGAGGTTGTTATATGTAAAGCTTTTAGAAAAACTTTTTGAAAACCTTTATTTATATATATAAACGTTGAAAATTCATTTTGAAAACTTCTTAGAAAAACATCTAGAAAACCATTTGAAAAATTATTATTTTTCAAAAACTTTTTCAAGTACATTCTCTCAATATTCCCCTAACCCTAAGGAAATTTGAGCCATGCTCTGATACCAAATGTGGCAACCCTTACCTCTCAATACCACCGATTCAAAGTCTAGTGTGACTTTCGGACTCACGTCGGTACCAAGAAATATGAGCTATCCAGTTTTTATAACATTACAAAGACTAATAATTAATAGATATAAACATATATAATCTAACATAAATTACACTTTCAATTCTCACAGTGGAAGGAACAAAATATAAATAATGAAAATGACATTCTCAGAAAATATCCCAAAACGTAGTCTCAGAAAAATAGTACGTAGTCAAATACGGAGTACATAGAAATTTTAGCAAAGTTTCAAATGCTATTTATCTATTTTTGTTCCAATTTTTAACATTCTCTTGCTTTGATTTTAATTTATTTTTAAAGAAATTTTAAGTGATAGAAGGAATTTTGGCAAAGTTTCAATATGCTGTTGAATTCTAATGAAATTAGGCCTAGGTGTTAATTTATAGGGTTATAGACTGATTTGGAGTGTCAGATTTCCCCCGGAGAATCTTTGCTTTCATCTCAAATGTAGATTGGAAACTTGGAAATGAAGGAAAACATTTCGAACAATCGTACCAATCGACATTTCGAAATCTTGATTTTAAGTGTCAACCGATCAATCATCCAAGGCCAGTGGTTGACCGCTATTAATCGACCACCAAACCCTAGGTGCCGACCCCTTTTAGTGAAAACTTTGGTACGATTTTATTTTTAAATTTATTCTGTTTTCAAATTTTCAAAGCATGTAACTTCTCCATGTTGGCTTAGATTTCAAAGTCTATGTATGAAAATTGTCTAGAATATTGCTATGAATGCAATGGTGCAAGTTTTGTAGCCAAATTCAAACATCTTTGTAAAATTTATTTTATCCCTTGTTTATTTAAATTTAATTTTCTTATTAAGTTTCCTGCTAAATTTTTGGGTTTGCTACGAGTATCTTGTTGTGTCCAGGAAATATGGACCAAGAACTACTATACAGACCTAGGAATTTGGTTAATGAATTGTAAATTTGATCAATTTACGCAAAGTGCAACTTATTCAACATCCATAAATGTTAAGGATGACCAAATGCACTTTTATAAAGACTTCGATATGATCTTATATTAGGGATTTCCTTTGAGTGGTTTAACCATTTGGAAAGAAAAAGTGATTCTATGAGAGTGAATGTAACTTAGGTACAGTTGGGATAAAGAGAGTGAATAGTCATCTCTGCTTCATGAAGAGACATTGAGAAGAAGAATTGTATAAAATAGTAAAAGATACTTAATATGGAATAAGAAATATGATTCCTATTCGAATGTAATTTTATGTAGGAAATTATTTTCTGTGGGAGTTATTTCTACGAATTTAAGATATTTGATCTGAAACTCTCATCTGTAAACTGGCTATAGTGGATGAAATAAAATATCATAACGACTGATTGAGTGGAGCATTGTATTTCATGAGCTATTATTGTAATGCAGTAATAGTAGGGGCATACTATATGACACTTATTAGTGAATGCATCAAACTACAAAATATTGTCTTTATATATATGTACATATGTATATATATAGACGCACACCAAGTATTATTTATATAATAATAGCGGTTTTTCAAAAATGACTAAAAGTATATATAATTTTACTTTATTATGAATATTCTTTACATGATAAATCTATGGTATTTGTTTTCATAACAAAGATGATGAAATAACAATAAAAAATACAAAAGTATCTAAAACTTGTACAATTATTTTAGAGTTACGGACTAAGCCATATCTTTGTAAAATAATTCTTTAATTATGATCATATAGTGTTGTCATATGGTGCTAGTGAATTGTATCACAATAGACTAAGGTCAAAGCACTCATTTAGTGGAAGCGATAAAAGAGTAGATGTACTCTTTAGATTGGTACATATTGATGTATGCAGTCGAAAGTCTAATGATACCAAAATGTATCCACTTATTTCATTAGAATTCATTAACGAATTATCGTAGAATTAAACATATGTATTTGATATAAAAGTAGTGTATCTATGATAATTCGTAGAATATAAAACAGAAGTATAAATCATTATGTGCAAATGAAATAAATTAATTCAATTTGATCAAATAAGAAAGTGCATTGAATAAGAGTTCTAAACATACCTAAAAATGAATATGATTCTATGTCAAAAGTCTTTCCTCCCTACGATTACATAATGATGCATCACTAAGAGGTAACCAGTTTCAATTAGAGAAAGAACGATTGATGGTGAGTGAAGTTGAGCTAACTTATTTTTGTAAGGATGGGTACTTAAGATTACGTACATATGTTAGATTTAATTTCATATGGAGTATAGTTTATGAGATCATATTCATATAAGATATGATATGATAAGAAACCCTAATCTTAAATAATTTTAAAGGTGTGGGTGTCAAATTTATATTGTGAACATAAGTTTCGTGAACCTAAAATTAATTTATACACATATAAAAGGCGATTCACAAAATATTTCTAAATGCCTATTCCATCATACTAAGAAATAATTATTTCAAGAAACACCACCTTTATGATCAAAGGAATCTCTTTTGGAAATGGGTGATAGTACAATAAACTTAGATATGACCAGAGACTCGAATATAGAAAATGATTACACAAAATAAAATAAAATAAAATCAATTAAGCCTAAAACGGACACATAACACATTAAAATGTCTACAATAATTCTCATACATTAAAGATAAACTATAATCGAGAAAAAGAAATGTTAGAAGTAATAAGTTCCTCAGTTGACAATAAGCCATAAAGAGTATAGACTCTGCAATATGACATGATGCTTTTAAATCCAACATGCATTCCAAGTACATTATCAGCATATGATTTTGAAGTTGTGGATGAAGGGATATGATCCGTTGGGTGCTTGTATATCCTTAAGAAGATTAATACAGTTGAAATTATATAAAGTAATGTTAATAAAAAATCACATCATCTATTTCAAATGCTTAAATTAGCGATGTAATTTTGCTAGAGAACATTCTAAAACAATTCAGATTCTACATGTAATTATAGCACAATTTCATTTTTAGTTTTTACACTTTAATGTTGAAACATTACTTCTAAATAATGATTTAGAAGATAGTCATAACAACCAAAATGGCTTAAAGTCAGTAGGAGTGATAACATGATTTTTATGTTTGGATATGATCTAAAGCGGATATAACGATTGCGTGTGATAAGCATTAGAATTAAACATGTATTTTGACAGACAAATAAAATATTTTGGTTTTCAGCCAAAATGTAATGGAAGCGTGTGTCTAAAATAAAATGCATTAAAATTACTAAAATATTTATTAACGTATAAGTAAACAACAAACATATAATTGTTAAAGATGTACCTATGTTAAATAAAATCATTTTTGTTTTTTGTTTAATCCTTGATATTGGATTTAAAAATGAGATCTTTTATAATCGTTGTAAAAGGATGTTGGGACACTGCGGTAAAAAATACATAGACACACATTGAAATGTTTATGTGTACTATATGAGATGGATTTCTAATGAATTGGAAATAGGAATTATTACATATGATATGTCGTCTACTGTATCATGTTTCTCTTATGTACCTGGTACATTGAGCAAATATCAAATCTGAATTATGATAACTAAACCATAATTAGACTATTCTCGAGCATTTATGAAACACCAGATTCACTCTAATTTTTGTTGATTATCAGTCAATAAAAAAATTCCATTAGTAAAGTATGTTTAGTTAGACAATTTTTTGAATTTTAATAGATGACAATTTCATTCAAAATATCCGTCAGGGAGACAAAATAGAAATAATAGCTAGGCGAAGTCAAGAGAAACAATTGTTTAAGCTGAAGAAAAAAATCGAAGGGACTTTTTCTATAACTTGTAGATATTCAAATGTTTTGTGCAATCTACTGTGGGTTTGTAGATATTCAAATTAGTTTGAAGTAGTTTATTCTTTCTTTTTTTTTAAATTCTTAAATGGTTTAGGGATTGTTTTTATGGGCGTGTTATGACAAAGTTTGTTTGATGTTTAACATTTCAACAAACCCTTTGTTTTGTTGTATAATTGTCATTATTTACCACTAGGACTCTGCTTGAGAGTTTTGTTACATTATTTATGAAGGATTATAAATGTGCTGTTTTGAACATTAAAGAGAGTTTCATTTTTGAGAGGATTTTACGATCAATTTTGTACGATATAGAGCCTTACTTGGAAGCATATTTTCAAGGTTTGTAAAAGCATTCTAAAATTATGAAATTCGTATATATTTGGAAAAAAATTTCACTAAAATAATAATTAAAAAAACCTAAGTTTTCAAAATTAAAATGGTTAGATTTTAAAACTATATAATAAATCCATAGTAAATTATACCTTAAAAAAGCAAGCAAGATAATGCTAATTTCAATAAAAAAATAAAATATAAAAATTAAGAAATTGGAATAAGAAATGTTGAAAAATACGAAATTAATATATTTCTAATAGTATTTTATGGTAAAACTTATGAAACTATAACTATATTTACAGCTTTCTATAGTAAAAATGAAAAAAAATTATAACATTAAGAACAACGTTCTTTAACAAATGCAGTAACCCTAGATATGTAAACCTCTGCCAATACCCCTTTTCTTCTCTCTCTTCTCAAAATCATTTCCCAAATTTGCTCCATAACCCAATTCATCTTTAGATGAGCTACCTGAATTCTATTTTCCTTAGCCTCCTCTCTAGAAGTCACTTTTGATGGAACCGCTAAATCACATACCCAAAACATACACGAAAGTAGATAAAATTCCATCGATTCAATCACCCAAAGAAACACAATTGTCCTTCAAACTGTTCATCCCTTGGATTCATCGATAAAACTCTACTAAATAAACAAATCTCTAACAAATTAAATTATCTATATATATTCAAGCAATTTGGGGGAATTTAGAAGAATCAAAGGGAGAAAGATTAAAGCAAAGCTTTTTTCAAATTACGCAAGCTCAAGTGTCAGGTGAGTGGGAATTAATATGAAATAGAAAAACAAAGTAGTTCAATTTTAGTTTTTTTCGGCATGTTAATATGAATTAATTTGTGTTATTAATTGAGAAAAGATGTAAATTATCGTATCTTCTTCTTCTTCCACTTCTCAAATCTAATTCATGTTCGATTTAAAATATGGGACATATAAACTGTCTATCACACTTTATGGCATAATTGAAATTTATGTAAATTATTGCATCTTCTTCTTTCACTTCTCAATTCTAATTCATGTTTGGGTTAAAATTTGGAACAAATTTTTTATTATTTACATTTCATGACGTAAATAAGATTGGTTCAATTAAATTGAATTAGAGTAGTTATTTGATTTCTAATGGTAGAATTGGTTTGTTGAATAAATTCAGAATATGTTACTTCAATAAAATTATGGTTTTGTTTGATATAATTACATAATTTCGAAAATGTTTTTGGAACAAAATTATGAAGTCTAATTGGCATAATTATTTGTTTCATATGTGGCATAAAAATGTAAAAGTGGAATTTAGTGTAATTAAATGTTTTCTGGCTATTGGATAAAAAAATTCTACAGATTAAATCTTTTAAAGGAGAACGTAAATTAGGATGAAAAAAATGTAAATTAAATGGACCCTAAAGGCTAGTATAAATTTGTAACAAAATGGTATAAAAATTACAAACAAACCATACAGACTGAATGGACGTGAAACTAAAATAACATTTATGTAAGAAAAAGGGAAATTGTGAAATAACC
The DNA here is from genome assembly GCA_030765085.1 of Allium cepa. NCBI lineage: Eukaryota > Viridiplantae > Streptophyta > Magnoliopsida > Asparagales > Amaryllidaceae > Allium > Allium cepa. Next base: position 1,022,031,723 of record CM060931.1, on the reverse strand, counting down.
AAATCGAATGTAAAAATGGCCAAAAGCATATTAATAAAAATAAACTGTGTGTAAACTGTAAAGGTAAAATTAATTAATCTAGAAGTGATTTGTTAGGTGGACCTTGTAAAGTCTCGATAGGTATTTCATGCAGTTAAGACCAAAATACAGTTTTGGTTTTACATGCTAGGAGCGGCAAGTATGTTCGGAAGGATGTTTGTTACCTTTCATAGGTTGCTAGTATGTAGGATAGATAGCATCTGCAATCATAGGCTTCTTCAGGCAGATCGAGCGGACGGAACATGACAAGTGTGCTCCGACACAGGCTTCTTTAGGTTGATCGTTGGAGGATTTTGCACCGCCGACCCAACTGCGGGCGCTCTTTGGAAGGATCGACGTAGGGGAAATTCTACGTTAGTGACCGAGGAGACAGGAGAATATGAGTCCAGTTTGGCACAGCCTGAGCGCAACTTCGGGGTTGTGCGAGGATTTTTGAGTCGGTGCCGGTCAGACGTAAGAGGCATTTAATCACAGTGCATGGGTGAAGAGCATGACTTTCATGCAATAGCACGTGGATAGGTATTGATAGCAAGTCCTATAGGTTAATTGACATTTAGTATTACTACATGGTTGACTTCCCTAGAGTGACCACAGACTTTGGCTTCTTAGGAACTATATCTAAGAAGGATTCACTCAATTATATTATACACCCTCTGCGATATCCAGGGAAGACTTGGAATTAAACTGTTTTATTCTTTCTGCTACATTTTATTTCTCATTCACTAGACTTAATGTTTGACCCATTCCTATTTTTCTATTTTCCCCAAAATCACGGGAGGGTAAGTCTAGGTTGCAATTCTTTACAGCTTGGAGGGTCATTAGAGCAGTCGTTATCTTCGGCTTTCATTTCTTTTGTTTCATGTACTTCATTTCTCTTTTCCATACTTTACTCTATATCTGGGGACATATATTGTGAACTTTGTTATGTTTTATGTTTTGGTGGAGACAACTTGGTACTTTTGGTTTCAGAAATAAATTTGAGATAATGTTGTTTCTAATGAAGTTGTTTTGCTATTAATTTATAATTAGTGAAAGTTTTCTTTTGCTATAATATTTTAATCATTTTATGTTGTTGCCTTTGTCTCTATGCTATGTTATGGATTTTTATTTCACCCGACCACCCATGCTTCTAGTCATGTCCGATTTTCAAGGTGTCTAGAGGTGCGGGGTGTCATAGTTGGTATCAAAGCTAAGGTTTCGGTAAATCTAAAAATATTTTAAAAATATAAAGGTTTTTGAATAATTTTAAAAGGATATTCCAAATAACACTTTTAAAAGTTTATGTATATTGTGAAAAAAAGAGGAATTTTAGAAATGGGTCCCTCATATCTCTTCCTTCCTATATATTGAACCATTTATGGAGTACCTAATCCCATCTTTTTAACATTTACAGATAGAAATGTTTGTACCGTTAGTTATCCCTGAAGTTCTAGGCCTTAATATGCCTGCATGGTTAAGAATTATTTGTAGGCTACTACACGAGTAGAGCCACCAACTACGGATGCGGCTTTGGTGGAAGGAGCTCCAGCCCGTCCGCCAGGCATTCTCGATTTTCCCAAGTTATGCAAGGACTACACCAGCTTAGGAGGCAAGCCGTTTCTTGGCACCGAGTCATATACTAAGGCGAAAGCCTAGATTTGTAGTTATGAGCGAATATTTGGACTAATGGGATTGGAGGAATTGGCTCGGAGATAGTTGGCTTCATGGCAGTTGTAGGGAGATGCTCTTTGTTGGTGGGAGATTGTAGAGGCCGTGGTTGATAATTTGACTTGGGCGGATTTTCGCACAGGTACGAGGGGAAATTCTTATCGTATGCCGAAGAGGGAGTGCAGCTAGAGAAGATTATACAGCTCAAGCAAAGGGATGTAACAATTAAGGAATATGTTAATCAATTCAATGAGCTTTCTAGATTTGGACTAGACCTGATCAACACTCCTCAAAAGAAGGCATTGAAGTTCGCTAAGGGTTTGAGTCAGCCACTGCAGAGTTTGGCAGTGAGCCACATTCCGATGGGAGCCACTTTTGAGGGATTGGTAGAGATGGCTTTACTTGCTGATATTGAGAAGAAAGGAGGTGTGGCGTAGAAGAGTGATGGGAAGAAGCAACGGAAAGGAAAGAAGAGAGGAGAAGGAGGGTCAGTAGGAAAAAGGAAAGTTCCATGCAAGGAATGGAAGTGCAATACTTATGGGAAACCATGTCATCTTGCTAAGGATTGTAGAGAGACATGAGAGTGACCAAGACTAAGGTGCTATCTTTGCAATCAAGTGGGGCATATGAAAAAGGACTATCCATTGAAGCCCAAGGATAGTTCACAGACACCTTCACAGTAGTCTCAGGTTATGCTTTAGAGGCAGCTCCTTCCTCTAGTACTCGTTCGGTTGTGGACAAGGTAAATAAGGTGATCATCGAAGGTGTGTTACCTATCTTTGATTTTCATGTTCGTACCCTATTTGATTCTCGAGCTTTGCACTCTTTTACATCTAGTACTTTGGTAGAGGGTCTTGGTCTTAATGCTTGCTCAGGGACCGACCCGGTAATAATATCAAATCCAGTAGGAGGATAGGCCTATTTATCCATGTTATGTCAGGATTTGAAATTATTTATTTTAAGGTTAAGTTTGACTGTACTGCCTTTGTATTGGGCTTTTCCAGGTTTGGGTTAATTCTTGGTATGGATTGACTATCCATGTATGGTGTTATTCTTAATTGCGATAAGAGGGTAGTGAGGTTAGGCGCTTGTAGTGGACTCCCTTGGAGGTATCTTGTGATCCTAGAGGAACAGTCATGTTGAGCTACCTTTATTCGCTTGACTTATCGCCCGATAGTTTGAGTGTGGTACCCATTGTTAGAGACTATCCAGATGTATTGAGGAGGTTGCTAGCCTTCCACCTCGAAGAGAGATCGTGTGGAGGAGGATAGCATCGAGAAGACTGTGTTTAGGACTCCGAATGGTTATTTGAGTGGTTAGTCATGCCATTTGGGATAACCAATGCTCCCGCATATTTTATGGACCTAATGAGTCGAGTATTTCACGAATCGTTGAACAAGTTTGTGGTAGCGTTCATTAATGACATTTTGGTTTATTTGCGAAGCAAGGAGGAGCATACTGTTCACTTAGTATAAATGCTTATGACCCTGCGAGCACATAAGTTGAAGGCGAAGTTCTCCAAGTGCCGCTTTTGGAGGGATGAGGTTTGTTTTTTGGGACACATCGTTTCAGAGGATGGACTTGAACTAGATCCGGCAAAAGTGACAGTTGTACAAGGTTGGCAGACCCCTAAGAATGTCAGGGACATAAGGAGTTTCCTTTGTCTGCCAAGCTACTATAGGAATTTCATTAAGGACTTTACTATGATATCAGCTCCACTTACCTGCCTTACCAAGAAGAACTCAGCTTTTGTTTAGGATGCCAAGTGTAAGGATTCCTTTGGTCGATTGAAAGAAGCTTTGACTACCGCGCCCGTATTGGTATTGCCGAATGGAACCAAGCCTTTCTCAGTTTATACGGATTCTTGAAGCATAGGGCTGGGGCGGTACTGATGCAAGAAAGTAGGGGAGTGTACTATGCGAGTAGGGGGTTGAAAACGTATGAGAAGAACTACCCGACGCATGATCTTTAGTTGGCAGCTATAGTTTTTGCTCTCAAGTCTTGAAGGCACTATCTCTTAGGAGAAAGATTTGAGCTTTTCATGGATCATAAGTCTTTGAATTATCTATTCTCTTAGAAAAACTTGAATTTGAGACAACAAAGATGGATGGTGTTTTTAGCCTCTTATGAATTTGAGATTTCCTATACCCCTGCAAAGATAATGTAGTGGCAAATCGTTGAGTAGACGCAAAGTGGTTTTAATTCCTCTATTTTTGGAATGGAGGCATTTGAAGTACATTGCTACCTTTTATTTTAGACCTTCATCGGGTTTAGCTTTGGGATTGTTGGCAGCCCTCGATGTCCAGCCTACTTTGATGGAGCAGATTGGAGCAAGGCAAGGTGAGGACAAAGAGTTAAAGTACATTTTAGATAAGCTTGGTTGAGGAGTGTCATCACCACGTCTTAGGCGTTATACCATGGACATTCGGGGATGTCTTAGATGGGATGGTAAACTTTGTGTTCCCCATAGTGAGGATTTGGTAGATGAGGTATTGGCCGAGTCACATCATTCTAAGATGACAGTGCACCCTGGTGGTGGTAAGATGTACGGGGATACGAAGATGGTATTCTATTGGCTCGGAATGAAGAAGAGGGTGGTAGAGTATGTATCGAAGTGCATCACTTTCCAAAGTGTAAAGGCAGAACAGAAGAAGCCAAGAGGACTGTTGCAGCCATTGGATATTCCATTGTGGAAAGGGGAGAGCGTCTCTATGGACTTCGTGGATGGATTACCAAGGTCACGGAAAGGGAACACGAGCATTTGGTCATTGTGGATAGATTAAAGAAGAGTGGTCATTTTATACTCATTAAGAGTAATAGGATGAAAACTTCTTTGGCAACTCTTTATGGAAGGGAGATGGTTAGGCTTCATGGAGTTCCCATCAGCATTATGAACGACAAATATCCATTAGTCACCAGCGAATTTTGGATGAGTCTTCAGCAAGCATTGAGATGGCACCATGTGAGGCCCTCTATGGCAGATCATGTAGATCACCAGCTTATTGGTAGGATACCACCGATAGGATCTTGCTTGGACCAAACTTGGTGAGGGAAACTTCCAAAAAGGGGGATCTGATTCGCAAGAGGTTAAAGACTGCACAAGATAAAAAAAAGTCATATGCCGACAGAAGACGTTCAGATTTGGGGTTTAAGCTTGGAGATATGGTTTTTGTCAAGGTTTCTTCTCTGAGAAACGTTATGAGATTTGGCTCGGTGGGTTAGTTGGCACTAAGATTTGTAGGACCCTTCCCTATTACCACACGGATTGGAAAAGTGGCATATAGAGTTGATCTTCCAAATAAACTGGTAGGATTTCATGATATTTTTCATGTTTCGCATCTGAGGAAGTGTCTACAATATTCCGTAGTGGTAATAGAACCCGACCAGCTAAGGAAAGTGAAGGTAGAATGCAAATCACTTGTGCGTCGTATACCCACCCATATATTAGAATACGATGTTAAGAGATTACGCAATAAGGAAGTTTGTATTTTGAAGGTTTACTGGGGAGATGGTCCCAAGGAGTGCATATGGGAATCTGAGGAGAGAATTTGAACTTCTTATCCTTTTCTTTTTGAAGTACACTTCAAATATTCTATCTTTGATCTTTGATCTTTCCTTATTTAGGGTCATTTCGATAATCTTTCGGTGAAACATACGGATAGTATCTTGGTTATAAACATGTCATTAGGGCGTGATATGTTTGATATATGAAAATGATTGCAAGTTTATGCCAATATTTGCAAATGGATTCATTTCAAGCACTATATAGATATTTATTAGGATAACTGGCCAACTAGGTACACACACATGCATGTACGTGCCTATTATCTACTACATTTGCATATAGTTTTGTGTGTGTCTATACATACATACATACATACATACATACATACATACATACATACATACATACATACATACATACATACATACATACATACATACATACATACATACATACATACATACATACATACATATATATATGTGTGTGCGTGCGCGCGTGCGTATGTGTGTGTGTATAAATGGCTGTTGCGCATGGATGGTGCGTTTGGGTAAATGATCGAAACATACATATAGAATTATCAATTATACTAGGGTAATTGCATACGTTTGGTTGCATGGCATAAGCATACTTGCATTGTAGGAGGTCAACTGAATAGGTAGACCGGCCAGGTTTACGCATTAGGTAAGTTCATACGCATTTCACTTTGCATAAATCATAAATAACATTAATTAAGAATATGGATAATGGCAGAAATAGATGACGGTTGATCAGATGGATGTAGTTCTTGGATGTTGGTTGTTAACTTTGTTCTTCCATCTTTATAGATTTTGGGGACGAAATCCTTTAAGGGGGGAGAATATAACACCCCGATATTTTAATAATTAAAAAGAAATTAAAAGCGCATTTGGTATAGTGGTAAAGGCGCATGTCGACTTCCTTAGTGACCAGGGATCAAGCCCCGTTGTTGTCCAAAATCTAGAGAGATGTTTTTTAGCTGGTTCGTTTCCATCAATTTTCCTAGGTATTTCAGCGTTGTTTCTGATATGAGGCGGCTTCCCATTCGCTTCAGTGATGTAATTGGATGAGATGGCTAAATTTTATTGCCTGAGTGATGTGTATGGGCTAGAATGGATAACCATTAAGTGTATGAAAGAATCAGATAATCTAAAATAATCTAGTGGATTATGTTCACTTAAACAAACTATAAATAAACCACTAAACCTAAACCTAATATCTTATTCAGTTGTTGTCATAATTCTATAGTAAAATTAGTGTGTATTATTCTTCCTCCTTTTCTCTACTAAATAACAAATCTTTACCAAATTAAATTATCTATATATATTCAAGCATTTAGGGAATTTAAAAGAATCAAAGGGAGAAAGATTAAAGTAAAGCTTTTCTCAAATTTTTGCAAGCTCAAGTGTCAGGTGAGTGGAATTAATATGAAATAGAAAAATAAAGTAGTTTAATTTCAGTTCTTTTTTGACATGTTAATATGAAATAATTTTTGTTATTAATTAAGAACAGATGTAAATTATTGTATCTTCTTCTTCTTCCACTTCTCGAATCTAATTCATGTTTGGTTTAAAATATGGGACACACAAATTGTCTATTCACGTTTTATGGCATAAATAAGATTAAAATTATGTAATTTATTGATCTTCTTCTTCCACTTCTCAATTCTAATTCATGTTTGGGTTGAAATTTGGAACAAACAAATTGCTATTCACGTTTTATGACGTAAATTAAATTGGATTAAATAAATTGAATTAGAATTGTTATTCAAATTCTAATGATAGAACAGGTTAGCTGAATAAACTTAGAATACGTTACTTGAATAAAATTATGGTTTTGATTGATATAATTACATAATTTTGAATATGGTTTTTGGAACAAAATTGGGAAGTTTTATTGGCATAATTGTTTGTTTCATATGTGCCTAATAATGTAAAAGTGGAATTTTATGAAAATAAATGGTTTGTGGCTATTGGATAAAAAATTTGTACAGATTAAATATCTAAAATGAGAATGTAAATTAGGGTGGAAAAAACGTAAATTAAATGAAGCCTAAAGGCTAGTCTAAATCCGTAGCAAGGTAGTATAAAAATTACAGGCAAACCATACGGACTGAATGGACATGAAAATGAAATACCATTTATGTAAAAAAAAGGAAAGCTGTGAAATAACTAAATCGGATGTAAAAATGGCCAAAAGCAGATTAATAGAAATAAACTGCATGTAAAATGTAAAGGTAAAGTCAATTAATCTGAAAACGATTTGGTAGGTATACCTTGTAAAGGTCTCGATAGGTGTTTCATGCAGTTAAGACCAAAATACAGTTTTGGTTTTATATGCTAGGAGCGGGCAAGTATGTTTGCAAAGATGTTTGATACCTTTCATAGGTTGCTAGTATGTAGGATAGATAGCATCCGCAATCGTAGGTTTCTTTAGGTAGATCGACGCGAACGAAACATGACAAGTGTGCTCCGACGTAGGCTTCTTTAGACAGATCATTGGAGGATTGTACGCAGCCGACCCAGCTGCGGGAGCTCTTTTGGGGGACCGACACTTTGGATAGGGGAAAGTCCACATTGGTGACCAAGGAGACAAGAGGACCGGAGTCCAGTTTGACGGAGCATGTTTGCAACTTTAGGGTCCTACAAAGTTGTTTGAGTCGACATCGGTCAGACGTAAGAGGCAATTAGTCACAATGCATGGGTGAAGAGCATGACTTTCATGTTGTAGCATATGGGTAGGTAAGTACTGCAGGTCCAATCGGTCGATTGACGTTTAGTATTACTACATAGTTGACTTCTCTAGAGTGACCACAGACTTTGGCTTCTTAGGAACTGCATCTAAGAAGAATTCACTGCATTATAGACCTGAAATTAAACTGTTTTATTCTTTCTACTTCGTTTAATTTCCCATTCATAAGACTTTATCTCTGACCCATTCCTATTTTTCCTATTTTCCTCACATCACTAGAGGGCAGGTCTAGGTTGTAGTTCTTTGCAGCTTGGAGGGTCATTGGAGCAGTTGTTGTCTTTGGCTTTTGTTTCTTTTGTTTCATGAACTTCATTTCTCTTTTCCGTACTTTACTCTATATATGAGGACCCATATTATGAACTTTGTTATGTTTTATTTTTGGTGGAGACTACTTGGTATTTTTGGTTCAGAAATAAATTTAAGACGATGTTGTTTTTGATGAAGTTATTCTGCTATTAATTTATAATTAGTGAAAGTTTTCTTCTGCTGTAATATTTTAATCATTTTATGCTGTTGCCTTAGTCTTTGTGCTATGTTAAGGATTTTTAGTTCACCCGACCACCCGTGCTTCTAGTCATGTTTGATTTTCAACGTTCCTAGAGTTGTAGGTTGTTGTACACTATGCTTTCGCCAAGGGGATAACAATCATGCTGTGGAAGCACCAAAGGGCTCTACAATGGAAGCACCAAAGAAGATTCAATTGATTATGCCTGATATGGTGTCATCTTCATTGGTCTTCAGGTTCGACGAGCTCTTCAATACATTCTTGTCAATTGAAACTCATAACATGGAGAAGATAGAGGGATGTAGTGCTAAATAGAACAGACCGGGTAGGGTAACACTCCTATTAAATCTGTCTCCATTATAGGTGAAATAGCTACTCCTTCTAGATTTACATCGATAACGAGATAAATTGAAGTGGATTTGCGTGTACAATTATGTCATATGGAAAACCTTCTATTTAGGCTAAGAATGACAACCACCTATTGGATCTAGGCGCTTGGTTTTTCTTGGTACAATGGATGGAAAAATTAATTAGTTTGATAAATGATCGTGTTGAGCAAAAACATGGTGCATCTAACCAAGCGATACTTAATCAACATCAGCTTTGTCCTAATGTCTCAGTTGATACTACAATGGAAGTGGGTTATTCAAAAATAGAAAATTAGTTGATGTGTTTTTCACCTACCACTCCGCACACCTCTTCAAAGGACATATTTTTACAAAATATGGTCTCAGGCGGTGGCAATGACATTGTATGCAAAAGTGCAAGACTGAATGACTAAAGTGTTCCATCACATGTATTTAAGCAGAAGTCAAATTCAAATAATTTAGGTGCATGTGTTCTTTTAGGAAGTACTATTACCCAATTATTTTACATAATTATCTATAAAACAAGCTTATTGTATTATTAAAAAAATAGGATCCTAGGGATAGCAATGGGGCAGGTCTAGGGTATAAACTTGGTAGATCCACTCCTATTTTGAACCGTAGGACTCGCCCCATTAGGTCATCGAGGCGGGTAGAACCATGACCCATTCTTAAGAGCCTGGGTCAAGGGACTGATAGGGGCTTGGTTGACCCGCCCCAACCCGAACCACACTACTGAGATCTCGTAAAATCGATTTATTACTATAACAACGATATGTTAATCCTGTAATTCATTAGTGGTTATAACATCGACATTCTAATATTCCATTCAATAAGTTATATGAGTTTTATGGTATTATGTTGCATCGCTAATAATTAGATAATAGCATAAGAATGCTGTTTTTGAACACTTATCATACAACTCATTTTTATTACCTTACTTATCATTGTAAATACATTGATATCCATATTTATTGTACCATTAAGTGACAAGCTCTCTTACAAATAAAATAACTAAATATACGTACATTAATATATAATTTTATATAAATATGTAAAGCCTTATTAGGTCTTGGGGCAGGATGGGTCTATCTTAACCCGTATCAGTTTCGAGTAAGGGTGAAAATCTAGACCTGCACTGGGTCTACGGGACGAGTCCGAAGCAGGGTTTAGAAAACCCAAGGTGGGCCTAAGACACAAAAAACCCGCCCCTACTGACCCCATTGACATTCCGACAAGATTAATTTATAATTCAATCGACTTAGATTTCAAGTATATTAAATAAAAAGAACTAGAAAGGGCTAACTCCAGTACCAGACGAAAATATTGATTTGAAATGTCAGAGGTTTAGACATACCAAAATAATGTATTAGAATTAAAAGGTTTATCATTGATTGTAAGGTATATATAATAGTAATACAAGAAATAAAAATTGAAAACCCAAGTACCAACTTTTATAGATTGATCAAGGGAAATATATTCTCTGCATGGATGTGTGTCCATGCAACTGGTAGTTTATAAAGTATTTTGACTTTTTTGGCATGAAGATAAATTTAAATATTTTGACTTTTTGGCATGAAGATAAATTTAAGTTACTTTAATCCATTCTAAGCGTTCATTACATACCATCTTATATGGTTTACAAGAAAATACCATTATTAATATCCTAATATGCAATGATAAAAAATTTAAGAGTGACTTATCGACTGAATGTATCGAGTTTGAACATTTCTCCGTTGGTCTTTGGACCATTGAAGGATATTTCAATGTAATTAGAATTATTAAGGAAAGATCCATGTGGGAAGGTGACTCCAATGATATAGAGGAATTTAATGATTTTAACAACCTTAATGATTTATTAGATATACAACTTTTAAGTAGGAAATTAACCTGGACAAAAGGCATACTAGCCCCCTCTATGGAACTCTTGAAGATTAGGAGGACAAATTTCCCTTAACCAAAACGAATGGACTAGCATGCATCATATGCAATCATTGTCCCAATATACTAAATTCACTGACCAAATCATCAAATATAATTCGTTTAAATTTGAAAAATTATGGTTGAAAGAAGATTAGTTTGAATATTTGGTTGCATCTAAAAGGAACTAAATAAATAATATTATCTCTAACAGTGCAGCGAAAACATGTGTTTTCAAACTTTGGGAATTAAGAAAATGTTTAAAAAACTAGAATAGAAGTGTGTTTAGTAATATTAGAATTAAAAAAAAGATAGTTCTTTTAATGAGATCCTATATTGGAATAAAATAAATGGGAGTATACCACTATACCTACAAGAAAATAGCCACCTGGTCAATATACAAAAAGAATTATACAAGATTTTGAACCAATAAAAAAGCGTGTGGAAACAACGATCTAGAATTCAGTGGCTCAGACAATGTGATAACGAAATTAAATTTCCATAGAATTACTAATGCTAGATGCAAACATGACATAACTAAATCAAATAAAACTAACAATATGAAATACAAAGAACAACACAACCTTAACAATATATTTACTAACTATTGTAAAGAAATATATGGAAACAAATATAAACATAGAACATCAACCGACTCAAATATATTAAACCTGGACTATTCCTTCCCTTCCTTAAATGGATCATTGGTTCTCGAAGGAAGAATTCGGGCAATGATTAGGTGTTTCTCTGGCAACAAATTCCCTTGTCTTGACGGCTTTTCAATGATTTTCAGTCTAAAATTTGACAAAGTTAAAGATGCGCCTATTGGCAATTATATAATTTGATTATGTAAGTAACTCTTACGGCAAATCTACTGCGAATTTTATTCAAAATAAAATAAACATTTGGTTTTATTTAATAATATATATATGTTTTGTCTTTTAGGGTATAACTAATGTTTTAAATACATTACATACATGCAGAAAAATCTTAGGAAAAATATTTAATCGATTGCAATTTTGAATGTGTTCGTAACCATGAGTATTGAATCGATAAAATAATTACTTGTTCATAATTATTCCTAGTAAAGATGTGTCAGGAAAGGGATAATGGTATACCCGTTGAGGCTATTGTACGTAAATCCTCCATATGATGGATAATGAATTATTCATGACCATCGGGGACACCAAGAGGTTACAAACAAGTCAAATAGAAGATCTCATATGACGATGTGAAGTAGTTTTTTGACTGGAGAACACTTGACTCTTAAGTTTTTGAACTGTACATTGGTTAAGGTCGATCATACAACAATATTGATCGGGTCAAGGCCGTAGTTGGATATAAGTTGAACCACTTAAAGTGAAAAACTATTCAAGGGAGGATTCATCCCCTTCAAATAAAAAGATAGGATCACTGTAATAGGTAGTCAATATAAAGTCCAAGTCTTTGGCCAACACAAATTGGTTAATCGGCAATTGTTATCGGATTGAATCATGGACTTTGGTATTGGTATTTACAATTAATTATGGATGTGTTAATAGAGTTATAACCATTGGGCGAGCTCCAGATATCTATTTGATACGGTAAGGATGAAGAAAAAACTTGCACAATACATTGTTACTTAAGGGTGTCACTTTAATAGATAAGAAAATGGATTTCACTTAGTTAATCTATAAGCAACTGAACTCGTGTTAAATTACTGTGCTTCGGTAAAGTCCATACAGCGTCTAATATTTGAATTGTTTAAATATTACTAATCGTTGAATTAACACAGGGGATGTCACATACATTCAAATTTGGACTGAAAATAATTTCTTGAATTTTTTATAAAACTTATAAATGATCATTATTGAGAAATTAATACAATGGTTATATTATTTATTATTATTAGAAGGCCTAAAATTAGTTAATAAAATGTGTAATTGTTATTATTATCCCACCTTTTAACAAGGCCATGATACCAAAAGATTAACCGAAAACCAAAGATGGTTCATCCCGAAGTTCGGTCGTATGTAGGTTCACCGTGGATATCGATGAATTTTGTCTGAGACGGGATCAAGCTATAATTGACAAGACATGACAAGCAAAGATATGAAAGCCAACGTTCCAAATTTTGAGTCAACCGAGTCTATATGCTCAAGATGTGATCGATACAAGTCAAGGAAACCAACTCGTTCGTATCCATCACTTTGTATCGATCAGGCCACAATCCATCTCTTCGCATCGGTCAATTTCGTATCCATCACATACCTATCTATTCATTCCATCACCATGCCGCTATCTTGTTCGTATCCATCAAAGACTGTCTTGTTCGTATCCATCGAAGACTGTCCTATTCGTATCCATCAAAGACGGTCTATTCCATCAACGAAAACACGAGTGTCTAGTTCATATCGATTAAGTCAATGTAATCAATCGATATGAATAGAACAACGCAACCAATCGATGCGAACTAGGTGGCACAACCGATCGATACGAACAGAACGGTTATGATTGATACGAACAAGGCGAAAACCTTGGAATGACTCGGTCAATTTGGCATCAAAATTGGATCGATCAAAGAATTCTGCGCCATGTCAACATGCAGACGCGTGCTCGGATCGATGTGAATAGAGCGACGTAAAAGGATCGATACGAACCAAATGGCCCACCGAAAAGCCAAATTTGCATCGATCATAACTCATAATTTACAAGTCCAAATGCTATGAAATTTTTACAGGAGCTTATGTACGATCTAAGGAATGTTCATGCCAAATTTCGATTCGATTGGATCGAATCTTGATCGATAAGAAATTCGTTCGTATCAATCATGGGTCGAGTCGAAATCACATGGGATCGATTGCGTGGGCCCACACACATGCCAGAAGAGGTCTCCCGAGATCTAAGCGAGATATTTACATCCAATGCCTATAAATAGCAACCCAAAGCTTACTATGTCCAGACTGTACCGAATCCGTTTTTGCACTTCAAGGCTACTGTTGTACTCGAAATTCATTACTGTAATCTGTTGAATATACGATTATAGGATTTTTGTTTGATGATAATAAACATACATATATATATTCATTTAAATGTATTTTTTAATGTACTATTTTATTTTTCATAGATTACATAAATATTTGCTGAATAAAAATAAATAACACAGTATTTGAATTCAAACAGAAATTTTATTCAAACAAATGCTTATTACAATCTTTGAATAGTACAAATTTCAAGCTCTCACTATATATATACAATTTCAATTAACCGTACAATTTTAATTACATCACGATTCACATTTGACCTCACTACATATCACTCATTCACTCAACTCGTATTTTATCTTCAATTTCACTTCAAATTGAATCCAGCATCTGAGCAATCTGCAAAAATAAATACCGACGCAGTAAAATTAAAAAGGAAATATTTTTGCAGTATAAAATAAAATGTGGATGTTAAAAATAATATTTGCCTCAGTTATTTGGGTTGTTCGTCATCATTTAATTTTCAATTCATCATACACAAACAGCTTGTGACACAAACAATGTATCACTGCATATGCCACAAGGCCGTGCACACCGATATATACACTTGATAGAATTACAGGACACGTGAGCACAGGTCAAACCCAAAACGCCGGGTTCAACTCAATTGCAATAAAAATAATGTCACAATTTTTAGCACAAGGTCAAATCCGAGCTACAAGCTGGAATCAACTCAGGAGTAATTCGAAAAAAAATCCAATTCCAATAAAATGGTCGGGAGCAACCTCAATGCACAACAAGTATACATGAAGGCCAGAGTGTACATGAAACAAATATGCAAACTGCCTCAAATGGTCAAGACAGCTACAACACAAAAGTTCTTAAGTCCAACTACCAGCATTTCAAACACAAGTTACAACCAAAGACTACACATTCAGGTACAAGGCCGAACCAAACATCAACAACATTGAAATGACAATATCAAGTCAATGCAGCAACAAAGACCAGACAACTATACTTGAAGCCAATACGCTAACACAAATGAACCAAATAGAATATGTACACAAACACATATCAGCCCATATGCAAATAGTTCAAAGTCGAAGGCTTAACACATCAAGTTGAACAAGACAGAGCTCCAAGTAGTTGATAATGTACAAGAATAAAAAAATGACCAGAATAACAATCATATCAAGCTGCATGTATATAGTTCAACATGACTCGAAGTACAGTGGATAGAAGTCGATGCAAACATACATGAACACATATTTCAAGCTGTAAAGAGCCGCAACCAGTGCAAACCACTGAACACGCTATAACTGAAGACACAATACTACAGAGCTACAAATCAACAAATGGTAGAGTGCAAGTTCAAACAGCAAATGCTTCGACCAAACCTATATACGATTGACTAGAATAAATAGAGGAATACTTCAATTACAAGTGACAGCAGTGTGAAAACAAAGACCACAAGTGGTGCAGACATCAAATATAAATACAACATTTCAACAAGACATATGTATGTATCAATGAAGTAGTGCAGAAGCAAATGGCACCAACTCAAGATCAAGTTCAAGTTACAGCAACTCAAACTCAACTAGACGGTGCCATCACAATGAACACAAATACTCAATGCATATTAAAGAACATGTCAGTGGAAAATGTAATGCACAGGTGCAGACCAACAATGCGACTCAAGAGAATAATCATTGAATGATATTGCCGAGTATGCTACAAATATGAAACCACACATATATGAAATGCATTGAAAATAAACAGTGAAACTAAACCAGTAATGAAGTCAACAGTGCCGAAGTCATGAGATAAACAAGTTGAAAGCAGAAAACAAAAATTAGAACAAGTCAGAAACAAACAGTAGCAAGCTCAACCACAAAGGTCAGAAATCATCAATATCACAAGCCGGAGTCAAAAAGACCAAAGATCGAACAGTGCAGATTCGAAACCATGGTGGCCAAGTAAATTGACCAAGTCACGGATCAAAACCATGAGCATCAAGCAACAATTATATGAAATTGACAAAGTCAGAAAAATCATCAACATCAAAACATAATCGAGTGGCCGAGACGAAGTCAAGCAACTATCATACGAACAAAAATTTAGGAATTTGTATATATATATATAAACCCAATCATCATCGGCAGTTGAAAAAGCATTCGAGTTCGAGAATAACTGAAAACAATTAACCAATAACTCGAATCATCGATTGAGTTCAAGTATTCAAACCAGAGAGAGAAAGCATAAATTACATACCCGAATCAAAGACGAACTCAATTGAATTGAAGTAAGCCGAAAGCGATCGACAGAGAGAAAGAGGAACGAAGCTTCAGAAGTTAAAGTGGGCTTCTTCAATAAAACCCCAATTTGCAAGAAAAGGAAAACGAGAACAAGCCGCCATTATATAGAGCAAAGGAAAAAGGAACGACTGATATAATAAAAAGAAAAGGGGATTGGGCCAGCCTTCTTTCAATTATAAGGCTTAATAGTTAAAAATTAGGGTTTTTACTTTTAATTGTGTTTTAAATTATATTTTTCTTTTTAAACCATTGTAATTTCTAGTTGTGTGACTAAGGGACAAACTACGTGGCGTAGTTTGAGAATTCGTAACTCAGTGGCTGAGTTGTGGCAGGGTTTTGAGCGTAGAGTTAGGTTAGTCAGTAGAGGGTGTCGCGAGTTTACATGTGTAAGCGTGTGACAACTTAATTTCTAGTAGAAACCTTGGGAGC
This sequence comes from Allium cepa, assembly GCA_030765085.1. Lineage (NCBI taxonomy): Eukaryota > Viridiplantae > Streptophyta > Magnoliopsida > Asparagales > Amaryllidaceae > Allium > Allium cepa. The sequence goes on along the minus strand of CM060931.1, from coordinate 1,022,015,266 downwards.
AGCACGTAGCCAGGGTTTTGCCGAAGCTAGGTAAATTCTGTGTTGTTCTATTTCTGCATTTATTATTCTGCTATTATCTGTGGTGCTATAATTCTGATTTATCTGTGTTGAAATAATTGTATAAGCTTCCATAATTAATTTTTATAATTAACAGAATCACCCTATTCACCCCCCCTCTAGGGTGAAATCAATCCTACAAGTGGTATCAGAGCTAGGAATAGAAGTCAACTTTTGTTTTAAAAATTTATTTTTCAAAAACTAGTTTTTGTTTTAAAAAAATTGAATTTTTAAAATGGCTTCTTTTAATAATGCTTTTGCTGAGGGTCAGTCCATAGTTAGACCACCAATGTTCAATGGTGAATACGCCTACTGGAAAATAGAATAAAATTTTTGCTGAAAACCATTGACGCTTGGAATATCGTTGAGATAGGTTATAGAGCACCAACTATAATTGTAGATAATCAGGAAACAGAGAAACCAAAGGATCAATGGACAGAACTAGAGAATAAATTACAAAATGCTAATGCTAAAGTTATGAATTCTATTATCTGTTCATTGGATCAATTTGAATTTAATCGTGTCTCACATTGTCTAACTGCGCAGGAAATATGGCACACGCTAGAAGTGATTCACGAAGGAACATCTTGAGTCAAAGAATCTTGCCTTGCCATGCTAAGCAGTGAATACGAGAACTTCACAATGGCAAAGGAAGAAAATGTCAAAGAGATGTATGGATGACTTTCCAATATCGTATACAAATCAAAAGCTCTTGAAAAATCATACACAGAGTTGGAGATAGTCCGAAAAATCCTCATAGTCCTTCCACGATGTTTTGAAGCCAAAGTAACTGCCATTCAAGAATCAAAAGATTTAAAACAACTCATCGGAAATCTCACCACTTATGAGCTAGAAATGAAATTCAAGGAAGAGCATCAAGGAGGAGATACTCGAAAGAAATCAATAGCTCTCAAAGGAACAACCGAATGAGATGATGATAACGATGAAGATGATGAAGCAGCAGAATTGGAGCCGATAATAAAGAAATTCAAAAGGTGGAATTACAAATACGGAAATCAAGATCGAAATCAAAAATTAAAAAGCAGAATAGCCAAAATACTAGACTATTCAAAAGAACAAAAATCATTGGCATAAGTGCAACCAACCCGGACACATCAAGCCCAATTGTCCTCAAAATCGACGCGACTTTAAAAAGAAATCAAAAAGGAGAAGTTTTGCCACTACGTGGAATACAAGTGATGAAGATAATCAAAGTTCTAGCAGTGAGTGTGAGAAAGCAGATGTGTGCCTTCAGGGAAATATAACTGATAGCGACGATGAGGAGCCAAGTGAGGTATCAAAACTCATTCAGACAGAATTACTTATACATTTCCATGAAGTAAATGGCTGTTTTGAACGACTTAGGGAGAAGTATGCCAAACTTGAATCACAAAAAGATACTTTGATATAAGTAAATAAACAACTTGACCAATTAGTTAAAACCTATCAAAGTAGGATCCCTAAGTGCGATAAGTGTCCAACATTTGAAGAATAAATTAAAAAAATCAGAAATTAATATAAAATCACTTGAAAATGAAATTCTGATTTTGAAAGAAAGTGAAAATACTAGGAGAGAGAATTCTATCAAAAAGTGCACACAATTGTTAAACGAAAATGAATCTCTCAAAACACAAGTCCAACAATTGTCAACGACTTTAGATAAATTTTCAAAAAGTGAAAAATAGTTGAATATGCTATTAGGGAAGCAAACTGTTAATACAGTTAGACAAGGACTTGGATATAATCAATCTGAAAATGTTAAAAGCAATATTAATCAAGTCAATCCAATGTGCACAATTTATAGAAAATTTGGACACAATCAAAATAGTTGTTGGTATAGACCCAAACACGAGAAAACTATACCAATTTGGGTTCCAAAAGGCACAAAAATAAAATCTCACAAAGTTAAACAAATTTAGGTGCCAAAGGGAACATATATAAATAGTTTTGGATCTCCATAAAATTATTTTAAATATTCTTCCACTAACAACCATGGACCTACAAAAACAAATAGGTCACAAAAATCTTTTCCCGTGTAGGTGTGGTGGCCGGTTAAGGAACAACAACAGTGTTATCTGGATTCTGGCTGTTCCAGAAACACAACGAGCGACAAAGAAAAGTTCCTTAGCCTAGTATAAACGTGACAGAATCACAATGGACAACAACAAAAAATATAGTAAAGGTAAAACATGTAATAGTATATTTATTTGAACGATATATTAAATGTGATAATCTGCACCGAAATCTGAGTTAAATCAGCCAATAATGAGATGATGAAATAATGATGATTTTGATTCTGACTTATTCAAAATTGTTGGCCAATTATATTCTTGTGCAAAGAACACTATAAAAATCTGTAGCCGTAGAAACACTTCAAATATATTAGTTTGGATTAATAATAGTGTTTTATTGGATGATAATACATTTGGTTATTTTACGGCTAACTCTACATTCACGGTTTTTGATTATTTACATGGTTTCAATTAAAATTCAAGAGAATGTCATTTAAAAAAGTTGTTAAAATTGATTTTGAGATATTTTGTTGCATACTTCATGGTCTGGTCTATCGAATTCAATTAATGATAATTTTGAGTGAAAGAGAAATTCGGATGTAGATTACACTGGTAATCTAGTTGATAGAAAATTACTTGTTGAACGTGATTTTTTGTTGAGACATTTTGTAACTGCATTGTTTTTCAAAGAAAATATCTGCATATTTTTCACTTCAAATAATTTTCAAAGAGCAAAATTTTTTCTCATATAACCCCTTCGAGAAAATCATTTTTGACCATGTTTACGGATCATTCATTCTGAAAAATTAATAATTTTGAATTTTATTTTAAATGACTATTTTGACTAATCTGACTCCCAAATAATTATCAAAAAAGTATAAATAGTGATTGAAAAAGTGATGAGTCTTGATGCTTATCATATATTATGACTCGATACGGTATAATTACTAAATTTCTTTAGAAATTTAAACAAGAGTTATAAAACTTTTTGTTGGTAAAAATTCCATGACCATCTCTACTTCTATCATATTTCTAACAACCATCACTCATCAAAATTCAATATAGTTTGTCAATATGTGGTACTTTAAACTTGAATCATTCGTTTTTCATTTTACATTTTACATTTTTAAAAAATAAATTAAAATAAATAATAATAATAATAATGAAATAAAATAAAATAAAATCCAAAGTATTCACTCTCATTTAAAAGTCCTTACGGTTATGCATGGGTGAATTACTTGGAATTTGTTATGTGCTTCCATGCTCATTTAAAAGTCCTCACGGTTATGCAAGTATGGAACGCATATCAAAATTGATTTTTAAAATAAACAAGTTGATTCTAATCCCGTTTAAAAGTCCTCACGGTTATGCGTGGTTAGAAGATACTTGAATTCATTTAAAACAAAATAAAATTGGAATACTACTAATCTCATTTAAAAGTACTAACGGTTATGCATGGTTGGTAGATATTGAAATTCCTGATATAAATATACCATAAATAGACACAACTGTATGGTTTTGTATGATGACATCATTCCCATCATTCTAAAAGTGGAATATGCGCCTAACAAATTATTTATGATTTTTGTTTGATTTTTATTGAAATTTAATATTTATATTCGATTGAGTTTAAATGTTGGATTAATATCGATCACTTTATCTCTACTTTCTCTAACACTATTACTCTTTTGCTGATAACAAAAGGGAGAGAGAAAAGTTAAGATTTTGTTAAATAAAATCAAGCAAAGGGCAAATATTTTCTATTTGCATCTAGGCTCATTTGCATATTTTTAATTGCATGCATATATGAAGGGGGATTTTTATGTAGAGAGGAATCGTTTAAATAGGGGGAGCAATTAGAGTATATTAATGATCAAATACATTTAATATATTCAAAATCTTAATTATATGTTTGTTATCATCAAAAGGGGGAGATTGTTGAATATGCGATTATATGATTTTTGTTTGATAATAATAAACACACACACACACACACACACACACATATATATATATATTCATTTACATGTATTTGTTAATGTACCATTTTATTTTTCATAGGTTAAATAAATATTTGCTGAATAAAAATAAATAACAAAGAATTTGAATTCAAACTGAAATTTTATTCAAACAAATGTTTAATACAATCTTTGAAAAGTACAAATTTCAAGCTCTCACTATTATATACAATTTCAATTAACAGTACAATTTTAATTACATGACGATTCACATTTGACCTCACTACATATCACTCATTCACTCAACTCGTATTTTATCTTCAACTTCACTCCAAATTGAATCCAGCATCTGAGCAATCTGCAAAAAAAAAAAAATATTGACGCAGTAAAATTGAAAATGAAATATTTTTGCAGTATAAAATAAAATGTGGATGTTGAAAATAATATTTGCCTCGGTTATTTAGGTTGTTTGTCATCATTTATTCCTCAATTCATCATACACAACAGCTTGTGACATACACAGTCTATCACTGTATATGCCACAAGGCCGTGCACACCGATATATACACTTGATAGAATTACAGGGACAGGTGAGCACAGGTCAAACCTAAAACGCCTGGTTCAACTCAAGTGCAATAAAAATAATGTCACAATTTTCAGCAGAAGGTCAAATCCGAGCTACAAGCTGGATTCAACTCAGAAGTAATTCGAAAAACAAATCCAAATGCAATAAAACGTCGGGAGCAACCTCAATGCATAGCAAGTATACATGAAGGCCAGAGTGTACATGAAACAAATATGCAAACCGCCTCAAATGGTCAAGACAGCTACAACACAAAAGTTCTTAAGTCCAACTACCAGCATTTCAAACACAAGTTACAACCAAAGACTGCACATTCTGGTACAAGAACGAACCAAACATCAGCAACATTGAAATGACAATATCAAGTCAATGCAGCAACAAAGACCAGACAACTATACTTGAAGCCAATATGCTAACACAAATGAACCAAATAGAATATGTACACAAACACATATCAGCCCATATGCAAACAGTTCAAAGTCGAAGGCTTAACACATCAAGTTGAACAAGACAGAGCTCCAAGTAGTTGATAATGACAAGAACAAAAAAAAATGACCAGAATAACAATCATATCAAGCTGCATGTATACAGTTCAACATGACTCGAAGTACAGTGGATAGAAGTCGATGCAAACATACATGAACACATATTTCGAGCAGTAAAGAGCTGGAACCAGTGCAATTGCAGACCACTAAACATGCTATAACTGAAGACACAATACTACAGAGCTACAAATCAACAAATGGTAGAGTACAAGTTCAAACAGAAAATGCTTCGACCAAACCTATATACGATTGACTAGAATAAATAGAGGAATACTTCAATTACAAGTGACAGCAGTGTGAAAACAAAGACCACAAGTGGTGCACACATCAAATACAAATACAACATTTCAACAAGACATATGTATGTATCAATGAAGCAGTGCAGAAGCAAATGGCACCAACTCAGGATCAAGTTCAAGTTACAACAACTCAAACTCAACTGGACGGTGCCATCACAATGAACACAAATACTCAATGCATATTGAAGCACATGTCAGTGGAAAATGTAATGCACAGGTACAGACCAACAATGCGACTCAAGAGAATAATCAGTGAATGATATTGTCGAGTATGCTACAAATATGAAACCACACATATATGAAGTGCATTGAAACTAAATAGTGAAACTAAACCAGCAATGAAGTCAACAGTGCCGAAGTCAGGTGATAAACAAGTTGAAAGCAGAAAACAAAAATTAGAACAAGTCAGAAACCAACAGTAGCAAGCTCAACCACGAAGGTCAGAAATCATCAATATCACAAGCCGAAGTCAAAAACAAAAGATCGAACAGTGCAGATTTGAAACCATGGTGGCCAAGTAAATTGACCAAGTCACGAATCAAAACCGTGAGCATCATGAAAAAATTATATGAAATTGACAAATTCAGAAAAATCATCAACATCAAAACATAATCGAGTGACCGAGACGAAGTCAAGCAACTATCAGACGAACAAAAATTTAGGAATTCGAATCTATATAAAAACCCAATCATCATCGGCAGTTGAAAAGGCATTCGAGTTCGAGAATAACTAAAAAATAAACAAACCAATAACTCGAATCATCGATTGAGTTCAAGTATTCAAACCAAAGAGAAAACGCATAAATTACATTCCCGAATCAAGACGAACTCAATCGAATTGAAGTAAGCCGAAAGCGATCGACAAAGAGAAAGAGGAACGAAGCTTCAGAAATTAAAGTCGGCTTCTTCAATAAAACCCTAATTTGCAAGCGAAGGAAAAGGAGAACAAGCCACCATTATACAGAGCAAAGGAAAAAGGATTGGCCGATATATTAAAAAGAAAAGGGGATTATGCCGGCCTTGTTTCAATTATAAGGCTTAATACTTAAAAATTAGGGTTTTTATTTTTTATTGTGTTTTAAATTATATTTTTCACTTTAAACCATTGTTATTTCTAGTCGTGTGACTAGGGGACAAACTACGTGGCATAGTTTGAGAATTCGCAACTCTATGGTTGAGTTGTGGCAGGGTTTTGAGCGTAGGGTTAGGTTAGTCAATAGCGGGTGTCGCGAGTTTACGTGTGTAAGCGTGTGAATACTTAATTTCTAGTAGAAACCTTGGGGGCAACACGTAGGCAGGGCTTTGCCGAAGCTGGGTAAATTCTGTGTCATTCTATTTCTGTATTTATTATTCTGTTATTATCTATGCTGCTATAATTCTGATTTATCTGTGTTGAAATAATTGTATAAGCTTCCGTAATTAATCTTTATAATTAACAGCATCACCCTATTCACCCCCTATCTAGGGTGAAATCGATCCTACATAATCCACTGTAATCAACTATAATCAGTAAGAAAACATCAATAAAGTGATCAATTTCAAAGTGGACGTAGGCTGGATTGAGAACCACTATAAATTATGTGTTCTTTACTACTTTCTTCTTAATTTTCTGAGTATTCTTCATTTTTAATTCTCTACATACTTGTTATCTGTGATCTGTGATTGTGAACTGGTGCTTTCATCGATAATTGGGTGTTTTTGACAATTTTTGGCGCAAATATTTTGGTGCTTTCACTGAGAATTGTACTCGGGGACCCTAAAGCTTGGATTTCAAATTTGAAAGTTTGAAGACTTGGATCAAGAAAGCAATGAAAATGCAATCGACCAGAAGACAGAGGACTGAAAGAAGTCAATATGAAGGGAGTCAGGAGGTTCCTCAGAGCGAATCAAGCTTTAGTCTTCATCACCCGAGACGAGATGGAGATGATAATGGAAACTATGCATGAAGAGATTTTGAAAAGACAAGAGGAGATGATGCAGAATTTGCTCGGACAAACTGGACAAACTGGAGTGCAGAGTCAAGCTAACACAACTGCAGGAGATGCAAGAGATAGGAGTCAGGAGCATGGAGCAATCAGGACCCAGAACGGAGCAATCAGGACCCAGAACTGAGCGAGACCATTAGGAATGGCCCAAGAGCTAGGGGGCGCTCACCAAGAGCGTGTTGATCCAACCTCAGGCGGGGTACTAGGTGGAGCTGTTCAACATGGCATTGATAGAAGAATGGACACCCGTCCAGGAGACCAGATTCCAGGATTCCCTCGTGAACTTGGGGGGGTAGGTCAGAGGCAACGGATAAGGAACATTGCTTGGCAACAACGACTGACTGGCGGAGATGGTCAGACGAGCCATGAGAAGTAGACTAGTGAATAGAGGTCTAGAAGATGTGAATAGGATCCCCTTCGCTCTCGCAATTAGACAGGCTAGGAATCCACCAAAATTCAAGCTATCAACACTAGATATGTGTGATGGAAGGACAGATCTAGTCGTTCATCTGACATGATATACGAGGCATATGGAGGTGTTGGGGGGCATCAGACGAGGTCATGGTCCGATGCTTCCCATTGTATTTGATAGACATTGCAGCGCTACGGTTCAAACAACTGGAGAGAGGCTCCATTGGAACATGGACCGATTTGATTGAGAAGTTTATGAGGCAATTCAGAGTTCACATCTCGAGACCCAAGAATGTGATAAGTTTGGCAATATAAAAGCAAAGAACCGGGAATCTTTGAGAAGCTTTCTGATGCGATTCAATGCATCGACAGCATCGGCGGATTGATCAGATCCATCCATTGTTTTGATGGCAGCTGATCTGGCATAGCTGATAGCACAGAATTTAAGAATTCATTGACAAGGGATCCCCCTATGGATCTAGGAAAGTTTTATCATGAGGTTGAAGGATTTTTGCGATTAGAGGATGCAAATGCTAAAAGAGAGGAAAGAGAAGGAGTCAATGTTATGCAGTCAAGGGCGGAAATCCTCCTAAAAAAGGTGCATGAATTGATTAAGGGAAACGGAAGGCTGAGGATAATGGTGATGGACCAACGCGACCATGAAAGGAACCAAGATTCACCTCTTATAAGGAGCTCAATGGGACTTTGGAGCGAATCTACCAGGATACTCGAGAGCAGATTCCTTATCGAAAGCCAATGCGACAACAGTGAAAGAAGATCAGACAAGTATTGCTTATTCCACGAGCTGAATGGTCATAGCACAAATGATTACAGGCACTTGAAGGATGAAGTTGAGGGGCATATCCAGAATGGTCTGCTATCGCAGTACGTGAGAAGGGGAACAACAACGGTGGAACAAGAGCGGCTAACACCGACATCAACTGGGAACGGCTCAGGATCGGGGCGTCAGCTCGTCATCAATTGATTGAAATAATGACGAATAAGTGGCAAACTCCACACCAACACGATTAAGTCGTTTACACATGTACAGGACCGCGAACGATCCTCAGACATGCTTTGATACAATTACTAATTGCATCAGTGTAGGCGTTGGAACTTTGACGTCTCTATGTTGCTTTTGTTTTCTATTTCTCATGTTTAGATTTGGTTTTGTTGGACATTTTTGTTGAAAGACTCATTTTGAATGTAGATCTGCTATTTGTGATTCAATAAAGGCCAAGTCACTTACACATGTATGCGATCGCGAACAGTTCTTAGGCATACTCTAAGATGGCGATAAACCGCCAGAACAAACAATTTAAAACTCACTCTAACGTGAAATCTGGAATTAAGGGTACTAAGTCCCCCTCAAGCACACACAATTCGCTGCGAACGACACCCGACCGCGAATGGTCATAACTCGCCTCGAATGGCACCCGACCGTGAACGGTCACAATTCACCACGAACGACACCGGATCGCGAACAATCACAAATCGCCTCGAATGGTACCCCGACCGCGAACGGTCACCATTTGCCGCGAACGGCATCCGACCTCGAACGGTCACATACCACCTCAAATGACACATGATCTCGAACGATCGTCATTCAAAGTCAGGTAAGACTGTTAATCTCTTTTACAGGCCATCAACGAGATATGAACATCCAGCTTATAGTATTACAAAACACACCTTCCTACTGCAAGGCATGTTTTGGGGGGCAAGTGTTATCCCACCTTTTAGCATGGCCATGATGCCAAAAGATTAACAGGAAACCAAAGACGGTTCGTCCCGAAGATCGGTCATACGCAGGTTCACTATGGATATCGATGAATTTTGTCCATGACCAGAATGTGCTACAATTGACAAGACATGACAAGAAAAGCTATGAAAGCCAACATCCCAAATTTCGAGTCGATCTGAGTCCGTATGCTTAAGATATGATCGATACAATTCAAGGAAACCAACTCGTCTGTATCCATCACTTCGTATCGATCAAGCCACAATCCATCTCCTCGCATTGGTCAATTTCATATCCATCACATACCTATATATTCATGTCCATCACCATGCAGTTGTCCTGTTCGTATCCATTGAAGACTGTCCTGTTCGTATCCATCGAAGACTGTCCTGCTCGTATCCATCGAAGACTGTCGTGTTCGTATCCATCGAAGATGGTCTACTCCATCAATGAAAGTGCGAGTGTCTAGTTTGTATCGATTAAGCCAATGCAATCGATTGATATGAACAGAATAATGCAACCAATCGATGCAAACAAGGCGACACCATCGATCGATATGAACAAAATAGTTAAGATCGATACGAACAAGGCGAAAACCTTGGAATGACTCAGTCAATTGGCCTCGAAAGTGGATCGATCCAAGAATTCTGTGCCACGTCAACATGCAGACATGCGCTTGGATCGATGCAAACAGAGCGATGCGATAGAATCGATACGAACCAAATAGCCTGTCAAAAATACAAACTTGCATCGATCATAACTCACAACCTACAAGTCCAAATGCTATGAAATTTTCACAGGAGCTTACGTACGACCTAAGGAATGTTCATGCCAAATTTGAACTCGATTGGACCAAACCTTGATCGATATGAAATTCATTCGTATCGATCACGGGTCAAGTCGAAATTATATGAGATCGATCATATGGGCCCACACACGTGCCAAAAGAGGTCTTCCGAGATCTGAGTGAGATATTTGCATCCTACGCTTATAAATAGCACCCTAAAGCATATAAAAAAGGGAATTTTTGATTCTTTTACGTCCAGACTCTGTCGAATCCGTTTTTGCACTTCAAGGCTACTGTTATACTCGAAATTCATCACTGTAATCCGCTGTAATCAATTGTAGTCAGCAAGAAAACATCGATAAAGTGATCAACTTCAAAGTGGACGTATGTCGGATTGAGGAACCACGGTAAACTCCTTATTCTTTACTGCTTTCTTCTTAATTTTCTGAGTGTTCTTCATTTTTAATTTTCTACATACTTGTTATCTGTGATCTGTGATTGTGAACAGGTGCTTTCATCAAAAATTGGGTGTTTGTGACCATTTTTGGCATAAACAGTTAGTAATTATTTAATTATTTTCTGGGCTAATATAATAATATAAATGTAATTACATTATATCAACGAAAAATAGGATCAAGGAAAAACATCTTAACTTTTGTGGACTAAAGGACGTGAATATTAAAATTTAGTCTGAAGGACAACCGAATGCTAAATTAATCTCACATTTGATAAATTAGAATGGTAAATTAAACTTTCATCATATGAACGTAACGCTAAATCAAATTAGTTATTATAAATGGTGTGAAAATGAATGTTATTTTAGTTCATCTGGTGCTATTTCATCCGATGCTAGTTTGAATGTTACATTTATCTGATGCTAGTTTGTTTAGCACTGTGTCTTATCTGATGCTAGTTTAATTTAGTATTCTATTGTCCTTTGTATTAAATTTTAAAACATGTGTTTGTGAGAAAAAAATTGTTTTTAGGTTTTCATTTTAAATAATTTACATTTATACACACACACACAAACATTCGTTAGCATAAAATTTTAAACTTGATTTAAATTAAGATGGGTCAAAAAATATATAGGTATGAATAATTAAATGGGTCCAATTAATTAAGTGAGATAAGAACTCATTTATAATGGGACATATCCTGAATGTTGAATCCGTGTAAGATATTCATTTTATTTTAACTAAAATCGACTTTTAAATTAATTTTTTAAATCAGTTTGAATTTTTCTTAAAAAACGGATCTTTGGCACTATAATTACATACACATAGGTGCTCGTTCATTATCACGCATAACTAATTAAAGCATCATCATTGAACATATAAAGATGATCAAAGGGATGCGAATTGAACAACTAACCACAACGAGTAGACTAAGCACGAAAATTTCTCCTCTAGCGGCCTTAAATATTTCATGTCAATCTCATCCAAAGTAAGGTTTCCATAAAGAACATCAGACCTAGATCTAAATGCATCGAGATGTCTATGTTGGTGAGAGATTCATCTTAGTGGCAATCTAGACTTTGATGTTGATGTCACGGGCGCTGAAAATGGTTGGAATTTATGCTCCAGGCAACAGCTAGCACTGGGGAGGAAGATAGGTATTTTTCGTAAAAGTCCTATATACCTTATTATTATATTAATGTATCTTATTTGCAAAATAACCCGAACCTTATAAACACCATATCTCACATACGAATAACATTTTGCATGCAACTTATATCTTTGAGTTCATAATTAAATTCTGAACACATTGATATTTTCTAAAAATAAATTACATATTTATTTCAAAAAAAATAAATTAAACATAATAACATTAATACTATCACTAAATATTTACATATCAACAAGATTAATCGAAACCAATATAGTATTCATTTAATTTGAATATGTGATACTTTAAGTAAGACGAATCATAGTCATTTAACTTTATAATAATAATATATGAAATATTGAATTTGAATATGTATTATTTAATTTTATATTAATTTTATTTATTATTTAAATATTACATATTTGTTAATAAAATTATGTGTATATAAATATATATTCATGTATTTTATTATTTAAATTTTATAAACGAGTTAAGCTTATTTAATTTGATAATAAATTATCTCATTCAATCTTTTAAGTGTATAGTAACTTTGTAAATTAAATTAATATCGTTAATATATGATAATATGAATTAAATTAAATTTCATATCAGTATCATCTAATAAAATACTAAATATATTTAATGTTATTGATAATAATCATGATAACAATAAAGATCTACTGCACATTGAGTTAAAAGGGTATTTTTTTTAAAATTTACCCCTTTTACCCCATTGCATGATGCACCTATTCGACAATGGTATCAATGCATGTACCGTGTTATTAATATATAAAATTTGAATTTAATGTTTGTTTAAATGTAAATTCAATTCTATATAGTTTATGGACTAATTTGATTTTTTTAAATTTGTATTCATAAAGTTTGTAAATAAATTAATTTATAATTATTTTAAATTAAAATAATATTTTATATGGCTTGTAGATAAAATTTTAAATTTTTTCAATTTTTTTCATAAATGTTATAAATGAAAAAAATTGAAATAATTTAAATTTAAATTTAAAAGGTTATTATATACAAATACAAAATTATTTAAATTTGAATTTATTCAATTATAAATAAATAAATGTGAAATCATTTTCAATTCAAAATTTTAAAAGTTATAAATTAATAAATTTAAAGTATAATATAATATAATATGAATTATAAATGTTATCATTTGTAAAAGATTATAACAAAGTTTTAATATTGATACATTGTTAACTAAGAATAGTACATATATAAATATAAGATCTAATATTAAATTATAAATTTTATAATTAAATAAGAGAATTTTATGTATTGTACATAAAATAAAATAATACGATTTTTTTTAAAAGAAACCAATAATTGTTATAAGAAATATATAAGTATGTATATAATTATATGTGTGTATAATGACAAAAGATGTCATTGGGCATGTGAATACATTTTATTCCTTATGGATGATAATACTTTCATAATTATTATTTTGAGATTATGAATCTAAAATAATGTATTTCTCTATCATTTATAATATATATAGAGTATTAGACATCCTTATGGTTGTTGTGCACCCTCAAACCATATAATATTTACAGTTATGTTTATATTGTCTCTACAATGATAAGAATATTTTATAATTTTTTCGAGGACCCTCAAGTGTTACAAAAATTTCCTTAGGCAAATACGAAGTGAGAGGTAATGAGTATCTAATGTACTATGATTTATTAAGCACCTTAGGAGTAGGAGAAAAGAATGTATGGTTAGGAGTTATATATGAGATATAAATAATATGATAGAATTCTAACACGCACTAGAGGAATTTTAGAAATTCCCACATCTCATTTAGGGTTTTTGAGAGATATAAAATATAGTTGGAGCCTGATTAGAAATTTTTATTAAATTTTTAAAGTAAGTATGAGAAATATTATAATAATATACTATAATAAATTTGCACAACTAATGAAATTGATAAAACTGTTTTTTGATATACCGAATAAACTAAACTAATAGTTGACAACAAAATGTAACAAATAACTTACTAATAAAGTAATCTTTGGGCATGTTGTCGCTTTAATATCCATGCAAGAGCCAAATAATACAAATGTTAAAACAAACAAGTCTTGATCACTTAGGTGTGAATTTTCTCAAAGTTGTGTATTGTCTAGTTTTAAACTCTAAAATAATAAATGAGTATGGATATTCAATCCATATCCGATCAAATACAAAATTGGTATAGTGAATAGTAGCATTCGCAATATACGGAATTTAAATGATTTTTTTTCATTTGAAACGAGCAAGTAACCATAGTGCGAGATCATTTGTTCAATACAATAGATATAATGAGAATCTTGTTGTGTTGGCAACAATATTAGACCAAGGACTACAAACGGACCAAGGAATTCTGTCACTAAAATGTCAGGTTTTATCTTATTACCCGAGTGCAACATATTTAATCTCCTTAACATGTGAAAGATGGTTGAATGTACTTTTCTTGTAAAGAAATTCAATGCAATCTTGTAATAAAGTGTTTATCCTTTGAATGGTTTGACCATCTAAAAGAGGAAGCAAAATTTTGAGAGTGGAAGTAATATTTGCATGGATGGGAAAAAGTGAGTGAATGGTCGCATCTGCTTCATGAAGATGCAACAAAAATAGGATAGTGTAAAATATTTTTAGATGGTTATTAAGCAACAAGAAATACGATTTATATTCCGAATATATTTTTCTTATAGGAATCATTCTTCTATTTCTTGAGTTTGGGATACCTGATCTAAAATTCTCAATTGTTGATTAACCATGGTAGAAGAAATAAATAGCTTATAGTAATTGATTAAATGGAGCTTCATATTTAAAATGTTATTATTGTAACAGTAGAAATAGTAGGAGTGTACTATACAATAATTGCTAGTGAATGCGTCTAGTTTTGATATTTTACTTTCGTGCTTACCAAATGTTATTTATGAAATAATAATTTTTTTATTTAATCGAAAGTAGATGTGCCTTTGTTCTAATATGAAATTTATGAATGTTCATTATAAATTAAATATGTTATGGCATATCGATGATGGTGTTTATTTTCATAGCAATAGTGATGCATTAGTTATAGAAAATTAAAAAGTATCAAATATATCTAAGAAATATTTTTGGAACCATGGACTGAGCCATATCTTTGGAAGATTATTCTTGAGATATACGATTGTGAATCATACGATACATGAATTGTATCTTAAATGATTAACGAAAAAGCTACTTTTCAGTAGGGTTAACCAAAGTGTTAATGAACTCTTTGATTGATACATAAAGATGTTGTAGTCTAAGGTATAAGATACCGAAAGCAGATCCACTTACTTCGTTAAAATCAGTAATGAATTTTCATAGATATGAACATATTTATTTGATACATGAGTTGGATATCTATGATAATTCATAAAATATAAAATGTAAGCAGAAAAATATATTGTGCAAAAGAAGTAAAATAATTCGATTTGATCGAATATGTAAGTATCTTAGATTAGAGTTCTAAGAGTACCCAAAAGAGAATATGATTCACTATTAAAGTCACTCCACCATATGCACATAATGATGCATCGATAAGGAGTAATCTTACTATGTTGGACAAAGTATGATTAATAATGAGTGTGGTTGGGTTATGGCTTATTATAGGGATATTTACTTAAGAGTAAGCATATTTGTTGAATTTGGTTTCATCTAAAGCTAAGATTATGGTTCCATATAAGGTATGAATTGGGAAGAAACCTCACGTAAAATAGTTTAAGATATGTGGTTGTTCGATCTACGTTATGACATAAGTTTCATGAACTCAAGGTTGCGTCTATCTTATGTAAGTCTGTAGGTATTTCATAAAATATTTTGAATACCTACTCGGTCGTAATGAGAAACAAACTGATGTTTCAAGACATACCACCCTCTTTCTAAAGGAATTTATTTCTAGAAAAATTAGTGGTAGCGAGACGAACTTGGACATTATCCAAGATTATAACATAGAAACTAATTATATATATGATACAAATTTAACCAAGCCAAAATGGACATAGCTCATTGGAATGTATAATAGGGATTCTCGCACATTCAAGAGAAACTATAAGTTTCTTACTGATATCGAGAAAATAGATTTTTAGCGATAACAGTCTCCATAATTGTCGAGTACTTTTTTCTATATAGCATTATGCTTTAAAATTTAAAATAAATTCCAATTACACCGACAAACTTTAATTTTTGAAATTTTACCTAAAAGGATATGATCCATTGGCTGCAAATGAGTCTTCAAGAAGAAGATCAATGCAACTGGGAATGTACAGCGCAAGTTAAATGGAAAATGTAACCTCATCGAAGCAGTTTCACTAGTCAACGTGCTTAAATCCATTTGGATTCTACTTGCAACTTATCATACAATATAACTACGAGTTTTGTCATATTGACATTGAAATAGAACTTCTAAATAATGATTCTGATGAAACTGTTTCACATTATAGCAAAACGTCTCGAAGTCTATAGAAGCAAGTGATAATAAAGCTTGCACACCTTTGAGACATGATCTTAAACAAGCATTTAAAGGTCGAGAAAATATTTTGATAGAGAAATCAATTAGTTTGAATTCAATCAAAATGCAGAGGAATGGTGTGTTTATAAGAAAGAAAATCGAAGGTACTAAGACATTCCTAATACTATATGTAAACAACATGTTACTAATTGATAAAGATGCACCCATGTTAAAATCAGTTAAAGTTTAGTTGTTTAATTCTCGATGAAGGATTTGAAAGTGGATCGGTATAAATGGATGTTGGGATTGTCCGAATTGATGTACATGGACACTATATTTAAATGTATAATATGGAACATAGGAGATAGATCCCTTATGCATCGACAATACAAACCATCGTATCAGCAATACAAAGCAAGGCATTTATAGTAGTCCATCCACTTTTATATATTAAGTTAAAATAGATGCGAGACTAGAAACCTCAGCAACTTCGGCACATACGCCAAAAGAGCACATACACTTATACAAAGTTGCAAGAAGAAATCCCTTATAAAATCATGCAACATATTCACAAGATAACTAGCACACTCTCAGAACAAGATAGAATATCTTTCACAACACCAGAATAAGGATTTTGACCTATACCATTGCACATAATCCTCAATCAAAGCAAGGAGGATACATGGAAACCAATGCATTGAAACAATGGAGAAGTAATAGCAAATATAGCCATGAGAACATCCCAATAGAAGGAAAATTGCAATGGTAATAACTATATTCCACAAAGAGGAGTGTGTTCATGCTTACTACCACTAAGCATAAAACAACTCAAGAGGAACATTGCAAAACCTATGTCAATAGATACCGACCTCCACTAACTTACTACAAGGACCAATGACCAAGAAGAAAGCTGCATCTAACCAGAAAAAATAATAATTAACAGCCTCTTAATGGAAATATAAGAATTTTTGGCCTCTTTATGTTAGGCAACTAGTGCGATATCTTAATCAATCTAGTTCCTCCTTATTTTTCCACTCTGCCTTCCTTGTCCAGGGCTTTCCGTCTCTGCTTCATCCGACTTCATCCCTCTAAGCTTCTTCCCTCATGTCGCTTTGATGTACCTTTTTTGATTTGATGACCAAGGCTTTGGGCAAATCTTCATCGTCGTCCTCTCCTGCTTCGTCGCACTGCCCCCTGTTATACGTCTAGTATACCAAAACAGAGAATAATCAATTATAAACCCATCTCACAAGTTTATCAATCAGATTTCCACTACTCCGGAAGTTTGTATTTGCTAAATTAAGCACTATGTCGTAATTAAATTACAACCACAATCTAACAACTATAGTAATAATAACTATAGCGATAGATCAAACGTTATGCTATTTAAAAGAATAGTACAACGTAGAAAAAAATGATATATATAAATATATAAACCTAACCGGTTTGAAGAAGGAAATTCCGTCTGAGGCCTGGCTCGGCCCGGTTCGATTCGGTTCCGTCGGTCGGACGGACGGCGGCGGCGCGTGTGTGTGTGTGTGGTGGAGATGCATGATCTCCCTCCTCACAACTAAGTATACATTTGGATGCCCCTAGGCTCCAACCCCTTCATTGCAAAGCTATTAATATACTAGAATAGCTTTGCAATTTTGGCGATGTGGGACTATGTGTGTTTTCATTCATTTAGGAATTCCAACAATCCGCCACATGAATGATAGTATACGTACCCCTCCCCCCCCACCCCACACACAAAGCGAAATATCATAGAGTACATATGCAATAATTCTTTATCATGGATAAGTAGATATTTCACTTTGAACTTTCTCTGGTTAAAACTTATCGGATCTACTTGGCTAATCGGTGAATTATTTCATCTTGAACCGTCGACTTTTATTGTTTATCCAGACAATAAGCTTTACGAAGCTTTGATTCCCTTCTCATCCAATCTCTTGGTTGTGATCATTTTAGTCCTGAACGATTTTTTTTGGTTCTGCGAGTGTTTATAGAAAATATAAGCCTTTAATATTCTCATAGAGCCGACCAAGCTCACACTAACATAGGTGATCACAACCATTAGGAGTATCCTACATATACCCCACTTGTTATTTCCAAGATATGATCATCATTAAAAAACATAGTTTTAACATCTAAATTCTTTTATAGGCATGCATTTATATTATGCACCATAGGAATGGAGTTGGACTATGTCCATGCAAATGCATTACGTCTTGGGTTGCTCAGAACTGGTTTGCCTAGTGATCCTAGTCCGTGGGATCTCCAGTCGTTAGGATATGTTTCCATATAAGATAACTCTTGGCGGTTTAGACTTTTAAACCTATTCCCCTCGATGCGCAGTCAATTTTGTCTCTTGATAAAACTTTAGTAAATGGATCTGCTAGGTTATCATTTGTTCCCACATAATCCATAGAAATAGTTCCATTTGAGAGTAACTGCCTAACTGTGTTATGGCGTCGACGAATATGTCGTGACTTTCCATTATACACAAAGTTGTGCGCTCTACTTCATGCAGCTTGGTTATCACAGTTTATGCATATGGCCGGTAAAGGTTTAGACCAAAAAAATATCTTCTAAAAAGTAATGAAGCCATTCTGCTTCTTCGCCTGCTTTATCTAAAGCGATGAACTTTGATTCCATAGTGGATCGTGCTATGCATGTTTGTTTAGTAGATTTCCATGACACTGCTGCCCCTGCTTAGGTAAACACATAACCACTTGTTGATTTTGATTCCTCTAAATCAGCAATCCAATTTGCATTTCTATATCCTTCTAAGACGGCAGAATATTTTCCATAATGTAAGGAATAATTTGTGGTATTTTTTAAATATCCAACCACTCTCATTAGTGCTTTCCAATGTTCCTTTCCTGGATTGCTTGTATACCTGCTCAGTCGACTTACTGCATAAACTATATCTGGTCTTGTGCAATTCATAAGATACATGAGACATCCTATTACACGAGAGTATTCCAGTTGCATTACACTCTCATTTGTGTTATTATGCGGTACTTCTAATGGATTAAAAGGTGTTCTTACTCCTTTAGTTCCAAAATATTGAAAATTTTCAATCACTTTATCTACATAGTGTGACTGAGATAATTCAATTCCATTAGGTGTTCTTACTTTTTTGATTCCCAAAATAATGTCTGCAACTCCTAAGTCTTTCATATTGAAATTGCTAATTGACGTCTTCTTTATAGTCTCTATTACCTGAGTGTTTGGACTAAATATTAACATATCGTCTACATATAAACAAATCATCACATATGATTGTCCAATGTGTTTATAGTAAACACACTTATCGCATTCATTTATACGAAAACCATTTCTCATCATGACACTATCAAATTTTGCATGCCATTGTTTTGGAGCTTGTTTTAGTCCGTATAATGATTTGACTAATCTACAAACTTTGTTTTCATTTCCTTTGGAAACGAAACCTTCAGGTTGCTCCATGTAAACCTCCTCATCGAGATCTCCATTTAAGAATGTTGTCTTTACATCCATGTGATGAATTTTTAGCTTATAGATCGATGCAATTTCTATTAGCATTCTTATAGAGGTTATTCGTGTTACCGGCGAATATGTATCAAAGAAGTCTACTCCTTCGTTTTGACGTTATTCTTTGGCTACTAATCTGGCATTATACTTGTCGATTGAGCCATCTGCTTTCATTTTCTTCTTGAAAATCCATTTATAGCCAATAGGTTTTATTCCAGGTGGAATATCAATAATTTCTCAGGTTTTATTACTTAGAATTGAATCAATCTCACTTTGGATTGCTTCTTTCCAACATGAAGACTCAGAAGATGACATTGCTTCCATGTATGTTTGAGGTTCATGTTCTAACACATATGTGAAAAAATCCGAACCAAATATCTTGGAAGTCCTAGCTCTTACGCTTCTTCTTGGTTCAACTTCCTCAATCTCATGATGAGTTTCATCTTCATGTGAATTGCTTGTTTCTTCTCTTGTCCTTTAGGGACATTATTCCCTTCATTCCTTTTGTGTGGAAACACGTCTTCAAAGAATGAGGCATCTCTAGATTCCATGATTGTATTTACATGAATATCAGTTATATCAGACTTACCAAAAATCTATTGGCACTACTATTTTGGGTTGGCCCTAAGTAGTAACAATCTACCCTTTTTGGTCCAAGTTTACTTTCTTGGGAGGCGGAATTGGAATTTTTGCCAAGCACCCCCACACTTTGAGGTATTTAGAACTTGGTTTGTCTCCTTTCCATAACTCATATGGAATTGTTCCTGTTTTATTACGAGGGACTTTGTTTAATATGTGATTAGACATATTTAAGGCTTCCTCCCACAATTTCTTCGGTACACCAGAGGTTAAAAGCATGGCATTAATCATGTCTTTTAACGTTCTGTTCTTCCTCTCGGCTACATTTTGTTGTGGTGCATATGGAGCTGTTGTTTGATGAATTGAACCATTTTCTACACAGAACTTTTCAAATCGTGATTCATATTCTCCACCTCGACCAGATCTCAATATCTTGATCTTTTTATTTAACTGATTTTTTACATCAGCTTTGTACTTCATAAACGATGTAATTGCTTCATCCTTAGTATTTAAAAGATATACATAGCAATATCATGTATATTCATTAATAAAAGTGATAAAGTACTTTTTCCCACTTCTTGTAGGTAATAATTTAAAATCACATAAATCTGTAAGAACCAAACCTAGTGGTTCGGTGCTTCTTTCAACAGATTGAAATGGTTTTTTAACCATTTTTTCTTCTACGCATGTCTCACATTTGTAGTTCTTATCCACTTGGAATTTCGAAATTAATCCCAAGTTTGATAATATTTTCATTTTTCGGAAATTTATGTGTCCCAATCTATCATGCCATAGTAAAATTTTGTGCTCAAGCAAGTAAGAAACTTCAATTTATTAATAACACAATCATAATACGTAGTTTTATTGCCAATAACAACTTCATTTTCTTTAAATAGTCCATCACATAAATAACCCCTTCCGATATACATTCCAGCTTTGGACAGAACCATCTTGTCTGACTCAAACACCATTCTGAATCCTTTCTTTGATAGGACTGCACCAGAGATGAGATTCTTGCGTATGTCGGGGAACATGGAGCACGTCATTTAACTCGACAGTTTTTCCAGAAGTAAACTTGAGGATTACTGTGCCATTGCCTTCGATCATGGATACTGCAGAATTACCCATATAGAGTTTTTCTTCATGATCGAATTTATGGTATGTAGAAAATATGGATTTGTCAGAGCAGCCATGATGAATAGCGCCTGTGTCTACCCACCATTGGTTTGGATTTTGATCCAAATTGAGTTCAGATACAACTACCGAGAAGTTGGACTCGTCTACTTCCATGTTGTCTACTATATTTGCCTCTTTGTTGTGGTCCTTTTTGAGTCTGCAATCTCTAGCGGCATGTCCAACCTTTCCACAAACCCAACACTCGCCATTAAACTTTTTGGTTCTTTTGTTGTCTTTTGGTTTGTTGTCAGAAGCTTTCCTTTTCTTTTGGAAATTCTACATTTTTTTTGTCTTTGAACCTTCAGCCATAAATGCCTCCTTGCTTTGTTTTGTAACTCCACGGTTATCTGCCTCAATTTTCAGTCGGACTATGAGATTCTATAAAGAGATTTCCTTCTTCTTATGCTTTAGATAATTGCGGTAATCTCTCCATGACGGCGGCAGTTTTCCTGTGATGGCTTCTATCAAAAAGGATTCTCCAACCTGATGATTTGCAGTTCATGCAATTGGGCAGTCACCGGTTTGGAGTCAACCATCTTGTAGTCCATGAATTTGTCTACATAGAATTTCTTAAGACTGATATTCTGTGTCTTATATTTCATGGCAAGTGCATTCCAGAGTGCCTTTGCTGTCTTTAGAGGCTGATATACTTTGTATAGCACCTTGTCGTGACAATTCAGAATATAGTTTCTATATAGAAAATCGAAATGCTTCCACATATCAGCATCTAATTCCTTGTAGGAATCGGTTCCTCCTCCTCGAGATATCGTTGTAGACCAAGTGTGGTGAGATAAAATAACATCCGATTCTGCCATGTTAGAAAATCATCACCATCTCCTTTAAAAGGATCGGGCCTGTTGTGTGTAGTAGGCTTTGTTGATAATTCAACTGTTGCCATCTCGGTTTAAGCAAAAAACAGTAAAGTCTTAAGATGTTATACGTCTAGTATAACAAAACAAAGATTAATCAATTATAAACTCGTCTCACAAGTTTATCAATCAGATTTCCACTACTCCAGAAGTCAGTATTTCCTAAATTAAGCAATATGTCGTAAGTAAATTACAACCACAATCTAACAACTATAGTAATAATAACTATAGCAATAGATCAAACATTATACTACTTAAAAAAAATAGTACGACGTATAAAAAAATGATATATAAAATAAATACATAAACCTAACCGGTTTGAAGAAGGAAATTCCATCTGAAGCTTATCGTAACAATTTCCTTAAGACTTTATTTAAAGTCTCCCAAGATACAATATACGTAATCTGCACGAGATTATAATGAGTATGTTAACTCTATGATATATTGTTTAGAGCAGTAGAGAAGAAGAAGCAAAAGAAATTAGAATTGGAATTTTTATAATTTCGTCTGCATCCCTTCGAACAGTCGCGTCCGCTTGACGGGTCGCACCTGTTGCATCTTGAACCGTGCTGTTCGTTAACGGGTCGCACCCGCCTGCTCCTCACATCCGTTCGGCCACACCTCACCCGTGCTTATTCAGTCAGGTGGCACCCGCTTTCGTTTGTTCGCCAGAAACACACGCTCGCTTCAGAAGTCGCACCCCCTCAGTCAATCCACGTCCGCTTTACGAACAGATTTGCACCTGTTCGTATAACCTGCAACTATCAGAAAGCCCGGCCTAGTTTTGTAGTAAAAATAGGATCATATTAGACCCAAACCCGAGCCTGGTTCGGTCGGACGGATGGTGGCGGCGCACGCGTGTGGTGGAGATGCATGATCTCCCTCCTCACAACAAAGTATACATTTGGGTGCCCCTAGGCCCCAACTCCTTCATTGCAAAGCTATTAATATACTAGAATAGCTTTGCAATTTTGGCGATGTGGGACTATGTGTGTTTTCATTCATTTAGGAATTCCAACACTCCCTTAGATCTAGCAAAAAGTTCAACCCTCAACCGAAATATCCAGTTGTTTTCTTTGCCATTAGAGATGTTATCCACCATTTCTTTCTGCTTCAACTGATTCTACTTTGCCCACCTTTCGCAACCAAAAAGTCATTAAACCACCACCAGAAGTGAAGGCTGACGAACCTTCCATTGCTGACATGGCTCAAGTAACAAATACAGGGAATAAGTCGAGTTCCAGTCGACAAAGAGATAAGATATTAGCTGTGCACCTTGTGCACGTGCACACATGCAAAAGCAGATGTGTGTTTGATCTTATAAAGCTTTGTATAAATTGTATTGGGTTTTGTTAAGTTGAATTGGTCATATAATATAGCCGTTGGAATTTGTTTTATAAATAGGTGTGGTCTGTAGTATGAAGGGCAGATTACTATCAAATAAAATTCATTTTCATCTTATTTTCCTGGGTGCTTAGTTAATGTGCTTTCTTCCTTTCCTTGCGTTCTTGTTATCTATTCGGTTCTTGATATCTATTTCTTCTTCCTTTAGTTCTGAGATTCTTATTCATCATTTTCCTCTGAACCACTATCAACTAACAACCTCTGCAACCAACTCTTGATCCTCACCTACGAAAACTTAATGCTTCACCATGGTTCATACATGAAACCTGGCAAAGGAACACGGGCCTATCAATTTGGCATCAGAGCTGGAGCCAAATCAATCATCTAGGGCTAATTCAAATCCCCCACCCTCTAACATCAGCAATATTGATGATCCTTGATTTTAGTGATGTAGAGGAATTCAAGATACGCCAACAACACATTAACAAAATCACAAAACAAGCCCTGGAACAGTTTGCAGAGGCTCAGCAAGAACTTCATCAATCGCAACAAGAACTTCAACAAACATTACAAGAAAATACACAAGAATTCAACGGCAAATTCGATCTTCTTACAGCCACCTTGGAATCATTCATGCAAGAAATAATGTCCTAAAGAAATGTACCATCTAATACACATCATGAAGCTCAAACATCATCAATAAGTCACCCATATGTACCTCCATTTTAGAGAAACAACAACAGGAACTCTTCACTCTAACCCTACTCTAATGATCAGAACCAAACCTCTCACCCAAGACAACAACCTAGCATCCTACCCCCTCCTTCCTTACTCCAGCACACTACTATCAAGTTAGAGTTCCCTGTCTATAACGGTGATGAAAAAGTGATTGAGTGGATAGATCAAGTTGAGCAGCTTTTCAAGTACCATCATACACCCGAGACTGAATGGGTATCTACCTGTTCCTTTCACTTGAAGGATGTTGCACAAAGGTGGTTTAAATGGCTGACCAATAATGTCAAGAATTATGATCTCTGGAAGGTTTTCAAAGAAGATATTATTATCAGATTTGCTCCCCTCGAGTTAGGAAAACCATTTGGAACTTTTGCCAATCTCAAACAACTCTCCACTGTCCAATCTTACCTTACAAAGTTTGAGCAACTATAGGGCTTACTTCCCCTCTTCATCCTGATTATATATTCGATAAATTTGTGGATGGGTTAAAAGAAGATATCAAAATAGATGTGGAAGCAGCATGACCTTCCAGCTTTAAAGAAGCAGTGGCTTTAGCAAAGATTTATGAAGCTAGATGGTCTAATTCAAAGAAGCCCTATAAGCCAACTAACTCTGCACAACTATCAGCCCCCAAGAATTTCCCACCAAGAAACCAAAAGACCATTGTACCTACATCTAACCGTAATAGAACCCTAGCAAAGATTGCCAAGAGTAAGGGAATGACGTAAGTAGAAATTCTAGAAAGGCAAAGAAAGAACCAATAACATTGTAATGAAAAATGGCAACCGGGCCCTCAGTGCAAAACAAAAAGGCAAGTCTATGTCCTTGAAAGTGTTCCATAGTTGGGTAACGACAAAGATGATGAGGAAGATAATCTTAAAGACCAAGAAATCCAAGAAGTTGAGGAGGATACAGACCCCGGTATAGAAGAGATTAAACCAGCCATTACACTCTATGCTATGTGTGGTATTCCAACTCTGCACACCATTAAAGTATGTGGATCCATCTACGGGAAGTCAGTGCAAGTCCTCATTGACTCTGGCTCCATACATAACTTCTTGGATTGCAACCTAGAAGCAAGAATGCCTTTAGCTGTTGACAAGACAAAGGGGTTTGTAGTGCAAGTAGCAAATGGTGAGAGACTTCATAGCACTGGAATGTGCAACCAGGTACCCCTAAAATGCCAAAATTGTTGTATGTTTGTTGATCTTTTATTATTGCCTTTAGATGACTGCCAAGTTGTATTAGGGGCCCAATGGATGAAATCACTAGGAGTGGTAACATTGAGTTTTTCAAAATTGCAAGTTAGAATTAATTACAATAATATAATGCATGTTTGGCAAGGCATACAATCTGAGGAACTAAACATCATAGACAAAAAGGCATGCAAAAAGGAATGCATACAAGAGCAGTTTGCCATGATGCTTTGTTCACAACTTGCTACTAGTGAAAATTCTGAATTGCACGCATCTGTGAAGGCCATTCTTGATGAGTTTCCTAAAGTATTGGCACCTCTTGATACCCTACCACCCGCCAGGCCGCAGGATCATAAAATACCTTTATTACATGGATCCAAGCCAGTTTGTTTAAAACTCTATAGGCAATCACATCATATAAAAAATTAGTTAGAAATCATAATTCAGGAAATGTTAAAAACTGGCATAATAAGACCTAGCAGTAGTGCTTTTTCTTCTCCTGTAGTTATGGTAAGAAAGAAAGATGGCTCTTGGAGATTATGTATTGATTATAGAGGCTTAAACAGTATCACAATTAAGGACTAGTACCCCATTCCACTGGTAGACAACCTTTTTGATGAATTGCACGGTGCAAAATACTTCACTAAACTAGACTTGAGATCAGGATATCATCAGATTAGGGTACATAATGATGACATTCATAAGACTACATTTAAAACACATGATGGACACTATGAGTTCATGGTGATGCCAATTGGTCTTGTTAATGGCCCATCAACTTTTCAGTCATTGATGAATGATATATTCAGACCATATTTAAAAAAGTTTATTTTAGTATTTTTTTAATGATGTACTAATCTATGGCCAAGCTATGCTTGAGCATCTAGGCCACATTAGAGTTGCCTTGCAGGTGTTTCAAGACAATCAGTTGGCGATTAAACTTTCAAAGTGCTCATTTTCTAAGGAAAGAATTGAATATTTAGATCATGTGATCTCTATAGATGGCATAGCTGTAGACTATAAAAAGGTACAGGCTATTAACAATGGCCAGTTCCCACCACTCTAAATGCTTTGAGGGGATTCTTAGGCCTAACTGGATATTACAGAAAATTTATTAAGCAGTCTGGGTTAAGTGCAAGGCCCCTTACTGTGTTATTGAAGAAGAATGCTTTTCTGTGGAATGACTCGGCTACTCAAGCCTTTGAAAAATTAAAATATGCCTAATGTCCCCACCTATTCTCACCATGCCAGACTTTAATAAACACTTCATTGTGGAATGTGACACAAGTGGACTAGGTATAGGAGCTGTACTTTTGCAAGAGAACAAACCCATTTCTTATTTGAGCAAGGCATTGAAGGGCAGAAATATGAATCTCTCCACTTATGAAAAGGAGTTGCTGGCCTTGATATTAGCAACAAAAACATGGTCTCAGTACTTGCTAGGGAGATAGTTCATCATCAGGACAGATCACCAGAGCCTTAAGTACTTGCTAACACAAAGATTACACACTGGTATTCAAGGGAAATGGCTTTCCATGTTACACAGTTATGATTATAAGGTCGAGTATAAATATGGTAAGGAAAATATTGTACCAGTTTCTCTATCTAGAAGGGATGAAGGAGTAGAACAATGCATGTCTCTCTCTCAAGTGCAGCCTACATGGTTGCAAGAATTAAAAGGCACACTGGCTAATTCTAGTTATTATGCAGACATCAAGGAAAAAATTAATCAAGGAAATTACAGAAAATATAAACTAGTAGTCGGGTTGCTTTTTTACAAAGGAAAGATTTTGATTGACTACCATAATGCAGATTTACTTAATTCCATTATAAATGAATTTCATTTTACCCCTTTGGCAGGGCATTCAGGCATCAAGGCTACTATTAAGGGAATCAAGTCAGTATTCTACTGGAAAAAGATGAAGTGTCATGTGGAAAAATTTGTGAAGGAATGTGAAGCTTGCCGAAGAAATAAAGGGGAAAACATTCAAATACCAGTCTTGCTGCAGCCACTACCCATTCTAGAGAGAATATGAAAGGACATAGCCATGGATTTCATTACATGTTTACCAAAAAGTAGAAAGTACACTGTGATATATGTTGTAGTAGATAGATTGACTAAATATGCTCATTTTTTTCCTTTAGCCCATCCCTACACATCAAGAGAGGTAGCAAAAGTATTTTTTTCGATGGAGAATTCAAACTTCATGGCATGCCTGCATCCATTATTAGTGACAAGGATGCATTATTTACAAGCACATTCTGGCAGGAGCTTTTTAAATTACAGGGCAACACCTTGAAACTCATCACTGCCTACCATCCTCAAACAAATGGCCAATCAGAGGTGACAAATAGGATATTAGAGGGATATCTTAGATGCTTTGTATGCCATAAGCCTTCATAGTGGTCTGCTTGGCTAACATTAGCTAAATATTGGTATAATACCACTTGGAAAACATCCATAAATATGACTCCTTTTCAGGCAGTTTATGGAGTTGCACCTCCTACATTATTAAGTTATGTGCTAAATACTGCCAAGGTACTGCATGTAGAGGATATTTGTATTCCAGAGATATCATTTTACAATTTCTCAAAGACAGTTTTACTTTAGCCAAGGATAGAATAAAAAAACACGCCGATCTTAAGAGGACAGAATGGGAATTCATGATTGGAGACTGGGTTTACCTAAAACTACAGCCATATAGGCAGTTAACCGCAAGATCTCAGAAAACACACAAGCTTTCCCCTAAGTGTTATGGGCCATATGAAGTGGAGGAAAGGATTGGTGAGGTAGCCTATCAATTAAAATTACCATAGAATGTCAGAATTCACCCAGTCTTCCATGTTTCACAGTTGAAGAAGAAGATAGCGTCTGGGGTCATCATACAAGAAGATATACCCACCTATGTTGAGGAGCTGGTCAAGCAACCTGAAAGAATTCTAGATCGAAGAATTGTGCCCATCCATAATAAACCTATAGTTCAAATCCTAATTAAATGGAAGGAATCGCCAAAGGAGGAAGCCACTTGGGGGGAGTATTGGGAGATGGTCAGAAAATACCCCACTTTGGACCTCGGGACAAGATCCATTTTTCAAGGGAAAGGGGGTTGTTATGCTCAAAATCCGATAGCCATCATAAGTTTGCGCTCAGCCAAGAATATCTGCACTGCAACTAAAAAGTCACCAAAACACCACCAGAAGTGAAGGCTGACGAACCTTCCATTGCTGACATGGCTTAAGTAACAGATACAGGGAACAAGTCGAGTTCCAGTTGACAAAGGGAGAAGATATTAGCTATGCACCTTATGCACGTGCACATATGCACAAGCTGATGTGTGTTTGATCTTATAAAGCTTTGTATAAATTGTATTGGGTTTTGTTAAGTTGAATTGGTCATATAATATTGCTGTTGGAATTTGTTTTATAAATTGGTATGGGTCTGTAGTATGAAGGGCAGATTATTATCAAATAAAATTCATTTTCATATTATTTTCTTGAGTGATTGGTTAATGTGCTTTCTTCCTTTCCTTGCGTTCTTGTTATCTATTAACGTTTCTTGATATCTATTTCTTCTTTCTTCAATTCTGAGATTCTTATTCATCATTTTTCCTCTGAACCACTATCAATTAACAACCTCTACAACTCTTGATCCTCACCTGCGAAAACTTAATGCTTCACCATGGTTCATACAAGAAACCAGGTAAAGGAACATGGGCCTATCAACATATATCTAAGATATGCACCTAGTGGTGACTCTCTCATTATAACTACAGATGGAAGGCCGATGATGCATAATCGGAAAGTTCTTTCAGATGCCAGTTGGGATAGGTCCTTTTTACCATGCTTAGATTCCTTGGATTTCATTTCATATTTCTCCAGATATTACTTACATTATGTTGACATGTCATGCCCCCAGGGGATGTTTAGCTTTTTATTTCTGTTGTAGTAATTGAAACATTGTGTATCTCTCCTGTTCTAAACTACGTCTTTGTAGTTGTTGAGGTATTTATGATTTACGCCTATTTCTATATATTTAAAGTGGATGGTCCACTATAAAACTTACTTGCGTAGGCAAAACATGGACCATCATATATACTATGTTATGTACTAGATC